>OX382231.1:11336049-12677049 GCA_947507525.1 Apamea epomidion
GTTTGGGAAGAGCTGTATGTGTGCAAGAAGCCTGCGATAGAAGAAGTGTTTAAGATAACGTTAATACTGCCCGTCGGCAACGCACGCGCACCTGACCTTACTGCTGTGAGGGAGCAACTCAGTGAGAGCGCGCATAAGCTGTGGATCAACTATATTGATATTGAAAGGAAGGTAGGATACTTATATATTATTCTTTATAAAATAATACACGGTTTGGATATCAATCCAATTATAATTATAAATCATTATAAGCTAGAATTTAGATATAAGCCATAATGCTATAATTATATGGTCAATATCCTTTAAAAATGCACTTTTTCTACACAAACAAACTCAACGTCATACATGACAAAATTTAAATTCCACTACACGACCTTTTTATTACAAATCACTCAAAATTAAACTTAAAATACAAGCCGCTAAAGCACATAATTGAATAAGTGTCGATCGCAACGAAATATAAATAGTAATGCATTTATTTATAACATAACAGGCTACATACCGCGTCCCATGGGAGCTTCACAATCAAATCCAGTCAAAGATCCAGAAAGTAACAGGCGGCCTCACGCGGTTAGCGTCTAGAACTAAAGTGAAAAAGGAAGACTCTGCTAAGCAACGGTCCAACCCGCCGCGAGATCATGCGCTGGCTTATATGCAGGATCATGTGCAACTCGTTAGGTAAGTTTCACGATATATTTATCATGATTAACAGTTTCTGGTATCTATGTTTAAGCGATGTCCTTTCTAAAACTGGCTAATTCTATTCCCGTTTAGAAAACAGAATTTGGAATCAGCCGGTATATGTGCAGAATATTATCTTTTTTTGCCATGCTTTATTTTTTATAGAATATGACTTATCTTAAAATTATTGTAAATGTTGCCAAAACTCTAGCAAGACCTCTTACTACAATGAGCGAGACAGTTGAATTTTACATCAAAGCCGTCTCAATTCTTGCACTTCTAATACGTATGACGGATAAGTTTTGCTGTCTGGCTAAATTATTTTATCTAGACGACAAAACATATTAATATTAACTAGTTTTTTGTGAATGGCGATCTACACGATCGCGATTTCAAGTTTAATTTTCGTGAATAAATAATAACATATTGTCACAGACAAGCATGGTGCGCAGTAGTACAAGGCGCATCAAACACCCGCCTACACACGATGCGCTACGTACAAGCGGAGTGGGCAGGTGCGTGGCGTGAGTTAACTCGTGAGCGAGCGCTCTGGGGCCCGACGCGGGGCCAGGCCCTAGCGAAGTGGGCCCTGGACTGCACCGAGGGGCCCGCGCGCATGCGCAAGATGCTGAAGCGGAACCACTGCTTCTATATGCATTATCCTTATCGGCCCGACCTCGATGATCCGGATAACGTAAGTTTAAAGTTATTATTTATCTTGTTTTTGGAAAGCATCTCAGAGTATTTTATGGAAAATTCAGAAAACCCTTACAATATGTATAATAGTGTCAAAGAGGGAGAGAGTGAGGCATATATTGCTGCTTCCGTGAACTTAAACTCAAATTCCGCCTTGCTAAAGGTGATATTTGGAGTTGTCTTATATCTTCATATCAATACCCACATAATGAATGCATAAAAGTATTGTATTGAGTATTACATAGCAATATAAAAACGTTCAAGGTATGACCCACCCGACCCACCCGTGCTTACTCGAATAGAATATATTATATTGTTCACTCACCTTTTTTAGAAACAACTAAAATACAAAGTGGCCCAAAGCTTGGACAGCAAGGAATACTACCGCGTTTATCAACAATGGCGGGCGGCGAGTAACCTCGGCGAGGTGGAAGGGGCCGAGCCTACCGATATACCTGAAACTACTGATGAGCCTACCACGTAAGACTTCCTCATTATTTAAAACATTAATAATCTGTGGTATTTTCTTCTTTCTTTCCTTATTACTTATAGCTCTAAAAAAATTACCTGAGCCTTACCAGCAATTATGAACTGATGTGAGATTGAGCTATAGCGCGTTCGCTCATTTGAATGCACCACAGATCTTCGATATGATCCATGACATTATGTTCAACTCTTTGCAGAAGTGGAGATACATCAATAGATGTAGCGAACGGCGACGGTTCACCTTCAGACCTCGTCAGTAGTGGCGTTGTTAGTCGCGGTACTAACCAATCTGGCGAAGGTAAGCCAATGGAAACTGTCGAATATAGTTGTGAAATTGGTAAAAGATTACTCGACTTGTAGGTATATTGAAACACGGATTTTGGTTTATTCAGGAAATGAAGATGGGCCTGACAATGAGGATGAAGATGAACAGCCAACTCCTCCACCTGATAATCAAACTCTTCTACGGCTTCTAGAACATCATGAAAAGGTACTGTGTTATACAGCGTGTAGTGTGAGAAAAGAACGATAAATCAGCGGTAAAAAACTGATTTTCTAGAGCAAGCAGTACCAGCCAACCCCCAGCACACGAGTTGGGAATACCGCTGCGTGGAACAATAAGTGATCTACCGAAAGTAGATTTTTCGCTTGGAAACATGAAATATACAGGGTGGCAGGGACATCGAAGCGCAAACTGTAACCATGGATTCAGATCAATCACCAACAAGAAATTTTGTGTCGGTTATAACAAAAAAAATGCTGTTGTTGTTGTGCATTTTGACCGCGTAGGTATTGCATTATTCTATGACACAGCTGTTTTTTTTTCTAATTATCTAACGAAACATTTTTAATTCATGGTTACAGTTTGCGCGTCGATGTCCCTGCCTGTATGTTAATGTGTGTGTGTGTGTTCTTTTTCATATAACTTTTTACTTCACTTCAAGCCAGATTCACCAAAGGTTCAATATTATTATTATTACTTTCAGATCTCTCACATGTTCCGTTGCGCAAGAATACAAGGCTTAGACACAACGGAAGGTCTATTACTATTTGGTCGAGAACACTGCTACGTCATAGACGGTTTCACGTTACTAAAGAACAGAGAAATACGAGATTTGGACAGCTGTCCTGATGACTATGAACCTATCCTACCAGCCCAGGGTATACAGAGGAGTAACCAAAGACAGTGCTCCAAGTTTTTGTATGAAGACATTCGGTATGTGAATCAAAGTTTTGTCTACATTGGTAATGATTTTGTTACTCTGTGGTATGTAGGTACTATATTTTGTGTTGTTGTGTTTTAGGGAGGTACACAAAAGGAGGTATCTGTTACAACCAATAGCTTTGGAAGTGTTTTCAAGTGACGGCAGAAACTACTTGCTCGCTTTTCCAAGAAAAGTGCGAAACAAGGTAAGATAGTTTTTTAATATCTGCTAAGAAACAGACTAGGAGTTAAATCTAAATAGAAAATAAACCTAAACCTTTACCATTCGATAAACTAAAAACATAAAAAAAACACTTATTTGGCAGTGTGAAAACGCGAACACCAAATTTTTTTATTTCTTTCTCGAGGTTTAAGACTAACATCTTTACTTGTATCCAATACATTCATCATTAGAACAGTCTTATTTAATGTTTATATTCCCTTAGGTATACAGCCGTTTCACAGCACTAGCAACAGGCATGGCGGACAGTGCAGCCGGGTCAGTAGCGGGACAGAAGCGCGGCGTGGCCGTGGAACAGCCGGGAGGCTTGCTCGCCACGCTCATAGGAGACACCTCCGTCACGCAGCGGTGGCTGGTATGTACCCAGTCATACAATGAGGGTTTTCATGAAAATTCACGCCACTAGTTGGCGCCACTTTGACAAGCGGTCTTCCCTTTCGACAATGAACATAAAATACATGATGACGATCATCATTCGTTTCATTCATTCGTTCAGCATTCAGTAACGACTACAGAAAATATAGACACCGTTGACAGGTGCCCGGACCTGACGTCTCAGTGCTGCCATCTAGTGAACGTCATTTCATAACACCCTTATTACATTTATCATAGATTTGACCTGAGATCATTTAAAAAAATCTGATATGTGTATTTTTTTACAAATACCCTAATTATAAAGTTACTTATCATAATCACTTAGAAAATGCGACCCCTTCGAATTGTAGGTGTAGAGGTAAAACATGAATTAGTTATTTTTATGAAACAATATTTTAGGTCAGCACGTAAGTGACTAGAAAAAAGTATAAGAACATACATAGGTTTAGTATTTTCGAACAATTGAATAAAAATTAATAAAACTCTCCTAATTATCACATTTTATTTCAGAGAGGCGAAATATCAAACTTCCAGTACCTCATGCATCTAAACACTCTTGCCGGTCGTTCATACAACGATCTGATGCAGTACCCAGTGTTTCCGTGGATCTTAGCCGATTATGACTCGTTGGAACTGGACCTCAACGACCCGGCTACCTTCCGTGATCTCACTAAACCCATGGGCGCACAGAGCCCCGACAGATTGGAGCAGTTTAGGAAACGATATAAGGTGAGTTTTATATACAAGTTGAACGAGCTGAACTAAAGAATATATTTCAAAGAGATTGTTGGGTAATGAGGAAATAATACAACAGTTTTATTCTCAAAAAAGATAACTTACATGGACAGACAAACGCATACAGGTAGGTAGTCTCAGATTTTTTTTATGTTACCACTGACAATAACCACAGCGGACATTCTCGACAGGTTTGTTTTTGTGATGCTATGTGGTATTTTAAACAACATAGATGATATTAAACAGAATGTCAACTTGTATTTTTGCCCCACATAATACTCGATCGTACTAACGCGACAGTTACCGGTTGAAACTAAACCTTATTGCAAGCAGCCTTTGAGAAGCTGTTATGACCCTTTCAAACTTGTAAAGGCTCTCTTTTATTTTTAGGAATGGGACGACCCTCACGGTGAAACTCCTCCGTACCACTACGGCACACATTACTCGTCTGCTATGATCGTGTGCTCGTATCTAGTCAGGATGGAGCCCTTCACTCAACACTTCCTCAAGCTGCAAGGCGGCCATTTTGATTTGGCTGACAGGTAACTAGACATTTCTATACAGTGTGATGCTAAAGTATAAGTAGGGTAGAACGTTGCATTAAATAGTGTATTTTTACACGAACCCTACTTGGTTCTCATAAAGAAAGTTGTTCAGTCAGAATGATAAAGAGAGTCACTACTTAAGTTATGCAGGTCAGTAAATCATCATTCATCATTCTGTATACAAAATATATTTAATTAATTTTTAAAATAGAGGTAATATTAATGTTTTATTCCAGAATGTTCCACTCAATAAAGGAAGCGTGGAACTCGGCGTCGCGACATAACATGGCTGACGTAAAAGAGTTAATACCGGAATTCTTTTACTTACCAGAGTTCCTGGTTAACTCCAATAACTTCGATTTAGGTAAGCAATCATTTTGGAGCTCTGGTTTATCTACATAAATATGGAAAATCTTAAGTTTTACTACTGGAAATACGTTTTCGTGGGTTTAAACAGCGCTGAAGCATTTCAATTTTTAAACCAACTTTACTTGTGAAGTGTTGTTATTGCTTTGAGCCGTATTTTTTTGCGGAAGTACATGGAATAGAATAGACGACTTCTTGTATTCGCGTAATTGTAAAGCCATGGCAAAGTGCTCATAAAATACACATTATTGGGCATCATCATGATAAAAGTACGTTTCCTTGATTTTACGTAAATGCCGCCCGCGACATCAGGTACGACATTTTACGTAGGCACAGACGCGGCATAAGCACTGCCCGCTGCTCACTCCCGGCGTGCCCGCAGGCTGCAAGCAGTCGGGCGTGGCGCTGGGCGACGTGCTGCTGCCGGCCTGGGCGCGCGGGGACCCGCGGGAGTTCATCCGCGCGCACCGCGCCGCGCTGGAGTCCGACTACGTGTCGCATCGCTTGCACCACTGGATCGACCTCGTGTTCGGCTACAAGCAGCAAGGCGCACCCGCCGTCGACTCCTCCAACGTGTTCCACCATCTGTTCTACGAGGGCAACGTCGACATATACAAGTTAGTATTGGTTTACTGAATCGTTAACCGGCTGGCTGCCTTGAAAACGGACCCAAACTATCCTAAGAAAAAAACAGCTCGCAAAAAAGGAGCCTTAATATAAGCAAGTTTTTGAGAACGAATTAAATACTAAATCATGCAATACAGCGTCAAGTCGAAGTCAAGACTCATTAACTAAAGAAACTTAAAACTTTTTCAACGTCGTCAAGTTAGGACAGCATCCCAAAAACGCATTCTCTTTCTGTACCAAACTATGCTTTTTTTTTTTTTTAAAGAAACGGCGGCCATATTAGGGAGGCTTGGCAACCCTAGGGGGTCGCGACCCACACGTTGAAAAACACTGCTTTATACCTACTACTGTATAGAAGCAAGTTTTTCTAACTGAACAAACAACTGTACTGCTGGGGAGTTTGTTGCGCCACTTCTTCTTCCCATCGAAAACAATAGGAAGTGGTGAAGGGCGGGCGTTTTGGGGGGATTCTTATGTTTGACGTTCGAAAAGTGCTGATTCTGAGCCTAATTTTAATACTTTTGATTTTTATGACGACCGGATTTACATTGTGTATTTTTGTTCCAGTATCGACGACCCACTCAAGAAAAATGCAACAATCGGCTTTATAAACAACTTTGGCCAGATACCAAAGCAACTGTTCAAGAAAGCGCACCCTAGCAAGAAGATGTCTCAGCGAAGTTCAACTATATTAGACCCGAACAATATAATACCGTCACAGGGTATCACGCCACCGGAGAAACTGTTCTTCCACAATCTAGAAAACTTGAGGCCTTCATTACAACCTGTCAAAGGTATGTTATTCATCAAATATTAAATGGTCTAATCATTTGTGATTACTTATTATGATAGTAGCGTTGAAATGTTGCGATTTGAAGGAATGGGATATTTTAACTTGGTTTCGGGCTGGCAATGCATCACCAATACCTCTAGTATACTAAATCTCCATGGTTGCGACCACTTATCAACAACTGGGCCGTCGGCTTATTTATTTTAGGATCTCCAACAAAAGATATACACTAAACATTACATATAATTAATGTAGAATACTTTAAGCACACAAACGCACAGATGGACCTAATGCCGTAGGCATTTTCTACCAGTCAACCTTTGGGTGACGCAGAGACAAACAGGAAAAATTAGGAATAAATATGATTGGGCTTATGCCACCAAAGAACATTAAAAAAATGCAAAAAATATTCGTCTTCACAATATATTTTATATCATTCTATCTCCACTCCTTTGCAGAAGTAAAAGGCCCAGTCGGCCAGATCCTGTACACTGACAAAGCAATATTAGCAGTAGAACAAAACAAAGTCCTAATGCCTCCTACGTACAACAAGTACGTAGCATGGGGCTTCGCGGACCATTCACTGCGTATCGGCAACTATGACAACGATAAGGCCGTGTTTGTGTGCGAGACTGTGGCGCAGGCGTGTGGAGAGATCGTTACCTGTGTGTGTCCTTCTGATAAGACTATTGTCACTGCTGGGACTAGCACGGTGAGTTGAAATTGAACTAATATTTTAAGAAATGAAAATTACGTTGTTTATGAATTTGAGTATACTGAAACGTTTGAAGTGGATTTAGAAAGCCCAGCACTTAGACCTGCTTCTACCAAAGCAGAGAGATGTCTCGAACAACCTATAGGTTTGCGTTAATCACATCCCTCAACTTAGCTACAAACCTATACAAATACAACCCTATTGGTTGTTTACGAAAAAAAATCGGAATAATTATTCTGATTTTTTTAAACTTATTGAGCACTCAATTATCATAAAACCATTGGATAACATCATATTGTTTAAAACTTTTGGGAGACGTTTGTTGCCCTTTTTCTTAAAAACCTAACACAATTTCTTTTTTCTGTTTAGGTGGTAACAGTATGGCAATACTGGGCCCGGCGCCGGCGTTTAGCCGTAAAAGTCTGTCTCTATGGTCATGAAGAAGCAGTAACCTGTTTAGCGGCAAGCCCGGCCTACAACCTCGTAGTCAGCGGCAGTCGCGACGGACAGGCTATAGTATGGGATGTGGAGCGAGGCACGTTCATACGACAGTTACTGCCGCCACATTCCTATGGACTCCCTCCGCCAGTATCGGCGCTTGCGATTGATGACCTTACTGTAAGTATTCTAATATAGGCCAGCCAATCTATTCTGTAAAATGTCATCGTGAAAACTTAAGTAAAATGAGCTATCAATCTGCTAAGGATTGACAGCTCATCGAGTAGAATAACAGCTCTCGTCCTGTTCACTTACTTAAGTTTTCACAGTAAGGTTTTTACAGTATAGTCTGGCAGATATAAACTGACAGGGTACTAGTAGTCTCAAAAACAAAAATTACAAAGAGCAAATTACCAAGCGTAGCTTGAAATGTTCAACTGCTCCTAGATACTCAAAAGATTTCGGCAACAACTTTTAATTTGAAAGCTTGTAAACGGTGTCCTTCCCTTACATCCTTCATAAACGTCCAAAGTGCAAACAATACACATTGATATTTGCAAAGCTACGAGAGTTTGATTTACCTATAAAAACCCGCGAGGCATTATTAGATAATAATGACTAGAGACGTTCTTGTTGTAGGGTGACATAGCAACGTGCAGTGGCAGCTGGCTATACGCGTGGTCGATAAACGGCGAGCTATTAGGTGCAGTAGACACGATCGGCGGCCGCGAGCGCACGCAGCAGGTTCTGTGTGTGTCTTTCAGTCAGACCAGGGAGTGGGACCCGCTTAATGTTATCATTACTGGCTCTACGGATGGCGTTGTTAGGGTGAGTTGAATACTGACAAGTTATTTTAATACTATCTTTAGGAATAGTATTTTATGCCTGAAAACTGTTTTTTTTCGGAATAAGATTCTCAAAAAAAAAACTGTGTATTGAAAATGAAAACAAGTTTTCATAATTATGTAATCGCCGCGTTCATGGAACCCCTCCTTACACTAACAGTTTTAACATTTCGCCCTACTGACCTACCTAAATGAATCACCTTGTAAAAACTTTACAACTGTTCCTCAGATGTGGTCAATAGACTACTTAGCAGAAACAGCAGAAGAACAAAGCGAAAGCATAGAAGGCGGCAGCGTAGACCCCGTCTCAAGTTCTGTAGAAATTGACAAAGAAAAGGACGAGCAAAAGCTGACAGTACAGGACAGCGAAGAGACTAAGTCCGAATGTGAAGTGAAATCGGAGAGCGAGACTAAGACTGAAGAAATATCGGAGAAACCACAGGAACCACATGATAGAGAAGCGGCCATCAAAAGGGTTGAGGAGCTGGTCAAGCAGATGAGCCTGTCGAAGGAGAAAGAAGGTTTGTGTTCGTATGTAGAGTAGTTGATGGTATCATCGGCCCCAGCTACGAGTTGTAGGTCGTGAGTAGGACACAGGCAGGCACTTTACTTTGTGTATTTAATTTCATCACCACGGCTCTCAAAACGGTGAAGGAAAACATCGTAAGGAAACCGGCATGTCTTAGAACCAAAAATTTGAAGACATGTGACATCCACCTACCCGCACTGGGGCGGGTGGTAGTTATGGAGGTAGCCAGTGTCCCATCAGTTGGAACATTATTGGCTGATTATGCTTACGTTGAAAACTTTCCACCGAAACCGTCATCTGCAATCTTCTTTATATCTCAAGTTTGGTTCTCCATAGTAATGATTAACACTACATTTATGTCCCACTACGCAAACTGAAAAGTTCAAAAAGATACTGATACAAGTCTTTCCCCACAGGTACCCTAACAAAATCAGGTTCAGAAAGTTCGTTATCAGACGCCTGTGAAACTACAAGCGCTAAGGAATCCGCGCGAAGACACGACGAAAAAGACACGTGCAGTGATAACGAGGAAACTCCACAGTACGCCGAACCGAAGGAAGATCCAATCGACTCTTGTGACGAAGCCAAGCAAGAGTACGACAATGAGAAAG
The DNA here is from genome assembly GCA_947507525.1 of Apamea epomidion. Lineage (NCBI taxonomy): Eukaryota > Metazoa > Arthropoda > Insecta > Lepidoptera > Noctuidae > Apamea > Apamea epomidion. The sequence goes on from OX382231.1 coordinate 11,345,934, forward strand.
ACTTGGACATTGAGAAGGACTTGACGAATCGAAGTAAACTGCATAAACAAGGACATGTCATGCTTAGAAGGAAGTCGAAGGGGAATCCATTGTATCGTAAAAGTAAGTGCTCATTTTATACTACATTTTTTAACGTGTGGTTCTCTTCGTCCTATTTAGTAATGCACAAACTTCGTCTTTGGGTCACATCCAGTTAGTTTAGCTTATTCTTATTGCACGTTGCTCATGGGCAAGCTATTTTGTATTAGGTAAAGAAATGTGTAGGAAGTATTGTGGAGCATGTTGCTCTTGGACAAGCTATTTATCAGTTTCCCCCAGTTTGTAATGCCTTGAATATCATCTCTTGACAAGTGATTTGATTGGGTTTTGTTATTTTGGTAAATAATCGCAACAATTAACATGAGTTTGACAGTCTGTAGCTTTTCGTGTTGAATAACATTTCAATTTTGCCATAATTGATGTAAGTTTATCTAGAGATTTCTAACGTAATTGAATTACAATAGGCGGTGGCAGCATCGGCGACTCGAGCGAGTCTTGTTCAATGGAAGCATCGGGCGCCGCGTCAGTAGATGCTGGCCAAGAAGGCGGTCTACGCGCCAGCAAGTCAGACACTAGTCTTACTGACTCGTTTGTAGTCGTGTCCGCGCCCGCCTCGCCCGCAGCCACGCATAGGCCTCCTGCTAAGATACAGCCGGCTACGATAGATATAGGTGAGTTTACCATTACTATCTGTAAATGTTCATAATTAATTAAAATGTTGCACTTTCAAAATGAATTTCAATTTTATTCTGTTACTGTCATGCACTATTCTACCATTTTGTAGTAGAATCGATCTTTCGGTTGAAACGGTAGCGACGGTGGCGAAGCGAAGGCCACTTCGGACAAATTTAGACTAATTTCAATTTGTCGTATTTAATTTTGAAATCTTTTTTCCGTCTAATACATCAGACTCAGGTATAAAATGGATCCGTCGCCTGGTGCTGCGCGGCAAGCTGACCATGCACACGGCGTACGAGCGGCGCGACAACGCGAGTCCCGCCTCCGTCACGGCCGTGGGCGCGGCGCGCGGCGGGCGCGGCCTGGCCGTGGGCGACGCGAGGGGCCGGGTATATACGCATACTTTTTCTGGTTTACCTGTGTTACTTTGATAGTGTACTATCCTAGGTAAAGTGTGTGCCACACAGCTTGTTGGTGAACGTGTAAAAGATATCGCTGAAATCTTAATTGGCAAGTTTTAGCGCTTTTTATACACTGACAATTTGGAGCGTGTTTCCAGCTGTCAACGAGGAAATGAGAGCAAGAATATTATAAAACGAAGTAAACACGCATTGAAATCACGCTGCAAGCAGGTCCTTAATTCGGTGTGATAAGACTTGCCAACCAACCATACTGTATTGGTTCTAGATTTTCCGCTGGTCGGCCCCCGATATGTCGAGCGCGGCTGGAGCTAAGGGTGGTCCGGCCGATCATTGGATACGAGACGATACTGCACCTTACTGTACGCAATGCCAGGTACGCTAAAACTTACATTTTTATCGCGAATTTATTAATATTGTGTTTATTTATTTATTTATTTGGTTAGCCAACAATTGTTTACACAACACTTACATTAAGTTTAATTGTATGCCTACATTAACAAGTGTAACAATTACTTATAGGCTAACACCACATACACAATTTTTGGTTAAGCAATTAAAATAATTCATAACATTAATTAACGATACAAAAATAGTAAAATATAAATAAATTGATTATAACGATTACAAATTAATAACAATAACAAGTTCTTAAAAATAGTATGAAATTGGTTTAACAATTAATAGAAAAAAATTAAAAGCTTTCAAATAAATTAAAATCATTAATAAAATAGATCACATTAAAACATAAAATTAATTAGTTAAGTTAAATTCTTAAATATAATAAAAATAAATTAAATTGTAAAATATCACGTTCTTACATCTAAAACATAAAGCAACAGACATTAACTAAATACAAGAATAGTGCTGGAAAATTACTTTGTAAAGTTTGCTCAGTTTGTCGTGATGTATATCTACAAGATCACTGCAACCGTTAAGCATTCTACACAGGCGTGGAATCGGGGAGTTTACACCTAGCACAGTTCTGCGAAGAGGTGGGTGTAGCGGAGTAATGGGGTTCCGCGGACATCGGGAAGGGGCACGAAACTTTAGGAGACTCAATATATTAGGGCAGTCGATTTTATTACTAAGGAGTTTATAAAGAAACAAAGTATTAATTATATCTCTTCGTGTTGATAAAGAGTGCATCTTGAAGTATTTTAAGCGTGTGTTGTAGGAGGGTAGCTTTTTGCTTTTCCCTTTTGAAAAAGCAAGGTGCCACAGAAACCGGTTTTGGACTCTTTCTAAGAATAACTTATGTGTAGCATAGTGTGGTCTCCATACAACACTGCAGTACTCCAAGACGCTTCGTACAAGACTATTGTACAGCATTATTTTAGTGCCAATGAGTTTGAATCCCCTAGTATTTCTTTGTACGAAACCCAACATTTTGGAGGCTTTTTTAATAATATTCTCGAGGTGAGGGACAAAAGTAATTTTTTTATCAAACAGTACTCCTAGATCTCTAATTGTATCGACTTGTTGTACTTTTGTCTCGTGTATTAGGTACTTTGACTGAATAGGATGAGCTTTCCTATAAAATGACAGGTGATAACATTTTTTTAAATTTAGTTCCATGTTGTTATTTTTACACCATTTGATAAGCCTGTTTAGATCATCTTGTAAGAGCGCTATATCACTAGATGATTCGATTTTTCTTGCAAACTTTAGGTCATCAGCGTATAAGAAACACTCAGAGAAGCAAAAGCAGGTGGGAAGGTCGTTAATAAATATATTAAATAATAAGGGAGCCAGATGTGAGCCTTGAGGAGCTCCGGAAGTCATATAATAACTGCCGGCAGATCGAAAACCGTTCACCACAACATAAAATTCACGCTTCAATAGGTAGGATTTCAGCCATTTTAGCAAGGGCCCATTAATACCGTACGTAGCTAGTTTATGACTTATTATGGAATGGGAAATTTTATCGAAGGCCTTGCTAAATCGGCGTACAAAACATCAAATTGTTTATTTGAGTCAACGGATTCTATTAGAGACTCCGAGAAAGACAACAAATTTGTGGTAGTCGACCTAGATGCAACAAAGCCATGCTGGTGATCACTTAGATAAAGTCGGAAATATCGCTGGATGTGAGGACAGATTAACGACTCAAATATTTTGGCAAAGGTGGAAAGTATTGCAATGGGCCGATAGTTGGATATGGTGTCTTTTTTGTCCGATTTGTGCACAGGAACAACTTTGGCCTTTTTCCACTCCGTAGGGAAGGTTCCAGTTGCTAACGACACCCCATATATTTTTAGAAGTGGAGCAACCAGGACCGTAGCACAGGCAGAAATGAATAAAGGTGGGATTCCGTCAGGGCCTGCACCTTTTCTGATGTCAATGGATTGAAGCTTTTTCAGCAGTGTTTCACTGTCCAGTTCAGGAATTGTTAGGCACTGGCTATTAACTTCTATTGAGTCAAGAAACTTTGAGTCACTCTTAAATTCTGTGTCATGATCAGGGGTGTAAACCGATGCGAAATAGTTGCCAAAGAGATTGCAGATAGTTGGACCATTTGATGTTATAGTCTGTCCATCTGTCATTATTAGTGGATAGACACTTGACCCACCGCGTTTTGCCTTTACATGTGTCCAGAATAGTTTTGGGTTTTCTTTCATTTCTGATTCCAGTTTTTCCATATAGGTATTGTACAAGGTTTTGGCTAGGTTTTGGCAGCGTTTAGTAATTAAATGTAGCTCAAGTTTATCCAGCGGGTTTTTATATTTTTTAAAACGCAACCTTAACTTATTTTTTTCCTTTAACGACCTTATAATTGCTTTACTAAACCATGGGGGATAACGGCAAGTTACTGACTTACAATTTGGGACAAATTTGTTGATTGCATTGTTTAATACTTCATAGAAATTGTTTATCATGCTATCTACATCCTTATTATTCGTAAATTTTCGGTCCCAGTCATGTTCATTTATAAAGGATCTAATATGATCGTAGTTAGCCTTGTAAAAGTTTTTTCTCTGGTTTAAATTATTATATGGGAAATTAGATTCTTTCAATAATGATAAAGTAAAATCAAGCGGCGGATGTAGTTTATTAACTACGGTTAAAGAGCAACTGGATTCACTTACGCTGCATGATGGTATTGTAGATAAGACTAGATCCAATATACGCTCCGAACAGTTTTTAACCAAATTATGCTGCGCAAGTCTACACACATTCATAAATTCTAATAATCTCAAACAACTGCTGGGTAGTGAATTATTAGGTGCACCTAGGTCCCAGGCTATTTTGCCCAAATTGAAATCACCTAAGTACTATACAAATGGGGATATCAGTTGTATCAAACACGGTGTTACAGTGCTCGATATAATGTTCAATCAGGGGTAGACACACCGGTGGCGGAAGATAAACTGCGCATAGAGCTAACTGACGCGATGTTTGTGTAGTCGAAACATCAATTGTGACCCAAAGATCCTCACATCTACTTTGCCATGAATCAATCCGTTTTGAGTTTATTTTAATTGAAACAGCAATCAGAACTCCACCACCGTCCTTATCAGGATGAAAGCCTGTTGTTTCCCTATCTCTTCTGTACACAACATACCTATCATCAAATAATTCACTACTCAGTACACTACTATTGAGCCAGGTTTCAGTTAATATAAATACATTATAATCCATACAACTAAGGTTACAGTAAAAAGCGTTGGTTTTTGTTCTTGGTCCTCTACAATTCTGATAATAAATAGATAAATTGCTGAATTAAAAAAAAAAAGATAAGCACTAAAGCATGCCTTCAAAGAAAAAGTTAAATAATTTTACTTAAACTATTCATATTTTTTATGAGTATGTATTCTGCGCCGTCGTCTTTTCTAGCAAATATTTTGCCGTTTCGAACCCAAACGTATTTATAGTTCATTTCCTTAGCCTTGATCCTAGCCGCAGCATGAAGAGCCTTGTTGTTGGGAGAAAGATGTTCAACAACATAAACTGGAGATTTTTGACCGGCAAATCCAAGATGACCACAGTCAAGTTTATTATTTCGGTTATTTTTGTTATATTTGATAACCGACGCAAGGAGTTGATCGCGCAGCCTAGGTGATGCCAACTGGACGATTATGGACTTAGGACGGTTGCTGGATGGATTAGTTTTGGCTATTCTCGTACAATTCAGTATGTCTTTTTCCTGAACATCACAATTGACCACTTTTCCAAGTTGTTTGGCGATAGTGTACACATTCTCGTTTTTTATTTCAGGCATACATTGCACCTATTTGATCGCGATTGCTGCTCTAAGTAGTTGATTCGCGCAGTAAGATTCTCCATACCTGTCTTCTCTTCCGTATTTTCCGATTCCAGTCTGCGTATGGTTTCGTTAGACGTCTTTTGATTACGCTCAAAATCTCCGAATTGCTTGTTGATAAATTGCATTGAGGTAACTATCTCCTTCATTTCCGCACTAACCTCATCGAATTTATTGTTCATCGTGCTGATCAAGTTTTTATTCAGTTCCGTCAGCATATCGCTGAATTCTGCCTTAACTATCTCTTGGATAATACAACGAATATCCTCTTTACTACACATAGGTGAGGGCGGTGATGGAGATCCAGTAGCGTGTCTTTTATTACCTCTATTTTTAGACACGTTACGAGTAGGTGTTGAGTCATCTTTACCATCCATAGTAAATTGAACGAATAACGGAACAGAACAAAAAAAGAACTGATCAATGGTCGTCCTCTCAGAGGCAGCGCAAATTAGGTAGGAAGTAATGCGCCGTCTTCGTTACTTAGTCTTTGGTGCGAGCGCTCGCAAACGTCACTGAGCGTTGGCGCAAGCAGATATGACACCTATGCGCGCCGCGTAACCGCGACAATAGCATGCGCTGTACGTAAAAAGTCTTATCACTCACTCACCGTTTGACCAGCAGAGATTTCAAATTTTAAACGGTTCACATCGAAAATTGTTATAAATATACACTTTTCAACACGGTTTTAATAAATTCCACTTGTTTGATGAATATTTAATCACTTGGGGCAGTTTTATTTACGAATTGAGTCCAGACTTGAATTATTTTTGTATTTTAACAAAGAGCAAAAACATACGTAGTGTTAACCGTTCGACCGCTCGGGCAAAGAAAGTGCTAAGATTTGGTACAAAGCAGATGTAAATCGTTGATGGAGCGTAAAATTACCCAATGATGAGTAAGTTGTGAGTTTATTTTCGGCATGAAAGCCCTCAATAACCCATTAAAACGATATCCACAATATGTGACCATCGCAATCAGCATTGTCCTGATTTTGACATTTAGTATCCCCATACCCCATAAATCATTAAACAATATCATCACCTGCCTAGCCTTTTCCCAACTATGTTGGGGTCAGCTTCCAGTCTAACCGGATGCAGCTTTTTTTTTTTTTTTTTTCAGGATGGGAAATCATCAAATGACCCCTCCCGCTCTGGGTGGAGCAGAAGGGAGTGTCAGACTCTTACTGACTAAAACCCACCCGTGTTCCTTCCTTAGCCCTTTATGTACCAGGGCAGCGGTAACCCTTTCGGACGATCCCGCTACCCCGGCAGGCTTCGGCCCTGTCGGGCCCCGTCAACTACGCTGACATCTCTTTGAGGCGCGCGTGGAACACAAACACGCCGTCCGGCACGGGCCTGGTCCTGATCGGACGGAGAGCTACCCATTGCTCTCCGCCCGCAGGCCCACCGGATGCAGCTGAATACCAGTATTTTACATGAAGGGACTATCTATCTGCAAATCATTAAACAATATATTATTTCAATTATACCAAAACCAAAAACTGGTATTTTTATCGCGACAATCATTGTTTTGAAACGTACCAACAATATTTTCTGTCTCAGCACAAGAACCATGGCTATAACTGTCTGGCACATAATCCGAGGACAGTGTCGTAAATTCCACATGTTTTCCCCAGGTCCGCTTCACAGCGCTAGAGCGCCGCCACCACTGCCGCGAGTGCGGCGCCGTGTTCTGCGGCCGCTGCTCGCGCTACGAGGCGCCCGTGCGGCGCCTGCGCGCGCTGCGGCCCGTGCGCGTGTGTCAGCGTTGCCACGACAACATTACTGCGCGCTAGCTCATGCACACATGCATGTAAACTGACAAACCGACGATATGTCCGCGCTCGCATTTAAAGTTGTTAGCTTACTCCCTAAATCCTGGCCTGGTCAAGGGCACGCTGAGCGTCAAAATGCTCGAGCAATTTGCATTGATAATGCTACTAAAATTCAATCATAATAAAATATTGAGCATTTTGTTGCTCAGTTTGTGCTGACCGTAAATTAAAAACATGCAAAAAAACACAAAAATGTTAACAACGTTGTGTATGACGTCGAAGCCTATACAATCTATTGATTTATCTGCAGTGCTTAGAATGAAGATCTTAGTAGATAGAGTATTGTATAGATTAGCTGTCAGCGTATGCCTTATGTATGAGATAGCGATAGTCTTTGACAGACACTTACTTAAATTGGTACTATCTAATGTAGTCGGGTAATACTTTCCAAATAAATAGGGACAGTCGATGTTTGTTGGGCCACAGTCTATGGCTAAAAACTGGGGCCAGACAAAAAGTTTGCAGACGGGAACGAGATAGAGAAAATATATTTGTCTCGTTTACTCTTACCATTGTATTTAATAAGTAAGCGTTTCCTTATCTCATCATTATTACTATTTAGTGACTTATCTATTGCTGTACTCTATCTACGAACGGTAGGCTCCGTGTTTTTACTAGTTATCAGTAGGTAAGCAAACCACTTGTCTATGCAACCTGGTAGTGTCGTGAGTTTGTAGTTTCGACCGACCTTGGCCATTTTATCAGCCTTGCAGGTACGCTTCCCAATGAGTACATACTTTTAAACTGAAGTACAGTCACGAGCAAAAGTTTGTATACACTCGGTTTTATTCAAAAGCGATTTACTCCTTTTCTTTTTGAATGAAATTGTTACAAGCATAGCATTTTCGAACCCATTGGTATAAGAGTATAAGTAATGTGTCGTATTTCAACGTTGCATTCGTTATTTCACGAAAAAATCGTAATTAAAACTTGCCAAGTGTTGATATACTGGTGCTCGTGACTGTACTATTTGTATTATGATGACGATGACAAATTAGGGGAACCTATGGAATATTATGTAAGGTTTCCTCCCAACTTATGAAATATTATTAACATCATCACAATGTTAGACTAGTGTTCTGACATTATGCCTCAGACTCTGATTATATGGGGCCCGCGGTGTTTTAAATATAATATATCATTTCTGAAGCAAAATCGGCTTCTTGGATAAATATCTAAATTATAATATATATATCTGGCTAATAATTTAACTTTCCTTAACAAATACCAATATTTTGCTTATTTACCTAAGTATTTACCGCCAAAGTTATTTTCTATTAAACTTTATAAGTGTCTGTTTGTAGTTTGGTTTTCTATTTTTATTATACTTTATAAAATATTTTATTTACGGTGCTGCTTATTTTTTATTATTATTATTAAAACAGTATTAATACGATTAGGTAATTGTACAATTATTGTTTTTATTATTATTTAAGATAGATCTCAGAAATCTCGAAGTTTATTAGTTTGTATTTCCTAAAATATTTAATAAATTTTATTATTCAATTAATCATTTGTTTTAAATCGAATTGAATGTTAGAGTCAAATCAGAAAGATATTACTTTTAAAATTGTGATAAATGATATTTAGTTTGATAAAGAAATTAGTTACATCATCAATGTATAAAATTCATTCCACTTTCTAGTGTTGCGATGGAATTTCATGTGAATATAAATTAGTGCTAGTCATATTTTTGTACCTATATTTTATTTATCTGTGAGTGTTATTCTTCCTCGCATTGAAACATAGTAAAGCAAGATATACTGATGTGTATTATTGTCATTAAATTTGAGTTATGTTGGATCTTGTGTATGTAGCGTTAGGTCCCGGTTTACGCATTTAAATGCAACATTCCTAGTCGCAAACGTACAAGTCTGCGTAAATAATATAGCTGTCATCTGAATGTTTTACAATATAATCATAATAATTGTCTACTGCGCTGGAGCTATTTTAGGTATTCATTAATTTTAAAAAAATACAGTTACTCTTACAATTAACCAAATCCCAATGTATGCAATATAAAAATAATGCTTTCCTACTTTTCACTGTTTATATTTATAAAAACAGGGAATTTTGAACGTTTCTTTACTAACAAAACAAGTCATTTTAATTCATGTATGTGTTACTGACTGCAATACATGGATATATAGGAATACATTTTCTAATAATCACACTAAAAATTAAAACAAAGGGAAATATATAAATAATAAAACAGTTTTACACAGTCTAGGTCTTTGTAGCAGTTTGATACGTACTGAACGGAGATTATATGTTAATTGTATGGATTTTTGTTGATCAGGCATTTTGGGGCTAAATTCTTTTTAACATGATCTCAATTATTTGAAGTTTTAATTGTACCAAAGTAAATCATACGATTTGATGTTGAGCTTGGGCGATATTATATAACAAGTCACATATATGCATAGTTTACTAACAAAATTATAAAAGAATACCTTTTCCGCTTGGCGACAAGAATTAATATAAATGTATGTCCATAGAATAATATTTTTAAGATTAAAAAGTTGTAACTGTTCAAGAAATAACACCTTCACAAATCTTGCCGAAGTAAATAAATATTGTATAAAATATGCATTCGCAATTTTCTATATTTTATAAACTCAAAAGATGTAATAAGAAAAAGATTATCTTGAATAAATGAAAAGATTATTATGAAGTTTGAAATACTATAATCTTGCTTTGATACTGTAAGTTACGTAATTTATTGGGTCGTTTAGTGTATGTAGCAAGGTTATTACTATAACAATTAGTAACGTAAGTGGATGTTTCTTAGTCACCTGACCTGTCATGTATAGAAAAATAATTTACAGACAATATAATACGTTGTTTAGGTAGTACGTAGGCACTGAAGTTTATGCCGTTGACTAATGTATTCATGTACCTATAAATGAATAAAGTGGTGCAGCAAACCAACTGGTTGTTTGTTTATTCATGTAGAAAATAAGGCCCCGTCCTCTTCCCCAACGGAGCGACATGTTGCGGATCATGGCGCTCGACAACTACGTGAATGTCCCGAGAGAATGTCGTGGAAAGTGTCCCGCAACATTTTACGTGACACGGGACATGTTGCTTGCTCCCGCTCCGAGAGCGAGCTCAGACGTCCCGCGTCAGTGTCGCACCGTTTGTAGGCCTGCAAAATTCTCTCGCGACATTCACGTAGTTGTCGAGCGCCATGTTCCGCAACATGTCGCTCCATTTGTCCCCTAGTGTATTCGTGGCTATACTGCAATGTTGCAGCGACACGTAGATTGAGTGTTGCGCGTCATATTGCGGGGCAAAATGTTCCCTAGTGTATCCGAGGCTTAAAGCTTCGGAACATTTTACGTGACGGGGGACATGTTGCTTACTCCCGAGTCCCGCTCCGAGACCGAGCGCACACATTCGCGTCAGTGTCACGTCATTTGTAGGCCTGCAAAATGTTCCGCGACATTCACTCGGGACATTCACGTAGTTGTCGAGCGCCATGGTCCGCAACATGTCGCTCCATTGGTCCCCTAGTGTAGGTATTCGAGGCGTAATACTTTAAGTAAGGTGCAAGAAGGATGCTGCAGTGTCATATAAAAACGGATTTACATACAGGGTGGCAAGGACATTGAAGCGCAAACTGTAACCATGATTCAACACGTCATTTTTCGTCGGTTATCAAAGAAAAAATCTTTTTTTTTTTGCTTTTCTTTTGCTTATATGTATCTCGAAAATGGAGTTCTATCGCAAAAATAATGTGAAAAATTTCATATAAAACACGTCGAGGCCACAAGCGAACCTCCGGCTCTAAAAAAATCGATCAATAATAGTACTAGATTAAGGATCAGGAACAAAAATAAGTCGCTCAAGTGGCCACGTTTGCACACACGTAAACATCTACATCTCTTAAAAAAAAGTTTAAAAATATTAACAACTTCAGTTTAATAGAAACCTTAATGCTTAAACATAAAGTTTAATTACCATTGCAAAATATATTTATTTAAGTCCTTTCATTGGAGAAAGGATATAAGCAATAAATTTAAAATGTTTAGAATTTCGTGCATATTCTATTGTGGAACTAGACGTAATTCTTGGTATTACATTTCAATGCTCAGAACACAGTAAGTATTGAAAGGCGTAGAGTTGCAGAATATTTTTTTTTTGGTTCGTTTTTAATCGGTAAAAAATATTTGCCACCATACAGCAAATATTTTTGACCGATTCAAAAAAAGTAGTAGATTCTATTTTACATTGCCGCTATTACAACAAATAGGTAATAAAATAAAGTAACAAAAAAATAAAGGGATTCAAGAAACGTGTTTTCGGCGTATTCTTTATACACAAGTATTTAAAATAGAAATGTAGGTATGTTTAATTACCTTTAAGCAGATTCAGCTTGTTATAAAGCTGTCTTTTAGAAGTCATTTTTATTTGAGCGGTTTCTTTTTTACAAATATAATGTAATCTTACATCAGTGGATTTTTCTATAATTAGTTTAATATATTCTAGAATTTTTATAAGGGTTATATATTTCTTCCCCTCTTTCTTGCGCGACAATAGATACCCATTCCGCGCTGCGAAATGGGTCACTAGGAAATCTACAAACAAAACATTATAAAATAACAACAGTAGTCCATGCATTCCCTGTTCAAGAACAGTCTATGTTTGATACAATAGTTGGTACGTTGTAGCAAACATTGGCCAAGCAATTATAATATTAGCTAATTGAATTATATTTACTATTTAATTCTGTTTTTATTTTATGAAAAACAATGATATAAACTTACCGAAAAAAAGATATTCCTTCCAGACGTCTTAATGTTGGCTATGATTGGACCATACTAATTTGAAATAAGAGCACAAAAGTATTCGTGGTCTTATTTTTCGGGCCGTTTTTGAAGCACTTATCGGGAATCTAGTACCATTATGATCGAAGTATAAAACACGTCGAGGCTGACCACAAGCGCGCCTCCGGCTCTAAAAAAACACGGGGTAGGGCAAACAAGTACTTACCGCGTGGAGTGGGGATTGTCGAATTAGATTTTAGTTGTGTCAAAATTATTTTTAAATTAAAAGATTTTTTTTGCAGAATAGTTAGAATAATTTTAGTGATAGTTTAGTTTGGTGCACAAGAGAATCGGCACCACTGTGACTTTTTTCAATTTATAATAAGAGTACTTTTGGAGTTCTTGGAAATGTCCAAGAACTCCAAAAGTTCTCTTTTACCGAAGACAGTAATGACTGTCTTCGGTAAACGAAAACATCGTGAGGGAACCTGGACTTTTAATACCTATAGTTAAAATGAGTCTGAAATCCTCAACCAGACTGGGGATTTTAAACTAAGAGACATAGAAGGATCATGCCAGGTACGCAGGAGATTCTGCCTCATATACCTTTTCACTGTTCTATCCGATACAAGTACTTGAAAAACTGACACCGTGAACGTAGCCTAAACGAGTTAAAAGGATATTTCACAAATAAATAAAAAGAGATTGTCAACTAAACATAATTTATTATTTTTTATAATATTTGAACTCTCATTATCTAAAATATCTACATATATACGCCAATATTTACATGCTTTAGACAAGGATAAAATCACTGTATAATATACAAATAACACCCAACAAATAAGTCCGAAACAACGTGATTTTCATATATTTAAGTACAACGTATATTTTATATAAGCACACGAAAATATATTCCGGAATGACCTACTCATTTATAATCCTACAAATCTAATGTACTTTGTATAACAGCGATTTAATGTTAAATTCGCTTTTTGGTGCTATTCAAGGTATACATTAATGTGCATATAGAGACACGTTGAAATGCTAACTTTAGTTTTTATAAATAGGTTTATTTGAATTTCAACATCGTTTTAACATTTAAGTATTTGTATCGCTAGATTTAGTTCAAGGAACTACAAAACTTTCTGAAATATACTGCAATTCATTTTTTGAAGTTTTATTTTTACCATAGACACATTTAGATTTAAGGACATTTAGAGCATGCTTAAAATTATCCAAATATGTGCCTTTAAAGCTGCTTTACATACAACATTAATTTTCGGTTATAAGTTTAATATAGATCTAGACAAGTTTCAATAAGTTTTTTTTTACTTTTAAGTACTATTTAAAGTTTTACAAATCGTAAGTACATAAGTGCGTTTAATTTATGCAAGGCTAGCCAGTGATATGCATTATATCTACTAAATCTATCAATTACATCGTGTGTTATTAAAAAAAAAAATCTGGAATGTAATGTTGCAAGATATTGCAGCAGTTTTTGTGTTAAAATTTGCTAAATGTTAATTATGTAAACCAAACGTGTTTCTTTTTGTGGATATCAATTGAAACTAACACAAAACCAAGAGGTCACTATAAGAAGTGAAAAAAATATTTACAGCAAATATAAAATTGATTTAACCACGTAATCTATACTTAAGATAGCTGGCTCAACGTAACAGAAATCTATAACATAATAACGTAAATTAGTAACTAAATTATTATTAAAATTGTAAAAGTAAGTACGTAAATTTTAAAATGACTAACATGAAAATGATTTTTACCATTTGTTCGATCCAAACACTTACTAATTATTAGCAGCATAGAAAAAATAGTAATCAAAAAGTATAAAAAACAGATCCACGAACGGTGAAGACATAAATACCTTACAACTTTACAAGTATTTACAAAAAAGGAAAAATATATCCAAAATCCTATATTACATAAAATGATTTAATATTAGAATACTGCATTGATCGTTTATTTGTTGTTGTACAGTGTCTAGTAATAATCCGCTCGGCTCGACTAATACTGCATGGACGAATATTATGGAATTAATTATATAACTTACGTATGTATTTATAAACACGAACACTTACACAACAGTAGTAGTGTGGCGCAAAAGCACGGTGCGATTTACTATAGAGTTAAGTACAATATTTATTAAATTAGCTAATCATCACACAAACATAGTTTTCATTTATTTCTCAAAATCCGTCAATTTCTGGCACCGGGTTATATTGATACAAAAATAACAGTCATTCTGGGATATCTCTTGTTCTATTTATATTTACATCAAATCAATTGAACTTCTTTGTAACATTAATGTATAAGCACTATTGACGTGCTAGTCGTTTTGGCAACACCAGCCGAGACACGCGTTGTATGTTGTTTACGTATAAATAAGAATTGAATATAACAAACACACATGGGCGTAGCTAGGGGGGGGGGGGGCAAGGGTGGGCAATGCCCACTCTAGAATCTTCTTTGCCCGCCCTAGACAAATCGACAGCATTGAAGAGTTACTAGCTTCTCCTTATGGATCACTTCGTTGTCCGTCAGTCTGTCTGACAGCCAAGACCCTTTTTCTCAAGAACGCGTGGAGGTATAAAATTGAAATTTATATCAAATACGTAAGGGATTATTTATTACTAGGTGTCATATAAGATCTCTCATTAAATGACTGGTTAGTTCAGCTGGAAGGCTGCCCCCCTAAACAAAATCCCTAGCTACGCCAATACATACACATACAAATGTCGATCTTTTGAGCTGTTATATTATTTAGGTGAACGTTTATTTTATTTTTCTTTATTCTCTCATTCGCATACTTTTATAAGTTTAGACACAAACAGCTCGCGAACTTTACATGCTAGTGTTCGATGCTTTGCAATTTGAACCTTATAGATGGTTATAATTTTATTTTAACATTTACGAACGCTAGAACTCGACAGCAAGATTATATGTTGCATTAACTACCGCATCGCTGTAATATATTTTATAAGCACTTTATCACATTTATAACGATTCGTAATAAGACCATTGAATAGTAAAATAGGATAGGTTTAACGGGGTCTCAGTGTTCTTGGTCACTTCGATTTAGGGCCTAGTTATTTATTACAGCAAGTTAGTTAGTTAGTTAGTTCAATACCGTACTCGTTAGCTGTGTGTAGTCGATAATAATACCATCACTAAGTTTAACAACATCGATTTTATTCGTAACATCGCCTCGAAGTTGTATCTCTAGTCAATTAACTAAAAGGAACATTAGTCAGAATCGTATTTGAGGATACACCTCTCCGCATTTTAAGTCAAAGTTTTCATAAATATCATTATAAAAATAACATCAGTAGTATCGTCTTGTCTATAAAACAACTATAAGTACCATTTCAATTTCATTTTGATATTCTAAGACAACATCAATCAATTAATGTAGTAAGTACAAGTGTTTCTAGTATGGTATTGCATCCAGTGCATTTAAATACTTGGCCGTCTGGCAAGGTTTTTCATTATAAGACCTACATAGACATTGATAATAAAAAGTGGTACATATGACGACCATCATTGGTTACAGAAGGATCGAAGTTTTATAACGCGCGCGCTACACGGCTTATTTGTGGACTGGACAATGTTGACTTGTCTCCGGCAGGTCACGACTGAAAGCCGAAAATATTTGTCGTGACGCTCGAGATAGGTCCAGACCGAGGCGTGGTTCCTCTAATCGAATATTAGTAGAACGGCCTCTTGTGCGTGCGGAGCGGCGCGGGGCGAGGCCTAGAGCGCCGGCGCGGCGTCGGGCGGCGACAGGAACGGGTTGGTGGAGGCCGCGCGGCCCGCGTACGACTGCGCGCGCCCGGCCTGGCCCAGGCCCGGGGCCCGGCCGGCCTGGGCCAGGCCATGCGGGGCCATGCCCGGCACGCGCGCCACGCGGCCCAGCCACGCGTCCGGGTGCGGCAGGCCGGGCGCGGGCACGGCCACGGGCTCGGCGGTCGCTACGGGCTCCTCGACGAGTGCGCGCAGACCTGCCGACAGTTGCTGGCACATCGCTGCCACTGGGTCCGCTGACGTTGCCTCCTGTAATCAAAATTAATGGTTGATGTGAGCTACTCTGGTGTGCATCGATTTTTTTTCAATTTAGGCACGAAAAGCATCCAATATCCCTTTATTCAAAAACGTTGCTTAAATTTATTATAATATATTTTTAAACAATTATTACTAGTTATTAAACATTTTATGTGATATCACCAGTGAAATGTGAGATTTTTCAATAAGTCTTATCACGAAAACAACAATTAATACGTAGTACCTGTGGAGGCGGTGCTTCAGGCCTTGGCTCGGAAACCGGCGCAGGCGCAGCGGGCGCGGGCATAACTCGCGTGGGAGAGCCCAGCCCGGCGCGCTGGCGCTCTAAGTTCGACGGTAACTCGCTGATACGAAGCGACATCTGGCGCTTGAATGGAGAACTGGAAAATATTCAAATCTTTTGTTAGAGATTGCTCTTAACAATGTTAATTTATACAGCCTTTAACTGTCAACCTTTCTTCATTTCAATAAAATCATTTACAGGCACTTTTGAACTGTCAGAGCAGTCGGTCATTCAGAAAGATGAAGTTAGTTGCCCATTCCAAAGCATAGTAGGTAGTTTCTTATGTAGAAGAACGGGCGAGAAACTCCATGGACAGTTTTAAATTATATTGTTACAAAATATTAATTGTAAAATAGACTGGCCTCGCGGTATCGACATCAGTAATTGACGAATTTTTCTAACAGCATATGCTGCTGAAGCGCACTTTTGAATTTTCAAGAATACAATTATTATTAATAATTATATCATTATCATAATAAGAATTATTATTAGTTCGAAGGACGTTTCAATCTCGTCACTATATCTCACCTGTTATTAAGATGCGCAAACCCGCGGAAGGACCCCTGCCTCTCCAGCAGATGCGGCGCGGCATGCGGCCGCTCCACCGCGAACGGGTTGTGCGGCGCGGGGCGGCTCGCGGCCGGGGCCAGCGCCGTGTGCGCGCTGTTGGTGTGGCCCGCGGGGCCGCCGGGGCCGCCGGGGCCGCCGGGGCCGCCGGGGCCGAGGTTGCCGGTAGTCGCGGCCGGGTTGCCCACGCCGCCCAGCGAGCCCACCGGCACGACGACGCCGCCGTTGCCGCCATTGCTGCCATTGCTGTTATTAGCGTCCGCTTCCGATGCGCGGCGAGGTGTTATGCCTGGAATTTAAGTAGAAAATACTTACTCCACTATAATTTAAATGTTGCATGTCCAATACATAGGAGTGAGATAATCTCTAGTTGCTGAACATTGCCGAGAGAACCCGAAGGCATAAACAGGCAGTTTGCGTTAAAATTCTATAAAATTAATAATATTTATCAGCCTCTTCTTAACATATCAAGAAGCGGGCGAAAAGTATTCATTTACAGACACAGCGGGGTAATTGCGTAACACATTAAAAGTAACAATGGCTTTCATTTTGACAGTTCAACAACATTCATTGCCTAAAGTCCGGCGTTTCAAAATTCGCGAAAGATGTAAACAACAATGGCCGCTCGAAATTGTTTATGCTTTAGTGATGTGGTGATATGAATTTTGAGTTTTGGTGCTACCGATGTTCCGATTTTTTTTAGTAGTGTCTTATCAGTATTTTTTATATTGAGATATCTTCATAAGTTAAGTTAAGTTTGATTTGATTTGAAAATCGTAAAAACGAACAAGATATTAATACAATTATATTTTGCACTGGTTGCAAAACGCGTAGTTACAAACTGTAATAGAAATAAATTGATGAATATTACCTCAGATGTCAAACATACCGTCCTGCACAATATATTGCCGGTTATTCGTCATAGCTTCGTCCCTATGCACATATAAGTATAACGGTACACTAGAAGTCTAGTTAGCTCGGGGGTTTTAAGGTCACTTGAAGAGGAGGATTGAGAGTTTCAATTACCATAAACAGTTTTTCCACATTTGAACCCGAAAGGCGACATTGGGCAATACGTTGGTTCGAATCCACGGCAAGCCGTGTTTTTTATTATAAAGTATTCGTTATAAGTCGTAACAAATTCAATGTTATAACAGTATAATATTTTAAAACTTGAGGAGTCCCCATATTACCAATAGACCTACGA
The DNA here is from genome assembly GCA_947507525.1 of Apamea epomidion. Taxonomy (NCBI): domain Eukaryota; kingdom Metazoa; phylum Arthropoda; class Insecta; order Lepidoptera; family Noctuidae; genus Apamea; species Apamea epomidion. The sequence goes on from OX382231.1 coordinate 11,364,077, forward strand.
CATTATTTAATGAGGAAAAAACACCGCATCTTTATTATGTAAGTAGAACGCGGGTTAGCTCAACAGCATCTTGAAAATCCTACCCAAAAAACACGATTATTGTCAGTATAACAAATAGAAATTCATTAAATTGTGTTTTTTTTTTTCAATAAAGGAGTATTAAATACTCCTTGTACAAATAGTCGATATTTTTTATGTCATTCACTAGCATTTTAATGCCAAGATAAATTTAGACGAGACAAAAAAGGATGTCAGCCATATGACGTTCGTAAAAATTCAAAATCCGTCCCAGTTTTCGCTTTTATTGATAAATATAATAGTTTATTTAAAAGTTTAGAAACACGCACAGGGTGTAAAAGTGAGTGTGATAATACATGTATCCTAATAAGTGCGTATTTAATCAGTGAGGCGGAGATATCGCGTTCAATTCCCAGGCAAGTTCAATGTTATTGCCTTTGGCGAAATGCCGCCACTTCCAGTATATGTACGTTGTTGAACAGACAAATGTTTCAAAATAATATCCACCAAAATGATTCAGATTGTGATTCAAAGTGTGTCACGCAACTAGGGTGCTGCACAGTTTACTGTCCCCAAGAAAATAAAAAAAAAACGAAAATACTAACCTGATTTGCGGAAAGACCCCTGCCTAGTAAACGCGTGGCTCGCAGCATCGATGCTCATAGACACGGCGCACTCCTTATCTCTGCGCTGTTTCCGTTCTAGACACGCCGCGAAGGCGCATCCAACCGCGTGTGACAGTCGTTCGCCACTGTCTCGAGACGCGAGGAAGCCGTGGCACATCCAACGACGAGTTGTGCCGTCACGACAAATGTAACTGGGGAGGTAACAAGACATTAGTGTTTAGTAAGGTATATTTGTTTCCATATTTGAGTTCCTAACCAAGTTTTGAAACAACAGACTCAACTCCAGCTAGATGGATCGACGACCTCAAAAAGGTGGCTGAGACAGACTGGATGCGGAAGGCAGAGGTCATGACGTGTGTGCAGCATGAGAAACGCCTGTGTCCAGCAGTGCGGTAGGCTGAGTTAATTGATTGATTGAAACTCAATGCCATAAACGACAAAGTTCAAATTCCATTGCAGCCAAAACTTTTAGGGCTTTTTATTACAAATAGTTGCTCGAAATCAATTTAGAACAGACAACATTAAAATAGATAGTTGAGTAAAAGGCGAAGGAATGTAAATTATATGAGATTATGAATGCAAGTATAAGTAAAACTGAAGAAGACTAAATGCGGTCGGAGATAAACTATAAGTAGGTACAGTAACCATTTGCTATTTCTGGCAGTTGACTGTAATTGGCTGTATCGATTGACTGAAAGTTCAATAGGCATCAAGGTTCGAACGTCAAGGGAACTACGAAGTGAAAAAACTATTGCAAATATAGTATAGTCTGTTCCACATCTGATTAAAATGTAAATAAATGGATACGAAAATGTAGCTGTGGGTGCTAATTTATAGTGTCACTTACAAATTGAGCGCTTTGATTTGATTATTACAATACTTATCCGATATTCTAAATTTTAATCACAATAAAGATGAGTTAACTTTTTTGACAATTGAGGTAAATTTTATAACCTCAATTTTCATCGATGATTTTCTAATTACAATTTAATAATGTTGTTCAATCAATAATTGTTGGAAAAAGTGGTGAGATATAAAGTAGAAACTTTCTAAATACAGATGAATTTGTTACTAATTTCCTTTAGTGAGAGATTGATAACCTGCGTAACACACCAACAGTAGCAATGACTTTCATTTTGACAGTTCAGAAACATTCATTGCGATATTTAAGTTGTTGAGCAGACAAATTTTCTGAACATATGAAGTAATATACAACGTGTTTTTTTTTTGATATCCCATAAACTCTAGGGGGTCATTGTACTCATCATTATGAACAACTTTTACTATGAGACCAAACCCGAAATCTCGAAACAATAATCTGGTGTTTCCTACACTTTGACGAGTTACATATACGAATATAAATGTAGGGAACAGCTGATTTTTTTTCGCGCTTTCAGGTTTGGTCCCATAGTAAAAGTTGTTCATGAGTACAATTACCCCTAGAGTTATGGGATATCAAATAAAACACGTTGTATAAAGCAGGATTAGCAATATACTTCAAAATCATTCAGATTGTGATTGAAAGTGTGTTACGCAATTAGGGTGCTAGACAGGGTTTGTTTTTTTTTTTTTTTACATTTTCATCAGATGCTTTAGGAACATACCATAAAAGTCAAAGTCAAAGTCAAATCATTTATTTCAAATAGGCACATAAAAGTCACTTTTGAACGTCAAAAATAAAATTAAAATAAAATTGATTCTAGTCGCCCCTTCCAAAAGGTAGTTTTCGTATGGAGACGAATGGGCAAGAATGGGCATAGCTTTACATACTCATGTATGGTTGCCATGGTTGGTGCATTATTGCCAATTTGAATGACAATAGATGTATTTTATTTTATCTAGTTCAAACTGAAAACTGGTGCCCTTCGTTTCGTATGCAAGCCAAGAAACCGCAGGAGATTTGTCTAGAGTTGCATAATTACCTGAATCCCCTTTCATGGTTTCTATCAGGCGCGCAGAAGGAAACCTTCTCGATGGTCTGGTCTACGATGAGTCCTTTAGTCTCTTCCTCAACGACTCGCAGACCGTCGCCGCTAACGTGTAACACGGCCCGCACCGGCCGCCGGCGAGAATTCTGAAATGTTACGTGTCAGTACTTCTGTCGCTAGGGAAGCTTGCTAAGCGATTAAGGACGAATTTCACCAATAAAATTAAATTGAACTCAATCAACACATCTAAACCGTGTTCAAGAGCTGTCAGTGGCATCATTGTTGAGGAGTATTGTCACTGATAGCTCTTGAACGCAGTTTAAATGTACTGATCGCGTTCAGTTTTATTTTATTGGTGAAATTCACCCTCAGAACATCAAGCGACATGCCGCAATCCAGTCTTGATGGGTGAAAAGTTTGTATGTTAAGACTTGTTGTTAGGGCGTTGGTTTTTTTAGCCCTCGACGTAAAAAGAGGGTTGTTATAAGTTTTATGGCTATTCATTATGTGTATGTGCGTGTGTATCTGTCATATAGCTCCAACAAGGATGGTCCAATTTCAATGCGGTTTTTAATAGACTATTTCTTTTAGTGTTTAGCGTAATCGGTCAATCCGGCGAAAATGAATAAATAATGTGTTGGGTTATTAGAACAAGAAATTTTGCCAACTGATCTAGTCTTAGAATATCATCAGGATTCCTAGTGAAATAACAGTTTACATAAAATACTGATACTCAGCTGGTAACAAGTGATGATGATAAAGTAGGTAGGTATTAGTTGAGTTGGAAACCAATTATTTTATTAGTTCTATAACTAAGGAAACCCCAACACTCAAGAAAAACTCTAGAAGTATATTATGTATGGCTAAGATTGTATTAGTTTTATGCGAGTTAGGTCCATAATTATACGTATTGACACAGTTCAATGTTACCAGGTGGTCTCTGATCTTTGTCATCGTATAGCTATGGACTGAGAATAGCGATGCAATCATCGTACTGAATGCAACGTAAACATGCCAAGATGCATCAAACAACGTCTATACTAGTACAGAGGAAGCTGCGAGACTGTAGTTTCGCATCGACTCGTTCGCGACGTACACTAACTTCACAGTTGGTCGTCAAGGTCGGAAGAATGTCTACCGTTTAAACTACGTTGCAAAACCTTCTCAGAAGCGACACAATTTATTGTGCAAGTACAATACGCAGCATTATGTTTCATACATTATTATGCGCGTGTAATACAAATTACCATTTTCGCAAGTCTAAGGAATTAGTTCACTAAAAACTGTTAGGTAAACGCATGCAATCAAACTTCACTGATCAGTGATCACATTCTACAATTTCCTATGTTACGAATGCTATTTAACCTTTTCACCGCCAGTCGACAATAGCCGACAGCGCCCATCACCAACATTTAATAAAATATTCATCCACCCATAAGGTCGAAAATTAGATTTCTTTTAGCTGGCGCTCAGAGTATGATCGGATACGCGAGGCCCAGCGATAAAAAGGTTAAAACTCACCCTAAGCACCTTTAGCGCTTCCTCGCAGACTTGCATGCCTCTCGACTCGAAGACCTCGACGCATCCGAGGTACTTGACGGGAAAGGTGCAGGTGCCGGCGCGCACGGCGGCCTCGTCGGCGTGCCATTGGTGCGGCCGGGCCGACTCCGGCGGAGAACCCTTGCGTCGCCGAAACGACTCCCGGAAAGAGCGCCGCAGCCGTTCCATGCCGGCGCGCGGCGGTGACAGCGCCGCGCCCGCGCGCGCACGCCGCAACGACGCACGCACTGACGACTTCTGTAAAACCATAATATGATACATTAGAAATATTAAAATTCTGGTAACGGTCGGTTTAATTTATTAAGATGTCAAAGTCAAAGTCAAAGTCAAATCATTTATTTCAAATAGGCACATAAAAGGCACTTTTGAACGTCAAAAATAAAATTAGAATAAAATTGATTCTAGTCGCCCCTTCCAAAAGGTAGTTTTCGTATGGAGAAGAATGGGCAAGAAACTCCACCGTTACTCTTTTAAAATGTTTTACAATATATTGCATACATTATTTATATAATTATATGTGAAGACGATGCACCCAAAAATAAACTTACTATACCACAATAGGTAAAAGAATTAAAATGGATAAATGTAACCATGACATATAGATCAACTATGTGATAGATACATGGTGCTCACATATTCACAAACATTCCAAACGTAGACGATTTTCATAAATAAATAAGGAGTAATAAGTCCGGGTGTGACCCCAAGTAATTACAGAATGTAAATCAATGTCAAAAAAAAAAAAAAAAAGAATAAATTATACAATTACATTAGCAACCAGTTTGATTTTGTCTAGACTCTAGAGATTGTCCTATGGAGCAAGACCAGCATGTTTCCAAGCATTCTTATCTTGGATATAATCCTCTAATTTGTAATATCCTTGCTTACAAAGTGTAATTTTAATATAAGTTTTAAATTTTCTTTCATTTAATTGCAATATTTCACAAGGTATTTTGTTGTAACATTTAACACAGTACCCCATAAAAGATGTATGAACTTTAGATAATCTGAAAAAAGGTTGATCTAATTTATCTTTATTTCTAGTATTAAAATTATGTCTATCACTTATTTTATTAAAAAGATGTTGATTTTTTCTTACATACATAATATTTTCATAAATGAATTGGCAAGGTACCGTCATAATATTAATCCTTTTAAATAGTTCCCTAAGAGATTCGCGGCGACGTAGATTGTAAATGGCTCTGACAGCTCTCTTTTGCAAAATAAAAATGGATTCAATGTCAGCAGCCCGACCCCACAGTAAAATGCCATATGACATAATACTGTGGAAGTAACTAAAATAGACCAAGCGCGCGGTTTCTTCGTCTGTTAATTGTCTTATCTTTCTAACAGCATATGCGGCCGAGCTTAGCCGCCCCGCAATAGATGTTATATGAGGTCCCCATTGTAATTTCTCGTCTAGCGTGATTCCTAGGAAAACTGTCCGATTAACAAATTCTAATTTTTGGCCATTCAATACGATGTCACATTCGCTACTTCTAACATTAGGTAATTTAAATCTAATGCATTTTGTTTTTTTTTCATTAAGTACTAAATTATTAACCGTAAACCAATCTTGGACCTGAAGAATAGAGTTATTCACGTCGTCAAGATTTTGTGACCGTCGGTCTATTTTAAAGATCAATGATGTGTCATCTGCAAATAACACCATCTTCGGTTGATTTTGAAGTAATTGGGGTAAATCATTAATATAAACTAAAAAGAGGAATGGACCCAATATCGAACCTTGAGGAACGCCCATTGTCATTTCAGAACCCAATGAGTTTACGCCATTTACTTGGATTTTAACCTTTCTATCTTTCAGGTATGATCTTAACAAGTCAAGTGCTGTTTTCCTAATCCCATAGTGCTCGAGTTTCATCAGAAGTGTTTCATGGTTTACGCAATCGAACGCCTTAGAGAGATCGCAAAAGATTCCAATAGCATCTTGTGCTTCTTCCCAGGCGTTAAAAATGTTCTTCATTAGGGTAACACCGGCGTCAGTGGTACAACGCCCTTTGGTGAAGCCGTACTGGTGTTCATGAAAGATGTAATTTTTATTAAAGTGACGTAACATTTGATTGAGCATCAACTTTTCAAACACCTTACTGAGAACTGGCAGAATTGACACAGGTCTATAATTGTTGGGATCTTTACTATCACCGGATTTGAACAATGGTACTACTTTACTATGTTTCATAAGATCCGGAAAGACTCCTTGGTCAACACTGGTGTTAAATATGAAAGCTAAATAGGGCGCAATGGTTTCGATGAGAGATCTACATACTTTTACAGACATACCCCAGAGATCTTCTGTTGATTTAATTTTAAGATCTTTAAAAGCTCTTATAACAGCCTGGGGGTTTGTATGCTGAAACCTAAGCTCCGAAGGGCATGCCTTTACATTCCTTTTAAGTAAGGCAGCAGAAAGCGTGGGGGAAGAATTTAAAGCTTCAGTAGTTTTAAGGGGAATATTAGCAAAGAAGTTTTCAAATTCCTGAGCTATTTCTACATCTGAATTGATGGGGCCATGTGCAGTCTCTAAATTAAGTTCACTATTTCGCTGTTTTTTCCTACCTGTTTCATTATTTATTATTTGCCAGGTAGTTTTTATTTTATCATCAGCTGATTTTATTTTATTGCTTATATAAAGAGCTTTAGCTCTTTGGCACACCCTTTTAAAAGTTTTTGAATATTTTGCAACATACTGATGAAAGTTCGTATTTTTCATATGTTGCTTTAAGCCATACAGTTCAAAAAGTTTTTCCCTGCTTTTACGAATACCTGGAGTAGCCCAGTCACTGAATAAAAACTTTGTGTAAATACTTTTAGTTTTCAATGGAAAAGTGTCATAAAATTGCGAGTTTAATAGTGAAAAGAACTCGGCGTAGAACTCATTGGGGTCATCTATATTATTAAAACTCTGATCACATAATTTACTGGCCAAAGAATTATTTAATTTCTCTAAATTTTTACATGTAATTGGCCTAAACCTTATTTCAATTTTTTGTAAAGGCCTATAGGAGCTAAATGTTATTATTTGTCCACTGTGATCAGATGGCAACTTATCTACAATTCGTTTGTGTATGTAATCGCAATTACAAAAAATATTATCTATACAAGTGGCAGAAGAAGCTGTCACTCGGGTTGGTTCCATAAACACATTGGACAAATCAAATGACCCAAAAAGACTCAATAATCTGACAGTATTCGAGTTATGTTCCAATAAATTAATATTAAAATCGCCACATACGATTATTGACTTACTACTAGTACTAAGCTTCTTTAAAACATCTTCCATTACAGAATCAAACACCGATAGATTCTGGTAACTAGGAGGTCTGTATACGCATACTATAACATGCTTATCGAGCTCAACACAGGACAATTCAATCATGTGTTCAACAGACAGCCCGATGATGTCTTTACGTTCTTTAGATTTAATAGAATTTTTAAGTAATATTAATGACCCGCCATGTATCATACGTTTTCGGCTGAAATGGCTAACTACACGATAATTTTCATAATTAATTGACATTACTTGATAATCTTTCAACCAATGCTCTGTTAAACAAATGACATCAAACTTGGTGTCTTCCAAAAACAATTCTATTTCCAGTAATTTAGAAGCGCAACCTTGGATATTTTGATTAAATAATTTTAAAATATGTTGCACACCCTTTACTTTCTTAGTATTATTAATTATATTGCCAGAAGATACCTTTTTATTATTCTGTATTAATAATTGGTTATTTGAAGGGGTAAATTCTGTTGTCTCACTGACTAGTTTAAATTATTATCAGGAGATAGCTCCACAACTACAACTGGAGAGTCTAGATTGCCCGTATAAGTTCCAGCAGGAGGGAAATACCCTATCTGACTGGTAGTGGCCTCCAAGGATGTTGCCATTGTAGGTGGAGCCTCCTTTGTACAATATGATGATTCACAATCAATCACAATGTTGTTAGTAAAACTATGCAACACAGATTTGTCACTAATACTAGAATTTGTTACATTAGCTATAACCTCGTTAATATTATATGCTATCAACATAGCAATCAGATGTCTACATTGCCCAGACAGAGATAAAGTTCTCTGAGTTAACTTAAAACCACTAACAAACTTGTTAGTGTCAAAATACAATAATTTGTCACTATGACAACATGTCAACTTGTGAATAGTATTATTCAACTTATAAATGTAATTATACACAACATTAGCTTTCCTATTTTTAACTCTAATAAGGTGTTTACACCATCCACTATGTCCTTTCTGGTAATACTAGTGCTATTACCTAATAGCAAAACCATAGTAGAATATTGATCCAGGTTTGTGTTGGCAATTCTTTTAATCATTTGGTTAAAACTTATGTTATGATAACTATGATTGGTAAAACTATGGCTAAGGTAATTGAGTAAAATTGTTCCAAAGCCAGAACCTAACTCGTCAGAAAAGAATATTGATTTGTTTATCTGTGGGGTGTCTGCTGGAAGAGCCAATACTGGAGGGGACAAGTCAGGCTGAGGCTGAAGAGGTGGTGGTTGGTTAGCATAGCTGCATGAAAGATCATTAGTCAGAGACTCAAACCTTTCAGCATTGCTCCTCACCAAATCCAGTAGTTCCCCAGCCTCAAACAAGCGGTCACTTAGTTGTTGTTGTGAAGTTTCATAGTTTTCATAAATATCCTTCAGCAAGTGCTCCTTGTGTAATATATCATTATAGAGGAGCTGGATATCAGTATCATACTTCTCCCTACATTTATCTAATTCAATATTACAAATATTTAAACTTTTTGATAAGACAACACGTTCCTTTCTAAGCGAAAGGTTTAATTTTAAGAGTTTTTGTTTTTTTATTGCTCTCTGTGACCGTTTAATAAATTTCTTGATTTTAATATATTTCTTTAATTTGTTGTGACTCATAACGATAGGACATAATGGTATGGTATCATCACCAGTCAAATCAATCGTTACAGCTGGCTCACACACTGATATTGGCTTACTACCTACCAACTCATCAAAAAGATTACTGGTGCGAGCAACCTGGTTACTGACCTTGATACACTCATACATAGATAGTGCCTCTTGGGCTTCACTCAATCTCTGTTCAAGCTCTTTGATTTGATTTAGTGCCAGTTCATGGGTGTCACTACACTCTTGAAATGTTGACACTAGATGTTGTAGTTGACTGTGCTGGTCAGTTAAGTCCATGTGTTGCATGTGTAACCTAACTAACTAACTAAACTGATGAGCTAACCAATGGGCCTTAGCTGGAAAAATATTCCTTCCAAAAAGTTAAGCAATATTCAATTGTGACATTTGTCGCAGAAGATCAGATTGCACTTCGTGAAGAGAGAGTTTCCTCAAAGATTTGAGGAAACTGAATGAGTTGTGAGACCTCATAACGAAATGCATAAATAGAATACTCTTTATTTATGTTCACCATAGAAATTACAACAGATATAAATGTAGAAATTAATGTACATAGGGTGACATAATGAGCGGGCTTATTGATAAAAGCGATCCTTTAAAGACTTTGGATGGAATAAGGGAGAAGGTAAGACATTACTGTAGGTAGTCTGGCTGTAGTGTATGTACTATGTACATTTACATTCAATACAATAAATATATACCTACATAAAACTTTCACTTATCTATATCTAAATATATAGATCTACGATAATAATCTATGGTTTGTTTCCATGTTCTGCAATAGTCCTGCACCAACCGGGGGTTGTCCTTGGGTGCACTTGCATGGTGCATATAGGGGCAACCGTCGGTTGGTGCCTCCTCATCATTTAGGATTATGTAAAGGGCCTCTGCGAGTTGGCTTCGGCCCCTAGTACGCCTTTCACAGGTCCGGGACCCAGGGTCCCGAGATATGTCAAAGATAAAACAGATAAAACCAGAGCTAAGAAGAGAGGAGGCCTGTGTGAAGAGCTAAGAACATAAAAATGATGTTTACGGAGAAAGATAGTGTTTTTTTTAATCTTTTAATTTTGAAAACAGACAAAGATTGAGCATTATTAAATTATGACTAGCTTCTGCCCGCGACTTCGTCCGCGTGAAGCAACTTTCTTAATTTTTTTTCCGTGAGAACCTTCTACAAAGTATTAGAACTCTTAAAAAAAATAGATGGATGACCAAGGGAAATAGGGATTCATTTTTATATGTATATATAGATGTATCGTTTGCAGGAGTCGTAAACATGACGTATGGGGTAGCCTGTCGTTGGGCATAATGGGCATTATCCTAATAAAAGTGGGAGGCCCTGGTAGTAAGTTTTTTTTACTTTTGGGGAATCTTAACGTGACGATAAGGCTAAGAATATAATGCACTTTGCTTCTTACAGCTCTAACCACAAGCACTAAAACTAAACTGCTTATAATTCCATGATTCAAAGTGTTGACGGTAGGGTCCACAGTTAACGGTAACAGTACCCGCCATGACACATCAACTGTACCGGTAACAATGACCATCGTTGTTTGTCATTTCCACAAATTCAATGGTAAAATCCGTACAATAACAACCTAACAATGAATGACCTGACGGGCAATTGATATTTAAGAAATAGTATTAATTTATTAATATTGGTTTATTTTGGCTATAAGGATAATTTTGTAATTAAAGGCAATAAAGAGGTGTCATTCATAAGCTGGCTTTGCTTAGTCATGTCATTGGGCCACCGCTGCTCTCAAAGCGGTGGAGGAAAACATCGTGACGACCTGCATGTCCTAGAACCAAAAAATCCAAGACATGTGACATCTACCAACCCGCACTGGGCCCGCGTGGTGGATTACGGCCCACTACCTCTTACAGAGAAGAGACCTGTTTCCCAGCAGTGGGAACATTATAGGGTGTTTATGCCATGCTTAGTCATAGGTCTATGTACGACAACAAGTGGAAAAGTAAGCGTTAAGTCTGACTTAACCAAACAATTACCGAGATGCTAGAGCTGAATAAATACGAAATGGTAAATAGAAAAGCTTGCTTTGTACAGACAGTACAGTAGGACAAGGCTTCTAATTGAAATAGTCTGTCTTCACCAAGTTCTGTATGTGACATAATAAAGGCATTCAAATATTCAGTAATTATTTGTATTGAAGAAACAATCGTAACAATGAATTACACGCTGTTATGAATTAATGAATTAATAATAACCAAGGAAATCCTGTAATAATAGAAGCGGTAACAACGCTTTATTAATATCTAGTTATAAATAAAACAACGTGCATTCATCAGCACGTGTTCCAAGGTTTTAACAAATTAGACTGGCCGCGTCTAATGTACAGCGTAGGTAGAGCAAAGATATCAATTCAAATCAGAAGATATGAAAATATCAACGCATTCTGTAACTGATAAGAATTTTAAGTAATTCAAAGCTGTATTTTGGAGACAAAATTGTGGCATTAAATTAAATAACTATATTAGAAAAATAACCTTTTAAGATTTAATTTAATAGCATCATGATCATATTAGCAGAAAGGCGATCTTGTTGAACATGGCCTGGGCCTAGCTAGAGTTACCTTTTGGCCCCTCGTCCGGACTTTGTCTGGCCTTGTAATTTCAGGGGATTTTTTATAGACTATACGCAAATAAAGTAGTAACGAAGTCTTTTGACTTTGTATGTACAATCGTCTTCTGTTCATTGAATATTTAAAAAAAAAAAAGGTGTGGGGACGAGTTTAATGCCTAAAATATATTTTTTGCCTGTTAGTCCGCACTTTTTTTGACTACACACATTGGTAACCCTGACTGCGCCACTCTAAAACATCGCCACAACAACCGGTCATTTATCTTCTATTGTAGTTTTTATTTCTCTTATAAAAAGGACATAATATGGACTGGGGGTCTAACCAGTTTTACCTAATTTGTAGATAAGAACTTGTGGCAATTTTGCGTGGGAGTTTTAAAACGAAACTGTCCTCCCCTAATATGCTAATGTCACATGTTTAGGGGAGAATGACAGCAATTGTATCAGTTCCAATTCCATGTATTATCATTTAATTTACGCTTATCAGTGAGTCAACGGTTTTCCCTTTTAATATGTAATACACATATATTATATTTATGTATGACTAGCTTCTACCCGCGACTTCGGCCGCGAGAAATTTTTTGCTCCCGCGACCCACTCCATCGTATCGCATCACTTGCCCGCGTTTTTACTTCGTTTTCGCTTAGCGTTCTTTCTTACTTTTTCTTTTTGCTCGGCTCCCTTTCTTTCTTTCTTTCAAAAATTCAACTCATTCTACTGGTAGTTCCAGAGATTAGCTTTATTATTAGGTAACTATAGATATAGATCACAGTGCTCACTCGATCAGTAACTTACTTATTAATACAGTTAATAATAAAAAATATTAAAATGTAAACTTTTTACCATAACTTATATTATTCTTTATTATAAGGTTATCAGACTTATAATTGATACAAATCTATTTTATACTGGAACTAAAAGCTACTTTTACATACTTCTGCTGATAGTACAAATCTAGGTAGGTACTTACTGCAAATTTTTTAGGTAATGTTATTTAGGGAAAATAACATTTTCCAATTAAAATCTTATCTATGGTTTGTGCAAAACAAATAAGATACAATTGTTTATTTAACGTGATGATGTAAAACCTTAAAAACACGTAGGTAGGTACTTTCTCCTTTCTGGGGCCAACACGGACTGGTCAACCACTTTTATTATTATTGATTTGTTTACATATTGTTGTTAAAGTTATGTTAGTAAGTCATTTTTGTTTCTATTTTCCTTAAAACAGGTGACAAAATAAACAAAGTGACGTTTTGTATAATTTGAAAGTACTATTTATTATTGAATTTGCTTCAACAATTGTACTTTATTGTTCCTAACATATGTATTAAAAAAAAACGCAATTTTGTTGGTTTTTATTTTAACAATATTTGTTTTTTCTTTTAGTAAATTGCTAATTGGAGATACTTAAAAATGCTAAAATCTTTCAAAAACAATCATGCATTAGTACCTATAATGTTCATTGAAGATTGTAAAATTCCCAGGCATATTTAGGTACTAATGACAATGACACACTTATTAAGCCAGATGTGCACTCAATAATGAATCCATTATACTCATTATAAGTATGTGCTTAAAACCCACTAACACTCGTCAATCTGTCATCTGGACTTTAATGAAATGATTTAAGATATTTTGAACTTTGATCCTTTGAAATAAAGCTCAAAATGATATGGCAAGTGATTCATGTTATTTGAATTTTTTTTAATGCACCTAGTGCCAGAGTAGCATCTTTTGCTGTACATACATTTGTATATGTATGAAATTCTAATAATGGTCAAAAAAGTAGGTTACCATATCTAAAGTCGCAGAAGAGATTTATGAATGAAAAAATACTAACTTGTTTTTGTTAGCAACAAATTATTAAAATGTATAGAAGACTACTTTAAAGACTAGTATTGTTATTTGGGGTGGCCCCTGAATCGAGGTTCAATTTTTTTTCTTCTTCCTCCCTACTTCTAAAACCAACCATGTAGGTTTATTACAAATTATAACCTATAATAATAATATATTTTTTAGAACGAAATCATTTTTTCGATTACTTAAGCAGCTATATAAACAGGTAACAAACAGAAACGTTCGATGTAACTAATTAAATACAGAAAAGCATAATGTAAACTGACATTGTGTGTATCTAATAACCACTTAATAACAAAAACTATGAGCTCGTAGATTTTATAAGCAAAAAACGCTGACGTGGTATGAATTATGAATATCTTACACCTATTTATATGCGAGGATGACGTTATTTCGCCAATTTTGTTTAGTATGACCTATACACAGCCAACGAACTAAGGTAAGTACTTATAGGTACCTAGATAGCAAAGTACAAAGACTTGAAGCTACGCACGGTTAGCACGCAGGTAACTCGTTATTATCTGCTGTGTACAACGTACGTGTGGTAGGAACTGCAGGAACAATAAGCGTTGGCCATAGCACAACTATAACATAGTTTAGTATGTATTCAATGACTCAAGTTGAATAATGAATTGTAAATGATGCCTAATCAAATGAGTACCATTTTGAGGTCGGTATTGGCAGCCGCCTGAGCCGCCCGGTCGAACGGCTCGTGTGCTGAAGATCCTTGGTTCCCCATCGTACGGCAAGTTCCCACAGAGCTATATCTTCGAAACAAACTTCACTTCCGGAACACAATTCACTAGATATACTACATCCACATCACTTGATGTCGTCACTATTCACATTACGGTGAGCGTATCCACAAACTAATAATCAACGGCTATTTCAACATTTCATTCACTAACGTTACACACGTTGCCTAATGTAAGAGTATTGTCCTCCTCTGATAAATGTTCTATCCGCAGCACAGTAAGATAATAATTTCGACGAAGTTGAAACTCGACAAACATGGCAAAGCTCAGAATAAATAGTTTAGGTCTGCGGAATGCTGCAACCTTGTCGCTTGGCGCTTAGAAACATTCGGTATTTACGCTGGTGCCTCATTAATCACTTCGCACAAAATTTGTTTTATTTATGTAGGTATTAATTAAATACCTGTTGCATTTACTGCATTCACAACTTCGCATGTTGTGAACTTTCAATTCGATCATCTAAGATGCGGTAGTGACTACAATACGAATCGTGTGAATACGTTAACAATAATTTTAAAAAACGGGGGTCAACTTTTCCCACAAACGATGAATAAACGCAGAGAGGCGCATTGAACCCGGTACCCGGTCGGCGCGGGGAGCGAGGTAAGGTAGGTAGCTGGGAACGAGTGCCGATGCCAGCTGAACGTTATTTTTTCCCACAGCATTGTTCTTTGGACCGTAGCGAGTGACGATTAGAGAACTAATCCACTTTTTCTGAATTTGCACAAACACCTCCATTTATAGACGTAAACACTGAACTTCATTTTGACTAGCAAATAATTTAGGAATGTAGAAGGAATTCGGAAAAGAGGCGCGCGCGCCGCGCATTGAGCGACCAACTGTCGCACTGACTAGTGACTGTGGATCGTACCGCGTGCGCCGTGAATCGCACAAAACCCTGCAGCGGAGTCCCCGTCCCGTCCCATACCTCACCCCGCATACGACCGGTCCTTTGCATTGTCAAGATTGACGACCGGTGAGATCATCACGAATAGCCAGTCTTTAATTCGTACTCGATAATTCCTTCGTTCTATCAGGTCAATAAAATCATCAAGTTTCAAGTTCGTAGCCTTGTCGAATCAATATTCTGAATGACTAGAAGTTATGTCATGCTAAATTTTGGCAAGTGGATGAGAATTTTTTATAATTGAATGAAATAGTGCAAATCTTTGGCTCATCTTTGTGTCGGGAGCTTTCGCCGCAACAACAGCTGGAATAAGCACGTGCGAGCGGGACCGGGACGGACGCAGGTGCAAAGCTAGTGAGCTCATTGTAAGCGTTCGAAGTTGGAACATATGGCTTTTGAACGTCGAAAGATTTGAGAGCTGCATACGTCTGCCGTCTGCACCATTTATTTATAGCTGATCAAGCATCTGCAACAATGTGCTCGTTGTTTTATATTATGTGTTTTATTTGGAACAGATTTTTACATTTCGTAAATTAGGTCACATCGCACACGTTTTCTTACGAAATAGTAGTGTGTAGCTTTGTAGCCGAAGACTTCTGCAACCTATCAAGAAAGGGAACGAAATAGATAGGTACTCAGAAGAAACGGTGGGGAGCAATGTAGATAGGGCTATTGCGAAATCTGACACTATTGCAGAGATGGTACTTTTATAGATTTCGCGAACTGACTTTAATACAACGGCAGTGCCGACAAATCTCCAAGGATTTCGAGAGTAAGATTAAAAATTTTAATATGTAAAAATCAAAACTGCACTATTTGTGCATATTCAAATTTTAGAACGGAGGATATGATGAAACCTCTCAGGTGATTGGAAGTAAAAAATGTTATCCTTCCTGACTCACACGCTGAGTCACTGCATGCCAATGACTGGACGGATCCGAGACCGAGGTTTCAGATTACACCCGTTATGATAATCATTATCAGCGAGAAAATCATGGTTCAGCATCCGAGTGTTCAATGCGATAACATAACATGACACGTATTGTTAGAAAACGATTAATAAACAACAAACCTTGTTGTGCTATTAATGAGTAACATAATTTATCGTGATATGCGTATATGTAAATAACAGATAAACAATTCTAATCAGAAGTATTCTATTCATGCATTTTCCCTAAAATGGATTTTGTGGTTAGGTAAAAAGCGTTAGCGATAGGGATTTTAATTACAATCATTGGTAACAGGAAAACCATGTCGTATCTGTATTCAGCTCCAGCTCCATAGTAACGATTTATTTGATTTGAACATTGACTCAAACATGTTTTAGTTGGAACTAAGGAAATATCAAGCGCCACAGCAGAATTTTTGACTACTAATTTAATTTATACTAAGAGGTTCAGTAGACCCAGGCGAGGCGACCTGCGCGGCAAATTACACACCTGATACAGCCTTGCTTTAGAAGATCGATAGATATCTATTTTTACTCTTTGAGTGCTTCAAATTTTAAAATAAATTTTACCAAAGCTGCCGCTAGCGTGTTGGAAGCGACCGGCAATGTTGACATTTTGCATCGCTTTCACTTCTGTTTATACCATGAATTAGCGGCTAAGTTTGTAGGTTAATACTTTCTGAAGATACACAAAATTATAATCATCTTTCTATCAAAGCCAGCAAGCAGTAGAACAAAGCAACCAACAATAAAAACTAGGAAGTGAATAGGATTACAATAAGAACAAGAAAAACTTAAGAAGACAAAGCCAAGTCATTTTGCAGACGATTTTTGATTGTTTACGGTTATACAACGTTACATGTAACAAAGAAATTCGTAGCACCTCGTCATAAAATCTATCAAATCATTGAAATTCTACCATGAAATTACTACAAACGCAATCAAATCATGCCTTTGTTCAATAGAAACATTCATATCAAACGTAGGCTTATTATCATATATTCAAAGAGTTACACATCATATTTATGTGTCATTCAACTCTAGACATTCTAGAGGAAACCCTACTAACCCTATTTGTAGCTGTTTACCTACTGTGATGGAATTACTATGTTACATAATGTAGGTATCTATGACCAACTTGTTAGCGCCATATCGTTTGAAGAGGACATACCTCGCGTTATGTTACACATCAATACCGTTTATTGTGCAAATAAATACGAATTTGTACGATAAATCCTATCAGTTAATGTGAGAATTTGAAAAGCAAACAGTACTAAATGACTAAACGCCTGTCGTAACTCAGAACCTGTAAAAAGCAGTGCACTGACATTGTTCCGGCACCAGCAACCGTAAAATTGCCAACACGATCATTGTCTGTTCGGCAATAATTTCCGCCAACAGTACCGTCCTATTCAATCTGAGTACCGTTGCTTGACACTTAGGTACAACTCCAACATAGTTCACAACCCAATAACGTTAATTTTAGGAGGTTGAACTCTGCAACTATTTGAACAGCTATTGTACAGATATCGAGATTTCTGTGTTCTGGCGTAGCGTTTGATGTAATCTATTTCGCGCCAGTTTAAATACTCCTGCAAAGTACTTACACAACGCAAACAAATAAATAAGAATTGACGTTAATAGCGCACAATGAACAATCAGTGCCAATAAACTACTACTTCTAGTTTTTTATGTGCGCATATAACAATGATAGTGAAGACAAAAATGGATATTTTTGTAATCGCTGAATCTCAATGATACGGAGTAAGTTGACGAGGGCATCATCAACATGCATCAAAATTGCGGGTTAGCTTTCAGTATAACCAGCGGGGTTATTGCGTAACACACTAACAGTAGCAATGGCTTTAATTTTGACAGTTCAACAACATTCATTGCGTTATTTATGTTGCTGAGCAGGCTAATTCTTCGAACATATGAAGCAATATCCTTCAAAATGATTCAGCTTGTGATTAATTGTGACGCAATTATAGTGATGATTCCGCGCACAGTAGTATAAGATCTAAATACTATTTTCACTATACATTGCACAGAAGAAGCTCTAGATAGAAGTCTGGTATTGTTTAATCAAAATCTGTTCCATTGTGAAAAGTTTTCGTTCGAACTACATTTCTATTACTTCTATGAAGTGGAACAACGGACAAAAGTAACGTATCCAATTTGATACTATGGAACAATCCGTTTGATTTTTTTAATAATATTAGAGTCTCACGGAATATTTTCAGTCCTTTTGGTTGGAGTATTTGATATGCTTCTACCATATTGGATCAAGTTTCGTGGGAAACTCTTTGAAGATTCTATATCCACTTACTCTTTTTAGTATCGGTTCATGCACAATATCCACATGTTGCTCGTATGGAATTCCTGTAATACCAGTGATGCTGAGAGGTCAGCGCAATAATACAATATTGGCCCTAAAACAGATCCCTGTGGTACGCCTTCTTCAATGCCGAGTAAAATATACGTTTGCTCGGTTAATAAGCAGCAATAAAATGTATAGGTTAATTTTCAACGCTTTGTTAAAGGCTTGTTTAGTATCCAAAAACATTGATAAAAGCAATGTTTTTTTTAAGTCATTTATTAAGGTACCTAAATATGTTAATTTTCGATAGTTACCCAGGATATAACAAAATCCCCGAAAAACTATATGTCCCTTAAACAGGGACAAATCCGGGACAACTAGACGCATGATAATAAGAACCGTGTGAAATATTTTGCCCTTTCTTTTCACGGAGTAGAATATTTAGCTGACACACTCCCCAACTGACTAGGCACATACTAACCACTTATAACGAAAGACCTTAAATTACCGTAATGTTCACAATATATAACAATTGGGATATTCCTTTGCCCCTTTGATCTTTTCAAGAAATAACAGAAGACATATATACAAGAAAAACAGCGAATCTGGAACGAAGTATATCATATCTTACCAGCAAAGTACTATTAACATCGCAACTATAGCTAAAGAGACGTACGAGGGTCATTCAATAAATACTTAGCCTACAAAAAGTAAACGAAAATTTTGGAAAAGTGGCAATTTATTTTTCAACATAGTCTCCTTTTAGTTCGATACACTTAGCCCAGCGATGCTCCAACTTTTTTAACCCGTCCGAAAAATAGTTTTTGTCAAACTCTGCAAAATAGGCCTCCGTAGCGGCGATGACCCCCTCATTTGATCCAAATCTATTCCCGGCGAGAGATTTTTTCAGATTAGGAAACAGAAAGAAGTCACAAGGAGCCAAATCTAGAGAATACGGTGGATGGGGCAGCGATTCGTAGCGTAATTCGACCAATTTGGCCATGGCAACGGCAGACGTGTGAACCGGTGCGTTGTCGTGGTGAAACAGCACTTTTTCTTCGCCAGATGGGGTCGTTTTTTCTTTAATTCGGCGTCGAATCGGCACAATAAATCGGCATAGTAAAGCCCTGTAATTGTTTTACCCTTCTCGAGGTAATCGATGTAGATCACACCTTGTGAATCCCAGAAAACGGTGGCCATAACTTTTCCGGCCGATTTTACAGTTTTCGCCTTCTTTGGAGCACGTTCCCCGGTCTGGATCCATTGTTTTGATTGCTCCTTGGTCTCTGGTGTGTACCAGTGGATCCAGGTTTCATCGACGGTCACAAAACGACGCAAAAACTCCGCTGGATTCCGCTTAAACAGCGCCAAACACGTCTCCGATGTGGTCTCACGGTTGCACTTGTTTTCCGGTGTGAGTAAACGCGACACCCATCGCGCCGACAGCTTTCTCATGCCGAGTTCCTCGTGAAGAATATGATGCACTGTTCCTTCTGAAATGCCTACAGTCTCAGCTAGCTCCCGAAGCTTCAATCGGCGATCTGCCAATACGAGATCATGAATTTTTTTAATGTTTTCCTCCGTAGCAGCTGTTTTCGGTGCACCTGGACGTTGTTCATCAAAAACCGACGTACGGCCACGTGCAAACTCGTTGAACCAATTCTTGACGGTGGCCATCGATGGAGAAGAGTCACTAGGGCATGCAAACCGGATACCCGGATAACTGTAAAAACCGGTTAACCGACTGATTTGAAAACCGGGTTTTTTGGGATAACAAAAGCGGATTTTTCGGTTCTTTCGGTTATTCTCCTATGTTATTGATTTCATAATACTTAAATTTTCCCAAACAAAATATTAAATTTATCACTGACAAACGTGAACAGGATGGCGAGGCGGCGTTAGTTTCTATTTCGGCCACGTTAATTTAAATCCTTGTCGCACTACTATGCCACGCTGCCGCCATTTTGTTTTTCGGCCAGTGTAATAAAATCCGTAGTACTCTA
The DNA here is from genome assembly GCA_947507525.1 of Apamea epomidion. Lineage (NCBI taxonomy): Eukaryota > Metazoa > Arthropoda > Insecta > Lepidoptera > Noctuidae > Apamea > Apamea epomidion. The sequence continues at coordinate 11,384,536 of OX382231.1, forward strand.
AATGATGAGTCCCTTGATGCACTTGTATCCTTACGGTCATTCTATCAAAATAAAAAATTGTAATTTGGTTTAGCTGTGTAACTTTAATTTTGATTTTTTTATCTATATCTATCTAAGAATGCCTACAGTCATTCTTATAGATATACATAGAGTATAAATTCAGTCATATCTAACACTAAAAAACGCTAAAATCTCAAACTAACGGCTAGTTCTAATTTTTTAATATGTTTTTAGGGCCACTGCCAGTAGCGTATAATTATCCGAGTTTGCAGCTTCGAAAGACCTGTGCTAACTTTGCAGCACTCGAAAAACCGCGAAATTTTCACACATTTTTTGGTATTCTCACGTTATTGGGTGTTGATTTTGTAGCTTATTTCAGTTCAAACAAATGCTCATTATTATAAAAATAAGTGGGATAAACGTAAAAAAAATACATATTTGGATAAGAATTCAGCATTTTCATTTCTTTACGAAATGATAATGCTGAATTCTTATCAAAATATGTATTTTTACACATATTTCTCATTTCTTTAATAAGAATTGAAAAAAAACCGATTTTGTAAACAAAAAACCCGAAAAAGACGGTTTTTTAAACCACCCGGTTTTTGCATGCCCTAAGAGTCACCGTACACAGTATCCAAGCGCTCTTTGATTTCGATGCGCGTTTTTCCTTCCAAAAATAGGAATCGAATCACCGAACGATATTGCTCTTTTTCCATTTTTGTAAAACCGATCGATACGTTCGCTTCCATAAGTTGTCAAATTAAAACAAAAGAAGGCATTGGAATGAAAATTTGAAAAAAGAATTAAAAAAGAATGTGCTACACTGTGGTAAAACTCTTTTGAAACTACAGCGCCCTCTGGCGATGAGGCTAGGTACTTATTGAATGCACCTCGTAAAAAGACTTGGACGTTTATAACTTCAAGGTGAGCCATATTGGATCAGGTTTGACGAGCGACTTTGAAGCCGTTAAGGACAAGATTTTGACATAAAAAGAATTAACAAAAATAAAACATGGACTATTTATTAGGCACTCAGATATTTTCACTCTTTAACCATACGTTAATGAATGTCATCAACGCATGCATATAAAACCAAAACAGTGTATCTAAACCCTAAATACGAATTAGGAACGTTTCTATTCATACCCAAATATTAAACAACGGTGTATTTGAAAATGGCGATGTACATATTTGTAAGTAGCAATATATTTTTTAATATAACGGACATAATGCTATCTCTGACGAAGGTTGTGAATAGGAATGCTAGCACGCATACAAAGTCGGCTCATCTTGGTCTACTTGCGCTGTATCTTCAATTCCTATAGCATTGTGATCACGTTTGCAACACAGCGGATGTCACGACCATGTGACTTGTTTGCAAATGTGGTCTTCTGAACCTAACAAGCAACCAGTGTGTGAGCGTCTTTGCGATTGAACGGATATTTTCGTGATAAACCGCTATTGATTCTGTTCAAGCAACGTTAAATATTTGATCATTGTTTAATTCTCCGTAATCATACGTATTGGTGGACAATCAAAGTTTTTCTATATCAAACTTCACTATAAAGCTATATATATTTTCCGTTATTGCAAGTGGAATCTAGAGTGAAACCAACATTGCCTAGTGTATTTCTGGAGCGAATTAGAAATTGGCTGTCAAAACGGCGCAATACGGAGACGAGGCAATGACCGCATGGACAATGTTTAGTTGGCGAAGATTATACAACGGCAGGGTGGCAGACTGTGGGGAAGAGAGTCGCATAGAGCTGCCAGCAGATACCAGGCAGCTGGTGTACAACGTTTATGTGTACTTTAGTAGACGTCCCGGGAGGAGTGCCAAAGCGGCGCTTACGAAGACTGCGAGTGCGACCATGATACCCAGAGATATAGTCGCCGAAATCGTAAGAGATAAATACAGAAAATGAAGATATAATTATATTTGTACAGATTAATTGGAATTTAAATATCATGCGATATGTCAACAAAGACGTTATTGATACATCAATGATATGAACCATCCTCATTAAAGACATCTTGCTGTTTCATTAGAAACTGACTACGTGTTGCAAGTAATTAACCTACTTTTTTCATGTGAATTTTGTGTCTTTGTAGTCTCTCTGGGTATTATTTACCAACAAAGCTAGTCTTCAGTCATATATTCTGCTAACACTGTATTTATCTCCTAGTCGGTTCAATGGAAAGCTAATGAAAGAAGTTAAAGAACGATGTCTAGTTGACATTTGTGAATATGAACGTCGTGATTGTTTGCGCTTTTGCAGACTATTATACAGAACAATGACCAGTTAGGATTGCATTATAATAGGCTTAGAAAGGCAGTTTTAAAATCATATCTGTATCATATCACATATACTAGTATGTCATATTTGTTTCTTGTAATGGTCCTCTTTAGGATCGAATAACATTTTACAATATGTAAATAACTCTTAACGCTCTAATAGGTTTACGTATTATTGTATAGTTTCTTATTTTGTTTACAAGAAATATTTGAAAAGAATCACTACTGTTTATAATTTGTGGAATGATATAAGCCACCTGACCCGCGGCAAAAACCAACATAGGTGTTTCGTGTTGTGTCTTCCTATGGTCCAAAAGCAATTGAAGACTATTATTTGATAAGAGGATGGACAGTAGTTGCGGTTAATGCTCAGACGATGTTTCCACAGTAAGGTCCGAGGACTGTGAGGCATATCACAGTCCTCTGACCTTACTGTGGAAACATTTCTTAACAGCCTGTTGAATTTCGAGGAAATCTGTGTTCGTCTACCGGTTGACATACTTACTTATAATTTGTAGTTTTTACTGGGTTAAGGGTTTAGTATAAGATATACCATGTATAAAATTGTCCTTGAGAGAGAACGTAAACCAAGTAATTATATTATTTCGCTAAGATTATCAGTGTAACGATCTCATTTAGTAATATCGTGTGAATACATTATTTTACAATGATAGACTTCTGTCTATAAAATAATTAGGTGTATGTAAAGTAAACATTTTTTAATGTAAATTGTTATTTTAATTGAGTGTAATCAAATATTTAACACTATTATTAGGTACCTACTTCAGATAAACGTGAGCAGTCACTTTGTGTTTTTGGTTTAGTAAACAAACGCAAATGCTAAATATAATATTACTCGTAATTGGGTACTTACGATCAAAATTGAAGATCTTAAAGATGAAAATCGCTTAATATCTTACAGCATACACTACACATCGAAACGCTTGGGAGAATGAACGGAACTGAACTCTCGACTTTGTCACAGAGAGGAATCACTAGAAAAACTTGAATGCAAAAAGTTGTGATGATGTACACAAAAAGTCTAGCATAGTATATTTTCCGCCTTCCAACAACATTGGCGGTTCACACTTCTAGAGTTGAAGACCAAACTAAAATTAATATATGTTGAGGTGCCAAGTTCCGAGACGTAACACCAGCATTGCACTAATTACTACACTGCACTATTTCAGGCGAGCGGGCACGTGAACACTTTAAGTAGACTGATTCATAGCGATCGACGCCACTGACTAACTGTGGCTGAAACTTTCAACACTTCAACACCACAGAAATTGCCGAAGGTCGCGAATCTATCCGATAAACATGGGTGTCTGTCGAGAGAGAAACCCATTCATTACTGCCTTGAATAAATTACAAACATTAAACAAATTGTACGGAGTGCGTTGGTTCAGGATAATGTATTCAGGGACCCAAATACTTTTAACTGTTAAAATCTAAGACAAACTTTTGTTGGTTTGATTTGGATGTAAGCGTGGGTGGCGGTGCCACAGCTGTTGGCGGTTTGTTACTGTGTTAGTCCAATGTTTACCTACTGTTAGACTCTCCTAAATATGAGAATTCAGAAGTACATTTTGGAAATTTTTGGCCTTCTCTTCTATCGTAACCACACAGCCAGTCAGTAAGGTCGTTGCAGGCTTGACTGCCAGTGGTGCACCAGGCCTATCGTATCATATTATTTCATTTAAGTATCGCCAATTGCCTAACCTATCCGGACGTTGTGAAACAAGCCCTTCATGTAGTAAACTGACCATGACCTTAAAATATAATATGAATGAAAGATCTTATATTATAACGCTGATTAATTAGTAGGTTCGCTGGTTCATCATACTAATTGTGCTTTTGTGAAGTAATAAACCCAAATATTCTTTGTATTATAAGCGGAATTAATGCCCAATGATGTATGTGGCAAACGAAATTTCAGGAAAACTAAAAGAAAATATGACGAAGTGGTCAAAACAGATTTATGAATCTTTAAAACAATGTTAACAATATAATAATTATGACATCTGAATCAAGTTCGGTGAATTCTGCGAATCATAAAGAATAACGTACGTCATGATATCAACATTTATCTTCTCAACAAACAAACTGATATCAGAAACAGCAAATATGTTAATTTGTGAAAATGTTTGTGCACGTAATTAATGTACCTAATTATTACACTTTCCTTGATCAACGAATATATCGTTCACCTACACATGCATTGCAAAATTAACCGTGCTGAATCCCTTCACTTTTATGTAGGCAAACTACGCTATGACTAACCGCGTATTCACCCATGTGTATTCGAGTAGGTAGTCCAGTTGCACAACATCTTGCGTTTTGATCGTTTAGATGAATAAAATCTCTTAACATTACCATCTGCGAAGCCAGACCGCCGACAAGTCGGATTTTACTCTAGAGCCCGTCCTTGATATTTAAATTCTCCAAGGGCTGACTGAATAACAAACGTTAACGCGCCAAGAACTCCTAAATTATTCTCAGTTGTTTGCTAAATCATAACAATATCTATTTCTAAGCCGACGAAGACGTGTTTTGATTCGACGTGTTCAGATTTTGCGTCTTTACAAAACATATTTGTGATTAATTCAGGTTTGGTTAATCTAGACATTTAATTGGAAAATGATGACTTTTAATTGATTAAAAATAGGTAAATATCTAAGTCCGCTTGAATTGAAGAGGACACTTATTTGTGTGAATAGGTTGATTGTTAAATCTATTTGCAGTGGGTGGGCGATCGTTCCGAGGCGCCGCCGATCGTTACTCAAGGTGATAATCAACTGTTTTATGTTTTTTACACATACATTTTTTCTTTTGACGGATTGTGTACTCATTGCGCGTTTATTTTTCACGTTACGTTCGTACGTTTATGAAATACATAATACTGTGTTATTGTTGAGAGTATAGGTACAATTGTAGATATGTGGAGTTTCATACTTTTTGCTGTTTCGGATAGGGTTGGGTTGACCTTACTTGCTTATTATGTAATGTCATAGTGTTGGCTTTCAGTCAGGTTTCTAGGGGTTGAATATCAATCATTTGACACGAAGAAAATGACAAATACCATCTAACTTCACATTTAATCAAGTGGAACCAGAAGCCGGTATCAATAATAGGTCTTCTGAACTGAATACAATAAGACATGACATAAATATTCCTAAATATTAAGAATGCCTTTGACGAGTATCTTGGGTATTCATAGACGGCTTAGAATATTCTGCGAGAACTGTTGCTCCAGGAATGTGTAACTGCGGCAATGTATTTTTGGCCTTTTTAGAGACAGATCGATTCGCGGCTCTCACTCTCTAGAGAGATGTGCTCCTCATCAATATAGATTATTCTATTAGATTGCCGAGGAACAATGTTACGAATTGAAACTAGTACCTACCTACCTAGGTATAGAATGTTCAGTATCACCTTTAAAACAAACCGATATTGATCATTCTTCGTATTCAGTCCTCGTTCCAGCGTAAATATTTTAGTGCTCTTTATTTTAGTACCTACCTACCTAGTCGACTCGTTACGATGAGGTAAGACCTACTTAGTTGTTGTGGAAATGAACTTGTTTCACGGAGTGTCTGATATTTTTAAATTGAAGGTGACATACCGACTTTTACAATGCTGATCGTTGCCCTTCAGACCTCGATATTTCCTGTTACCTACGGCGCAACCACTTTGCGTAGTAATAATAAACTGATCTAATTAGTACACGGAGCGAACTAACCAGTAACCATCCTTCATTTTCATGCTAGACTTGTCCGATTAATTAGACGTATCGTATAGGAATCGATGGCCTGGTTTAAGTTTACGGCAAAGAGTTATTTTGTAGTAAAAGTCAGCATTGAAATTACAAGTCCTTGACACTGACATAGGCGTTAAAATATTGGCTGCTTTCGTGATACGTTTTTAAGTCGTGCCAAAAGCTTTTCAGTCAGTAAATATGTTGGTACTTCTCTATTAATAGAAATATTTTGGAAAATATGAGACCAAAAGAAAATGTCGCACGCCTACGCGCCTAGCAACCCTATTTACATAAAAGTCGTTAACGAAGCAATATTTTGGGACTGATGAGTACTTTAAGACTCCAGCTCAATACATTCTAGTCAAGTCAATGACGTATTATTTGGTTCTAGTGACGTTCCAGCTCACGCGACAGGACGACTCGCTCACATAGAGTACCTAGACATAGAGTATATTTGGCGATAATACATACCATATGCATACCTATTTACTTTACAGTGTTATAAAACGGCGAGCGGATATTAAAGCTCTAATTGATTGTTTCCTTTTTATTACAGTTGCATGTAATGAAGCAAATGGGAGTCTCGCTACTTTAGAGAATTTTCATTTCATATATGTATACCATCAGAGAACTCTAGATGATATGTATGAATGTGCACACAATTGGATCAATAATTACTTGTAACATTCCAGTTTATAACTGAAATAGAATACTGAATGAATATTACTTATTTACTTGGAAATAGCATTATTTAAAAAAAATACTTAATGTCTCTCATTCCTTCATCAGCATGCAAAATGTTAAATAGTACCTATGACTAATTTCATAGATAACTCTGCATAATATTTAAAATATGTATGTAGGTACATAGTTTTATATTTTTTACTTGATGTGGGAATTAATATTTTTATTATGTAAGTATTAAAATTATGCATAAATTAAACTTATTGTGGAGTAGATATTAAATGATAAATGATTTTATTTTTGTAAGTAGGTTTATACAAACACTTTTACATGTCAATCATGTTTTGAAAACTATATGTGGTTGGCATTTCCTATCAAAGAATTATATTGGCAAACACAATAATAATGTAGCATGGCTTTAACACATTACCACTTGAGAGAAATATAGATCATACACAGTGTTACAATTTTTTACATAACATGGCATATTTAGGCATATTGCCAGGCTGGCCCATTGTACATTATGTATTGGCTGCCATCCATTTTTCCAAACATTAATATTATGTTGTTAACAATAGTATGAATCAGCAGGTATAAAAACTCAATGTAGAATGTTACATATTGCCATGTAAAAGTGTTATTGATGTGTAAAAGTGTTTATAAAAATCAACTTAGGGCTGATTTTTCCAAAGCCAGATAACTTATAGTTATTCGAGGAATAAAATTTTACGTTTGACAGTTCTTATAAGAGATAACTGTCAATTTTGAATTTTTTACGGTTCTTCCATGCAATATCTGTCTGACGTTAATTTTATTTCACAAATAAAAATGATCTGTTGATTGAAAAATCAGCCCTTACAGAAATAAAATCACTGATCATTAAAATTTATATTTTTAGTAATGGGAGCATTTTATCTATTTACCTACTGTATTCTAAAAAAATTTTCCTTTGCCTGTATTTGTTTATATCATAACTGTTCTAGTAATATATTTTAAAATGACAATAGAGTTAACAAGGAAAGATAATGAAAAAATAACAGATACATATTCTTTTTTTAGCAATTTTTTCTGTAAATAATATTACATTAAATCTTCTGCAGCATATTATATTGTACCTATATAAAATTAACCTTCTAACTACACAATAATAAATAAAAATTAATAACATATACCAGTAAAGCCCACAATATCAGAGATTACAGATAAAGTTATCACTGTTTATTGTTGCTATGGAACAGTTAAATTGCTAACCTTTAATGCTCTGCAACGATAAATAATTTTTTAAGTAAATATTCATTCATTAAAATTTACATAACATATTGTTAAAAATAATACATTTGTTTGCATGTTACTACTACTCAAAAAAAAAAAAAAGTTTTGATAGGCATGTAAAGGCCAAGAAGAATCCAATTAGATTTCCCCTGCACCTATGTTATCTATAATGACCGTGTTAATCAATTAGAGAATACAATAAATCATGGTTGCAATAACCAGCACTAAAGCGTGACCTGTAATTGATACCGCGCGCTACAGGCGGATATCTTGATAGATATGATAACTCGTTACTATTGATACATATGGGACTATAGGTTCTACCTACTTACCTATCATAAAATGTAGACTATGTGGTGTATCCTTCACAGCTGGCGCATTATATAAGATTTATATTTACTTCTATAATCTAAGCTACTATTAATTTTTATACACCTTCTTTCATATAAAAACACTAGGCTAGCGTTAAGCTTTCTAAAATATCTAAAACTTATCACTCACGTTTAGAGATAGGTATTTTACTGAGACGAACAGAACTGATTTTACTATAAAACTTGAACTAAATCGAGTCGTATTCAGCTTTTGAATGGCACAGGAATTTAAGAAATTCAATTTTCTTGGATTTTAAAAGGCTTGACTGTATTAAGAGATGTCAGCCAATGAGCCAACCAACCAACAGCCCTTCTTCAATCGAGCTTTGCTATGAAATATTCTTTCCAAAATGACAACAGGATAGAATATCACACAAACTATGAGAGTAAACGAGATAGAAGTAGTTGATGTCAAAAATATGAAATAATTTCTAATGAAACGAATCCCAGTGACGTCAATCTTCCAGTCAAATTGACATTTTATTGATAATAAAAAAGTAGGCAAGCACGAGTAGGTATCGCAGTTTTGTAAAATCAATGTTTATTTAAAAAAAAACCGGCGAATGTAATCTTTGTGATTGTTGTTTGAGTATTGCTTGGTCTGTGGTTGTTTGCGAAAGAAAGGCGTAGGGTTTACTATGGCACTTGTTATACATTATCAAAAATTTTGATTAGTCGGTTTAGCAGAGTAATGAAGAGCCAGGCAGAAGCAGACTGACACCGACTTGAGGATTATATCCCCATAAGACATAACAATCTTTCCAGTAATCTAATCCGACTCTGATTTTATTGGGCATCTATATTTTATAGAGGCTGTTTGGTACATTGACATTTTTTCCTATCTATATGGTTTGGTAGAAGGATCGACCCAATTTTTTAAGATCATTGGGTAGTTGTTATGCTATTGACCCCTGATTAATTCAATGGTTACAGTTGCGGTAGTGGAGATACATATTGTTTGATAATTAACCAAAATCTCGCCTTTAGTAGTAGTCATATTATATTTTTTTGTATTCTGGAGTGCTTCGATCAATAATAGTACTAGATTCCTGATATGTGCTTCAAAACGGCCCGAAAAATAAGACCACGAATACTTTTGTGGTCCTATTTCAAATTAGCATGGTCCAATCATAGCCAACATTAAGACGTCAAAATGCCGCTGTACGCGTTCAAAAGCTGTGTAAATAAACACCGTAACACCAAGGTTTTGGAAGGAATATCTTTTTTTCGGTATGTTTATATCATTAAGTGTTTTTCATAAAATAAAAACAGAATTAAATAGTAAATATAATTCAATTAGCTAATATTATAATTGTTTAGCCAATGTTTGCTACAATGCACCAACTATTGTATCAAACATCGACTGTTCTTGAACAGGGAATGCATGGAGTAGTGTTGTTATTTATAATATTATTTTTGTTTGTAGATTTCCTAGTGTCGCGAAAGAAAGAGGAGAAGAAATATACAACCCTTATAAAAATTCGAGAATATATTAAACTAATTATAGAAAAATTCATTGATGTAAGATTACTTTATATTTGTAAAAAAGAAACCACTCAAATAAAAATTACTTCTAAAAGAAAGCTTTACAACAAGCTGAATCTGTTTAATGGTAATTACACATACCTACATTACTATTTTAAATACTTGTGTATACCGAAAACACGTTTTTTGAATTCCTTTATTTTTTTTTTACTTTTTTTTTTTTTTTTATTTGTTGTAATAGCGGCAATGTAAAATAGATCCTACTACTTTTTTGAATCGGCTGTATGGTGGCAAATATTTTTGACCGATTAAAAACGAACCTAAAAAAAATATTCTGCAACTCTACGTATTTCAATACTTACTGTGTTCTGAGCATTGAAATGTAATACCAAGAACTACGTCTAGTTCCACAATAGAATAGGCACGAAATAGTAAACAAAATGTTTTTAACCTTATTACTTAAGGATTAAGTTTCATTTTAGAATAAATATTTTTGTACATGATGACATTTTAAATATATTTTGCAATGGTAATTAAACTTTGTTTTTATTAAACTGAAGTTGTTAATATTATTAACCTTTTTTCTAACAAATGTAGATGTTTACGTGTGTGCAAACGTGGCTGTGACTTATTTTTGTTCCTGATCCTTAATCTAGTACTATTATTGATCGAAGCTGGAGTGCAACAAGAGTTATGTCGAGCTATTACAGCCACAAATAAAAAAAAAAGACTACTCAAGGTGTACCTATCCCACCGCCGCCACCGCCGGAGGAGGAAGCGACTAGTTATCAACGATTTTCTCACTCTAGAAACTGTGTAAGTAAAAAGAGATACATTTATTTAATAGAGCATCGCCGACTGTGCGCACCGCCGACAAGTACTCGTTTGTCTCAGCAACAAGAACTATCAAACATTACGCTCAGTGACGCTCGCTTGGCGGGCAAAACAATCACTAATAGACTCACGCCAGGTGCATAGGCATACACATACCAACGAGTTCATCGCCGTTGCGCACTTAATGCTTTTTATCCGTCCTTCTACCAAACAGCCTGTAGATTTACTTCTCTTCTCTGCAGTTTGACTACTCGGCGAAAAGACTTTGCTTCAAACTGTCGATTAACATTTAAAAAATGATTGTGTCCAAATGTCAAATGCATTTTGAGGTTATTTATTGTTGTTCTCTGTAATAATACGAATTTATTGTAGTTCTGAATTGAAGACAATAAACCTTAGCACTATGGACACAGTAGTGAAAAGTATGCTTGATGAGGAACCGGAGGAAGAAAAAAAGGTTAGTTTAATTTGTACTTACTTCATAAAAAAAAAAAAAAAACTTTCGTTTGTAGTTTATTTGCAATACCTCCTTCATTAATAAAAAGTACCTTTTTTTAAGTTTTTTAATATTGCGCAGTTGAAATACTAGATTGTATTACTAGGCAATACTTAATAATTCTTATAATCATTTTGTGTAAGTACCTAAGTGATTGATCCCCTTTTTCTCTAATTTCAGGGATTAGTACTATTTGGTAGGGATGTATCCAAAATACCGTGCTTCAGAGAAAGTTTTCTTTATGGAATTGCAACCGGAGTGGGTGTTGGTCTAGCCGCATTCATAAAAACATCTCGTCCCATGTTATCCCAGCACATAGGCGTGGGAACATTTTCAATGACCACCATGGTATATTGGTGTTATTGTAGGTATGCGTGGTCTAGTCAACGGTTTGATGCACAACTTCTACAAGATGCTTTGAAAGATAAAATTCTTTATGAAGGTACTATGGTAGAGAAAGACCTTGAGCAGAAAGGTGTGTTGAAATCGGCTTAAGAGTAAATAAGAATGGATACTGTTTTTATAATGTATGATTGCAAATAGTTATTTCATTTCACAATATCAACTAAAAATGAAACAGATTTTGCTGCATGCATTAAAATTGATTTAGGGCAACGTCTAGCAATTTTTGCTGTTCACTATTTATGTATCTTTTTGTACTAACTTGAAAAGAAATTAATAAAACACAACAAAATATTTAGGTAAAATTTCACTGTGAAAACAGGAGACAACACACAGAAAAAAAATACAGGACCATTATAAAAGTTTTAATACTATATTAGGACATTTTAACCCATCATAACGAATTGCCTACTAGAAGCTGTTTGCGTGTAAGCGCTATGGTTTTCATAATTATATTTATCATCATTTCCAGTGTATTTTTCTTATGAATAATTTCTGGTTCATATAACATTTTTTGGGTGCAGCTTCTTTGACTTTGTATACCAAATCAGGGGATTTAGTACACAAAGTCAAAGTTGCTAAACACTAAAATAATGATAAATAAGCTCTTTTTATAATTTTTAACTGCAGATTAAAATCTGTCACATTATTCAAATAATTATATATGAAATAAGAATAAAGCTCTTTACTATTACATGTTTAATTAATTAGGCTGTTTTTTATGATAAGTTTGAACTTTGTATGAAACTGTAGGCACTGTAATCATGCTAATCAGTTGTCTCCATGATAACATGAACTTAAGAAGCAGATATGCTTATGTGTAAATTATGTACAAGTATTGAAATGTATATTTTAGATATTAGTGTAGATAATAAAATGTTGTTATTACCGTAAATAAACTTTTTATTTGTATCTGAACCTTTTATTGTAGGTATGCACGGCTACACATGAAGCTATACATAATCAGCCGATCAATTCTGTGAAAATCTCACCGTGAAAAGTTGGTGAAGTGAGCTTAGAGTGAGCTGTCAATAGTGTCAATCCCTTAGCATTAGTTGGAATGACAGCTCACTCCAAGCTCACTTCACCAAAGTTTTCATGGTGAGATGGTTACAGAATCGCACTGCTGTATATGCTGACTTCTGATTGTACGAAAAACCTATACAATGCGAGGAGCTAAAACTGGAAATATGTAGCTTGATGTGTAGCCGTGTGTACTGAATATTCAAGAAACGGACCCGCCGCCCTAGACTCCTAGGCGGACAATAGACCAATGCAATACAGTGTTGCCGCAACTGCGTTCCCAAAAGGTAGATATCCAGCGCTGAAAAGGTACATTTTGGGTTAAAAAGGTACATAAGCAATGCTTTTCACTCACTACTGCTTCTTTCGCTCTCTCGCAATGAATGCGAGACAGGGAGAGACTGCCTACTCGCCAGCGGAAGTTCTATTTTTTGGATTCTAGGTGTAAGAAAACTTACCTATCTAATATTATAAAAATCTCGTGTCACGGTGTTTGTAGTCGCACTCTTCCGAAACGGCTCGACCGATTTTTATGACATTTTTTTATTTATATTTGGTAGGTATGAGAATAGGTCATAAGGTTTATTTCATACCAGATGCGGACCACACCGACGACAACGACGATGCTCCGTAGGTGACCGAGAGGTAGAGTTGAGGGTGGCGGTATATAGGCTGAATGCCAGAAATACCGCCCCAGAACCCAACGGCTTACCTGGAAAAGCCTGGGTCCTGGCCTTAGAGGCTCTCGTGCCTCGACTAAGGGGGCTACTACGACGCCATCATGCGCGTGCAAGCCCTCACGACGGGGGATGCTGTGGCCCGGGGTGGGGTTGTCTTGGCGGTGTAGACATCGCCAATGCCTTCAATACCATGCCCTGGAGTTGCATCAGGGAGGCACTCGGTAAAATGTACCTATCAAAACTATCCTCTTTGCAAACAAGCGCGCCCTGTGAGTAGAGTTATAGAGTAGTCATAGATAGAGTAGTGTGTGTTCTGTGTGTCTGTGGTCACTTGGTGAGCGGGCCGCGCCCTGTGCCCCCGCCGGCCGGTCGGATACACGATACAATGTTCATTGCCTACTCTCGGCGGAAGCGAGACATAGCTACTTCTTACTCCTACATTACATAGGTCTGTGACTTCACAGGGCACCGGAAGTACTTAGGACCGAAGACCTATCTCGTTTTCTCGTTTTGGCGGCGGTTTAAATGTTGGATGTTAAGTTGAAAAGGTACGTAAAATGGACCCCATTACACATTACACATGGGAGGCTTAAAAGGTACGTCAAATGTGTAAAATGTACGCTAACGGCAACGCTGATGCAATAGTACATCAATTTTATTAGGGATGTCCTTGAAATATGTCAAGTGAGTAGGTAGGTATAGTCGGCAGTGAAAATAGATTAACACTACTTTTTTAAATCTTAATTATTAAGCAAAATATTTTAATTAATTTGGCACAAAAAAAAATTAGAAGAATATTAACTCTTAGCTATTCTATCAAACGTTGAAAAGCTGTTTATCGAATCCTGTGTCAATTTTGATGATGTGTAAGTGCTAATATATACCAGCGGCACGAGTCAACGGCAGAGGCAGTTGCAGCCGCCCGCCGCCGATGGCGTATACGGCACTCGTCGACAATGTGCCATTCGTGTATTTGAGTACGGTGCTCAACGCGAGCCGCACGTGTGTATGCATAGAAATGTAAAAAACCGGGCAAGTGCCAGTCGGACTGGCGCACGAAGGGTTCCGTACCATTATCTATAAATAAAATTAAAAGAAAAAAAAAGTTTTTAAAAACAAGCTTTTATTACTTATTAATAAAAAGAACTAAAAAGTTAAAAATAATTTAAACCTGATAAGAAATAAATAAAAGCGTGTTACATTTTGATGGAACATTAAAGAACATTTAGAACACAACGTAACACGCTTTTTTTTATTTTTTTGATGCGATTTTTGATGCGAGATTGACTACGGCATAGTTCGTAGCACGTAGCAGTGTTTTTCCGTTATATTCGTTTACGGCACTTAAGCTACCTGTTCATCTTTAGTCCCTGGTTACCATCTAGCACCATAGTATTCGTCAAGACGAATCAAACGAGCCCAAACTAGATGGCGTTATGTCGTTTAATTACTGAGTTCCTATGGCCATCTTCCAGCTCCATTATCAGACCCTGGTTGCCATCTAGCGCCAAAATACTCGTCAAGACGAATCATACGAGCCCAAACTCGATGGGGTTGTGTCGTTTAATTACCGAGTTCCTATGGCCATCTTCCAGCTCCATCATCAGACCCTAGTTACCATCTAGCACCAAAGTACTCGTCAAAACTAATCATACGAGCCCGAACTCGATGGGGTTGTGTCGTTTACCTACCGAGTTCCTATGGCCACCTGCCGGTTCCATCATCAGATCAGCTCCATGTCATAATAATTTTGCATTGTCATCCGATTTACACATGCATGTAAAATTTCAGCTCAATCGGTTGAAAATATCTGCTTCAAAATTGAGTTGCAAGAGTCAACCCGCCACTCGAACATACATACATCGCAAGTTGAATAAAAGCTTGTAAAATCACGTCTGTTGTATGGGAGTCCCCCTTAAATATTTATTTTATTTTAATTTTATTATTTATTATTATAGTAAAAATACGACGGAGTATTTTGTGAATATTTCAAGTGCCTACCTGTTGCCATTATTGATATCGAGCAAAAAAGGCCAAAGAAAACGCGTTTGTTGTATGGGAGCCCCCCTGAAATATTTATTTTATTTGGTTTTTAGTATTTGTTGTTCTAGCGGCAATAGAAATACATAATTTGTGAAAATTTCAACTGTCTAGCTATCGCGGTTCTTGAGATACAGCCTGGTGACACAGACGGACGGATTGAAGGACGGACAGACAGCGAAGTCTTAGTAATAGGGTCCCGTTTTTACCCTTTGGGTACGGAACCCTAAAAACAGGAGAAGTGGCAAGGTGGCGTGTCTGGGTCGTCGCGGCATGCCCGAAATGACCATGCACTAGCCAAATGGCCTCGGACTAGACCAGCAATGTAAAAATCACAAAACGATACTTTATTTATGCGGTACATCGCATGGTACGGCCGCTGTTGGTTGCTGCTGGTTGCGGCCTGTTAGTGATGTGGCTGTGCAGATCCATTAGTACTGTAAGCTATCGACAGCAATGTCGATTACCCAACGAATATATACCTAGTTAATTTTACAATTTGTGAACCGTTTTAACCCAGTTGGAAGACCTAAAAAGATGACGTTAAATCTGGTTGGAAGACCTTTGAGAAGATGTAAAATAATGTTAAAAAAATTTAATAACTTTTTTTTTTGCTATTTTTTATTGATTTATAATATATTTTCTGGACATAATATCGTTTTTTATTTATTTTATTTTCAGAACCCCAATTTTTTTTAGTACAATAATAAATGGGAGAATCGATAGCTTTCCGATTTAGTCAATCACTAGCGTATATGTAAAATAAATGGCTTTTGCACAGCACAACGATAGCGACAGATGTTTTTGTGTGAGTAGTTGTACGGTGCATTATTATGAATTGCAAGTGTGTGCGCGACTTTGTATCTATTGCTTTTACTGAACTACATGTGTAGTAGTGGCGCGGTAGTGGGATTGGCTTAACGACATGGAATTCTGATATATTTTCAACTACCTATATCTCCTTATATCCTATATCTATGTGTGTATGAACGAGCACTAAGTGTGACAGTGAATAGATTTTCATTACTGACCATACCTAGTACCTATTCGCAAACTACGCGCAAACGCATTAATGACGATTGTGTGTAAAGTAAAATGAGAATTCAAGGATTACCCGTGCCCAGTTTTGCGTGATTAACCCTGAATCAGCTGTTATCTCCGAGTTACTTAGGATAACTCATGAACGTGCAAGTAGGCCTTCATTTCTATCGTCTTATAAATTCTCATAAAACATCTGTCTGCTCAACCCGCGCACATAACAAGAGCGATGAAGTGTTGTTTTAGGTAAATAATTAGCAAAATAACGGTTTCTAGTGCATTTGTTATAAGAGCTAGGTACCTTATTTATTATTTATTTATATATACTTTATAGACCAAACCACCTACCCACCTACCTTCTCCATAGATAAAATTCTAACTGAACAGACAGCTGTGCTGCTGGGGAGTTTGTTGCGCCAATTCTTCTTCCCAGTGAAAGCACTAGGAAGTGGTGAAGGGCGGGCGTTTTGGGGGACTGTCTTTTGTAATTTTGACGTTCTAAAAGTGGTGATTATCAGCCTAATTTGAAAAAATGACTTTTGATTTTCATAAGAAAGAAGACCTTTCCATTAAAAAGTAGTGATTTTCTGTGTTTATAATTCTTGTTCTTGACAATTATTTATATATTGAACTAAATACAATGGTTTAGAACAGCTGTATTTTTGTATTTTAGTAGGTACGCTTCAGCTTCATTCATTATAGACGCGGCATCGGCGGGCGCCAATCGGCGGCAGTGACACGAGAGAGACGCGTTCTATCGGACGCAGTTCGTGTGGCTAATAAATAACAAACCGGTTTAGGTATTTCTAATCAAATCAATTTAAAATCTTACTAATGGACTCGATAAACAGTTTGATACCTGACGACGCGCAAAAAACTTTGGTTTTCTTCGTTAATGGCAAAAAGGTAAGTTACCAGTGTTGTTTTGTTTTAATCATTTGCTCGCCGGTGTGAATATTGTTTTAATAATGAGTAAGTACCTAGGTTAGGTACCTCCGAGTCATAGTCAACAACGTCTATGGTCTAAGTCCGTTCTCGTTGGCCATGAAATTATGTTTAATATCCTATCGATAGAAACATACTTTTTAATTTATATCTAGGTATTGTAATTATTAAGTGGAATGTAGATAACTAGGTATTGTAAACAGACCTGTGATAAGGTAGTTGTAGGTATAGTATGTAATGTATTAAGATAGGTAGTTTGTAGTTAGGTAGCAAGAATTTGCATTGCAGTACACGTCTGCTTTCTGGCCAACATGTTTAATTGGCCTTATTTCATACCTAGACTAAATTTAACTGTACCTAACACTGGGTACATATCCATCCTATATGTACCTACTTACTTGATCTTTCCTTTCTGAGTAACAATATTTCTTGGGGTTAAGGGACATCTCGCCCACGCAAAAACCGGCCTGCGGGCCAGATGTCAACTTTTTAAAATGTCCATGGGTAGATTCGCCCGGACCAGTTTAGTAGAACGGGCCAGATGTCTCCTATTAAAAAGTAAAGGGATATTTCGGCAAGATCGTAAATTTTATAATTAAATATCTGATAAATCTGTAAGTCATAGCATCAAATGACCATTATTTTAACAAAAAAAAAAAAACAGAATAAAGTAACCATCATATCAAACTTATAAGTACATAATTAGCTAGATTCATACAATATCTTGGTAAAAATATTAATTATTATTACTTTTTTAAAGTATTAATTTTTTTTATATCTAATTTCTCCGCCTTTCTCCACAAACAACGACTAAAATGAAAGGAACAGCCTCGTATTTTGGAACCACAACACATGGCTAGACAAGAAGTCTCCGTTTTCTAATAAATTATGGTGTTTTTATAAAGTTGAACATAGAACAAATAACTCTGTCGAGTCCTGGAATGGGAGATTAAATAAAAAGATTCAGCCAAAACCAAATATAGCAACATTATTAGATAAATTGCAAAGGGACTCGAACTACTATTTTGGGCTCTATAAAAAAAGGATTCATCAGCAAAAAAAAGAAGTCACAAAATTAACGAACACTCGGATAACGACAATTTTAAAGGAATTAGTGGACCAAGAAATTAGCGTAGGACACTGTATTGAAAAACTATGTAATTTGTAAACTAATGTATTATATAATTCAAATTATACCTACATAAGTAATACAACATTATTAATATTTTTACCAAGAAATTGTATGAAACTAGCTAATTATGTAGGTATTTATAAGTTTGTTAAGATGGTTACGTTATTCTGTTTTAATTTTACTAATTGTCATTTGATGCTATGACTTACAGATTTATCTGATATTAAATTTAAAAAAATACGATTTTACCGAAATATCCCTTTACTTTTTAATAGGAGACATCTGGCCCGTTCTACTCAACTGGTCCGGGCGAATCTACCCATGCAGATTTTTAAAAGTTGATATCTAGTCCGCAGGCCAGTTTTTGCGTGGGCGAGATGTCCCTTAACCCATTTCTTGTGTGATGAATTGATGATTGCTTAGGTAGGTAGACAGTGTAGGCACTTACATTTTTTTTTCTTAGGACTGAATGGAATAAATACGGGGAAGACTTGTGCAGCCGCGCTCTTGGTTTTATTTATCGATAACCATTAGATATAGGAAAGACGATAACTCTTCAGCAAGTGTTACAAAATAATGTTGAGGTCGGTAACCTATCTAACCCTGATTGAAGCCGCGTTGTGGTATCAGAGATATTCTAAGGCGTTACTTGGTACAGCAACAAAAAGCAACTGGTCATTTGTTAGGTCATTTTGATTACTTATTTAATTATATCGCACTGTATCTTATGAATTCCTCATTGTTTTAAACATGTCAAATAGGTACTCTATAGAGTAAGTCTTCAAAGTAGTTAATAATACTTAATTATGAATTATCTTTTCTATTTGGACACTGATTACTGAAATTTTACGCTGCCGATTTAGGCGTAGGTAGGTAGGTACAAGGTACCTGACAGACATGAGACAGACCTACCTATATTCAAATTTTATTAATGTTTCAAATTGACGTTATTTCAAGTATAACAACTAATATCAACTTTATTTTAGTGGCGTTTAAGTTGATTTCAGAGTGACTAGCACTATTGAAAAAGTTGGAAAAATGTTTGTAGCGTAAACTAAACTTTATTGTGTAGGAATTAAAGTTATTTTTCCTTAAACTCATATTTGTTTACATTTTTGGCGAATCTGTCGCAAATGCAGATTAGGTACATATGTATATGTGCCTAGGGCCAAACACATATTGCACGTTGTTAAGTGGGTAAAGTAGGTAGGTACCTACCTACTATTATTGGGGTAGGTACTTACCTGCTACCTATTTTAGGTAGGTTCATTTTAGAAAACATACACAACACCTACAGACAGGTAATTCCAAGTTATTGCAAAGTTAAATTTCAATAAGTACCTACATTTATCGGGACTTTCTTTGGAACCCTTCCAACCTTATAGTTACGATACTGAATAAAATGGTATTTGGATCGTTAGAAATTGTGTACTTGGTGACAAGTCTGAACAAATAGTACCTACCTAACGCAATCTTATCAAGTTTCAGTCCAGATCGAATAGCAGTGTGCCTACTCATGTGTACTCACTCGTATGGGTAGTAAGTACCTACACAAGATACCGACTTACCTACCTATGTAGGAAGGATAGTCTCATGCCTACCTAGATAGGTAGGTCTACCTCCTTATTTTTTTCTTAGGGCCTTAGGTGGGTAATGCATTGTTCTGTATGTCAGGGCACCAGTTTTGTCCTTACTACATAGTAGGTATAACGAATATAAAAGCGAAAAAAAAGAAAACCGTACATATATTTTAACTAGCTTCCGCCCGAGACTGCGTCCGCGTGAAATTCGTGTTTTACTTAACGTTCTTTCTGTTTTTTTTCTTTTTGCACTGTTCCTAAGTGTCGTAGCTTGATGTTAAATAACCTTCCTCAAGAATTGAGCTATCAAATGCAAAAAGAGTTTTTCAAATCCGACTGGTACCTAGTTCCAGAGATTAGCGCGGTCAAACAAACAAACAAACTTCATCTTTATTATTAGTATTAGTATAGATGGATGGGTGGATAGATATGTAGTAAGTCAACTATTACTTTACAATAATGTTTCAGATCGTCGAGAAAAAACCAGACCCAGAATGGACACTTCTATTTTACCTTCGCAAGAAACTCTTGCTTACCGGCACCAAATATGGATGCGGAGAAGGCGGCTGCGGGGCTTGCACAGTCATGGTCTCCCAATATTTGAAGACTGAAGATCGTATCAAGTATCCTTTTCATGTCATTCACGATCAGATGGTCATTTTTAACCTTATAATCACAGCCCGGCTAGCTCAGTCGGTAGAGCATGAGACTCTTAATCTCAGGGTCGTGGGTTCGAGCCCCACGTTGGGCGCAACTTTTTGCTGCCATAATATTTGTATAAATTATTAGTTGTTAATAAATTTTAGTTTTTGTAGCTTTTTCAATAATTAAAACCAGTGTTGTATTTATCTAGGATTTAAATTAGGTACCATATTTTCAAATTATTTGGATTCACTTTTTTCAATTACATAGAGATAGATACGCCTAGTCGATGATGGTGGTTCTTGAAGTTTTTTATTTCCAACCCTAGCGTAAACGTATCTACTTACTCTCACTTTATAAGCTTTGCCTGTCCAAGGAGTCCACACTGTCCACCTAGCGCCGAAACTATATGCAGTATGGCATGGACATAGACTCGCAAACTGAAACTATGAATTCAGCACATGATTCTAGAGCACACACTCACATGATTCTAGCATATTTTCTAGCGTAGGAAGTTTTCATCGGTTATCATAAAAAAATCAGTGCAATAATATGTATTGTACCTACGGGGTCAAAATGTATGGCAGAGCAAAATTTTTTATTTTTTTCGTACGGGTTTCATACGGAATGCACGGTTACAGGTTGTGCGTCGATGTCCCTGCCACCCTGTATACAGTGCCCTCCAAAAGTTAGTTGACATTTTTCCACTTTAGCTGTGATCCCACAATATGATTTAAAATTCTAGTTTCAAATGTATGAACTATACACTATAACGTTTTTAACCTACCTACTTTAAATTTGTAAATTATCATTTTAAAAATAGTATTTAACTAATTAAAATAATTTAATAATTAGGTAAATTTAAATAAATCTTCTATATATGTGGCCCGGCTGTCAAGTTGACGGTGACAAAAATTTTACTCCGTATATTTTCTAGTTTATTATTTTTAATTTTACTATATTTTTCAAACATTAATAATTAAGAAATAATGTTTTAATATGTACTTTATAGCATTTTTGAAGACCAATTTTAGCATCATAACCGTTACATTGGTACTATACCCGGATGCATGAAAATTAAATACGTAGATGACAAGGAGATGTTGACACGAAGTCGGGCACGACAACTGCAATCCACACACCCAACACCTTCGGGTTCGTCGCTCAGCTCCGTCTCGCAGCTGCCGGAACCTGCTCCAGACGTGAGTCCAGTGACATCGGCCGCTACAGTTGCGTCGAGCTCGAGCGACGAATACTTTTCGCCGCCGACGACACCACCACCAGTACGTCGACGCGGAAGAGGCCGACCACCGGCCAGCTTAGGACTCCGAGGCCCACCGGCCTCTGATAGGGTCCCCGCTACCGGTGGAAGTGTGCAGCGTATGAGACGGACACAAACTGTCAATGAAAATGTCATGCGCGCATACTTTAGGGCTACAGAGGGGAGAAGTAACTTGACTGCGTATCGTGGTTGGATGCTCTCTCTGTTTCAGGTGATTGAGCCAGCTGTCAACGTGTCGGCGCAACGACTGTCGGATCAGGTGCGGGTCATCCAGCGTAACCATAATATGCTGGATGACGTTGTACAGTCACGAGCACCAATATGTCAACACTTGGCAACTTTCAATTGCCATTTTTTCGTGAAATAACGAACACAACGTTGAAATACGACACATTACATAAACCTATGGGTTCGAAAATGCTATGTTCGTAACAACATAAAATTTCATTAAAAAATAAATCCGTGAGTTCCCAGTGCAATGCAAGATTGAGGAACGCTTTAGAGGATGCTTTCCGTGAGTACCGCTCTATTTCGCCTGGACTCAGACCACGTTTACCTCGTTTGCCCATGCACAAGGAAAATAAGGCGCTGGTGTGTGCTCTAGACTCGCAGCTGTCAAATTGCTTTAACGACAGCAAAGACCTCACTGATACCCATTCAATCTTGTACTGTGCAGCTGTTGCGGGATGTCGTGTAGCTTATGTCAAATTTTCGAACAATGACAGAGCCACACGACCAAAACCAGCTGTATCAGCTTGGCAGTGCAGGATTGAGCGTCGTATCGGGGAGACTAGAGCACTCATCGGCAAGCTAATCTGCTTCAGGGAGGGCATACTCGCCCTAGAGCAATACGCTTTGTGAGGCGGGCTTTCTCGGGGACTGATATTAGTTCTCGAGATTATTTGTCCCGCGTTACAGAGCGTATCGACTTCCTGAAGCAGAAGATCTGTGCATGGGCAAAGCGTACTCGCCGGTACAGGCGGATAGTGGAGCGATTCACTCAGAATTACACATTCCAGAACGATGAAAGGTGGGTTTACAGGGATTGGGAACGACCGGTCCAAGGTGTGACTGACACGCACCTATCGGATGATGAAGCCATGTGTTCATTCTGGCGAAACATCTGGTCGGTGCTTGTCAGTCACACCGAAGGTGATTGGACTGGGAAGATCGAGCGAGCGTTCGAACTTATACCAGAAACGGGGGCACTTATCATCAGCCCCCAAGATATTGCTCGTGCAGTCCGTCTGTTGTCTAACTGGAAATCTCCAGGGCCGGATGGGCTACACAACTTTTGGATGAAGTGGTTCCATAGGTCGCACGCTCCCCTGGCATCCCAGTTCCAGTCAGCCTTAGAGTCAGGGTTGCTGTCCCAGTTCCTAACGACAGGAATAACCCACCTGCTCCATAAATCAGGTAGTATCGCGGATCCCAAAAATTATAGACCGATCACTTGTCTACCGACGGTCTATAAAATTCTTACATCCGTTTTGAAAGCTAAAATTAATAAACATATAGACGCCAACTCCATCATGTCTGTCTCTCAAAAAGGATGTAAGAACGGGTCCCGCGGTACTACGGAGCTACTCCTCATTGATATGGCCATTAGCCAACAGGTTCGTCGTTCCTGAAAGGATCTGTCGACATGTTGGATAGATTTTAAGAAGGCCTATGACTCGGTGCTACATACATGGCTCATGAGGGTGCTGGAGTTGTATAAAGTAGATACAACTCTGCGCACCTTCCTGATGACGTGTATGGGGCAATGGAGGACGGTCCTTCGCTATCCAGGATGTCGAAATATCCAGAGAAATAGCGAGCCAATAAGGATCGAGCGAGGCATATTCCAGGGCGACAGTTTGAGTCCGCTTTGGTTCTGCTTAGCCTTGAATCCTCTAAGCACGCTGCTGGAAGATTCAGGTCTAGGCTATCGGCTGAGGAGAGGTGGTCAGGTTATATCTCACTTCCTCTACATGGATGACCTAAAACTCTTTGCCCCCAACAATTTGCAACTGATGGAGCTACTGAAAATTACTGAAACTTTCAGTAGCGCCATCAGTATGGAATTTGGTGTGGACAAATGTGCGGTCATGCATGTAAAGCGAGGAGAGATTGTGGAATCCGTGGGAGCTCAACTCTCGGAATCCACAAACCTTAGAGCCCTCTCCGCTTCCGAAACCTATAAGTATTTGGGTATGTCGGAAGCGTTGGGCATCAATGTTACTGACATGAAGCAATCGTTGAAGGAGCGCTTCTTTGACCGCCTGAAAAAAGTACTTAATAGTCTTTTATCAGGCGGAAACAAGGTGCGCGACTTCAACGGTTGGGTCATGCCGGTTTTGATGTACTCTTTCGGTATACTCAAATGGACTCAGACCGAACTCGACGCCCTGGGAGGGTCCGTACGCTGCTGACTGCAAATCGAATGCATCACCCACGGTCATCGGTAATGAGGCTGTATATCCCGCGAAAGTGTGGAGGTCGAGGCTTTTTAAACGCTAAGAACTTTCACAATCGCAAGGTATGCAGGCTCTGGGAATATTTCCTAGAAACCGACGTAGGGATGCATCGAGATGTAGTCGCGGTGGACAAGGGCCTCACCCCGCGCTTTCCTAGGGTAAAGAGAACTGGCGCAAACCAGTAGTGCTTGACACCAATGAACGCATGGAGGTATGGCAGAGTAAGGAGCTTCACGGACGCTTCTTCCGGGCCCTATATGGGCCTGATGTAGATCTACTAGCGTCCGTAGCCTGGCTGCGTTTCGGTGACCTCTTTGGAGAAACCGAAGGTTTTGTCTGTGCAATTATGGACGAAGTTATGATGACTAACAATTACCGGAGATTTATTGCAAAAGATGGCACGGTTGACATCTGTCGGGCATGCTACCGGCCAGGGAATCAATCAGGCATATTATCTCCGGGTGTTCTCGTCTAGCTAACGGAGAGTACTTGCATTGACACAACCTTGTAGCCAGGATAATCCATCAGCAACTTGCTCTGAAATACAGCCTTGTAGAATCTGAGGTGCCTTACTACTGGTATGTGCCCGACCCAGTTCTCGAAAATGGAAATATAACATTGTACTGGGATCGATCCATCATCACTGACAGGACTATTGTTGCCAATAAGCCTGATATAGTGGTGGTGGATAGATCAGAGCGGCGCGCAATGATTGATGACATAACCGTCCCGCATGATGAGAACCTCGTGAAAGCCGAGAAAGATAAACAAATCAAGTATCTTGACTTGGCTCGCGAGGTTGTCGACATGTGGTATGTCGACTCAGCAATCATTGTGCCGATAGTCGTGACAGCCAATGGCTTAATAGCCAAGAGCCTCGACCAACACCTGGGGAGGCTCTCGTTGGGCAGCTGGATCAAGGGCTTGATTCAGAAAGCGGTACTTCTGGACACAGCTCGCATTGTCAGGTTCCTGTCTCTGGAGCCCTGACCACCGGTAGCTTGGACCCTGTTCCCGATACCGGTGGGCTACTATTTTTTAAATGTTTTTATATTCTTATATTTAAAAATATAATTTATATGATTACATTGAAATAAAGGAGGTAAATAGTATTTTAATTTAATAATAATAGTAATTTAATTTTATAATTATTAAAAAATATAATACTAAGTCATAATGTAGCATCACAGCAGAAGTGGAAAAATGTTGGAGGGCACTGTATACAGGGTGGCAGGGACATCGACGCACAACCTGTTACCATGGATTCACTACATACCTACATAGTTCGGACACCCGCGCGTAGAAATTAAAAAAAAAACATTTGCGCTGCTAACTAACTTTTGGAGGGCACTGTATGTAGCCTACAAAAGGTTCTGTTTCACGGCGTGGTTTTTGAAAATCAATCAATGTACCTATAGTATCCATAACTTATGTATAATAGGCACATTGCAGTCAATGCATGTCTGACGCCCGTTTGTGCCATGCACGGCTTAGCAGTCACGACCGTTGAAGGAATCGGCTCCACGCAAGAACGCTTACACCCGGTGCAAGAAAGGTTAGCGAAAGCTCATGGATCACAGTGTGGCTTTTGCACACCTGGCATAGTAATGTCAATGTATGCTTTACTAAGAAATAAACCCAAACTAAACTATACCGACCTAGAAACAGCATTACAGGGAAACCTTTGCAGATGTACTGGATACAGACCCATCATTGAAGGGTTCAAAACTTTTATAGAAAAGTGGGAAAGAAATTATAGCCGTGAAGGTGAAAACAATGCTTGTTCAATGGGTGAAGATTGCTGTCGAAATAAGAAACTAAATGATAACAGCTATGAATTGGTTAATAAACCGTTGTTCAAACCATACGATCCAACACAAGAACCAATTTTCCCACCAGAGTTAAAATTAGATAGTCGTTATGCAGAGGAATATTTATTTTTTCCCGGAGAAAATGTTACATGGGTTCGGCCGCAAACTTTGAAAGATCTACTTGATTTAAAATCCAACTGCCTATCTTCTAAAATAATTGCTGGGAATAGCGAAATAGGAGTGGAAGTAAAATTTAAAAACAAAGTCTATCCAGTGCTGCTGTATCCGTCAATAATAAGAGAAATGAACTTTTGTAAAGTTTCAACCGAAGGCATCATCATAGGCGCTACTACCACCCTAAGTGAATTATCTAGTTTCATTCAAGAACAAATTGACGCAGATCCCGCGAAATCTAAAGTGTATCAAACAATAAATGAAATGCTACATTGGTTTGCTGGTGATCAAATTCGGAATGTAGCATCACTCGTTGGAAATATAATAACAGCGAGTCCAATATCAGATTTAAATCCCATTTTAATGGCGTGTTCTGCTATATTGAATGTTCATAGCACGAACAAGGGACAACGAAAAGTTATTATCGATGAAACCTTTTTCAAAGGATACAGAAAGACAGTTCTTGAAGATGATGAAATCGTTGTTTCTGTTGAAATTCCGTTCTCTGAAAGTATGCAGTACTTTAAAGCGTATAAACAAGCTCGACGAAAAGAAGACGATATTTCTATAGTAACGTCTGCCTTCAATGTTATAATTGATCCAGTTACCAATACAGTATTTAGTGCAAGATTTTGTTATGGAGGCATGGGGCCAACTACTGTTTATGCGAAAGCAACTTCAGAGTTAATTCTTGGACAACGATGGGATCAAGAAATGTTAACTTTAGCATTTGAATCTTTAACGAATGAGCTGCAGCTGGATATCTCAGTTCCCGGAGGAATGCCCGATTACCGCAAATCGCTCTGTTTGAGTTTATTTTTTAGGTTTTATTTATATGTGTTACAACTCAGCAGACCTAAAGGTGTTAATAAAATAAATGATAAAGACTTAAGTGGTGTCAAGGAAATACCAATAGATCATCCAACCAGTTCACAGTGCTTCGAAATAAGAAACGAGAAAGAAATATTTTCAGACGTTGTTGGCAGGCCGATAACTCATACGTCAGCTCTAAAGCAAGTCACCGGAGAAGCTATATATTGTGATGATACTCCTCCCATAGCGGGTGAGCTGTATTTAAAACTAGTTTTTAGCACAGAAGCACATGCAAAAATAAAAGCTATAGATGCCAGTAAAGCTTTGTTGCTACCAGGAGTGCAGGCATTTCTATCAGCTGCAGATTTAGATAAAGAATGTAATAAGATGGGTCCTATTATACAAGATGAAGAAATATTTTGTAGTGAAATTGTAACTAGTCGGGCTTGTGTGATAGGAGCTATCGTAGCTACGTCAGAGAGTGCAGCAAGGAAAGGAAAAGACTTGGTGGTTGTTACTTACGAGCGTATAGAACCCGTCATTGTAACGCTGGAAGACGCAATTTCACACGGATCTTTTTTTTCTGGGTATCCTCGCATTCTCCGCAAAGGTGACGTGAAGGAGGTATTCAATAATTCCAGTTACGTAAAAGAAGGATACGTACGAAATGGTGCCCAGGAACATTTTTATCTTGAAACCATATCTGCCTATGCCATTAGAAAAGAAGATGAACTGGAAATTATAGCAACTACACAAAATCCAGAAGAAATAGCAGTAAGTTCTAACGATATTTACACGGTTAAATTTGAAGTCAATGGAAGTAAAATACAATGGTAACTATGGTAATATATTATATCAAATTCTAATTCTTACTTGTTCGATGTTTCAGCACATAGCCTCAGCAGCACTTCGGATACCAAACCACAAAGTTGTTGCGAAAGTAAAGAGAGTTGGAGGCGGTTTCGGTGGCAAAGAAACGAGAGCTACCATATTAGCTATACCTGTCGCAGTAGCTGCTTATAAACTCAAGACAGCTGTTAGAGCTGTGTTGGACAGAGATGAAGATATGCAGGCTTCCGGCTACAGGCATCCTTGTTTGATTAAATATAAAGTAGGATTTACCACACAAGGAATAATAACTGGTGCAAAATTTGAGATATATGGAAACGCAGGAAACTCCATGGATATATCTTGCGCGGTAAGAATATAGCTGTTAATAAAATCAGTAGAAAAGTCCTTAAAAAAATTTGTTGTCTAATAGATTAGTATATCGGTTTTGTGGGTCACTTTATACGTGAGGCTAAACTTAATGTGACAAACTAAATTAATTTATTAATCTTATAAATTACAGATGATGGAAAGAGCATTGGTGCACGTGGACAATTGTTACTTCATACCTAACGTCGAAGTACATGGATATCTTTGCAAAACCAATATGCCATCGAACACAGCATTTAGGGGCTTCGGGGCTCCAAAATCAATGATGGCTGCCGAAACTATGATCCGTCATATAGCCGAGACATTAGGAAAAAGTTATGAGCAGATAGTTGAAAGAAATCTTTATCAAGAAGGCTCATTGACTCATTTCAACCAGACGCTGACGTATTGTACTTTGTCAAGATGTTGGAATGAATGTATAGAAACCTCTAACTATTGGAAGAGGAACAAAGACGTTGAGGAATTCAATAGGTAAGTAAATGTTTTGATCATAAAAATGTATTTACCAAGATAAAATTAGTATCTGCCATAATAATTAAGGTAAATTGGCATGGTTTTAATATAATCTCTTAATATATTTTCAGAAAAAACAGATGGAAGAAGAAAGGCATCACCCTAGTACCCACAAAATATGGAATATCTTTCCAAGTCGATGTCCTAATGCAGGCAGGCGCACTTTTGTTGGTGTATAAAGATGGATCGGTCCTACTTTCCATTGGAGGAATAGAAATGGGCCAAGGACTCTTCACTAAAATGATACAAGTGGCGTCAAGGGCTCTAGAAATTGATTACACAAAAATTCACATCAGTGAAACGTCGACCGACAAAGTTCCTAACAGCTCACCAACAGCTGCAAGCATAAGTTCTGATTTGTATGGGATGGCTGTTGTAGAAGCTTGTAAAGTGCTGAAAGCACGGCTGGAGCCATTCAAAGCCAAAAATCCAGCTGGGAAATGGGAAGACTGGGTCATAGATGCTTTTGTGAACAGGGTACAGTTATCGGCCACAGGATTTTACGCGGCGCCAAAGATAGAATATAATCCGGAGACAAATTCTGGAAATCTTTTTGAATATTTTACTTATGGAGTAGCCTGTTCTGAAGTTATCATTGATTGTTTGACTGGTGATCATCAAGTCCTGCAAACAGACATAGTGATGGATGTCGGGGAGAGTATAAACCCTGCTATAGACATAGGACAGATAGAAGGTGCATTTATGCAAGGCTACGGTTTTTACACATTGGAGGAAATGGTATTCTCAGCTGATGGAGAAGTACTTTCGCGAGGACCTGGAGCTTATAAGATACCGGGCTTTGGTGACATACCAAAAGTTTTTAATGTCTCGTTACTGAAGGGTGCTCCGAACCCACGTGCAGTTTACTCATCCAAGGTAATATTTTTGCTGTTCCTAATCAGCCACTTAATTTTAAGTGCCATGAAAGCTACATAGCGATATTATGACCAGCAGTGCAGAATTCTACTGCATAACGTTTTAACTTAGTTTCACCGTTGTAAAACGTACGTGGTAACTTCTAAAAGCAGGATAAGCCAATACTCTGAGATACAAGGCTAGAAGACTAAACACTACTTTCTATGATTTCAGGCTGTGGGAGAACCGCCTCTATTTCTCGCCGCATCAGTATTTTTTGCAATAAAACAAGCTATAAAAGCAGCCAGGCTGGATAGTGGAGTGTCTCCAGACTTTGTGTTGGATACACCAGCGACTTGCGCTCGGATCAGAATGGCTTGCGAAGATCTAATTACCAAACAGGTACCTACGAAAATGATTTATTCTAGACCTACTTTGCCAAATAATGCAAGGAAGCAAAAAAGCAAATAAAGTGGTTCTTGCAAATCATTTTTGCATCGTGGGCAGATCATATTACTTACTGTGTGTGTATTATTTATTGTTACTCTGTGGTAACGATACCACAGGCGATACCTAAATGGGATCTAGAGGATTCCTTGAACCTTATTTGGTACAGATGCCAGCACATCAAACTACTACAACCTGTCAAATTTCTTTAATAGATTTTCAATTTTATCTTTAAAGCATTAAGGTTCAAGGTTGGTTGGAAAAATTTTACAGTTTCGGGTAGCTTAATGTGCTGGCGTCTGTCTGTACGACAAAGTATCGTTATCACAGGCGATATCGCAGGGTACTTGTCTTTACACTATAACTTTGTTTCAAATAAGGTTCAAGAAATCCTCTAGAACGCATTTTAAAATTAAGACGATGATAAGTCCCAAGAATTTTGAGGATTTTGTTTAGATAGTTTGAGAAAAACCTAAGTATAATTTAAAACATTTTATTGTTTCAGGTAAAACCCACGATTAAGGGCAAAGGGAAACCGTGGAATGTTATAGCATAATGCTGGAATACTACCAAGTAAAAGTAGGTACAGACGCCAGCACACTAGATTAGAATCAATTTTATTTTAATTTTATTTTTGACGTTCAAAAGTGCCTTTGATGTGCCTATTTGAAATAAATGATTTGACTTTTTGACTTTGACACATCAAGCTACCCGAAACTGTCAAATTTTCCAAATCAACCGTGAACCTTAATGCTTTAGCGATAAAGTTGAAAATCTAATAAAGAAATTTGACAGATTGCAGTAGCTTGATGTGCTGGCGTCTGTATCTACCGAAAGTAAATTAATTATATGTTTTAAATTATCTGTGAATAAATTACATAATACTGCTTATGTTGAAATTACTGAAGTTTTGTTAACGATGTACTATTTTTAGAGCTTCAGAGTAAATTAGCATTTGTTATCGCTTTATCTGTGGACACAGTCTGTTGATAATTTGATATGTCACCTAAGTAAAGTAACGCAAAGTATTTAAAGCTAAACCTAAGTATTAATCTTTAACGAGTGCACACTATGTATAAGTATGTTACTTTGTTGAAAATGTAAAGATATTAATACAATACACGCGTTATATGTTATGTACCTACTTTTTTTATTTCATTATCATCTCGTAGCTAAATGTTAACAGCCGCACGGGTCGATCGAAGGTAAAGCAACGCTTGCCGCGGCCAGATCGTGTATAGGACACCATAGATTCTTTTATATTTGGAAATGTGAGGAGTTTGAGGGCCTTGTAGACTTTAGATCTGTAGATCATTTTTTATTTTATGAAGTACCTACCTGCTACTTGTTGAATGGCCTACGCTAGCCTCCCTATACCTACTGTAATTTGAAAACATTGTAAAAGTCAATTATTTTTAAAAGAGTAACCGTGGAGTTTCTTCTTTCTTTCCATAGGAAACGACCAATTTAAACCGTGCACCTAGCTTCTGACGTTTCATAAGTGCCCATGCATATTTTGATTTTTGATTTATGTTAGCTGTTACGCCATTAAACGTCGCGAGTTGTTTTCGAAAGATTACTTGTTTATTATTTTTCAAGATAAGACCATTGGACAGTAGGTGGTAACATATTGGCCGGTGGCCGATTAACTCATAGATAAACATTAACAGCCTTATTCATAAAAATCTCGCTAGTCATAATCACTCAATAACTACTGTTTAGCTAACCATTTATTTAGCTCTTAATCAATGCTTAACTTTTCTTTCATAAACGCTAGTTAGCAGGTGTTTAGTATCGAAACAAAATAGATGTGAAATTATGCGTTCGGCACAGATTATAATCAAAATAGTTGACTAAAAAAAGGAATTTTTAGAATAAACTTTCAAAACTACGATTTTTTATCTGTCGTGACTTTGGCAGATAAAAGTCAGAAATTTCATCGGTTATTTTGAATATGAATAAAATAATGTAATATGTTTAAATCATTGTGTTGATGGTAGCAATGAAAATAATAAGCTCCAATAATTGGAGTAGGTAAACGGGAAAAGGTATTTATCTCTGAATTTATATCTGTTTACTAATATAAACTGACCAAATTAATGGTAAGCAGTAACCGATAATAGCTATGTCATGCCCTTTATGCTTGTTAACATGAATTTACTCTTTTAAATATGTAAGTGGGTACTTGTGTCTATATTATATTACTTCCAACTGCTTTCGTAACGGGGTTTCCGTGTATTTTAGTAATAATTATTATACTTGTTTACAGATACAAGTTTGACTGCTGCTATGAAAGCCACTATAAATACCTAGCACCATTACTATTCAACCTCGCAAAGACGGCGATGGAGGAGACCATGCTACGTGAAAAAGATGAGGAATGAGAGTGGCATGAGTAAAGAATGACACCAATGTCTTTGGGAGGCAGAGTATTGGAAAACAAAAACAATGAGTGTAGAACAAAAATGTAGTTTTATTACGTAGATATCAAAATAAACTATTTCTACAAAATGTCTCTTATTATTTGTGTGTGACTGCCACGACGGTCGACGTGGCTTTTCTTTAGTTCTGTAGGTACCATAGAACTGGCATCATAAGATAACACATGGGCACATGGGATAACACATTGAATAATCACTATCTGTGATAAGCTTGTTCACGAACGCATTCTCTTCAAACCTACTGAGCCACCCCATTGAGCTTTCCAAATCCTTTCATCATATGTACTCGGAATGAAGAATATGCAATAGGTAATCATTTTCGTAGCGATTTTGTATGAGCTTTGTATGTCTTCCTTCTTTTACTTCCCTCCGTCGTTTCAAAATTATTTGAATATAAGTACGTCGTTTTGGAAATCCAGTGAAAGATTGTCAAATCCATATTTACGCACTACTCGATACTATGAACAAAATAACCTCGAAGTGCAATGATCCGTTCAGCTGATTCAAATAAAATCCGCTATGTTGCCTCTTAGCATCCTCTTATCATTAGTTCGGTGGTGTTTAATTTTGACAGTTACAAATCAATTGCTTAGCATCCTCTTAGCGCTAAATAAATAGCAATTATGGATAAGAATTTTGCTAATCAGTTGCTTAGCAATTGATTAAAGTTTTATGAATAAGACTGTATGTAGCTACTTAACCTATCGATTTCTTTAGAATTTTATTTTAGGTACAAGAAATAAGTAGGTAGGTTTTCATCTGACATTGAGAGATTCCCATGTTATCTCCGTTTACAACCACGTTTCATAAGCCCCTTATTATGAGACGATAGAGTTCTCAGCGCCATCTATTCCATCAAGAGTGAAACATCGTATATTGAAACGTGACAAATTATCTGGTCAAAAAAAAAAAATTAACAGCTGATATGAAACCATATCTGACTGCGCTGTACGTATGTTTATTATTAGCAGATAGGAAGGTAGGTATAACACAATAAATTGATTAGAGAAATGAAACAAACCGCAGGAAATAGTTTATGTGTTCGGACTTATGATTTTATAGATTCTTGGTTTATATCTATGAAATCCAATTCATAAGATATATATTTTCGAGATATCGCCAAGTGGTTAGTCGACGCTTCACGTGACCAGAGGGCTGGCCTGTTTCTTGGCCAAAGAATTAGCATCGCTATACAACGTGGTAATGCTGCCAGCCTTTTCGGCACTGTTCCTGTTGACAGCGAGGCGGTCGAATTTTTTGATGATTTGCGTTCCCATTGAGGGACCACATTTGAATTTTGAGCTTTTGAATGCGTCAGCTTTTAGTAAAAGTTCTCAAACAATTGTAAATTCAGCCTCTAGTTTGTAAAAGTAGCCACTCAAAAGATACAAAGGGCAAAAGTTAGTATCATATAAAATGTACACACCGATATTTTTTAGAGCCCCTGAGACTCGGTACGTGGACGAACGGACAGTGCTCCTGTCCGTCCGTCCACGTCCCGAGTCATCATCATCACCATCATTTCAGCCGAAAGACGTCCACTGCTGGATATAGGCCTCCCCCAAGCACCTCCATTTCGACCGGTTCTGTGCTTCTCGCATCCAACGGTACCTACATGGTATGATGGTACGTCCCGAGTCCGGCCCTTATATGACGCGTGGATAGACCTTTAATTTAACTATCTCTTTTGGCGCGTGCAGTTTAGTTTTTGCGTTGCTTCCTAGGTTATTATTTATGAGCTAGACTGGTTTCTTTCCATACCGTCTTTATCGATACAAGACAACCGCTCTAGGCTGTCGACCGTAGGTGGCAACAGAGGTCAGGTACGATAACTATGGACATTGTCCGGTGGTTACTAATAGTCAATTGACGGAAGTGGGTTATAAATTGATCAATGGGCTAGAGTAGGTAGTACCTACGTCCGTACGAGTATTGGTTTGCAATTGGGTTCAATTAAATAAAATCCCAAGTATTTTGTTTACATTAAATGCTATTTAAGTTTCCAGGAAAACTACCTAATGTCCTCATTAAACCGTGATAGTGGAAAATTAGTAGATACCTACGGTATTCAATACAGTAATCATTTTTAAGTTATTACAGAAAAAATTTGCCATGCGTAAGCGCGCTCAGCCCAACTACTGTAGGTGTCCGCTTGCGAATCTTGCGATGGAGATGTTGAGTCGGGTTCGAACCCCACCCGATGCACTTAAAAGTAGCACACGATGCACATAAAGGTAGTCACGTAAGCCGCTTGCAGTAAACGCATAATATTAACACAGCTTGATGCGTTATGCGTAGTTGATTCTTTCTTTTTACTTAATTGTATTTAAAACAGTTCAATTAAGAAGTTATTGCTACTACCATCATTAGAAAAGCTTCTAATTGAGATGATAACAATAATTGTACTCGTAAGTATGTTAAGACGAATTTATCTATTTTAGGCTATTTCACAATATTATCATCATTCGCAACCGAGTTATTTGTTGTTATAATATCTATCTAGATACAGAGTGCGAATAGCCGGAGTACAAAATAAATGATCAATGACCCCCATGCTAGGTAAAACCTGTGTTACAGGGCTGGCAGTTGGTTGGTATTTGAAGAAAAAATAGTAAGTCGGAGGAGTTTGTAACTTGTAATGCCTAACTGCCTAAGTACAGAGTTGGTAATTGCAAAAATAACCCATGTAGGTATCAAAAAAGTCAAATTCTTAGAGCCTGCGCCCACTGACGGCACAGTAAGTACGGCAAGAGATTTTTATGCGACGAATAGCAATATAACTTAATACCAGCTAGTAATTAGTATATAACAATAAAATTTACAAGCATGCCTATATATATGGATACCGCGACATCGTTGCCGTCATCCCCCCCGACTCTCGATGAAGCGCCAGCCCGCGCCGTAGCTGAGCCTGTAGCTTTAAATCCCCGACTGTGACCTCTGAGTTTGTTTCGGCCTTTCTTCTCAGAGATAGTCCTAGGAAATGCCAACCTCATCAAGCTTAATAATAAATAAATAAATACAGCCTGTCCCATCTTGCTGTCCTCTCTAGCGACGCCCTAAGCCGAGGTTCGTACCCCACAGGGGGTGCCCTTAGTGTGCAGTCGCTTAGTTTTAATTAGTTTACGCCCTGGCTGGAGGCTTTAAGTTTACTTAAGGCAACCACAGGATAGCATGGTTAAGTAGTCACGACCTCTCTAGGTCAACTACGACATGCCATTTAAAAACAAAATCATCGCTGCCGTCAGTACGCCAAAGGATCTCCTGTCGTGCCGTGCCCACAGTGCGCAGGTCCCTAGTAGCGTGGTGATTCATGCAGGAAGACATATAGCTATACTAGACATGATGCATACGTGCACTAATATAAGGTAGTAAAGCATATTTCTTGCTAGGTAAAAAAACCTAAACAACATGCTAGCATAGTCGGTTAGTCTCATACCTATTATGTAAATTTCTCAATTTTTTACAACACCTTACTCCTACAGGTTTTGATTTCGTTCGAGATGTTAACGAGTTCTTAACGACCTCGCTGTATCAAGTTCATTTCAAATGACTAGTAACAGACGAAGATTTCGCCAGTTGATCTTTTTATAACTTGAATAATACGTAACTAAGGAACAGATAACAAGTTGTTTATTGGTTGTCCGACCATGTGGATGTATTGCGCCCGCGCACCGGATAACAAGAGGCAAGCAGACGACCACACATCGTCATTCGTCAGTACTCAGTTGTGTTTCATACCGTCACATAGTGAGACGTGTCCATCTCTTAACTACGTACGCTTTTGTTTGATAAAATAATAAAGTTCCTATGACAATATGGGTTTGTTGCATGTAGAAGAGGAAAACGGTGATATTTGTTCGGAGTTGGTTTTCTTTGTGAATGGAAAGAAGGTGAGTGATGTGCTTTAGCATGTGACGAAATAATATCTAAATTAGTTGTACTGTTTGCGGAACAAATGATCAATTAGACGCGCCGGTTCATAAAGTGCAAGGCAGAATGCCAGGCAGACCTAGCAGTAGGTACCCTCAGACTCTTGTAAGACTGTAATTATTTTCCCGTTGAGTTCCATCGCTATAGATAAGATAATTTAGGGTACCTAAATACATAATATTTATGTTAGGAATGTAGATAGATAGATAGAATACTCTTTATTGTACACCATACAAATTACAGAAACATAAATATATAACATTTTACAAAGGGTGACACAATGGGCGGTCTTATCG
This sequence comes from Apamea epomidion, assembly GCA_947507525.1. NCBI lineage: Eukaryota > Metazoa > Arthropoda > Insecta > Lepidoptera > Noctuidae > Apamea > Apamea epomidion. The sequence continues at coordinate 11,421,461 of OX382231.1, forward strand.
CTAAGAGCGATCTTTTAAAGACAACCTACTCGAATTATGATCAAAAGTAATCTTTTAGAGTAGTTATCTAAGATATTGATATTGGTACCTACAATATAACAATTAGTTAACAGACTGTTGGTTGATTATTAATTAAAATGTTAGACTTTAAAGCTAACAGATTAAAGACTATAAGTGCCGGTTGTAAAGCCGATTTGATTATAAGAGGCTTAGTAGGTACAGTCCCCAAAGGAGATAAGTAACCAGGGTCATCGGATATAGTTTAAGTTTAATGAGAAACCGCTGGAAGTTTTCGAACAAAATTCAATTTTATTAATAAAAAACAAACCGTTTATTTATCAAATTTAATTTCATTCGAAACCATCCATCGGTTTCTTTAATAAACTTCAGCTATACCCGACGACACTGGTTACTTATCTCTTTTGGTGACTGCACCTAAGTACATGATGAACTTACAAACAACAAAGCATAGGTATAATAAATAAGATAAGATTTTAGTAGGGAGTGTAGTCTCTTGAATCCCAATACGCCTTCTTCTTTTCATGTCGATGGTACTCTTCTTAGTTGTTGTTGTTTTCATATTGTTTGAGCCCAGTAGGTGGCGTCGTTGATTGCGGCATTCTTTAGGTCATCCGAGGTGCAGGTGAACGGGCACTTAGGAAATTAGGACACTCCAGTAAGTGGGTCAGGCGGGCCTAACACCGAAAATCATCCGCTACAGTTACAGTATTGTCACCAACAAAAGGTTGAACCATAGATATAGGGTAGAATCCATAGAAATCTTATATCTGGTAGAATCATAAAAGTTTTGTAAGAAATAAAATATGAACATCCGAATTGAGAACCTTCTCCTTTTTTTGAAGTCGGTTAATAATAGTAGGTACATATCTACTTTCTTACACCTTTTCATTCGATTGAGTTTGAGTCCCATCTATAGTTTTATTATATCTTAACTTATAAACTAATGCAGATGTTGAAAATAACATTCCAACATAATCCAATCATTGGATGTGAATTGTGTAATATTTTGTTTTAATTAAATATGTACAATATAAGTTTATAATAAATGCGTCACTCCGAGTGTTTTTCTTATTTCATAATATGAATGAACAGTGGGACACGGACAGAAGACACATGTTTTATGATATCATACTACATATTTATCTTCTCTTACCAATACTAGGTAGATGAGGGTCTATGAGAGATTTCCTATATGTAGATCGAGTTAATAACAACAAAAAATAACGCACAATAAAAATGCATTTTCTTAACAGAATAAATAAATAAAATTCTAATTCAACTCTGTAGGATAGGAAGTAGTTTTAATTCAGAGGGGCAATTCTCGTAATTTTAAGAATGTTCACAGTCTGATCTCAGTGTCAATCTATCAAAAATACCTCTAATTTCCCTACATTGTTGACAAGTTTTTGCCATTGATTGTCGCTGAGATGAGATTGCGACTAGAATTTGAACGTTTTTAATTACGGAAATTGGCCTTCAGCTTGCAAGATTTGACCAATACATACCTACGAACTAATTAACAAGGCAAGTGAAATAAAAGCTTGGAAAAAAAACTTTAAGAAGTATTTATTATATACGTCGTATAATATTGCATCATGATATCATGTGAGTGTTTTTATTTGCCCAGAATAATTATGTTTTTATAAAGGAGGATTCGACGGCAGAATGGCCCTGATAGTACTGACCTATAACGCCCTCTTGCCAATAATCATAATATAATAATGATGACCCGTATTCAGTACTTTATATTATTATATTGTTTGCTCGTTAATAGCGGCGTTAACTTATTATTTGTATGACATGAGTTTGTATGATACAAACTATAACAAATATTGCTATGCAGTACAGTCACGAGCACCAATATGTCAATACTTGGCAACTTTCAATTGCGATTTTTTCGTGAAATAACCAATGCAACGCTGAAACACGACACATTACATATACCTATGGGTTCGAAAATGATATGTTCGTGACAACATAAAATTTCATTAAAAAATAAAGGACTAAATCGCTTTTGAATAAAGCCAAGCTTTTGCTCGTGACTGTACCTATACATAGCGAATATGCGATGCTTTTTTCCCCAGCAAACCATAGCCTAGCACTGCTTGTCATATTGTGAATGAAAATAAAAATGCACCCAGGTATGTCGATTGTTATAAGAGTAGGGAAAGACCAAAGAATCGATGGATGGACTATGTGATAGATGATATGGCTAGAAAGGGGGTGAATACTGACCTGACGACTAGAGAAGAAAACGACATGTTGCGTCGACCACAAATAAAGCGGGATGAGGGCAGGAGAGTGATGAGTGTGAGTTTAATTATAATCTAACAAGAATTATATCTACGTCACAAAACATCACGCCTTGTTTCCCCAAATGGTTGGGCAGAGGTGTACCTACAGTCGAGTTCACTAATATATTGGCAGTGACAATGTTTCAAAATATTGTAAACGTTAAAATGATCATATAGTTCTATATACAAACTTAGACATCAATAAAATGTTATCATATAAACTGTTCATAACATTGTTACGGTAGTGCAGTCAAAATTATCTGACTACTCGTCGGAACATAAATATCTAAATACTCTAGATTTCAATATATTTGGTGCAACGTAGGATTCGTAAATATCTATACAGCTTTGAATATTCAACTAAATGGCCTTTACCATTAAATTATTTTTTGCTTGCCGGAGCAGAAGTACAAGTAATACCTAATGCAATGTTGCCGTTCGTAATTGGACTGTAGGTATCAACGTGACAACGTTGAGAGAGCCGAAAATCTTAGGGTGAACGCAGACTATACTTACATATTTGTTTAAAAAATTTCAGTCGATTTAAAAATAAAATTTACATAAGCACATTAGTATTTAATTTTTATTTTATTATTCTCAAATTCTTATTTTGTTCTTCTGAAAACCCAACATTTAATATAAGGTAGGGAACTTCCAGGCAAGGTTTAAGCAATGGTGCTGCCAGTTTAAGAATCTGGTATATCCACCATTGGCATCAATAACATCTTGCAAAGGTTCACTCATCGATGCAACCATGTTTGAACAGGCGGCGCTACTTCTAAAGCCTTCCCAAATCTCATGTACGTGTGCATTTAAATTGGTGACTGAAGAGAATGCTATCCAATAGGTATTCGGATGAAGGATGTCATAACTGACCACTTCAAATTGCATTTGTTTAAAAGAAAAATATTAAAATAGGATATACTTCTGTAAAGAGATTGTTCAAAGAATTTAAGACAGCAATTCGTGACATGTCAAATTGTCAAGATATTTTGAAGTGAAAACTTCTTTAGCGGCGTTGTGCACTTTTGTTGTGATGGGTAAAAAATGTTAAACTCGCGTCAGGACACGGTCGTGTCCTGATCGAAAATTCGTAAGACGGAGCTTGCGTCAGGACACGTGACCTGATCGAAAATTCGTAAGACGCAGGGAGAGTAGAAATGAATATCGTATTCTACCACATAAATGATACTTTTATACTCATACTTTTATACTGATAATTAAAGCAATTCGTGCAAAATTATTCCCTAACCATTCCAAAATATCATAAATGCACAACATTAATATTCAAGTTTTCACTTCTGCCGGCACTCCCGGAGTGCAATCCGTTGTTTTTTTTCATAGAAACATTGCATAGATATTTGTGAACCTAACTTTGCGTTAAATAATTGCGCACAATTTCTAGAGTCCTTGTCTGTAGCAATGTTATTGATATAATGTAGTCACATATTTATGATGTCACAGATTGTTTACAATTTATTGTAAGGCAACTGTTTAGAGTTTTATTAAACTTACCATTGCCTATATATTTTTGATTCATGAACATGCTCAGATATTAAAGAACTCGACTGTACCTACCTATAGTGTAGGTACCCACATTTCGCCAGAACATTACATTCCCTGGGTTGAAAAGCAATTGAACCACAGCATAAAATAGGACAACAAAACAATAGTTATAGATTGTTACAATTAATCGAAAGTTCTGAAGTATCACCGGCCTTGGTATCTAATAATCGAGATTATAGTAAGGTAGAAGTTGTTAGCCCATGGTCTGTTCGTATCATGGCCACATGATGACATTGCATCAGTCTCAACTTTAGACTGTTACAACCATAGAAATAAAAAATACACATCTACGGGTATAACACTAGTTTAACAATATAAACTGATAAACTTTATTTTTATCTTATACCGATTACTGGAACAGCAAGTAACGATAATTATATTTAGCACACTATCAATTTACGACATTGACTATTCAGAACATTGACTGTTTGCGACGTAAAATGATGTCAAACAATATTGTTCATTGAACTAGGTAGGTACCTATATTATTTGTTTATGAGTTATTAGCGGGCCGCCCCTGGAGGCCCCCCAGGGGCGGTCCGCTCTCGATCGTAACCTCTACCCGTCCGAATGTAGTACGAAACTTCGAAGTGAATCCCGATTAATTAACTTTTTATACGGGAGAAAATCATCGGTAGTAGGGACAACTGTCAAATCGCGTTGTAATTTTTTCTTAGTTCTGGGCCCCAACTAATCTTATGTCCGTAAGTGATACGGGGTTGAAAGTACCCGTAAATTCGGCCGAATCTACGGACTTTGTGCATAGGTAGTAGGCTCCCTGATGGACTGGATGGAAAACCGCATCAAAATTCGATGCGAGGTTTAAAAGAACAACACGGTTACAGATTTTTAACTTTAGTTAGGTTTTTACCATAAGCAAAAAGTGTATTATTAAAATATATTATTTACTACTGCGTATTATCTAGGAGTATCTAGTTACAGATCTTAGTCAGGAAATAAATGACGCATTTAGTAGAATGCTTGTTTGTAGGTACCTATTGAGATAGGAACCTAAGTAGGTATATTTTTTATTTTCATTTATAAAACCAGGAAAATGGTATCAGGAAATCGTGCATAAGTATCAATGGGTTTCATGTGTCGTGAGATTAATGAACGATGGTGTAATTCATCACAGTTTATTTTTCTATTGTCTTTAAATAAAATGACCCCCCAAGCGTTCGTCTCCTTTGGAAGATACGAGTACGTTAACAGATCTATTGCGCAGATGCTGTTTATGATATTATCAAAGACTTGTATTTGATTAACTGTTACACAGAGATAACATTTAGTAGGTACAGAGGTAGCTACGATTAGGTATTCACAACGCTGGTTTTAATTTAACGTGCAATATTTAAAACTCTGTTCCATAAGGTGAAATCGTCAGGGTAGCCCGCCAAATTCAAATATTCTTACGTTTTTTGCAATTTGCAGGTCAGTATCAGGCTGTATGTTGATCAAAATATGATTCACGGCCGTAACAAATATTTATTTATAGCACACTGACCTGCAAATTGCAAAAAACGAAAAAAAAAAAATCTGCAGGCTACCTTTGCGCATACCCCTATATTATTATATGCATTCTACCCGCATTATCGAAACATTTAAAATGATAAACTTACGTCTGTTATTTTTTTCTTTTTACCATCTCTCTTCTTACCTCGTATCTTTTACTATTTCAGGTGGTAGAACCCAATCCCGATCCAGAATGGACTCTGCTCTGGTATCTTCGAAAGAAGCTTCGTCTGACCGGCACCAAGCTAGGTTGTGCCGAGGGAGGATGCGGAGCTTGCACTGTCATGATATCTAAATATAACCGAAAAGAGAAGAAAGTAAAGTATCCTTTTAAAAACGGAACTGAGGTATCTACCCACCAACTTAATTTTACCGCTGAGATGATTGAAACTGAGATTAATATATACATTTTCGCTAGCCGTTAGCTACTACATTATGATAATATTATTTTGTTATTGATGTTAATTTGTAAAGAAGCTTAGATAACTGTTGATGGCCATTTGCGTATTTTACAATTTGTTTGTTGTAATAATTTTGAAGTGACATCTTCAGATAACATTATCACCAACATAGAGATATTTTTGCATGTCAAGTTTGAAATGTTTATTGAAAGCAATACGCAATAACATCTGATATCCATCATATCTAGTCTTATCTGCAACTTTAAAATAAAGCATATATTGCATATGCAAAATAAACATTCGTTTTCATTTTAGAACAATGTCATAATATTCCCTAACCTTAATATGCAGTCACCTCGCAGTAAATGCTTGTCTAGCGCCAGTGTGCGCTATGCACGGCTTGGCTGTCACTACAGTGGAAGGTATTGGGTCAACCAAAACCAGATTACATCCAGTGCAAGAACGTATAGCTAAGGCACACGGATCACAATGCGGATTCTGCACGCCAGGCATTGTCATGTCTATGTATACTTTACTTAGGACCAATAGCACTATAACATACAACGACATGGAAGTCGCTTTTCAAGGAAATCTTTGTAGATGTACAGGATACAGGGCCATCATAGAGGGTTACAAGACGTTCATAGAAGATTGGGAGACACAACGTATCGCTAATGGCACACCTAATGGAATAAATAGTGCACAAAATGGACAAAATCGCGTCTGTACCATGGGAAAAGACTGTTGTAAAAACAAGACTGATAAAGAGGAAGAGAAAAGTGAAACAGAACACATTTTTGATAGATCATCATTTTTGCCATATGATAATACTCAAGAGCCCATTTTTCCACCAGAGTTGAAGGTATCTTCCATTTACGATGATCAATATATACTATTTAAAGGACCGAAAGCTTCATGGTTTAGACCGAAGGATTTAAGCTCGATTTTGAAACTGAAAAACAAATATCCTGATGCGAAAATCGTTGTCGGAAATACTGAGGTCGGAGTTGAAGTTAAATTCAAACACTGTGTTTATCCGACTATAATAATGCCCAATTGCGTACCAGAATTAAATGCTATCACCGAAAATTATGCCGGGTTAACAATAGGAGCTGCCGTTACCCTTATGGAGATAGAAAATACTTTAAGAAAGTACATAAATGGTTTATCCAAATATAAAACTCGATCTTTTATAACAATTGTGGAAATGCTAAACTGGTTTGCAGGCAAACAAATAAGAAACGTTGCAGCTATAGGCGGAAACATAATGACAGGTAGTCCTATATCAGACTTAAATCCCATTTTAATGGCCCTGAAAGTCAAGCTTAATCTGATGAGCGAAGACGGAGGTCATCGGTCTGTTCCCATGGATGAAACATTTTTCACTGGTTACAGAAAAAACGTAGTAAAGCCAAACGAAATTTTGTTATCCATAGAGATTCCTTATTCTAATAAATACCAATATGTGACGGCATTTAAACAAGCTAAAAGAAGAGAAGATGATATCTCGATCGTCACTGCTGCAATCAACGTCGAGTTCGAAGATAACACTAATGTAATAAAGTACATCAACGTGGGTTTTGGTGGTATGGCTCCAGTAACTAAGCTAGCTACCAAAACAAGTGAAACACTAAAAGGAGAAAAATGGAACGAAAGTATGTTAGACAAAGCATTTTCGTCCTTGATAGAGGAGTTCCCACTTAGTCCTTCAGCGCCGGGCGGTAATATACAATTCCGAAGAACTCTAACTATGAGTTTGTTCCTTAAAGCTTACTTGGCTATTGCTAAGCAAATGACCAAGGATTACATCCATGCGGACCTTATTTTGCCATATCATAGTAGCGGTGCTGAACAATTTCATGGTGATATACCCAAAAGTGCTCAATATTTCGATCTGGTTGGAGATGAACAGATCAAAAGCGATGCTGTTGGAAGACCACTAACGCATATGTCAGCATACAAGCAGACAACTGGTGAAGCGATATATTGCGATGATATGCCAACCGCAGAAGGGGAGCTTTACTTGGCTTTTGTTCTAAGCATGAGAGCGCACGCTAAATTACTTTCAGTGGACGCCCAAAAAGCTCTAGCTAAACCAGGAGTCGTCGCATTCTATTCTGCAAAGGATTTAACTCCTGAACAGAATGCTATTGGACCTATTTTCCATGACGAGGAATTATTTGTTAGTGAGAAAGTTATAAGTCATGGGCAGACTATTGGTGTTATTGTAGCACAAGATCAAGCGACAGCTCAAGAAGCAGCTAGAATGGTGGAAGTCAAATATGAAGATATACATCCAATAATCGTAACGATAGAAGACGCCATTGAGAAGAATTCATTTTACCCACAATTTCCTAAAACTATAAGTAGAGGAGATGTTCAAAGCACTTTTGCCGATAAGAACAATCTTATAATAGAAGGTCAATGTAGGATAGGCGGACAAGAGCACTTTTATTTAGAAACTCACGCTTCGTTTGCAATTCCAAAAAAAGAAGACGACGAATTAGAAATATTTTGTTCAAGTCAACATCCTTCAGAAATAGCGGTAAATATACCAATTGATTTGAGCTATATTTGAAATTAAATAGAGACCTCAACGGTACATGTTTGTCATACACCTATTAATCTGTTTCAGAAATTAGCCAGCCATGTTTTGCACATTCCCATGAATAGGATTGTGGCCCGTGTGAAACGCATGGGAGGTGGGTTTGGTGGCAAAGAATCTCGTGGTATGCTTGTGGCATTACCTGTTGCATTGGCAGCTCATAAGCTTCAGAAGCCAGTGCGATGCATGCTTGATCGAGACGAAGACATGATGATGACTGGCACTAGACATCCATTCCTGATCAAATATAAAGTGGCTGTAACTCAAGAAGGCAAATTAATGGGAGCTCAAGTTAATATTTACAACAATGGAGGCTACTCTATAGATTTATCAGGCCCTGTAAGTTAAAGTTTTTGTCTTACCTGCTACTGCGGGTCTCGATATTGTTTAGATTTTTATACAATGTTACTTATTACTTTATTTAACATTGTTTTTTCCAGGTTGTCGAAAGAGCCATGTTCCACTACGAGAATGCTTATCATATTCCCAACGCAGAGGTAACTGGTCATGTTTGCAGAACCAATCTACCATCAAACACTGCATTCCGAGGATTCGGTGGTCCACAGGGTATGTTTGGTGCCGAGAGCATCATTGAAGATATTGCATTTAGACTAGGAAAGAGCTCTGACGAGATCCGCAGACTGAACTTGTACAGAGAAAACGCAATAACCCATTATGGCCAAACTTTGGTGAACTGCACCCTGCAGAGATGTTGGGACGAATGTATCCAAAAAAGTAATTTGGCTGAAAGGAGATTGCTTGTCGAAAAGTTTAACAAGTAAGTTATTTTATATTTAACAATTCATAAAATCAGTTTTTTTTTTTAATAATAATGTTATGAGGGCAAGTACAGCCCGATTCAAACTTTATGGCGGCTCTGAAGTGCGCTACTCGCTGCGCAGTAGCGCCGCTGACAGGTGAATTTGTTACTGCGAAGCGACTCGTCTCATGTTCCGAGCGTTCATAAAGTTTGATCCGGGCTGTAGGGACTGGTAACTTTGCCCAGACATTTTAACAAATCAGCTTCCCAAAACATATTCCATACATTATTTTTATTGTTTTTCAGGGAACATAGATGGAGAAAGCGCGGAATAGCGATTATCCCAACGAAGTTTGGAATTGCTTTCACGGAAAAATTGCTCAACCAAGCTGGTGCTTTAGTACTAATTTATATGGATGGATCAGTTCTTCTGTCTCACGGTGGTACTGAAATGGGCCAAGGTCTTCACACCAAAATGATCCAGGTTGCTTCTCGTGCACTTGGAATCGATGTGTCTAAGATTCACATCACTGAAACTTCGACAGATAAAGTGCCCAATACCTCCGCTACAGCAGCCAGTGCCGGATCAGATTTGAATGGCATGGCCGTCCTGCAAGCTTGTGAGACACTTTCAAAACGACTACAACCCTTCAAAGAGAAGAATCCTAATGGTAAATGGGAAGACTGGGTTTTACAAGCTTGGATCGACAGAGTCAGCTTGTCTGCTACAGGATTCCATGCTACACCTGACATTGGTTACAACATTAAGGAAAATAAAGGAATAGCTTTCAACTACTTCACGTTTGGTGCTGCATGCACCGAGGTCGAGATCGACTGCCTCAGCGGTGATCATCAAGTGATTAGATGTGACATCGTGATGGATTTGGGTGAAAGTTTGAACCCAGCTATTGATATTGGTCAAATCGAAGGTGGTTTTATCCAAGGCTATGGCTTGTTCACAATTGAGGAGCTCATTTATTCTCCAAATGGTACATTGTTTTCAAGAGGACCTGGTGCTTATAAAATACCTGGATTCGGAGATATTCCTCAGGAATTTAATGTATCTCTGCTCAAGGGAGCTCCCAACCCAAGAGCGGTATATTCTTCAAAGGTGAGTAGTTGTTCGAGAATACTTTCTAGCAAAAAAAATTGTGGTAGCTACAAAATTACATTAAATTATTTTATGTGTTTTTCAGGCTGTGGGTGAGCCTCCTCTATTCCTGGCGTCATCAGCATTCTTCGCGATAAAAGAAGCAATCAAAGCAGCGCGCGCCGATGCCGGGGCGCCTTTAGAATTCCGCTTGGATGCGCCCGCAACTTCTGCACGCATTCGTATGGCGTGTGAGGATCATATTACCAAGAAGGTAAATATCTTTTTCAAAATTGAGAGTTAATTTAATAATGTTCACTTATGATGTAAATACGATGTAGGTAAGTCTAGGCTTCTGAGCTCGTTTAGTCTAAAAAAATAGTTGAGCCTTTTTTAATATACATAATTAAGTAGATAATTAGTTAAACTACTTGGTAAACAAAAGCTAATCAAAGTCAAAGTCAAAGTCAAATCATTTATTTCAAATAGGCACATAAAAGGTACTTTTGAACGTCAAAAATAAAATTAGAATAAAATTGATTCTAGTCGCCCTAATCTACAGTGATCGGTAATTTGACGTATTCCTTCCAGGACGTGACAGTAGGACCCATTTGCAACAATTAAGTACCCCATAATGCCTAGGCGAAAATTCATAGGATTCGAGAAAACCCAAATTTTATGTAATTTTGAAAATTCCCCAGAATTCGTCATTAAATATCACTTTTCTCTTAACTCTCAATTTCGATGGCCTTCATTGCTATTCCATTGGTACCTAATACTTTAACAAACCTTTAGATGTAACGAAATGCTCTAAAACTTCAAACAGTTAAAAGTTAAAGGAAGAAGTTTATTAACCATTTTCATAAATCATCTACATACATGAACTTTGACACAATTTATCTCAAAATATTACAATGACATTATGCGTACAAATTACGGGGAAGACATTTTCATCCAATCAGCTATCTAAAGAATACAGAAGTTTAATAAATATTTAGAGGTGCCGATGAAACAGTCGATAATGCTGGCAAAGGTCGAATTTGCAAATTGCTGAAATATTTAAAAATATGTGATTATCAAAACAAGCAGTTCATTATTATCAAATTAAATTTTATTCGAAAACATCCATCGGTTTCTTACTAAACTTCAACTATATCCGACGACCCTGGTTACTCTGTAGTTTATAAACTTTTTCCTTTTAAAGGAAGAAGTTTATAAACTATTTTTACCTATTTGATGTTTTAGAAAATTTGGTTAAAACAAAAGGTGTGTTAACGTATGTACGTAACGGGACAGCAATACAAGCTATTCAATTAGAGAATTTAGAGAAAAGTCATATTTAGTGACCAAATCTGGGAAATTTCCAAAAAAATATTAAAATTGATTTTTCTCGAATCCCATGAATTTTCGCCTACGCATTGTGGGGTGCTTAATTGTTGCAAATGGGTCCCACTGTCACATCTATTCATACAGGGTGGGTAAAAAATCGTGGATCAAACGAAACAGGGCGATAGTTGGGGTTATTTGCAGTAAAAAATATCTTTGTGGCAGAGCACTCACTTGATCTCCTTAAAAGTTATGACTAAAATGGGTACCTATTTAAAAACAATAAATGGTGTTTAGTAGCTTCTAGGAAAGGTATCATCACTACAAAAGTGCTTTTATGATAGTAGATACAAATGATTTATGAGTATTGGCACTTTTTTCAATATATTTACATAAAATTATTTGTAACTTTAAAACCTTACCTTAAAGAAAATGTTACCACCAAAAAATGACCCTGTATTAAAAAAACTTTCCTATTTAATGACGATTAAAACGAGGTGTAACACATAGCTGTTTGTAGCTTCATTATTTTTTTATGTTAACTTTTTCATAGCAAGGTAAAGTAGATCAGAGGATAGTCAAAAACAGCTATTAGAATTCATATTTTTAAATTTAATAATAACATAATAAAACTAGTTACAGCAATTGTTCGAAATGCTTTCCTCTAGCGACAATACACGTACGACATCTAATAAAAATCTCTCTAATAAAATTACGTCGCAACCTACGAAATGCGTTTCTGTTGCGTTCAACACTTTCTTTCGCTATCTCGATTTTATTTCTTAATTCTTGCACTGTCTGGTTCTCTTTTTCGTACACCATCTCTTTTAAGTATCCCCACAAAAAAAATCTATCGGATTTAGATCCGGAGATCTCGGTGGCCATTGAATTGTTCGACCTCGACCAATCCAACAGTTTGGGTACTGGGCGTTTAAATGTTTTCGGACCACCCGAGCGTAGTGTGGTGGAGCGCCATCGTGTTGCAGTCACATGTTTTCAACAACTTCATCTGAAATTTCAGCCTGGCGCAAGATTTCATGTAAATAATTTTGTAAAAAGTGTAAATACCGAGCGCCGTTCAATCTTGGTGGCATTTCAAAAGTTACAAGCTATCCTTCAATAAACCCAGCCCACACGACGCTGTACTTTTTATTGGCCATTTCGGCCATGGTGACCAATCTCAGCGGAGCTCAGCCTTCGGCGCGGGAGATATTACCTATAGTGCACAAGTGTGTGCGCAGATACAGTTCACTATCTCTTCCCTGTGGCATTGGGTTTTTCCATTCGCTAGTAATATTAGAATACTAACTCTTACAATTTTATATTTCAGCTCGATGTACCAGCACCAGGCACCTTCGTCCCATGGAATGTCGTTCCTTAGATCATCGCCTGTCTATCTATACCACAAGCCAAATCAGAGGTTGTGAAATAGTTGTGTAACATCTCATACATAATACTAATATTTAATATACTTTTAATGTGTATAGTCATTTAAAAAGCCAATGATTGTTCATTCACAGTTATTATCTCCAATGATATTTAAATTGGTTTTATTATTAATATTTTTTTATTTATTTTGTTTTAATTAAATTTTACATTTTGTAATAAACATTGTGCAAACAATATAAGTTTTTATTTTAGCTTTTTTATTAATTTTATCTTCTCTTTATTGTTTCAAGATCAAACATTGTTGTTCTATACCAGTAGGTACACAATTTTCACAGAGATTTCACCGAGGGGTTTTATAACAACAAAAACTTTGTATATAATGATAAAATTATTTATTTTAAAATCGTATCTAATAATTATAATACATTTAACTGACTAATAAAACAACAAATGTTCAATAAATTAAAGATTGCAATTCTTATGACGGATTATCTATTGACATTACAACACTAGTTTATTGCTAATTTCTTAGGTGGCAACTATCATTAGTTAACAGTGAAAGGCATACAATGTGAACTGTAAGTACATTCGAACTCAATAAAAAAATAAAACAATGTGCGGTTAATTTTACACTTTAGGAACACACAAATAATTAGTAACAAAAATAATTATCAAATGTGAAAGAAAATCAGGTACAAGAAAAGAAGTAACAGTTAAAACCCTTTGGTTCAGAAATGTTTAAATGCGTAATGAAATGGCTAAATGAATAAATTCGATAGAGTTTTGTATGTTAGCTGAACATTAATACAAAATGAAGCAGCACCAGAAAAAAGTAAGTAATAAAAAATAACGAAATAGATGTTTATTGTCCATTATTTTTCAAAATATATAAAGTAACGTAACTTTTTGCACGGTTCGAGTATTTTATTTACATTACTATACCATACCGTGTGACTACAGTTATAGGACCTCCGATCCTATTATTTTAAATAGCAATTTAGGAATTTTTATTTCCTAAATGCAGGCAACATTGACGATTTCATTCTAGATTTGCGGATACGGAAGGTTCACTGTGATTCATCAACAGCTGTTATGATGATTAACAATTATTATAATTATTTTGCCTAATCGAATAATAGCAGTCTTTCCGGGTATACTATGGCTCAAAAGTTTGAATATATGTAGAAATATTTTAACGAGTGCGTTCGGAAAGATCTCACGCGGTCTAAGTGCACCTATTCCAGTCTTGGGTACTTTAAACCCTAGTTACTAAAGTAACATGTTGCTGTGCAGATGTACAGGAAAATAATCGAACATTTATTCAAATATTTTCTATAAGACAGCTGTAGTCAATAAGAATAATCACAAAAATTGGACTGCAATTCCGCTATCACGGACCTCTTTGAGAATTGTTGAATAAGAAATATTTTGATTATTACTCTCTGAATAATTCATAAGGAAAAGCTACAGTTCAATCACAGACAATTTTGGAATAAATTGCAATCTTTTCTGTGTCATTGTTTACAGTTTTCATAATTCGTATGCAATAATAAAATGGTTCAGGATTAAATAGGGGGTACAGAACCGAATAAAACCCAAATGAAACCCACCCATAAGCTGTAGATTTTAACGCACGTCATAAGCTATAAAATGTTTATTTTTCACAACTAATACATTCGCCAACCACCGTAACCAATTTTGGCATCATCTCAACTTTATTATATACAAATAGATCTTGGTTTAGGTAACCTATGGAGACCGTCTCATTTATCCGATTCCGTCGAACAACCTGACCCTGAGCTAGGACCTGAAACAAACAATATATAAATAAAGGATTATGCCTAACTAGCATCTATCGAAGGAAATAAAATAATTATTAAAAGGAATGTTAGTATCGAAATTTATTACCTGTTTTGCTGTGGAGCTGTTATTGAAAAATGAAATAAATATTATTTTAGTCTAATTTATACGGAAGGCGGAAAATTAATGTTGGGGTTCGAGTATGTACAAGAAGGTTTTACATGAGGTCTTTACTTTAGGGGTGAGAAATTTGCGAAGCTGCTGTAAAAGTAACATCATCATTATAAAAATGCTTCACGGTGAATTGCCAGTTATAGGTCTTACTGATTTAGTTCTACTGAACATATTTAACCAATTCATTGTACACGCAGCAGACACAACAGTTAAATAATAGCTCGAAACCAAAGGAAAAAACTAAATAAGATGTAAACCCTGATTTACACGGTGCGTTTATTGTTTGTGGCATACGTCGTAATAATTTGTTGCTTTAATTTTATTGCCACAGACAAGAAGCTTGCATCGTGTAAATGGGAGTGTATGTTGTTAAATGATCATATTACCTGAATGTCTTGAGTATCTACCACGCCTGCGCGGCTGCCGTGTCGGGCTGTCTGAGTTGTATTCAGTTTCCGTGTCTATGGGCGGAGGAGCGGGGCCATTCCGCGACCGTGTCACACGAGGGTCTTCGTACCTGATAAATCATATTTTTTATTAATTAATCATCTGCCTAGAATTTTTTTCAACTATGGTGGGGTTGGCTTACTGGATGCGGGATGTTGTTATTTTTTATTTAATAAAATCTTAAATTCATTCACTGACAGACAACGTAAGTATAGCATAAACCGTTGGGTTTAGAAGCATGAAGTTTGGTGCAAGAGTTCCTTATATGGCAAAAGTGAGCACTAAGGAAGGATTTTTGAAAATTCAACCCTTGAAGAGGTTGAATAGGGGATGGAAGTATGTTATTTTTGCCAATGGGAACGGAAATCCCATTAGGCACAAAACTTTTTCCTTGTTAATAAATGTGAAGAGGTTTCAAATTTTATCTTCGTTGTTTTAGAAACATGAAAATGAAAATATCATGATAAAATGTTATTTATCATAAATTTTGAACTACTCTACACGGTTCATTGCCACTGAAATTGATTGTATTGTATGCAGACCTTTGACCTTTTAATCGAGTCGTTATGCGACACAAATTCTTTTAAACGATCTTCAATGTCAAATAAAATAACCGATTGACGTCATCATTGAGCGTTTCTAAATGTTTGCGTGGATTTGACGGATATTTCTCCCCAATTTGTTCTTTCTCTGTGATACATAAACGAATTTTCTTTCTTTCTCCGAATACCGCCTAGCCTATTCCCAACTACATTGGGCTCTGCTTCCAGTCTAACTGGATGCAGCAGAGCTAGGCTTCTGGATACCCTAAACGATTGTTAAAGTAAAAATAAGTGGAATATTACATCTAAAATGAACTTGAAAACCTTACCTTTCCCTAGATCTCGATCGTCGCCTCGACCTCGGCGAGTAAGGCGATCGCCTAGAACGCGGCGAGTACCGACTGTCGGGCGAATACCGCACCGTTTCTGGCGAATACCGACTGTCTGGCGAGTATCGACTCGCGGGCGAGTACCGACTGTCGGGGGAAAAACGTCTTTCGCCGTATCTGTGAACGATGACAATTTGTAATTAAAAAAATACATTAAAATCGTCGAGAAAAATAATAGGCAAGCATTGTATTTTCAGAAATATCAGACTATAGTCTGTTCTGAAAGTATCAGGTGAATTCCAGTTCAGGTTAAATTCTTACGTTATCATTCATTATAGGAAATCAGTAACGTATCCATCTGTATTTAGAAAGTTTCAACTTTTTTATCTCACCACTTTATGCAACTAATATTATTTGAATAACCTTATTAAATTGTAATTGAAAAATCATAGTCGAAAATTGAGGTTATAAAATTCGCTCGCCGCTCTTCAGGGGTGTTTAAACAAAACATACCTCGGCGGGTGCGGCGAGGGCAGCCTGCCCAGCGGCGGCGGGCGCGGCAGGGGAGGCAGCAGGGGGGGCTCGCCGCTCTCCAGGGGGGAACACACTAACATACCTCGGCGGGTGCGGCGAGGGCAGCCTGCCCAGCGGCGGCGGGCGCGGCAGGGGAGGCAGCAGGGGGGGCTCGCCGCTCTCCAGGGGGGAACACACTAACATACCTCGGCGGGTGCGGCGAGGGCAGCCTGCCCAGCGGCGGCGGGCGCGGCAGGGGAGGCAGCAGGGGGGGCTCGCCGCTCTCCAGGGGGGAACACACTAACATACCTCGGCGGGTGCGGCGAGGGCAGCCTGCCCAGCGGCGGCGGGCGCGGCAGGGGAGGCAGCAGGGGGGGCTCGCCGCTCTCCAGGGGGGAACACACTAACATACCTCGGCGGGTGCGGCGAGGGCAGCCTGCCCAGCGGCGGCGGGCGCGGCAGGGGAGGCAGCAGGGGGGGCTCGCCGCTCTCCAGGGGGGAACACACTAACATACCTCGGCGGGTGCGGCGAGGGCAGCCTGCCCAGCGGCGGCGGGCGCGGCAGGGGAGGCAGCAGGGGGGGCTCGCCGCTCTCCAGGGGGGAACACACTAACATACCTCGGCGGGTGCGGCGAGGGCAGCCTGCCCAGCGGCGGCGGGCGCGGCAGGGGAGGCAGCAGGGGGGGCTCGCCGCTCTCCAGGGGGGAACACACTAACATACCTCGGCGGGTGCGGCGAGGGCAGCCTGCCCAGCGGCGGCGGGCGCGGCAGGGGAGGCAGCAGGGGGGGCTCGCCGCTCTCCAGGGGGGAACACACTAACATACCTCGGCGGGTGCGGCGAGGGCAGCCTGCCCAGCGGCGGCGGGCGCGGCAGGGGAGGCAGCAGGGGGGGCTCGCCGCTCTCCAGGGGGGAACACACTAACATACCTCGGCGGGTGCGGCGAGGGCAGCCTGCCCAGCGGCGGCGGGCGCGGCAGGGGAGGCAGCAGGGGGGGCTCGCCGCTCTCCAGGGGGGAACACACTAACATACCTCGGCGGGTGCGGCGAGGGCAGCCTGCCCAGCGGCGGCGGGCGCGGCAGGGGAGGCAGCAGGGGGGGCTCGCCGCTCTCCAGGGGGGAACACACTAACATACCTCGGCGGGTGCGGCGAGGGCAGCCTGCCCAGCGGCGGCGGGCGCGGCAGGGGAGGCAGCAGGGGGGGCTCGCCGCTCTCCAGGGGGGAACACACTAACATACCTCGGCGGGTGCGGCGAGGGCAGCCTGCCCAGCGGCGGCGGGCGCGGCAGGGGAGGCAGCAGGGGGGGCTCGCCGCTCTCCAGGGGGGAACACACTAACATACCTCGGCGGGTGCGGCGAGGGCAGCCTGCCCAGCGGCGGCGGGCGCGGCAGGGGAGGCAGCAGGGGGGGCTCGCCGCTCTCCAGGGGGGAACACACTAACATACCTCGGCGGGTGCGGCGAGGGCAGCCTGCCCAGCGGCGGCGGGCGCGGCAGGGGAGGCAGCAGGGGGGGCTCGCCGCTCTCCAGGGGGGAACACACTAACATACCTCGGCGGGTGCGGCGAGGGCAGCCTGCCCAGCGGCGGCGGGCGCGGCAGGGGAGGCAGCAGGGGGGGCTCGCCGCTCTCCAGGGGGGAACACACTAACATACCTCGGCGGGTGCGGCGAGGGCAGCCTGCCCAGCGGCGGCGGGCGCGGCAGGGGAGGCAGCAGGGGGGGCTCGCCGCTCTCCAGGGGGGAACACACTAACATACCTCGGCGGGTGCGGCGAGGGCAGCCTGCCCAGCGGCGGCGGGCGCGGCAGGGGAGGCAGCAGGGGGGGCTCGCCGCTCTCCAGGGGGGAACACACTAACATACCTCGGCGGGTGCGGCGAGGGCAGCCTGCCCAGCGGCGGCGGGCGCGGCAGGGGAGGCAGCAGGGGGGGCTCGCCGCTCTCCAGGGGGGAACACACTAACATACCTCGGCGGGTGCGGCGAGGGCAGCCTGCCCAGCGGCGGCGGGCGCGGCAGGGGAGGCAGCAGGGGGGGCGGCAGGAACATGGGGGGCAGGGGGGGCGGCAGCAGGGGGGGCTCGCCGCTCTCCAGCGGGGACGACACTTCTGGAACCAAGAAATGACCGTTAGCATTGACAGATGCGCTTAGCGTCTTATGCACTGAATGCGAAAAATTGTCTGGGAGAGAACATCATCAGCAGGGCTTGCAAGTGAAGTAGCCGTTGCATGGAATAGGCTATTTCTAATTAGTCCGTCAGTTAGATTATCAAAAAATATTGAATCCGTATTTTTTCTTTTGTCAATTATATAAAAAATGATGATGAAGATATCGCCCGTTAAAGTTCCGCGTAACGTCACTTGCTTGCGACACTTTTGCAAGCAAGTGACTTCACGACCCCCACAAAATCCCAAATTTTGATGCACTTTATCTTTGTCATTTTTTGTTTGATTGACAAAAGAAAAAATACGTGTCCATTATTTTTCGATAATTTAACTGACGGACTAATTAGATTTTTTTTAGGAAAATAGCCTATACCATGCAACGGCTAATATAATAATAATTTTTTTACCCACGTAACTACCCTATTATACTATACGCCGAGGGTTGTAGAGGTCGCGGTTATAAAACGTATGACGGCTGTGTAAATTTAGTATGAGATTTTCAGATTTGTTTTCTCGCTCACACTTATTTTGACCGCGCTTGCCACACATGTTGGCGTTTAGTGTCATCGTCGCCGCGAGAGTGTCACTGATTTCGCGAGCTCAACCAATGTCACCATTAGAAAAAGAGTTGTATATTTATTTAGATTTTCAAGGGGTTAAACGTTTGCGTACTGTGGTGCGGCGAGACGGCCCCGTCGGCCGCGCTGAGCGCCGCCAGCTTGCGGCGCAGCGCCGCGGCGTCGTCCCGCGCGGCGTCGGCGTCGCGCTTGGCGGCGCGCGCCTCCAGCCACGCGGCGTGCGCGCGGGACTCTACTTCGCTAAGTGCGCTGCGACGCGATGACTCTTGTTCTGCTAGCTCTAGTGTTAGCGCGTCGCATTTCTCCCTGAAAAAGTTGTTTGATGGATTCATTTATTTTGCCGTTTGGAAAAACGTGTGAAACAGATGACATCGCAAAACAATAATATAAGCCTCAGCTTTTAACCGCGACTACTGTGTTGGGACTATACAGAGTGTAAGGGAAAATTTAGATCGTTATAAAAAAAATCTGTCACGAAATATTTCTATGTTCAGTCAGAAGAAATCCATTGCGTACTCAATATTGTAACAAACTATGTAACGTTAAATGTAAAACAGCCTTAATGCGTAACAGCCTTTTCGGCAACGCTCCAAAAATTTATAATAAAATACCGGATGCTATTAAAAATATGCCATTAATCAAATTCAGAAAGGCACTTAATAGCTTGCTTAGTGACAAATGTTACTACACGCTGGATGATTTTTTCAATGATGGCTCAATATAATGTTATTATTAATATTGACATTTAATATTTTTTGACATTTTCAATTATTCTGACTTAGATTTTATTGTATTGTTTGACATTTATAGCTAAATAATTCCTCATTTAAATCTGACATCACTCAATTTTTTAAATAATATTATGTAATTGTTATATTTTATTTTGAAATTTTAATTATGCATGATTTTCAGACAGATCAGATCATTTTTTTATTATGAAATTTAAATTTGTAATATTGAGCTAGATGCACACCATATTTGTACGCCTCCTGGCATAACATAGCGTTCTGTTTACCCAAACTCAAGAACAAATAAAAGTGATTTGATTTGATTTATGTTGGGGGGGTCTACAATCAAGTGTTTAAATTATGATAACAGTTAGCGCGTCGATATCTCTTACACCGTGTATTCGTAGTAACGGCCAATTTGAGTTGCAGCGAAACCTGCATTGTGTGTACATTGTATACAATGTTTTCTACTCCCACGATTATTTTAAAATTCTGTATCATTTTGTTAACCATTGGTATAGCACACCATATTAAAGATATTATACTTACTTGAATCTCTGTACTTCTTGTTGCAGAATTTCTATTTTTTCCACTGTACTAGCTGACTCGCCTTGCTTGCTCAGCCACAATGATTCTTTGGCGCTAAGTTCTCTGTAAATAAATAACAAGATATTAAAAAAATATATATATATATTAATAATAATTATTTTATTTAAAAATTAATAATAATTAAATATAATAATAATATTATTAAAAAAATATTAATAATAATTATTATTAATATAAGAAATTAATTAATATTATTATTAAACGCTAAGAACCTCCACAATCGCGAGATATGCAGTCTCAGGGAATATTTCCTAAAAACCGACGTGGGGATGCATCGAGATGTAGTCGCGATGGACAAGGGCCTCACACCGCTCTCCTTGGGTAAAGAGAACTGGCGCAAGCCAGTAGTGCTTGACACTAATTAACGCATGGAGGTATGGCAGAGTAAGGAGCTTCACGGGCGCTTCTTTCGGGCCCTACATGGGCCCGATGTAGATCTACTAGCGTCCGTAGCCTGGCTACGATGTGGTGACCTCTTTGGAGAAACTGAAGGTTTTGTCTGTGCAATTATGGACGAAGTTATGATGACGAACAACTACCGGAGATTTATTGTGAAAGACGGCACGGTTGACATCTGTCGGGCATGCCACCGGCCGGGGGAATCAATCAGGCATATTATCTCCGGGTGTTCTCGTCTAGCTAACGGAGAGTACTTGCATAGACACAACCTTGTAGCTAGGATAATCCATCAACAACTTGCTCTGAAATACAACCTTGTGGAATCGGAGGTGCCGTACTACAGGTATGGGCCCGACCCAGTTCTCGAAAATGGTAATATCACATTGTACTGGGATCGATCCATCATCACTGACAGGACTATTGTTGCCAATAAGCCTGATATAGTGGTGGTGGATCGATCAGAGCGACGTGCAATGATTGTTGACATAACCGTCCCGCATGATGAGAACCTCGTGAAAGCCGAGAAAGATAAACAGATCAAATATCTTGACTTGGCTCGCGAGGTTGTTGACATGTGGGATGTGGACTCAGCGATCATTGTGCCGATAGTCGTGACAGCCAATGGCTTAATAGCCAAGAGCCTCGACCAACACCTGAGGAGGCTCTCGTTGGGCAGCTGGATCAAGGGCTTGATTCAGAAAGCGGTACTTCTGGACATGGCTCGCATTGTCAGGAGGTTCCTCTCTCTGGAGCCCTGACCACCGGTAGCTTGGACCCTGTTCCTGATACCGATGGGCTACTATTTTTTATATTTTTAAATGTTTTTATACTTTTTATATTCTAATATTTAAAAATATAATTTATATGATTACATTAAAATGAAGGAGATAATTATTAATATTATTTATTAATTTATGTATTATATAATAGGGGTTAAAGTATGAAATTGCCGTTTTATTGTAATAGGTACTTCGAATTGACATAAAACCTTCATGGTTTGAGATTTTTGAGTGAAACTTTTTTCACATGGTACCTATGAAGTTCTTCTTTTAAAAAATGTGCAACATTCGATTATCGACTTTCAGTTGTTTTTTTTATTCAGCTTAGACAAGAAAGATGGATACTTCGAAAATTCGAGTTATTTTTGTATACGAGTTCCGACGCGGAACTAACGCGGCAGAAACAGCTCGCAATATTAATGTTGCGTTTGGAGAGGGGACTGCTAATGAACGCACCGTGCGAATTTGGTTTAAACGCTTTCGTGATGGAAACTTTGATTTGAAGAACGAACCACGTGGAAGACCGCCCACACAGGTGAATGACAATGAATTGAAAGAGATGGTGGAAGCCGATCCGAGCCAAACTACCCAGGACTTAGCGGCATGGTTTAACGTTACCTTTCCAACAATATTGACTCATTTGCGTCAAATCAATAAAATAAAAAAATATGAGAAATGGGTGCCTCATGATTTGACTGATCTGCAGAAAGAAACGCGTGTTGAAACTTGTGTTGCCTTGTTGAATCGATACAGAAATTAAGAAATATTGTATCGAATTGTGAAATGTGATAATAGTGGATTCTTTACGATAACCGTATGCGAAAAATGCAATGGCTGACCCCAGGTCAAACGCCGCAACAGTGTCCTAAAGCAAAGCTTACCAATAAAAAGGTAATCGTAACTGTTTGGTGGTCTCAGCATGGTGTTATTCACTATAGCTTTCTCCGATCTGGTCAAGCAATAACGGCAGATGTCTACTGTGCCGAACTCCGAACATAGCTGATATAGCAAAACTAGCAGTGAGACAGCCCCGACGCATGAATCGATCTTCACCATTATTGCTCCATGATAACGCGAGACCTCATACAGCACGAGAAACCGTTTTAACTCTACAGGAACTGCAATTAGAAACCATTCTTCACCCTCCGTATTCGCCAGACCTTGCTCCAACGGACTACCATTTTTTTCGTGATTTGGACAATTTTCTACGTGATAAAAAGTTTTCTTCTCAGGAGGCAGTACAAAATGCTTTCACACACTTTGTCGAATCTAGATCACGAGAGTTCTATCGCAAAGGCATAAATGACCTTCCTATTAGATGGCAGCAATGTATAGATAATAATGGTAATTATTTTGATTAAATAAATATGTTAAATTTAAAAAAAAAAACAATTTTAATTTTTCAGTACAAATCAGCAATTTCATACTTTAACCCCTAATATATACAATATATATATATATATATATATATATATATATTATTATAATTTTTTCTTTTTTTTTCTTTATTACTTATTAATATTATAATTTTATTTATTATTATTTTTTTAATTATTTTTATTGTTTATATTTATGTAATTTTTTTTTTCTACCTGTGATCAAGTAGTATGTTCACAATCTAAAGCGTGTCTTTGTTTCAATAGATTAGACAACATTTATCTAATTTCAGAAAAATATTTTTATGAACTTTTCAGAGCTGCAGCGGACACTAAACATTATGGGTTGGCAATGAAGTTTCTTTTCCGAAATCACACAAAATAGGGACACAATTAATACATCTGATTCACTTACTTTAGAAGCTCACCCTCTCTTTCCTGGAAGTATTTCCCTAAGACCTCTAGCCTAGTGAGCGCTTCTGTAGCACTTTGACCTGTAGTAGTTAGTGTTTCTTGGGTAATCTTCAGTTCTTCAGCAAGACGTGTTCTTTCTCTGTATTCTGTCTGTAACAAAAATGTAAGATGTGATGGGAAAGGCAAATTATAAACAGTATCATGTTGTATTATCAAGATTTAGGTCGAAAAAGAAGGAAAACTCACGTATCATGAGTATAACCAAGTTACGACTTCGATTACAAGTTATTATATTTGCACAAGCAATGTACCGCATTAATACGTCTCTGTTAATCTAAAGATTTTATCTTTTTGCTGCTCATTTCACACACTAAATATTATCGAGTATAAAATAGCAACTGCGCTTCAAGTACTTGTTAAGTCTCTACAAGCATCATATTAGATTGAAAATGCATTGATGACATTAGCAAACAGTCTGTATTTATCTCTATCTGATCTGACAGACGCTGTCCTGTCCAAATCTTCAATAATTCGGACAATAATCCTATAGAAAAAAGGTCATTCTGTTTCACCAGAATATGAAAACTTTTCCAATTTTTCTTTCTATAGAAACCTAATTCGGATGATTACGAATATTTTAAAACATAAAATAGGGAAATTGGTCTAACCGTTCTAAAGGGCGCATCCCTTTAGAACGGTTGGACCAATTTGCCTATTTTTACCAATGAATATTTACAAATAATTTAAACCTTACCTCAAACTTGCTTTCAAATGAGTTCTTCTCTTGCAGCGCTTTAGACAGTTTTGCTTTGATTTCTGTGTGGTCTATAAAGGATGTAACATCCACGTCCGCTGACATACCACTCTTTAATTCCTTGATAGCTTCCTGAAAATATAAAATGGACAGTTATTTGATACAACAATATATAGAAACTACAATCAATTGTAAAGAGACATTGAAGTCGGACAATCCGTGACCTTAGTATGATTGCTACCCAAATTCATTGTATATTATAATGTAGAAGAAAAATATCCGGATATTTCGATTTGCGGCGTCATTCTCGTTCAGACCTGATGACAAATTGACCTTCTAATAGTCACAGTTTCTCGGTTGACCTGTCAGTAATGGACAATAAATCAAATAAAATACTGCCACAACTGATATATAGCCGTAAGTCTTCTTAAACAGACTAACCCTAGGTATTAGGAGGCCATTTCAATAGCTGTATGCTAACATTGCATCATTTTACCACACGGTTTGGTCTAACATAATTCTCGTCTAATAGTATTAAAGCGACTTACTTTTAGGGCTTCAATCTCGTGTTTTTGTAACTCAACAGTGTTTTTAGCTTCTGCTAACAGCTGGTTGATTTCATCAAGTTGTTTCTTTTGTTTCTTGAATTCTTCTAATGCACTTTCAGCTGATACATACTTCAGTTGGAAGTTATCTCTTTCACGACTAACTGATATTAATTCCTCCTCAAATGCCTGCACCTTTTCTGAAAACAGAAAAATTCAGGATTTACAAATACGTAAGCGAATATAAACATAGTGAGGAAACCAGCATGTCTTAGAACCAACAATTCGGAGACATGTGACATCTGCCAACACGCACAGGGCTTGCGTGGTAGATTGTAGCCCACTCCGCCTGTGTCCCAGCAGTGGGAAAATTATAGGATGATTATGAAGGGAATGAATACAATTCTGCTTTATCATGAATTCATGTTCAGACACTATTTGAATGTTATTCAAATATCAATTTGTTCTGTGCGGGATTTGAACCCGCAATTGAACACTCAAAACATTGACCAAAATATTGACATACATGAATTACTTCATACATTTGTATGTAAAGATCGTAGCAGGTGGTGTTCTGTAGTTTCTGCCTAACACCATGGCAAAAAGGCGTGAGAAAAAGGAAATCTAAAGAAATAAACTTAATCAACTCAGAATGATGCCTCCAATTTATTTTCTGATAAGACTTTTTATATGACGATTGTTTTGCATTATCATACTGATCTTTATGAATATTTTATATACCATGAACTGTTTACTGCTTAGCTGTTTTGTGGGTATGTAAATCAAAATCTACAGAAATAAAATTGATCACATAATTTTGTATTACAATCCAGCTAATAATAACTAAGCATAGTTATTAATTTTGAAGCGTAAATTGTGATGTTTTATTTAAATATTTTGATTAGCGCAACAAATACCATCCAATTAAAATAATAGGAACTCACCATTCAGTTCCACTATTTGCTCTTCAGAATTAGCTCTCTCAGCCAAGAGCTCACTAAGAGTATTTTCTACCTCGCCCAGGGTATTCTGCAACTCTCCCGCAGTATTCTCTGATACCCTGAGCAACTTTTCATTATCATCTAAGGAATTCCGTAGCCTATCGTTTGTGGCCTTTAACTCATTGATTTCTTCTTTCAGGGATAGTACCATGTCATCCATTCCAAACGAGTTGTCTTCAATACCGGCTAACTTATTCTTAGTAGTTGTAAGTTCCTCTTTGAGGATCTCACATTCCTGAAAAATGACCATTTGTGTAAATAATGTGTATACTCTAAGATTGAAAGGCCAAAAATGTACTCCTATAATGTCAATAATAATACAAAAATATGTATTTCCAGGGTAAGAGGAACGATAATGCCTGTAGCCAACACAATAGCAACATTTTTAACTTTATTTATTCAATTCAAGTTAAAATATCTTACCTTAGTTGTGAAAAGTAAATCCCGTTGTAACGAATTGATTGTGCCAATGAGTCTTCCATCTTGCCTCCTATTATCTATGTAGTAGTATCCTAATGTAAACAGAAGTACGGAACTGGCTGTGGTCAGAAGGAATGTCAGCAAGCGGTTGGTGCCATCATTTGAGGTTCCATCGCAGTACTCATCGGTGAAGCATGTTTGTCCTGCAATCAAAGATTTTAGTTGAAAAAGGGGAATCATTATTCAATGGTATAATAAATAAATAAACTCATGACTTGTAAGAATTTTATAAGACTGCAAAGTATATACCTCTATTAGACACTACTTAATAGTCATTAAGTTAAATAGTTTTTAATTAGTATAACTGACAATTAATTTTTTCAATTATAATAATAATAATTAATCAACATCATTATCATCATCAATTTCCTGCCCTCATCCTTAACTGATAATTAATATAATATTAATAAACACCAATTGATACCTATAAAAATCATTTGAAATATCAAACAGTGTTTTGTAATATGAATGGGGCAAGTTTCGTAGAAGACCACATTCATACAGAATTATGAAAGAGATAAACTACATATATTGCAAGATAAAACTACTTCAGACTTCTATCTCCAAAATCATGTAGTTATTGGATAAAATATTTATCAGATGTTTATTGTAAACATAGATAATAGAAATGAACGCAGCTGTACAGTAGTTTACTAAAGTTAACGCTAATGTTATGTTAACAAATGAAGTGTTTTTAAAACGAAATCATTATAACAGTGAATGGTTCTCTGTAGTATTGATTGCATTTTGTTTTGTTATTACCCACGCTATTTTAAATCACAGCATTTAAGTTGGCTTACTATGCAGAGAAAACGAAAAGATAAGAATAAGAACTATTGATTGAGAAACACAATAAGGATAGTATCGTCTGTAGTTTCTCCCTTCCCCTAGGGAAGAAGGCTTGTGTTTTTGTTGCTGAGATAGTGGTATCCATAGTGTGGTAAAGAAAATGTATACAAAGGATGATTTTTGAATAAAATACTTTTACAATGATTTACTTACCAACTGAAGCAAACAAAGCTTTAGACTCTTCACTAGTCCCCATAATTGAATAGTAAGTAGAAATAAAATATTTCATAAAAGAAAATCCTTCATTTCCATCAGCCTTTTCACTCTCATAAGTGGGGTACTCTGTGTTGTATAGAGATTCTGGTGATTCAGTTGAAGATGGCCAGATGTCCGCTACAGTTGTGTACATATTTGAAAAGAAACCTTCTGTGTTTTCATCTTGTACTGGAGCTTCTGTTGGTGCACTATTGATATCTTCTGTAGAGTCAGGCAAGGCAGCGATAATGTCTTCAACAGGTGCTTGAGGGTATGAAGGAGTATCTTCAGTAGAAGCAGGCTCTGATGCTTCATCAGTTTTGTAAGACTCATCAGAAGTGTACGGTGCAGGAGTGGTGATATATATATATGGTGGTAGCTCTGGAGGTGGGATTTCAGTTGTAGGTGGAGCTTCCATGCTCATGACGGGAGAGATTGTTTCTAGAATTGGTACAGTCTGAGGTTCTTCTGAGTACACTGGAAGTGAAGTCTCTGTTGTTGTAGGTAGTTCTGCTTCAGTTGACACAGGGAGTAAAGTTTCAGTAGATGGTGCTGGCACTGGTTCAATTGTTTGTGGAATATCCATAGATGCTGAGGTCATATGCTCCTCTGTTGGGGCAGTATTTTCATTAGACTCTAAGTTTTTCACAAGGGGCAGACTGTTATATTGGTTTTCTGTATTTATGTTAGTATAAATTGGTGGTATAACTTGGTTTATTTGGCTAACTATTGGGTCATTAACTGGAGGTACTACAGGTTCATTAGTAGGATTTACTACAGTCTCTGTGGTAGTGGTTATGGCTGGTTCAGTAGTCTGGATTACTTCAGGTTCAACTTTGGGACTTTCTATAAGTTCTTCAACAGGGATTACAAGATCATTTAAAGAATTACCATTAGGCATAATGTTTGATTCAGTAGAAGTTTCCTCAGGTGCTTGTAAATTGTCAAGATTATTATTGAGAGATGATGTATTTCGTTTGTTGCTCTGTTCTGTTTCAGTTAAAGTGTTTTGCAAGTAATCTTTTTTCTCAGGCACTTCTATTATAGGCTCACTATTTAATGAACCATGATTAACAGTAGGTAATAACTTCTGTGAAGGTATTGTCTCTACTGGAATTTCTTTAGGAGCCTCTTCGTTATTTGGTAGTGCTTCTAATGGTTGATTCTGTTCAGGGTTGTTGTTGGCTACCTGTTCAGCTGGCTTAGGTATTGTTTCTGAAGATGGTTCCACACTTTCATCCACATCACTGGTAGAAGCTGAAGCTTCTGTTTGTGCAGCAGTTTCAGGTGGTGTAGCAGTTGATGTAGAAGGCACTTCTGTTTGTGCAGCAGTTTCAGGTGGTGTAGCAGTTGATGTAGAAGGCATTTCTGTTTGTGCAGCAGATTCAGGTGGTGTTGCAGTTGTTGTTGGCTCTTCATTCTTTTGTGCCTCTAAATTTACATTTTCATCTGATAGATTTTCATTAATCACCTTTACTTTATCATCAGCTTGATTTGAAACATTATCGTCTACATTTTGATTTGATATTTCCTCTGCACTATTCAGTGATGGAGTGAGATCTTCATTGGAAGAGGTTAAGGGGGATTCAGTAGAGGAATCCTGCTGTGCGTCATTGACAGCTGCTTCGGTGGTGTATATTGTCGTGCCTTCAAAAACTTCATGGGCATGTTGAACCTTATCAGGTTTAACATTTTCATGCTTCTCAGCCTCAAAAGGAACAATCTGCAGATTCTTTTCTAATATTTTGGTTTCTCTTATAAACTTCTTGTTAGCAAAGCCAGTCTTTCCGCCAATGCTCACAAACCACAGCTCCGGATTGGTACCAGCTGATTTCATATAAACGATTGCATCGCTATTTCCGCGAAAAGATAGTAGGTCCGAATCAACACTACTATAACTCAGCAAAGTTTTCGCTTTAGAAATAGGTCCTGGAAGATGTACAAATAATATGTTGTTAGAAAGTTATCACATGAAAACTGACATTGTATTGCTGTCTGGTATCTTACCATTACATTCTTGGTTAGCACAATATACTTTGTCAGGAATCCTGCATTGTGACACTGAGATAAATAACGTAAATAAAATAAGTTTTAACACAATCATTTTCGCATTCTAATAATTATATTTAATTTCTTAAAAAATTCGCTAGACGTTAGGCCACATCATCTGTCAAGTCGATCGTTCGGTCGTTCAGTGTGACGCAGGAAAATTAATTCAACTCAACCATGAATAGATTTGTTTATTACGAATAAGAAAAAATAAATGAAATAAATATCAGCATATCATTTCAGATATCATATTGTTAGCTTATGTTGTTAAATATGAAATTAAATAAATGGTTTTTATTAAACTGCCACTATAAGTTACACACAACGGAACGTAAAATATTCGGAAACCTCATTCATTAATAACTATATTTTATTTGATGTCTAAATAAAAATGAATAAATAATCATTTGCTTTTGTTCAATAAACTGAGCGGCAGTTTTTCTCCTTGGAGAGTGGAATATCACTTGACGCTGCGCCGTTACCGCAACTGCCAAGTACAGACTGCCCAGTATATACGATGTATGTGTACTCAGTGCGTTTTTGAACAAGATCAATGATTTCATCATTTTAGAAGTCATACCGTAGTCCGTAGGTAGGTACCGTTTTCTCTGGATTCCGTTTTAATATAAGGGTTTTACTTTAGGTACTTTGGGTTTTTAAAACCCTTCCTTCGGTAAAAATATGATAAGTTAAAACTATTTAGAGTATTTGAATGGCGCGGGAAAAGTTTTGGCACTGCCTGGTAGGTACTGTCAGAGATACTGAATGCCGCCATTAGACAGGATAAAATATATAAAATAAAAAAAATGGCGTAATGTCAAAAAATTAATTTCCAAATAAATTCGAAAAAAAAAAGATTTCATAATGGATCTAGAAGATCGCGTGTCACTTATTGATTTATCAAAACAATTACCATTTGAAATAGGTAAGTGTTAACGTAATCATTTTTAAATAGCTTAAAAATAAACATAGGACTTCAGCTGGTGACAGATAGCAACGTCACTGGAGCGGGTCAACCCATAGACAGATATTATATAAAATGAGAGGTCAACCCGTGCAACTTACCTGTGTCTACAAATAGTTCTGTTATGAGTGCTTGAAAGCTGGAAGCAGTAGGTAGTAGAGCTCTTTATAACGAGGTTGTTCAGAGGGTAGATACTACCACCTTATAGACCTATTTCTGCCGTCAGCTGTGTTGCTGTATTCCAGTTTGAAGGGTACCCATGGGTGCTAGTGTATTTACAGGACACATATTGTCAGATTTGTCTCTGAGATCTGTGATGCTTTGAAATGTCCATTGGCAGTGGTAACCATTTAACATTTTACTGGTGGGTTGTCGACTTGTTTACCATCAAAAAAGTATCCAGCTTGCAAGTTCTCAGCAAATAATACTTTGTCCCTAGTTCACATAGCGGCAGCATGAAGTAGGTAGGCAACGACCGTAGTTACTATGCTGGACATACGGATTGGTGATCGCAGTATCTACCCTTTCGTCTCCGAAAAGTGATGTATGTTTTTTTTTAGACAGGTACACTTACATAATTACCTTATAGGTTCAGTCAGCCCCAAAAAAGATATATACACGGACAAGTAACCATTTTACTATCAACAACCTTTGTTCCATCACTTTACAATTTATTTTACCAAAACAAAGTAAATATTTTGTCCCAAAACATAAATATGTACCTATACGACCTATGTGTACCCGAACAATGTTCACATGCATGCATGATGCATCTTTTTGGGGCTGTCTGTACTGTACCTACATTATTAAGCGATTGTTGCCCAAGTCCTAGCCACGTGCGATATTGGGAGTTAGGTCATGAGGTCATAAGGTGTTAAGATCTTAAGGTCATAACTAGATTTAAGGTGTAGGGTGTGAACCAGACTATAGCGCTTCCGTGCTTCCGGGAGCTTTTGGGGTTCGAATGACGTTGACAAGGAGGCGCTGTTGGCAAGCATTTGTAAAATTGTTTTGTGAAATGTGTAAAGATACGGTTGCCTAGAAGACCGGTAACCGCCCACATAGCGTCCGCAATTTACCGGCGAATGACGACACTGAAAGGTTATTTATGAAAGCAAGTTGTTGTGTTTTCCTAGGTAGCGTTTTTGACACCGTAAAGTCAAACCCCGCTGCCCAAGGATTTAAATCGCTAGATTTGCCCTCACCGTACTTAGTCACGCGAAAAAGTGTCCGCACTGAGAATAGTTAGCACACATTATTATATAGCTTTTCCATGACAATCAAATCAAGTCATGCGTCATTGTGTGTCAGAGGTATCACCGTAACGGAAACGAGACTACCTCTAGACGAGGTAGCTAACGATTTAAATCTTTTCCGCTGTCATCATTTTCATTACAGCCGTCACTGCATTGCATTATTTCATGAACAATGCTCTCAAAACGGCGAAGAAAAACATCGTGTAGAAACCGGCATGTCATATAACCAAAAATACGGAGACAAGTGACATTGACCAACCCGCACTGGGCCCGCGTGCTGGATTACGGCCCATTCCCTTTCACCGAGAGGAAGCAATGTGTCCCAGCAGTGGGAACACTATAGGCTGATTATGCTTATGCTTATGCGTCATTGCGGCCGTTATGTGCGGTCACCGCTTTTCTAGGAAACCTTAGCTTAATTCAAAAAACAAGATCTCGGCGTTAGTTTAAATTTTAGCCACGCGCTAATTATCCTTGCACAGTTATACTGGTTATATTTTTTGAAGAATCAATAATAACAGAACTCGCTTGTAAAATATATACCTACCTACTTAGGCTTACTTATATAAAATGGAGAAACTACACGGTTACCATGTTCTCGTTGTATGAGACTGCCACATTGGTTTAAATTAGGTATTTACCTATGACGACGTACCAAAAACGATTTATTACATAAATTGTGTTTAATTGATTATTATAAATAGGTTCATCATTTTGTGAATCGTTTCTCATATCGATTATATTTATCATATTATCGAGATTTTAACAAAGTAAATGTTCAGATCCCCATCCAATAATGATCCTTGATCGTATTTACAGACGAACGTATAAAGGAAGAAATTTGTTTTGGAGAAACATTGATTATTAGTTGTGGGCATTATGAGGGTGACCTGGATGATGATGAAGATGATGAAGAAAAGACAGAATCAGAGTGGTCATGTTCAGAGTCTACCGAACTAACAGTGTCGGAAGATGACAAAGGCCAACAAGCGTATGAAGTAAAGGACTACGTTGTGGAGGAATCTGCACACGAAGAGGAGGAAGAAGAAGTTGATGAATTTTGTTTTTATTTTTTTCCCGATTGCAATAAACCTCATCCACCGCAAAATAGCAAAACAAGCTTTATCGTTGTTGATGGTTTGCCAAAACTAAATCCAACTGCAAAGGGTCAAAAATTTTGTACTTGTATAAAAGACAAAACAGGGGAATGCCCATGTTATACGAAAGTGCCTTGCAAATGTGGAGCCAAAACTATTGCTGAATGTATTTGCTCTGAACTAAAAGAAATATGCGTTTGTGGCGCAGGATATCCTCGAACAGTGTGCACATGTGAAAATGTTGATGTATGCGTTTGTGATCCTGATGGTAAAATATTTACCAAATGCACCTGTGCCAAAATAGAAAAACCATGTATTTGCCACCCGGGTAAATTTCCTAGTCCTATATGCAAATGTAAATATAAGCCCAAATTTACAAGTCTCATTAAAACCAAACGCGAAGAAGTTGTAGGAGAAGGGTATGAAGAAGCAATGTCTATCCTCCACGAAGACAAAGGTGAAGAGGGGTCTGAGGCAGCAAGTAAAACGGTTATTGAAGAGGAACCATGTGTTTGCCAAAAGCCAGAACCTAAAAAGTTGTGCTACTGTCTTAAAGGCAATGATTGTACATGCTTGACCGAATGTATTTGTGGTGTGCAACGCCCTTGTTTATGTGAGCCAGAAGAATCCGATAACATTCATGAAGAAATCCCTTGTAAACATGATGAAAACAAATCGACTTGTAGTTGCGATGTCCCCAAAGTCTGCAATTGCGAAAACGAAAATGCTGGTGCCGTTTGCAAGTGTTTCCCGGTACAAATTTGTCCATGTGGAGATCCAGAAATTTGCAAGTGCTTCACTACTTGCGATTGCACAAATCCATGCATTTGTGACACTCTTCCAGTTAAAACAGAAGAATGTATATGTTTAAAACCACCGGGAGTACCAGAGTACGCAAGCACTTGCCAGTGCATAAAGGAGTCAACCAAAAAACAGAAAAAAGTTCGTGCTGGTAAAGAGGGATATCGATGGTGTCACGAAGTTGATGCACATCATACGTATTTTGATTATGCCTATGGTAAAAATGACAAAATCAATCTTGAAGAGCCAAAGGTGGAAGAGTTCCAGATTAAAGGTCTTCACGATGAATCAGATGAAGTTGATGCATGTCCTGTTCATGGCCCGTGGATACCTGAATACAAAAAAAAAGCAAGGAAACCATCTTTAGATTGTTGCAGTTCTGTTGGGGGTAGATATATTGAATTCCTTTTACATCGTTACTTTATTAAGTTCGTAACATGCATTAGAATAGCTGTTATTTTTTTAGAAAAAATAAATCAAGTCTCACGTAGGCAGAACTGGCGGTTTTTTTTAGAGTAGGTTCAGTCAAAGCAAAATGTTCACACGTAGCTAAATTTAAAAGTGATTTATTTCCGGGCTGGAAACATTTCTTTGTTAGAAACGCCTTTGTTTAAGAATTAAGTCCACTTTCTTAAAACCACATTACTTAATGCTTGTATGAATAACTCATTTCGCATTATCCTATAACTATTTATATCCTAGAACTTACTACACCATTTCTTCTTTAAGGATCAGGGTTAAGTATTACCTCTCCTAGGTAATACAAATATTATGTGACAAGGTTTGGCAAACAATTTATCATTATGTAGAACAGTTTGTTAACAGAAGCTTTTTATAAACAGGAATCAGCATTTGTGTTGAAAGTCTAGGCGAGGACAAAGATAAACTTCTCGTGCAAGTGGTTTCATATTCGTCAAAGGAAGGTGCAAAAACTGGCTCAAAGCTTGTTAGCATATTGGATTGTAACTTACACACGATGGAGGAGAATAGAATCGAGTAAGATATTGTTACTGATATTTCTTTTAATTAGTCAGTATTGTGGCCATTATCTGTGTAGGTACTGTTGTAGACGGTTCTTAATGTAATCAGATCGTGTTTGAAACACTATAGTCACAGCGCTCCAAAACAAAGATAGCTGACAGGGCTCAAAAGTTTCCCCACTTAAGTGGAACCGTGCAAGACATGTCTGCTGGACAAACTGTGGGTCCAGATAGCACAGACTTTATGTCCCGAAATAGTTAGATGGAGACACGGCTGGCCACGAAGGAGATGGTGGGACGAATGGGATAGATTCCGTAAAAACAGGAAGGTGGAAGCGCTGTATCGTGGAATTGGAAGGAATGAAAGGAGGCCTTTGCCTAGGAGTGAGACAGGACCAAGTCAAGATTGAAGTGAGAGTCGATTCCAATAGCGATTGATGCAAATTGCTTGATTTCTTAGTAAAATATAGGTACTGATATCTTTTGTTTTATAATCACAGACATATAACAAAGAAAGACTTAACCAAAGAGCGACGGAGTTACACAGCTATCTGCGAGAGCGGTTACTATAACAAAGTGACTCGCGTTTGCGGAGACAAGCATGTTGCTAAGCGATTCTACCACTCTTTCGAAAAGGCTCACAACTTTTTACTTGAAGGATCAAATATTGTGTTTCTGCGCTATCTCGCTCTTCGACGCTTCAGAGGTACCGTTCAGACTGATACTGTCATGATGGATGGGACTATCTGTCGGAGTATTTATGTGAGTTTTATTATAAAGTTATAATAAATTATGTTTATATAATATTAGGTATCATGATTTTCAGAAAAATTCAAACTCTTTATTTAGAAGGAAGTGATGTGTTGGAACAAAAAATAAGTTGTCACGATTCAATCATGCGCAAGACTGTAGTCGCGCTAGCTAGTATAAAATTTAAAATGTTACATTATAAACCACTTACACTGAATATACACATACAGAATAATACTACCTAGACTACTAATGAAACGACAGGGCCAATTATGAATGGATCAGATAGGTAGGGACTAGGGAACAATAACTAATTCACGAACTACCGTATCTAGCGTGGTATGTTAGTTTTAGCAGTTTGCGTTGACTAATGAATATTTCTTGTTAGACCTGTAATCTACATGCATTATTATCCGATTTTACTAAATTGTTGATTTATGACTATTGGGTAAGGTATATTGGGGAATTCATTTGTGATAATATTGCTTTTAGACGGGTGAAGTATTTTTCAACTATTATCTAATATAGAAAATTGAGGTTTTCGAAAAGAAACTGAGGGCGCTTTTAAGTATTACTTTGTAGGAAATGTCTTTGGTACCTACTCATAGTAGAAAATCGAATCTTACCGTTTTTTTTTTTAAATTAATTGCCTGGAACCAGCAAAAAGAAAGGAAAAGAAGCAGTGGATGCAGAAAAGTTGTGTACCTATTATCTCAAAAAATGGCAAGCCTCTATCTAACAGTTTTACGGCTGACATACACGGACTGCTCGAGCAGTTAGTGATTGATTAACATAGACGGACCGCTCTTGCAGTCATAGTCAAAAGCTTGAAGCTGCCATTGATAACTTCGTCATTCAAATCAGGTAACTGCGCGAGAGCAGTCGACAGCTCGAGCAGTCAGTGTATGCCTGGCGACTGCTTGACCGCACGACCGCCCGAAGCAGCAGCAGTTGCAACTACTCGAGCGGTTTCGTGTATGTGTGTACGTAGAAGACTGTAGTTCACTATGCAGTCGCAGCTTGAAGCAATCCATCCTGACTGCTTCAAGCACTCCGTGTATGTCGACCTTAAAGTCATATGCTAGAACTAAACAGAGTCAGAACTATATTCAAATTTTATTTCTTTCAAATTGACGTTATTTCAAGTTAAACAAATATCAACTTTATTTTAATGGTATTTAAGTTGATTTCAGAGTGACTAGCACTATTGAAAAAGGTATAAAATTGTTTGAAGTTGTAGCGTAAACTGAACTTTATTGTGTAGGAATTAAAGTTATTTTTCCATAAAGTCATATTTTTTCACATTTTTGGCGAATATGTCGCGATTCAAATATAGGTACGGTACAGACGCCGGGCACATGAAGCTACTACAATCTGTCAAATTTCTTTAATATCTTTTTCTACTTTATCCCTAACGCATTAAAGTTCAAGGTTGATGGGAAAATTTGACACTTTCGGGTAGCTTGACCTGCTGGCGTCTGTAAGTACATCTGACGTCATATTATTTAAACACCACAGTAACTTAGCGGCATTCAGTACAATAGCCGCTTTGCGTGACAAGGACAGAACTTCTAAAACGTGTAGCTTCTCCATATTTCCACAATTTTTTTCACACATTGTGTTTTTTTCTGTGACGTTTGTAAAATAAGATTTTTTTTTCAATACCTTATTGTACCTCAGACGCCAGCATATCAAGCTGCCCAAAACTGTCAAATTTTCCCAATCAACCTTGACCTAATGTTTTAGCGATAAAGTTGAAAATCTATAAGCGACAGATTGTAGTAGGTTGGTGTGATGGCGTCTGTATCTAGATGAGTTTGTTATAGCCCAACCTAAGTTGTGCACGTGGTTTCGTCATAAATCTGCTTACAAAATTCGATTTTGAAGTGATTTTAGAATCACTACAGCATCAGGTATAAAAACCAAAAATGCTTCAGCTACATGAACTGCATCTTGTTCCTTACCTCGGACAGGGCTGCAATAAAACTTAGATTGTCAAACAGATAGAGTCGTCAATCAATCAGTCAGATCGTCAATCAGTCGGAGAAGAGAATTGTCAATCAGAGAGAGATTTTAGACAACTTATCATTATACAAGTTGAATGAATATTCAACTTGTATAATGATAAGTTGTCTGATTGACGATCTGACTGATTGATTGACGACTCTATCTGTTTTAATCATCAAACGTTTGCCTCTAGGTTTGTAAAGGTGTAAGCCAAGGAATCGTGAATAGCACTCCGTTTTTCGTGGTCAAGGTTGAGCGGCATATTGTCGAACCTTCAGGATATGTTCATCAAACATTGACGGTGCTTAGTCTCAAAGGTACAACCTATATCTACATAATACATAATATTTTTCGTTTTTTTAACACTTTGGGAACTTCGTATAAATAATGATGAAGACACCTTGATTTTATGAAAACTGTTCCACTCTGTATTTGATCTGACAGGCAATTCAAATTTAAGAACGTTCACAGTCTGATCTGTCTTATCTGTCAAAAATACCTCTTAATTTCCCAACATTTTTGACAAGTTTTTGACATCGATTGTCGCTTAGATGAGATTGCGACTATGTAGATTTTGAACATTTTTAATTACGGGAATTGCTGATTTCATTATAGTTTTTCTATTTTTTTAATTAATTTTTTTGCCTGCTTTCAAGGTTACACTATAAGTCACGAGTGGGCAGACAACTGCTACATTTTCCATGTGAACCCACTTCTGCGCGTCGTTCCCGAAAGAGACGAGATAGAAAAACACGAGCCGTTGCGTGACACGTGGCGCAATGATCTTCAACTAATGTCCGACTTTCTGGATTTCAAGGTACATCATTCCCTTTATCTCCATTTATTAAGGGCCAGCGTAATATTTCTTTTTTCACGAAATCTCTTCTACCTGGCATGTGAGCTCGCATCTACCGAGATGTCAAACCTTTAATCATAATTAGCCTCTATTGTTACCACTGCTGGGACATAGGTCTCCTCTCTTCCAGAGGGAGTGGGCTATAATCTACCACGTGGGCCCAGTGCGGGTTGATAGATGTCACATGTCTTCGAATTTTTGGTTCTAGGACATGCCGGTTTACTCACGATATTTTTCTTCACCGTTTATAGCCATAATTATCCTTTACACAATCCATCCGTCGTGGTTTCTTTGGGTAAAACCTCTAATCTCATAACTTTCACAGAATATCCACATTCATACTTTAAACTTACCGCACGAGAATGTTCCTCATTCCTCCGCATGATATGCCAGGCTGGTGAAAAAAATTTAACAAAATAAGATTTAGGATAGGATTTCAACTTGAAGAAGATAACTTGAAGAGAAGATGCATTTTGTTTTGACAAAATCTCGTGAGTTGAGCGGAGTGGAGCGCATGTTGCGTTGCGCACGCCTTGACACATATTTATTATATTTGTTAGAGAGTATGCGTTGCGTCGTCATCAACATTATCAAAATGAATACTCTCTGCATTAATTTATTGTCGCGTAAATGCAGCTGCCTCAGCTGCCTTCATTCGATTAAAATTACAAATCACGAAATCTGACGAAATGGAGGTTGCAGGTGAGGTTTTAGAGTTGGCAAGTTATTTTTTAAATGAATAGGACTACGGAACTCTCAAAAGGTGCTGTGGTTCAACTATTTCCAAAGTTTGGACAACTGCCCCTAGTAAAGACCCATGGTCCAATTAGTTGTACAGAGCAGTTGGACCACTGCTCCGGAATGGATTTTCCGACCTTGCTGAACAGAATACGTAAGTATTCTATTTATTTTATGTCTATACAATTTTGTACAATCTATCTAATACATGTCTACAGAGCACCCGCGTATCCGAAGGTGGCCGCTACGTC
Source organism: Apamea epomidion (assembly GCA_947507525.1). Classification (NCBI taxonomy): domain Eukaryota; kingdom Metazoa; phylum Arthropoda; class Insecta; order Lepidoptera; family Noctuidae; genus Apamea; species Apamea epomidion. The sequence continues at coordinate 11,460,839 of OX382231.1, forward strand.
ACGGAAAGTGGAACCCTCACGGGCACTGTGCGGGATTACCTCCAGGCGATCCTGCTGCTCCGGCCGCAAGACACCCTGCACTTCACCAGGCACTACTTCGGCACAGTGCTCTCAGCCCTCGACCTCCCACACGATGAGTTCTTTGACCCCACTTCCAAACACGTCCGATATTACTTCTTTGAGGAGTGATTTGGAATCTATAAAACATGGAAGAGTAAACAAATTGAATTCTGATGAAAGACAGCAAGTCTTTGCCCAACTTCTGCAGACATCCCGTGGTAGGCGTTTCCCTACCACTATGGCCATTCGGAATAATGACATGCGTGCGGTTCCACCAAGTAATTTTGTGGATTACATTCGCATAGTAGCATTCATTTGTTTACTTTACCATGCTTCCAAAGTAGGGATTATATCTATAAAAACCATATTAAGAATTGTTATAATTTATCTAAGTTTATAGATTTTTATCCTATCCACTGCCTAACTTTTAATATATGTAGTTTCCCTAGTATCATTTACATTTAGTCTTTTTAGATTTTTATTAAATTAAACTTTGATGTGATGTGATCTATTTTTAGTGGATACGACTGAATCAAAGAAGGCCAACGAAAGTACGGTAGCGGATGCCGAATATAGGTCCTTCGTCCAAGACTCGCTACGCTTGTTCGCGAAACATTGCAACCATACGTAAATGTTGCACTAACGAATGTTACTGGCAATGAAAATATTTTTCGATTGCGTTGGCCAGCTTGAACTGTCACTAGCGAAATTATTGATCGTAGTAAAATAAATACCTGTTGGTCAAAATTAAAGGATTAATGGAAAATAAAACGTTGTCTTCTGTTGTAACATACTCTTTACAAAGTCAAACAAAGCCAATCTTAGCCGAATGTCACAACAATGTACCAATATACATAGAACGGTTACTGTATTTTGGATCTTGCTATGATTTTTTTATTGAAGTTTACATATATTATGAATACGGATAGAATATAGTATTACTATCATTTATTTTATTACTTAATAAAAACAGTTTTGGTTACCACCTCAGACTGTAACTTACATATATACAGGGTTATTTTTTAAAGATCAGCCAAATTTAAGGATGTGGTACAGACCATCAAACTGAACAACTTTCTCCATGGGACAAATAGCGTAATCTTGAAAATTTTATCAACTGTCCCATAGAAAACTTCAATACCTACTCGACCTAAATGTATGGGACGGCTGAATTTTTATTCGCGATTACGATGTTGGTCCCATGGAGAAAGTTGTTCAGTTTGATGGTCTGTATCACATCCTTAAATTTGGCTAGTCTTTAAAAAATCACCCTGTATAATACTAGCTGATCCGGCAAACGTTGTTTTGCCTTACAAATTATGTCTAGCTGCCCGGCTCTACTTCGTTCGCGTGGAGTCCTACCCCCTACCCTACCCCTACCCTACTCCTACCCTACTCCTACACTACTCCTACTCTACTCCTACCCTACTCCTATTCTACTTCTACCCTACTCCTAACCTACTCCTACCCTACTCCTACCCTACTCCTACCCTACTCCTAACCTACTCCTACACTACTCCTACCCTACTCCTAACCTACTCCTACACTACTCCTAACCTACTCCTACACTACTCTTATTTACTACCTACGTCCGTAGACTCTTATTTACTACATATGTACATACCTACGCCCATTACATTATGGGCGTAGGTACATACATTTCGAAGATCCATTTTTATTTATATAGATGTTTTCAAATATGCGTTTTGTTTAATGAATAATCTCGCCGAAAAAATAAGTTTGATCTTGGTTATTTTTGAAAGAGTGATGACAAACACAGTTTTGGGGAAATAAGACGTCTTATCACTGGTCACCCTTTTAACTTTAACTAATTACATTTTACATTATGGTGCAACAACAGATAGAGATCTTATGGTCATACTTAATGTTAAAATTAAAATTAACTTTGACGTAACTATAACGGAACTTTTGATGCAACTTACCCTAAGAGTCTACCTACGAATAAACAGTAGGTACAATTGTACCTGTACCCACAACAAATTTTTAATATTTTCAGACGAAAATTGCAATATTATTAGGTCTTATTTTTAAGAGAAATATATATAATTACGTTAGTGCGCCATATTAATAATGTATGTATATTATATAATATATATATATATATATATATATATTGTGATCTGACAGGTTTGTCCATCACTGAATATATGAAAAATATTATATAACTTGAGCATTCATACCATGAATATGGTAAGATTTATGAGAAAACGTGTCTAATATTGCTCACTTAGGTATTCGTAGTAGTATATATTTTATACATATATTCAGCAGAGGGATTTGCGTATGTCACACAAGATCCCTCCAAACAAAATGACAAAACTGCGCCGGAGAAGGCCCTGGGACACGAAAAGAATTTTAATTTTTTGTTCCTTTTGCACAAAGGAATTTATTATTAAGTCCCCGCATCACAGGCATACGATATTTTGGGAGGGACAACCCCAATTCCCACACACCTTTCTTTCAAAGAAGAATTTATGAATAAATACGTTTTGCTTTTCGATTACTTGACAGGTTGTGGTTATATGGCAATTTTTGGTCGTATACTTATTTCGGTATCGTTTCGTTATTGCCCGGACTACAAAGGTAAATTAAGTGATGTGGAGTATATATTTTGGGTAAAATAACGGGTATGACTTTTAAGATCAGGGCCTATTATATTGTAATTTACCTACTGCTATTATTAAAAAAACCCCAATGTCTGTGTTATTACTTTTACGAACAAAGCTTTTCATGAAACATTCGTAGTGAGATCAGATAGACCCTTTTTCCATTATGTTTTCGATAATCTTTACATATTTTCGAGTTTTATGACCAAGATATGGCTCGTGCCAACACGAAATAAGCTACGATTTGATAGAAGAGCGGTGGCTGGTGGCTGCCACATACTTAACGGCCGCAGTGATGCTGTCATGAAAACGATGTTTGACTTTGTGTCAAAAAATGTCCTCTAGGCACTGACTGACCTTTAATACGACGACGAATTGAATCCTGAAGACAGCACAGTATTCTTGGGAATAACTTTGGACGCTAAGCTTCAGTGGAGTCCACATATAGATAAATTGTCAAAAAAGCTAAGTTCCGCAGCATAGGCTGTTAGAAAAAAGCGTAATTTAACTGAAATAGAAACAGCCCGTTTAGTGTACTTTAGCTATTTTCATAGTGTAATGTCGTACGGTATTCTATTGTGGGGAAAAGACGCTGATATTCAGACTATCTTTGTTTTGTAGAAACAAGCTGTTCGATCAATTTATAAATGAAGTCCGAGACACTCGCTCAGAGACAAATTTATAAAGATTAATGTTATGACTGACACAGTCATAACATTAATCTTTTTAAATTTGTCTCAATATATTTATGAAAATCTTTTATTATACTATATATATGTCCATAAAAATATAAAATTGTTTAAAAAATATCCATGATTTATATACTAGGAACAAACACAAATTTGTTGTACCTACAACAAGGCTCAAGAAAATAGGTGGCTCGTTCAGATGCCAATGTATACGCTTTTACAATAAAGTTCCAAGCCCCGTTCAAGATCTAAGCCTTAATAAATTCAAATCATTCATTAAACGTAAGTTGTCCCATAAAGCCTTTTATACCGTTAAGGATTATATCGAGGACAAAAAGGCTTGGGATTGAGCTGCTTCCAATTTTTACATATTGAATGTTTTTTTATTTTTTTTCTGTTCTGTTGTTTTTTTTATATACTTTGACATTACTGAATTTTATATATATACAATGACATTTGCTTACTTTGTAAAGTATTCTATTATTTTAATTATTGTGAATGTGAAGACTATGTGAGTCATTTTATTTATATTATTTTTTATTTTTCTCTCTGTTCTGTTAGTTTTTGTCATGGTCTGGCAGTTTGAGTAACTAATTGGCCTACCCAAATGTCCTTTCTTTGGTATTGATCGTCGAATCGTTGAGCTCCTTAAGTTTTGAGTTGAGGTGCACGATTTCTGACAAATGCGTGCACTGACTGGACAGGTCATCTCAATCTGTGTGGTTCTTTCCTCAAAAGACCATCTCAGACATCGATCTACATGGTCTTCATATGATCTGACCAAGATTATATCTGGACTTTAAAAGAGACTGTGACCTCTGAGTTTGTTTCGGCCTTTCTTCTCAGACTAGTCAGATAGGAAACCTCATCTAGTTTTAAAATATGATTGACGTGTAAAAGTGTTTGTACAAACCTACTTACAAAATAAAATCATTTATCATTTAATAAACAAGTTCGTTGGACTTCATACTATCGATGACAAAATGAAGACATTTGATTTTCGCCATTTTGGCGCTGATAGCAACGTGAACGTCCGTAGAACTAAAACTTTTGATAGCGATTTTTACAAGATGATGAACAAAATGTTCTAAATATCTCGTAATAAACATGTGTGTAATAACTAACACAAAAAAAATATGACGTTTATTCCATAATTTAGACCTAAATCGTCAGAGACGTACCAAAACAAATGACGGCCAATTGCGGCAATGTGTCAATTTTAGTTCCTGAGACGCTCGACCGGGCGCTTGGAATCGGGCAAAAAACAACTGTCATTTCGTATAGTATATTTAGTCCAGCGTGCTTGTGTAATAGAGGTCAGTGATTGTGTCAAAAAATGCTCTCTAGGAAAACACTTAGCCCAGGGTCGCACGGGCGCGTTTTCCCCGCGGCGATTTTGTTTCCCGTACTTTGATTTTCAACGCACTGCTTAGCGCCGAGAATTGAATATCGTGGCGGAATTTTATCGTGCACTGGATTTTCAACTCTCGGTGTAGAGCCGAGAATTGCAAATCTAACTGTGTTTTTTTGACGCGCTGGGAAGCGCTCGGTTGGATTCTCAACGCTCGGCTCTACACCGAGAGTTGAAAATCCAGTGCACGATAAAATTCCGCCACGATATTTTTACGTCTGTGCGTATGTGGGTTTACCTACTTTCATAAATAACGTTTCAGTAACGACATTCGCCCGTAAATTGCGGACGCTATGTGGGACACCGTAGCTTTAGTAAGTATATTGTTCTGTTTGTCTAAGGGCTGATTTTTCCAACGCAGATACATTAACCGATTTTATTTTTAAAAAATTTTGACACTTCTGCCATACAAAATCTGTCAAACGTCAATTTTATTCAACAAATAAAAATTATTTGTCGATTGAAAAATCAGCCCTAAATCAATAAAACTTTAGATTACTACCTATTCTTAATCAAAGATTTTGATCTACCTTAATTTCAATTTTGTTTACAATATTACTATTAAGCTCCATCAACCTAAGTCGGCTAAGCGTTAGAAGTTTAAATTAACTTGTTAGGGACGAACACGACGGCTCAGTTGTTGTTAGGGCAATACAGTTTGCAACAAGACTAGACGGGCCTCTCGCTACTGTGCCATACAAATTGGCAACCCTAAAATTACAATATGTGATGTGAATGTGGCAATAGGTATAATATTCTTTACTGAATGTAAAAAAAAACAAGTTTGTGGAATTTAACCGGAAGCGGTATGCAAAGGTGATTTAGGGACAGGGCACATGTAAGGATGGGCAAGTTTTTTTTCGAATAATATACCTAATGGTATTTTATAATTCTCCGATCTGGGAACTAAACTTAGGACTTAATGCTCTGAAGCTGCATTTTCTATGAACCGACTATGCTTCCTAAACCTGTCACATCATGATAATAAAACTATGAGTAAAAAAAAATTCAGAAATTCCGAACATAAGGAATCCATCGGCCGTTACAACGAACTATCCTAAAACTGTCAGAATCATCATGCTTAGCAGAGGATGGGTGACCGCAATAGGCATCTATGTTGTTAAGAATACTTACTGCTATCCATCACAATAAAACAATATAAGACCTCTAGATAGCCAGAGATGGATGAGGGGTGGTCGTGGTCATCCTACAAAAGCTCCTGATTTTAAATACATGAATGTAATTTAAGATCGCATTGCGTGGTAACATTGAATAATTATACTACCTATCTGTGAGTAGGTGAGGGACGTACGAGTATTCGTCATAATCAGCTTAAAGTGTTTGTCTGTAGGTGTGGTGGTGCGGTGAGTGTGGAGCGTTGCAGGTGACGCTAAGCTTCTTTAGATACGTTTATGTTGCATTTTCCTCACACCTCAGTATATGTAAATGCGGTCAGTTAAGTTGGGTACAGGACGGTGTGGAATCGCTGAGTAAATGTTTGTTTTGGACATTCTTCTTCGGGTCCCGTTGTCCAGAACTTTAACTGAATTGTAAGAGAGTTTCCCACATGGAGGAAGTGGGCTAATAGGTACCACTCGGCCCAGTGCGGGTTTGTAGATGTCACATGTCCTTGAATTTTAGGTTCTAGGACATGTCGGTTTCTTCGCGAGATTTTTCTTCACTGTTTTAGGAGCAGTGGTGATTACATTATTTACACAAGCGCCTGCCTGGGTTCGAACCCACGACCTACAACTCGTAAGCCGGAGACCATTACCATTTGGGTTTATTTTATTTAGAAAAACTTACAGCTAATAATAGATAATGGTTACAGTTTTTGAGGATATCTTTACCCAGTAGTCAACTTTTGCGGCCAATACAATGGATATGGGGATAACGTCAAAACCGATTTTTTCACAAATTGCCCCTCAATATTCCCTTATCTAATTCTATGGGAGTTTCACAAATTTTGCTCTGTTTTTAATTGTTTTATAATTGAACGCAGGATGATTATATTTTAATTGATAATTGCTGTAATTCGTATAATTACAACCTACCTATAATTAAAATATTATATTCGCTACCGAAAGCAAAGTAAACACTCAGAAATAATTTAATTGTACAGTACATAATACAATATACCCACAGACAGCTAACTCCTATCGCCAAAAGCTTTCGTCATATATAGTTACGAGAGTATTAAATCGTGTAAAGTTTTTGATAGGATCATTTTGTAATTCCCGCAAACGCGCGGGTAGACAAAACAAGCTTAATTTATAAGACGTCTCTCACGTGTGTACATATTTAAGTACAGCGGCTCTATTCAGTAAAGATCTCACCTTTTTAGGGTTCCGTACGTCAAAATAACAAACGGAACCCTTTTAAGATCACTTCACTTCCTCGTCCGTTTGTCTGTTCCTCTGTCAAGACCTCAGGAACACGTTTTATCAAGTTGAAATTAATATCAAATACCTCGGAGGGCTGCAATCCCTTGAAGCAGTGAAAAAATCAAACTTTTAAGTCAACGCAACTAAAAGATACGGGCGTTTATGTTTCCGTTTATGCCGCACATTTTGACACTCGTAAGGGAATCCAAACCTATAGGGTACTTCCCGTTGACCTAGAATCATTAAATTTGGTAAGAAGCAATGTCATGTAGCAAAAGTAAAGGAAAAAATCCGAAAACACGGGAAAAATATTCGAGACACGATTCCCGTGATAAACTACTTACATACCTACTTCGTATGGAACCCTCGGTGCGCGAGTCCGACATGCACTTGACCGGTTTATATATATATATATATGCCATCTCTCAGGTTAAGCTAGAAAGTGCGGCTGCTTAAACGGGTTTGCCTATGGGTGCCTCAATAGATTAAGGCCACCATCCCAGGGCAAAGATCTCACCGTGAAAACCTAGATGAAGTGAGATTGAAGTGAGCTGTCAATATTGTCAATCCCTAGCATCAGATGGAATGACAGCTCACTTCACCTAAATTTTCTTGGTGAAATTTTTAAAGAATAAACCAGCAGAAGTACTAAAGTACGGTTGATAAAAGCAAGTATATATTTTGTACGAGCTGTTTCTCGCGACTTGGCGTGTATTTCGTAAACATTAAATATCCAAGTTGAAAACAAGGCTAAATCCTTCTTCAGCTTCCAGGTTACTTATCTGTCAAACATAACGATCGATGCAGTGGTTTAGGCGTGAAAAGGTAACAGGCAGAAAAACAGATATGCAGAGTTCCGGTCGCATTTATAATATTAGTATGAAAATATGGATGAATCAATCTGACAAGCCTTTTCCCAACTATGTTGAGGTCGGCTTCCAGTTCAACCGGATGCAGCCGAATACCAGTATTTTACATGGAGCGACTGCCTATCTGACCTCCAAAACCCAGTTACTCGGTAATAATCCTTGGTACTGGTTGTCAGACTCTCCGTAACGACAGTTAATCCATTTACATGTCAAATGTTTGAATCGTCATTATGGAGGGACCAATATTTATGGTCGATATTTCTCAAACTTAGAAATTTGTTTGTGTCTCACGTTGATCACGTAAGAGACAAACAAATTTGTAAAGTAGAATCATATTTCTAAAGTAGAATTAAGGTATTGTAATACTACATAAGTAGGATACTTCTCCGACCAGTCTATCCATATGGTTCCTCCATTTTGACGTCAAAATGATTTTGGATTTGACCAAGGATTTTGTTAAATTACTACGTAAACATTGAGGTACCTAAAATTATTGCATAGGTAGCAAATAGTAGATTTAGAATATTAAACTTTTAGACTGATTTGAAATTCAAGACTTGGTCCCTCTATCTTGACGGTAACAGATCTACGAATGGCAATAAATAAGTACCTATGACAAATAAGGAATGATGAATGTAATAAGGATAAAAAAGGTACCTACTATGTGGTGAAGAGTGCGAGTGTTTCCACTTATATCAAACATGAAAGCAGCTATTAACCTACTTTCTATACTTATAACGTTATCGTGATAATGGTAACACGATACTGCATCTCGAAGTATCGACGATTTTATCTTGCTCTTTGACCCAGATTTAGTGGACCCAATATTCATAATACAATTTGTGGTCGGTAATCGAAAAGTATAACGTTTTAATGGTCGCTCGAATTTTGATTTTGAGTATATTTGGGAAAGGACCTCTATTTGTTTTTAAATTGATCTCAAATTTAAATATTTTTCCTGGTAGTTATTATGTCCCTTCAAAAAGGACGCTCTTTAGGGCTGAAGAAAATAATAATGTTATATTATGTAATGGTAAACTAAATTGGTTTATCTAACTTGACTATACCTTGCCCATTAGGTAAACCGTTTTTTGACACATGGAACTAGTGATTGCAGCAACACACAATCAATTGATTGATACACGTACTGTATTATAATATCTGTAAGAAGCCATAAATAGGATAATTCAATAAGATAAGGTAGTTTATGTATTTATTTTATTACGCATTTTAAAGTTAGCTATTACGTAATCTGGAATATGTACGAGTATCTACGCTCTAAGACAGCTGTCAAAAAACGGTTAAACTAATGGACAGGGTATAGCTAAATTCAGTACAAAATCTGTAGGGTATTTTCCCCCACTTATTCCTTCTCTACACCGAAAAGAGCACGAAACTGGATATTCACCCAAATTGATACAAACGTTGTGCCAATCCCGATTCCGAGCGCTCAGATGGCCAATTAGAGGCCAAAATTTGCCAAACACTATTTCATCTCAATGGACTGCGGCCAGTGTCAATCTGACGATAAATTACGTTAATTGTCAACGTTTTATTGGACAGCCGATGCATACCATGGGGAATCGAAGTGAACGACGTCACTCTATCTTATAATTAAATTGTTATTTCTGTAACTTTGTTACAGTTGCTGTTCTCGGAGCTGACTTTGTAATTTTGCTCAATTCGGGCCTTTACAAAATAGGTACTTCTTTTGTAGTTATTTGATTTTATGCGACAATTAATTTGGTTTTATTTGCAGTTGCCATTTCGAAAAATAGTATCCTGCATCACACAAAAAGTAGGTCATAGTGTGTACAAAGAGCGTATTATCCTTTATTCAAAAAATGCAGTGGCCTATATTGCTGACAGGCCCGAAAATGAATGTATGCTGCATTTAAAATAACAGGCGCTTAAATTTTGACACGTTCGTGCCCTCCCAACGTGGCCGTAAACCGCGAAAGTTCGTTCAGTGTAATAAAAAGTTAATACTTGGCGCAGGCGGGGCGGGTTGGATTGCGCATTACTTGCTACATTATAAACAAGTCTGCCTGTGACACCCCTCCTTTATGACCCCCTCTCGGCGGACGGCATGCATAATTAAATCTACGCGGTCAAATTAGCAATTTGGACCCCCAACAATAGGACATAGTTCAGTTTAAGCGTCTTTATTGTCCAAACAAATTTATTCAACCATTACTGTGCTCAATTAGCGCACAGTAACTACACTGAAACAAGGACAGTTTCAGGACTTGTTTTTATTATGTCTTCGTTACGCCTGTTTTGTTCTGCTGCAAACGAATTTGTTTTAAGACATTTTAATAATTAATGTTAAGTTTATATCGACTGCAGTGTGCTCTAGGGGGCGCCGGGCGCTGCTGTGATAAATGGATTGCTGATAATTGTACATCTTCTGTTTCTGTGCTCCTCACTTTTTGATTTAATTTTGAGATTAAACGATCCTTTTGGAATCCGCGCTTACTAATTTTGCAAGGGGTCAAATGAGAAACATGCACATTATGACAAACTTTCCTAAAATACTTGGTTACATACATTACCTAAAGCAGTATTGAATAGTAAAATATTACTTATATTACGTATATTCAGCAAACATACATTTTCAATTAAAACTGGCAGTGTTTATCAAACTTCCACAACTATTATTTTAGCATGAATTCATAAATATTTATGTTCTTGCAATCGAGCTTCCAATAAAGTGTGGCGTCGATAAGTATATGGAAATTCAGCAGCTGGGAGCAGAGCAGGCGTGCGCGCCACTGATAACGGATTTAGGGCTGTTTTTCAATCGGTTGGCGCCACAATCCTGCCATATTATTAGCGATAGATATCGTAACGGCAACACACAATCTTAAATCACTCGGCAAAATAAACAATTTGCGCGCTATGTGTTTTACTAGCACGGTAAATGATGTTTACTTTTGATTTTATGCAGGCAGCGTATACAGTTAAATTTCAAACCGAAGCAAATTCGATCAGTAATTCAATGTTGAAATTAATGAAGAGTAGCGTTAAATAAACAGTAGCTACTACGTATTCATATGGTTATGATATTTAACTAACTAAAACGGTTACTCATCAAAGCTTTAGAATCTTTAGAGCAACATTTAATTCCGGAAACCTAGAATTAATTTAAACTTTGCATTTAATCTTGTTGGCTGACGAAACTTTTGCAAAGTGAGATAAAGTATCACCTAAAACAGCAGAGTTCCCAACATTATTAGAGATAACGGGGCGGACATACGGGCGCCTTGTTTGGCGAACTGAATTAAGACCGAAACAAACTAGGAACTTTGCATAGAAGTGTTCATACACACGGTGGCAGCTTTCACGAGCGCTTTAACGTTAAAAAAGTTGGCGTTATATAATGAAATGAGTCCATGTTGGTAGAGTTTATGAGTCTTTGTGGACTAATTAGTTTTTAAAATTGTATTGAATAAATTAATAGTTAAAATGGACGACGGCAGAAAGGAAAAATGTTAACAATGGAGAAGTTACCAGGAATGCTTAGTTAGTGCTAAAGCGCATACCACTTGTTAATAGCCTTAAAAATACAGTGTGGCAGAGAAATCGATTCGCAATCTGATAGCATGGATTCAGTACAGTCACGAGCAAAAGTATGTATACACTCGGCTTTTTTCAAAAGCGATTTACTCCTTTATTTTTAAATGAAATTTTATGTTGTTACGAACATAGCATTTTCGAACCCATAGGTTTATGTAATGTGTCGTATTTCAACGTTGCATTCGTTATTTCACGAAAAAATCGCAATTCAAAGTTGCCAAGTGTTGTCATATTGGTGCTCGTACGACTGTACATGATACTGAGTCCACCTGAGTCGTCAGTTATTTAAAAAAAATAGCTGTTCTATACATTTTGACCGCGAAGGTATTGCACTTTTCTATGAAACAGCTTATTTTTTTTATACAATCGTCGAAAAATGTATACGCTAAGGGGTCTACAATCATGTGCTGAATTCATGGTTATAGTATGCGCATCGATGACCCAGCCACCCTGTAACTATCGTTGAATTTGAATGGTTTTTTGATAGTCAACCATTCAGATTTCTACTGTGACAACCAAAGCGCACACAACAAGGCATCGCTACTGACCCCTCCAGGGGAAACGGCTTAATTTTAATTTAAAATTAATATTATAAAGGCGTTACACAATCGGGTGTCAAGGGAGCAATTTTGCATAAAGATGAAATTTTGCATAGCTTACTGGAAAGGGACTAGAGTACTTTCACTTTCTTCCTATAAATAATTTGGTATAGAAAATAAACAACGTAGTCTGGATTTACTTCCAAGTAATGGTAGTAGGGGCAATAGTGGCCCTGTGGGAACGGCCGCGGCTTACGAGTTGTAGGTTATAGGTTTAAACCCCGACAGGCACTTTACTTTGTGTAAATTAAATCATCACCACGGCTCTCAAAACGGTGTACGAAAACATCGCGAGGAAACTGGCATGTTCTACAATAAAAAAGTCGAAGACGTGTGACATCTATCAACCCGCGCTGGGCCCGCATGGCCCACTCTCTCCCACCGAGAGGAGGCCTGTGACCCAGCAGTGGGAACATTAGAGGCTGATTATATGCTGGTAGTAAGCCTGCTCCATATTACATGAGAATACAACATAAATGGCGAATCTGGATGTACATACAATCCTGCCTACAACTTCGGGGAAAACAGGCGTGATATTATGGTATGTTAAAATTCTGTAGCTGAAAACGTGCACATTTCTATTTAGAAAACATGTCAGTAACTTTTATCTATAATTGGACGAGTTCCAAACAAGGAAACCGAAAGTGAAGGTTGTCGATATTATTATAACTTTGTAGACAATTAGGCTTCGTTCAGAGGGTTTCGTTTTCGTGTGCACCGTATACAGGATTGAATCAACATATTCCATGCTGTAATTTCGTTATAGACTTACAATGTATCCGTGGACTCATTTGCTTCCACAAAGCATAGTGCGTTTTATATCATTTTGCTTGCTGCAGGTATATGTAGGAATTATTGTCCTTAGATCTACAGAGTTAATAAAATCACACCCCTTTCTTTGTCATAACATCTAGGATGTTGAAAGAAAATGGGTAAGAAACTCAATCGTCAGTCAGTAGTAACAGGCAACAGAGAACAAGGACCTACGTGGTAGCTACGAGTGCTACGACGTAGCAGATTGCTACGACCGCTACGCCTTTTTTTTGTGGAGTTTGAAAAATGTCTCATGTTTTATCATAGTGGGTAGTATAGGAAATAGTTTTTTTTATTATGCCTTTTTGTCCTGAATGTTTGTGATTTTATGTTGAATTATAGAGCATTATCTTAAGATCAACCTGTTGGGCTTAGATTTAAATTAAAGTTAAAACTTAATTAACTTTTAATGGCAAATATTATTAAACACCGTCCTCCACCTTCCATACGGAAGTTTCTCAAATCCAACGCAATATTGGTTTTCAGTTGGATGGTTCACAGAAATAGAGCGAGCTTCACGTAAGAATTATGGAGATGTTCTTGAAATATAGCTCTCACAATACCATTATTAATAATATGATTTTTATGACGTATTTTAGCATCTTATTAAAGCACCGAGTAATGAGAATTACTGTTTTTATTTATTTATAGTTGTGATTATGTGTTTGACGATAGAGTAGGAAGAGTAGGTCCTATTTATATTAAACATAATAAAGACTTCTGTCTCAAAACGGTAAACGAAAACATCGTGAGGCTGGTTTCCATTCTGTCCTAGAACCAAAAATTCGAAGATATGTGACATCTACCAACCCGCACTGGGTCCGCGTTGTAAATTACGGCCCACTACCTTTCCCAGAGTCCCAGCAGTGGGAACATTATAGGCTATTTATACTTATGACTGGATCTGATATTAATTAATGTACACAATACTTCCGTGTCTTTGCTTACTATACATTCCTACATACAATATTGTAATAACAATTATAATATTACTTAAACTCACGTTATTGTCTCATATAGGCATACTGCCTTACACAAGAATTCTTCGAAATTCAGGCCGCCGTCGATCAAAGTATGTGGGTATTAGAACATTATTAAATGCCAGAAATGTGAAATGGTATCACGAAATATTTTCCCATCCCAATAAACATGTCTATGAAAATAGTTTCCATAGGCAGGACACATAGCTCTCAAGGCTATGTTAACTTTTATGCACAGTCGAACAACGTAATTAGTACTGCTTTTAGTAGTGTGCGTATGGCACGATAGTAATCATTAATTGATTTTACTGAATAAGATATAATATTTTGCATTATATTACTATAGCGACCTTGGCGCAATGGCTATCGTCTTTGGTCAGTGAACGTGAAGTAAGTTCTAACCATGTGTGCAGCAAATGTCTTTTTTTTTTGTATTCATTATTTTGTTAAAACATTACTTAAAAGTTGAATTTATAACGATTCAATCCCGTTCATAGATGAATAATGAAGTTCGCAACGTTTGAGACAGCCACGGAACTCTCAAGCCATTTTATATTGACTATTTAGAAAATAACTACCTACCGACAATTTAAAAAAATTGTTTTCAAGCACCCTATTTTATAAAAAATGAACGTTCTTTGTTGTCAGTCTACAAGTGTTTGTATTACTGAATTTATTGATTGCTACTCGTATTCGTGTGCAGATTTATTTCTGTGGATCCAACATTTATCAATGTTAAAAAAGGCAGAAATCATTCTTCTGCATGAGCAAAACGTATCTATAGGTATGTGAAATGGCAAGGTGCCTAATGATATCGGTGAGTAACAGTTTGATATTACGTTGATATTATACATACTTCAACTTAACTAACTCGTCTCACCTTTAAATGTTTACCTAGGAATAAATTAATGTAACTGAAGTGCAATACTTACCATAGTAATTATAATATAGGTAAATTATCATAAATGTATTATATAGTTATTTTTTGTCTAAGATTTTTATTTGAATAATTTGTAGTTTATTTACTATTAGAAGTTTCTAAATATTATGTTTATTGTTAAAGTTAATAAATTTCAAAACACAGATGATAATGATAAAATTAACTTGGTCTAGCCCATTTTTGTCCCACGACGGCAGGGGCCTTTAGATAGATTAAAGAAAAGCCTTTGAATAACGTAAACAAAAATAGATTATTACGTTTACAGTGTATATTTAAAACATATAAGTAACATTAATTAGATATAAATATATACAATAAGTATATTATATACACAGTATAAAAACATAGTAGGTATATATATTTATTTGTTATAATAATAGTTATTATTATAGGTAAGTATTTTAAATACGGTTTTGTTTTGTATCCACAGAGGAGAACCGTGCAATTATGGGTCCGCCGATATGCGGATTCAGGAGACGTAGAACATCTTCGACGTGGGCCAAAACTAAGGCAAATTCATCGGCTCGATACCATGACATCGTGGCAAGGCACAAAGCTCTCTTCTTGTCCACCCGCGTAACAGCAACTGCACACAATGTGTCCTTACAAACTGTGAGAAATCACCTACATTCAGCTGGTTTACGTTGCAGCGAGCCAGAGCGGAAGATTTTGCTGTCCACTGCGCACCGACAAAACCGACTACAGTTTGCTAGGTCATACATTAATTTTGATTGGGAGAACAATATGGTGATAGAAAACGAAGGTTTGCCGACTCATTATTAGTCGAATTTATTTTTATTAGTAGACGACTATGAACCATATTCGTATGCAAATAATGTTCATATTTGTTAAGCGAATGTGAACAAATATAAACCTTATCATTACATTGGTATACCGCCGTAAACCTCTTAAATTTTTAGACAACAACTCGTATTATTGAAAGTCTGGTGAATTGATGTTATTGTTATGCGGTTAGAAGTTGTCATAATTTCTTACTATCTCACATGTTGATTCCCTTCACCTCTGATTTTACTTTGGTTCAATTTATATACCTACCTACTTTGACAAACTATTTACGTCCATCCTTAACCAACAAAAAGCTTTGTCTTTGTCAAAAAAACTGATAAACAACAGTGTTTTACTCATTTGAACGTCTAGTATGAAAAGCTAAAGAATATACATTATGTTTAAAACCAGTTTGTATTAAATCATTGTATCGGCCACACAAGTTTGTTTTGCTAACATACAGCCCACACTAAATTGAACCTTAAAACAACCATTGTAAAGAAGGAACATATTGAAAGAAACGATACAGATCATTTGCTAATGTCCCAACTGATAAGCTCGCTCATTCCAACCAATACCAATGTTTACCTAATAAAAAAATAAAATGATTTTATTGGTTTTATTTACTTAACTTTCTAGTTTTTTGCTTGAGTGATTTTTTTGACCACAAAATTAATTAATTAATTAATTAATTTTATTTCAAAACCCATACACTATCATCACAGGCTTACCTAATACAATAGTGTAAGTAGTTATAATAGCTTACAGTTAGACTTACAATTATATATTATTACATATTAACCAAGAGTAATTTTACAAAATGCGGCCCGTGTGAATTCACTCAGAGTACAGTTGAAGCAGTCAATCTGTTGTTTAATAAAAAACAAAAAGTAAAAAGCAGCAAAACAAAATTCCTCAGTTGGGATCGAACTCACGTCGTTTAGCTTACATCAGTAGCTATCGCAGGCGCTTACACCACTTAGCTACGGGAACCCTGTTATACCAGGCTAAAATATGGGCTTATATTACTTAATTGTGAACCCGTTTATTTTATCTTTAATCGCGTGTGTATATTACGTATACCCACACAATAATAATGACAGTTACCGATGTATGCGCGATGTAAACGAATTAAATGGGCCCTACGTTTAAAAAAAAATATAGTTAACTTACACACGGCCATCACTGAAAAAAAAGGAATGATTACTATTGTACATTTCCGAGGTGTGAATGGTAGGTACATTATTTTGTTTTATTCCAGTACAATATAAAAATATTTTAAGAACGTTCGCGTTCTACAAAAGTCTCAGTCTGTATCTGTCAAAAATACCTCTAATTTCTCTACATTTTTGACCAGTTTTTGACGTTGATTGTCGTTGAGGTGAGATTGCGACTAGATTTTGAATGTTTTTAATTACATGAATTGGCCTTCGTTACGTTAAATAGGTAGTCACTTTTTGAACTAGTGGTCCGTTCTCCACTTCTGCGTGGACCTCATATATGGCTAGCAATAACAAACTATCTTCTATCTATATATATAAAATTCAAAGTCCTGACTGACAGACTGACTGATACATCAACGCACAGCCTAAACCGCTGGCCCTAGAGACATGAAATTTGGAGGGTGTGTTCTTCGTAAAGACTAGGTATTCACTAAGAAAGGGTTTCTCGAAATTTTACCCCTAAGAGGGTGAAATGGGGGGATTTTGTTTGTATGGAAATTCTTATTCCTTGAGTTAATAAACTTGAAACTTGGCACCAATACTAATCTAAGTAAACTATGAAGTTTTCCATTTTATGTTTTTCTAAACTACCCCCTAAAAGGGGATTGGGGGGTTTCAAAGTTTGTATGGAAGAATTTTAGCGCGCGGTCCGATTAACTCGAAACTCAGTGTTTATACTTAAAACCAAAAATAAAGAATAACATAAATCAGGGTTTTTCGAAAATATACCCCTAACGTGTTGAAAAGGGGTAGTTAATTTTACAGGAGATGATTACAATGCGTGGCTTGATTAACTCTAAAATTAGTATTAATACTTTTGACAGAAAATAATTCATAATAAGTATGTAAAGTTGTCGAAAATTTACCCCTGACGGGGCAAAAAGGGGTAATTCCATTTTTAAGGGGAGGATTTGAACTTGAAACTGTATGTTACATTTTCACACCTAAACCACTGAACTTCTGATTTAGCAAAGAGATAGATGGCATCCTGGGGAAAGACATACTTTTTATTCTGGTAGCAAGTTCCCGTGGGATAAGTTCCGACATCCACGCGGGTGAAGCCACGGGCAGAAGCTAGTATCCAATATAGCTTGAGTATATTAAAATCAATAGATAGCTATACGGGCTAGTCTCTTCTAGTGGCCCGATGTCGGCGTTCTGTTTGTTTAGCGACTAATTAGTCAAAGTTGGCCAAGTTGGGCGTTTGTCGGTTTATTCAGGCGGACAGAAGCTAAGGTTTCCATCTTTCTCATGGGGAGATGGGGACTACTACTTTAATTTATAATATTGCAGTTTATGATTGAGTTAGAGCTTGCTGTCAATATGAACTAATTGGGGCATGCAAAAAGTATGTCGTTTTTATTTATGAGGTCGTGAAAGTGCACATTACATAGGTATTAACATTCTAAAAAAGTGCGGTGGTAAAAGAAGTAATTTCACGTCAAAAGTACCACACAAAGGGGTCAGTGTTTCGGTGTGGGGATTTTGTTCGAACCACCACCACGATACCGAATCGTCAACCCATTTTTATAAATAATGGGATTTATCCCATTAAAATTCACCCAATAGTTAGCCTCCATCCATCTATTTCATCCCCCTATACATTTATCGTAAATACCGCCAGTTTAAACTCGTATCTGTCCGTAAATAAACTTTTCAATATCAGTATAACGTAGTATTGTACGTTTTGCCGGTAGTTTGGGAATTTGGAATTCGACAAACTCAGTGCAGGTGCGATTTTATTGTGTTAAATGGACGTGTGATAGATTGGTCTCACTGGCTTTTTAAAATATTTGCACAGTACCAGGAAATGAGTGAATCGTTTGTTTATACTTTAAACTACGTCTTTGTGGATATTCCGGTTTTCATTGGAATTTGAATAACATAAATCCAAACAAATCCCAGTTGGTTAAAAGGGTGTATAATAAAAAGTGTAATGTAACTTAAAATAATGTTGTAATGTAGTAAATAATGTTGTAATGTAGTAAATAATGTTGTAATGTAGTAAATAATGTTGTAATGTAGTAAATAATGTTGTAATGTAGTAAATACATTTTACGTAAAATTGCACTGCCTATACATATAGGTAGGTATAGTATAAGGTTGTCGGCTTTAATTAGTTGAAAAGTAGTGTTTTCTCTGTCAGTCGTCTATTAAAACAAACTCGTCCAGACAAGCCTGAGATTCGTATATTTTATCTTTTAAATGTTGTTAATTCTTCAGTCCAACAAGTGGGTTTACCATATTTCAAGGGTCAGCCAATATTACACAAGTAGCGTGCCTTTCAGGCCACATAAAAGCTATGAGACTGTCAACCATTGCAAACTTAAGATAATAAATGTAACGTTAGTCAAACGTTAGTCAATAACAAATATTACTAATCTGACTTTTGTTAAGCCTTTATGATCAGTATTATAAAATTATATGAAGAGGATTAGTTGGAGAACAGCTAATTAAAATGTAATGAAACAAGTGTTTGTAGGATTGTGATAATTAAAATTGGGTATAATTAACGAAACAGCATTCATAATCTGCAATTGCAGTGCGATCATGAAACATGAAACATGCTATTATTACTTTTAATAAGTTATTGGTTTCAAAATCGTTTAATTTAATCGGGTTTCTATGTAGTACCTATAATGTATTATACGAGGAATATGATATGCGTGAAGTGCATAAAAGACACTGACCTATAATAAACAAGTACGCTGGACTTCATAGCATCGATGGCAAAATGAAGACATTTGATTTTTGCCATTTTGGCGCTGACAGCAACGTGAGCGATCGTGGAGCTAATATTTTTGATAGCGAATTTTACAAGATGCGCATACTCTCAGGATAAAAATGTTCTAAATATCTCGTAGTAAACACAAAATTCACAAAAAAGTCTTATTCCACGATTTAGACCTAAATCATCGGAGACGTACCAAAACGAAACGACGGCCATTTGCGGCAATGCTATGTCAATTTTAGTTCCTGAGACGCTCGATCGGCGCTTTGAATCGGAACCAAAAACAACTGTCATTTCCTATAATATATTTAGTCCAGTGTACTTGTATGATAGAGGTCAGTGATGCTTTAGTGATAAAATACATGACAATGTATTGTATATAATGGTTTTCATTCAGGTGGCTGATTCAAATTGGAAAATTCGGCCAAATTAATATTAATGAATGATAAAATGAACCTTTAAAACTCAGTTAAATTAATTTAAACAAAACGGAGTTTTAAGAAGGAGTCTAGTTAGTACGCAGCTAACAGTTTTTAATTTGGAATAACGAGAATTATAATCTGAAGCTTTACTGAAATTGGATTGGACCAAGTTTCGTAGACGAAAATTCTTTAAACTTTCTTTTACGGCAAGTTAGTAAGAGTTATTATTGTATTCTTTGTTCTTTATTCGCGAATTCTTTTAGGTAGGTACATTCGTCTTTTTTACGAAGACATTATGGCTGTGATTTTATTATATTTCATAAGTTTCGTATATCATTATGTGTTGTTGTTGCCTTTTTCAGCGCGTGGAGAGTTCAATTATTGTGCTTATTACAACTATATATTTTTATTATTCTAATGTTAAAGATGGGAATTCGCTTAAATGCATGTTTTTGTAAAAAAAAACTATAAAAATGTTTTAGTAAAATGTCTATGTCAAGTGAACTTAATATACGTTGATTGATTGAAATTATTTTGATAGATTGTTGACTTCGCATATTGCGGCATAACATACAATATTATGCAAGTAATTACACGTAGTTAAGCCTACATTTTATACAACTAAATCCGTTGAAAGCTCGATTTTTTACTCACTACGCCCACAATATGATTCATGCTGGTAAAAAAATACACAGTGCTGTAAAATATGCATAAAAATTAAATTAACAGCTCGCTGTGCCCGTTTTTATAAAACTAAGCGTGTTGGGAGTGAATACGGAGCCTTTCATATTTCCAATACATCGAATAAAACTAATTAATTCCGAACCGGTCGCCCGTAGGTATATACAAGTTTGTATAGGTAACATTACTGTGTGTATGCAGAACTTGCGATTCACTTTGAACTCTGTTTATATAAAAGTGTACCGATTACTTCGTTGATAACACCGAAGTAAATTAACCTAGAAGCATCCATGACTATGTAATTATTTACATAATCATGGATGCTTTTAGGCTAATTTAGGATTTAAAACATTTGATTTTTTGTTTCTTAGTGGACACAAGCTCTTCAGGCTTTTATGGTACTTGAGTAGCACAGAATAACAAAATTATAGCAAAAATTTGTTGTAAGTTTGTTATTCTTACTATATTTCAAGTCACGCTACGGTATCATTCTTATAATAAAAAAATTACAAGTCCAGCTACTCAAAGTTGTATTCAAACGAGCAGCTTATTTCTGCTACAGCAGCTTACTTATGTGCTCGTGCACATAAGTGGCACTGCAGCTGCAGGTATGTCCCGCCAAGTAGACAATGTGCAGCTCACAAAGGCATCAAACTAGCTCGGTATGGCGCTAAGGCCGTATCTCAGCCGTGCCATCGACAATGAGGCCCGATCCACGTAATCTCCGCTTAAGTCTAAGACGCTTGTCTACTTACTGTCTCTTGTGCACTTGCTACAGTAATTTGATTTGTGCTGCTAAGTGCTGATTTAAGTGACATGTTAGCAACATGCGTATTATTGTAAACATTTGATTTATATAAATGAATACACAATAATTTATATATTTCGTTTTTATATAATAGAATAGTACTATATTCCGACTTTAGCGATTAAGAGGACGTTTCCATATAAACAGGTAATTTATGACTAACAGACAACGTCTACTCGTCACAGTCCATAAAACTGACACAGAAGATTGTTCGGAAGATTTATTTTGATATTACTTCCTTCTCTCTCGAGTATGCTTAAATGTCAACCTCTAAAGAGGTAAAATGAAGCATATAAAAAAAAACAACCGACATCCAAAAAAAAAAGAATAGTATAAAGTGAAAAATAACTTTTTCTACCGACTCCATGTGTCCTCACTGTTAAAAATTACATTTCGCTGTTAATCCCTGCTGCCCGAGTATGACACATCTGTCAAAGGTATTACTCAGCATTGAAAATCGTCATCTCTTAGGCCTCCCGCACACGGAATGGTGGTGAACGCCTCTAAGTTTCTGCAACAGTCACTTTTCATACATTCTATTTGGGCTCGCCGTACGTGAGCCGATGGCGGGCTCTCGCACAATGTATTAAAAATGGCTATCGCTGATCACAATTGGAAGTCGCGAATGGCCCATGTGCAAGCCCCTTCACAGGTCATCGTGTCCAAATAAAACATGTTACACGACGCATTCAAAATCAATTAGTAAATAGGTTTAAATAGCGATTTGCTAATGAGACTAAAACACACGTAGTTAATTGTGTTTGTCATGTCCATTATGTTAAAGGGTCGATGTACGATCCAGTTCGGTTTGGAAACTATTCGACGATAAAGCTTAGGAGCGAACGTGGTTTTAATCTTACAGGGGGTATATTTTAATGATGCCCTTACCGGGGTAGCTCTCGTATAAGGGTGAGTTTACAGAAGCAGATCCTTCGTACACGCGTCGTGTGAAACAAAATAGTTGTTTGTAGCACAGTAATAATTTAATTCTCGATGCAATTCAACCCTACGTACAAAAAGGAGACTTATGGCCTCGGTATTTAGGTCACGTACCTGTGTATTTGAATGTACGTGTTCCAACAATCCACTAAACCGTAGTGTTCATGGCGTATATTGTTTTTAATTGGAGTTAGATTTCACATTTAAATAGATAGCTGGAAAATCCATTTTGGTCCATAAAATGGTATACCGACTACGCAATACCTACACAGTTATACGAACCAAGAGACTGGGAGCAAATTAGTTGAATAGACGGAGTAGAGTTTCACCTTTTAATTAGCGTAAAAACATCGTTATAACTTGAGGTGTACTGTGTTCACCAGAAAACGATTGTGTTTCACTAGAATTAGTAACGTTGTCATAATAACAAGGGTTTCTGCGTTTACCCGCCACACCCCGTCGTGAGGAACAACAAAAGGGTCCGTGCAGATATAAAACGGAGTCTTAGAATGAAAACTTTGCTATTGTTACTGCTGAGCCATGGGTCGCCGCATTGTTCAAGTTATATTAAAGTGGGACTTTAATACTTGAAAGGATTACTGTTAGATGTGGTCACGAGGCTATTACAGCCAGGCCCGGGCTGCTTGAAGATTGTAGATTAATATTACGTCACAATGACGGCGGAGGAGGTAGCATCCTTGTTATGATTAAATTTAATGAATCGCCTGATAATCTTGCAAAATTGCTTTGGAATTTTCATTGTTCGTTGTTGGTGGTTCTACATGGTTTAGCGTCATATTGTATGAGAATGTATCACAAAATTAATATATAAAATTGTTAAGATGACAAGTATACCGGGTCAAATTAAATTAGCTAGGGAAACTCCGCAGACGTGATGGGTCCCGATATCCAAACCTGCAAAAACAAAAAAGAAATTAATTTGCTGACTTTTGTTGTCACGGCATCACTTGAAATATATGAAGGATAATTCTCGTAATTTAAAACGTTCAAAATCTAGTCGCAGTGTCATCTCGGCGATAAATAAATGTCAAAAACTTGTGAAAATGTAGGGTAAGTTGAGGTATTTTTGACAGATTGAGACTGAGATCAGACTGTGAACGTTTTTAAATTACGAGAATTGCCCCTCAGTTTAAAAAAAACAGTTTTTTGTGTAAACGTCACAGACGCGATGGGTATTCATATTTTATCTTATATCTCATCACGTCTGCAGAGTTTTGCTAGCTAATTTAATTTGACCCTGTGTACATACTGGAAGCACTTTCTTATTTTTCTGCGTTAGTAGGAGATTAAGAGCATCCACCCAAAGTCTTAAGTATTAGTCGGTACTCTTATAACTCTTAAGTACGAAAACAAAACTACGCCTAACTTTATTATTTTCTAGATCAGGTTGAATCCATTATTTTTATAATACAACTTTATGAAACCCATTAACTGAGGTGAAAGGTTTCATAAGCTAAGCTAGGCTAAGTTGGAGGGGGCTCACTGCTCGGGAGGCCGCAGAAAAAGCGGAGGAGCCCGCAAAGGAGGGGGGTTCTGGTCGCGTGTCCGCATCAGAGACCTCAAGCGACGAGGCGGCTGAGGTAGGCGGCCCTGATGCAGACCGCAAAGAGAGGTTTGCGGCGGTCGTGGAGGCCGCGATCCGGGACGTGGCCCTGAAGAAGTTACAGACTTCTAAAAACAGGGCCATAGTCTCGGCCAAGGCCTCCATCATGGCGGCGGCGGAAGCCATTCACATCGGGCCCCCGCCGGACGTAACGTCCGATATGCGGGCGGAGGTGGCCCGCTTGACGGCTGCCATGGAGCTCCTCCGAAAGGAGAACGAGGAGCTCCGAGCGGACCTGGCCGGGATGCGAGCGGCCGGCAGAGCGCAGACAATCCCACCACCAAGCCAGCCCGTGCCGGTGGAGAACCAGGTCCTGAACCTGGTTCGGCAGGAGCTGGCGACCTTCCAGGCGCGGTTCGCCGTCCTGGAGGGTATTGTTCTGCGCCCTCCCTTGGCGGGTAGGACGGCCCCAGGGCCTAAGGCGGCCTCGTACGCGGCCGCTGCCGCCCCTAAACCCGGGCCGTCTGGCTGGGCCCAGGCGCCGGCCAAACCGGCGTCGGCTAGAGGAGCCCCGGCGCCGGCGAAACCGACGTCGGCTGGTGGAGCCTCGGCACCGGCAAAATCGGCGCCGGCCGCCAAACCCGCGGCGGCGCCGGCCCAGAAAAAGGGCAGAACGGCTGGGGAGGGG
The DNA here is from genome assembly GCA_947507525.1 of Apamea epomidion. Taxonomy (NCBI): domain Eukaryota; kingdom Metazoa; phylum Arthropoda; class Insecta; order Lepidoptera; family Noctuidae; genus Apamea; species Apamea epomidion. The sequence goes on from OX382231.1 coordinate 11,485,632, forward strand.
AAGGCCCCAGAGCCTACGCCTCCCCAGAACAAATCTCCCACGACCAACACCGAGTGGCAGGTGGTCGGGGAGAAAAAGAAGGCGGCCAAGGCGGCCAGAAAAAAGGCGCAGAGGAGGCGCCGCAAGGAGCGAGCCGTTGCGGCTAGGCTTCGCTCCCCCAAGACCGCGGCTGTAGTCATCACACTACAGCCGGACGCGGTCAAGAGGGGGGTGACCTACGGCGACGTGCTCGCCAAAGCGAGAGCGACGGTAGATCTCCAGGAGCTGGGGATCACCGGAGGCCTCCGGCATAGGGTGACCGCCACTGGTGCCCGCATGCTGGAGGTCCCCGGTGCGACGAGTGGCCCCACCGCTGACGCCCTGGCTGAAAAGCTAAGGGCGTCCCTCAATGCGGACGAGGCTCGAGTCTCCAGGCTCGTCAAGTGCGCGGATATGCGCATTGTGGGCCTGGATGACTCGGTGACGGGGGCAGAGGTGGTAGCCGCCGTCGTCAGGACGGGCGGGTGTCTGGCCGACCAGGTGAAGGCGGGCACCATACGTCCTGACTTCACGGGTATGCGAACCGTAACGGTAAGCTGTCCCGTGACGGCGGCGAGGAAGGTAATGGAGGGCGGAAGGCTCCTGGTGGGCTGGGTGTCAGCGCAGGTCAAGCTGCTGGAGCCCAGACCTCTAAGGTGCTATCGGTGCCTCGTGGGGCACCACGTGGGCGTCCAGTGCACCTTGGAGGACCGCAGCACTCTGTGCTTTCGCTGCGGTAAGCCCGGACATACGGCCGGCTCGTGCAACGCCGCGCCGCACTGCGTCGTATGTGCGGCTGCTGGCAAGCCGGCCGATCACCGGGCGGGGAGCAAGTCCTGCGCTCCACGCGCCGAAGCCAGGAGGAAAGGCAGGCCCTCCGTCGCCGTCGCCACCACCACCGTCGCCGCCACTGTCGCCGCCACCGACACTGCCGCCGCCGCCGCCGCCACCACCGCCGCCACCGCCGCCGCCGCCGCCGCCGCCACCACTGCCGATAGGGCCCGGGAGGGGGCTGAAATGGAGGAGTAATGACTCCTCCTCTACGCCTCCTCCAGGCGAACATCAACCACTGCGCCTGCGCTCAGGACCTGTTGCTCCAGAGCATGGCGCAGTGGTCGATTAACATCGCCGTGGTCGCTGAGCCGTACTTTGTCCCGCCCAGGGATGACTGGGTGGAGGACCTGAACGGCTCAGTGGCCATAATTTCGTCGGCCGCCGCCGGTACCCCGTCCCTCGAAGGTGTCACGAGGGGACAGGGGTGCGTAGCAGCACGGTTCGGAGAGATTGTAGTAGTGGGAGTATACTTCTCTCCGAGCCGAACTCTCGCCGAGTTCCAGAACTCTTTAACAGAGTTGAGTGTCGTCGTCGCCAGAAACCATGCCTTCTCCGTGCTAGTGCTCGGGGACTTCAACGCCAAGAATTTGGCCTGGGGTTCCCGTTGCACGGATGTGCGGGGCAGGATGGTGGAGGACTGGGCTCTGGAAACAGGCCTGGTCGTCCTAAATCGGGGTTCTGTTCCTACGTGTGTGCGGATGCGGGGCGACTCGGTGGTGGACATCTCGTTCGCCAGCCCCGCTCTGTCACAGCGTGTCATTGACTGGCGCGTCATGGAGGAGGTGGAGACCTACTCCGATCATCGGTATATCCGGTTTGAGGTCTCCACCCAGACCTCTAGCGCGCTGGTCCAACAGGCCCCGAGTGGTCCGCGGTGGGCGCTGAAGCAGCTGGACCGGGAGCTTCTCCTGGAAGCCTCGATCGTGCAGGCCTGGGTGTTTTCACCGGACAGGCCTGCTGACATTGACGATGAGGTGGAGTGGTTCCGGGAGGCCATGTCCGAGATTTGTGACGTGGCAATGCCCCGAGTCCGGCCAGGATGCGCCCGACGTCAGGTGTACTGGTGGTCGCAAGTGGTTGGGGCGCTGAGACCCCTCTTTGAGGAGTGGCTAGAGAGGCGTCACGGCGCTCTCACCTACCGCCTGACGCAGGTCCTCTCCGGACACGGATGTTTCGGGAGGTTCCTGCACATAATCAGGCGGGAGGAGACGCCCGGGTGTCACCACTGCGAGGATCGCCCAGAGGACACGGTGGAGCATACGGTGGAGGTCTGCCCCGCTTGGGCAGAGCACCGCCGTGTCCTCGTAGAGGCGATCGGCAGCGGCGGCGACCTCTCGCGCCCGGCCCTGGTGCAAGCCATGGTCCGAGGCGAGAGGGAGTGGGAGGCGGTCACCTCCTTCTGCGAAGCAGTCATGCTAGCGAAGGAGGTGGCGGGATGGGCGAGGGAGAGATCCTCACGCCTCAGCCGCCGAGGGAGACGCTCCGGGCGTCGGGAGCCGCGTGACGACTCCCGGCCACCGTAGGCGCGGGCCTGCGGGCGGAGAGCAATGGGTAGCTCTCCGTCCGATCAGGACCAGGCCCGTGCCGGACGGCGCGTAAGTGTTCCACGTGCGCCTCAAAGAGATGTCAGCATAGATGACGGGGCCCGACAGGGCCGAACCCTGCCGGGGTAGCGGGATCGTCCGAAAGGGTTACCGCTGCCCTGGTACATAAAGGGCTAAGGAAGGAACACGGGTGGGTTTTAGTCAGTAAGAGTCTGACACTCCCTTCTGCTCCACCCAGAGCGGGAGGGGTCATTTGATGATTTCCCATCCTGAAAAAAAAAAAAAAAAAGCTAGGCTAAGTTTAGTAATGGCAAATATATTTAGGATGCATTTCGCGAGCTTGTGGTTCGTTTGCAATAAAAACTTATACATTTGTAATGTAACCACAAAAATAAAGATCGTACGAGTAAGGAAGACTGGAAATCGAGCCAAATTGGACTCCTCGACGTTCAAGGTATGATATTCAAGTGGCATAACGAAATAATATAAAAGCAACCTGAAGTGAAGAGATGCTGGAGTCTGTTCAAAAATTAACTTTACGTGACAAACATCTGTGAATTTTTTATTGCACTCTGGAAGCTTTTGCGTTGTTTTCAGGTATGTGGCAAGATTGGATAAGAAATCTTTGTGTTCAAAAATAATATTTTCTTGTACATTTTTAGACTTAAGTAGGAAAGAAAATACTAGTTTTAACATAGCAAGAGTGTGATACTGACTTTCAAACAATTAATACATATATCCTATATATGAGGGACTTGAGGCTAAGTAATAACAGCCGCACGGGTCGATCGATCAGGTTATGCTACGCTTGCCGCGGTTGGTCCGTGGATGGGTGACCATCTTCACATACCAAGCACGTTAAGCCGTTGGTCCCGGCTCAATCACACAATCAGTCTTACCAAGGGGTATCGTATTACCCAGTAACTGGGTTGTGGAGGTCAGATAGGTAGTCGCTCCATTTAAAATATTGGTATTCCGCTGCATCCGGCTAGACTAGGAGCCGACCTCAACATAGTTGGGTAAAGGCTAGGCAGTTGATCCTAAATATGCCCCCGAGCCGTTAGGCAGAAGTGAACAAATATAATATCAAATTATTCAAGGAATTACGAATATGATAATTATCCATAGTGCCCATAACCGCTATCGCACCTCTGACAAATTGACGGGTCTCGGTAATTAGTTTAATAAAGTCTTGGTTAACGATGTTTTAACACCCAAGTTGTATAATTAGCTGCCTTATAAGTTTAAGGTCATTTACTACTAAAACATACCCAACATAGATGCGTCTCATGTTTAAAAAAAAATAAGAAAGGAGAAATTAAAATCAGTGTTAATATTATCACATTTTCAGAAGATTTCTGCGGCTTTCTGTAGCTGTAAACCACCCAAAGACAATAAAATAAATAAATAAAATAAAATTTCTAAACGCTAAAACAGACAGATTTAATTAATTGAATAACCTTCTACCCTAGTACGATCTGCGGGGTGATTGCGTAAGATACTATCAGTCAGGCCTTCATTTTGACAGTCCAACAACATTCATTGCGTTATTTACGCTATTGAGCAGAAACTCAAACTCAAATAATTTAATTCAACTAAACCAATTACAGGCACTTTTGAATTTTCAAAGGGTCGGTCAGTCAGAAAGATGAAGCTAGTTGCCCAAGCGTAGGTACCTATGGAGAAGAACGGGCAAGAAACTCCATGGACACTCTTTTAAATCATAAAATTGTTACAAAATATTTGATTACATTATTCGTGTTGAAATTAACCATGTGAGAACGATGTAGAAAGACGTGCACGTTAAAAGCGTCCGTTATAGAAAACACAAAAACAATTCAGAAATTAAACATTAAAATAGGCCAGCAATATAATAATATGGCAGCTAAGAGACGACCAGTCCCTACTGACGGCGCCCGTTCATGAACATGACGTTTGGATCAGCACCATTCAGCTCAACCATTTTGGAGGAACTAAATGATCCAACACACACTCCACCACCAGCGAGACATTAGAGTGAGCATGACATACTCACAGCCGCCAAGGCACATTCAAGTCAATGAAAGAAGTACCCAGTAAATGGTAACTTTATAGAAGGTACATAGTGCTCACACGTATGCTATGCAATTATACAATACTAAGCAATTGAATTTATACAATGCAAAGATAGTTTTTTTCCAATGTTCAGCAGCTCCAACAATCTTTCCGAATGCTAATTAGTTTATGTGCCCCCGTGGAGCAGAACCAGCATTGAGCCAAGCATTTTTGTCAGCGATATAATCCCCTAACTTATAATATGCTTGGCTACATAGTGTGCGTTTAATAAAAGATTTAAATTTCGTTTCATTCAGTTGGAGTATGTGGGGAGGAATTTTTCGAACATATGAAGCAATGTATTAGCAATATCTTTCCAAATGATTCAAATTGACATCGATAGTGTGTTACGCAACTAGGATGCTGATAAAATACTATACAAAAAAACGTGTGCGGTCGGGAGCCCTCCGTCAGGAACGAAGTTCCTAACACGAATTTACACAATAGAAAGATACAGAAACCGAGAGAAAGTCGCATACTTGGTTGCGTTATAATGCTTTTTCCTTACGTGACGATTTCTATCAGTCAACTCCTCCCACAAGCCACGTTAAGGAACTTAGTTCCAAAAGAAAAACGAAAGACGTGGTCACACAAAAACTTTTTAATATAAAACTATTACTGTCCCTAATTACAGCGTTCACGCCTTCTCGCCAGCCACGTAGCAACTCGCTGTGCACCTGTGCTTGCCACTATTTTCACATAGGAGCTCCTTCCCTCGTCAACGCAGATAAAACAAAGTAGTGTAACTTAATTAGAAAGTTTGTTATTCATTCCGCTTTGATGAGAGACAACCTTCAAGGTAGACAGGCACGTGGCTGCAAATGAGCTCTAACTTGATCTAATCTCTTTTGGGAAACTTTAATTTTAACTGCTCACAATGACAGTTCAGTTTGGAAACAGAAGCCTCCAGAGTGAACCTGTAGCCTCTATAAGTAGGTAAGTACAGTCGATAAAAGAGTTAAGGATACAGACAATAAAAAAAAACCGGTCATGTGCGAGTCGGACTCGTGCACCGAGAGTTCCGTACAAACTTGTTGTAAAAGAAATGTTTTTTTTTTGTAATGTAACTACAAATTTACGGTTTTCGGATTTGGTATCGGTGCCGTTTTTCCTTTTGTGGTACTGGAATCCTAAAAACATTTTTCCTCTACACTATGTTAATAACTTTTTCAAATAAAGACGTACTAGAAAGTGTAATGTTAAAGGCTTCACCACTTAAATACTTAGCACACTCACAAAATTATTTAAAACTAGCTGCGCCTCGCAGTTTCACCCGCAAAAGTTTCGATCCCGTAAAAAATATCGTGATATCCTAATCCAGGTCATGGTCTACTCATGTGCCAACTTTCATCCAAATCCGTTCAGCCGTTTTAGCGTGAAAGCAAACATATAAAAATCTAATCTTTTCTTTTTATAATATTAGTTTAGATGATAAAAAAAACAAGTTAGTTACGACGACCTGGATCCGTTTACGGGAGAAGGTAACGCACAAAGAACAATGGAAAGTTATGGGGAGACCTTTGCCCAGCAGTGGGACAATATAAAACGAAAAAAATAAAAAAAAGTAAGTTGCCTGAATAGTTATTTCATTTTTTAACTGTACACTATACAGAGTACCTACCTCACCTTACAATCTCGATATAAACAGGATGATGTGGCGGAAAAGTTTTATTTTCTCCCATTTGTTATTTACGATTCAAGAGATCCAACAACAACATTTCCTGCAATATGGTTAGAGCCGAAGTCTACGTACCATTATATATGTAGGTACTTTGTTTGTGGCAGTCATGATATTTTTCTGCTTTCTGACTTATTTTTTAAAGAATTTTTCCCAACTTAAGGGTAAGTGCACTATTACATACAGGATGATATATATTTAGAACTAAGAGCTGTTTCAAAAATCGAAAAGTACACACATACACTTATGTGTTTGTGTGTACTTTTCGATTTTTTTCGACTCTCGCCTTCCTCTCGTCGGGGTAGGCAGAAACTATAGAACGCCACCTGCTACGATCCGTACATACTCATTTTACCTCGTTTACCTTCATATATCTGGTCATACACGCACCTTCACCGGTCGAACGGTCTGTTTTCTCTGAAATCGAAGTTGTAAAAGGAGTCTCTATGACAACTTTGTTCTATTTATGATAGCTATGATCACAAAATAACCGATGTTATCTATAAATGCCGTGATTACCTACCAACCACCTGTCTTTCCAAGCACACAGGCTCTTCACAAAGTTATAGTGATACACATATCTATATATGGCGTATTTGGGGAATAATAATCGTTATGATTCTCGAAAAAACTCTCCCTCATATAAATGTTTTGAATCTGTATTTTTCCAAATAAAATATGATAGGTATTATGGATGTAGCTAATTTTATATGTTCTGCGAAATACGGATCATTAAATGATAAATCCTGGTTCCAATTCACGTGAATTCTGAATTTCTGTAAACGGAAAATATATGAACCGATATCGGTTTAAGTAAAAATATTGAATTGGAATTATAGCCGTTATAAATATTATGCCAGGTATTTTAGCGGCTTTATTGTCCCTTTGAAGAGGACTATGTACCTGATTATTTGCTAGCTGAAATAATATAATATTCAGCACATTTCTTTTTGTTTAAACTACGTTTTCATTTTACAGTAAGTTCAGGAACGACGAACGTGTGATGTGTGTTTTTAAGACTTTCTTGAAAAGTATTTTATCTTATGAAGTGACACGCGCTTTACTTGTGGTTACTAAGTGTACAAATACGCTGCGAATGTGTGTGTAAGCGCAGGAGCTCTCGGTACCGTCTGAGACAATGGCGAAGTCGTAAGTGGTTGGGTGAGTGTGCGTTACGTGTTGACGCTATTCGTCTTCACGCACACATTCACAGCGTTTTGGTACACTTGGTTACCACATGTAAAGCGCGCGTCGTATTGTGAGATAAAAAAATATAAGTCATTTTAGATTCATAATTAATTATAATATATAACACTAATATTTAAGTAGGGTGAATATAAAACAGTATAATACCATTCACAGTTATTGATCCAAACAAGCATTTTTCTTAACTTTTCTCAGAATAGATTATTAACAGAGCAGAGCAAACGTTTCACAGAAACTTAATAAACACACTATTTCCTATATCCGCATCTAGTTAAAGGTAAAACAGTATAATTTAGTAAAATAAAAAATATTGTAAACAAAACTTAATGAAGGACACAGCACGATTCTTAATACATTAAATAATAAAACTGTAACGCTGACGCGACGTCCTTGGTGTTAGAGCCCTATAATAAATTTCACTTTCACACGCGTCGGTCACGATACGTTTGCAAACGTTCCTATAACTCCCGCAATAAATAAATATCTGGTAATCCTAAATGGGTAACTTTGTACCAAGTCAATCGGTTATCAGGCACCGAGGTAATAATTTATATCACTGTTTTAACTAAATCGAGACAATAGTAAGTACTGAAAAATAAAAAGAAATAAAAATTATACGCAAATCCGGTCCTAGACTCCACCCTGGCAGTCGGAAGGCTCCTCACTGGCTGGTATCAGAATGCACCCGCGTTGGGTTCGATTCCCAACAGGAAGCTTGCAGTCGTTTGGTCCCAGGCTAGCGGTGGGGCGAATTCAAGATGCGCCTACAGTCTTCGGACAAATCAAGTCTGAATGAAGAAACCTGATTCGCCTCGAGACAAGTTTTTGATGCTGTATAGTTCGTTTAATTTCGGGAACATTGCCCTTTGATCTAGTCGAACAACGAACGAACCCGGTCGTTCAAACCGTTATATCGATACCTTTAATATCGTGGCAAATTATTACATGCTCAAGCGGAAAAAAATAATATCATAGACTTCTGTCCTACGTCCAAAAAAAATTCAAATGAAAAAATCTCGGTAATAGAAAAGACCATGACACTTTTAGATTCAAAAAACCAATATGAAGAAAATAACCTTTCTGATTAAAAATAAGGTTGGATTTGTTACAAAAGAAGGTCGTTCGTGATGTAAGTACTTCACAGTAAATGATCCTTCACCAAGCATTTTTATAAACTTTTTCCGGAATAGATTATGAATAGAGCGGATTAAACGTTTCACAGGATGTAAAGAAACATACTATTTCCTATATTCACACATAATCTAACTCTTTTCCTCTCTCTTTTCCACACAATTCTGTCTTTTGCGAGTGCCGGCCAGTCCTTACGGTAGGAGTCAAGCTCCGAGCTTGATTGGCCGGCGGCAGGCCAAGACGAAGATGGCAGGACGTCATCCTCGCCTTGGCCTGCCGCGATGGCGTCGTGCGTTTAGTGGGACCCAATCGGTGGTTCCACGCATAGGTAAAGATAAAACAATACCTACTTCAAAGTAAGTAATTCCAAGCAAGTATTTTTCTTAACTTTTCTCAGAATAGATTATTAATAGAGCAGAGTATAGATCTATTTTGTTTTTATTTTTCTTTATTATTAGAGTTAATTATCTTTTTGTGTGCACGTATTTCTGCGACAAATAAACCTATTTTTCTTTCTTTCAGATGAAACGTTTCACAGGATGGAAGTAAACACATTATTTCCTATCAACATCTGCCTAGCCTTTTCCCAACTATGTTGGGGTCGGCTTCCAGTCTAACAGGATGCAGCTGAATACCAGTATTTTACATGGAGCGATTGCTTATCTGGCCTCCACAACTCAGTTACTGGGTAATACATTCCCCTTGGTAAGACTAGTAGTCAGATTTTCGGGCTTCTGACGACCCGTAACGACTGTCAAAGATCCACAAATGACAGCCAGGACCTACGGCTAAACGTGCTTTCTGAGGCACGGAGGGGACTTTTATGTAAAGATGGTCACCCATCCACGGACCAACCGCGGCAAGCGTAACTTACCCTGATCGATCGACCCGTGAGGCTGTTATTACTTAGCCATAAGCCCCTAACACACTACCTCCTATATCCACGGCTAATAATGTTACCATACGCGATCAACGCGCACCACTTTTAAAATACCTTGTTATTTCAACAACACTACACTTACGCTAAGTCTTCCGTAGTTAATTTTCCTTCGTAACCATGTTATAAGCTCACTCATAAATAAATACGTTGCTGATATTAATGCGCCTACCCAACATACAGTTATTAAATCTAGCCTACATTGTGAATTTATTATGAAAGTTTTAATTCCTGTTCCAATATGCTTAAGTAAATGAATCCCAAAGGGATGTACCATTTTACCTAAAAAGATTAATATGGGTTAGTTTGTTATGCATAATTTATTATGTACGATAGTTATTGTTTTACGAAATTAATTACGTAGCCGCTGGGAAACGTTACACTTGATTAGCTAAATATGTTAAAATTATTGTGTTTATCTATCTATAGGGTTTTCCAATAGGGACTCCCAAACTTTGACAGTTGATGGTGACCATATTATTGAAGCTACATCTGTCAAATTGGCTGTTATTTATTTTTGGCAATCAGCATGTACGGATATAGCGTTCAACAACACGTGCAAATGATAAAATTGTTTTATCAAAATGGGGGTGTTCTATTCGGGCAGCGTTCCGCGCGCTTCGCCCATTTTACGATCGCCATAATCGTCCTACCGAGAGTACTATTCGCAGTGTGGTGGATAAATTTGAGTCCGCTGGTGATAATATCAATCCACATGAGATCCAAGAGCGTCCAATGCATACCGAAAAAGACAGTTTGGTGTGGATTTTGGGCTGGCGGCGTCATCGGTCCATGTTTCTTTGAGAACGACGTTGGCCAGGCCATCACCGTCAACGGCGAGTGCTATAGATCCATGATTACCTACTTTTTTTTTGGCCTGAATAGGATGATATGGTCACCAACTACATGTGGTTTCAATAGGACGGCGCTACGTGCCACACAGCGCATGCCACATTGGACATTCAATACGAGCGATTTGAGAGCGTGGTCGTCTCACGTGGAGGTGATGTGAACTGGCCACCGAGATCGTGCGATTTGATCCCGTTAGACTTTTTCTTGTGGGGTTTTCTTAAGTCGCAGGTCTATGCGAATAAGCCAAAAACCACAGCGGCCCTTAAAGCTAACATAACCCATGCCACCGGTCAAAATGTATTTATTATATTTTTAATTTTTGTTAAACTTTGCCCCACACTAAGAATTTCTCCTGTATCGTGGGTACGTTTACAAACATTTAAACTCACATACACAAACAGCCAGACCCGGAACAACTACCTGTAGGTCTTACAAATATTTGTTCCGTGCGGGAATCGAACCCGCGACACGCAGCGCAGTAGTCAATCGCTTAACCACTGCGCCAACCGTGTCAGCCTGATTAAGCCTGATTTATGCGCTACAGTCATGGAAAATTGGACATTTCGGTTGCGCGCCACCCAGCGAAGCCGCGGCGGACATTTGAACGATAGGCCTTTCAAACAAACAAAAAATTTCGATGATGTCTCACACATACTTTGTTTTATTTAAATTTTAAGGTAGGAAGCTCTTACTGAAAGACCCTTTATATACTAATAAAAAAGCTGAAGAGTTTGTTTGTTTGTTTGAATGTGTTAATCTCTAGAACTACTCGGATTTCAATAATTATTTTTGCCTTTGATAGCCCAGTTCTTAAGGAAGGCTATTAAAATCACGCTAGAATCCTTAGGAACAGAGTAAAACGAATAAACTACAGAAATAACGCTAAGCGCAAACGAAGTACCTAATAGCGCGCGCAGGCGATGCGATGCGATGCGACGGGGTGTGTCGGGGGGAAAAAGAAATTTCTCGTGGACGAAGTCGCGGGCAGAAGCTAGTCAATGAATAAACGAGATGTTATTCATATAATGTATGTAGTTACGTAGTTATATCTGCTAAAATCTAGGTAATTACCTTCTTGTTTAATCGTTGTTATACTTTAGCATCCACACTAGAATGAAAGTCATGTATTGTGAATGGAAAAAAAATTTCAAATACGTCACGTTTTTGTGACAACCTCGCGTTTTCATTAGTAAATGTACTATCGCATCATTTAATGTAGTATAGTTTAATTGTAGGTACTTATACCTTCCTAGTGCACTCAGTGTTAATTACCAATGTCTGCAGGTTCAAAAGTATCTGGTGACAGTGTAAACAAACCCAGTGGGGTAATTGCGTAACACACTATTAATGCCAGTAGCAATGCCTTTCATTTTGACAGTTCAATAATATTCATTGCGTTATGTAGGTTGTTGAGCAGACAAATTTTTCGAACATAAAAGCAATGTTGTTTGTGATTGATTTTGTGTTATGCAATTAGATGGCTGTTCAGGTTAATTTCTTATGCATTCACATTAATATGTATTTAGAAGGTTTCAACTTTATATCTCATCACTTTTTTCTAACAATTATTGTTTGAATAACATTATTAAATTGTACGCGACAAATCATCGACGAAAATTGAGGTCATAAAATTAACCTCAATTATCAAATGAAAAACTTAATTTAGGTGATTTAAAATTAAAATTTCGGGGTTAAACTGGGGGCCTAAAAAGGCAACTTTAAGCAATACCTCTAAAACCTATTCATTTCCCGAATTCCCAGCAGATCATTAGCAATTCCTCTAATTTTCGTAAAATTTCATTTCATATTTGGTGTATGAAATTGCCGCATGAAAAAAATAAAAACCGTAATTTTATCGGTAAATTTTTCATTACAGTTTTTATTAATCAAACTGGTTTTTTATTTCTAAAGTTTAAATGTTATGTCATTGTGATATGAATTGCACACAGATCATATTATGAATTGTCAGTTTGTGACCATTTTACGATTTTTAATAATTATGTCATCCTCATGATTCTACCAAAGTAGCCTTTTTAGGCCCCCTGTACTCAAAATCTCTTCACGTGACCAGAGGGCTTGCCTATTTTAGCCCAAAGAATCTGAAACTCAGATTCTTTGGGCGAAGTGGGATAAGTTGATAAGTTTGGGATAAGTGCCCAAAAGGCTGGCAGCATTACCATGCTGCCAGCCTTTTTGGCACTTATCCCATTGACAGCGATGCGGACGATTTTTTTGACGCCCAATTATCTCCTTTAATTTTTCATTATATACTTTTTCTATATATTTTAGTGTTAGCTTGTAAATTATAATTAAGGCTTTTTGTTAGTAATTCTGTCTTTGTGAATAAATAAGTAATCAAATAATCAAATCAAAGCACTCAATTTGTTAGCGGCACTACAAATTAGCATCCACAGGTACGTATTCTGATCCATTTGTTTACATACATACTAGCCTAGTACTATAAGTGGCTAGCAGTAAATCTGATGAACATCCTAAAAGTCGCTAGTAGACTAAAAAGAAAGATTCCTCAAGAATTTAAGAGGCTATAAGATTAAACGGAGCAGTCACTGGCCGGCTTCCGTACAGAGCCGTTAATAATACCAAACATATTGGTGAATATCTGCAAGAATGATAGATTGCAATAAATAACGTTAAAGAAAAAAATGTTTACATTTTCATGAGATACTTCTGGGACAGACCATACCTATGCTCTACGGGCACGTAAGTACATTACACATCGAGCCAGATCCAATAACAGACACGTCGCTGTTTATAATTTCTTAAAAACCTGAAGCTCGCATTCATTTGCTAGTTAATATGTGAATTTCACGTACTTTTATAGTCAAGAGAAAATGTTATGAGGTATATTAATCTGAGGGCATTTTCCGTACGTTGCTTTTAGTGTGATGAAAGTTGTTGCGAAAGTCCCCCGTGCCACATAAGTCCATTAAGCAAATGGACGGAAAGGAAATGAGAGCTGGTTTTTAATTTCGTTGTCATGTAAATACGTGATATTAATAATGTGCCCCTTGTTCAGTTACTCTTTGCTAATTAAAGCTTTCGGGATATTAAAAACGTTTAAACATTAGTCATAATGTGTGTTGACACCTGTGTAAATAACATATATTTATGTATGTCTACTAACGAGTTTGCTGTTGTTATGTACCTGTATAGAAATATTCCAGCCTTTGTCCTACCGCTGCGCAAAAACGTTGACATTGACGCCTAAACTTGGCAATACGCCGCATTTTTCTGATTCTTTTGACACTTACCTATTGTGCTGAAGTCACATTTGCTTTCATTTTTAATACAATATTTACAACTGTGGTGGCAAGGGCCCGCGACTTACGAGTTGTAGGTCGTAGGGTCGAATCCAGACAGGCGCTGTACTTTGTGTAAATTATTTCATCACCAATGCTCTCAAAACGGTGAAGGTAAACATCTTGTGGAAATCGGCATGTTCTAGAACCAAAAATTCGAAGAAATGTGACATTTACCAACCCGCACTGGGCCCGCGTGGTGGATTACGGCCCAGTCCCTCTTACCGAGAGGGAGCCTGTGTCCCAGCAGTGGGACATTATAGGCTGATTATGCATCTACAACTGTAATAGTACAATGACATAAAACAGTCTTTAAGAGCTTTAAAGCTTTCTGGGTAAACACTATCTATGTAAGTAGACTCCCATAACTGTAAAAGCAGAGAAGGCCTTTTCTTTTATTTCTCGATTAGCATGAAAATGTAGTTCCTCTTCTAAATACCAGCGCTGTCCCGGCCTACTGCCAAGTTCCAGTATTTTTGTTGCGAATAGTATTACATGTTTAATAGTAAATAGTGTACGAGACAATGAGGCTCTGCGGCCACTGATCTGCGCAACCGTTAAGGAAACAACTATGGGTTACATTGTATTAGTGTAAGACGCAGATGTCGCAGCTCAATACTCATCCACCTGATCTAATATCTTAGGCGACTTTCCCACTAATGGAACGGGATGTGGTGACCTACTTCCATCCGGGAAGACTCCACAAAGTACAAATAAATGAAGTTATGACGCAATAAATATAGCCACGAAAGGTGATAAAAATGGCCCCGCGGTCACTAATCAACATTTTCACGTAAACGACTTTCTGCCATCGAAAAAGGTACTTGCATTTTTCCCCCGTTGTTAAATCTTGTTTAGGCAGCCACTTAATAAGTGAGCCTTGGAAGGAAGACCACTTGAAGGTAACTTTTAAATTACGTCTCCGCTCCCGCTAACTTATTTACTCCTTATAAGAAGAAACAAAATATAATTCCACTTTTCAGGTCAAGAGATAATGGCCTTTGATAACAGCCTGAAAAAGCTTTCCGCTGTTTTGTTTCTTTTATTTTCAAGTTTCTGTGAAGTTTTCCACAAAAATTATAACTTGCAAGATTAAATAAAGAAGTTTTAATAAATTGCCCAGGGTTAGCTAGGATTAAGGCTTAGGTGAATCTAATTTCTCATTTTTGAGTGGCTATGGCGAGATTAAATCTTTAAAATTGTTTTCGAGTAGGATTCGCTGGTAGGTAGCTAGACCAGATTTAGTGTAAAAGTTTCCGTTCGCTCCATTTATTTTATGTTCATTGCTGCAGATGTTGTGGTATAAACCTTTCCCATAAATTAATGTGAAATATTACGATAAATATGTTGTAGAATAAGCCCAAAAGATAATGCTTCCCGATACGGACTTGTAACGAAAATTATAATTAGGTACAATAAATGTATGAAGGTGGCTCACTACAAAGTATTTACGTATTCTCTTTGATTGAGACTACGCTAAAGGAATTATTTATGTACACAATAATCACCGGTGATCATAAAGGTCTGCACGATGGTAAATACTAACACACCGTATACAACGACAAATTGGTATCTCATGTTAAATATGCAAGCAAACACCGATTTATTGCTGTAGGATTCAATGTATGGGCGCAAACTATCAAGAATTTACACCCAAAAATCACAATTTCATGAACCTGTATACATCTCGTTTTGTTCACCAACATGCAGATAGAATTGTTTTTAATAGGTACTACCAACGGCTGATTGCTTGAAAAGTGCAAAAAACTGAACACAGAGAGAAAAATCGCTGCTAAGGTATAAAATAGCATTAAATATACGCGTATGTTGCAGTATTCGTCGGAATTTCGCAGTTTCACGCCCTGCAGCCAACATCACAAAGGTTATTATGCAAAATTTGTGCCAAAACTCATCCCTCTGTGTGCAGTTTTCGTGGCGGAAGCCGTGGGCTTTTATTTACTTGCCACCCGGATGCAATTGCAATTGTGGTCTGAAATTCCGCATGATAAATTGTCAACTGATTTCGGTTCAATTTGCTAATTAATGTTTGTGAGTGATTTCCACAATACAAACGTAAGGACCAATGTTCATGTTACGTAGACTTGTTCAATATTCACGGTTTAGATATTTCGTTTCATTAAATATACGGTTTTACCGCTATACTGTAGCGGCTCTGGAATGAAATTTAGATAAATTCGTTACGTGTTTTGTGTATCTTTTTATTGGATGTAGGGATAAAATATTAACAAAAAAATCATACACCGTTCAAAATGCAATTTTGTTACATAGATAACCCAGTTTGACAAGCCGTAAAACATCGGGCGGCCATTTTCGCGAATATCTGTTACCTATTGTGGTTTGTTTCCGTCATGTTTCGGCACTTGGAACGCATAGAATTTTTAATATAGCAGCAATCGCTTTGTTTGGCAGACATATATAACCCCTGTACAGAATATTACTGAAAAGGATTATTTTAAGGAATGTGCCTGGTGTACACATGTGTGTGTCGGGAAAAAATATGACGACAGGTCCTTTTTGTGCTAAATATTTACATGCTGTTACTTTGTTCTTAGTATTAGTGCTTACTCTACTTTTAGTGTAGATCTATTTTAGCAGTACCCTAAATAATACTCATAGGTAGATTGTTATGAGCCCGTTGCCATAACAGAACCTAATATTAATTTGTTCGCAAACCGCGCCCCTGTTTCTGTCACCTCATTCCCTAAATTAATGACAAATAGAGTCCCACCCAGCGCCTCTAAATGTCACGGGGCGGTGTTTTCGATGGCTAATTGACTCCGTTAACCCTTTGTTAGTGATGACGTTTGTAATAGCCAGTTAGCCCATTACACGCTACACGCGAACATGTAGCGATGGATCGCTGGTAATTATTGCTTTGTCAAAAATGGCTTTGCTTTGTTCTTTCATATTTTGGCCAGGTAGATCAATAGCAGGGGTTAGGTCGGACGTCGATAATAAGAAAGATTATGGGCGTCTGCTTTTAGCCAAAGACTACGGGGCTTTTACACGAGGATGTCATTAAAGGAGAAGTGGTGACCCAGTGGAAACGGCCACGGCTTACGATTTGTAGGTAGTTTTGAACCCAGACAGGCGCTTTACTTTGTGTAAATTATTGTATCCCCACTGCTCTTAAAACGGTGAAGGATAACATCGTGAGGAAACTGACATGTCCTAGAACCAAAAATTCGAAGACATGTGACACCTGCCAACCTGCACTGGGCCTGCGTACCACTCCCACTTACGGCCCACTCCATCTTACAGAGAGGAGGCCTGTGTCCCAGCAGTGGGATCATTCTAGGTTTTAGGTCGGACGTCGATAATTAGAAAGATTGGGCGTCTGCTCTTAGGCAAAGACTACGGGGCTTTTACTCGAGGATGTCATAAAAGGCGACTAAGAGATTATTCCAAGTGGATTGGCAGCAACGTCTGCTAATTACAACTTACTGTGAATAGGCATCATTCCCTCACCTTCTAAGCGTATTAATTTTGACAATATTGTGAGTGTTCACATCAAGTTCATATACTTTGTTCTCACAACTCACAATGGCGAGGTAGGGTAATGTCGCCTACGTATTAATGACGTCGAAAATTAGGAAGATTGTGAAATTAGGAAGATGTCCCCGGAATTAATGTCAATTCCAAGGATGCCTGGATTGTATGTTTTTTATTTTTGTCATGTATTTTCTGGTGTACAATAAAGTGTATATAAATAAATTGAAAGGAAAGCATCATCCAAAGAGTACGGGGCTCGGGGCTTTTACTTGTGAATGTCTTAAAAGGACACTATGCGATTATTCCAAATGGATGGGCAACATCGTCTTCTAATTACAATTCACTGTGAATACTGTTGTGAATAGGTACCTACCAGTCCCTCGCTTGCAAAGCGAGATAATGTTATAAACTTTCATTTGAAAATCAGCTAGTTCATATATTACTTTGTGTGGGTTCATGACACATATTTATCAGAGGACGAAATCTATTGTGATTAGATGTTATTAAAAAGAATGTCTTGTCATTTTGTTATTGCAGCTTTATAAAAGTTCCCATTATAATAACGCGACGTTCCACGTTAACGTGTGAATACTCGTACTTTTGTAACAGTTCATTTTACGCCTCGTAAAATACAACATAATATCTGCTCCGGTAATAAGTACCAACATAATACATGTGAATCATGTTTTACGACATATTTTATGCTCTAGCTTCTTTCATTTTATGCTTAAGGAGATAATTTATGTTATATGGAAAACATATTTCAGATTTATAAGAAGTAACTGAAGGTAAGTTGTGAGGGGATTTGACAGATTATATTTTCTTCTTCCATTCTGATTCGAAGTTAAGTGGAATTAATGTAGATGGAATTCAGAATTTTTTATACTATAATGTCGAAAGATTCTTAGTGAATGTTTAAACAACTGTGACATGTTTTGCTCACGATTATATTCGGTATTTATTTTCCTAATTGATGTTGGAAACCAAGGTAAATAGTTTGGATTCAGGGTAAATTGTCTACGGTTACCGCAGTTCCACCAAATCATCGATTTGCGGTTGTCTTGATTGAAATTGCGTACGTTTGCTAACGTAGTACTAGTACATACTATTACCTACATGTGAGATTACACGGCTACGTCGGGCTATCAACATAATTGTGTCGAATAAGACGACAAATTAAATTGCATTGGTTTGGAATTGGACATTAGCAACGGTGGTATTTTGATACTAACCAATTACTGATTTTAAACTCTAGTTGTAGGATATTCTGATATGTGTACGTGTATTTTCCACCAACTACTTAGTATTGAAATATACCTAAATCTCAACAAAAAGTAAACACCAAGTGTACCTACTTTAACGACAAACAACAAAACATACCGTAAAACAATGTCACATTAATATGCAACAGCTCATTGCGCTTTTAATGGAATCAAATCCCATAATTTATTCAAAATTGACTTATTGGATATACCAAATAGTGTAATTATTGTTTCATCATGTACAAAGTCCCATATTATGCAAAGCACACATGACTTTCACGAGACTATTATTAGCTATGAGGCCTGAACATCGGCGGTGCGTATGCAAGTCCCCGTCCAATTTGCCACGGCAATCAACTGTGTTAATAAGTTCAAGCCACGCTTCCACTCATCCAGATACTCAATCTCGCATATTGTTGGTATATGTACGGATTTTGTTAAATATTCACCCGCTTTTGTTCGTGTAAATTGGGTAATTTGACTTTTGAAATGCTGTTAGTGATAACGTTTTGTATGATTCCGCTTGAATGGTTTGATTTAAGTAAGTAGGTTAATACTGATTATGTTCATAAGTCGTTGATTTTACTGGATTTCGCTTGCTATATCGCAAATATCTATTTATATGTATTGTATGATTGAAGTTAGTTATAGCAAAACTTAAATTACCCTGTGAAGTCCATTACCTGCAACTCACAACTCACGTAGCATTCAATGACGTCATGCGTCACTGGCGTTCTATATCATACTTTAGTCTAACCTACCAATATTCTAGAATGCACAAGTATCATATTAAGCAGCCCTACACAGCAAACACTGCGTTACATCCCGTATTTAATTAGCAAGTGCAACCCTGCTGAGGTTGGCGTCGTCGCCGCATCAACTTGGTCGCACTCACATCTGCCGTATTCTATCCCATGTAGTCTATGCCTCGTGTAGTCTATGCCACGTATAGTCTGTGCAACTTCGCACTACAGTTATGTTCTCACCAAACAACTTTAGATAACTACACACGTTACTGTGCAGTTTATTCGCTGGTGTAACTTAGATTTTCTCACTATGCCGTGTATGTAAATATATTAAGTTTGTCTTTGTTGTGATAGAATTCAGGGTACAGTATTTTTATAAGGCCACAATAATTTCAGTTTATGTTTTCTACCGCAGAGCATAGATAGATAAATCATTAATAAGTGCACACAAAAGATTTAAATTGGTTAAATTAGGTTCTGTGTGTTAACAATTTGAGATCATTTAGTCGATTTCCCAACGATGTGTTGTCAGTAATCTTCAGAATTAACTTAAAAAGTATCAGTAATAATTATAAAAAGTTAAAAGTCACTCACTTAGGTATTAGTCAGCCATAAAAAGATGTATACGCGGTCAAAGTTTCATTTAATTACTTGCAATCTTTGTTTCATAACATTTTAAATGAAACTTCAGCATTGTGTACAAATTGATACAATATTAATTTCATTACATCTTTTTGGGGTTGTCTTTACCTACACAAAGCGTACCTTGAAAACATTAATTACGAACAATGCTCACGTGGAAAATTTGTAGACAGCCATTTGTGTGATATTGAGGAAGCCATATTATCGTAAGTTCTAATTATGCCATACTATGTAACCTTGTAACTGGTCACGTTTGAGAAGTTGATAAAGGGAGATAGAAGCGGGGCCTCGCTGTAATTATTCACAAATTGAAGAACATAACTCTGAAACAGAAATTAAACTTATTGATTTAGTCTGCCGACTCTAAGGTAAAGTTGTATGATGTAATTTGAAATTTCTTAAGGATATTTCGCGGAAGGTTTTCGACTGTAATTATAATTCCTCTGTCAAACAATGGTACGTGGAAATTGTTATAATACTAATTGGTTCAATTCCTCAGAGTTGTTTTATCGAATATGAAGTTATCATTGGAGTTAAGTAGAGTTATCGTGCTTGTAAACGACGCTTACAAATTTTCTCGAGTTTGTGGATTGTTTTTGCCGTTCGTCACTGCGTTTTGTTGCTCATCAAAAGTTGTAAGTTAAAAAATACATATTTACTTTGTCGATTGTTTTTCAAGTCTTCTTACCTTCGTCAAGTCTTTTCGGTGCCTATCCCGCAGTCTTTGAAGACTATAAGGTCTTCCACCAGTGCGTCCTGCCCGGATATGGTGCCAAAACGTGGACAGCGACAGTCGGGCTGATCCACAAATTCACCGTCACTAAGCGCGCTATGGAGCGAGCTATGCTCGAAGTCTCTTTCATGGATAAAATCAGGAATGAAATTATCCGGAAAAGAACCGGAATTGCTGATATAGCTTGCAGAGTAAGCAAACTGAAGTGGCAGTGGGCTAGCCATGTTTGATGAAGGATCCGGGCCGGTGGAGCTGAGACCTCGTATCGGCAAGCGTAGTGTAGGACGCCCCCCAGCTAGATGAACTGACTACCTAAAAAAGGTGGCTGGAACAGACTGGATGCGGAAGGCGGAGGACAGGGTGTTGTAGCGCATCATGGGAGAGGCCTATGTCCAGTAGTGGACTGCGATAGGTTGAGTTCATTGATTGATTGATCGTTATTGTCGTCTGATGACAGTTATAGAAAACAATTATGTAATGTCGCGATGTTTCTATTTTCACTGTGGAAAAATAATGCCACAAACTACCTACTTTGATATTTACGAAGAAACTTCTGAGGTTATTGTCTCTCTGAAGTACAGACATTATGGTTCAGTAATTGCACTGAAAAACAAAGATTCTAGCAAAATACTAATTAGCAATGTCTAAGGCAATATGTAGACGGAATTTGGTTACTTTCATGACGGCTTCAAAAGTCGTTTTCTCAAAGGTGAACTTTCTTAATATTGAGACACTTAGAATGTAAGCCAAAAATAATGATGTGCTTATGTGTAAGGTGACAAATTGGTACGAAAGGTCAAACGAGGTATTTATTCTTTCTACATATTATTATAATGAGCCATCATCTGCCTAGCCTTTTCCCAACTGTGTTGTGTGGTTGTTATTATTATAATGAGTATATAATAAGATGTAGGGTATTATTATATACTCATACACCCTACTATCCTACTAATATTATAAACGTGAAAGTTTGTATGAATGGATGTTTGTTACTCTTTCACGAAAAAACTACTGAACGGATTTGAATGAAATTTGGCATACAGATAGTTTACAATCAGGATTAACACATAGAATAGTTTTTATCCTGATATTCCCAAGGGATCGAAACTTATGCGGGTGAAACCGCGGGGCGCAGCTAGTATTATTATAATAATATGTATGAGTATAATATAATATATATGAGTATAATATAATATATACATATTATTATAATATTATAAAATATGAGTGTAGGTGAATGATTGTATTTCTAGAGACAAGTTTACCCACTAGTTAGCACGTGATAATAATGTGATTTCGTTTTCTGTTTATTTCAATATTTATAAAGCTTTTTCAATGCAAAAGGTTATACGAGGGTGACACTGAAAGTTCTTAGAAAATCTAAAACTGAACAAACTAGCAAGTTATTAGTTTTATTATATATTTTCAAAATCGTCTTCATTTCATAGAGGATTTTGTGCACTTGACTCATCCCGATGCCTACGCTTGTCCGAATCTGCTGATAAGTCACTCTTTTGTGAGTCTCTATCATACGCCGCACAACACTGATGTTATCTTCAGTCGTCGCCGTAGAAGGCCGTACAATTTTCAATTTGCCGCCAAATCGTAAACAAATGACAAATTATTAAAATACATACACAATAATATTGGCAAAGAGTTCCATTTTCAAAATTTGAATTTATTTTTTTATTATATCGTTTACAAGTCGCCAGTTCTAAAAACTTTCAGTGTCGCCCTCGTACTATGAGAAATACAGAAAAGTGCAATGGTCAAAGGAACAGGTACCACGCTTGACTTTAGAGAAAAATGAATATGCTTAAGTTTGCCCGAAAACGAGTTCACTACTGCTTTTACCAGTTTTCTCTACTTTTCATAGCTCTCGTGTTTTGCCTTGCAGTCCCATTTCCAAAACTTGCTCTGTAAAGAAAGGGATATTTATACGGATGCAGAAATTTTTCACATTTGTATGTAGTATGCGCTATCAACACCACCGGTGTCCACCAAAAATAGATTTTCTATTGTGTCATCATCAGTCCACTGTTGGACATAGACCTCCTATTGCACGCGATTCAACTCGATTTTCAGCAACTCATATCTAACTGCTACCAGCCACGGCAGTCACCTAATAGTAATAAGAGGAAAAATATCATAATCAGCCTATGACGTTCCCACTGCTGGGACACAGAGACACAGGCCTCCTCTGTCCGAGAGGGAGTGGGCCGTAATCCACCACGCGGGCCCAGTGCGGGTTGGTACTTTGGTAGATGTCATATGTCTTCGATTTTTTAGTTCCATGACATGTCGGTTTCCTCACGATGTTTTCCTTCGCCAATGTGATACAGTGGTGATCAACCTGGAAAAAAGCACCTGTCTGGGTTGGAATACCAAGACCTACGACTCGTAAGTCAGGTCCGTTACCACTGGGCCACTACATACAACACACTACGAGTAGTAGTGTGTTGTATGTAGTGGTATAAGAGGTAAATGCGCAGTAAACATATTAACGAATTATATAATAAGAAAAATTGTTCGAAATAGTATGCCAAAAGCCCGGAAAACACTATATTACTGTTCGTGACATGTAGCAGACCAGAGAACGAGGCATGTTCACTTTTCAGTTCATTTCTATATCTTGTTCCATTACAATCTTATAGCTCATCTTTCTGCAATGCGAATCGAGTTGGCAGCAGGCCCGGAAGTCGGATTTACACTGCTTCTCTTCTTTTTTTTTTTCGAGGATTGCGGGTAGTCTCTTTAATAAAATATTAATAGGGCCGTTGATGTTTTAATTCTTTTACTGGGCATAATAAGTTGAGTAGCTCGTTTTGATTTTAATTAGATAGGTACTTTTTTTGTAAAAAGACCCTTGTCCGTGCAGAACGCAATACTACAACAAATGAAAATATTGTCAATTATACTAGCGCATAGAAGTATTTTGAAATTCTTAAATAAATCTTAACATTGAAGTTGAATTTGTTTTTCAAAAATGCTTAGGTTATGTTAGTGATGGTGGGTTTTACCTATCAACCAACTGGTTATAGTGTCTATACTATTGGATAATATGTATTTGATTAAATTTTTGTATGCAAACTAGTAACGTCGTTAGATATACAAAGTTATAGAATGCTAACCTTTTTTTTTAAATAAATACATCGTCAGTAGGGACGTTAGTTTAGAGCCTGTTTCTAAAAATACTAAACGAATCTAGGTGTACTTCTATATTAGAAAAACATTTTGTGCACAAACTTTCGTTAAAAATGTAGGAGCATTCTACACTCGTTAAAAATTGAGTTTTACAATTTTTGGTATAGTAAATATCGCTCAAGCCGCTCAACGATCTACACTGAAAATACGCGTAAAAGGTTTGAAAAAATATGGTGGAAACTTCCAAACTGCTTCTTTTTTATTTTTAACTACATTCGTATTCATCGTTATTGTTATATACAGCCTGTATCAGAAAGATGTGATCATATTTAAGGGTTTGGTATAAACCTTCAACATTCCCCATGGGGTCAACTTTGTAATCGCGAAAAAGTTATCAGCAGTCCCATACATTTTGGTCGAGTAGGTATTGGAGTTTAGTATGGGACAATTGATAATTATTTCGCGATTACGATGTTGGTCAAATGGGGAAAGTTATTTAGTTTGATGGTCTATGAATATGACCACACCTTTCTCTTACATGCTGTATATGTAGTAAATAGAAGGTATTGTAATACATAAGGGACGCTTTTGTATATACAAGCTACATGAAGAAAGGCGTTGGGAAATACTTCGATGAGAATGTCGAGAAAAGCTGGATGTTTTATAAGCCGATTTCAGACCTTATACATACATATTCTGAACGATGGAAGAGTACGATGCATAAGGCTTAGGCACTTATAAGAGACCAGCACGCCATCTGAAACAACAAAGGATAACATAACTTCGTGCCTGTATTCTCCGGAGGGGTAGGCAGCATTATATACTTAGTACCTACACCCACATTTGACCAGATATATTCCAGTGCAATGTAGGTAATAGGAGGCCAGCTTATTGTTATCAACAAGACACAAAATCTATAGTCCGAGGTGCGAGGTACTTAGCAGTAGCGCTGGCGATCACTAGACCTACAAAAGATACAAACTTGTGAAAATATTTAAAATATATAGACTGGGTGGCAGGGTCATCAACGCACAAACTGTAAGCATGAATTCAGCACATGATTCTAGAATCATGTGCTGAATTCATGGTTACAGTTTGTGTTATAAAAAAAACAGCTGTTATATACAAAAGTGCAAACCTACGCGGTCAAAATGTATGGAACAGTAATTTTTTTTTAATAACCGCGAAAAATCTCTATGTATGGGGTTCCAGAATCATGTACTGAATGTATGGTAGGTAACAGGTTGCCCATCGATGTCTCTACCACTCTGTATAAAGATGTGAAAATACGGTTTTTAAAAACACATTTTCAGCCCAACAATGAATGTTCAAAGGGGAATTAGCGAATGTTATTGGAAGGTATTTATGAGATTCTCGTTAGTAGATTTTGTTCCCATTATATGGTAAAAGGCTCGCACCCTAATTGAACACGTGTATCGGCTGAAGGTTGGGGTGCAAAAGTACTTTAGTCTACAGAAAATACAGCCACAATGTGAATATTATTCTTTTCCTGTGCTGTGTCGTTTTGTTTTCTCAAAATTTCGTGCAAGACTACCTTTGATGAAATGAAATGCAATTGTTTATTCTGTAAATAGGGTAACGGAATCACACACGCGGCATATTAAAAAAAAATAAGCTAGATGGAGTTGACATTTCCTTCCTGACTACCCCCCGAGAAAAGGCGAAACGAACTTAGGCGTCAAAGTCTTTTGTAAAGCATTCGCAATCACACAAAAATATTCAGAAGCTAAAACAATACCATTCATTCCATTTATTCCTCCTCTGTCCATGCTGTAAGATTGTGGAACTCACTTCCGCCTAGCATTTGTGATTTAAAAACTATTTCTCTATTTAAACGTCGATTGAAAGAAAACCTTTCCTCTATACCGTAAGTATTTGTATATATATATATGTTTATATATTTTTGTATCATGTAATTGTTTAAATATACTTATATATCATTTTTTGCGTTATAATTATGTGTAGGTATATTTAATATTCTTGTTTTAGACTTTACACATTCATATTTTTCTCTTCTTGTTCTCACATACTATTGTCTACATTTCTTTTTAACTTCTCCTTTTGCAGGTCTGCTGGAAGAATTTTTTTTAAGACATAAGCAGTACTTTGTACTCATATTATAACTATGTCATATTCCTATGTATTTTACTGTTTGTACATAAATAATAAAATAAATAAATACCACAGTACAGTAAATTCTATTGAGAAAATACAATCGTATTACTTTCCTTTATAATCACCCTATAATATTCCCAGTGCTGGGACACAGGCCTCCTCTCTGTGAGAGGAAGTCGGCCGTAATCCACCGCGTGGGCCCAGTGCGGATTGGTAGATGTCACATGTCTTCAAATTTTTGGTTCTAGGACATGCCGGTTTTCGCACGATGTTTTCTTTCACCGTTTTTGAGAGCAGTGGTGATGAAATTATTTAATTTAATATTATTTATTAAATAATTTTACACACTATTACAATCTACTAATCTAATATAACACCATCACTAATTTACATCAACTTAAAAATTAATGCTCTATTTTCTTAGTGAGCATCAATGGAAAGTGATTTTAATATTTAGAAGTACCGATCGGCTTTTGCTGTTAACTGTACTTTGTTTTAATCTCCAGTAGAGTAGGTAATAAGATGCCAATTAGAGTTTGACAGTAGATCGGATTAATTTACTTGTTAGCAATAAAGCGACTATTCAGTATTAATTGGTCCCAACTGATGTGGATTGGGTCGATTTATTTAATAATTAATAATGATAATATCATTATTATAAAATGGTTAGTGGATTTCTAGGGCTCGTGGCTAAAACACAAGGATAGGTGAAACTGAGGTGCACATGTATTTATATCGAAGCATCTTCGTGTCTCGGGCAACACGTTAGGCAGTCAGTCCCGGTTGTCATAGTAACGAAAGTTGTAGGTACCTACCGCGGTCGGAAGCTTGACAATCTGACACCGGTTTAACCTTTGGAAGTCGATGTGATCCTTTAGTAATATGGCTCAGAAGGTCAGAATTTTTCGTGTAAAAAATTGATATTCAGACTGTAAACCGATCGCCGATCTCATAGTTGAGAAAAACTTAAGCAGATTATGAGATTGCCTATTTATTTAAATAAATTGAGGGTTTTTTTTCTAAAAAGTTTATAATATTTACATTTTGTGGGTAATCTGTAATTAATCTTTTTAATTTAGGATTAAAAAGTAAGGTAAGGAGGTAAGTAGGTTTAATAGTTTATTTATTTAATTCGTTAGTCTTGTGTCACGACACTAAAATGAAATATTTCGGACTGCATCACCATTACATACCTATTATAAAACAAAGTCCCCTCGCCGAATACGAATACAGGATTGCAAACAATTTTCTTGATACAAAGACATCTGAAAGTTACCTCTAAACCGTACAATGAATGGATAATCGAATAGAATAGAATAGAATCGTCATTGTGAAACTAAATGAAGTTGATTGAGTAAAACTGGTGTTAAATTACGTGGAACTAATGGCAAAGGTTGCAATAGTACAACATGGAACTCAACTATAATCACATGGAACTAAATAGTTGCAGCAGTTCCATATGAAAGAAATGTCATGCTATAAAACTAGTTTAAAATAAAATGACATGGAACTAGTGGTACAAAGTATTCATTTTTTAAGGTTGCAATAGTTCCATGTGGAACTAGCTACATGGAACTACGGGGAATAAAGGTAATATTCAATGAATAATTACAAATTAGGTCAAAAAACTTTGGAGGATAATCGAACAATGCACCACCACCATATTAATAAGTTATAATAGTAAATGTAATATTCAGTAAAACGATGACGTCGCTACAGGAACACGGTTTTAGGAGACTATTCTTAACTTTTCGAGAAACTTTGATTTGCAGTCACAGATTTTGAAAACAATACATAACCCCTGCTATACGAGTATCTAAAACCTACTTATCATTTCAATTAATAATAAGTAATCGACATACAATTTATTTTTTAACAAATTAATATCTAATAATATCATTTGTGGGGCCAACATGGCCAGAGATCGCACAAGACAGGGAGGTTTGTAAGAAAAAAGGCGAGCCCTTTGCCCAGCAGTGGGACATAAAATAGGCTAAATAAAAAACAAAAATTTGGATTTTTTTTTACATAAACCTTCACGAACTCCTTTGATTATAGAAACGTATTAATTTTACGTTTAGACAAAAAATCTTAATAATAAAACGTCAAGGATTAAAATGGCGTCTTGTCATTGACATAATAAAGCGAGAGGGTACAGTTCGTTCCCAGTTATTTTACCTTTGATTTTGCATTACTGTCCAAATCACAATGATCATTATTCTCATTTTAATAACGTTGCTGTTGGGTTGCTGCCACTGACAAGTCTGTCAAAGTCATTGTGATCTTTATATTCGTTACAATAAGGTCACTGTCTAATAACATTGATAACAAGTTTGTTGCTAGGGATTTCCCTCAAGTCAAGAAAAGATCAAAGAAGATTTTCTTGATTTTATTATGGACAGCATTTTATATTTTATTTAAGTATTTGATAAATAATTTTTAAATATATATATTTACTTTAGGTCTAATATATATAATTAAGTGCTACTAACACCTACTGTGGATTGGTCCACAGTCAAGTTTTTTTTTTTAACACGGTATGATTATTAACTTCATTTGTAAAGTTGTCAAAAAATAAAAGGCCCGTTTTGACATTTGAGAATGCGTTCTTGACACCTGTTAGTTTCATACAAACGAATATGTGTTTTGCGAATTTGATCTTTATTAACTACTAGAACAGCTGTTAATGTCAAAACGGGCCTTTTATTTTTTGACAACTTTAACAATTAACAATGTAATAAAATCTTGGAAGTCAATTTTAAACTACGTCTAAATTGTCGTATCGAAATGAAATTTTGCATGTCTAACGGGTGTAAAAAGACACTTAACGAAGCCGAGAGCCATTTGTACTCCCCGTCATTTTAATCATTTTGTACCGGACCGTACCTGGGAACCTTCTGGTTACGGAGATATTGAAGGTCAAAATTCCAACTTTTACTGACGTTTTGTTATGAAAACAAGTTTTTAATGTTATAATACAACTTTAAATACCCCCACGACCCCATGCACCGTTGCATGCACCCATAAGTACAATATTTTGCGTGCGTTATGTTGCACACTATCGTAAACAGTGATTTTTCATACCAAAAATAAAAGTTGTTTCCCAGCAATAATTTTTGCACAAGGTTTGATGTAATGAATGCGTAGTTGACGGCTATGTGATGGGTCTTTTTGCAGCCTGTATGTAGTTTGGATGACAATACTATAATTTGGTATCCTGCAGCTGATCTGATGATGGAGCCAGGAGGTGGATAGTGGAACTCTTCAGTGGGTACTAGTAAACCCCTCGAGTTTGGCCTTATATGATTCGTTTTGACGAATCCAATATATTGGGCTTGGTAACGAGGGTCTGAAGATGGAACCAGGAGGTGGATAGTGGAACAACTCTTCGGTGGCTCCTAGTAAACCGCTCAAGTCATAACTTTGTTGGGTTTAGACTTATTAACTTAACGAAGGCCTGTAAGATGCCATTGAAAAAGACACCATCGGAATTGACCCCTTTTTACTCTTTTATAAACCGGGGTCAAAAAGTAACTTTTAACTGAAGTCCGGCCACATCCACCTACACCCAAGTCCTCCTGTTCTGATACCATAACCGTCTCATTTTCACAGAATCGGGAAAACATTATATCCACCAGTCCACGTTTATTTTCAGAGCTTTTTCAATGTACGACTTAATCCGTTTCATATTCGAACGAATGTGAAACGCACTGCCTTGAGCGCAGTATGTAGAACTGCAGATAATCATTACCTAAGGTGAAAAGTATGGACCATTTAATTGTAATAACTTTTTAATTTAATAAATTATTGACGTCTAGTATTTTGAGTTGAGCTATTACAAGCTCTGGTGAACTGTGAGTGTACTGTTGTACATCTCTACCTATCCTTTCGAAAAAAAAGCGTGATGTTATGTTAAATAATAATATCAATATTTTTTAATAGTTATTAAAAAATAACCTGCCCCGGTGTTCTGGCCTGTGCCGAAGAACACTATTAAAAAAATGTAATGGCGATGTGAAACAACAAACTACAATTTCTTTCGTTTCTTGATTCTACTATTAGCCTTGACCAGAACGTATAATGAAAGCCAGTCCAGTTATTAAAGGTAATATCGCCCTTACTGGTAAGAAGTACCTTTTAATTTTGGACTTAAATAGTCGAAGTTTTTATTAAAATCATGAGCTATAATCAATGCTATATAATTTAAGTATCTGGGCCACTGGGTCACTGAAGATCTGAAAGACAATTGCGACATTTAAAGGGAACGTGGTCGCTGGCTGTCCGTTGTAACATGCTGGCCCGCAGGTTTGCGCGATGTACGAAACTAGTTAAAGTTACGCTATTCAAAGCTTACTGTCAGTCCTTCTACACGTGCAGCCTGTGGGTCAACTTCATTCAGCGGGCATACAGCGACCTACGCGTTCAATATAATAAAGCACTGAGAGTACTGTTGCGGCTGCCGTAGCGTTGTAGTGCGTCAGGGATGTTTGCGGATAATAATATTAATGGTTTTGCCGCCATTATTAGGAGTAGATGCGCATCCCTGATGACGCGTGTTCGCGACGGCACCAACAGTATTCTCAGTGTGTTCGCAGACCGGTGGGATTCCCCGATGTTGCGGAGGTGGATGCAGCTCCACACTGAGTTTTAATTGTATGTACATCTGTGTCTGTAACCTACTAACACTAGAAGTTAAGTAAAATTGTTACTAACCCTATGGACTCCTGTCTGAAATAAAAGTTTCTCTTCTATTCTTAATTCAAATGCAATCTTACATGTGAAATCTAGCTTATACAATTTGTTTTTATTGATAACTTAGATAACAGTTATCAAGTAGTTAGTAGGTATTGACAGTGATTCTGAGAAATATTATTTGGTCTGAATTCACAACTTAGTTCAATGTTAAGATAATTTATAACGTAATTCCAGGTACAATTACCTATACACGCAAATTGATTCGATCTAAAGCTGGCTGTTGTTTGACGTAAAACAATAGTGTGTATAGGCCGAGATCTAGAAACGTGACTTAGCACGTACTTTGGCTAGGCGTTGTTCCTGTCACTGTCGTTCAACTGTCAAATTACAAGCGCAAGATAGAGACGGGAACATGTCTACAAGTCAAAGCACTAGCCAACTAACGTTTATAGATCTTGGCCTCAGCCCTAAAGGTGACGAATCACAAACCATGTCGTCACCTTACTGATTAATACTGTATATACGTCGTTTTAATATGGAGAACCTTTCTTCGCGTCGGAATTTTCATAAGCGTGCGCTATCATTAATAATAATTAGAGTTCGCGGAACAATATAAGCTGAGTGGTTTGGCCTATTTTGAGATTTTAGGCCTCTATTCCATATCGGTTAGCTTATGGCTCGTGGCATCATAATGGACTTCGTTAGAATGTATTTGAAATTATTGGATATGTGTTTGTTATTTTTTTTCGAGTCTTATTTGTGGTTTAACTATCTACAAGTTGTGTGCCCGATGGGATTCCCCATCGGTATAAATGACTAACTTCTATACAAACTTTCATCCCCTATTTAACCCGTTTCAAGGGTTGAATTTTCAAAAACCC
This sequence comes from Apamea epomidion, assembly GCA_947507525.1. Lineage (NCBI taxonomy): Eukaryota > Metazoa > Arthropoda > Insecta > Lepidoptera > Noctuidae > Apamea > Apamea epomidion. Next base: position 11,516,998 of record OX382231.1, read on the forward strand.
TCTGCTCTACCCTACTAGGGTAGGGTAGAGCAGGGGGTTTTTGCATAGGGTATAGGCATAGGGTAGGCCCTATGCTCACTTTCATTATATAAGGAATTTTTGTGAAAAAGGTGAACGGGCAGCGTACTATGGGTTTCTGCCCTGAAGCCCAATAGCCATAAGATATATACGTATATATACCTTAATGCTATTGGCGGATGCAGCAGACTTAAAGTTCTGTCCGGCTAACCGACTCTTAAAAACATCGTTCTTAAAATGGCATCTAGGAGTCCAATGTTTTAAAATGTCCGTTTATGGGCTTAAAAGACGATGTTTGCAAGACACAGAATTAATGAAACTGAATTAATTGACGAAATACCAGAATTACAACAGTTAATTACTCACATTTGGAGCTCTGTAGCTACTTACGTTTTAACAATCGAAAGAAATCGTCATAATAAGAACTACTCTCCTTGGTGAGATCTTTAAATTGGTAGATGTCCTAACGCTATTGGGCTTCAGGGCAGATTTACCCATTATCCTTTAATGCTTCTAGGCCCAACGATCTAGGCTGTGCTGTGCGTTGTCTGTCCACCGCTGCTCCTGCGCAGAAGCAGTGGTAGCTCAGTAGTAACGGCCGCGACATACGAATTGCAGGTCGTAGGTTCGAACCCAGTCAGGCAGTTTACTTTGTGTAAATTATTTCATCACCACTGCTCTCAAAACGGTGAAGGAAAACATCGCGAGGAAACCGGCACGTCCTAGAACCAAAAATTCGAAGACATGTGACATCTACCAACCCGCACTGGGCCAGCGTGGTAGATTACAGCCCAGTCACTCTCACCGAGAGGAGGCCTGTGTCCCAGCTGTGGGAACATTATAGGCTGATTATGTGTTGTCTGTCAGTGAATGAATGAATTTAAGACTTTTATTAAGGATCGGTTTTTCATTCGCCAGTTAACTTTTATCGGACGAATAAGGTTGTCATTTTGGCAGTTTTTATATGGAAAATCTGTCAAAACGTCACATTAATTCTTCAGTTATCTTGCAAAATAGGCCCTAAGTATCTATCTAAGGGCTGATTTTTCAATAGTTATCTTTTATCTAAGGAATATATATTGTGGTTTGACAGCTTTTGAATAGAAAATATGTCAAACTGTCAGATTTATTATCCTGATAAATGCTATCTGACTATTGAAAAATCAGGCCTAAAGACTATAATATTTGGTCACATGTTTGTCACATTGGCCATAAATGTTTGTAATATTGGCCGTGTATTTGCCATATTTTGTCATATCGGTGCGTTGGCGGTTGGTGCGGTATTTACAAGTATGTAAGTTCAGAAAGCATATGTGCTACATATGAGTAATTTCAGCTGTCTTGTTTGAATTGAAGTTGTTCGCCGGGGAACTGTTTGCATGATTAAAGGAGTAGTTATTTGTATTATTTGTTCCTTCCCCACGATATGCTGGCGTGGTTATATTAATTAAACGTCAGTTTTAGAATTTGATCTATTCAAATTGTTTATGTACGCAAGTTAAGTAATCGTTATCGTCAATCAGTGTGTTAAAGACATGTGATAAAGTAAATTAAAATATTCCTTTTTCAATTGATTAGGATTTCAATTGGCACTCTGTAAAGTTAAAGTTTAAGGGGTTTATTTATAAACTTTGCTTAAAGTTGCGATGATAAGCGACTGTTTAATCATACATTTTTGACGTTTGAACGTCACTTAACTTTGGGCAACGTTTATAAGTAAAGGGATGATTCTGATAAAATGTATTTGATTTTAAATGGTTTTATGTCATAACACAAAAATATTCACGTTACTTTTCACAACTCCTACCGATAGCAAGCGGGTTTCAGAATAGGGCCACCGGTTTGACCACTCCCTAGCACCGCATATACTGGAATTAAAATTACCTATATTGTATCGAAGAGGCTTTTTGTCGATAGGTTATTGATATCTGATCGATATGGGCGCGTCGATAGTGACGTCATCAATAACGGCCCACCAGCATGCGTGTGTGACTACGCGGATAAAGCTTTTAGATATAACAATACATGATGGATATTGAATTTCAGGAGAATCTTTGCATGTGAGATTTGTATCATAAATTATCATCGATAAAGTTAAGTAAGGTAAATAAATTCACTGTAGAAAAAAGTGTCTTTTTCACTGGTACAGTCACGAGCAAAAGTATATATACAATCAGCTTTATTCAAAAGCGATTTACTCCTTTATTTTTTAATGAAATTTTATGTTGTTACGAACATAGCATTTTCGAACCCAAAGGTTTATGTAATGTGACGTATTTCAACATTGCATTCGTTATTTCACGAAAAAATCGCAATTGAAAGTTGGCAAGTGTTGACATATTGGTGCTCGTGACTGTACATAGTGTACATGCTACTCGTGTAATATTATAAGGTGTGATGACCAATGAAAAAGTGACTTTCTGTGTATATTTAACATTATAACTGCTATTTAGTATGTATATGTGGCTGCCAATGCTGTGTGCAATATGCCAACACCGCGGTATTTTTTGTACTGACATTGTAGGATGAAATAACCGACCAATTGTCTTTTTAATATTGGTCATGTTGTAATGTCTCAATGTAAATAATTAAATCCGCAGAAAAATAAAATAACTGCCCGATATTTCTTTCAACTAATCATAATAACCTCCATAATGTTTAAATAACAGTTGTTAAAATTGTTACCATTACAATTTTTACAAGCTTTTATTTTATTCAGTTTCACCTGTCTCGATGTTTGTCTGTAATCAAATCTTGCAAGTTAAATTTGATCCACTTCCCGGTTACCGATTGAGCTGAAATTTTGCATGCATATGCAAATTAGATGACAATGTAAAATAATTATGACATGGAGCTGATCTGATGATGGAACCGGAGGGTAGCCATTGGAACTCGGTAGTTAAACCTCATCGAGTTTGCACTCGTTTGATCTGTCTTGACGAGTACTTTGGTGCTAGATGGTAACCAGGGTCTGATGATGGAGCTGGAAGATGGCCATATGAACTCAGTAATTAAACGAGATAACCCCATCGAGTTAGGGCTCGTTTGATTCGTCTTGACGAGTACTTTGGTGCAGGATGGCAACCAGGGTCTGATGATGGAGCTGGAAGGTGGCCATAGGAACTCAGTAATTAAGCGACACAACCGCGTCGAGTTTGATTCGTCTTGATGGGTGGACCGTTTTTGATGGGTGGGGAGTGATGGTGGTTTGGTGGAGGTGAATATGCGACCCCATCTTTGGAAAAATAAGTTCGTTCGTTTGTTAACGGAAAAACCCTTCTACGCGCTACGAACTACGCCGTAGTCAATTTCGCATCAAAAATACTAAAAAGTTAGAAATAAAATTAAAAGAAAGAAAAAACTTTTTCAAAACAAGCTTTTATTACTTGTTAATAAAAAGAACTAAAAAGTTAAAAATAACTCAAACCTGATAAGAAAAATACCATTATATAGGTACCTACTAAATAAAAGCGTGTTACATTGTGATTGCAAAAGAAAAATAATGAAGTTGTAATATACTAAATATTCTTTAATGTTCCATCAAAATATAACACGCTTTTTTCACCCTATTGTATAAATGGCCTAAGCATCTGCCAGCCAGTTCACTTAATTTTATATTAGACGCATTGGCTGTATATCATTCAGGCTGCTAGTTGAACGGCGCCGTCTAGTAAAAAGGCTAGACTATAAGGCTAATTAAGCTAGTTGGCTGCGACTTATACCTATATAACACTGTTAATGTTGTTATTAATGCTGTGTGTGTATGTTGTTGTTGTGTTTATGTTGTGTGTTATGTTGTGTTGTTGTGTGTGTTGTTAATGTACATCGCTATCTCGCTATTTAGACTGCGGAGTGATCAGTAAATATAGGTTTAATATAAATCCGAAATTCGAGTCATACAATCCGAAAAATACAATAAAACTGTAAACAGCAGTAAAAATCGGTTGATTTTCCAAGAAAAATAAGTTATCAGAGAATATGCAAAAATATCGCATCACAGAGAAGTATATTTGCTAAAACATTGTTGTATAGATATGCAGAAAGCAAACCAACAAGCCAGCCATATGAATCGAGATTCACTGAGTCTATTTGAATGCAAAATGAAACAGCACGCAAAACTTCTTGTATGAAGCACGTCTCGTGTGAAATCCTGCCGTCTAAGAATACCATCCCATTTTCTGCCAGCTTACTGTAAATAAGAAAATTCATTCGAACTGCGTCGTTAAACGTAATCGAGCGTCGTGGAAAGTATTAAAGAAGCAGACGCTATATTGCATAAGTTAAGATGTTACAATGGAAACTTTGAGTAGAGCACAAGTGTGCGCAATTCCTCTTTGGCAAAATACGTCCTTACTCATCAGAGGGAGTTACGTAACGTTGGTACGGCGATGTTCTTATAGCAGCCCCAGCCGTACCGTTAAAATAATATCATGCAAGTTCAATTGTTTTTGGTACTTACTTCATTTGTAGTAATTGCGTCTTACGTTTGAGTTTTACTTGCTGATGGCGGAGATATGTTATACTAAATTCTGTGATATTACTCCGCGAGGGTTTTAGGTATTTGAATCTTATTAATTTAGAATTTTGTTTCATAATTATGATTTAAAATATCTAGTGATAACTTTATAAGACTATTATCATATTTATAAGACTTTTAAACTAGCGGACCTACAAGTTTTAGTACCTAGGTAGCAATAGTCGTCAGATGCTTCGAGAAAGGACATGATGATCATCTTCCTAGCCTTTTCCCAACATTGTTTTGGTCGGGTTTCAGTATAACCGGATGCAGATCAGTACCAATATTGAACACGGAGCGACGGTAAGACTGGTTGTCAGACTTTCAAGCTTCTGACTACCCGTAACGACTGTCAAAGATCCACGAATGACTGTGGTTCCAGCGGCTTAAAGTGCTTTACGAGGACGCAAGTTATAATAAAAAAAAATATTTTAAAAACAAGTTTTTATTACTTATTAATAAAAGGACTATAAAGTTAATAATAAATTTAAGCCCGATAAGAAATAAATAAAAGCGTGTTACATTTTGATGGAACATTAAAGAACATTTAGAACACAATGTAACACGCTTTTATTTATTTCTTATCAGTTTTAAATGTATTAATAACTTTTTAGTCCTTTTATTAATAAGTAATAAATGCTTGTTTTTAAAAAGTCTTTTTTTTCCTTTTAAGTTTATTTTTAACTTTTTAGTTTTTTGATGCGAGATTGACTACGGCGTAGTTCGTAGCGCGTAGCAGTGTTTGCCGTTATATGCGTTTACTGCTCTTAAGCTACCTGTTCATCTTTAGTCCCTGGTTACCATCTAGCACCAAAGTACTCGTTAAGGCGAATCAAACGAGCCCAAACTCGATGGGGTTATGTCGTTTAATTACCGAGTTCCAATGGCCATCTTCCAGCTCCATCACCAGACCCTGGTCACCATCTAGTACCAAAGTACTCATCAAGACGAATCATACGAGCCCAAATTCGATGGGGTTGTGTCGTTTAATTACCGAGTTCCTATGGCCATCTTCCAGCTCCATAATCAGACCCTGGTTACCATCTAGCACCAAAGTACTCGTCAATATGAATCATACGAGCCCAAACTCGATGGGGTTGTGTCGTTTAATTACCGAGTTACTATGGCTATCTTCCAGCTCCATCATCAGACCCTGGTTACCATCTAGCACAAAAGTCCTCGTCAAGACGGATCAAACGAGCCCAAACTCGATGGGGTTGTGTCGTTTAATTACCGAGTTCCTCTGGCCACCTTCCGGTGCCATCATCAGATCAGCTCCATGTTATAATAATTTTATATTGTCGTCCGATTTACACATCATGAAATTTTGCATGCATGTGCATGCAAAATTTCAGCTCAATCGGTTGAAGATATCTGCTTCAAAATTGAGTTGCAAGAACTGAAAAATATATCAAGCATACTAAAACCAAATTGATTTTGCCTGCGATTTTGTTTTCGTTGTATGAAATCATTTAAAGTGTACAAGAACATAAATATTGCTACAATGTTTGAATACGTGAGTCTATCTACGCATGTACCTTCGCGTCTATTTAAACGTAGATTTCTCATTTCATTAACTAATAGGATATATGTACATAGTTACTCCATGTAATAAACCAAAAGATTTTCGATGGGTTTTATACACATTTATCTAGTTTACCAGTAAAGTTAAAAATAACCTAACTTTCTTATTTATAAATCTCAATGTTAGAAGAAAATTACAACATTAAATAAAGCATCTCAGAGCTCAACTTATACATAGTTCATCTCACTGGTGAATGCTTCTACTTGAGTTCGTCTGGTTACAGGCTTTTGTGACGCTCCACTGTTCCACACTGTATTTTAGTTGCGCTCCTAAACAAACTCCGCTGACAAAGACAAAGGCGCAAACTACTTATGTCTAAGCTTTATAAGCCTATTAAAGGTTAAGAACGTTAATTATATAAATTAGACAAGATTCTCAGAAAACCCTAGCCTTGAGTTACAAACTATTTCGAATAAACCTTTTAAAAGTACGCAAGACGGAAGTTTGCGCTTCCTGTTTGATTATTGTTGAGTGGAAGCTCACTGTCCGTTTCTCCCAGTCAATCCCTTTGTACACCACTGTTTCTTAAATCTTTGTCCTGTCTCACGTTTGAATTGTTGGCTTGCAGCTCTTTCAACCCTCTCTGTTTTTGTTCGTTGAATATTTTAGTCTGTTAATTGGATTATAAGATTTGAATAAGGCTTCTTTGACGGTCTTGTATGGATGTGAAAGCTAATTAAAATTTCTTATCGGCACGAGCATCCCGGATTATATTAAGTTGATTTACGAGTACTTTATATAGGTAAATGTATACGTATATTTGGTTTGGTTCCTAGGTAACGTCTCATTACGTCGGGCCGCCGTGTCTAGGGGTAAATATTGGTGTAAGCGCAGCAGCACCTGTCAACTATAATGTTTGAACAATGTAGCCCGTTTATATGCAAACGAGGCTATTTCAAAACTAGCGAGTGATTTTCTTTGTTGTTAAGAAAGAAAGAACAGTCTATATCTCCGGAGGATTAAATGTATAAAGAAAGATATGGGTGTAATGAAAAAGATTTTCGTTCAATACAGAGACAAACATCTTTGTGTTTCCACCATTGATATTCGGCGGGGCGGGATGGAAGTTGGTGCGTTTGTTTCGCTACATTTGCCGGCGTCGCCCGCTCGCTACATTTCATTAGTGCCTCCTCCCTCTTCGATATTGTTCTGCTTCTGTTTATTGCGTGTACGTATAGATTAATTAATTTGCGTTATAGATTTTTATTACGACAAATAAAGGGATAACTGTGTGTAGTGACTGTTTATTGTATTTTGTTTTATTTAGTATTCAAAGCGAGTCTACTGCTTCGTATACATTAAACATTGTTTAAGAAGCTTTTTTCTTGGATGATCGCACTGCGGTTAGTTTTACAGGCAGGGACTCCACTAAAATATAATTTTAGGTCTAATTGTTCGAAATAACGATAAACTCATTTAACGATAAACTCATATAACATCTATTGCGGGGCGGCCAAGCTCGGCCGCATATGCTGTTAGAAAGATAAGACAATTAACAGACGAAGAAACCGCGCGCTTGGTCTATTTTAGTTACTTCCACAGTATTATGTCATATGGCATTTTACTGTGGGGTCGGGCTGCTGACATTGAATCCATTTTTATTTTTCAAAAGAGAGCTGTCAGAGCCATTTACAATCTACGTCGCCGCGAATCTCTTAGGGAACTATTTAAAAGGGTTAATATTATGACGGTACCTTGCCAATTCATTTATGAAAATATTATGTATGTAAGAAAAAATCAACATCTTTTTAATAAAATAAGTGAAAGACATAATTTTAATACTAGAAATAAAGATAAATTAGATCAACCTTTTTTCAGATTATCTAAAGTACATACATCTTTTATGGGGTACTGTGTTAAATGTTACAACAAAATACCTTGTGAAATATTGCAATTAAATGAAAGGAAATTTAAAACTTATATTAAAATTACACTTTGTAAGCAAGGATATTACAAATTAGAGGATTATATCCAAGATAAGAATGCTTGGAAACATGCTGGTCTTGCTCCATAGGACAATCTCTAGAGTCTAGACAAAATCAAACTGGTTGCTAATGTAATTGTATAATTTATTCTTTTTTTTTTTCTTCTTTGACATTGATTTACATTCTGTAATTACTTGGGGTCACACCCGGACTTATTACTCCTTATTTATTTATGAAAATCGTCTACGTTTGGAATGTTTGTGAATATGTGAGCACCATGTATCTATCACATAGTTGATCTATATGTCATGGTTACATTTATCCATTTTAATTCTTTTACCTATTGTGGTATAGTAATTTTATTTTTGGGTGCATCGTCTTCACATATAATTATATAAATAATGTATGCAATATATTGTAAAACATTTTAAAAGAGTAACGGTGGAGTTTCTTGCCCATTCTTCTCCATACGAAAATTACCTTTTGGAAGGGGCGACTAGAATCAATTTTATTTTAATTTTATTATTGACGTTCAAAAGTGCCTTTTATGTGCCTATTTGAAATAAATGATTTGACTTTGACGTTGACTTTGAAGGCTCCAGTGTTCTGAAAGTAATTTACAAGTATTACTTTTAAGTTTTTGAGATCCTTGGCAAGATCTTTTTTGAGTTCAATAAAATTAATTTAAACCTTAATGCCTACAACATAAAGACTATTCGGACAAGTTACAAATATATAGTACCAATATACCAATATAGTATAAATCAAGTGCTAGCTTAGTTAATAGCCATTACAAACTCTTGGCCCATATAAAATCGGAGTCAATAGGCCGGCTTATGGGAGGCGTCGCTGGTAATCTCAAACTCGCGTACCGCGGTAATAAAAACACTCCAGAGCATACAGATCGTTAAATTACTTCTAAGCCCTTAACCCAACTAATCTATCTCGAATAACTTTGTACAAAGTCGATTTCATTTTCGAAACACACCATAGTAATGAAGACAAGCGATTTGTGCCCGAGAACATATTCTTTTGTCGCTGTAACTGGGGGTATGCTCTCTAGGTCCGTCAACAAAGATACGGGCCTGTCCAATAGTAGTTGATTGGTCAAAACCAGTGTCAGATCCAATTTTTCTGACGGGCAAATACATATTGTACGTGCGTGTAGAGACAACTATCGTGTTGTCATTCATTCTTAGTTCGGGGTCCGAGTGAATCTTATATCCGTAGGTGATACGGAGTAGGAAACGAACGTAATTTCGGCTGAAGCTACGGATTTCGTGCTTACGGAGTAGACCCTCTGATTAATTGAAGGAATGATTCCAATCCGTCATTTGCGTATCTACCAGCGGACATTGCGCGGCAAAAGTGGCACCATTCACGGCGGATGTCTCGATACGTCAGTATGGCTTTAGGTCACAAAACGGCCACAGATAATTGAAACCACCTAGGTACTTTTGCATAGCCGTGTGCGTGAGTCCGATAATAGGTATGCAATTTTGATTCATCTCCTCACACATACTCCTATTAAAAAAAAACACACAGAGTGCTACTGAGTGAGCCTATCACTTCCCAAGTGTAGAAAACCGATGAAGAATCTGAAGAAAGGTAAGAAAACAAGATAAAGGAGTCCATAGGTAAGTAATTTACATCACTGTCATCGATAAAGGGGTTAGTCAGAGTAAATATCAGTCTCCTTCGAAAATTCATCTTCAAGAAAAAAGTGCCGAACGAATCTTTTGTCTCAGACTTTTGCTTCGTAGCATAGCAGTAACTTATTGTAATTTGTAGCATTATTATTGTAACATACATTTCACGCCAGAAACATTTACTACATGGCCAGCTTTAATAGAATTACTTTAGTAGAAAATTATCATTAGTATTCCCAGCTGTCTTTTACATTAAACCTTAATAAAAACCTGATATTTGCTCTTATTGATGTGGCGTTTTCACTTTTACAAGCATCTGCCGTTGACTGAACGATTAAAGAAAACAGATGACTTGTTCCACGGTGAATGACATAACAATGACAATTAATTACGACTAAATCGTTCGATAGAAATGTAGCGATGTTATCCAATCAAGGTACGGTGAAGTCGATGAGGGAATGACTTCTCTGAAGGCTTTATTCGTGGAACCCGGTTATGTATTGACAATACATAGGTACAATGAGCGGCATAAGATCCATCATGCAGCTATGTACCGCTTTGTTTGATCATGATTAAGTTGTTACGGCTTTTGAATGGATCGTCGCGCGTGTATTAATCAGACCGCTCCCAAATCGTCTATTAATCAAGTTTAAGCATCTGGATGACAACGAACTGTCAGCTTAAGTAGTGTTTAGTTTACGACGTACTGTAAACAATCGTTTGCGGTAACTTGTCTCGGCTCACTGCCTTCATTGTTTAATGTTTACTTGATTGTAATCATAAAGTTTGCTGCGTTATATTAGGAATTCGGAACGGATTGTAATTACGCGTGTTGATTAATAACTAAATAATATGATCTTGATTAGTTTCGGAACTATCTCTCTGTTGATAGAATCTATGTATCTACTCGTACCTATAGTTTCTGTATGTAAACTTTACTATGTTTCGATCAACAGTTCTACTGTACTGCCTCATCGTACACCCTGAAACGTAATCAATAACACTATAAAATAATAACACGCCTCCTACGCATATCCAGACGTTCGTTGGTCTACTATACCTCTATTAATAAAGAGAATAAAATACGTAGGCAGCTGATAACAAAGAGCTTTTTGAATTTGCTACATAAAGACCTAAATCGCTGTTCTAATTTTCATCATACAAACCTCAAAGCGCATTAGAACTGAATAGCAGTTCCGGTTCATAAAAACCGCTTAATATCATCTAAAGTTCAGCTTCAATTGATCGCAAGGCGCAAAAACGTTAAAGCCGTTATCCCAGTAAGCGCATTCGGCATTCCAAATCAACAATGACATTAACCCCCCTAGTGTGGCAATCAGAGAGTAAGTGGGAATTTCCGCGTCGTTTCATACGGCTCCCGGCTAAATGTTAAGAGTTCGCTGCCTACGTATCTACGTACCTACCTACGGCGACCACTCTGTGGGGACCCACTGACCGAGCGCCCGGCGAGCGCCGATACCCGCCACTCGGGAACACGGCTCATTTATAAAAAAGAACCGCTAACGATGGTCTAAGCATCCTACTGATTCAATTACAATTTAACGTTGTTTGAACCACACATAATGTTGAATTTGTACGAAACTTCTGTTACACAGTTATTTATGTTTGTTGTGAGAGTTGAACCCTGAAGTTATAATGTTCACGCACGACGCACAATCATGTTTTATTAAAAAGTTTACGAGTATATCGGAGAAAAAATCTCCGGGAAAATGTTACTTTTTCAAATGTGCGTGTGTAACAGTTGACTATTGCACTGTTTCTATTAATTAAATTCTTCTACTTTATTTATGAATCGGGACATTAGATAACTGTGTTCCGCAGAATTCTATCTGAAAAGGTACTTGAATGGGATTAGGTTTGTATTAAATGACCGTTTTCCTTTATAGAATAATCTGAGATAACACAGAAACTGTTTGTAATGGTAGATATAATCATTGCATAAAGACGGACTTTCATCTTCGGTAAATAATTGTGTAGGATATTGTTAAAGCTACTGAGTCGGAGTCAGAGTCGTCAAAAGCAAAGAGAATACTTTACCATAGACGAGTTGGGTTATAATGTATAATGGAAACGTTTTATTTTAAATAATTGATGGTTTCAATAATTCAAAAGCGCGTTGAAAGTATTCGCGTAGGAGGTAGGAGATGGCGAAGTAGACCGAGACGTAACGCACCTGATCAACTCAGGATGGACGAAATGGCGACAGTTCACAGGAACAACTTGTGACCCACGGATGCCCCTCAAGTTATAGGGGAATATTTATAAATTCGTGATAATGCCTGTCGTACTTTATGGGTCTGAATGCTGGGCTGTGAAGAAGACGGATGAAAAAAGATTGCATGCAGCGGAGTTGAGAATGTTGAGATGGATGTGTGGAGTGACGAGAATGGATAAAGTAAGAAATGAGTATACATATAAGAGGAAGTTTGAAAGTGGCGCCAGTGACAGAAAAGTTGAAAGGAAATCGTTTGGCTTGGTATGGGCACGTGATGAGAAGGGACGAAGCGCATGTGACTAAAAGAGTGATGAATATACATGTTGATGGATGGAGAGGGAGAGGAAGGTCAAAGAAAAGATGAATGGTTTGTGTGAGGAATGATATGAAAGAGAAGGGAGTGAATGATAGCGTGACGGTTGACAGGAGAGAATGGAAGAAGAAAACGTGTTGCGCCGACCCCAAGTAACATGGGATACGGGCAGGAAGATGATGTTGAAAGTATTCGCGTATATTTTGTGGGTACCTAAGTATGTACGTTTCGCAAATCAAATTATTACTTTTTTATTATTTGTATTGAAATTTCTTTTTCCTTTGAAGCATCAATATTACGCAAAACTTTATTTAGGCCGCTGAAGAAAATTGAGGAAAAATTTCATTACGTTCATTCACGTTAACCTTTTTTTCTTAGGAGGTCATTATTGGAGTTTTAAAAAGGTTCAACGTTTGAAAACGGATTGTTTACTTTATACTGAAGAAGATTATTAAAATATGGCAAATATTCCAATCAGCGGTTTGGGTTTCCATGTTTCTTTGTGCTTCGTTTCATGATAAGGACTTATTATTCATGTTTTATTTTGTTTAATGTTAATTAAACGAGAACACATGTACATACCTACATATGTTTTTATCCAAAGTAACATACACACAGACTGGGCTTGAAATACCGGTATTTTCGTATGACCTGTACTATTGGTACCGGTACCAGAGTACTACCTGTACTATTAGTACTGGTACTAGACGTAGTACAAGTGTGCTACGTATGTGTTAATAGACATTAGGAAAATAGCTTCAAGGTTGCCAACTGTACGAGGTTCTTCGTACAATAGGCTATTTTCCTAAAAAAAATTTAATTAGTCCGTCAGTTAGATTATCAAATATATTGAGCCCGTATTTTTTCTTTTGTCAATAATATAAAAAATTATGAAGATATCACCCCTTAAAATTCCGCGTGACGTCACTTGCTTGCGATATTTTTGCAAGCACGTGACGTCACGACCGTAAAATTAGGGAGTGGGGCCCAAATTTTGACACGCTTTATCTTTGTCATTTTTTGTTTGTTTGACAAAAGAAAAAATACGTGTCCATTATTTTTCGATAATCTAACTGATGGACTAAATTAATAATAATTTTTTTACCCAGGCAACTACCCTATTATGAGATTTGTGGTACGCGCCGGGTATCAGAAATTCTGTTAGGTGGAGTACCGGTACCCGTCCGAAACCAGTACCCAGGTACCGAAATGCCAAGAACCGGTAAGTACCGATACAGAACCTGTACTCTTGGTACCGGTTCCAAACCCTGGACACAGGTTGAGCAGAGTGGTACATACGTATACTTAAATGATACGAGTACATAGTTGTTTGTAAAAAACTATTATCTGAGTATTATCTGGTACTCAACTGCATCCGGTTAGATTGGAAGCCGACCCCAACAAAGTTGGGAAAGGGCTAGGCAGGTAATGATGAGTCATTTGTACACAAGTACAAAAGTTAAAAGGCTACAAAAATATATAAAAATAAAAGTATAAGCCCCGTCTCTTTGAATAGGAGGCCTTTATCTTGAGAGATAGTGTTCGAGAGTATCTATTTATAAACAATATTTTATTTCTAGTACAATATATAAATAAATAGTGTTTATTATTTATGTGTTTTTAACGCGACAACGTTGCCACCACAGCATACGGGGGCACTAATTAGCTTATTTAATAATACGATATTGTATAATGACGATTAAAATTTTCCGAGGACACGTTCGCCCTTATCGAAGGCGCGAAATTTTAAAATAAAATGTTAATATAACTTATTATGTTTTATATACCACTGGGAAATAATGTCCGTGCGAGGGAATTCCCTCTAAATTATAAAATTGACATCCGAAGACCGTGGACCGTGGACCGATGACCTTTTGAAGGCAGGAATCCGATGGACCCGGGAAGCCCAGAACCAGGAGTCAAAGTGGTGGTCCTTGGGGGAGGCTTATATCCAGCAGTGGACGTCTTTCGGCTGAAATGATGATAATGATGATCCGGAATCTGGGGCCGGTGTTACAGAACCTACATCAAGACTCAAGCATTACTTAAAATTAGTTAATTTGATTGATTGAAACTAGTTTTATGTACTACATAGAGTCTTGAGTTTCGGTGCGTTTACACGAGCACGCTGCGCGCGCACTGCACTTCACCATTAGGTTCTGTAAAGAGCTTCGGTTTCCTAGAAAAGCAGTGACCGCACACAATGGCCGTAGTGACAGCTGTCATAAAATGATGACAGCGGGAAAGATTTAAATCGTTAGATACCCCCCTAGTCAAAGGGTAGTCGCGTTTCTGTATCGTTTTGACATCTCTGACAATCAAGTCAAGTCATACAATGACGTAGTGACTTGACTTGATTGTCATGAAAACGCTATACAGGGTGATTTTTTAAAGACCAGCCAAATTTAAGGATGTGGTACAGACCATCAAACTGAACAACTTTCTCCATGGGACCAACATCGTAATCGCGAATAAAAATTCAGCCGTCCCATACATTTAGGTCGAGTAGGTATTGAAGTTTTCTATGGGACAGTTGATAAAATTTTCGCGATTACGCTATTTGTCCCATGGAGAAAGTTGTTCAGTTTGATGGTCTGTACGACATCCTTAAATTTGGCTGGTCTTTAAAAACTAACCCTGTATAATAATGTGTGAGCTGACTCTTCCTGCCAGTGGTCCCTCGATGCCATACGTTTTTTCTAATTTCCTCAATATCTATAGAATTTAATGTTACGTATGAAGTGTGTATTACACACAAATCTCACTTGCGCAAACAAATAAAGACACCATTAAGTCAACTTAAAGTCACCTTAATAGGTATACCTATTACCTACTATCCCTATTAGGTACCTTTTCTCAATGTCTTATGAACTCTCACTGCTAACTACCCTAGACCCATCTCACCACTGACGTGGTATATCTACCCGAAATCTGCACATTATAATCCAACACCAGTCAACATTTCGTAAGCATGCGTAGGCCGATTCCTATAATTTTCGGACAGTTATTGGTTAAAATTAAGACTCTTGTATCTCTAGCAATAATAAAGCAAAGACTTTATAGCTTTGCATACTAGACCCTCCCATATGGAAGTAGCTATCACAGGTAAAATTTGCTCACGACTCTGTTTATATACCCAATTTGTCAATAAAAAATGCTACCTAATTCGTTTTTGTTTATAGGAATCGAGCATAAGAGAAAAGACGGTAGTCTGCAGTTACCCACAAAACAGTCTGTTAATGTGCTAATCTGATCACGCACACCACATTCTATCAGATTTGTGCTCAAACACTATTTATTGTCGCCAACACTAATCATTACAGAGCGATGATTGGCCTGTTTGTAAAGCATAATACGCTCCAATTAATTACCACTAGAACAACAAGAGGGAAAGGAATGGCGTGCAATGGCGTGCGTGGCTTTCATCGCCGGAACAAAGTCGCCGTGCAACAAGTGACGTTTCGTCCCTAACCACCACCTAAGGCGAAATAGCTTTTCCTTATAATAAAGTATTACCCAATAAATACAACCAAAATCCTGAAAAATTTATCGCCTCCGAAATAATAACTTCCTCCATGTACTTGTCCATGGTCTCAATTCTAATGTTTGATTTCAACCGCGTCTTCAGTTCTCTTAGTAAACAGTTCGTATGAGTTTATTTACTTTTCGCTACTTTTAAAAGAGAATGATTGTTGAGTGCGCCTGCGCGAAATCCGAGCGAGAGAATTGTGTGAGCGGGACGGGTGACAGTGGCACTCGCTTCGACCAATCGATTAGTCGCATAACGATAGCGGCTTCTTAAATGCAGATGTGTCGTGTATACCAACGTCAGTCGGCTAGCGGCAGGCGGCCGGAGCCCTCGATCATGGCTCCTGTGAGCCGGTTCCACATACACGCTGTCCTTTGTAGTGACTGTAACGTTCGGCCGGTATAAACGGTTCGCGGTCGAATGTGATCACACATTCTGTACGCCAGTGAGATGTAACGTTAATTATTGTCGGACGTAATTATTAGATAAACTTTTTAAAACTACTTCCAACTTACGAAAACGGCCTAAAACGTAAAGTTTAATATAGGAGCGGACACTTGATTAGTGCTCGAATTTAATTATGAAGTGAACAAAGAAAGGATTGTAACCGGAAAGGTAATAATTAAATTGTATTTGTCATTTAAAAAATCTTATCAGGAGTTTTTGCATGAATGAATAACGTGCCGATGATAATAGAAACAAACACGGCCTGAGCACCAAACGATTAGTAGTTTTATTATTAATTCTGCTATGAATTATTGGCTTCATTCATTCTAATTTGTGTAGCAAATAACAAAAACGCTTTCATTTAACTTTTATATTTTTGGGCTGTTCTCATTTCTCGTAATCGTAGCGGCACGCCTTCCTGGTTATTTCTTGATTGATAAGGTCAAGAATATAACAGCATATTATTTTTATCATATTATATTTCTATTTTAACATGTTACGAGATTGGAATTTTAATGAGTATTAAAATAAAACGAGACGGATATAAACCGAACGACGGTTCGTTCAGTTTATTTATTCAGCAATAAATCATTTCCTTTTTATGTTCCTAATCACGTTTACTCTACATATTCATTTAAAAACACGCATGTTTACATTTTTAATCATTCACAAATTCATTCAGAAAAGTTAGAAAGCGAACATCACAAGTGCGAATTACGAACACATTCGTAGCAATCGTAGCCAATTCGTAGCACTTTCGTAGACGGGCGTAGCGGATGATAACATAAACGTTTAAGATATAGATTTGGCATACCTGTCTTATTGGCACCTTTAGGAAGGGTTTCGGGGACGGTCGTCACCCCATCTGGTATCTCATAACCTCTTTAGTGCCCGAATGATATGGAACTTTATTTTAACGTTCCACGTGGACTGAGATTAGAGCGCCAGTGAAGGAAATGGCTATCGAGAATCGATTTAAATGTTTGTTGTCATGAGCACGGAATGGGATCCTGTTGTTTATGTTTTGATATCCGTGCTCATTGTTGCTGTTCTGAATTTCTGATCAGACTAACTCGCTTTTTGAGAACGTCATGGTTCACGAACATGAATAGAGAAGAAAGAAAGTCAGGTGTTCACTACGAAAAAAGTTGTTTCCCGTTGTTATCAAGGATGTTTTCCGTCATTTTTCGAATATTTTTACGTGAATACGATCAAAGTCTTGACAATTTCTAGATAAGGAAATAGGGAAATACGAATGTTTACCCTATTTTTATTTTTTGGTAAATAAATACCTAGAATTACACCGCTGTTACAATTTTTTTACAGTTTTTGAAAAATATATTTGGCGAAACAAAATGTTTTTAGAAAGATGAATGCCAAGAAATCCATTAAAAAATAAATATCACATTTATATAAAATGTGGTAAATTGTAAGGACTAAAAAATTCGTTTGGTAATGTATCAGTTGCTTAAAATATAAACTTTATCTTAAAAATTGTGTATTGCTTTTAAAATATTTTTATGGGCATACAAGATAAATAAAAATTCTAAACTGATCAGCACCAGATCATTGAGCTCTGAATGTGACTCTGTAAATGTTTTGAAACTACGGAAGTCATCATAATTTTCCAAGAATCGCCTTATCAAAAGAAATATGAAAATATAAATATCCCTCGTCATTATTCTGAAAACTTTTAGCATTTCCTACGTATTTATTTTCAGTACGTATTATACAGCTCCTGGGCAAAGACCTTCTTAATTTTTGTTCGTCTCACGTAATTCCCATATTCGTATATTTCCCCGAAAACTTCCGCATGTCTACAAAAACCTAAAGAACAACACAAATTCATTAAATAATAAATAAAAGCATAGTTCTTTCCATAATTCATCAGGTTTTTATCAATAGTAGGTTATGTACGTTGTATAAACAACAGACATTCCTACGCGAGGGTCGAGCGAGGCCGGAGAGAAATTACAATAGGTACCTGCATACCTTCCCGGCGGCCGGTATTCCATTCCTCTCGTCTTTATGCCAGCTATTGCTTCTTGGATTATCTGGCCTGCCGAGCTAAATTAGATAGGAACTAAGGTACCTTATGGACCGATGTATACGAAGGATCTCTTCTATACCCGTTTCTTTTTATCTCGGGACAAAATAGTATTTTTTCGTTGTTTCCTTGACGGCTTCGGAATGAAAGCGAAACGTGGCGTATTTGTTGACTTGCTTCCCACGGAAGTTTTAAGAGTCAACTTAGGGAAATCAACATGGTTTGCGTAAGTGACAGGCTCACTGACTCCCGGTTTCTTATTCCTCAGTAGTAGTTTTTAGAACGGTTTTGTAACATGAGTCTCATCATAATATTGTTTTCGAATTCATAAAGTATTGAAAATTTTGCTGTTTCCTTTTTCATCGACAAAATGTGCTTATTTTGGGTTAAATATCGAAAAAGCCAGGAAATCATAAGGAAGGAAAGTAAGACTTAATACCAATTATTACTGAAAGTGATCCTGGGCTTATAGTTCGCCACCCTGCTTTTCTCTCGTAAAGGGGACGGGAACGGCTAAGGGATTATATCAGCATCCGCATAACACGTTTTCCCCATCATGTTTTACACCACATTTCTCGTGGAACAAAAATTCTGTGGACAAAGACAAAGAATGAAAATGATGGCTGACGGATTCGAGTTTTAAGTGAAATGTACTCTGATCTCGGGAATAAAAAATAAGTTAAAAATTGACTGAACAAAGTATTGTTCTGTGTTCCGAATATTGCACAAACATCGGGTTTTCACTTTAGTTACTTGCTTTATTATCTATTTTAATATCTTCCTCTATTCGCTCTCAACCCGCAATGCATTGCGTTATAGAGAAGACGTTTAATATAATTACAGTTAAAGAAGTATAATGAAGCATAATCAAATAAACAACGTGTCAATGTATGCAGGAGCGAAATTAGATAGAGATTTCAAAGGCATTATTTGTGGCTCAAAAATGTGTAAAATACCTTATCCATAAATATTCGTACATATTTAGTTTTCGTTTCACAAGAGATTTTTTGTTCCGAACCGAAAATATGTGATGAATGAATTACACTTTTGTCATTTTTCAATTAAACGCTACAGGACCGGCGGCTAATGTAATCTATATGCGCGCACCACTTTGCACGGACTGTTAGAACCGTTTTATATTTTTATACACGGTAATAAAATTTCCAGCCTACCTCCACCTACACCCATCATATCGACGAAATTCCGCCGACTTTCAACTGTCAACGACCTCGCACATTCATTACATTCTTGATTTAACGAGATTATATAGCTGAAAACGGTAGGCACGTACTACTTGCAATGTAGCTACTTTTAGTCTATAGTATATTTTTATTTCGTAGCAGATCGAAAAATTACCCTTTGTTTCATTTTCCTTATCCTGTGACGTCAGCTTTTTATCTTAAATAAATGAAAATATATTAACGTCACGAAGACGCTGGATACGTAAACGGATATGAGACTATGCTAAAGGAGATGGAAAATTGTATCATTATGTTCCTAGGTAGCTTTATTTTAAGATCTCATTGTCTTAGCTACGGAATAGGCAAGTTAACCAAAAGAAAAAAAGAAACGTCAAACATCTTTTCAAATCTCATTTATTACTGTTATTAAAAGTTGATGAATACATCAATATTCCTTTGTTGTGTCTTTACGATAGTCTTATATTTTGATTATGCGGGAATATTCTCGGACAACCATTTCCCCTAGAAGGTTGAGCGTCACATCGTGGTAAAATTTATAAGATATAACCCGGACGGTTTACTTTACAGAATCATAAAAATGTTATTTCTTGTGGACAGCAGGAAATTCTGATAGGGTCACCAGGAGACGATGGGGGATGAAAAGCTGCTTATATTTATAAAGGGTATTCTACAGCCAAGTATTCAGATTCATCATTTCTGACCACGTGTAGAGGACGAAAAATCCTTTCTCCAGATACCAAAATATCTATACATATCATCGTAGAAAGTTTGGAAACTTTTGTTCGAAAAAACGTACCTTAATGACAAATTAAAATGAGGGACATTCAGTTTTGCAATAATAAAAAAATCAATATAGAAAAAAAAAAACATTGAAGCTTTTATTCCAGTTGTGTGAGCATAGGTCCAAGCAATAGTAGCTCTCGTATGATTTTTACTCGACCAATAGTTTAGTTCGTTGACTAACCGAGTGCGCTACATGTATTGGGGAATATTAAGCGCACGCGATAAAACTTCAAAATTGGAAAATTTTAGTCTACCGTCGATTGTGAGTGTACTTCAATTTAATTTTTTGGTCTATTTTCTTAGTCGCTAACAAAGAGTCAGTGACAGCAATCAATTAATAAATTATCATGGAGACACTTCTTTATTAAGAGTAAATATTACAATTTGCCTTTCGCACGAAACAGAAAATTATCTCAGGATATAACATAATCTATCCGGCCAAGAGTAAGTGGCCTTCTGGCTGATTACATGAGCGTAAGATTTGTGATCTCGCTAATGGTAAAAGACATTGCTGAAGATAACTACTTACGAAAGGTAATTAGTGTCACCATCATTCGCTTTGTCCTCTATTTCTATCTTATTGACTTATTCTCTTAAGAAAGCCCGTATAGCCATTCTTTCTAGAGCTTCACAAGTCATTCAGTACCGTTTTGTTGTGATATCGGCACTGAGAACTTACTGAGCATCTACATTTCAATGAGCCCGTATCCCACGCAAGTCATATGGCACATTTCAATGAGCTCAGGTTCACTGAAATGTAGGCAAGTTTTCATTAGTAGTCGACCGAATTTGTACCGAGTAAACCAAACGAAACCGTACTGCACCCGTACCAGGGAGCGGTAAACCGCAAAAGTACCAAAATATCATACTTAAATAACGTATGCTGTATTTTGGATTGCTGAGTCAGTGAGTCGGGTTCAGAATTTGTTTTTCGTTTACTCCCAACCCGGAGCTAGTAGGTAACAATAAATGGAGCTGAGCTTGCGTAAACGTTATGTCTATTCATCCCGGCGGAGTTTCTAGTAGATACTAATTTCCGATAAATTTGTGCGTTCTCGCGGGTGAAACGAGCCACGGGGAGAAATTTATAGCTTTTGAAGCGGCGTTCACCTTTGAATTGAGCGTTAATCTTGTGTGAAAGACGCGACCTAACGGCGAGATGCGAATACTTGCGATCTTCGTGTTACCCACTCATTGTTTAACCAAGTAAGACCTTCCATAATGGACCATAAATCCTGAATCTCGACTCCTGATTTTTAATCGATGACACATTTTTTCAACCGCACCCAAGTGTCGACGTATCGCGACGGGACAGCGAGGCGGAAAATTTGTTTAAGAAAGTAATTTATCACTTTCCGATGGATATATTTAAAAAGGGAGCTGCTTCGGCAATTTGCATATTTATTTGGCAATAAGTAAATTATTGCGAACACGTTGAGGGTTAATTTGGTACGTGGTAGCCCTGAACGGAACGCGGGAACTGCTTCCTCTGCCCAAGTCATGCGTAGTTATTTACCTGTATCTGATCCTTTGTCTATTTTCGCTCCACAAAGTTCGCTTTATTTGCTCTGCACGATTGGCTGCTTCATTCCGACATAACAAATGAAACAAAGTTATTACTAGTTTTTCCGGATTACTTTCTTCACAAAACAAATCTCTTGCGTTAGATAAATCAATATGTTTTAATTTTTCTGCATTTGTTTGTGGAAAGACATATTGGTAGGTAGAAATTGAAGTATGTGGACACATAAAAAAAAATATATAAATATAACCAGTTAATGTCTCTTCTTCGAAAAGCTGTACCGAAGTTATAACAAAAAAAAGTCGTCGTTATATGCCAAAATATCGTCCTAAGTCGTTTGTATTAATTTTCATAGAAAGTACGCATAAAGTGCTGTTATGATAATGTCCATTGGTTGGAAAATGTCGGGGCGGGAATTGTACAATGGCAACCACTTTGGGGGCCTATTATTCGCAATCAAGGCATCAATATAAAGAAAAGTGATCCACGATATGGTTGTTCCACTTTAAAGAGCTATTCAAGGACATTCCGCAGTGAGGAAAAATCCCTCTCTGTTACGATTTAATTTCACGCTACCTTTACACGAAATCCGTCTTTGTGGAAAACCTTATTTGAATGGATGGAAAATTGAAAAAATAAACGCTACAAAATATAAATATACCAATTAAATGTAAATATTTATACACAAGCAATCATAATTTTACGTTCATGTCTTACATAGGTATGTAAAACATGAACGCAAAATTATGATTCCTTGCTCTGCAAAGTAGTAAGAATTGACGAAATGATTTGTTGAATATTCCCGCCGATTAGTGTTTTCTAGACTCCTAGCGTATGACTATAATTCAAAACCACAGTCTCCTGAATACTTCAACACCTCTCAACACAAAACGATAGCATACAGGAAAGGCACTGTAGCTCAATTAGCAGAAGTACAAACACTACGAACAGCTAAACAGCTCGTCGACATGTCCCAGAGATAAAATGAACAACGTTGTAGTGCTTCACAACTGTAATAAAGCAACCCAGTGACGTATTGTTTACGAACGGTCGTCGGTCGTCGGTGAGCCGTCGGTTAGGCCTACGAGACGTCTTCTACGCGTAAGCCCCTGCGTTTGCATGCGGCAGCGCTTTTGGGAGACATAAAGGGCAGATACGGACGGAATATTAGCATCGCGCTGTTATTCTACTACAGATATATCCTTTACACTTGTAACGAATACAGATAGGGTAAATGTATTTGTTTTTTGTACGTAATCGTGGGTTTGAATTTTGAAGCGTTTGTTTCTGGGTTGCTTGAAAAAAGTCCTTGGAAGAAGTAGCGATTTATATGTAGGCTTGGCATCATCATTCCCTTGCCCTTATCCCAATTTATTTGGGGTCAGAGCAACATGTCTTCTTCTCCCATCTTTCTATAATATAAATTATAATTTTAATTATATTCCACGGTAATTTTTATCGAGTCGCTGTGTTGGAGGTGTAATTATAAAATTAATTTCATTTCACCCAGCAAATACTTAAGTAGGGATTTTTGATTGCGAAACCTTAGGCGTGTGTCATTTACCAAAACCGCACGAGGTGGATTTGAGATTGTCTAAAGAATTGCTTTTCTTCCGGGATTGAATCTTCTATGAGGTTTCATATAAACTTTGCCTCATAATGGTTAATAAACGTTATCCATTGCCATATTCCACAGAATTAACGTAATGTATAGGAAGAACTGATTACGAAACCCGACGGCGCGGCGTTACCAACTACTTTCCTATGTTATGGGCTTTGGTCTCCGCACTTAGATCAGACCATTGTGCGTGGCCCATGGCGGCCGTCGGTGGTTATCCACCCAGCCCACCTCCCTCCAGAAGTTGATTATGTCTCCTGGCCTGTTGAGAACATCTGTGTAAGATCACGGGTGTCACGTGGGTTTCTGACGCTTGTGCACTCAAATAGCACATGCGCAACGGTTTCCTCAGCCACCATGGATGCCCTGCACAGGGGACTGACCGTTACCAACTATTAAAAGGCATCATTCTCTTCCCTTAGCCAATATATTATGTCCCAATATATTTGGGATTGGCGCAGTATGTCTTCTTCTTCCATACTGCTCTATTAGTCGTCATCTCGTCACCCCCTTTTTCTATTCCCATCCATCGTTTCTTTGGTCTTCTACTCTTATCCACATCCACATTCATACTCAAAACTTCCTCGCGACATTTCCAACCAACCCACTATGAAAAATGTCGAAATGAAAAACTAATTACAGTTGAAAATGTTGAAATATACATCTGGTAAACTAAATAGTAACTTTTGTTGTTAGCCGGCGGCGCGGCGACGTCCGGAGACGGACGACAGCCGGGGACATGAACTATGTCCAATGAAAACGTTCGCGCCGTGCACTCATTTACAAATTACATTATTGTGGATTAGGCTTGTGGAAATTTTAGATCAGGTAGAGTAGTGGTGGCCCAGTGATAACGAGCCCAACTTACGAGTCTAGGTCGTGTGTTCGAACCCAGACAGGCGCTTTACTTTGTGTAAATAACTCCATCACCATTGCTCTCAAAACGGTGAAAGAAAACATCGTGAGCAAACCGGCAAGTCCTAGAACTAACAATTCGATGACATGTGACGTCTACCAACCCGCGTGGTAGCTTACAGCCCACTGCCTCTCGAAGAGAAAATCATAGGCTGATTATGCTTTAGAGGCAGAGTTTCGGTCTAAAAAGTTATTAATTATTTTCATGCGGCGCGTTGATTGTGGACTGAAAGGACGGAAAACCGGTCATTATACAGGCTGATTTTTTAAAGACCAGCCAAATTTAAGGATGTGGTACAGACCATCAAACTGAACAACTTTCTCCATGGGACAAATAGCGTAATCGCGAAAATTTTATCAACTGTCCCATAGAAAACTTCAATACCTACTCGACCTAAATGTATGGGACGGCTGAATTTTTATTCGCGGTTACGATGTTGGTCCCATGGAGAAAGTTGTTCAGTTTGATGGTCTGTACCACATCCTTAAATTTGGCTGGTCTTTAAAAAATCAGCCTGTATACATTGAGTATGAAGGCGGTGTTATCGCTTTATTGTGCATACAATATGATGTAATTTCTCTCTTTTAACCAACATATCTACATTCGTGATTCACACAAGGCGTATTAACTAAGTTTAATTGAAACCCAGTATTTTTTGTACAAATGCAAAAGTAATTCAAAACGTTTTAAATATCCATTTAATAATTAAAAAGTCTGTAGTGCACCTAGTTAGAATGGGACGTTACCTAAACGCGATGACGTGACATGAATACGTTTCCCGCTAAATAGAAAACACGCTTAAGCCCGTTTTCACTAGTACTGGGCGACGCCTAAATGTAATGTCTGAATGAAAGCGCACTCTGAGCGCTGAGCCGAGCATTGAAAATCCAACAGTGCAATAATATTAAGACATTAGATTTAGGTGTCGCCCAGTACTAATGAAAACGGGCTTAAGTGACACTAGGCCTGTCAGTGAAAACGAACATTAATGTATTGAGTTTTTAATTCGGGTTAGTAATCAAGTAACCGGTTCAAACAAACGGTCAGTGTGAGATAGTTGCTTCTTGGAAACTTGTTACATTGTTGTTAGATTTTCCAGCTAAAAATCTTTTTGGATATTGTGGTGTCCTTTGTACAGAGCAGGGTAGATTTTCAACAGGCTCGTAGAATTTCAATAACTGATTGTCTGTAGGTGGTCTTATTGCAAAAAAGAATGCTAGAGTATCAAAAATGACTGGGTTTGTATTGAGAATACTCCAAACACAATTTCTTGTTTCCTTTTCTACGTGTCGTCTAAAGCTAAAGATGAGAAGCGCGTGGTCGTAAGCGTGACTGCTGAGCGGGGGGGTCCTGGGTGCGATTCCCAGCCTGGGCAAAGTGTTATTAGGTTTTCCATTAGGAATTTCTCAATAGCATCCCGAAGTTTGGAAGTTGGTGGTGTGAGACTCCCGTGCCTCGGAAAGCACGCAAAGCCGTTGGTCCTGCGCCTGAGCTCTTGGACTATAACAGCAAAGGAACAGAGAGCGCACATGTGTTTGCGCACACAATGTGCACTATGATATCTCCTGCGTAACTGGCTAATCTCTGTTGAGATTGACCACCGTGACCGAAATCGGTCGGGAGGATATTTATTATTTATTACTCAGCCAGAAAGTATGGAAGCGGCCCAGAGTTCGACAACCTTAAGGTCGCGTCTAATGGAGGCTTTTCCATTACATCCAGCCTAAATACCTACGAGTATTACTCGTTGCATTGCCAAAGGGGGCGGGGCCATATTCGTTTGAAAGCCTGTGACATCTATATCTGTATACATATTATAAAACGAAGATGCTTTTCGTGTATTTCTGTGTGACCGCTTAGTTCTTCTAAACTACACAATGGATTTCAATGTGGTTTTCACTATCATTTAGAGAATTTATTTCGAAAGGTTTATGTGTATAATACGTATAGTAATATTGAACGTAGATACAGCACTGAAATCTTTATGTTTTGACATGTCACCACATAGTAGATTGCACCCGTGTGAAGCAAGGGTGGGTTTACTAGTCTATACTATTTAATATTATTAAGAGGTAAAATATTTGAATTTGTGTGTAGAGAGTAATTTTCGGAACTATTGATCCAATTCCGAAAATTCTTTTACAAATGGGAACCTACAGTATTGCCGAGTGTCATTGTATATATTTTACGTAAAACAAGATATTTCACGCGGACGAATTCGCGTACAGAGGCTAGACACTACTACATAATGGAACATGTTTGTTACAGAGGGGAGGGAGCAACCCTGATGTAGACATCATAGCGCCGAGGATGGAGCACTGGGTGACGGCAGCCAGCTCGCTGCTGGCCTTCCTGCTGTACTATAACACCTTGGACGCAGGATTTGTTTACGATGACAGGTAATTTAATATTTACTAGATAAAAATCTTAAATTCCTTCATTTACTGACAGAGAAAGCTTAGCCGAAGCTACTGGGTCTAGAAGCATTTCATTTTGCACAAGTTTAGTGTTCTTTTTATAACAAAGGTGGGCACTAAGGAAGGATTTTTGAAAATGGGAATTTTCCAATCCTCTAGGAGGGATCCTAGAGGGGTGAAATAGGGATGAAAGTTAGTATGTCAGCTCGGCATTTTTTGTCCATCCACCATAAAACAAAACACAATGAAGAAGTACGAGCAGATTTGAATACTTGGAGGCTACATAGAAAGTTGTATAATGTAACGTATTGAAACTGTTAGTCTGACGCTGTTTTGTTCCTAAAATGCTATTTGATCATTCACTGTCCTTTAGAAATAGAGAGAATATAACTAAATATTTAGGTACCGTCACGCAAAAGCTGGAGCTTTGTCTATAGTGTGACAGTAAGAAGAACTTGACGGTCTTACAAGATTCTGGTTTAACAGCAAAACAGTTATATGTGTTTGAAATAATGGTATCTTGTCTCTTGATACTAAAGTAGTTATTATATTTACAATATGGAGACGGTAATATGACAATAAAAGAATTAGTATTTTGGAACTATCAAATAAATCCTAACGTTGAAATTAAAAAAGTGTTTTTTTCAAATAAACTAAATTGTAGTCATGAGCCGACTATGGGTTTGGTCGATCTCTGCCTAGCTAGCTAGTCGTATTGTAGATATATAGCATATAGTGACTAAACTATATATATATTATATTTGGTTGAATTTTTGTATGCAGACTGATACTTAATTTAAGTCGGTCAAGCGACTATGATCACAGTTTTCTTAATTTTGCAAGTTTAAAACTTGTTCGTTCTCATTTCACAATTCTCTATAACTGTGGTTGGAATTAAAATAAGTTCCAATTCGATATTCACGATAGCGAACATGCCAAAGCATTTGAATTTCGTTTTCTGTGGGTCAATGAGAAAAATCTGGTAACTTTGAAAGGTCAGCGGTAGTAACATCGGAAATATTTTTACTTAATTTATCTAATTTTCGTTTGCGAGATCATGCTACAAAGGTCCCTTCATAAATGGAAAACGGAAACCTTGTTTTTTCGAATCGTTAAAACACAACCTTGAAACTTAATATTATTGATAGGCTTATCAAATAATTGCTTCTTATTTATTTTATAAGACGTTTGGTTGAATATACATAAATGTTTATCCTATTTTTAGGAACGAATAGGGAAAAATAATTTAAATATGTGATATTATGAAGTGTTTTTTTATATTGTTACATAAATAAACTAAGTCCATAGGTACTTTCAATAAGTGGCACTTTAAGATCTAAGGGCATTTATCATGGGCGTTGCTCCGCTGCCGCGAGAAATCACGGCACAGCGGACAGAGCTCCGGCGGGATCTCATAGCGGCATGGAGAGTGCGATTGTCGCAACCCAGCGCTGGGCACGCCACAATTGCGGCGATAAGTCCCCTCTTTGAGGAGTGGCTCGAGAGGCGCCACGGCGCCCTCACCTTCCGCCTGACGCAGGTCCTCACCGGACACGGTTGTTTCGGGAGGTTCCTGTTCAGGATAAAGCGGGAGGAAACGCCAGGGTGTCACCACTGTGGGGATCGCCCGGAGGACACGGTGGAGCATACGGTGGAGGTCTGCCCGGCTTGGGCGGGACCCCGCCGTGTCCTCTTGGCGGCGATCGGCGGCGGCGACCTCTCGCGTCCGGCCCTCATACAAGCCATGGTCCGGAGCGAGAGTGAATGGGAGGCCGTCACCTCCTTCTGCGAAGCAGTAATGCTTGCGAAGGACGAGACGGAGCGCGCGAGGGAGAGGCAATCGCTGCACCCTCGCGCTCCTAGCCGCCGCAGGAGACGCCCTGGACGGGAGTCAACAGCCGACTCCCGGCCACCGTAGGCGCAGGCTTGCGGGCGGCGAGCTATGGGCAGCTCGCCGCCCGGTAAGGACCAGACCCGGGTCGACGGCGCGTTGTGTTCCACGCGCGCCTCAAAGAGCTGTTAGCACGAACTGACGGGGTCCGCTAGGGCCGATGCCGCCGGGGCTGCGGGTTGTTCGAAAGAGATACCGTGGCTCCTGGCACAGGCAACTGAAGGAACATGGGTGGGTTTTAGTCAGTAAAAGTCTGACACTCCCTTCTGCTCCGCCCAGAGCGGGAGGAGTCATTTGATGATTTCCCACCCAGAAAAAAAAAAAAAAAAAAAAAAGGGCATTTATCATTGTGTCCGTAAAAATAAAAATATATGGTTCTATTTTAGTTCACTAGTTTTTTTAGGGAGCGGTACCTACGGTTGCGTTGTGATTTTGTCATGCAAAATTACGTAATCAGGTTCCAATAGGCAGGCTGTTGGTAAAATATTTTTGCTTTGTGTAGATATTCGGAATACACAAAAATAGCAGACTGTTTTATATTAGAAAATAAGTACCTGTACGTGGAAAAATGGTTTAAAAGCGTTCATTGGTGGTCAAATACAAATTATATTTTGCATGAATTGCTGAAAAACTGGGCCCGCGTGGTAGATTAAAGCCCACTCCCTCTCACAGAGAGGAGGCCTGCGTCTTAGCAGTGGGAACATTATAGGCGGATTATGATTTGGTATCATAGTCTTAACCCTGAATTTCTAAGCTAAACTTAAATAATAATCGTATTGAAAGATCTAACTTTTCCTTCAGTAAAAATATTCTAGCATAATGTTAAACGGCTTTAATATAACATTAAACTTATATCATTCGACTTTTTACATTAAAAAAGAACTACGGTCCGATCCTCTTGAGGAATGCCACCAATTAACACCTAAATAAGGCTGCCTGGGGAATTGAAGGAGCTGTAAAAAGGTAACCCGCTATTTGGCGAACGCCCAGACTTGGGCATGTTGAATAATTTAGATTTTCCTTTGATCCCATTGTCCCAGAGGGTATAAGGGCAGCCAAGGCATTATTGTGTTTGATTTATACTTTATACTTCTTTTGACTTCTTTGAGCGGTTAGGCGGCTCGAAACAATATTAGTGGGATCAGAACTTACTTAATTTTTTTCATAAAGTTAGACATTAAGTTAAAAGTTATAATGTAAGTACCTAAATGGATTAGTTTCAAACTGAATGATTCCCCTGACGTTTGAGTTCGTAATAACAGTACCAAGAAAACAAAAACCTACCTGTCTAAAAGCACTTATACTTATGTCAAGTGCGGTATTAACGAACACTACAACACAAAAGTTAGAGAAGTACATTTGGAGGACAGCGCTAATTTCCTCAGTGGAAACGTTCCAAACCGATAATCGTGATAGAATCGATGAACTTTGTTCTGGATCAGGGCTCGTCGAAAACCGCTCCAGTGTTTCGTAATTGAGGGCTTACGTGACGACTGTGCACAGCTGCCCGCAACTCACCCAACAAAAAGTTCCGCACTATCCCAACTTTATCTCAATCTTAGTTTCGATTCTACTAGGGACGCGACTACTTTTTATCGATATGGTTATGAAAACCAATATAGGCCAATATTCTTACAGGGTAGGCTTTGATATAAAATGTAAGGGATTACGTATTTTGCTATTTCAGCCTTATTTGATGCGTGTACATAGATTGATATTCTTCTTATAAGAGATATTGACAAGACGTAAATTGCTTTGCTTTGATATTGGAATAGCATTTATTTTTAACAAAAGGAAAAAGTAACGTTATTAAATGCTGTTATTATGGAGATTATTGTTTTCACTCAGACGATTAATAGTACCGAACTACACGAGACTTTGATAAATGAACGTAGTGTAAAATGTACACACATTTTACTAACATGTGGTAAATCAATACTGTAAAGGAAAATGCTTAGTTTTCGATCGAACGGCTACATTTATTCTAATCTAAGTGAGGAAAAGCTGTTCTTTTTGGTTATAGAAATAATAGAAATAGAAAATATTTTATTGTCCAGGTAAGCAGGTTCACAGGTTAACAGCAAGCTAAAACGACATGAGTGACTTAAAATACTACCTACAGCTAAGTTACAATATGGTATTTGCTAGTAAGCCCCAAACTAGACAGTTAGTCTGTATCGTGGGGCTCGGAGTACGAATTCCAGAGTGGAGACTAAAGAGGTGATTTCAGGAATGGTGCGTGTGTATGTGTGATGTTTGTGTGGTGTGTGTGTGTGTGTGTGATGTTCGTGTGGTGTGTGTGTGTCTGGTGAGGGTGTGTGTAGGTGTGTGTGTGGGTAAGGGTCTGTGTTTGTTCCAGTGTGCTTCGTTTGATTTGGTGTCAGGTCAGGGTCTTTATATTAGTTGTTCGATTCATCATAACCAGTGTTATGCAAAATTTCCTTAACAATTTTTTTTTGCGATTGAACGAAGTAGTATTTTTAATTTCGCAGAGTTTGCAGACTTTATTGTAAGTATTAATGAGAAAGTAGGCCGGGGAGCGTCTTGCTAGCAATGAGGTGCTGTCAGTGTTGGGATTATGTAACTTTTTTTGCTTATGACAAATGTGTAGTCGGGTCTCCTTTTAATATTTTTGTGCGTTTTTGTGCAGGCGTAGAGTAGATCAGTAGAGAACCAGTAGGGCTTCTTAAAAGTTGCTTCAAGAAGCGCCCTCTGTGCTCTTTCAGCTTCGATCAAGTAGATATTTCCAACATTACCCCACACGCTGATGCAATACTGAATTATCGATTGGCATAGCGCTAGGTAAACTTGTTGTAGTGTGTCTGTGCACACTATGCATGGTGTGAATAAGCTTTCTTATTCTGCCAGAAAGGTTGGATATATGTTGTTTAAATGTCAGGTGGTCGTCGATAAGAATACCGAGGTTTTTTCTGGAAGAGGCACGTTCAAGAGGAGGACAGTCGCAAGAGGAAGTAGAAATGTTAGAAGAGCAGTTTTTTAGTTTGTGTTTGAGGTGTTCCGGTGGATTTGAATCGGCGGTTTTGGAGAAAACAATATATTTAGTTTTACTGCCATTTAGCGTGAGTAGGTTTCTATCCAGATTATTCGCGATAAGTGATAATCCCTGTTCTGCCAGAGAGTATATACATGTTCCCACGATTTTACGTGAAATATTACGGCAGTGTCATCTGCATAAGTTATAATTTCAGTATTATTTACGGAAAGGTTTAGTATGTCATTAATATAGACAATGAAAAGCGTGGGACCAAGTACGCTTCCCTGTGGAACTCCGAAATCAATGGGGAGTTGATCACTAGTGAAAGAGCTTACTTTCGTGTACTGCTTCGGGTTTGTCAGGTAGCTTTTGATCCATTCAAGGCAAATTCCTCGTATTCCTATGCAGTCTACTTTCTTAAGGAGAAGGCCAGTTGAAACCGTGACGAATGCCTTTGCAAGATCAAGGAAGATGGCAAGACATTTTTCATTTTTCTCAATATAAGAGGAGACACAATTGGTAAGAAGAGTTGTAGCATCCTCATCCTATTCCCTCGGAAACCAAATTGGTTATCAGATATGAGATGATTTTTATCAATGAAAGAAATAAGACGAGAGTTAACTATCCTCTCTAATATTTTAAAGACAGAGCTTAGCAGTGCTATATATGGTCTGTAGTTATCTGGTGCATTTTTGGGACCGCTTTTGTGGATAGGGGAAACTGCAGCTATTTTCCAACATTCTGCGAAGGTACAGGTCTCAAGGCTCAAGTTGAAGATGTGCATCATTGGAACTAGTAAGGATTTTAAAGCTCTTTTGATAAGAATAACCGAAATGTTGTCAGGTCCGGGAGCACTACCGACTTTGAGGCCAGATATAATTTCGTAAGCATCTGTCGGTTCAAGGAGAAGAGAGTGTGGGTTTGATACTTTGGATGTGTAAGTGTTTATTAAAGATTCATGAGATTAAGTTTTTCTAGTAGTTTGTCTGCCAGACGGGTTCCTACTGTGGTGAAGTGTGAATCACAGTAGTTAAGTGTTTCTTTTTTTCTAATGGGGCTCAGTAGTTGGGAGGTTTCAATACTTTTAGGAGATATGTGACCTATTGATTTTATTGCTTTCCAGAGGGTTTTTGGATTGTCTTTGTTATCAACAATCTGTTGGTTGTTGTAGTCAGATCTGATTCTTGAAAGAAGTTTGGAAAAAAAGTTTCTGTATCGTATGTATTTTTTATTTCGGACAGAATCATCAGGGTTAGATTTACAATCATTATGCAACTTGTCACGATGGATCATGCATCTTATTAATCCCGGGGTGATCCATGGTTTTATGCATGCCAATTTCCTACCACTTTTTACATTTCGCGTGTGCTTGTCTACAGTGGTAGTAACAATGTTCGTAAATTCAGGGTTTGCTGTATTTACATTTGTGTCATTTGTGATGACAGACACTGGACTGTCATCACAAATGACAGACACTGGTCTGTCATCACAAATGACACAAATATAAATACACATTAACCTAAACAGTGTTGACTGAACACTGTTTAGGTCAGCAATAACTGCTTCGGTATCTGTTTTACTTATTCATCTCTTTGCAGTACTAGTTGATGGTTTCCGTAAGGAAATATTGGCAACAACTATTCATGATCAGTGATTGAGGACTTGCAAACGACTCCAAAGCATTTGTTCTGAAGTCGTTCTGTACGTGCGTATATAGCCTGTATACGTGGAGGTATCATTCTCGTGTTGATGTGAAAACGATGCAGTACCGTTCACGAAATTGCTGGCGTCCTAAAGTCAAAACGCCCATAACTGGAGCCTTCTAAGGTATTCGATATTTCTATTTTCATTTTTATTACGAGGCGTGGTACTGGTGTTGGCGGTGAACGAAGGAACGTATTATAAGCCTGTAAGGAAAGTGTTCGGAATGTGGACTGGTTACCGCACCCGAACATGGAAAGAATAACTATGGGCCCCGTCCTTTTTGTTACTTGCAGAAAAGGGAAGAAATATTTCTATCCATGAATTTTCTCGGATAATCTTGAACATGGTAAAATAATATAGATACTCTCGATTGCATTCCTGCTGGGATGAATTTTCGAGAAATCGTTCTTCAATTTACCAAGGGTTGAGGTCAAAGCGACCATCTGACAATTTTGTGAGATTTTTTTCAGATTTGTGAGATTGTTTTCTGCTTTATTTAACTGCACTTGTGAAATGTGACATTTACTTATGCCATTTTTTGGCAAATATGTCGCATTGTCAGTTATTTTAAATAGGGCCCAGATTGCAAAATATTTGAAGTGGTCTTTAAAGGAACTGATATGTAAGTAGTTCCAGTTATTTAAAGAACACTAGTTTACGGCTCCATAAATGTCTGAGATTATTGGATTTTGCTATATTATAGTTATGAGTAGTCAGGCTACGTTCTATTTTCGTACAAGATTTATCAAAAATCGTTCGACTGTTATTGGATGATTGAATAAAACATGGAAGCTTTCATATTTATGACGTTTGTAAGATAACGTATTTGACAGAACCCGCGTAAGCTAACCTTTCTAGATTCGTGTTTCCCTTAACTAATCTGCCTAGTCTTTTCCCAACTATGTTGGGTTTGGCTTCCAGTCTAACCGGATGCAGCTGAATATCAATATTTGACATGCAGCGACTGCCTATCTGATCGCCACACCCCAGTTACTGGGCCACACGATTCACCTTGGTAAGACTGGTCGTGAGACTTTTGGCCTTCCGACTACCCGTAGCGACTGCCAAAGATCTAAGAATGACAGCCGGGACCAACGGCTTAACGTGCTTTCCGAGGCCCGCAGGGGTCTCGATATGTAATGGTCGCCCATCCACGAACCGACCGCGGCTAGCGTAGCTTGACGTTTGTAAGATAACGTATTTGACAGAACCCGCGTAAAGTATACTTCCTAGATTCGTGTTTCCCTCAATTGGTATAAATATATTTCTGCAAAAACTGAAATGAGGAAGTGCAAAACGAAAGTCTTCACGAACAAAATACTTGGGAGAACTTTTTATGTAAATAACTGAAGGAAAAGGCGTCTTACTCACAATTTGCAATACAATGGCCGACTGTTAGAGATGATTTTTCCTTCTTCGCATAGTAAGCACGGTTTTGGTCCCATAAAAATATATTATTCAATAGGCTATTTCACCGGCTTTTCCTTCCAAATCTAAAATGAACGAATAAAATGTATGAGGGATCAATAGATGAAGGGGTGAGTAGGTACCTTGCGTAGGTGTAGGTGGTGATGTCCGCACACAATAAATCCTTCCCTTTGTAACTGTGAACCATCTGACTACTGTAAAAATGGCTGCGGGGTTGAAATGTATCCCAAAATATGTTAGCAAACAAAAGACTGAATAACTTTTCGCGACGATAATTTCAAGAGCATCAATTTTACTAACATTCTACGTTTTTTATTGGAAAGTAACTTCAATTACTAATTAGTTACATTGTGGGTATTCGAAATGGATATCGTAGAAAAAAAAGTAAAGCGACAAACTTATGTGGTTATTTATTTATTCAGCAGTACACATACATTTTATACATTTAAGGTGGTGCCAACATAAACTCATTAGAGTTTTACAGTGTACCAAAATCATCAACTACACAATTTAGAGAATTACCACTTAAGTAGGTACTTAGGTAAAAAGTAACAATAAAAAAATAAAATTACAACGGGTATAAGCGAAATATTATCTAATACTAACCAGTGCACACCAGCTTATAGCAGTGGTTGGCTTAGGGCAAGTCGATCGGTGACTTTTTAATTTCCTCTACACGTAAAACGTGCCCGCTAAACATCCCCGGTTGCCAATGCCATCCCATAGAGTTTCCGACGTTCCCTTCGTTAATAATTTCCTTTACTGTTTTGTTATCGCATGCCAGGAAACGCTCAAATTAAGAAACCAAACAGAAAATTATTCCTCTGAGCTCCAATCGCAGCCCAGGTCAGTAAGCTTATGCCGTCACGTCACCC
The DNA here is from genome assembly GCA_947507525.1 of Apamea epomidion. Lineage (NCBI taxonomy): Eukaryota > Metazoa > Arthropoda > Insecta > Lepidoptera > Noctuidae > Apamea > Apamea epomidion. The sequence goes on from OX382231.1 coordinate 11,552,614, forward strand.
GTCAGGCATTCAACCGGATTGCTCCACACATCAACCGGAAAACGTCAAAACACGGTTCGCAAAATCAATTTGAGAGGAGAAATCGGTACGTTAAAACATGTCCATTATTAAGTCGGTATTGAGGAACCCTACGGAGGGAACGGCCGAGGGCACGGGGCCAATCGTTCGGGAAAACATCGAACGGATTCGGCGGCGATGAGCGACTGCTCGCCCAGGTAAGATGGTAATATTTTATTTAAATGAAGCAGTTAGGGACGGCTGTTTGAATTTGTTCTTCGGTATTAAATTTTGATGTGTAGCGTAAATAAAAGTTGGAATACCTTATTACGTTTACTTCGTATAAATTAATAGCAAGCTTTTACAGATTGGGGATGTTGAGTTACGAGCTTTAATGAAAACATGTTATCTTTTAAGAAGTGACCTTTATTTTGTCATTACAATGTCTTTGAGAGAACGAACTGGAATCTTTTGATACGTTATGTTCCCGGAATTCTTCGCTCATAATATAATTTTGTGTTGCTTGGTAAAAGTGATTGGTTCTTTCTTTACAAAAGACTCAAGTAGTCACCTACCTATCATGTTTAGTTTATTGATCAAGTGCCTGAACCTGTTTTTGTAATAAGCTGGTTCCTCTTTAAGCGATGGTTTGAAACTAAATAAAATGCTCACCATGATCCTTTCCTTTCCTGGAAGGTATTTTCATGATAAAACAAGTATAACTTGGCGCAGGATTTGTGACGTAGAATTATTGTTAAAGGACAAACGGTTAACCTCGATCAGTAATTAGTTTACTTTATGTGAAATACTGAGAACTTTTCAGCAAATAAATTCATGTTTAAAATTACATAAATTGATTAAATTATCTCCTAAATATTCTTTTATGTTGTTTTAATATGTCTTTGATGCTGTTATTAATTTCAGCATTTCAACTGTCCACGGAATATGAAATATACCTACCGATTTCTATTTTACTGTTATTGTATATAGGATAGGAACTGTACAGATTTAAATAATCATCAATTTTCCTGCCCTTATTTAGGGTTGGCGCAACATGTCTTTTTCTTCCAGACTTCTCAATAACTCCCTATCTCCGTAGTCACCCCTTTCTAGCCATATCATTTTCAACAATTTCAATTTTTATTTTCAACACAGTCCACTGCACAGATTTCAATATCATAGAAAAAGTACTAACCTAGTACCTAACTTACCTATTAACGAAATAGCGGATTTTTCGTCAAAATTCTTTTTGTAACTGTTATACCTTCGAAAAAACGCTCGCAATTTCTCTTTATAAATAACTAACGGGCAAAAAATGTTCGCAGATTGACACAGGCTATAAAAAATGTGTTAGGTATTGATCTTTTATATTTCATTAAAAGGTAGCCGTGCTGGGAAAAAGTTACGTTAGTAAAGTTTTTTAATCAAAGCTGATGAAAAATATACGATACGAAGGCGCTGGTCGTCAAGATACCTACTTATTACTTGGTACCGTGTACCAACGTGACAATCTGCAAATTGCCCTTAAAGAATTTCAGTGGACTTACAAAGTGTGTCATGAAACCTCAGGAAATTGTGTACACTAAACGTAGGTGGGTGAGTTTGCTGCGTTAATAAAATACTGAAATAACTGACAGTAGGGATTCTATTATTTATTTTATTGATAATACAGAACCTGTGAAACGTGCGTAATGATACCACAAGCATCGGCAATAACATGCGGTCCAGTTCAAATATGACATTATGGTTGCCAGTGTAATAATAACCTACAGATTTGTGAAGAGAATATTTATTCATTTATTATATACAAAAAGTTATTAACATTCTGTTTTCATTGCATACTGAACACCCCAGGCATCTACATTTTAAATATCAATCCTTTCATTAGCATTTTAATAAATTCGTGGATTTTTTTAATAATAATAATATGTGCTAACATGTTTTTTATTTATTTCACAGGCGGGCGATTCTCTCGAACCCGGATGTCATCGGCCACACACCTATCAACGCATTATTCGAAAACGATTTCTGGGGAACACCGCTCACAGACCCCGGTTCACACGGCTCCTACCGACCGCTGTGCGTCGCTACATATCGATTCAATTACGCTTTTAGTGGATTTAAGCCGTGGAGTTACCATCTCCTCAACGTTATATTCCATTGTACAGCGACGGCATTAGTGGTGGTGACTGCTCGGCGCCTCCTGCCAGCGTATTGTATGAGAGTGGGCACTGCAGTCACCGGCATCGCCTTCGCTGCACATCCGATACATACGGAGGCAGTGGCGGGCGTGGTCGGCCGGGCTGATCTAGCCGCATGCAACTTGTTTCTATTGAGTTTCCTGCTATACAGCGAACACATTCGGTTACGTGAGGAAAGATACAAGAAACAATGTCGGCATATAGTGAAAGACAATCTAATGCGAAGACAAATAACCTCTAACGATCCGCCGTTCAGGCTGAGTTGTCACAGCTTGGTGCAGCACATCATGATGAATGTCCGAAAACTGTTGAAGGCGAGTAAAGCGGGGCCTCTGAAGATGTTGGACGCTTGTGAAGTTAACGGCACAGTGAGACTAAAGTGTCAGTTCAGTGGTGGTGTCAGTGAGGACTCAGGTGAACTGTTGCAGTGGCTGACGCTGGCGGGTACACTTACGTTCGCCACGGCCGCCACTCTGTGCAAAGAGCCGGCCATAATGGTTCTGCCTCTTTGCATATTCTATGACTTTCTTAAGGGCACGCGCTACGAGGAACCGTACTATAAGGTAAGGAATACTATTTTTGACGTAAATACGTTTAACTTACGAAAGGGCTTGGTTTTCTATTATAAGGTCAAGTATCGGAAAGTTATGAGATTGTTTTCGAGGGGTTTTGAGATTGAAAGGGTTCCTTTCAGCTAATGAACGTCGGGTGATTGATATTACCTCGTAGAGACTGATTTTGAAATAAAGCCGAGGGTTATTCTCATGCTGATCCCGTAGTAAAAGGAAGATAAATTATGGAAGCTATTTATCTTTTCAAATTATGTGAAAGATTTAACGAAATCCGGAAAGGACACTTTTGGGTCAGATTTGGTCCTATGCTAATAAACCCACAGACGCAATTAAATATATCTTTGGATGCAAACCATGTACACAATGTGTAAAAGCGAACCTATTTTCCTGTAGACTCTTTCTACTGAGCGGAATTTAACGCAGTAGCAGGATCGGGTCTGCATCAGAAGAACAATAGTGGCATCGGGTGGGTTTTGAACTCACGACTCACTGGCTCGCTAATCAGCCCGATGCGACGCCTCGTTGCGTTGGCTTTTCTACTAATACTTAGGGCTGCCAAAGTGATATTATCTTTTGATATTCACTGTTCCTCTCATGAACTACCGATACGTTAAAAAATCACTGTTACTAATACTCCTAAAATAGGTCAAATAAATAAACACACAGCGGAAATAAGGCACTACAAGCATGTGTCTTTGGAACTAAAGTCAGTACTAATCCAATTGGTATCCGGTGAACATCTTGATTGTTCCCAACTCGTGATCTAAATGTTCGATGGAGGAGAGGAAACTTTGGACGCACTACCGTAATTAGTAATAGACAAGATATATACAACAGTTCCGCGTCGCGTTATAAATAACATAGCGACTCTTTAAAAGTATATCGGATGACAGCACTAATTTCGGCCAGTGGGCACCACCACCCACGCTACCCACGCCCACGCTATGTTATTATTTACGGAATAATCTGATAATATGGTCATTTTTTTCCAACAGAGTATCAACTGACTACAATTCCAAGTAACTACACTAGGAGTAGCCATTGACTCCAGACAAAAAACATCTAATCTTTTTTGTTTTATCTTGATTACATATCGATGATACCCATCACGTGTGTAGAGTTGCGCTAGCTAATTAAATTTGACCCTGTATTTATATTGTGCCTTTTATTTTACATCGTAATATTGCTTTGACCTCCACAGTCGTATTGTTTAGGGGGTTTATCTGGTTATTAAACACGTAGTTACAATTGTTTTACTAAGGCGGAGCAGACAGGTGCGACGCGACGGTGCGACGCGATTCTCGTAGAACAAATTCCACGAAGAAAATAGAAATTGTTCTACTACTGTCGCGTTACGCCTGTCTGTAGGAGCCTTAAATTCAAAATCACGTATTCACGTTATTCCAAATAGACAGCATTTTTGACATCTTAATACACTGACCAATAACAAACAAGTACGTTGGACTTCATACTATCGATGACAAAATGAAGACATTTGATTTTCGCCATTTTGGCGCTGACAGCAACGTGAGCGTCTGTGGAACTAATATTTTTGATAACGAGTTTTACAAGATGCGCATACTCTCATTATAAAAATGTTCTAAATATCTCGTAGTAAACACAAAATACACAAAAAAGTCTTATTCCACGAATAAGACCTAAATCATCAGAGACGTACCAAAACAAAACGACGGCCATTTGCGGCAATGTGTTAATTTTAGTTTTTTCGTCGAGTCGAAATGCTCGAGCGTCTCACGCTCGAGCATTTCGACTCGACGAAAAAACAACTGTCATTTCGTATAGTACATATATTTAGTCCTGCGAACTTGTATAATATTAGGGGTTAAAGTATGAAATTGCCGATTTGTACTGAAAAATTGAAATTCGTTTTTTTTTTAATTTAACATATTTATTTAATCAAAATAATTACTATTATTATCTATACATTCCTGCCATCTAATAGGAAGGTCATTTATGCCTTTGCGATAGAACTCTCGAGATGTAGATTCGACAAACTGTGTGAAAGCATTTTGTACTACCTCCTGAGAAGAAAACTTTTTATCACGTAGAAAATTGTCCAAATCACGAAAAAAATGGTAGTCCGTTGGAGCAAGGTCTGGCAAATACGGAGGGTGATGAATGGTTATAATTGCAGTTCCTGTAGATTTAAAAAGGTTTCTAGTGCTGTATGAGGTGTCGCGTTATCATGGAGCAATAATGGTGAAGATCGATTCATGAGCCGGGGCTGTTTCACTGCTAGTTTTGCTATCATTGTTCAGAGTTCAGCACAGTAGACATCTGCCGTTATTGCTTGACCAGATCGGAGAAAGCTATAGTGAATAACACCATGCTGAGACCACCAAACAGTTAACATTACCTTTTTATTGGTAAGCTTTGCTTTAGGACACTGTTGCGGCGTTTGACCTGGGGTCAGCCATTGCATTTTTCGCTTACGGTTATCGTAAAGAATCCACTTTTAATCACATGTCACAATTCGATCCAATATTCCTTCATTTCTGTATCGATTCAACAAGGCAACACAAGTTTCAACACGCGTTTCTTTCTGCAGATCAGTCAAATCATGAGGCACCCATTTCTCATATTTTTTTATGTTATTGGTTTGACGCAAATGAGTCAATATTGTTGGTAAGGTAACGGTAAACTATGCCGCTAATTCCTGGGTAGTTTGGCTCGGATCGGCTTCCACCATCTCTTTCAATTCATTGTTATTCACCTGTGTGGGCGGTGTTCCACGTGGTTCGTTCTTCAAATCAAAGTTTCCATCACGAAAGCGTTTAAACCAAAATCGCACGGTGCTTTCATTAGCAGTCCCCTCTCCAAACGCAACATTGATATTGCGAGCTGTTTCTGCCGCGTTCGTTCCGCGTCGGAACTCGTATTCAAAAATAACTCGAATTTTCGAAGTATCCATCTTTCTTGTCTAAGCTGAATAAAAAAAACAATTGAAAGTCGATAATCGAATGCTGCACATTTTTCAAAAGAAGAACTTCATAGGTACCATGTGAAAAAAGTTTCACTCAAAAATCTCAAACCATGAAGGTTCTATGTCAATTCGAAGTACCTCTTATAATAAAACGGCAATTTCATACTTTAACCCCTATTATATAGGTCAGTGCGGTGAAAATGACAGATTTTCATGTCATTCTTTATAATTATATGACGGAAATACTCTTCTAGAAAACAGGGTTATCTGAAAACGTTGCAAAAGGACCTAACAGAATTTCTTTTGCTGCATTTGCGGGGTCACATAATCACCCTATAATGTTCCCACTGCTGGGACACAGGCCTCCTCTCTGTGAGAGGGAATGGACCATAATCCACCACGCGGGCCCAGTGCGGGTTGGTACTTTGCGGGATCAATAAGATGGACAGCTATAATTTGAAATACAAATAAATTGACAAACCAAAAGAAAAAGTTGCTTCCGAAAACAAAATCTTATATAGTTTCTTTGCGTCTGTGCGAATGGGGAAAAAATAGACAATTCACATCACGCCTTTTACCCTGAAGGGGATAGATAGGCTGTTAGGATGCGAGACGATTGTCGTTTACCGGGTACAAAGCTAAAAATTTGTTTAAAAACCAGAATCAAACGTGGGACCTCACGATCACAGCAGCGATAACTGACGAAAGCTAGGCCAACGATGTACACACACACATGATGGCACGTGATGGCACACGACGACATATCAAGCTATACATTTCCAGTTTTTGCTGACCTTGCATTGTATAGGCTTTTCATACAATGGGAAGTCAGCTTATAAATTATGTATGATATTTGTTTATTCAGCGCTGATTATATGTAATAAGCTGACATAGAAATGGGCTTCAATCTTTAATCCCAAGTACAAATAAATATTAATTGCGGCACCTGTTTACATAATTAATACAAATCCCACAGTTGATAATGTTTGACATTTCCATCCAGGTAATAGCATATGATTACTAATGAAGAGTAAGTCAAAGCTAATAAGGGGTGTTACACACTCGTTCGCGTCGGCACAGCCGGGCGGCAAGTTCGGGAAAAACCGTGGGTGACTACCGAGATGATGACTAATAGAGAAGTATAGAAGAAAAAGATGTGTTGCGCCGACCCCAAATCAATTGGGATATGGGCAATAGAATGATGATATATTCAGGAAAAACCCGTTTGGCTTAGCCCGAATTGTGCCGTGCCGACCCGTCCATGATTCAGAGAGTATAGATGCCGAACGGAGTATTCCGATCGGAACGAACCGAATGAAAAATATGTGTAGTAATTGGTTTGAGTCGACTTTGTTGTTCAACAGATACTGCCGAATCGAATGTGCCGACCCGAACTAATGTGTAACCTCCCTGACACACACGAACTACATTGAAATATTTGCCACGTTAATTGTCTTATAAAATATGTAGTCATCTCCTCCACTTGACTTTCTGTTTACTTAGTGCGTAATGGCATGCAAATAGGATCAGCAATTGATTAATTAGCGAGGCCATGGGTGTATCTACGCTATGGCTACGTGGTTCATTCACGTGTCTGCGTAGTTCGCACTTAGCTTGTGTAGGTACCTACTAATTAAGAAGGCATGCTGACTTGCTATAGGTATTTGGGGTACAGTACATACAGGATGGCAGGGACTTCGATGCGCAACTTGTTACCATGGATTCAGTACATGATTCTGAACCTCTGATGATGATTCTGAACAAATAGACAGACATACATCATAGACCCTATCCATAGCTACCTATCCAGGCGTGACTGAGGTCAAGAAAATTGTGTTTTTCTTTTAAACAACTTGCTTAGATACTTTTTACGCATTTAGTAGAGAGCTGTTATTTTGATATTACAAACAGACACTTCATTTTAATTATTTTTATTGTACAGTACCTATGTATGTATAGGATGTGAAAGAACTTCGGCTTTTTAAAGCGTTTTCTCTATCATTTAAGCTAAACATCCTTTATGTATCTATAAGTACTTTTTTCAATCGCTTTAACATACAAAATCCATAAGCTAGTTCTCATCCTCCAAAGATACAGATGGTCGCAAAACTTATCTCCATTGAATATTCGCTCGCGAAACATGTAGAACAATTTACTGTTAGATTTACGGGACTGGGCAAACACGGTAGTGTTTCGGAAAAGCTTGCTTTTTAATTTTCCACTGAATGCATTCACACACCTGTGAAATATAACCAACCAGAGATAATTGTATCTCGCGAGCGATAGTGATGTTACGGTACTTTTGAGATGAAAAAGCGATTATAATTTTCGTGTTACGAGCTAATAGTGTTACTGCCTTGACTTTTTTAACACTTATAATTTTCAAATGAGCCTGTATAGTCATTGCTGAAAATGAACGATGCTATCTCTTCAGTCAAAAATCAATCTGCCTAGCCTTTTCCCAACTATGTTGGGGTCGGCTTCCAGTCTGCATGTATCGGATGGAGCTGAATACTGGTATTTTACATGGAGCAACAACCTCTCTGACCTCCACAACCTGGGGTAACTAGGGGTACCCAGTTACTGGGTAACACGACGAGAAGCCCGAAAGTTTGACAACTAGTCTTACCAAAGGTGGTAAGACTAGTTGTCAAACTTTCGGGCTTCTGACGAACTGTAACGACTGTCAAAGATACAAGAATGACAGCCGGGACCAATGGCTTAACATGCTTTTCGAGGCATGGAGGGTCTCGGTATGTAAAGATCACCCATCCACGGACCGACCGCGGCAGGTGTAACTTAACCTGATCGATCGACCCGTGCGGCTGTATTAACTTAGCCACGAGCCCCTAGCTATTTCGTGTCTGTCTGTGTGACAGCTTTGTTCTTCCAAAACTACACAACGGATTTTGATGCGGTTTTCAACATCATTTAGAGAATATAATACATAAATATTAAACATACTTACACCTAAATAAATATATATGTTTACACAAGTCGTAAAAAACGTCCGAAGCAGGGGCGGGTCGCTAGTTCTAAATAAAACAAGTGTGAGTTTCCAATAACAAATAAAAAATCGTGTGAAAAACAAGGAAGGAAAGTGCTATTTAAAAAAATCAAGTCATCCAAGAATAGACTACTTACTCTCGCCTCGTATAAAGTATTAAAAGTATTTTTTATAACAACATTTAGAAATAAATAGGGATGTCCGCGTGTCTACCGTAGTCTTTGCTTAGAGTTAATATCCACGCGCTGCTGAGCATGGGAAAATTATGCCGCGCGCCGAGTTTAAAAGCGGTTCTGGAGATTAATGGAACTAATCTCAAAGCTCTATTGCTTTTTATTTTAATCTAGAATTTAAAAAAGATAAACTTATAAAGCTTTAGCCCACGTAGCTTTGGTTCAAAGTAGTCTTAGTTGAGAATTTGTGTGTTATGGTGTTTGTTACTGAGGAATATTTTATTTTCACTAAAGATTTATTTAATTATATTTTGTTGCGTGGATTTGCAGAATAATTTTATTTTGTATAACATAACGCACTTGTTTTCCCTGAAAGGTTAAGCAGAGGTTTACCTTAATGTGGTGCACCCACCCATTTTTTTATCTGCATTTTTTTTTTTTTGGGTTATTATCTTACATATAGAGACCCCTCCATGCCTCGGAAAACACGTTAAGCGGTTGGTCCCGGCTGTCATTCGTAGATCTTTGGCAGTCGTTACTGGTCGTATAAAACCTAAAAGTCTGACAACCAGTCTTACCAAGGGGTATCATATTACCCAGTAACTGGGTTGTGGAGGTCAGATAGGATAGGTCGCTTCATGTAAAATACGGATATTCAGCTGCATCCTGCTGGACTGGAAGCCGACATCAACATAGTTGGGAAATGGCTAGGCAGTAGATGATGATGAACTCTTGCAGCAGCAAGTTCATATTACGATAATTATAGAACATGACAACGCGAAGCTCTAATTTTATACAAAATTATTAGATTTATCATAAGTTTTTAACCATTCATTTCTCATTTATCTTTCTCATATCATTATTTTCTTAAGGGGGAAGCGCTAGGGTAGCCCGCGAAATTCAAAATTTCTTACTTATTTTGCAAATCGCAGGTCAGAGTCAGGTTGTATGTCGAACAAAATATGTTTGATATTTCATGAAATAGTAATTCAATAAGGTTATATGACCTTAGAGGGTTGTATTGATGATTTTAATGATTATGATTCTGTAAATACATATTTGTTACGGTCGCGAATCATAGTTTGATCAACATACTACCTGACACTGGCCTGCAAATTGCAAAAAGTGTACGAAAATTATGTTTTTCGGGCTAACCTGCCGCTGCCATCGAGTCATCATATTTCTAAACCACATAAAAATCATACTTCCACACCCTGCATACCTACCTATATATTCTTATAACAATGTATAACACTGTCTTTATTGTGACTTTTAGCTTTGTGTCCTTGTTTGTACGTGGAGCGGAAGGCGGAAACACAGCTCACAGTGATTGCCCGCCGTTAATGAGGTGACGGATGTGTACTACCAACTTACTGGAGAGTGGAGATCGCAGGTTATAGGATGTTCACGGAAGTAGATTTATCTGGGTTTTGTAGTGTTTGAAAATGTGATGCTGAAATACTGCGCATTTCTTTATAGGTAGAATTTTTCTAACTAAAACAACCTTTTTTAAGCCGTGTTGAGTGTTATAACAAATTCAAACACGACTCCCTAAGACCGTTGATTTAGTCATTTTCATACAAACCCTGTTTAAACTTAGTCTGGTAAAGTATATCTATTTTATCATGATTTTGTTGTTTGGCAAGAGGTTTTAAAACGTGTCATTCAGAAGATGACTAATATGATTTAATCAAAGGCATAGAAAAATCTTCTATACATAGAAAGGTAATTTCAAAATAACAGCTTTTTATTAAATGCATATGAAAGTATAAGTATATGGTACTTATTATAACAAAAAAAAAAAACAATTTTTAAAATGTATGTCTGTCTGTCTGTTTGTTCCGGCTCATCTCCAAAACGACTGGACCGATTGCGACGGGAAGGCCATTTTTTATCCCGGTAGCACGTTACCGTGGGATAATTTCCGATATCCACGCGGGCGCATCCGCGGGCAGACGCTAGAGATCTATAAAATATAATTATTAACTATTATTATTATAATCTATAAAATATAATTATTACGAGTAACTATTATTATTATAATCTAGGTAGGGAAATACGTTTCGTTAGTAGGCGGTTATTTTGTATTTATGTAATATTATGTTATAAATAACAAAAATATTTTTAGAACCCACTCCGAGTAGATTGAAAGAGCTGTTGCAGGCACACCTGTACCTACTCGAAGCGATTGTATCAAAAATAGCCTTAGAACCCGAGGCTGTTCATGTAAGGGACCGGCTATTTTTCAAACTATAGGAATAATATTTGTAGTATAAAAATATTATTGTAACGAATTGGCATTTGTTTGCGGTTGACAAAAATATTTTAGTATCGGCAAAACTTTCACTCTTCGATAGCTTTTAGCGTCCAGATTATTATAAATCACTATGAGTCAATTTAAGAGGGGATGGTACTGGCCCCTGTGCCTAATCTAGTCGGAGCTAGGGCAGGAGATAGACTCTTTTTATTTTACTTTTAACTTGGCATTATTTCAATCAACATTAAATTTACAGGTTTCATTTAAAGGTTCTGCACCTTCATAGTTTAGCGAACATTATGTATATAATACCTACGTGATAATATGAACGGGCAACATACTAACAACCTTCATCATCTGCCTAGCCTTTTCCCAACTATGTTGGGGTCGGCTTCCAGTCTAACCGGATGCTGCTGGATATCAGTATTTTACATGGAGCGACTGCTTATCTGACCTCCACAACCAAGTAACTGGGTAATACGATACCCCTTGTAAGACTGGTCGTCAGACTTTCGGGCTTCTGACGACCCGTAACGACTGTCAAAAACCCACGAAGGATAGCCGGGACCTACAGCTTAACGTGCTTTCCGAGGCATAGAGGGGTTTTGAGATGGTCACCCATTCACGGACCAACCGCGGCAAGCGTAGCTTAACATGATCGATCGACCCGTGCGGGTGTTATTACTTAGCTACAAGCCTCCCATCCGCAACATTCTATCAACCAAAGGACCAAAATACAAAATAACAGTAACCAAAAATGATGAAGCAACATTTAAACAACTCAACGCCAAAATAAATACAACCGGAGATAGAAAGACACACAGATATAACGCTTTATATTAAGTACGTATATACATATACAGGGTAGGATTAGATTCGTGCAGGCGTAGAGGGTAACCGTTTAACACACGCGTGCCGGAGGCGGTCGGTTTTATACTGCGGGCTAATTAAATTCAATTTTCGAATGCGGGCAGCCATGACAGAGATATTGCGGGGCCGGTCCGACTCCCAGGACCATTTTATGTAGAAATACTGGCCGAACAAGACTGTATTGTGATCACCCACTAAGCTTAACTCTGTTTATAATCTGTGCGCTATCTTTTGGCGGATGTGTCCTGTCGGGTTCGGATGGTATTTTCATTGATATTGATTGTCTATGAAAGCTGGTTGGATGTCGTTGTGTCCTTTTGTGTATGGCGTTTTAGATTGTTTGTGAATTACGTTCGCTTAATTTGAGTAGAATAATATATATTTTCTAATTGCTATGAGAGGAAAACGTGTGTATTTTTCCTTGAGTTTCCAACAATGAATTTTAATATTAGATTTTACATAATCAAATCATAATTTTGCGAGTTATCCAAAACGCAGTTACAATTAAATCTAATACGAGATGAAAATTACACATAGAACAATGAGTTTCCTAATAGGCTGAACGTTATTTTTCATTGCTTTCATACGGCCCCAAATAGGCCGCACTAAGCTGTCTTTATTATTATAGTAAATAACTGTTATCCCAAATAAACAGGTTGCTGTTTTTCTAGATAACATATGTTGACCGTTAAGTTTCAAGTATTCTCTGCTCTGCCCCTCTGGAGTGTGATAATAGTTCACTTAGTAAAATTATGAGTTATGATTTTTATGTTATGTTGTGGTAGAAGCGCAAAAATATAATAAAACAAACCAAAGGGAGTTGAAAGCCCCACAGAACCCACGCAGCGTAGCATGCAAACGCTAAGCAAATGTGTACTTTAAAGCAAGTTATATGTTTTAGATGCAAACTGTATTTCCTAAACAATTGCAACACATAACAGTGAAACTATACATTTTCATATTCAACTCAGATTACTAAAGTTCTCGTTTTAAATATCTTTCCTTATAAACCTCAACGTTCGTTAAAACTCACATAAAAAAGATAGGCGACCTTCCTTCTATTGTTAGACCAGCATACAAATTCAGGCGAGGTAATTAGGTGACTTTATAAGCACGGTTCACGAAAGAAATTGCTGACATGATTCCTTTGTATGTAGATTTTCTGAATAAAAAAAACTTCAATACATTTCATGAAATAATAAAATGGAAGCCAAGGAGTTTTATATTTGCTTGTATATCTCTGGCATAGTTGGCATGCACGACCCGACATTCCCTCCATGGTTGACATGGCCCTTCTGATTTTCGATTTGGTATTTTATGTGTAGGTATGTATCTACGTATCGAGATATGAGCACAACAAACGTCTATTTCCCCTACAGCAATGTTTTACTGGTATCTCCTACACAAGTTTATGCCATCTCATGCAATAAAGTGATAAAACAGTTAGCTAGCACAGCGCCCCGAACTGGCTCAGATATATCGACGAACAAATAAAACTGACATTAAAAGCGCAAACTTGCCGAATGTTTTGTTTTCTTTTTTCGCCATAACTCCTGCGAACCTTCGCATTATGGATATAGCGATAATATTTCTCATCATGTACGCTAATGTTAGAATAATACTCGAAGTTATACGCTCTTTAGGTATGTACTTACTTTGCTTACGGGTATTTTGAAACAAAAATTATAATTGTGTTTTGTCTTTCTTCGAATTCGTAAGTACGTAATGACGGCTTATAGTAGATTATGCACAGTTTGGTATCGCGTTGAAATAATTAATCAACTCATTAATTATCTCACTCACACATCAATTTATACTGGTATCGCAATAACGCCTCTTAATGTGCACATTAATTAAATAAATTGTTTCAATAACCATGCACTTAACATCGATACAAAAGCATAGTATGTAAATGGGTAGCTATATAATCATAAAGCGATGGTTAACTTTGCACAGTAGGTACATTGTGGCGAACAAAGTATAAATTCAGTAATAATGAAATGCCGCTTATAAAACTAAGTAGATACGTAATATTCATGATATCGTTCGCCAGGAAAAATTAACGGTACGCTTAGCCAAATGAATATCGATTCAACGCCCTGCCCTCGGCTCATTTGCCCTGCATAAAATTAGTATTTGGACCTTTCTGCGGGCAGGCCCAATATTTCTCTCATGTTGAGGATTGAAGCAATTTTGTGTAGCTCTCAACATTAAATTAACATTTGGGCTTTTTCTTGGTCCGCATGGCCGGTCCCCCCGTCCCTAGCTCAGTATATTTCAGCGGTCGCGTAATTTGTGGCTCGTAAATGTTCTGAAATTGGTCATCCCTTTGGTTGAGGTGAATTTATTGCCTCCTCGGTCGGCCTGTCGAAAGGGGAATTAATAAGTCCCCTCTAATGGTGAAACGTACCCTCACCATCAATTTGAATGCCAATGCCCCAAGATTGCTGCTGCCCAGTAAAATGAGCCTGCACATGAAATATCTCACTTATAAATTCTTATTCATTTTGTGCTTCCAATAAATTGGATACCGATGATTGCTTCATTTTATTATCTAGTGCGTATATGGGGAATATTGGAAGGTTGACAGATAGAAGATTGAAAGGGATGTTATAGTTGGCTAGCGTTGTAGAATGTGTTTTCAGTTTGGGGTACAAGTGTATTTTCATAACGTCGGAATGTTTTATTTTTTGCGCTGATCCTTCGCTAATGTTTCTCGCTCGCGATCGATGAAAAGTTACTAATTAAATGTCCAAAATGACAATATCATAATGATACTGTCATGCCTTCATTGAAAATGTAACGTAATTACATAGCCACGAGCTATGGGAACTTTTTGTTGCTTCTTCTCGAAAATCTGCTTACCCTGTAATTGAAAGGACCCGAGCGTTCAAAAAGTGTTTAAAGTTCGGAAAGTTCACTTAGGCTGTAATTATTGTTTGTATTCTTTACCATATTATAATATTAGAAAGTTTAAAATGGAATATAATGAAGGAACAAGCTAAGTTGTTAATTTTCTTTCTGCATATTAAATTAATCGATAGTAAGAGAAGGCGTCAACGTTCACAAAGTCGTGAATGTTTAAATCATTATTATTTGGGTGCGTATTTATGTTGGATTACGTGAGTCCAGCTTTAGTAACGATAATGAGTAAATAATGACCATTCCGCTGCTAACTGAACAGTGATAAACATTTCTTTCGTGAGTAAAAATCACGTTTATTTTCACCTGTAAATGTGACTGCAAATGTGATTCTAATTCTTATTTCTGTATAAAAAACGGATTAGTAGTGCTATTAATGCTTTTGTAATACAATAGGTCGCAATAAAATTAGCGAGGAAAATATTAGTGGCGTGGCCGCACGAACGTGCATTCCGTGTTATTGTGTCACAAACATTTCCCAATAAGTTCCAAATAATGGGTATTTCCCTAATGACTGCTGACACAAACCGAGCCAAGTTCTTTGTCGTGCAAATTGCGACTTCGACTCGATACATCACTATTTTTACGTAAAGCAATAAACAAACCAGGTTGTAAATAACATTGGTTGAACGCCTCCTTGTCTTGAGAGAAGAATAATGGTATTTTCTATTTCGTTAGGTTGTACTAGATATACTTATGTCCGCTCGGATGGCTGCCAGCTGCGGCGCTCCGCATCCAGTTCTAGTGTCCCTCCCGTCCCAAAGATGTAAACTTACTACGCCGCTGGAGGAGACCTGTGCCACTACATTTTTAGCTCTAGGGAGAAAGCAGAACTGCCAAAGTAATAAATTCTTCAAGGACGCTCCCGTAGACGTTCTGGATATAGAGAAATCTTTTATTCTATTATGTTTTATTGACTTTTTTGTACCGTCAGCCATCTCGTCTGCTCCGAACATGTTCACTTCAATAAGTGCCACAAATATCCAAGCAATGAATGCACACGTACGTGTAGCCGCTTACGTAATTTACGCGTCGCGAATCCCGCTGCGCTTGTTTGTCCGTGACGTCGTTTCGCATCCAAATTGGCATATAACGACAGGACGCACCACGAACCATGTACCACGCACCGCCGACATTCCAAACAATTAAGTCTCACGCGTGTTGTTCGAGCCTCTTCCATTCCACAGTAACTGTGCGCGGCCCGGCGGCCCTAAATCAAAGAGCCGTGAAGTCCCCCCACACTTCCATATTTTCGCACCCCGACAACGTCGTATAATGGCTATTGACCAAATTTATCGACTTTCATGTCATATTCTCATCTTTATGCGGAGCTGGAAGCCTGGAATTGGCCTCACATAACATATGTGGGAAAAAGTCTCCGTGTTCTACGACACAATAAATTATTTTGATCTTTGTCTCGCACATAAATAATAGATAGAAGATATTGATATCAACGGAGGATATGGAATATTGCGACTAAATGGCGTATTCAAGAAGGGAATTATGCCGATCGGTTTGATTAATTTGATAGAGGCTATCAATAGCATAATCAGAAGATTTTCTTAGCGATATGTTTACCCCTCGGTGCGTGTCCGTAGAGTACGCTTGGTTAGCGTGGAATGAGAACTGTTATAACCTAATTCTAATCAAACTAACACGCCCGTTGTAAATCCAACTACCACAAAAACACCTTAATACCCGGGACAATTGTTCGCTCACGTATGTGCCCATTCAAAAAGCGGAGAGAAACCGGCGTGAGCAATCACAAAAGAACGGAAACGAGGAGCGAAGAAACACTGTCATTAATATACGTACGAATGTTGTACCGCGCCGTGCCGCTGCTGGGCTCTTGTTTTTATTCAGAGCACGGAATTTAAGTTTATTATGACTGTTATGCAAACTTCGACGTAAATGGTGCGAAGCGAACAAAAGAAATAAGCGATCGAGTATCGAAAGAGTCTGGTGCTTTACTCTCATATTTAAATCAAGAAATTTCCGATTTCATCTTTAACATTTCTGAAGTTTTTCCTCTCAAAACTTTGATCGTTATTGATTCCTCGCCGCACTCACGTACCGCTTTCATAACTGTTCGGTATTGTTCTTTTTAAAAATAAAAAGGCAAGTATTTTCATTTCTCAGGTATAAAAGTTTATTAGTAAAGTCTATGCATAAATTCACGCCGACTTCGTGCTGTAAACTTAACAATGGACTGGGATTATACTTTTTATTCAACAAAATTATTTGGTACTATGTTTCATGTCTGCCTCTTTTACACGATGCCAGACAAAATACAGAATAAATTATTTCAGTACATTTTCATTTTTACGGCCTCACCTCACGTGTGAAATTAAATTTTATTTTTGTAAGTAAGTAATTTTGTGTTATACTTTATACCTTTATATAAGTTGTTAATAAGAGTTAACTGTACAATTTGAGTTTAATCAATTTAAAATTGCTTCTCAACAATATGTACAACGCAATGAATATACAAGATAACACTAAAATAACAAAATTATATTCTAAATTAACTAAAACTGTTTACAAACTATAGCGTCGAAAAATTTATCCGCATCGCTGTCCACTGATAATGTACCCAAGACACTGGCGGCATTGCCAAGTTGTATGGCAATGCTTAACCTCTGGCCAAGGTAAAAGCCAGCCCTTGGGTCATAGGAAGTCTCAACCAGTCGTTTCGAAATTTCCTAAATAAGAAAAGTTAACTGTTAATTTATGTGGTTACATCAAAATATTATTCATCGTTTAATTGGTAAAATATTACGTTACCCAAAGACGACACAATTGATCGGTGTTCCGGCTACGCAGATGCGAACAGTTCGCAGAGGTCGCCAGTGAGCCAGGCCGGACAGATTATAGGTACAATATAGCCACCGACGTCATAATCATTATTGAAAACTTTTACAACAAGTTCGAAACACCTTGCTCTGGTAAGTTGCTACCTACGTAAAGTACGGAAATTTATTACAGAATGTTTTTACTGGTTTTCGAAGTTCCTTAATCTAAAATCGATAGAAACGACGCCGAACAAAGTTGTGAATAGTACCTTAAGTTGGGAATCGAAGAAAGTCGGACCTTCCGTTCAACACCTGCGTAAAAGATACGCTCCGTTGATAAAGTCGCTAGTTTGGAGCGGTCGCGTTGCACTCAAATGAGATAAATCGAAACCTTCATACGAAACTTCATATCTACAAGTACGTGAAAAATAATCTCGTAACTCGTAAAGTTTTCTGTGGGACGCCAAAATTCGGTCTTATATGGACCGTCAGTTTGATCCGAAGTATGTAAGAGCGAGTTTCCTAGACATAACAGTTTTCCTGAAATATTCTTTTATCATAGCCGCAGCACGTTAACGTTTCTATAAAAATAACACCCCGACCGATTGACTATCTCTGATATTTATGACATTTTTTATTTACGTTTAAATGGATACCGATTTTCACCTGAGATAGCTGTCATATTTTAAAACAATAAAATGCCATACATTTTTAATAATGCATTTCTTTGCTTTTGGAGAAACTTTATGTAGTGGCACAATTGTTTTATTTCGAATATTTTAAATATTCTCTTAACTTTAATAATCCCCAAATAAACTACTAGGTAAACTTAAATGGCAGCTTTATTTAATTTTCATAGTAATTTAAACGCTAGTCAAATCCCACTTAAATGTGGGAGATCTAGAGAAAGCTCCGCACGTGTATGTTTAGAGAGGGATACAAACCGAATAGATATGGTCGGGTGCGTCTCGTACGCCGGTCGAATGGAGCGAGCAAATTACATCACTCTATAGAACTGGGCGCCTGGTAGCACGTGACGCCACTTTGCAACATGATCCACGGAAAATGATTTTCCTTAAAATATTTGAAGGAAGGCTTAACAGGCTTTTAAATGGTATTGTTTCAGTGTAAATAAAGTGTTAATTGAAATTTGGAATTGTCACAGTGAACTGTGGTCTCATTAGTCTAGTGGTGATAATGATGATGAATCTTCGTATGAACATCAAATTACACCGCTTCTAAGAACTGTGTGCCTGGTAGAGGTTGACGCCACTTCCCAACATGATATACGTGGAAGTGAAGATTTTCTTCTAAACAGTTAAATGAAAGTTCGTTGGTTTTATGTTGTTTCCATTTAAAGAACTGGATTGGTCTAAAAACAATTTGTTAATAACAAGAATGACCGAATGCAGCTTTTAAATCTCGTGCTTTTAAATATTTTTATTTACTATTTTATTTACAATTCTAGACTTTTATTTACTTTCTTCATTTATGCAACCAACAGCGATATATATAGTTATGTAACAGAGTAGGTGTATTAATTACAGTATTGTATAACAAATAATAGGTTTCCCTTTAGGACTAGGATAAGTATAAAACAAGTGATAGGACTACATACTAAGAAATATTTAGACACTAGTTTACCTTATTACAAAACAAGGTTTTTCTTTAGATCAGAGGGACAATTCCCGTATTTTTTAGAACGTGCACAGTCTGTCCCCAGTTTCAATCTGTCTAAAATACCTCTAATTTCTCTACATTTTTGACAAGTTTTTGACATTGATGGTTGCTGACATGAAATTGCGACTTGAATTTGAACGGTTTTTAAGTACAAATTGGCCTTTTGATTTCAAACACTGAACCTAACCTAAGCTGACTGCTATTAGAAATGCAGTTCTTTAAACAAAGATGACAGCTTAGTTCGGTGCTTAGTCATTTAAGTATTAAGAACTTTACCTAAATTGAAATAAAGTTCGAAATACAAATACTGGCTCAAGGGTTTAGGTCGGAACTAGTTAAGATGTCGTTTTGTACGTATTATACGGAAAAGGTTCAATTTTAGGTATTATATTTAGGCTTATTATTAAATTTTAGAGAAAAAAAGTTTGATTATTAAGAAAATAAAAGTTTAATTATTAAGAAAAAAAGTGAATATAAAGAGATTGTGTTATTGAAACCATTGAGGACTACGAGGGTGACACTGAAAGTTCTTAGAAAATCCAAAACTCAACAAACTAGCAAGTTATTAGTTTTATTATTTCTTTTCAAAATAGTGTCCATTTACATCAATACATCGCTGCATCCGATGGAACCACTGAGAAAAGCACTTTGCCCACTCGTCCTTAGGCGTCTTCGACGGCATTTTGAAATGCAGCTACTGCTTCCTCGGCGTCCATAAAACGTTTTCCTCTAAGTTTTTCTTTTATTTTCGGAAATAAATAAAAATCGCAAGGTGCGAGGTCGGGGCTATAGGGCGGGTAACCCAGTAATAATATATAATAATTCCACGTCTGACGTCGCCAAGTAGTCGATTGTTTGCTTGGCGGTGTGCGACGAGGCGTTGTCGTGGTGAAGGAGGATCCTATGCGAGTTCGTTTCTCCCGAACTTTTTCCAAGACAAGTGGCAAACAATTGTTAATGTACCACTCTGCAGTAACTGTATTTCGATCCTCTAAAACAATCGTTGCGTAATGACCTGGCCTTCTGTAGAACGAGGCCATAATCTTTTTTCCCGGCTTCGACCTCTCTTCACTTTAATTGCCAACTCCTCGGAAGGAAACACCCAGACAGCAGACTGTCTCTTAGTTTCGGGATCATAACAATAAATCCAGCTTTCATCACCCGTAAGTATGTCGAACACAGCATTTGAGTCACCTCCGTTAAATTTTTGAACTATTTCACGACAACAAACAAGACGACGGAGCTTTTGGGCCTCTGTCAAATTATGAAGTATCCACCGGGCACAAAGCTTCTTCACCGTTAAATGTTCATGGAGGATTTTATGCACTTGACTCATATTGAAGCCTAAGCTTGTCCGAATCTGCTGATAAGTCACTCTTTTGTCAGTCTCTATCACACGCCGCACAGCACTGATGTTATCTTCAGTCGTCGCCGTAGAAGGCCGTCCCTCACGCAGATCATCGGTGAGATGAGTGCGGCCACGTTTAAGCTCATTAAACCAGTTGTAAAGAGTGGCACGAGATGGGGCTTCATCGTGAAAGGCCAATCGAAGTCTATCATAATTTTCTTGTTGACTTAAATGACATCGAAAGTCATAAAAAATCATTGTTCGAACATTTTCTTGCGTTAGATTCATGCTGACGTAACGTAGTCAATTTGCCGCCAAAACATATACAAATGACAAATGTATAAAATACATACACAATAATATTGGCAAATAGTTCCATTTTCAACATTTTGAACTTATTTTTTTATTATATCGTTTACAAGTGACCAGTTCTAAAAGTTTCAGTGGCGCCCTCGTACGTCCTATTTAGTGTCATATGTTTAGCTACATTCTAAATAGGTATTTATTCCTTAACTAACTAAAATGAAAACCGAATAAAGAAGATCAATCCTTATTTACTGGTTTAAATAATAACCTGCTAGATGAAAACAAACCATTGTTCCATGTCACAAACAGCGAGAACAACAGGTATTACACAGCTATAGTGACAGAATTAACACAAAAGTGTCAAACTGACAATAACAGCCCCGACTGATCGATGTAAAGGGTCATTGCATTTATAAAAACAATAGTAGCAGAATTTTACACAATCACTATTTGTGTTAACATTCTGCACAGTTATGCATGAATAATTCTGAAATAAAATTATGAATAATGACGTCAATATTTGGCTATGACTTTGCCTACTATGAGCTAAACCAAAAAATAAAAATAATATGAAGATTTTAGTTAGAATTCATATTTTATTAAAAGGCTTTTACTTGTATTAGGTTAATAACGAGCACTATATATATGAAAATCATTTTCTAAGTATGCAGTCCTTATGATTAGATTAGATACAATTTTTATCAGTACTTTAGGTAACCGTCGACATACAAACAGTCCGATTTGTTTTACCATTTTGCGTACACACGCAAAGTTAACCGTTCACTATCAAATCCTAAACAAAGTGAACATCGATAGATTTCTCTATCTGGTCGAGCACAAAGAGCGCAGCGTTACGTAGTGGAGTTTTTCATTGAAGCGGAAGGAATACAGCCAGACATTCCCTTTATTTCTGTTTCGTATCGCGCTGAATATTCAGGCAACATTAACAAGGACTAATTTGTGAATAATTTGATGTGGATGGTACATTGTTATTCGACTGAACACGGGAAAGTTTTGACTGAATTTTGTTTCTTTTCTGGCCTTGTCCTGTTTTTTTTTCTTGTTTTCTATTATGCTAAAAGATATTTTAATTAAGGTGGGTTGAGATTTTTCTTTTTTTCTGTTATTCGGGGTGGCAGGGACCTCGACGCGCAAACTGTAACCATTTTTAATAACGACAACATTTCCAGAATCACTCATACACATGTACAGTCACCAAAAGAGATAAATTATTTGGTGAATGAATTGTTTGTTTTATATTATCTAAAAAAAAATATAAAATTATATAATATCTAAATATAATTATCGATTTTATTCGAAAACATCCATCGGTTTCTTACTAAACTTCAATTGTATCCAACGACCCTGGTTACTTATCTCCTTTGGTGACCGTAACATACCATACCTGAAATCAGCTCTCTGGTCTCCACTCTGGAATTCGTACTCCGAGCCCCAAGATACAGACTAACTGTCTAGTTTGGGGGTCACTAGCAAATACTATATTGTAACCTAGCTGTAGGTAGTATTTTAAGCTACTCATGTCGTCTTACCGACCTCTTAGTGAACCTGCTTACTGTATTATCTGGACAATAAATACTTTCTATTTCTATCATGTACTGAATCCATGGTAACAGGTTACCCGTCAATATCTCTGCCACGCGATTTGTTTGCAAGGAAGTTTTGGTTCAACAAACCTATTATGATCTTAATAAATTAACAAGCAGTGGAAGACTGGTCGATTGATACGATACTTACATAAATCAAGCATTAAAAGCGTAGAAAATGTACAGTTTATTTATTATTTTTATTACATTTTCCGTCGTTTCAAGCGCTTTCATTCTGTCGTAGTGTAAAGTTCCGCAAAGTTAAATTATGTAAAACACGAAATAATCAGTAAAACTAGTTTCAACTTTTATTATTTTTAATGAAGTAAAATAAAATTGACACAAGAAAAGATTGCGGTTTCATAACAAAGTTTGCAGTTTGGTCAGCTTGGTCTACGATTTTTGAACATTGAAGGTTTATGTTTGCTGCACCTGACCATATTGCGCCAGTGTAAACCTTTTTTTTGGCCGGAAAATCATTATATAACTTCTCCCACTTTGGGCGGAGCGGGAGGGCGTGTCAGACTTTTACTAAGCCCACTAAAATCCACCTATGTTCCTTCAGTTACCTGTGCCAGGAGCCATGGTCAACTCTTTCGAACAACCCGCCATCCTGACTGGACAGTGTATACCTCATCATTAGCCTACAGCAGTCCACTGCTGGACATAGGCCTCTCGAATTGCAAGCCATTCAGCTCGATTCTCGGCAACTCTCATCCAGCTGCTACCAGGCAAGCTCGACCGTCACTCCACCTAATCTGAGGGCATCCTATCTTACGTTTGTCAATTCGCGGTTGCCATTCAAGAACACATCCCAATGTTCATCAGTATGTACCTATTTGCTTTAAAAAAAGAATTTAATTTTTACTATTCTGTTAAAAATCTGTCGCCGAAGTTAAGTAGGGAAGTACCGATTTCTATTATTATCATTGGCCATTAAATATTCATGAAGAAAAATAGATATCTAATTATGTCCGTCGACAGACTTCTGACATGAAAAATTATCACGTAAATATCGGAATAGAATAGAATTGTTTGTTCAGTAAGTATGTTGTCGTGACCCACATTTCACTAAATCATCAAATTAATTCTGGTTAGAAGGTTGGTAGATTTTTCAAACTATGAAAACAGTTCTGTTGAGTTTGTGTCTTTGTGTGTATAATGAATGAATGAAATAGGTCTAGTCCAGTCTTGAAACTCTCAACTATTATAAAAAAAAAATATTATAAATCAATACTTTGTTAGGAATAAGTTGTAATTAATGTGTAATTAATGTTATTTGAAGAGAAGAGATTTGATTCTTTGTATGTTTGTTTATTACGTTTGCACGCTAAAATGGCTTAACGGAATTGGATGACATATGGACACGTGGGTAGACCGTGACCTGGATTAGGACATAGAACTTTTTTCCGGTATTTCTACGGAATCGACACTTGTGCGGGTGAAGCCGCGGGGTGCAGCTATGTATAAAACGACAAAAAAAAATACAAATTGGTAATTTGATGGAAAAGTGCGTTATTATTGACCAGCACTACCGTCACAATTATAAAACCAGAAGACGAAAATAGTGTACACGAGAGTACTCAAACAAACTTTTGCAACTTCACTGTGTATACAAAGTTTGGAATATTCTATTCTAAAACCTACCTAAGTACCTACGTAGTCTTACTACAGCTCGCCTCGAGGCTTACCTACTTGTTGTTTTGCACAACAGTAAGACTTGCTTCAAGAATCATATTTCTGTCAACAGTCGTCTTTTGTTTTCAATAATTCTAGAGCTCCAGTAACTTAATCCACGCTAGTGGAGTTGCCGATCCAAATGGGCTATCGCGTCGTTTGTAAACATTTATTTATTGTAATGCAACTGGAGATGTTGTAACTAGAGGTAGCTCACAATTGAACGCTTCATGTGATTCGTTTGAGGATTGTTTTGTCCAATGGCCGCGACTTACGAGTAGTAAGTAGGTCATAGGTTCGAACCCAGGCGCCATACTTTGTGTAAATTATTTCTCTCAAAACGATGAAGGAAAACACCGGCATGTCGCAGTACCAAAACTTCGAAGACATGCGACTCTACGAACCCGCACTGGGCCCGCGTGGTGGATTATGGCCCATTCCCTCTCACCAAGAGGAGGCCTGTGTCCCAGCAGTGGGAACATTATAGGTTGATTATGCTGTTAAAAATATTATATTGCATGGAATTGTAAAACTAACCTATGTATATTCTAATTTTATTTATGTTTTAAATTGATGTTATTTCAAGTTAAACTTATGTCAACTTTATTTTAACAGTAATTAAGTTGATTTCAGAGTGACTAGCACTATTGGAAAAGTTATAAAAATGTTTGAAGTTGTAGCGTAAACTGAACTTTATTGTGTAGGTATTAAAGTTATTTTTCCATAAACTCATATTTGTTTACATTTTTCTGGAATATGTCGCGATATTAGATTAGGTAGGTACGTACCTATGATTTCTTTAGTTCTTTCATGAACTATGAAAGAAATAAAAACAAACTGCCTCGTTGGTCTAGTGGTCGCAATCGATATTGCTGAGCATGAGGTCCTGGGTTCGCGTCCCAGGTCGAGCACAGTGTTATTGGGTTTTTCATCAGGGATTTTTCAATAGCAGCCCGGAGTCTGGATTTGTGTCTGGTTTATGACAATAGGCTCACTTCCTATTATATGGGACTTAAACATAACTGGCTAAATGTGGGTGGACTAAAGGCGCGCCTCTGTCTACAGCTTCGGGGCTTACAGCCGTAACTGTGGGTTATGTGACAAAAAACAAATTGTAGATTTTTTTATATTTTGCATTCAGTGACAAAAAACAAATTGTAGATATTTTTTTATTTTGCATTCACTGAAAGCGCTTTAGGTTAGGTACCAAACACGCCTATGTATATTTCAATAAAACATACATTTCGTTCATGTTATTTAATCCGTTTCGTTGAAACTGAACTCGGTTTCCCCTCGTCTTATCTCAAAGAATCTGCATACAGGATTTGAGCTGAATTAATTCTTTGAAAGTTTTAAACATTTTCTGAATTGTTGCCTTTTAACGTTCACAGCTTCTCCGAGTAAACTTTTACAGCTTTGGAATTTGTTGAAAGATGTTTCATCTTAATATATATAGTAATTATTGTTCTGAGGTTATAAACCTATCAGATTTCAGGCATGTTTTTCATAATTTTTAAATTTTAGTCTTGGGGTGACCACACCTACAACTCCACTTTCACATAGGACCTTTGGATTGTAAATCAGAGCCGACTTCGTTAAAATAACTGAACGCTATCAGCGCATTTAAACTGCGTTCTCGTTCTTCAGCTGTCAATGTCATCACTGTCGTGGAATATTGACACTGACAGCTCTTGAACGCAGATTAATTGTACTGGGCCCTAATTCTGTATTATTCGCCGCGAAATCTTATCTCGTGCAAATCACGTCAATATAGTGTCTTGTTTACGGCAAGGAATCGAAATGTCAACCGTACGGACAACATGTATTTTCACAGTTCAAACCACGCCATTGTGTCATAAAGAATAAGTTAATAGCAGATGTCGTGAATAAATAAGGAATTGACGTGGTTTCGAAGTCCAAAGGAATCGTTAATTGAACATAATGAATTTGGGTCCTGATCGCGTTCATTTTTATTTGTGAAATAGGCACTTAGACGTTTTAATGACGATTATTTTGATTTCATGAACAGATTAACGGCTCACTTAATTTCACGTAGAGATTTTATTATCAGTATACAGGGTGGCAGGGACATCGACGCGCAAACTGCAACCATGTTTTCAGCACATGAGTTTAGACCCCATAGCGTCGAAATGTTACGTCGGTTATTAAAAAAAATATATTGCTGTTTCATACATTTTGACCGCGTAGGTATTGCACTTTTCTATGAAACAGAAGATTTTTTTTTTTTAAACCGATGAAAAATTTCGGCGCTGTGGGGTCTAAACTCATGTGCTGAAACCATGGTTGCAGTTTGCGCGTCGATGTCCCTGCCACCCTGTATACCTACAACCTTCGTAAAATGATTAAATCGTAAGAAAAAATCAAGTGGTTTAACAAAACTTACAATTCTTCTATTTCGATTAAATTCTTATTCGATGTAATAAAATAGTAGCAGTAGTATAGTATAGTACTAAAGTCACAACTGTACATTGAATATTTTTGGATCTGGATGTACTTTCTAGATTGGTGAAAAAACTGCTAAACGGATTTTGATGAAATTTGGTCAAAAGTAGTTTATAACCTGGATTAACACATCTGGTGCTTATAATACTGGTAGTACGTTCCCGTGGGATATTTTCCGACACCCACGCGGGGGAAGCCGCAGGCAAAAGATAGTCTCTAATAAATCTATACCATATTGTATATCTTTATAACCTTGTATCACCACACTAATCCATCTTTCAAGCTTGGTGACTAAAGCAGAGTCCCCTAGGACCGTTTGTTATGGCAGGCGTTTCCTTCTGATATGGATGATTAATGATAAAGGAAAAAACTTGAAGATGACTTTAGAAAACAGACCAACGTTGGATAAACCCATCATTTTAAAGTGAAAATTATAGCTTTACCCAACTAGTATTTAAAAAAATACGTGCAAGTGTTATTGTTACCAATTTACAAAGTAAATGACATTTATTATTTACTATGGTATCCATAAGAGGGTTGATTTCAAGGTTAACCGATGTATTGTTTTACTTTTTTTTTTAAATATTTTACGCGGCAGTTGGTTCTTGTAGTTGACCACACATTTGTTGAAAATAGCCACTGACAGTGATTTTAGTTGGCAGGTAAGCTAGTTGGAAAGGTTACCATAGTTTGTTTGCTTTTTTTGTTTGTTTCGATCTTCCTGTGAGAGTCGCAATAAATACTTTTTCTTTCTTTCTTTCTTTCTAATCTCTGGAACCAGAAGTCAGATTTAAAAAAAACTTTTTGCATTTGGTAGCCCAACTCATGATGAATTTAGGATAGGATATTTAACATCACGTTAGGACCCTTAGGCGCCGAGGAAAAAGCAAAAAAGTCAGTACCAACGGTAAACGAAAACGAATTTATAGCGCGAGCGAGCGATACGATACGATGTGACGCGACGGGGTGGGACTGGGAACAAGAAATTTCACGCGGACGAAGTCGCGGGCAGAGGCTAGTACCTACTACTAGAAATATAAGTAGTAGGTATTGTTACGAGCTTCGGGTTCGTGACAATAAAAACTGCCGATAAAAATTACCAAAAATAACACTTTAATTAAATAACACTAATAACAACTCAAACACACACTAATTATAAAACACAATCGCTCTTAAGTCGCACTTGAAGATCGCTTTCGATGTATTCGCTTCTATCGCAGAACCAAGTCTGATTGGTCGCGGCTAGTCCCGGCCTTATATAGTGCCGCAGATAATTCCAGAACCTTCTATTGTAGAAACATCTAGAAGGTTCGAGTACATACCGGCCCCGACTGACCAGATGACGATAGTTCTAGTAAGTTCAGCCAATCGATAATAGATGGCGCTAGTGACTCTATTAGTTCTGCTACTAGAAACTAGATGGCGCTAGTGGTAACTAATGTCACCATGCATCAGGCATTAATTGTGGTGCGCAACAGTATGTTTGTCCTCCATAGTGTGTCAGATTGATGGAATAATGATTTACGGCCGAACCCAATAACCTATTGACAGATAATCATACAGATCGCTAGATCTATTGCAGTAGATTATTGGGACGTTAAAACCAGAGATGAATAGGTTTTTCTACCTCCAGTATGCCAAAACTGCTGGTAGATGGGTACCTAATTGAGTTCGGCCATTAAAGTACAAGATCGCTAATGATGATATTATTATGTACCAGACAAACTTTGGATAAACAGGAACATCATAGATACATACGTAGTCACATTTGATTAGATAGTCGTTACCGACATCTCTACCGACTCCTATACATGGTGACATGTTTGACTTGGGCTGATTTCTCAATCGACAGATAATTTTAATTGACAGGCCTGTTGGTCTAGTGGTTAGTGACCCTGACTGCTATGCCGGAGGTCGTGGGTTCGATTCCCACCCAGGACAAATGTTTGTGTAATGAGCACGATCATTTGTTCTGTGTCTGGGTGTAATTTAGCTATAATATTTATGTATTTAGAAATATATAAGTATGTTTATCAGTTGTCTAGTACCCATAACACAAGCTCTGCTTAGCTTGGGACTAGATGGCGTTGTGTGATAGTTGTGGAATATTTATTATTATTTATTATTAATCCGCGGAATAAAATTGACGTTTGACAGTTTTTGTATGGAAGAACTGTCAAAAATTCAAAATTATTCCTCCAATAAAATTATCTGGGGTTGGAAAAGTCAGCCCTAAGTATAACGTAATCGTTTAAAAAAACATGAATTCATTGTAATCGCACCCTTCGTGTTTGTTTCAACTCTGTGTTTATACTATTTACAGAATAAAAATTGTTTATTTTTAATTGCCCCGCGGTCGCCATTTAGTCGAGTTAAAAAGTTAAAATCTTATATTTTTCTTTTGTTTGACGAACACTGTAATTATATTAGAAACTGCTTTGTTCTGAACAAGTTAAAATACAAAAGGAAATTGTTTATTTAAAATGTTTTGAAACCTTTGACACGTGTACAGCAACCTGTAAATGCTGAAACTAGGTTGCTTTCTGGTGAAAAAAACGTGTTAAAAACTGACAAAATCACCGCACTTGTTAATAAAAACGTGATAGTACCTTGTGGAGAAACGATCGTCACTCACTAGACCCCTGAGGGAGGACATCGCCGTCGAGGTAGACCACGGCGAAGGTGGTGTGATGATCAGAGGGGCAATTCTCGTAATTTTAAGAACGTTCACAGTCTGATCTCAGTCTCAATCTGTCAAAAAATACTTCTAATTTCCCTACATTTTGACAAGTTTTTGACATTTGTTTGTCGCCGAGATGAGACTGCGACTAGATTTTGAACGTTTTAAATTACGAGAATTGGCCTTCAGTAACGTTTGCAGGGCCAACATGGCCAAAGATCGCACAAGACAGGGAGGTTTGGAAGGTAAAAGGGGAGGCCAGTGGGACACAAGGTAGGTTAACAAAAAAAAGTAGCTTGTAAAAGTTACATAGTACCTACTACGGAATATCTGTTCAACCTTTTTAAGATTTTTCTAGAATAATACATTATCTATGGGAGGAGTTGAAGGGTGGCTCCATATTTGGCTAGACGCCCACTTGGAAAGCCGTTTTTAAACTTTAATAACTGAAAACCTCTTATAAATTGCTCTAAACTCTAGGTTTACAACTCTATTCGAGCAAACAGAACATACATAACATAACATAATCAGCCTGTAATGTTTCCATTGCTTGGACACAGGCCTTATCTCGGTGAGGGGTAGTAAGTCCGTAATCCACTACACTGGTCCAGTGCGGGTTGGTCAAAGAGCAAACAGAACAATTCAATTCAAATTTCATTCAATTTGATCTTGACAGATCATTGGAGCACCATGAGGGCCAAGCCAGCCTGGCCAATCGTGTACAAAGCCATGCCATTCATATGAAGGAAATAACTAACTGTGGTATTTGCCGACGGTGGCGGTGCGGCCGACTGTGCTTGTGGTTCTCGGTAACGAATAGGCCTACTGGGTGCCGTGACGGCTACTGTACATACGTCTTTGTAGGAATGAATCCGGAGAATGATCGTCTATTATTTTGTTTGAACTATTGTTTCTTGTGTCGGTGTAAGATGAGGTAAATTGATGTACGATGTGCTAGTTACAGTAAGAAGTCTCACGGAATAGAGACAACCTTTAACCACCAGTTTGTTTACACAAAAATCTTACTTTTTTTAAATTTATTTTTTAAATTTAAATGACGTTGCCCCACACTAAGAATTTCTCCTGTATCGTGGGTGCGTTTACAAACATTTAAACTCACATACACAAACTGCCAGACCCGGAACAACTACTTGTAGGTCATACAAATATTTGTTCCGTGCGGGAATCGAACCCGCGACACGCTGCGCATCAGCAATCGCTCAACCACTGCGCCAACCGTGCCGTTCAATACCAGATAACTTAACCTGCAGTCCAGCCGTCGAGAGAATGCGTTCCTGACACCCGTCAGTGTGACAATTCTAGTAGCTTATAAAGGTGAAATTCGCAAAACACGTATTCGTTTGTTTGAAACTGACAGGTGTCATTAACGCATTTTCTCTTCAGCCGTACTGCAGCTAGCCTCTTGGTCGCCATTAAATTAATTAGTTAATGTGGTAGGTATTAACTAGAATGACATATGAGAAGATGTCATTAGACTATACGACTGATTGACTGTATACTTTTAAATGAGGCAAAACAAAAGACCATCCCTGCATACTTCCATAAGAATAAGGCCTACACCCTCAGAATCGTTTAAAGGATTATACCAAGGAACTGCGGGATCAACCTGCAGGCAACGACCACCGCCCAACGGAGTAGCTTACTGATTATGGTAATTTCCTGCCGTGGGACTCCATTCAATCGTGGATCTCATTTGCCCGTGATGAGGAAATGGTGCGAATACTTTTAATATTTATGCATAAGGGCATTGGGGCTTGAAACATAAAACAAAATTACTGTTTTATAGCCAATTTAATGTTTGTGATAGTAAATGACAAAAGTTAATGAAACATCAATAGTTTATTTTTATTTTGTTCTGACTAAATTGTATAAGCATGTTGCGGTTCACATTCATGTGGTTGCATAAGCATAAATCAAAATCAGCCTATAATGTTCCCACTGCTGGGACACCAGGCCTTTTCTCGGTGAGAAGGAATGGGCCACAATCAACCACGCAGTCCTAGGGCAGGTTGGTAGAAGTCACATGTCTTCAAATTTTAGTTCTAGGACATGCCGGTTTCGTCACGATGATTTCTTTTACCGTTTTGAGAGCAGTGGTAATGAAATAACTTACACAAAGAAAATCGCCGTCTGGGTTCGAACCCACGTCCTACATCATAAGTCAGGGCCGTTAAAACTGGGCCACTACTGCTCTCTTCTGCAGACATAATATTTATAATTAATATCTGTAATGAATTTCATTTACAAACGACATTTAACTTCAAGAAGTCTAGGACCTGCCGCCGGTTTCGTCATGTGTTTGACAAAGACGCAATGCGCCTCAAAGCCCCAAAAAATACAAAATTCATAAAATATTCTCCCAATTAGCCATATTGTTCTTAATTAGCAAAATTTAATTTAACGCCACCTTTTCCAAAGGAAAATTAAGAATACATTATGAAAATTTAAACACCGAGTCCTTAAAAAATCTTCAAAGTATAATTACAGAAAAATGACGTTGACACTTTAATGAAAAGCAAACTGGGTCAGTTTGTATCTATGACAGTTAAGGCCGGTCCTCATTTGGTCGATTTTCCCTTGACTTGCTACTAAATTATTATTAGAGTTTAGATTGTTTGATAGAGTTGGCTTTGCTTCGTGTTGCTGCAAGAAAATTGCTATATTATTGTGACGTGTTGCGTCCTCGTTCCTAAACTAATAATTATTGTGATGTCTTTTGTTTTGATTTGTTTTATTTGAGGTTGAGCTTTTAGTTTTCCTACGATCCACGTGCGTTTATTTGTTTTTGATAAAGCACGGCGGTGCTTCATAAAGAGTTTTCAATAATAAAACATACTCATAAAGTCTTGCAGGACGCCCAATGAAAATAAAATAGGTCAGCTTCGTATTGAAAAATATTTTACCGCAGTCGATAATAACGAATGGCGATCAAAGAGCAAAAGTATCGTGTGAATAAAAGTACCGCTATAAATTACAGCATCGGCGTGAGGTGAACCGCGATATTATTATGTACGAGTGCAAAATTTCATCAATAATACCATTTCACTTTGAAATAGGAAAGAATGGATGAAACACAATTACTTAAACAGAACTCGACACAAGCGTCCTATTTCTTTCTCGCCTACTACAGTAATGGGTTTGGTGCTCCCTCTTCCCACTAGTGGTGTTGCTGGTACCGCCCCACACCCCTCCCCCCACCCTTCAGTTTCCAACGCCGTCGGTGCCACCAACAATGACCTCGTATTTCAGACGGAATTGCTCAAACACGGAACAGAGAAAACTGAGAATAGCTTTCTGATATTTAAAAGATCATCGTAGATTTATTTAAACTTTTTTTTTGAATGACCAACCAATCTATTAAACAAAGGCCTATCAAAAATTTACATTTAAATATAACTGTTATAATTTATTTATGTCCTTAAAAACTCATTTGGATAAAACCTTCACACTATGTTTTTCATCTATAAATATTTAATTGCTGACCTACTAATTTTATCCTCACAATGAAAGCAATATAAATAAAATTATTTCAATGTAATTTGAAGTCTCCATCCATGCTTTTAATCCTATACGTATTTTATGAAAATTGACAAATTATTTAGGCATCTCTAGTGCTAGCTTTGTTTCATACTAACTTAACTACGTAATACTGTAAAGGAGCTGTCATCAGATGTAAATTGTGAGCAGGAAATAGCTATATTTTCTTCCTAGTATTGCCAACTTGCTCTACACTATTTGAAACCAACTTGAGATTCAAATAACTTGAGGTTTACAGAAGTGCAGAGTTCCGATTTACGGTGTATAGCACTTCTTTATTGCAACGTATATAATAACCAAAATATGGCCCGACCTTTTGTGCATAAACCAAATTGTAAATATTTTATTTGCAGATGAAATTAGAAAAGGACGGAAGAACATTAAGGCTGTCAAATAAGTTTAACCAATACTACTTCCATACAAGTTTTAGACGTGACTCAGAACATGCCACCTGAAAACACGCTGAAGTTTATCACGTAATCTAGTTTGATAGTTGTAAACTATTACCATCTCTCTCTGGCTTTGCGTGTTAGTAAAAGATAGCAATAGCTTTATTCTACATAGACTTGAGACAAAAGAATTTCAAATTCGCCAAATTAAAAAAATATTTGGCTGCAAATAGGTCAGCACTTTTCTTTCCGCGGATATTACAAGATTAAGGGATTATAATTCGGATGGGATGTAGAATTTTAACATGACTGAGATTTCCCAGAGGTCGAGGGGTACGAGGGCAGACAGCAGTCGCTCTGCGTCAAGCAAGAAATCTCACTTGAATGTCTGTTGCAGTGATGTTGCTCTTGAAAACGTCACGTGCAATTGTTGGTGGTAATAGAAAAGTTAAAAACCACCAGTTAACCAGTGTGCTGTGAGAGTAGTCTTTAATGAAATTTTACTAATAAGGTTTCATTGTTAGTCACAGTGCATGGCATTCTGATCGATCGATAAAACAAAAATCATCAAATACCATATATTTGATGATTTTGGTTTTATCGATCGATCTAAGTAATAAATGGCTAAATAATAACAGCCGGACGGGTCGATCTTCAAGGTAAGGCACAGCTTGCCGAGGTCAGTCCGTGGATAGCCATCATTACATATCAAGACTCCTCCCTGCCTCGGAAAGCACGTTAAGCCTTTGGTCCCTTTAACAATCCAGAAGCCCGAAAGTCTGACAACCAGTGTAACCAAGAAGTATCGTGTTACCCAGTAATTGGGTTGTGGGGATCCGATGGGCAGTCCCTCCATCTAAAATACTGGTATTAAGATTTATTTTGCTTAAGTCGATCAAAAAAAAAACCCTAACCAAACCATTACCTTTTTAATTTCGTTCACAATAATTAATTAAAAGTGGTGTTG
Organism: Apamea epomidion; assembly: GCA_947507525.1. NCBI lineage: Eukaryota > Metazoa > Arthropoda > Insecta > Lepidoptera > Noctuidae > Apamea > Apamea epomidion. The sequence goes on from OX382231.1 coordinate 11,587,021, forward strand.
TCTTGACTCTCATAAAGCTATGTAACCTAAGACAAATGAATAAGTTTAATCGACCTGATTTTTCAATAGACAGATAATTTTTATTCGTGGAATAAAATTGACGTCTGACAGTTTTTGTATGGAAGAACTGTGAAAAAAATTAAAATTATTCCTCGGATAAAATTATCTGACGTTGAAAAAATCACCCTAGCCCTTAGGTAAGTGTGACTTGACAAGAAGGTGGCAATAACTCAATGTAAAGCAAGAGGTCACTTAGATTTTTACTTAGAAATTCCAAGTCTATGCCATGATGGCACTATTGATGTTATGTTTAAGGGGAATGCGCTAAGGCCTGTGGCCCAGCAGTGGGAACATATAGCGTTAAGGTAGTCCGCGCAATTCAAATTTACTTACGTTTATATGCAATTTGCAGCTCAGTGTCAGGTTGTATGATGATTAAAATATGATTCGCGAATGTAACAAATATGGCTTTACAGAATTATAATTATTAGAATCATCAATACGACTCTCTAAGTTCATATTACCATTATGATTCTTATGAGTATAATTCCATTTATAAATATTTGTTATGACCGCGAATCATATTTAGATCCACATACAACCTGATACTGACCTGCAAATTGCAAAAACTGTATGAAAGTTTGAATTTCTCTCTGCTTGCTCTCATCATAAACATACAGAGTGTACAGTTAACAAAAACGTTTTTCACACCAAATGACAGGAGCCGAATCAATAAGCGCAGGAGGGCCACTTCGGTTACTCAAAATAATTGTAGCTCATTGATTTATCCCAATAATTGATTGATTGTCATACAGTCGGCTAATGCACGTAACATTGTACACGTTGCTCGTTTTATGTTCAAACACGAAATGTTCGCGTGATAATGATTTGCATTATAAATGGGGAGCTCCAATAACACATAGAACAAATTGTATACAGTTAAATTGAATGATGATACTGAATTTTGAAACGGAATATGGAAGCCGCGCCATTTTGGGATTGGGAAAATGAAAAATTATTTCATTCATAAAATTGAAGAATTGCTGTTAACTCTGCTATTTGTTTATTTGATCATTTAATTCGTTGAGGCCCTAGGGCTTAAGTCAGCAGTGGTCAAGGTAACGGCTGCGACTGAGTCGAGTCGAAGGTTCGAATCTAGATAGGCGCTGTACATTGTGTAAATTATCTCATCCCAATTGCTCTCAAAACGGTGAAGGAAAACATCGCGAGGAAACCGGCATATTCTAGAACCAAAAATTAGAAGACATGTGACATCTACCAGCCCGCACTGGGCTCGCGTGGTAGATTACGGTCCACTCTCTCTAATCTGTCCTCTCTAGCCTGTGTCCCAGCAGTGGGAACATTATAAGCTGATTATGATAAGGTTTAGGGCGTCTGGCCACCTCTTCGTGGGCTGACCTCGGTGGCTCCGTCCATTCTCAGGCACTTTGAAGAATTTGGGGTAAGCTTTTACCCAGCAGTACAGTACCGGAAAACAAAAAAGTAACTTTAAAGTCGTATTGTTAGTGGCCTACCTATATGTTTGGTCGAGTTAGATAGCTCAATTCATAAAAAAAAAACTTTATAAACAGCCTATAATGTTCCCACTGCTGGGAACATGTCTTCTCTCTTCGAGAGAGAGTGGGCTATAATCTACCACGCGGGCATTGTGCGTTTTGAGAGTAGTGGTGATGAAATTATTTACACAAAGAAAAATACTGGTTTGTATTACTTGTTTATTTAATTTTTCCATCAGTTAGTGTAAGGAAACAAGGCATTGCCAGTTCTATTTGTTACCATGACGATTGTTCCAATCGATTCTAGCGATGGTAAAACCTTAATCAAACCTCAGCATTCGACTGTTTATCGATAATACGATCCTGCGATTCCCAAACACGATGCATAATTGGTAACACAAGCGGTATTCATTAAACGACCTAATTAGTGAGCATTTAAAATGATTATCGCAAAATCGAAGCATTAAACCTATTTCTGCAGACTGTTTTCAAAGTAACAGGTGGCTCTGTATGGCTTCCGTAAACAATAAGCCTTGGCATTGGCAACATTTCAACGTCCAAGGCTCTATTTACTTCCAAGAGGTCCTTTAGAAAGATTTCTAAGCCATCCATGGACGTTCTACACTATTTTCAGATACAAAATATTTTTGTCAGTCTCTAGTTGGTCTAGTGGTTGCAAGCGCGACTCTGACCCTGGATTTCTGGGGTCAATCCTAGGATCGGAAAAAGTCTTATTGGGTTTTTACATTAGGGAAAAATTCCTTAGTAGTTGTTTGGGTATGTGGTCGATTGATGTCAATAGGCTCGCTTTTATTAAATGGGACTTAAAAATAACTAGCGACAGGGTGTGCCTATCCCTTTAGGGAATAGATGCGTGATGTTCAATGTTGTTTTAACCTACGATTAAGTTTCATTAAAGATAATTGACATCTCTGTATACGCCGTTAGTCATTAGTTTGATGCAATATGCTCGTGCTGGAAAACATTCGTACACGCCCAGGACTAATTACTTCTGTCTGATGCCACTAATCACTCGACTATTAGCGTCGACCCCTACAGGGGCAATGTGTTTTTCAGGCGAATGTCCAGTGTCCACACAGTTTATTTTAGTTGCAAATGATGGAAAAATGTTAGTTTATGAAATTGATATGTTTAATGTGTCCGTATTTATTTGGTTAAACATTTAATGATTTTAGTGCTATATTCAGGTTTTTATTTTTTTTCATTGATTACACAAAACTTTGTTTGTGTTGGTTGGTACAGTATGAAAAAGAATACGCGCATTGACGTGGCGTTGCGGACACCAGCCCGTATTACCTAGTATGGTAAGGTACTTTAAAGCTTGACCAGAGAACGGGCGGCAGCATCCTTCTGTGAAAATCATATTATATGAATTAATTAAGCTCTACTCTACTTCGAAATTAGCAAGTAGAGCAGTATTCTATCGTTTTTTGTAGCTGGCCTATATTTAGCCAGAAGGCCAATTCTTGTATTTAAAAAATGTTCAAGTTCAAGTCGCAATCTCATCTCAGCGACAACTAATGTCGAAAATGTATGTAAATTAATTGTATTTTTGACAGATTAGAATGCGAACGTTCTTAAAAATACGGGAATTGCCCCTCTGGACATTTTCGAGTTTAAATGAATGAAGTGAAGATCGAAACCATCTTCCGTGACCCTTTTGGACGTATGGGCAGACAATAGGCACTCTTCTACACTTGTCTTGTTACGTTCCCATCCGTCACTTGATTTGACATCATAAGTATCGTACAATCCGTTAACAGTTATTCTCCCTCTGATTTTGCATCACTGTGATCTTTATTGTCATTCAAATAAGGTTGCCGTTGGGTTGCTGCCATGGACAAGTCTGTCAAAATCATTGTGATCTTTATTCTCGTCACAATAAGGTTGCTGCTGGAGGTAACTGTGAATGGACTATATGCATATTTTGTCAAAATTTTCCGACAAATCGTTTATTTATTTGTAGAGTCGAGAGAACATATCTCTTGTCTCAACGTTCAACTGTCAAATTTTACGACGTGCGGTAAAAAAAAGGGTAATACTCTTTCGCGGGATGTAGATGGTCTTGTCAAATTCGTCCCGTGGTAAAGGAGTAGAGGTTCAATCATGACTTATGAGCTATCTACAGAAAACCTAACTGTAATATTTTCAAGTAGGGGTCAACCCAAATCATCATTCCTTTGCCCGTATCCCAATTTATTTGGCGGCGTAACATGTCTTTTTCTTCCATACTTCTCTATTAGTCGTCATCTCGATCGCCGCAAATAAATGCATTTTCTTTCTTTAGACTATAAAGAAAGAAAGAAAGAAAATGCATTTACCCCAATAATGCATTATTTTTTTGCCCATCCGCTGCGTTAGACCAGTAGCCTACCCCAATATAATTGGGGAAAGGCTATGCAGGTGATGATGATGATGAATTCGAAGACACGTGACTTCTACCAACCCGCACTGGGCTCGCGTGGTGGATTACGGCCCATTACCTCTCACCGAGAGGAGGTTTGTGTCCCAGCAGTGGGAACATTATTGGCTGATTATGTCATGTTTGGTGCTAGTCAATAATGCGTGAAATCAATTTGGGTTTTTAAGAATGATTTTGCATGTTACATCACTATCTTCCTTACTACCCTTATTCCAGTTTATTTGTGGTCGGTGCATCATTCCTTCTTCTTCTTCTTCACTTCTCAGTATTAATTCCCTTTTAATCTGTATTTTGTGTTTATGCATTATTTGATAATTAATGAATAGCAAGCCTGCTGATGCGTCTACAAAGTCTGAAGCGAAGTCCAAGAGACATTTAAGATTGATTCATTAACATATCCGCCACCACATTGTTCTCACTGGGGCGATATGTAAGCTTGTCACGTCAGACGTGTACTGCCCGGGGCATCGTCAATAGTACCCTACACATCGGTTCTGAAGCTTTCACCAACTTTGAAACCTCTGTGTGTGTGTCCTGTGTTGGTCCATATATTTTCTTATAGAAGACAATAAGTCTATTTGAATCGATTTACTAGAAGACAATGAATAGGTTGGTGACCTTAGAGACATTTATTCCCGATAATTAATTAAAGCCATGGAATTAAGGTTGTCACACCAAGGTAACGGAGTTATTATCAGCATTTTATGATACCTAGTCCCGAATAATTAACGATTTCGAATAACAGAATCATAAAACCTAAAAGTGTACCCGAATTAGTAAAATCATAACACCTGTGTATGAAATGATAGACTAATTGCTTGTTTACATACTTACATGTGGCAAAACTAGTTACACAATTATGATATTAATTGGTGCGCGTCGCACCCGATCAACGTAGTTCAAATGTGACTGAAACCAATTTTAATTGACATGCTACGTAAGCATATGTAGCACAGTACGACTAATTAACGTCGTAATATTTCATTTCCTCTGTATATTTAATTCCAGCTATTGGTCGCTTCCTTTGTTTACCTAATTGGATACCCGCTTTATAATTGTGACACCGATTGCTAGCTGTGGTTATCATGACAGGGCAACATAACCTTTTGCGGTTTCTATTTCGGTGCGCAGCCGGCTCATAATAGGGTAAAATGAAATAAAGAGGGGAATCGCGAAGGACATTCCTTCGTTGAGTTAGTTGATAAAGAAATAGCTAGGTCTGTGTAGGGACAGAGTAGGTTTCCAAACGAAATGCAAATGCCGGGAGCGTATCGCTGTGCCGCTCATCTCCATACGATTAGTTGATCATTTGTTACGCCGCGCCCCGCTGCCACATCCATTCTGCTGCCGTTTGCCGCCATCTCTGAGGCTGACTGATGTACAGTATTACTTCAGTCATAACTTTCAGTGACATTACATTTTGTGAACACATTCTCGTGAACTTGGTGCGTACCGATTCGAAGTTTCAATATATCGGGGGTAGGTTTATTGCGTGACAATATAAATTATGTTGAAGTCGAAAAAACTTTTAGGTATTCTTGGTGTTCTCAGTTTGATGTTACACAGAGTGGCAGGGAAATCGATGCGCAAACTGTAATCATGAAGTCAGCACATGATTCTGGAGGCCTTAGAGGCCTTTTTTGCCAATTAAAAAAATAATTGCTGGTCCATACATTTATTTGACTATGTAGGTATTGCACTTTTCTATAAAACAGCAGATTGCTTTTGATAACCGGCGAAAAAATTCTACGCTAGGGGTCTAGTCGAAAATTTCAGAATTTAGAATTTTGGTCTAATCATGTACTGAATCGATGTATCGGTAACTGGTTGAGCGTCGATGTCACTGTCACTCTGTATACAACCATCCTTCTGTTCTGCTGTATTTCAGAAACATTGATCAGAAAATGTTTTAAAACAAAATGTATCTGAAATGATCATAGTGCTACACTACTGTATAATTTAGTATAAGCCAAACTTACAAATGGCAGAAATTTCCGATCACTTTAAATTATCTTTCTTTTTTAAACCTTTTACAGCCACAGGAAGTTATGCACTCTTATGAGTGCTTATGGCTTTGAACCAATGCGTATACGTAGAGGCTAAAACTAATTAACATCTTATTGAAGTGGGTGATATAACGAAGTTGTCAGAAGAGAGTCGACACACGACTGCGGCGGAGTCGAGACTGTTTAATTTTTCGCTGTGTGATTACCATTTGCATAAGCTGCGGGCCTTCGGATAATAAATTAGGTTTTCCTCTCGATATTATGTAGTATTTTATGACGTACGTTTGTTTTAAGAAATGTGATACCTAGGTCTAACAAACGGGTATAAACGACATTATTTTGAAACAATTTGCTGTGGTAAAATTGTTAAGTTACCTACTGAAAAACTAATGCATCTTAATCATTTCCGTGTAGGTACCTTATGTGGTTCACTGCACGCGGTGAGGGTTAAGTAGGTACCTCAAATGAGACTATAATTAGTTTTAACCTTTCAGATTTATTAGATTTTTACATAAGATACTTCAATGTTCATTCAGTTGTAATTTCGATTTATTAGTAATATATAACATTGAATTAAGCACTCAGAAAAAAAATATTTACAAAAAAAATATTAGACAAAAGACAAAACTAGTTGACGTCGTCAAAATAATCAGGATACTCAAGTGGAACTGGGCTGGTCATGTCTCCAGGTTGGAAAATATGGATGGCTATCAAATTCAAATGGTAGTTTGTAACATAATGTACATACTCACAGTTATCTTCATTCATTCCTCCAGGTCAGAACAAGCATTCTGTTACCGTTAGGCGCTGATCTGATTATTTATTACGACACGTTTCATCCACAATCAGTACACAGATACAGCTCCATCTTTAAGATGACACTACGATGATTTAGTGACATCCAAGGGTTGGTAATTACGCCCACATTGATGGATATCATTTTTCCTATAATCACTATACTTCTAATACAAAATAACTATAGATTTTATCGTATTTTATTAATAATATATTTTATTATGACAGCTTTGACAACGACGTTTAATACGTCGCCATGGAAACCTTTCTTTCAAATTCTTACCTGCCTGTATCTTTTTAGCTAATTAGACATGAATACTTATTATATTTAATTACTGGCCATCTTCGTAACTCAAATTCATATTTTCTACATGATGTTATTCTACGAGCTGACATTATAGATCCACGCAATCCAAGGATCAGTTCGGGTTTCGCCTCTAAAGCGGATACAATAAAGAGCCTGATACTCCAGGGCTACCTATCCCGGGAATACCCAGTGTACCTCTCCGCTCCGGTACCTCTCGGACCCTGCCTACGCCTCCGTCCTCCGTCCTCCGTGAAGGGCTCCTGTGATTATTGGGCCGCGCCTCATCCGAGGGCCGCCTCACCTGGCGGGCTGACAGCGTCTCTGTCGTGCCTCTCTCTCTTGCTGTCGAGCTGCGTCCTGCCTTGCTGCGTGGACCCTCCAACGGGTGTCCTCCGCCTGCACTCATCTATACCTGTACCTGCGCCGGCTCCTGCTGCCGTGCTGCAGCCTGCCCTGCTGCGTGGGCCCTCCTACGAGTGTCCTCCGCCTGCACTCATCTATACCTGTACCTGCGCCGGCTCCTGCTGCCGTGCTGCAGCCTGCCCTGCTGCGTGGGCCCTCCTACGAGTGTCATCCGTGCCGCACACGCACCAGCGACCTGCCCTCATCTGTACCTGCATCTGTCGCCGGCACCTGCCTCGCGTCTACCTCCCTCCATCTGGATCTCCACCTCAGCCTCCTCAGCCCACCTATCACGCATCGTCATCCACACACCCCACCTCCACAAACTACACACCTCTCTGTCCATCTCCATCTTAAAGTTATAAATATACCTTTAATTGTTTTCTACCTCCCTTTCTTTAATTTCATTTTCCTTTGGTTTTTATAAGTTAGTTACTTGTCGCTACACGACAAGTTCCAGAGATCGTTCAAACAAACAAACAAATTCTTCAGATTTATTATTAGTATAGATACAAAACTAATAAGCAACTGTCAAAAATTTCAATACAGCATCATGTACCTACCTAATAGAAAGAAACATTCAATGTTAAGTCCATATTTTTATATTTTTGAAAGAATCGTGGGTGTCAATATCAAAAGTCATTTACATATTTATATGAGGCTGAGGATCAGCACTTTTCGAACAAAATTACAAAATTACAAAATACAGACATACATTTTCAAAATTACATAAGACAGTTCCCCAAAACGCCCTGCCTTCACCACTTCCTAGTGCTTTAGCTGGGAAGAAGTAGTGACGCAACAAACTCCCCAGTAGCACTGTCTGTTCAGTTAGAAAAACTTGATTCTATAATATAATCAATACTGGTATTACTTCTCTGTATAGGTAAATATAAGTTAGAAGCTCATCTCTAAATTTAACAACAATATTTATCTTGGAAAATTAAACCACTAGGTACCTATTTAGTTAAATAGAGAGATAACAAAACTTTCTTCCGAAGATTTTGTTTATTGTTACTGTTTCGTGTTCCATTCACTTCAAGCAAATACTTCATCCTTAAATCTCATCCTCATAAAACGAGCTACTACTTATTCCTTCTCTGTCCATGCTGTAAGATTGTGGAACTCACTTCCGCCTAGCATTCGTGATTAAAAAACTATTTCTCTATTTAAACGTCGATTAAAAGACCTTTCCTCTATACCGTGAGTATTTGTATATATATATGTTTATATATTTTGTATTATGTATTTATTTAAGTATATTTATGTATTTACACACACATTCATTATAGGGGTTAAAGTATGAAATTGCCGTTTTATTGTAATAGGTACTTCGAATTGACATAGAACCTTCATGGTTTGAGATTTTTGAGTGAAACTTTTTTCACATGGTACCTATGAAGTTCTTCTTTTAAAAATTGTGCAACATTCGATTATCAACTTTCAGTTGTTTTTTTTATTTAGCTTAGACAAGAAAGATGGATACTTCGAAAATTCGAGTTATTCTTGAATACGAGTTCCGACGCGGAACTAACGCGGCAGAAACAGCTCGCAATATCAATGTTGCGTTTGGAGAGTTGACTGCTAATGAACGCACCGTGCGATTTTGGTTTAAACGCTTTCGTGATGGAAAAGCAAAGCTTACCAATAAAAAGGTAATAGTAACTGTTTGGTGGTCTCAGCATGGTGTTATTCACTATAGCTTTCTCCGGTCTGGTCAAGCAATAACGGCAGATGTCTACTGTGCCGAACTCCGAACAATGATAGCAAAATTAGCAGTGAAACAGCCCCGACTCATGAATCGATCTTCACCATTATTGCTCCATGATAACGCGGGACCTCATACAGAACAAGAAACCGTTTTAAGTCTACAGGAACTGCAATTAGAAACCATTCGTCACCCTACGTATTCGCCAGACCTTGCTCCAACGGACTACCATTTTTTTTAGTGATTTGGACAATTTTCTACGTGATAAAAAGTTTTCTTCTCAGGAGGCAGTACAAAATGCTAACACACAGTTTGTCGAATCTAGATCACAAGAGTTCTATCGCAAAGGCATAAATGACCTTCCTATTAGATGGCAGCAATGTATAGATAATAATGGTAATTATTTTGATTAAATAAATATGTTAAATTAAAAAATTCAATTTTTCAGTACAAATCGGCAATTTCATACTTTAACCCCTAATATTTTTCTCTTCTTGCTCTCACACACTATTGTCTACATTTCTTTTTTACTTCTCCTTTCGCAGGTCTGCTGGAAGATATTTCTTAAGAAATAAGCAGTTCCTTTGTACTCATATTATAACTATATCATATCCCTATGTATTTTACTGTGTGTACAAAAATAATAAAGTAAATAAATATATTTTCTAGAAATATTAATACCTATTTTTATCAAGGTATTCCGATTACTTCATTTACAAATACACATACCAATTTATTTTCGGCTTTCACGCTAAATTCAATGGCAGCCCACTTGGTAACAGGATTCTTAAGAAAAAAAAAACAAACGAAAAATCGTGTTTCATTATTTGTTTGAAGAATGTTTAGTTTATGTATCTATCTAGGTATCTTAATAATAAAGCTGAAGAGTTTGTTTGTTTGTTTGGAGGCGCTAGTCTCTGGAACTACCAGTTGGATTTGAAAAAATCTTTTTCATTTGTTAGTCCAATTCTTGAGTCTCACCCAGCGGGATAATTGTGTAACCCACTAACAGAAGCAATGGTTTTCATTTTGACAGTTCAATAATATTCATTGCGTTATTTATGTTGGTGAGCAGGCAAATTTTTCGAACAAGTGAAGCAATGGTTTAGCAGTATCCTTCAAAATGATTCAGATTGTGATTGAAATTAGAAAGTGTTGTACGCAATTAGGGTTCTGGTCTTTTTTTACCATTATTTATTTATTTATATATACTTTATTCTACACAATAAAATTCATAACAAAAAAAAAATACGATTATTAGTACACAACATATTCTTCTCTTCCATATTAGCTCCACTCTAGAAGAACCTTCCAAATTATGTACTTGTTTCTGTTTTCGATGGTGTTTGCTGTGCGCCTTCTGTCATTCAGACAGTAAAGAAACCTTTTCATTTGTATTATTAATTCGTTTGATTAGTAATTATAATGTGAATGAATCCCGTTGAAAACACAGCCTTGTAAACGCAAGTTCGCAAAGGAAAAAGTAGCCAAAGCCGTCTAACATTCTATTTTCCGCAAATGCCAAAATAAAAGTAAACATATTCACTTCTATCTAAACTTTATTGTTGAGTTTAAAAGGTAAAATAAGACGCCATTTTTTCTACAACAGAATGTGTTATTTTTGGAATATCGATATCGAACGCTTTAAAAATATTTGTTCGAAAAATTCGCAGCGTGGCATCGCGCCAGTCACGTTTGTCGCTCCGATAGCCTTTAGACTAGAATTTAAAATCGCCATATGTGTTTATCGGGTCCACTGTTTGGACAAAAAGCTTGGGTTCCTTATTCGTTCCGACTAACAGAAAACAGAATATGTTTTCATCTCGCTTACGTTTTGATTCAATTTGTTGATCAACAGCGCCTACCTTTTTTCTAACGAAACTTTTTGGATTTATGAATCTGTTTTAAAATGTGAAATAGTGTGATTCGATTGTGGAGCTATGTCGCAAACCATGCTTCACCTCCTATCCTGCCCTCTGTATCCCAAAACATGCAAAATCCTTCCTTAGTTATTTATAGAACTCTTGCAAAATTGCATGGTTTTAGACCCAGAGGCTTAGGCTGTCAGTGAATGAATGAATTCAAGATTTTTATTTAATTGATTTTATAGGTGTCTCTAAGATCTGACCGAACTGCTAATACTGTAGTCGTTTTTTTACAATACAATATTCGAGATTCTCCCCGTAGCGTAGCAGAATCACATTGTGGAACAGCTTAAAACGTATCATTACACTTATTTCCCCTGCGTACACAGTGATACTTAATCGAATGTCAATCCTGGTGGTGGCCCCCGTACCTCATGAACGGGGCCATTGTGTGACAGGTGATACAAGCCATTTCTGCGCTGTCGTGCTCATGCAATGCGGTCTTGGTATTGCAATGTTGTGCAATTGTTTTGTGGGATAGCACTTTAGATCTTGGATTTATTTATAGCAACATGTTATTATTTAAATAGTATCAGTTTGTTCTTTAATTTGAATGAGTTGTAATTTTTATATTAAACATAACGTAATTTCATGCCTGGGGGCCTACTCCGAAGTGCAAAGTACGAATGTTCGGATCGGACCGACACATGGCCGAACCGAATATTATTGAAAAATACGAAAAAAGTTCGGCTCGGCTAAGTTGGGTCGGGACCATAGTCAATATTCGAAAGAGTGTAGGAGTGTAGGATCGGAACCGACCGAACCAAATAGTAACTTCGTAGCAGGAAACGGCCGAAAATTCGGCTGATACTACTTCGGAGTAGACCCCCTGTTTTCCTCAAAGGGTTAGGTAGAGATATACCTACATCCTCATTTCACCAGTTAAGTAAGTTGAGTAAGTCCCATGTTTTAGGAGACAAGCCTATTGCCATCCACCGGCCACAAATCCAGATCCTGGGCTGCTACTAAGAAATTCCTACTGGCAAAATCCAATAACACTTTGCCCGACCTGGAAATCGAATCCAGGACCTTACCTCATGGGAGATTTTTTTATATTTCTCTTCTTTTCTTTCTTTTTTAAACACGTATATTTATCTGATTGTTTTAAATTAAATCCAACTTTAGTTGCCTAACTCAACGTAAACACCATTCTGTGTTAGCCAATGTTCTGGAAATTAGGATCCGGAGCTTAGCCTATAAAATAAATTGCGCATACAGGGTGAACATTTTATATCCTGAATATGGATTGTCAATTTGACACCTGAAAAGTGTGATTTAGAGTATGCCTAGAATAGCTTGTTTTGAAGGAACGTTAACCTTGGTTTCATTTTTAAAAATGTCATGTACATAATCTATAAGAAGTAACTTAAAATTAACCTCCACTTAAATATTTATTTATTTATTTTATTAATTCATCAACAAATTTACATTTGTGTCGAACAGTGGTTTTAAAAATAACAATAAATGTAACACAAAATTAAGTACCTAATCATAGTAAAGCCAGAAATGAGAGACAAAAACAAGAAGAAAAAAAAAAACAAAATACATTCCACATTGGTCACAACATTATTAGTCATCATTAATTAGGTTAATTTAACTTAATACTCAATCTACATGACTAGATGTTCAGATTTAAAGTCTGATAAGTCTTTCACCAGCCTATACAAGTAGTAATATAAACTTGCAACACAAAATACACCCTGTATAGTCAAACAATAGTGCTGTATCCGAAATGGTATCGCATTGTACCCGCCTAACTAAGCCCTGCCTGCCGTGACCGACATTACCATACTAATAATAATTAGTTGCTCGACCAACTCCACGGAAATAGCATGACTAAAAATGAGGTGGTATAGTACCTTCACGAATAAGGCTAAATTTAATATTGAAGCTAATTGTAGGACGGTGTTTGAACTAGGTTGTCTCAATCAATATATACTTGGCAGGGTATGTCTTACAACGGTTAGACGTTGGTGCTGAAAATATTGTAAAACTGCTTTCCAATATATATATTTTGTAAAACTGTATTTTAACGTGTTCCACAATCCTTTGTCTTGAGTAAATAAATTTTATTATTATTATTATAATATGTTTGGAGTCGGTTCAAATATGTGACTTTTGAACTTCAGGTGTTGTCTATTTTATAAAATGTATTTGGGAAATTGCAACACGATGATATTATTATCGGTTCATCCGTTCGGGAGCTACGATGCCACAGACAGACATACACACCCCCCCCCCCACATACACACAGAGACACGCCAAACTTATAACACCCCGTCGTTTTTGCGTCGGGGGTTAAAAACACAACACACATCACGCCTGATCCCCCGAAGGGTTAGGCAGATGTGTACCTGTAGTACCACCCACATTTCGCCAGTTATGTTTAAGGCCTCTGTAATAGGGGGCAAGCCTATTGCATTCAACCGGGCACACATCCAGGCTGCTACTGAGAAACCCCTGACGGAAAAACCAAATAACTATTTGCCCGTCCCTGGACTCGAACCCAGGACCTCATGCTCAGCAAAAAAAAAAATGTCTTCGGATATTTGTAAAATAACACGGATATGTGAAAGTGAACAATTGGGAAATAGGTAAAGAAAAATCAAAACGAGATTGTTCTTTTTACTTTATTTTAAACTTTATATAAAACAAATTAGACGGAAACTCTGTGCGAAATATTCCAATAGAACATACAGCTAAACTTCTGGACCGAGCATCTTTTGTCTGATACATAGACGCGTTGCTATCCATACACATTCTTTTTTGCACAAATGAAAAATACCAAAAGCAGAAACAGAAAAAAAAAGAACAAAATTAATATCTATTGTTTGCTGCAACATGACGGCAACACAAAGAAACAGATAATACACAGACACTTGTATCGTGGACCGGAACACGTGTCACGATCTCCTAATTATTTGTTCGAGTGCTCGGAACAGGATTCGTGGATATTGAGTGTAAATGGGAATTAAGCAATTACGACCGTCCACTTCAGTTGCCAAGTGGAAACTGACCAGACTCCACTTGTTTTTCTTTAATTACCCATCTCGGATGTCGTGCTTTCGTAGCGAGGCATATAAACAAAGGAAACATGGTCCCTATAAAAACATTGACCAGAGGGACATACATGTCAAAGGTACACACGTAGGTACCAAGGTGTACTTTGAGTGTAATTATGAAGTTTAAAATATATAAAGCACAAAGGTATAATTAGTAGTTTAATTACTATTTCAGTGTTAAAATAAACGGTAATGTCTGTATTCGCTTAATGATAAGGGTCAGTTTGGTTCCCTAAGGATACCTTTGGAGAACTGGCTGGTGTAAAAGTGAGAGAGAGAGAGAGAGAGAGTTTTACCAATTATTAGACGTAGGTAGTCGTATAACCAGGCTATACATACCTATATACACATATATGTTGTAGTATGAGGAAAACTCTATGCTCATTAAGTGTTAATACTTAAAGTCGTGTTTCAGAACTGTTTCAAGTTTCAACCTTAAGCAGGATCCCCGCTTATAGCGTTTGAGCATTGAATGCCAACTGCTTACTTAGCTGACTTTATCATTTCTTGAAAATATTTTCGAAATCAATTTTGGAGGCATAGTTTAGACAGAATAAATGGTATCGTCATTCATTCTCTTTGATTGCCAGAAGGGCGTCGCTTAGAGAAACAAATTATTAATTTAGTTTACCCGTAATTAAAGTTGAAAGTAAATACATTATTCACATTTAACTGTTTATTGGCTTGACGATATATCATTTTGGGACTTTGTGGTTTTAGGTTAATCAAATAAATTGGCTGTTTTTGTATCAAAAGCTACACACTACATATAATACGGTACGGTGTAACTACGTATAATACGGTAAGTACTTTTAAACATTATCACTTTCTATTTTTATAAAATTCAGTACCATGAATCTTTTAGCAAAAAGGTGATTGATCTCATTCATTATTCATAGCCACACGACTACATTGAACTATGAATATATCCTGCCATTTTCAATGCGTATAAATAAAGTACGACATAGGGCTACAGACTATTTTCACTAGATCCAAACAGTAGCTTGGGGACGCGTCAATTTCTGCTGTGTTCATGTATATGAAAGGAGGTCTTTGACATTGGAACTATATTCTAGTAACCTATTTCTGTACCTTGGCTTACAAAGGTTCACGTAACTGCTTGCCTATACATAATTAGCCTATAATGTTCCTACTGGGACCCAGGCCTCCTGTCTTCACGGGCCCACTGTGGGTTGGAAGAGGTCACATGTCTTCGAATTTTTGGTTCTAGGACATGCCTGTTTCCTTACGATGTTTTCCTTCACCGTTTTGAGAGCAGTGGTGATGAAAAAGTTTGCACAAAGTAAAGCATCTGCCTGGGTTCGAACCCACGACCTCCTCTTAAGTTGGGGACGTTACCACTGGTTCACCAGTGCTCTCCTATATCTTACTGCTTGCCTAAATCTTGGAAAATAAGAACAAGTGATTACGAAGACATGTTCCAAACTAAGTATAGGTACACCTCGGGAGTTCGACTACTAGGTGCGGTTTGAAACATACGATTTTTTTAAAAACTCAATCCTTGAGTGGGTTAAACTTAGGAAAAAGTTTGAATGCGATCTAAATCACAGGCAACGGCTTGTTTTCCTAGGTTCATACTCGTATTTATTCGAAACAATTTAGAATTTACAGTTTTGTTCTCATCGATAAACAGATAAACAAGCGTTACTGGCCATTCCACTGACACAATCTCTTAGGCACCTGTCGAGACGTACTACCCTATGATTCTTTCCGATGCACGAGGTCAAGTTTAGTAGTTAATCCATTTATTAACATAAACTTAGACGCAGCTTGTGAATATTCAATTAAGTTTAGTATCACGTATTAACGTAAATAAAAAGCCTTTCATAATAAACATAACAGCACACCTTGTTTCCCCGAAGCGTCGACCAGAAGAGTACCTATAGTACACCCACTTTTCACCATCATAATTTTTTTGAAATGAAAACTTCTTTAGCGGCGTTGTGCACTTTTTTTGTGATTGGTAAAAAATGTTAAGCTCGCGTCAGGACACGTGACCTGATCGAAAATTCGTAAGACGGAGGGAGAGTAGACCGCATTCCAAAATATAAAAAATGCACAACGTTAATATTCAAGTTTTCACTTCTGCCGGCACTCCCGGAGTGCAATCCGTTTTTTTTTCATTTTCATTTCATTTCATGTTTAAGTCTCATGTAATAGAGGGCGGGCCTATTGCCATCAACTAGACATATCTTGACTCTGCGCTGTTACTGAGAAATTCCAGAGAGAAAAACCCACTAACACTACACGATCCGGGAATCGTACCCAAGCAAGCGCAGTAGCCCTTGCGACCACCAACCAGCGAGGCGGTTACGCTTCTCATAATATTATTATTTAAAACTATGTACGTTAAATACTCGCCGCTGTTTTCGGATCAATTTACTAACAGCTTGTTTTAAGTTCCCCGTAACTTCGTGATAATTTTATGAGCGTTATACACGAAAGTTCAAGTGGTTATATTGTACCTAGTTAAGTACAACTTACGTAGAACATTCCTGTGTTATATACGGCTTGTAATATTTTTTATTAGGCTTGACCCACTTTGAATTTTATTTGCTTTATGTCTCTTTTATAAACTAATAAAGAGAAAGACCTTAATTACTCAATGTTTGTAAAGTCTGCTTCGGTGGCAAGAGTCGCACTTGCCACCGAGGTAGACTAAGCAAGGGTCCTCAGTTCGATTCTTAGGTCGGGCAAAGTTTGATTTGATTTTTCCATCAGGAATTTCTCAGTAGTAGTTTGGAGTGTAGATTTGTGGCTGTTAAATGACAATAGGGTTGTTGATTACTCGGAATGGAACTTGAACATACATAATCTATACGTATTAAAGTCGGTGTCGCGTCTGTATGTGTGACTGCGTTGTTATTCTAAGCTACGCCACGGATTTTGATGCGGTTTTTTTCATCATTTAGAAAATGTATTCCGGAAGGTTTAAGTGTATCATAAACATATTAAACTAAGGCCTCATTTACGGAGAAGCGGGGCGTCGCGCGTCGCGTGCGGCGTGGCGTCTCGCGGCGCGTCGTACGATTTTCTGTTTACGGAGCGGCGGCGCGTCAAGCGGCACTTATCATCGCACGCGTAAACACAAACGTATGGCAATATAAGACGTTGTTCAAAGAGACGCGGGGCGACAAGCGTGGCGGTGCCCGCCGCTGCGTGCGTCTGCGGCGAATCCTCAAGCGTGTAGCAAAGCGTCTGCGGGGTGCTAAAAATAGCATTCTGAAAGTCATTGCTGCTCGATTTGACTGCCCCATTCAAAAACACTGGGTGAGGGTAGTGAATGGTTTTGTATAGTAGTCTACTTATAGATAAGTACTAACAATACTAACATAATTGTAAGCTAACATTGTTGCTAATATACTAACAAGATATGGATTTTAATTATCTGAAATAAATTATTCTATTCTATTCTATTCTAAAGCACGCGGCGGGCACGTGGGATACTCAATCAAACCGACCAGTTTTAGGTTAGCGGAAGATGGGAGCGCAAATTAAATGAATTAGTAATTACTAATAATTAATAAATAAATTATTAATTAATTGCGTTCTGTAATTTCCAAATATGACTGGCAGAAGATTCCGCCGCGGGCATCGCTTCATCGAGAATTGCCGCTGCGTGCGCCGCAGCGATAAATGCCGCGTGAGACGCGGCGGTGCCAGCCGCGGGCTCGGCCGCAAAAAACGCTCCATTTCAAGCAAACGCGTCTAAAATCGTTTCTCCGTAAACGCACTCATACAACGCCATATGTTTGAATTTAGTGCGGGCCGCGCCGCACAACGCGACGCGCGGCGCCCCGCGTCTCCGTAAATGAGCAGTAAGAAATAATACAAAAATGTCAGTGTTTTGTCAAGTCGCAAAAAAGGGGACCCCGCTAGTATGCTGTAAATGTTTAAGTTCCTGAGCCTACCCATTCAAGTCTAGTTTTTTTTTACTATTTTGATTAAATCATTGTCGAAGTAATTTCTTTAGGAATGCAATTAAGACGCATAGTTCTAAGGTTTTGATTATCGCTGGCAGCGTCCAAGTTTAAATACTTTGGCATTTAACTGTTAATGTAAGGCCTTTGGGCATCTCTAGAGTCTTTCAAGCTCAGCTTTAGTTCAATTCAGCCGGTGTAAGTACAGAAGATCTAGGACCTTGCCAAGATTTATTTAGATTCGACATGGTGGTTTAAAATAGTTGGCTTTTACATATAATGGGTTATTTAAATAATTGAAATTATTTAAACGATAAATCTTTCAAAGTGAAAAGTCATTTATTCAAACTAGGCGAAGAATCAGCACTTTTTGGACGTCAAAATTACATAACACAGTCCCCCAAAACGCCCACCTTTCACAACTTCCTAGTGCTTTCGCTGGGAAGAAGACGTGGCGTAACAAACTCCCCAACAGCACGGCTGTCTGTTCAGTTAGAAGAATTTGATTCTATTGATTATATTGGATTTTGTACATTAGATTGGAATGAGTATTTTATATTGGATTGCATATGTTAGGAAACTCGAATTAAATTATTTGCCATGCCAATATATCAACAAAAACATTGAAAACTATACTCAAGCAAAAAACTATACGCAGAATTTCCTTTATTGTTATTAGAATCATACTATACTAAACAATACTTTTGTTTACGAACCTTTTTTTCTTCACAGTAATTATTCTAACTAACCGCCTCTTCCAACAAGGAAAAATACGAATCCTTTAATATACGTCATACGAATAACAAATTGAAAAATAAACTGGAATCAATTCACCGATTTGAGAACGAACAATCTTTCCTCGCTCGCGTTCACCCTTCCCCCTCATCCAAGACTCTCCCATCCAGCGAGCAGTGAGGATTACGTTTGTTTGCTCAACAGTCGGTACAAAGCGAACAGTCTGTTGACATTTACTGTCACGGTAAATACTCGGTTTACCATTATTTACCGAGCGGACGTAATACCTACTACTGAGCAAATACGCACGACCGGAAAGAATGGAACTATAACCAACAGCTGAAGTTCCAATCGATAGCGTTTGGAACATGTCTAACTTCCAATTAAAACTCGGAATTATCGCACGTTGAATCAGTTCAAGTTCCGCTTGTTAACGTGTGAATATATCGCTTTTACCTTAGGTACTACAGAATTACGTTCTGTTTCATGAAGCAGACAATGAAACAATGCGGGCACTGTTCCTATTTTCGAGTAAAAATATTAAACCTTTGAAACATTCTCTAGATATTGAAAACTTAGCCAGTTTACGGTCGGCACTATTTTAGGCGTCACGAACTTTTCATTTAGCGCCCCCAATAATAAAATAGCTTTTTGTCGTAGCCGTAGCCTCGTAGCACACGTAACGGCTGTCGTGTCGCTACGGCGCGCGGCTACGGCGTAGCCCAACACGGATATACTTGCTCCTTTCTAAAAACAACTTGGCACGTGCTAAATTAGTTTTATTTTTCTTTTCTTAAGTCCGAAGGTCAGGCGCCTTTTAATCATAACAATCTTGTAGCCAAAACATAAATATTGTGAAACAAAAGTCGCTTTTTGTATTGAGTTATAGGTTTTTACCAGATTTATGACAACATGATTATTTTTGTTCGATACTTATTCATTTTCTGTTTATTTTCACGGGCTTTTGTCTTATCTTATCACTTTAGTCTCTCGACAAGTTCAATGTAACTATCCCTTTTCCTAGCGCCCACAGTTGTTCCTGCGACTTTACAATCCCAGATAGTTTTGTATTGGTTTGACGTTAGTTACCGTGAGCAATGTGAAGGTCTGTTGATGTAATATATAGATAAGAGCGGCTAATGAACCTGCTAGTCGCGTGAACTCGTTTACTACAAATGTACAGATGTCGACACAACTGTTACTTAGCATGTGTCAATCAAAGAAAATAAACTACAACATTTCTTCGAATAACCTAATAGCTTATTTTTAGCTAAAACCTACAAATAAAATAAAATATTTTGTATTAGTCTGTCCAATTAGAAATAAAGTCATTGATTAAACCTTTTAGTTATTCTTAAACTTTAATGATGAATATTTAGAGGACTAAAAATACATACATAATACTAACATTACTAGCAACTTTTGGTCTTCTCCCAGCTCATACGCTCTCTACCAGACAAGGGAATTGCTTGGATCACGTAAGACTAAAGACCAAATTATCGGCTCATGCACTAGAACTACCGACCACGAAACAGTAATTCACTTTTTACACAAAGTAACACAAAAATCAAGGACCTCCAACACAACTACGCGAATAAATTACGATCAACTATCTTCAGACCTAAATACACTCGATCTACATACGATTTATGAAATGCAGGATCCTAACATGGCAGCAGAATTCCTCTTAAATTCCATTAGGCAGATCATACAGCAAAACACCCAAACTGTCAAAACGCCTAACCGCAAAAAAATTATAAGCCCGTGGATCACACCAGGACCTCTCCGCTGCATAACGTATAGAGATAATATGCACAATAGGGTTAAATCGTCTCCAGATGATACTACCCTTTTAGTATCATATACTCGCTACAGAAACTTCTGTAATCATCTCCTAAAAAAAATAAAAAACGATCACGAACAGAACGAGATAAAAAACGCTGGCCATAACAGTAAAGAACTTTGGGAGGCAATCAACAAAATCACGAATAGAGCTAAAACTAAAGAACCCCCACACAGTTGCTCACACTTTCATCCACGTCAGACCAATCAATTGAATTAGTGAATAACTATTTTGTTACTATTGGAAAAAGCCTAGCTGAGAAAATACAAGGTACTCAACCAAATACACACAAAAGCTACACCGACGGTTACTTGTGCCCACACTCAATGGTGCTGCTTCCTACAGACGTGGATGAAGTTGAAGGACTGATAATGTCCCTACGTGCTGGCTGTGCTGTGGGTTGGGATGGTATATCTACTAGTAGAATTAAACTGCACAAAAATATTATAGTTGCGCCCCTAACACACATCTACAATTTGGCCCTCGCAACCAGTAAATTCCCGAAGGCTTTTAAGAAAACAGTAATTATCCGGTCTATAAGGGTGGGAGCAGAGACCGAGTAACTAATTATAGACCCATTACTATTCTGCCTGCGTTATCCAAGATCCTCGAGCGCATTATGAACAATAGGCTAATAACTTATCTGGAAAGCAAAAAGCTCCTATCTCCATACCAATATGGTTTTCGTGCCGTTAAATCAACTTCTAATGCAGTCCATGACTTAACAGATCACATTGTTAGGAACTTGGATGGTGGGCAAAAGGTTTTAGGTATTTTCCCCGATTTGGCAAAATCCTTTGACACCGTCTCTACTTCCATCCTTATAGAGAAGATGGAGAGCATGGGTGTAAGGGGAATGCAATTAAAGCTTTTCGAAGACTACCTTACAGACCGTGAAGATAAACAATCACATGAGTTCCGAGAAATTTATTACACACGGAGTTCCACAAGGCAGTGTGATCGCCCCTACTCTATTTTTTATTTATATCAACGATCTGTGTGCGCTCAATCTCGACAAAGGCAAAATCTTTACATTTGCGGACGACACTGCCCTAATATTTAGTTCTACCACGTGGCACAGCGTTTTCGTAAGTGCTCAATCTGGCCTGAATAAGGTGTCAAAATGGTTGCATGACAACGTCCTTACCCTAAATGCAGACAAAACCCCCCACAACCAACCTGTACCGGGAAAGTGAGTTCTCACGGTTCGGCAACTATTCATTCTACAGACCACCCTGAAGCAACACGCACTTCTTTCTTATAGTCCCACACCTATGCTCGGTAAACGACGCTACGACCCCGTCGACCGGTCCGTTAATAGACTTACAACTTGTTTCTCTGAACGATTCTTCTGTTTTCTTGGAGGCTACCTCTATAACAAAGTAAACAAAGTTCACAACATCTTCCCACTCACAAAACACCTGTGTAAGAAAAAACTTAATGTATGGTTTATGCCTTTTGACTGTGACACAACCGAAAATCTACTATCTATCCCAAAATAGTCACAGCATTCTGTTTATGTTTATCTACCACAAGCACATACTACTACGGCATTCATCAAGCAGTTTAACACACACCAACTTTTCCATCACTCACACTTACACACCCACACACTCCTCACGAACTCCTTCCTAAAAATTGAAAACATTGTCTAGTTTTAGTATACGGGAAACCATTATAAAATTGTATATTTGGGGCGGAGACCTGAGGGGCAATTCTCGTAATTTTATGAACGTTCATAGTCTGATCTCAGTCTCAATCTGTCAAAGAATACTTCTAATTTCCCTAGATTTTGACAACATTTGTTTGTTGCCGAGATGAGACTGCAACTAGATTTTGAAAGTTTTAAGTTACGAGCATTGGCCTTCAGGTGGCCTGAAATACAGGCTTCGGCTTAGCTTAGGCACAAGTCTCCCACAATATTTTTCTTTAAGCCCATGACTGGACAATATTGTTTTTTTTTATTTTGTTATTATTTTATAAGGATAAATTGTGGTGAGAAAATAAATTCATATTATTATTATTATAGGTAGTACCAAATATAGGTGAAGCGTTATAAATATCCGTCAGAAATTTTCTTTAGTCTTTAATTTCATAACAATGTTAGTTTTCAAGATCTTTACCGTAATCAAAGCACCCATGCGACAACCTTTTTCAGATAACTACATCTTTTGAAAATATTCAATAAAAACATTTCTTGCTCATATCTATGCTTCCTTAGTTTACAATATGATTCGTTCAAGAGGAAAATCTGTGAGCGCAGCCGGCGGGCAGAGCACTAGTATAAATAATAAGAACAGGCACCCACGGCCGACGGAGGAGACGGAATGCCGGTAAAGTTATACTCCCAACAGACACGATTTCTCTCATAATATTATTTGCTGCTGTGACTACGTGACTTGAATTTCATCAGTTACCTGCTTATGACGATATGAAATTTGTTCGCCACAGGAAACTTGCTTATTTACCTTAGAAATTGCAATGCAAGTTATGAAATATGAGATTATTGTACTCTTGTTTCGTCAACATTGCTTTATTTGATGCTTGTTTTGAGGGCCGTCTGTTGCCGTCTGGTTTAATTTTTTGTACAATTATGAAAAATATTTGTTATTTTTTGTAAAATATGGTTCTATTCAACTACGTCAATGAACAAACCTTTCTATCGTAGTCCACTGTTTCTTTCTCCAGACGAGCCAAGAAAATACCATGCAGTAGGTAGTCAAAAGATTAATCGCGGATGGTAGCTAGGGTGCGTCCGATGCTCTTAAGCATCGTCACTCATAAATGCTTTTTCAGTGCATCCAAAAACCGTGCTTAAAAGCGTTTAAATATTTAGACGTTTGTGGAAAAGTTATTACAAAATAAAATACCGCCTTTTTCTTCGTATGTTCACGTTGATGTTGCTATATTTAATCCGGTACAGTGCGTGTATCTGAAAACGCGAGCGAGCTCACTCCGAGGTTCAGGAACTTTCAATACAAAATGTATGTGTAGTCTGTTGTCGGGACTTAGACAAAGCGCGAAACAAAAACTTTGAGCGCATATTTGAATAACCCAAGTCAGACATTAGACAAACATATGGTGTGCTGACTATTTAAACAAATACTGGCTGCTCTTAACTGGCAATAATTGTTGGAAAAACTGTGCCGAGTGTGAATATTTAGGTTTATACTATTGCCAGAATAAATGTTTAAATGAGGACGAAGTTACTTTCTGCCAAACGGAGTTATGAAAATAATGGCACAAGCAAAGTCAAAAATTAGGTCATGTATTTTTATGTAGGTGTTTGTTGTTGGTAGAGCCCTCAGCCCCACAATATGTTACTCACAAAATAATTCGTTCTTAATAACATCGCCGCGCAGGGTGGAGTGTGAACCTATCTTTATACGCATTATATAGTAGCCGTATAAAAATATTGTCATTCCCTGTCGAAGACCTTGGCGGTCGGAATTAAAAGAGCTTTTTCCTGTTGTAGAAATTTCGTCATGTAGTTATGAGGGTATTAAAGTTAATGGAGCCCTCGGCACCGACGTCTACCTCGCCGAGTTTATGAGTTCATAGGCAGGGTATCTCTGTGGCAACGTTTTATTTGTAAGAAATAATTTCCATTTTGGAAGCCTCTCAGAAGATTATTTTTCAGAAAAATGTAAGAGGTTTTTTCTGCCAGTACTTTCACGTACATACCTATAAGTTGGTAGGTACCTACTGAGACTCTGTGTTAAATCCTCGCGTTTTTTTATCTCGATCTAGTGCCAAAAGACATAAATTAGGACATAATTAGTCGAAACGTTTTATTCTTAGTGGGAGTAATAAGAATAAGTGAAAACATTAGGTAAGAACTTTTTGCCGACCGTACCCGCTTTTATGCAAGGTCGTTTTTTGCAGCTGCAAAACGGCATTTTTAATCTTAATCAAGCTTGCTTAATATAATTTAGATCCAGATTTAAATAAATGTAGGTATTTTGACTGAAGATTCGTTACTAGTTAATGCTGAGGGTTTTTCAAACGGACTGGCAAATGAGTCGGCATTTGCGAGGCGACGATGGCAATGTCAGCCAGCCAGTAAATTTTCCAGATAAGCGCAGCTCTGACGGCTAGGCCAAGCTCGCTCGCTTATTTCATTAAGTTATTTGCTTTGACTTCAACTTGCTTGATGAAATACAAGTCGACTATTTACGGGAAATATGTACTTCATATACGTACTTATTACGGTAATGTATTAATATGAGTTCAAAATGATACGTAATTGCCCTCACATCGTTATTTTCCTTTTGTTAAAGACTTAAGACCTCAAACTCTCGTAATAGGCGAGGAAAACCACAAAGGTGCAAAGAGTGTGTTATATTATTCAGCCTTTTTCCCCTCATTCGGATTGATTAATTTGTACTTCATCTAAGTTTCGCCGAGATTTCCGATTTGCTCCCCCGGTGGTGTAAATTGTGCTAGAAATCCGAAACGGCGTCGTTAGTTCTGCGGGGGGTTCCCCTGGGCCAGGTCGGGTAGGGGACGCGGTAACCTTCATAAATCTTTTCCTCGAGCTTCCCGCAACTAACAAGCCGGCAGCGCACTCCGGCCGGTGCGGATCGAACCCCACCGCCACTAAATAACCGTGAAAACTTTCATAATAACACCACTTTAAGTAGATTAAAATACCTAACTGATCGTATATTCATATTAATCATATAGTGCCTGAAAGAGGGTCGGCGTTATGTACGTGCTAGTAGTAATTTAATAATCTAAGGGACGTCTCGCCGCGATTCGCTCCTTTATAAATCAATTTTATCGGGGTGCCTTCGCTGTGGCTTAAAATTATTAGTTCTGCGGACGGGTGTGGCACTTTGACTATACACTAGTTTAGTCACTATTCTAGGAAAAATCGTACAGATAATTGCTTTCTAAATGAAAATAAATACGAACCGTTTGATTTCAATCCGATTTCCGAGAAGGAAACTGTTTTGATTAGGTATCCGTTTGAGGTTTCCATCCATTAACTAAATTGTTTTAAACATAAAATTCAACGAAATTTATTTTGTTTCACTAATTAAAATAACTGTGCTCATTGTACCCACCTTTTTGAATAATTTCTTTGTAAGGCTTCGAAAACTTTAGTTTGAATTTAGTGCCCTATAAAATAAAATGATAGTGGTCGATCTAGATTTATCACTCAAGATGTATATCGTCACTGGTAGAGCCGAAGAGCCACAGTACCGCAGTTTCCCACTAGTTTTAGTCACCTTACGACACGTACTGGTGCGGTGGGGATTAGTTCTTAATACCACCGTCCTCGTGTCGTTAAGATGTGAGCCGTTTATACCCCTGTCATAAGGTTGAATTTCGAACATACGTGAACAAATAAATCTGTGTAGAAAACCTGCTCGGTTGACGACTTGGTAAAATGGTCATTAATCTCTCGACTCTGAGATCGATTTGATTGTTCTGAAGCAGATTGTTTGTTTATAAGGATATGGCTTAATTTGTTCCTTTGTAGGTATTGATTTAGTTTAAATGGATTTTCATTTATTGTTTCTTTAATCAGAAAATCGGTAAACACCATTTTCTTCATATTTTCACCACGCATCCGACAGGTTATAAAAAATTACTATAATTCTATTACATCGCGGCAAATTCTTCGACAGATATTAATGAAATATTGCTCCGAGGTAATCAATCACCATGGAGTTCCCAACAATATTTAGAAAAATAAAACTTCAAATACCTAACTTTCCTCTTTGCGTTTATGAATAAACTTTATTTTATGAATTGGGAATAACTTGATACTTTTAGATCCTTTCTTAAAAGTTTGACGTAGTCAACTGTTCACTTCTTACTTGAATGCTTCGCTTGTGTTTATCGTCTTTTTATTAAATGATATATTTTCATTGTTTCAGCATCGATGGCGGAGCGTTTGTGCGCTGGGCACCGGAGGCTTCGCCCTCTTGTACTGGCGCCTACGACTGGCCGGGGCGCCCACCGCCTTCGCGGCGGCTGATAACCCCGCGTCGCGAGACCCCTCAATTCTTACGCGCCTCTATACTTTTGCTTATCTCCCCGTCTTCAACTTCTTCCTCCTTTTATACCCTTTTCATCTGAGCTTCGATTGGTCGATGGACTCGATACCGAGGATAACGACGCTGTTCGACGCCCGGAATATCACTACTGCGATATTCTATGCCGTTATTTCAAAAGTGACCTGGCGAACACTTACGAATGAATTCCAAAAGCATCAGGATAACCTATTTCGAGATGCAAAGTACTACAAAAAACAAAACTGTAAAATTAAGCACAAATGGAATTATAGTAGCAAGCAGTATAATAGAGGACAAGACTGTTATGAAAGAAAAAGCTATCATGCGCCGCACAAAGAGAATGTATCATCTAAAAAGCTATTGTGTCCGTGCACTGGCTGCAAACATTCACTTAGTGATGAGCACACGAGTGTGTGTCGCGCGAGCAACAACAATAACATAACGATGCACAACTCTAGTTGCATCTGTCCGATATCGTTAGCGAAGTCCAAGACGAGTACGCAGAGGAGCGTTTATCGCAGTCCCCAAGTTGCGTTGCTGATGTTCACGGCGCTTATGGTACTGCCATTCGTGCCTGCGACTAATTTACTTTTCTACGTTGGCTTCGTAGTAGCGGAGCGTGTTTTGTACATACCGAGTGTGGGTTTCTGTTTATTGCTGGGCCTGGGGGCTGGAGTGTTGACACGAAACTGGCATCGCGGCGAGACGCGGAGCAGGCTGTTCATGTTGGCCCTGCTTGTGACCTTGTCCGCTATGTGCGGTTACACGATGAAGAGGAACCTCGACTGGCGTGACGAAGAAAGCCTCTTTAAAAGCGCATTGCATATCAACCCACCAAAAGGTGAGTAAAATCTCCTTACACCTACTATAACTACTATATTTTATAAATGTTTTTCCCCCACTCTTTAAAAGGGCAGTGAAGTGCTCACACCACTTGAGACTGCGTTCGCATTGTATCGCAACAGTGCGTAGGTCGCGACTTGTGACTAGTTGTTAAGCCTCCTTTACGAGCGTCATACTAACCTATTTCCTCTTCTTGCGTCGCAGCGGGAGGATGTCAGTGGAAACATTCTGTACTTTTTTGTATTCCGTATTAATATTAGCGAAATGCAGAGTTAATTCTTCACCTAGGCCTTAGCTTTATGTAGGTAGATACAACCCTACATAGCGTCGTGTGGGTTATTACACAAACAAAATTATATACAAAGTTTTTACTTAAGCACTTAACACAGTATATTCTTAAAGTTCAAGTTAAATCTAAATGTAAAAGTAGAAATGATTGTGCTTATTACATTTATTGCACAGTTGGTCACATAATTTAAAGTCCAACAAAGTTTCAATTCCGAGCAGGCCAGTTGTGCTAACCGTTAGTCAACGTCGCGGCGAAATTTTGCGAGTTCACGGCATAATGTTAGCGCAGGGGAACCAACACTTCTATCGTGTACCTTCCTCAAAAAGTTTGTTTGAGTTGCTCCCTCGTTACAGCTCAAAACTAAGACACAATTAATTTGTTTGAGAGACAGCTACAAACTACCTGTCCGCGTGTTAGTTCGCGTAACTTAGAAAAGAGGTTGTCACGGCGCGGCTGCTTGGATGTGAGTACCTGGCCACTCGGGAGCTGGTAATGTATTCACTACTTCCACTCACATTCAGACTCTTGACCTTTCTAGGACGCCATTAAACATGCATGTGCGTCCCGAGGGGCGCCGCCCGCGCGCCCCGGGTTTCTGTTCACATCACAAACTTTTACGCAAAGAGAAAAGTTTCGTCTGATGGCTCTCATTTTGCTTCCCTTCATACGACGAATGTTCGACTCAATCTAGAATATTATATTAGTTGTGTTTTGTAAACTGATTGCTCATGAATATGTTATCAGTTCATTTCATTATTCTATGGAAACTGTCTGTAATTGGTAGGCTAATTAATATATTCCGTAGTGTATAGTTAATTAAGCCACCAAATATTTGAAAGATAAGGACAGTGTACAAACGGTTGGGCCATTTAAAATTTGAATCGGCTATATAAAAAAAAACTACTGGTTATTTTTTCAAATTTTGTCTCTGGATAGTTTGCGTAACATTTATCCTTAATGGTTCCCCACAGAAAATAATCCAAAGGGCTCAAATCACAGCTCAGAGGCGGCCAATTGACATCAGCATTTCGGCTGTTTATTCGATTTTCAAAAACAGTGCGAAAAAGATCGATGGTTACGTTGGCTGTGTGACATGTGACCCCGTCTTGTTGAAACCAAATGTCGTCCATGTTATTCTCTTCAATTTTTGGAAACAAAAATTCATGGGCGTTGGGCATGGCATGGCACACATGGCATGTTCAGTTCCTGAGAACGATGACGAGTTGATGTTGATGGATGTTCTTGCAAATTCTGAGCCACAGCAGCAATGTTTTCGGTTGAAAGCACTGGACGAGAACGTACACGGGTTGCTTTGTCCAATAACGATCCATTTTCACGAATTCGCTTCACAAATTGACGCACAAAGTGAACTGAAGGCAGATCATTTCTCGAAAATTTTCCATGTAAATTTCTTACAGTTTGCGTTAAAGACTCACTACTTTGGAAGTAAGTTTTTAATATTTCCCAATTTTGGTCGAGCGTACAGCGTCCCATTTTGCAAATGTCAAACACTTCCTGTCAAAAAATGAATTTTGTTCTACCTTTCAAAGTCAAAGTAATCGGTACTTCAAATTTAAAACACTAGATGGCCCACCCTTTACTACGGACTACGTATGAAATTAATTAATCGATGTCGAGTTTCGTCTTACAAAAAAACTCTTTGGATAACTGCTACTAGGCCCTACCTCGTTGAAAAGCGCAGAAATGGCTCGTACTTGGCCAGTGATAAAAACTTTACAATATAGTTCAGTGTTAAAATTGGTGTAAATAATACAAAATATGTTGCAAAGTTAGTGAAAAAGTTAAACAACAAAAGTTGCCAATTGCGACATTATTTACCTGACAAATAAAAACAGACAAACAATATAACGCAAATACATCCATACGTTTGGAGAACTTCATAAATAATGTTATCAACAGGTCTCCGAAGTCGGTTTGGTAAATATATACTATTGAAAGGAAAGAAAACTGTAACTTATTCAGAAACCACAAATAAGATAACGAAATATGCTCCCCTCGCCAGAAAAACAATATTTCACCTAAATTATGACACTTTATCGAAGGGTCTCCGTTGTAAAACTATCCAACTTGATCAGGATGGGCCTGTGAGGAAAAAATAAGAGGCCCGAGTTGCTTTTAAAAAGTTTCTATCTAAGTTCTTGTATTTTTACGAGATCCGAAATCACTTTTAAAATATTGAGGACGCTTCGCAGCTGTGGCTTAACTTATATGGTCTCATAGGAATTAAATAGGTACCTAGTAGAAAATACACTTCCAAGAATAACCAGCGCTGACGCATTTAAATATAGGTATGAATTTATTGGAGAGTAGCGTTGGGCCAGTGGTAACGGGAGTGGCTTACGAGTTGCAAATCATTTCATCACCATGCTCTCAAAAACGGTGAAGAAAAACATCGTGAAGAAACCGGCATGTCTTAGAACCAAAATTCGAAGACATGTGACATCTACCAACCCGCACTGGGCCTCCTCTCGCTGAGAGGAGGCCTGTGTCCCAGCAGTGGGCACATTATAGGCTGATTATGTTGAATTTATTTCGTGTTGACGTGACAATTTTATATTTACCCTAAATAATATTAAGTTACATAAAGATGTTCGATTTAGATAATTTTTACGATGATTCATACTACATATTTTATAGATATCGTAATGTGGTCTAGGTTAGAGGTTTCATACAGATTTTTCGCTTTTTTTCGTTATGTTCCAATAGGGTCAGCTTCAGAACCTTTTGTGTAGCTAACTGTCTGTTACACTAATCTTTTGAGTGGTCAGATGTTCCTAGTTTTTGAATAACATTAACTATGCTCAACATTATTCCAAATATGTTTTTAAACTGATTTCAACGTATGCTCACGGCGACTTTTTGCAGCGATTCAGTAGCGGATGCATGCATGATGATTTTTATGAATATAATTCGATAAATAAGTGTTTGTTACGATCACGAATCATATTTAGATCAACATACAACCTAATACTGACCGTTTTCTGACTGATTTCTTACGTTTTTTGCAATTTGCCTTAATGAGTTAGTTACGACTACACTTATCCGGTTTCGTAACCTTTTTCCTACCAATATTAGATTTCACGTCAACTACACTGGCCTGCAAACCTAAGTACTTTAAAAATTTACACTTTTAAATTTTTTTTTTTTTCAAACTATAGAAGTTAGTTTAAAATAAAAAACGTTTTATAGCAAATTTTATCAGCTTTCTTTGAAACTAGTAAACTATACATTGGTAACATTTTTAACTTAAAAAAAAAGATAAATCAATAAAAATAACAATTTTTAGCTTAGTGTTATATTTTTATAGCAGCTTTCCGTATAAACAGATTCAGTGTATTTTTATTTATTATTATTATTAAATTTATTTATTATTAAACTTACACACACTATCTTTACAGGATGATCCCAATAAAATACAGGTTTGCAAATACACACCAAATAAAATGAAAAATCAACTTACGCCTAATACATAACAATCAATTTTTTTTTTAATATCGCGTCGTACGAAACCGATAAATATGTTCATTTTGTGGGTGGAATTTCGGAAAATATTTTCATAACAGAAATAGTTGTCGTATAAATAAGTCGTAAACGTTCATAAAACTCATGAAAATTGCGTGAGTTAGGTATTCTACTATATTATTAGCAGAATTAAAAAAAACACTTTTACGACTGGGATTAAATAGTATGATGTATCGTGTAAATGTATTGTATGCAATCAAGTATTTTCCTGAACAGACATCTGAGCTGCTGGGGAGTTTGTTGCGCCACTTCTTCTTTCCAGCGAATGAACTAGGAGGTGGTGAAGGGCGGGCGTTTTTGGGACTGTCTTTTGTAATTTTAACGTTCAAAAAGTGCTGATTCTCAGCCTAATTTGAATAAATGACTTTTGATTTGATTTGTAACTTGCAGCATAAATTATTCATAGTTTTAATTTAACTACAACTTTTTCTTGTTAATCCTTATCCGATGAAATCAAAATGAAAACTCAGATACAGGAACTTCAAAAAACAAACTTAATAAAATTAAGAAATAAATAGTCTGTCATTTTTTAAATACTTTCAATCCTCATACAACACACAAACGTTGAATAAAATACTACAATATTTTTTAAATCCTCGTATCTGCACAAACAGCATACGTTGCTCATTTAAAATTCCTCCAATGTACAATACGCGTATAAATAATGACATAGTTCCATTGTTAAACAGCGCTGGCCACGACTGTACGTACAATGCATTGCTCGCTAGCACATAATACCGTATTTATGTATTTCCTTTTACAATTGTATCTTTGATAAATACTTCCATGCATATTTTACATCATTGTCTTCTAAATTTCCGGGAAATATGACGGGTTTTCTTGTTAGAGTCATTTTAAAGGTGAAATAGGTAAATAGTCAAGTCAAGCAAGTTGTTACTATGAAGTAGAAAAAACAGTTTTTAGTAGAAGACATGATCGGGATTATTTTTAGCACTAACATTATTAATGTCCGCAGTAATGTAATAGTGGCCTGTGTCCCAATGCTGGGACACAGGCCTCTCTGTGACCTCTCACAGAGAGACCTGTGTCCCAGCATTGGGGACGTTATAGGCTAGCAGCAGTGGCAGCAGTAGTAGTAGCAGTTCGCAGTCCCTCGACTGCGAACTGCTACTAGTACATGCCGGCTTCCTCTCGATGTTTTCCTTCACCGTTTTGATAGCAGTGTTGATGAAATAAAGTAAAGTGCTTACCTAGGTTCGAACTTACGACTTACAATTCGTAAGTCGTAACCTTTACCACTGGGCCACCACTGCTGTAATAATTAAATATTCTATTATAATTTCATTGTGATACAGGCACTTCTAGTACAAGAGCCAGGGCAATACTGTAGTTTGTGTCTTGAAGTGAAAAATAAATAAAATAAAATTATTATAATATTGCAAAAAATAAACATCATTGTTATGTAGTACGTTAGTTATGTAAAAGCTGGTTAAAATCAACTATTTTAGAAACTACCCTATTTCAAAATATTATATTTCCTAATAACTTAGTAATTAATGGCGGTCTTATAGAAATACACAAACTAAACAGCTTAGCATTATAATGAGTACCTACGATGCAGTTCGGTCATTAGTTGGTTTTCAGTACCTAATTACCTACCTATGTAGGTACCTACTGGTTTGCGACCTACGTCGAGTTACTATTTCTGTTTATAGGTCACCGTTTTAACTATACATTATGTAAATTGTGCGTAGGTAATAAATAATTATGCTGCTATTAATAACAAGGTATTATTGGCCCATTGTGTCACCCTTTGTAAAATTTTATATATTTATGTTTCTGTAATTTGTATGGTGTACAATAAAGAGTATTCTATCTATCTATCTATCTATTAATAATAGTGACTTGTTCTATTTTCACGTTTTCAAACTTTACTTACAACTTTTTGATTTGTCGAGTCGTAGCAAGTTTTTTTATAAATTGGATTGTATTAGTTGGTAATACAAACAGCAGTATATACTATTAAAATATTGGACTGCAAAAAGGTACAGGTACATAAAGATTATAATAAACTTTATAGAAGACTAGGTTTTGCCCGCGGTTTCGCCCGTGGAGGTTGGAAATTATCCCACAGGAACTCACTACCGAGATAAATCCTATGTCCTAACCCAGGACATGGTTTGTTCAGTTATTAAAAGGTAACAGACAGACAGACAGAGTTACTTTCGCATTTATAATATTAATTAATATTAGAATAGGTTTCTACAGCTAAAAACAGCACTACAGCTGCACAGTTTTTGTCTAGTTCCTAATTGCTACATTTGCGACAATGGAGTTTTATTTTCTCTTCTTTTTGCGAAGTTGTAATTTTAGTTACTTTTCCGTTCTGTTTACCACTCGGTGAGCAGCAAATCTTTTTAAAACACTTCTAATATAGACGACACAAATAAAATATAGAGGCTTGTGTTGCGGCTACATTGTCGGGATAACGCGAACTACTCTTCGCGCCGCTCGACGCCGCACAACAGAGGGATCTGTTGTGCGGCGTCGAGCGGTATGCGAGAGAGAGCGCGCAAAGTATAGTTCGCGTTTGCGCGATAATGTAGCTGTAGCTTTATAGGTTTTTCGAAATATCGACCGTAACAAACTTTAATGTAGATTGACAGAATTATTATCATTAGAGTCAGCAATAGAACTCCTAGAGTAAAATTGGCATCAAATGTCATGATTTCATGAAACAGTTATTCAAAAGGGGAATATGAACTTTCTATTGGTGATTTTTATGATTAATTCCATAATGAAATATTTGTTACGGCTGCTAATGATATTTAGATCAACATACAACCTGATACTGACCAAATTGCCAAAACCGTAAAAAAAATTGAATTTCTCGGGCTACCCTAAAGGTTTCGCCATAAGTGCAATAACTACACTATCAGCTGTTCAAGTCTATGGAACAGAAGATACGTGTGTTGAATTCGTGGTAGCAATATGCGCGTTGAAGTCTATCTGTGTGCCAAAGGAGAATGACCAAAAGTCGTACCAAAAAGTCTTGAGCATCAAGATCAAAACATTATAGTAATTTTTGTATAATTTTTTACGACATTATATACGTCGGGGATTTGATTTTTGAACAGGGAATTTAATTTAAAGTAAAAAACGTGTTGATTTTGTTTTATTCCATTTACATGACGTTCCGTGTCAAATGATATGATTAATATAAGCTTGAATTTTGAAAGTGTCATGATCAATTTCAAAAAACTTGTAAATAGATTATACTTTGCCGATTCTACATTAATTAAAAATAACTAGAATATAGGTGAATAGAATTTTTATTTAAACAATTATAATTTTTTTAGAGAAATAATGGCCGTTCGTGTATGACATGTCAAACAAAATAAATAGGTACCTAGTTTTTAGGTTATATCGAATTTTTTTTAAATCTCCGAGGCCTGGGTTTTTTTACAAACAGTTTTTGTAGGAATTACTATGATAAGTGTAGTCTATCAAAACCAAGCTTGGCTTTTATGCAGCATGATACGGGATTCTATACATCGATGGGCATTGTCCTTTCATCCAAATCCGTTCAAAAGATTTTGCGTGAAAGAGTTACAAACATCCATCCATCCATCAATCCATCCATCCATACAAACTTTCGCGTTTATAATATTGGTAGGATCTATAGTGATGTTCCCACTGCTGGAACACAGGCCTACAATCACACACAGGGCTATAATCTACCACGCGGGTCCAGTGCGGGTTAGTAGATGTCACATGTCTTCGAATATTTGGTTCTAGGACATGACGGTTTCCTCACGATGTTTTCCTTCACCGTTTTGAGAGCAGCGGTGATGAATTATTTACACAAAGTAAATTATTTACTCATTAATCGGAGGCGTTACCACAGGTCCACCATTACCCATACAGTATATTCAGTGTAAATAACCTAAGCTATGGTAAGGAACTTAGTAACTCACCTTACTAACTAAGGTCATGGGTGGGTTCACGTCAAACATAAATCTGAGGGCGTGTTGGAATGTTGCTTTTTTTTAGGTTACAACTTTGACGCATAGGTTAATCTGTAGGTATTAAAGAAAAGCTCTCACGTAAATAAAACATGGCGTAGATTTAGTTTCCTTAATCCTTATTTCTATAAGTTAATATTTATTTTGTAAGGTTTAGTTGTTCTTTCGTTTAGAGCTGCCATGAAAAGTTTGCCATTTGTTAGGGATATTCTACAAACAAAATCTGTAGCATGATTTATGTCTAAACCAGCGCTTAAAGATCTACGTCGTGCATGCTACCACTACGTAGCAAAAACTGCTCATAAGCACACAAATAAATTCCAACACAACATGCACCTTGTTTACAATAAACGCGGCTTACACTAAATTTATTATATTAGTAGGTACAGTCAGAACAATGTCCACAAACGTCAGCGGCACATCTTTATTTATGATGCGCGCGGCACACAAATTCGAAAGCACTGCCACAGTCACTGAAGCACGTCGGTTTCAGCCGAGCCTGGGATACCTCGTGGGACATTCACGGCTAACTTTGAGCTCGCAACAAGGATGCATCGTTGGCTACAGATTGAGAATTACCTAATAGTATTTTGCTTTGAAGAATTTTGTATGATGAAACGGGACTCTCAAATCTTTACCTATGTATTTATAAACTTACGGTCTCGCTCGTATTTTAGGGCAACAATTTTATGTACCTACCAGAATTTAAATACACTATGTGTTAATCTCAGTGTGTGTTCTATCGGTGTGCGGTTTTTCATTTGAATCCGTTTAGCTTTTTATGCGTAATTGAGTAACAAATATCTTTTCTAATTTTTAAAAATATATTTATATACCATTAGTAAGCAAATTTTAATGATTACATTACCTCATACAGGTCAAGTATATTTGAATATCTATATTTACTTCGTAATTCATAAGCCTTGTTGATTCGTTACCTTGAATTAAATTGATCAAATCACAGGAACGTAAATAAACTAATGTAAATAAGAAAAAAGACTGACGTAAGGGCGTTGAAAGTTAAAGAACATTTATTTGTATTTATTCACACACGAAGTTCGAGTCAAGGTTAAAGTACACCCCTTTCGTGTCTACTGGTGGATCAATTAAATGGTTTAAAGAATACACATTTGTCTGTCTGTATCTTGTATAGATAATGTGTGTATGTGTGTGTCTTGTAATGTGTATTGTTGGTTGGTTGTTACGTTAGTAAATTAAACTGCGTATATTACATAACTGACGTTCCCAGTCTGCGTACGAACGTCACTATAGCTAGTCAAAGATTGACAATACCCATAATCGGCTCATCACTACTACTTAGTTTTTTTAAAAGATCTCTTGTTTAGCTTCGATCAATCAATCAATCAATCAACTCAGCATATCCCAGTCCACTGCTGGACATAGGCCTCTCCCAGGCTGCGCGACAACACCCTGTCCTCCGCCTTCCGCATCTAGTTGATCAAGTCTTCGATGCTACGATTTAATTGATAGTTTCAAAATACTCTTATGTATTAGTGTTGCCAGTGTTTTCATTACCATTTTCATTGCCAGTGTTTTATTTTATTACTTTACGTATGTTCGTAAATCTAGCACAGAGTTCTTTGACCCGAGTATACCTGTCAGTGGCTGAGGAAGGCCATCTTGTGGTTGTAGTCGTAGAAATCCGACATAACCCTCCTTTTCCCCCGAACTGTTGGGTATTCACACAAAGGAA
Organism: Apamea epomidion; assembly: GCA_947507525.1. Lineage (NCBI taxonomy): Eukaryota > Metazoa > Arthropoda > Insecta > Lepidoptera > Noctuidae > Apamea > Apamea epomidion. Next base: position 11,624,106 of record OX382231.1, read on the forward strand.
AACAGGCTATATTTAAATGTTGTGATGTTGAATCAAAGCGTTTTTTATTTATTAAAAACAAGCTTTTTCCCGCGGTTTCGCCCATGTGCAGGTCGGAAATCCCCCGGAACGTACTACTGGGATATGAAATTAAATGTTTATTTATGTAAGTAGATTGTTTAAGACACTTTTACACGTTAATATAGGTTATAAACTATCTACGCACCAAATTTCTTCCAAATCCGTTTAGTCGGTTTTGTTGTTTTTGCGTAACAAAACATACGAGCTTTCACATTTATAATATTATTATAGTAGGATAAAAGCGTGATATTAAACGCGTCACATGGTATACGAAAGGTTTTTGGATAAAATATGCTGAATCGTGCTTCAATTTGATTACACATGAACTGATCCAGGTCTTGAACTCAATTTTAGCTGAGACTTTTTATCAAAATGACTTGCATTCATTTCAGTCATAAAACGGAGAATCTTTGTGCTTCCAACAACAGCAATCTGCTTACATCAAATAGGTATCTCTCATTTTCGGTAGGTGCTCATCAGAAAATGCTCTACTTACTCAAGTACTAATTTCGTCGTCGCTTTCAAAGCTGAAATCCTCTTTAAACAACCCGTTTACCTAATTAACGTTCAGGTACAAGGATATAATTTAAAACAATAACACGAGTTTTCTGTGTTATATTGAGGCGATAGTTGAATCTCCTCCAGTTTGAAGTGGCCTCTATTCCTCCTTTCATCTTTTAGTAACATGACCTACAGGCTAACTGGATCCAATTTGTCGCTGGCGGGTATTCGAAACTGGCCAATCACAAGGCGCCTCCTATTACACGAATTTGCCGGGACAGAGGACGGTGAGGCGATGTAATCGGTCTAAAGCTGGCTTTATCCAATACACCTTTTGCCGTGATAACTGATCTATTGAACTTCGTATAGTGGATTAACACTGTGACCATCACGCAGAATATTCAATTAACTTGATCTGATGCTTGTTTGTGTTAAGCTACGTTGTTACAATGTCAGTTCGCGGAGCTTGGGAGGTGATGCAATTATTGTGATTGCGTTGCTGTTAGTATTAATGTAGTTATTAATAATGGTAACATTGAGCTTTGTATTTGGGAAGCTCAATGTTGAGGTCTTAGAATTTATGACTAGACAATAACGAATCGCTTTGTCCTCACATAATGTTATGACAAAGAAAGAATATTATTTATTTGGCAACAGCAACAACTACGCGGTTGGCCCAGAAAGAGATGGCGGGATGAGCTGGACTCCTTTTTAAAGAATTCGCCCACAATCGCATTAGACCGGGAAAAGTTGAAAGACGGAAGGGAGGCCTTTGCTCTGCAGTGGGACAACACAGGCTTATAATGATAATAATAATTGGCTACAGATTCTGAAACACAAAATACGAGTACAATTAAGATCAAAAAGTGAAATATTTTAACAGCAACAGTTTGTGGCTCACGGCAGAGCCAAATAGGCATTCCATTTCAACATTAATGTCAGACAGATGCTGTCTTACGCTGGTTTTCTAATGAACCTTTGATCTTCTTCTTCCTTGTGTCGGTGGCACGAGAGTTTATTTGTTGGCCTGAAACTTTGCCACAGAGGGCACAGAAGACAGGATAAGAATTGGGACATAGTTTGTGACGCAGGTCCATCCACATTGTTATGATACATACATAAACTTACGCCTTCTCGCTACGATCCCTACATACGCCTTTTGCCTCGTTTACGTTCATAAATCAGAAGGCCAATTCTCGTCATTTAAAACAAAATCTAGTCGCACAAAATTTAGGGAAATTAGACGTATTTTTGACAAATTGAGACTGAGATCAGACTGTGAACGTTCTTAAAATTACGAGGATTGCCCCTCTGGTCATACACGCACGCCGTTTGCGAGCACTACGTACCTGACCTTTCTTAAGAACATCACCAATAAGGTCACTATTATGTCCTCCTAGGGCGTCCCCCTCCCGGCGTCCCTTCCCGGTGTCCCACTCACATCTACCCCATAAATAGTTTTTGTTAGTATAGCCCATTGTTATGATGACGAGTGTTAAGCGTACATAATGTTTCTGTGCTCACGTTCAAACATCTGAATTAGGTAACCTACGTAGTGACACAAGTACTTACTCTCCTCGCTCATATCACAAGAAAACATTACTAAAACATTTTGCTCTCGTCCCAAAACACGTGGAGCACAGTCACGGCCGATTATTCAGACATAATACGCCTTCCGAAAGCTTTGTCACATCTTATTTATTATTTTTACTGTACGCTATCCATTTCCAGTTTTACCTGACCTCCCATTGTATAGGCTTTTCGTACAATGAGAAGTCAGCTTATACCGGAAATGTATAGCTTGATATGTCGTCGTGTGTACTTGTTACGAATAAAACTCCTAATGATGCCGCTTTTTGTGGAATACGTTTTATTTCATTATTGCATATCTTTTTTAAAATAAGTAGGTACAACTAAGCTGAGCAACATTTTCTTTAATGAAGAAGTTATAAGTAATATGTATTTATTTTGGGATGAATAAAATAAAATCTCGGAAAACGGGCAATAATGTTAACAAGCTCGTTAGACTAAAAATAAAGTTTTCTTACGGATATTGGAATTAATCATTTATTTTTGTTAAGTATAATAAGTAAGTAGGTACTTTTGTTGCCGTGTCTACTTCACAGTATGTAAGGTCATAACCTCGAGGTCAGCATATCAATAAAAGTCATATTCGTAGTGAATAAAGGGAAACTTTAAGCATGCAACGGTGTTACTCATAATTACTTTAATTCAAAGTTTTTTCACCCGTATGATTCTGGTCGCAAACTGTTGAATTTTGTTTTTGCACTAATTAGAAAGCTGCAAACAAATCTAAATGACTGTTCTTCTAGTTCATTCGGGTGTAATCGCTGAAATGCAACCAAATTCAAAGGTTGTTACACAATCAGGGTGTCATCTCCGCTGTGGAGGTCCCTTATTAAAACAGTCATTTAATTATAATTTTGATTTACATTTTAATTTTGATTCTAATTTTTCATTATCATTTTAACCTAGATTTTAATTATTATTTTTATTTTTGTTTGAACAGGTAGGAATATCAGGCACCTCACATAAACTCTTCGTGAACGAACACCTCACGCTTCGAAATAAGCAGATCTTTCGTAAGGCCCGGGAAGCAGCAAATCATGAGGGATATAAATTCGTGTGGACTAAAACAATACTCGTCAGAGAGATTGAAAATTCCACTGTGCTGGCTATTCGAACGCTCAAAAACATCGAGAAAATTAAGGCTTCTACTAAAACTACTACAACTATGTAGAATTGAGAACCATTACATTTATTTTGCCTTTTACGTTGATATTTGCAGAAGCATACCATAAATACACTTATTTTTTTTATTTATCTAGACTATTAACGAGTTCGTTGGCAACACAATACTTTAAACTAATGCAGCTTGTGAATTGTTTCATAAGTCATGGCTAATCACACTGTAAATAACTTAACAGTTTACTACCAAAACTGTTGTGGCATGCGTACAAAGCTAAAAACAATATTCTTTAATATAATGTCCAATATGTGTCATGTGGCTAAACAGTAGCATAAATGATGATGAGTTCGTAGACCAACGATATATTGTTTACAGATGTGACAGAGACCTAAAATTGACGAAAAAATCGGATGGGGGAGGGGTAACGATACGGTCTGAGACACTTCATGACTACCAACAGGTAGTCATGAAGTGTCTCAGACCGTATCGTTTCTCTATACCGTCACTTACATCAATGTCAAAGTTTGTGGAATTAGTCCTTGTCCAATTACCGGGTACTGAACTAACTGTCTGTTATTTAATTGGCGCAGTTTACATACAAGATAGGTCACCCATAGCGGTTTATAATTTATACTTTGAGGTTTTAAATGATATCATAGGAGAAAATAGCATATCCAACCTGTAACGAGTTGGGGATAACAATATACCTGACGCTAATTGGCACATCGAACAGGCTCTTCTGGCCTTGTTTGTACGGGAACATCATCAGTTTGCGACGGTCTGCGAGACTTTATGATTCTTTACCATTCCTCTCAATATAATGTAATTACTTGTGCATCACTAACATAACTGACTGCTATGTGATGCAACCTGAATGCATTGGGACAATGTAGGCACATTGTCCCAATCCCAAAAAGTGGTTCAAAACATGACGTCACAAATTACCGTCAAATATTTTTTATCAGTACAACATTAAAACTTCTGGAGAAGCTTGTTCATATTCCCATCTATCCTTTCATCCATAACTATATCATACCTGAACAACACGGTTTTTTAAAACAAAAATCCACCATGACGAACTTAGCAATTTACTCTAATTTCATCTTCCATACTATCGACAAGGGAATCCAGGTGGATGCTGTATATACAGATTTTCAGAAGGCATTTGATAGAGAGGACCATGAAATCCTTCTCAATAAAATAGCGTTCAATGGAATTAGGGGCAATCTTTTGCGGTGGTTTTGCTCGTATATTACTAACCGCAGCCTAATAGTCGTGATTAATGGGTACAAATCGGGAAGTGCTAGAATGTCGTCCGGTATTCCTCAGGGTTCTATATTAGGTCCTCTACTTTTTGTTATATTCATAAACGACATAAATACATGCTTTCAATACACAAATTTTCTTTTATATGCTGAAAAAATATCAATGACTGCTTAGAAATTCAGAGCGGTCTTAAACTTGTAGTTCCTAGATCAATTCATCTTTGTAGAGTGCGCGTTTACCGATTGTTTGATTAGGCATCATACCGGACAAACGCAGGTAAGCGTGCACCCCTTCAGCGACTCATACAAATATACAATGAACATTTCATAGATATTATTACTATTAGTTGTTTTATTAATTGTTTATTGAAATAATTGATTTACATAAATATTTACAAAATAGGGCCTAAAACTAGAGGTAGGTAAGAAATAATTGGATTCTACCTGAACTAGGAATAAACCTGTATCTCAAGTGCTTATACATAAGTATTATCTAAAATTACTACAAATAGTAAATAGTTTATCTACTTTGATTATGGTTATATTAAAACTGAGCAAAATAGTATGCTACTTTTTTGCATCATCGTAAGACATTTTTGCAAACACATTATATTATGATTTTTGCAATGTTACATTGTTAAGGTCGCGTTTATTTTGTCATACAGAAAAATTGGCCGTGTCAACAAAACGTTAAGATTTCATGATTGTTTACTTATAATATAAATTGTAAAAACTAATAAAAAACTTAAATAAATTTTATGGATTATAACTAGTAAAAGACAAAATAAGAATAATTATATAACATAAAGTAAACAAGGCTTATTGATAAATTTAGGCGGTCTTACGCGACGTCATTATAATCTATAGAATTGATGTATCTTGTCTCAGCTATTTTCTTTGCAGGGCATTCTTAATCGCCTGTTTTGTGGTTGTTTAGTTTTTAAAATCCCAAGCATGCTGCACAATGTGACGGTTCAGCTTGTTTAGTGCACTCGTTCGCCTGATGACCCTGTTCCCCACAATGTCCACACATATAGGTAGATTCCCGACAAGTCTTTGCAGCATGTCCATACTGTTGACATTTAAAGCACCTGGTCACAAGTGTGAATTCCGTCACTGGGCAGGAAGTCCAATTAATGAACACTCGAAATAGGTTTATAAGCGCCTTTCTTATGCTACCAGTAACTTCAAGAATGAAGTTGCATGTAGGTCCCTCTTTTTTACCTGACTTGTGACTTAAATTTATAGAGGCCAGATAAGAGTCACGGGACAAACTAGGCAGCTTCTCGGCTACATTCTGCTCATATGTAGATGCAATCATAAACTTCTTGATCACTAAAACGGTCGGTACTCCTATAACCACAATTCTTGGTCTTCTCATATGGGGCTCTTTCACTTTCAAGCCAGAACTACTTAGCTGGGATAATTTCTTAAGTTTTTCTATGTCGTCTTTGGTCTCCATGCTGATTATAACGCCTCCGTTTTGGGTTTTGTGCAGTCCTCTAACGTGCAATTTCATTTGTTCAGGGCTTATAATTTTTTGGACTAGGGATTTAGTGTCCTTAATAGATTTTAATTTATCCCCTGGATAAATTGCAATAGAACTGACATTATTGGGGTGCAAATAATTATTTTAATTGATTTTTACCATGTCAGCGAACGAAACATTTTCTGCCATCGTTGGTTTAGCGCAGTTTTCTTTAGTGGTTTCTTTTTTTGAGGTAATCTGTGAGGTCAATTTTTCCTTTCAACATTAGTTTAGAGTTTTGTATTTCTTGGGCTTTTAGGGAATTGAACCTCAGCTTTTGCTCGGAGTTCAGCTTTCCTTCCTGAGCGATGGTACAAACTTCATTCAGGCATGATTTGATTGATATCAACCTGTTACTAATGTCCCTGGTGTCCACTGCGCTTGAATTTTTCCTTCACCCGCATGGTCAAATATTTGAGATTTGCTGGCAGGGCTGCGTGGTGGTGGGATACTCCGAGGGCTGTTTTCAATACTTGACATAATTAAGTCTTACATTTTTCTCATTATTAAATATTATTCACTAAAGTAAATCACTAATTTAGCAGAAAATTGCGCGATTCATTTTCTAGGTCACAGATCACTTGGAATGATAAATAATATTGCTTATAAAATTATATACACGTCTGCTCTACTTGAGTGTCAGTAGAGTATAATTGATATATTTATGCCAAATAAAAATGTTTTTCGAAGTCAAGTTATTAATGTACTAGATAACTTGGATATATCTTGTGGTAACTGACTAGCTTGTTAGTTTTTAACAATAAAAACTGTTTCCTTGAATAATAACAACTAGCTTACCAATTACGACGAGTCCTTATCATAGCATACCTCTTTGTTAATATGTGGAAAATGTTGTGGTTATTACATTGATTTTGTTCTATATACCTTAATGAATTACTGATAAGTGTATATGTAATGTAATATCGTTTCTTTCCCAAAAAAAAAAAAAAAAACAGGTTTCGTTTTTTTTACGGGTGACAATAAATTGAAACAGCATTGTTTAATGACGATTTCTTTCAAAAGCAGAAATGTATAAAATCATTATATTTTAACTTAAAACCTTTGCTAACCCCGTAAATTAGTTAAAAAAAATACGGGCTCCTATAATTATTTATTAAAATACGGGGCATCTGGCAGGCCTACTTTTGGGTTAGGTACCCTAAAAGTATGTTCGAAGCTCTATGTGTACTAAATCATTCAAATACAACTTTCAGCCAGACTCATACCAATTACTTAAATATGATAAACACGTATACAGACTACTACATCAACTACACTTGTATCGCACTATCGTGGCCGAGGTGATTATAGCCCGATTCATTACGAGACTATATATTACAGCTCTCGGCCATCCCTTCAGATGTTATCGGTTAAGCCACGGTTTATCGACGCCATCCCTGCCCCGATAGCAACTGGTTCGAGTGGCGACTTTCACAGATTAACGCTATTATCTCTTTCGAACTTGTCTTACGGCTACTTGGGTGTCACAAACTTACTTACGCAGTGGTCCTGTCGAGATCCAATATCATTATACCAATTTGTTTAATAAGGAGAAGGATTGCAACCCTTACCGATTTCCGTAACAAGACCTTTGTCTGTGTTGTTGTTTAAAAACTACATCGTTAACGTAAAACGGTACATAAAAAAAAGACCCACGCTTAAAGACACTTACAGACCTTTTGTAAATATGTACTACTTACTTTACCTTGTTATTTTCATGTCAACGAAGTAAGAGGCAACAAGCTGAGTTTTCGAACAGGTTTCTGATAAGGGGGATAAAAATTATATGGGTAAATTTAAAGAGCGGGAGTGTATGGGCAGGTTCTACTCTCGAAATTCTGGCCGAAGTTACGGGCGTTTGATACGCTGCACCTACAGCCATAAAATTACTTCGAGGCCCGAACTAAGAAGGAATGACAACAGCATATATTGACAGTTGTCCTTACTCCTCATGTGTTTGGCACGTTCGAGGTTGATTAATCGAGTGTAGGGTTCATTTCTAAGTATCGGACAGCTTTCGGACGGACCCGTATCTTCGTTGACGGACTTACGGGGTAGGCCCTCAGTTGTATGAACGTAGCATAATCGGCATAAAATGTTCCCACTGCTGAGACACAGGCCTCATCTCTGTGAGAAGGAGTGTGCTGTAATCTACCACGCGGGCCCAGTGCTGAACACGAAGCAAAACGAGTAGGTATGTAAGAATCGCGTTAGTTTCTGCCTACCCCATGGGAAGAAGGCATGAGTTTATATATGTATGTACGTACGTATATAAAGAGCTTTTAAACCCTTTCATAAAGAAACCATTACCACAATCACAGCCTACACAAAGGCTGTGTGGGAGATGTCCATTCATTAAGCGAAGGCGTAATTTAATCAACGCATAACAATATGTTTTTCAATTAGTAACACAAAGACACGATTCCGGGGCTCAGTTTTATTGAGTTTTGATTTGAAAACGAACAATAGATGACCTCTACATAATAAAAGCGTAACTGGAACATTGGTTAGGTATTGAGGCTAAATGAAACATTTCGGCACAGGCCTTTATTACCCACACAGGGTTGTGTTGGTAACTGCTAAAGGTAATAAAAATGACAATATAATGTTTTTGCAAAAGCGTTCGCAATTCTTTGTCGGTGCCGCGCTATGCCCAGGAGTTGTGAAACAAATCTGACTGACTATTTATGGCGCACGAAACAAATCATTCGAATAAATTTTATTGGTATGGAGTACTATTCGAGTAAGTTGACGTAGGTAGTTGATAATGTAGCTCGGTTTATTGCTGCTTATATCCCGGTTTCATTCAGTTTTTGATAGAAAACTGTATTAGAATGCTAGCCTAACTAGTGCCCATAAAATATCTAGCTTCTTGTACCGAATATCGTAAAAAATACGACACCTTTAATGAATTAATACCAAGGCAGACATCATCGGTCATTTCCATCGTTTAGCAACACTAAAAATAAGAGAGAGCAAGATTTTAATAGCCCCGTAATCCTTGATAAGCCGACACCTGTGCGGAACCACATGAAACGGTTTTATTTTCCTCTCTCTAAGCCGTCGCTTACACAGAAATAGAGAAACCGTTTCTAGTTATGTGAACTCGTTAGTCGAGTAATTAAACCATCGACGCAATTATTGTACCTTACTTAAAAGACCTACCACTATAGTGTCCTAAAAATGTTCTTTCCTCGATTTCTTCAACGTTAATAACGCAGCAATAAACTCGTTGGAAGGAGCTGTATTGTACACGAATGTCGAGTAAATAAATATGGCCAGGTACAGGCTGTACTTTAAAAGAAAAAATATGATGCAATAAACAAGCAAGCATACATAAACACCTACGGGTGTAACGTCAATGTTTCGCGTATTTCCCGTGTAAGTGGGTACATAAAAAAGCTTTCAGACCGATATTCCAATCAGCGGAACGACTAAGTAACGCCGTGTCTCTTTTATATTTTTTCGCTCTATGTTTTTCTTACAGCTAATGGTGCCGATCGTAAATGGGATAAGATTTTTATTTTCTTTTTGATGTGCCCTATTTAAGGGAAGCACCCAGTTACACTTTTATGTAATCGCCTCTTTACGGATGAACACTCACAGTAAACACACGTGAAATTGTTAAAAGTACGATTTAGGGCGCCTAAGATTAGCGAGGAATATTGATATTGAATCACGCTCTTCAAACAGCCCTAATTCACCGGTGATTCTTGGAAACGAGTATTTGAAACAGTGAAAATTATTATGTGCGCGCTTTTCTCGTGAAAGTGCGTTGATTTGTGCCGAAGAGCTACGCACGCGGTCATAAATATAAAAGAATCCCTCGGAAATCCATTGCCTCTGTTTGATAATGTCTTTTGTTAGCATAAGTCTTCATAGGCCGTGGGATTCCATTTCTTATTCTACTTTTCAATAAACCGAATCTCCAGTGTTGGGTCATTTTATGTCGGTTCTTAACCGGATCAACCCCAAAAATAAAGGCGCCCTCCGATATCTATTGTTGTCCGAACCTATTAAATTAGCAATAATAGTAGGGCTTTTACTCAGCTTTGAACGTTGCTAAATGCGAGAGAGACTGAAGTGGTTATATATTTTAAAAGTCCTATTAGGACTAATAGGTACGTCGATCGAAATACTGTGTTTACTTTCTTAAATTATATGCCTCTCTTTGTAGCCGTGTCACAAGTCACATCAGCATACTTCAAAACATTTAAGTTTTGAGTTCAACATCATGTTATTGAATGGAGCTAAAACATAGCTAAAAGTACATATGGTGCCTTCTTAACCTATAATTATACTACTACTTAACTCACCAAGTTGGCAACACCTCATGTTAAGAACCTGAGAACGATATGCAGGCAGTAATGGATCGTACCGTAACTACATGCATATTATAATATATTCTATAGTTACAAAGCGTTATCGTGACTAAAACACACTGTCACGTTAATTTTAGAGTGATGAAAACTGTACAAAATGTCATATAGCTGTTATACGGGCAATGGACACTGAACTATGTGTACAATGTGTTAAGGTTGACTATACCAAAATGGTTGGTCCAATATTGCAAGTGCCTTATGTTTCATATATCTTTGAAGTAAAACAGCATGAAAACTATACAGATTTTGCTGGAATTAGACCAAATCACATCCTAAATTGTGTGTTGGGACATCTATTAACCCGCACTGGGCCCGCGTAGTAGATTACAGCCCATTCCCTCTCGAAGAGACATACACCATTTTTACATACCTATATGGTAGAAACCTTGTATCTATAATCAAGCTAATTCCATATTCATACTTTAAAGTCCCTTATAAAATTCATAGAGTATTTTCAGTAAAATATTTTACGGGTACCTATATTACCGGCATAGCTACGGACGCCCGGAGTGGTCCTTGAATCGAATTTAATCGACTAAGCTTTCGCATTCAGTGTGGTTAAGTACCCGGTCGCAATGCTGGCATTCCTGTATGTATTTTAACTGTTGATTTAATATGATTTAGAGATTTTAAAATACTGTAGAATCTATCTATAGGTACTAATAATTAAGCTAAAGAGTTTGTTTGTAGGTTCTTACGAACTATCCGTCGAATTTGAAAAATCGTATTGTGGCATTTGATAGCCTAAGCCTTAAGAAAGTTTATGAGCTAACATCACACGAGGAATCCTAAGAGATGAGCAAAAAACTGTTAGAAATAACGCTTAGCGAAAACGAAGTAACAGCGCGGGGAGGCGATGCGATGGGGTGTGTAATGTTTGGTATAATAACAGATAGTCTAATTTCATTTGACAAAACTTTCATATGATATACTTTTCATATGCTATAAAAACATTTAACCTAATTTCATGTGATCTAATGATAAATTTGATATAATTTTCATTTTCTCTAATTTCATTTAGTATAACGTTCATTTCATATAATTTTCAAATTGTATAATGCTCTTTTTATATAATGTTCATTTGACCCAACTTTCATATTAACTAATTTTCTAAGGTAACGCATCGTTCTTGAGAAAAGCAAATTGTATTGTAACCTAACCTCAAAACATTAAAGTTGCTTCTGCATCGTCTCCGGCGCTGCGGCAAGTGCAAACCCTTCGCCCTTACGTAACAAAGGATAGGCGCCCTCTCTCTCTCCGCGCCTCCGGTTTTTATATACACTCTAGGGTAGGAGCCAAAAGACTAGGTAAATTCAAGGTGCCCCGATTCGGTTTTGGAACAGATTCAACCTATTAACTACAAGCCGGTGTATAATTATGTGGTCGCCATATCGTAGAATTTCAATAATCAGTTTTTGCAAAAATAAAAGTAGACATTTCCAAATTATATGAAACTATACATACAGATTTTGAATATTATAGCAACTGAATATTATATTAATTGAATATTATTTCAAATGTGCATTATATAAACTATTCATTATACCATGGGTGGGTCGGAGGAACAAGACATTTTACGTGGACGAAGTCGCGGACAGAACCTAGAACTAAATACATATAAAGGGCTTGTCTAAGGCTAGACTATTACAAAGTCTTGATTGGCATCGAGACCCTTGAGAATTAAAATTTCTTAGGAGCTTGTATTTGTATTTTATACCGACTTTTCGTTTACTGACATGCTTAACAAAGTCAAAAGAGAAATACAAAACATTAGCTTCAAACAAAAATTTGAATATGGTTAGTAAAACTGCGTACTAGTGTTTAGTTTTGATACTTATGGTCTTGAAAACAGTGCTCATTGTTCTAAATAACTTAGATTTATATTAAAACTTTTCCAGTTGTTAAAAATAAAAGATACAATACAACGTTAAAGATTTTTACTAAAAACTCTTTCATAATTTATTCTCCACGAAGGCAACAAACCGCGTCAGAGAAACACTTACTGAAAGTATTTAATCCAAACAAAACTGTTTGTATAAAGCGAAACACACAAAGTATAAAAAAGGCCCAAATACTCATTACAGCGTTTTTGAAAAGGGTCTGTCAAAAGATAATACAGCGAGATAACTCGAAATGCCTGCGTCCAATACTCGGGGGGTACCAGGAGTTCATACGACCGCAGAGCTGCCTAATGTTTATTCGGTAAAAGCGGGTCGCAGTGCACCGGAGATGAGGCGCGCCATGATAGCGCGGCCCAATCATATCCGTACATGACACCCGTCTAATAGACTGAGATATAGCATGGCTACGTAAAACGACGAGTTCTAAAATAGTTCTAAACTCTAAAACGTGTATTGGGTTTCGCCACTCTGGACTGTAGAGTGTTTGCGGCATTTTGCCGCCATACAACGTTGTATGGCGACAAAAGGACATGGCTTGTTTGACCAGAAGTTGAGTTTCAAAGTGAAGGAACGTTTTGCAAACTACTTAACAGTTTTGCTATTTAGTTTACTGACAGTTTTAAAGTGTTAAGTTACAGTGATAGGACAAGTTTTGGATGACAAGCCGAATAATAATCACCATCTCGAAACTTCTTGTTCATTTTAAAAGTTCAAGGCATGCCTGACCCAATTATCGAGCATATTGTGGTTTAGCTTGAGGTCAGGATAATTAATTGGTGTTATTAATATACCACAGTACAGACCATAAACGTCTCAGTACGTGGGCCAACACCACAGACCGCTACAACGATTGTGGGCACTGTTAGCCATGATTGGCAGACTTGTTATAGACAAGCTTGTATATGTAGTGTAGGTAAACATGTTGACCCTGCTTTGCCTACTAACTGTAAATCATAGAATAGCGTGAGTGTTTGTTATTTTGGTGCGTTTTCTAGGAAACCAATAAACTGGTTGTGATGAAATTCTTGTAGAATTAGCGCTAGTTGAGGTAAGAAAAATAACACTATACGTTACTTGTATTAATATAATGATATTGATATGAAGGTGGAGCCTCTGGGGTCAGCTATTAACATAAAATTATGTTTTTCAATGTCAGGCTATTTTTTTTGGTATTAAAGAGAGATTTGAGGAACAGGGTGTAAAGTTCACTGATCCTCCATAGAAAAGGGCGGATCCTCCGACCAGACCGGTCTTGTGTCTGGTGGGCTACTGCCCGACGATTGATGGACGTTGTAGATGCAGGATTTTGCGTGACGTCATGCGTAGTTCGCATGTGGCGATGTAGATGGCGCCACAGTGTAATAGAATAGTAAAAGATTCATATCTCGCTAGTATTGGGTTTGCCTCTGTAGAAATTAACAATTCCTAAAATGAATATCTAAAATGTAAATTAATATCCATTATGCCAATCAACTGCTTTAAAAGCCAAATGAAAATATAATAAATCCACAGTTTTGATCGACAAGCATCTATTGAACATTTAATGGTCATTAATTATATTCGGTTGTTTGTTTATTATATCCAGCTAGCTGCTCCCCGCAGTTTCAGCCGCATAAGTTTCGATCCCGTGGGAATATCGGGATATAAAGTATTCTATGTGTTAATCCTGGTTATAAACTATCTGTGTACCAAATTTCATCCAAATCCGTTCAGTAGTTTTTGCGTGAAAGAGTAACAAACATCCATCCATCCATACAAACTTTCGCATTTATAATATTAGTAGGATTTCAACTACTTAGTTTTTAAGTACACTCATTCGACAGTGTTATGCCACCTCATAGTGCTACCGTCACCCAACCTCTAAAGATCCTTCAGTACGAGTCTAGGACCTATCCATAATTCAAATTCAAATGTATTTATTTGTACACATAGGTATAGTGTGTGTATGTTTTAAATTCTAAGCTCGAGCGGGGGCTATTTCGACGGTAGCGTACTTCTGACTAAGGAGATTATCTGTTATTCTACAGTGTTTGTACAAAAACGCCATCTAAATGCAATTAGGTGAACAGTTTATTTGGAAACCAAATCATAGATGAAGCTGCTAAAGTGCAAACTGTTTGATCAACATGCCTTCTTTTGTCAGACGCCATCTTATGCGTGTATTAACAAAAGACGTTTGTCACGTTTTTGGTCAAAAGTTGTTTTCACAATGCAAAACAGAGAGTAGCGAAAATATAAACCATACCTTGTTTTTCACTTATTTGTTTTTGTGATTTTGAGCTAGTTTAAATAGCCCCAGAAACAGAAGAAGTAGGGTAATTTCGACTAACCTAAAGTCATAATTACCCTGTTTAAATTTTCTATGGCATTGTGAAACACTAGTGATGTACCATTATATTGATACTCTATCCATATTGAAAACATTGGTACATGCTGCGATAAAGAATTATAAAATGATGATCAAATCTTTTACTATGGTTGTAAGTTTTTTTTTGTCAATTTTTTCTGATCCACTTCGTTTGCGCTTTGATTTTCAACAGTCCTAGTATTGAATAAACTGATGTGCCGATACCGTTACTGCAAGTTAAAATGTTTCCTTACAACTCCTTTCCTTTGTTGTCAATTGAGCCTTTCAGCTTCGTCGCTCCAACTATTCTTAAGTTACAGAATACAGCCCCCATAAAAATGCAGCTAAAATATCGCTTGGAAGAAAGAATAATCCAATGGCAGAGGCAGGATATTGGTGAGAAACTCCCATACAGTGAATTTGCAAGGACTCTGACAGAAATTTTGGATGAACTAAACTTAGTCATTCTGCAAAATGGTTTAAAACAAAAACCGGAAATAAAATAAACAATTTGCAATTTTACTTGACTTAGTTTAAACAACGTTTCTTTTTAATTAAATTTAATTCATTGTTGATGTAAATCTGATTTATCGTCAATGTTGGTTGGTATGCGTTCCTGCACTACTGACTATGGAAAAAGTCAAAATTACCCCTTAAAAGTGTTTAAAGTATTTTTTTGCGTAACTGAAACCCTGTTAGGTGATAATAAGGCATAGATTGGTATGAACTATGCCAAACAATATACTCTGGCTTTCAATTTCAAAACGATAACGGCTTTAGTATGATACATATGATGAGTATTTTGTCTATGACCTACGTAAAAATATCTCAATTAAAGCTTTTATAACATAATTTATACTTTTGAACATTTATGTAATCTACCAATCAAAGATGAGTGTGCAATCTTTTGAAGCTGAAGTTTATGTTTTCACAGTCGAAATTAGTCCAATCTTATTTTGAATAGTACAGTCGACTACACGTCTGTGGTGAAACTTTGCATTTTAGCCTAATAATTAAGCAAAATAATTGGACCGCTTAATTGTAAAAATAAATCATCGCGATTAAAATAATAATACATTATTACGGTTAAACAACTAAAATGATTTTGATTTTAATAAAAGGACAAAGGGTACAATTCTTCTCATAAAATTTAAATGAGTCCACATGGACAAAGCCGCAGACAACTCTAGTCTATTTTCCAAATAAATATACGATCTCCATTTTCTTACTATTGTTATAAGCCGAATAATCAACTTCGAAGCAGTTTTGTGTTAAAATAATATAATAAATCTTACACTTACTCGTAAGTATGAATAATTAATGAAATTATGTCGTCTGCTTCGTTAGTGGATTAAAATGATGGATCATGTGGGTTACTTTACATCCTTATACTTCATCAAGTTAGTATTTAGAACGGGAAGTAGGCTGTAACTTGATTGTTTATAATCAATCACGGTGGAGCATGTTTTATAAGATACTAGCTTTTCCCCGCGGAATCGCCCACGTGGATGTCGGATATCGTTCCACAGAGCTGTACTATAATGCGGGATAAAAGTATCCTATGTCCCTATCCGTCTGCCTATCATCCAAATCCGTTCAGCCGTTAAGTTGTGAAGAGGTATCAGATAGACAGATAATATGTATATTGTAATTTTGACCCAGTGTACCGATTTAAATGAAATAAAGACAAAATGTTAGCTCAATTTAAGGACTATGACCATATATGTAATACCTCAAATTTCATCGCCTATATCACCCCTTTTTTTTTTTTTTTTTTTTTCTGGGTGGGAAATCATCAAATGACTCCTCCCGCTCTGGGCGGAGCAGAAGGGAGTGTCAGACTTTTACTGACTAAAACCCACCCGTGTTCCTTCAGTTGCCTGTGCCAGGGGCCACGGTATCTCTTTCGAACAACCCGCAGCCCCGGCGGCATCGGCCCTAACGGACCCCGTCAGTTCGTGCTGACAGCTCTTTGAGGCGCGCGTGGAACACAACGCGCCGTCGACCCGGGCCTGGTCCTTACCGGGCGGCGAGCTGCCCATAGCTCGCCGCCCGCAAGCCCGCGCCTACGGTGGCCGGGAGTCGGCTGTTGACTCCCGTCCAGGGCGTCTCCTGCGGCGGCTAGGAGCGCGAGGGTGCAGCGATTGCCTCTCCCTCGCACGCTCCGCCTCCTCCTTCGCGAGCATAACTGCTTCGCAGAAGGAGGTGACGGCCTCCCATTCACTCTCGCTCCGGACCATGGCCTGTATGAGGGCCGGACGCGAGAGGTCGCCGCCGCCGATCGCCGCCAAGAGGACACGGCGGGGTCCCGCCCAAGCCGGGCAGACCTCCACCGTATGCTCCACCGTGTCCTCCGGGCGATCCCCACAGTGGTGACACCCTGGCGTTTCCTCCCGCTTTATCCTGAACAGGAACCTCCCGAAACAACCGTGTCCGGTGAGGACCTGCGTCAGGCGGAAGGTGAGGGCGCCGTGGCGCCTCTCTAGCCACTCCTCAAAGAGGGGACTTATCGCCGCAATTGTGGCGTGCCCAGCGCTGGGTTGCGACAATCGCACTCTCCATGCCGCTATGAGATCCCGCCGGAGCTCTGTCCGCTGTGCCGTGATTTCTCGCGGCAGCGGAGCAACGCCCCGGCGTTTTGCCTCCTCTCGCCACTCCCATATGTGGGCGAGGACTTTGGCCTCCAGATCCCATGGCGGCAATCCGGCAAGGAGGCTCGCCGCCTCAGCGGAGACCGTGCGGTATCCTCGGATGAGCCGGACAGCCATGACCCTTTGGGACGCGATCAACCGGCGGGCTGGTCGCCGCCTCAAAGATCGCGCCCATATCGGTGCCCCGTAAAGGGCCATGGCCCGCACGACCCCCGCATAGAGCCTCCGGCAGGAGGCGTTTGGTCCCCCTAGATTGGGAAGGAGCCGCCTCAAGGCAGCCCCGGCCCGCTCCAGTCTGGGAGCCAAACGTCGGAAGTGCTCCACGAAATTCCACCGGCTGTCGAGGACGAGTCCCAGGTACTTCATCGTCAGCTCGACGCCGATGTGAACCCCTCCCGCCGTTATTTGTGAACCCGACGGTGGCGCGTCCCGAGGACCATGAAAACACATGGCCTCAGATTTGTGCAATGCCACCTCGAGTCCCAATTGCCGGATCCTCTCGACAATTGTCGCAACCCCGCGTGTCGCTGCTTCGGCCGCCGCCTGGTGCGACCTCCCCTGCGCCAGGACCAGCGTGTCGTCAGCGTAGCAAACTACGCTGACGCCATCAGGGAGGTCGGCGCGCAGCACCCAGTCGTACCCGATATCCCACAGATGCGGCCCTAGGACCGATCCCTGTGGGACACCGCACGACATCTCTCGCCGGTTCCACTCTCCCCGGTGACCGGGGTAGATGACGGCCCTGTCCGTCAAATAGGCCTCGACAATGCGACGGAGGTAGGTCGGCATCCGGTGATACCCGAGTGCCTCCCTGATGCAACTCCAGGGCAGGGTATTGAAGGCATTGGCGATGTCTAGAGACACCGCCAAGACAACCCCACCCCGGGCCACAGCATCCCCCGTCGTGAGGGCTCGCACGCGCATGATGGCATCCACCGTAGAGCGCCCCCTGCGGAAACCAAACTGGCTCTCCGCCAAATCCGGCCCCACCCGCACCAGCTGCCCGGCAAGGCGGTCTGCAATTACTCTTTCAAAGAGCTTGCCCACCTCGTCGAGCAGCACGATGGGCCGGGCCTATATCACCCCTTATAGGGTTATTTTTGAGACAAAAAAAAAAAAAATAGTTTATGTCCTTTCCCGGAATGTCATCTATCTCCTAGCCAAATTTCATCGAAATCCGTTCAGTGGTTTAGGCGTGAAAAGTTAACATATAGACAGACAGATTAGATTAGGAAGTAACTACTTCCGAATACATAATATTAGTATGGATTGTGTAAGTCGTAAAATATAACACTGAACAAAATTATAATAGTTAGGCAGGGGACCATGTCGTGTTTTCTTGAATGAAACTCTATCCAGTTATAAAAGAGGTGTATTTTGTATAGCACAGTATCCAAGCGACAGCGGAAATATATACATTTGCGCAAATACAAGATAAGAGTCTTGTAATATAATAGTTTATTTTATGTTGCGTTGCTGACCAGTTAACGCTTTTTACATTTTCAGGATTATCATGCTATGTGGGTAAACAAATCTATACTAATAATAAAGCTGAAGAGTTTGTTTGTTTTTTTTTTTTTAACGCGCTAAATAATTTCTGGAACTAACGTTCGGTGATTTGAAAAAATATTTTTGAATTTATTAGCCCAATTCTTGAGGAAGGCTATAGGCTATTTTACATTAGAAAGAACGCTAAGTGACAACGAATTAATATCAGACGATGCGATGCGAGGGTTGGGTCGGGGGAACACGAAATTTCACGCGAAGTCGCGAGCAGAAGCTAGTAAGCAATAAAATGTCTTTCTCAAATGTGTCAGATGCGCCAAACATAACAAGAAAGTTTAAACAACGATAAAGCGTACAGCCAGTGCGCCAGCACATCGAGCTACAACAATCTGTCAAATTTCTTTAATAGATTTTCAATTTTACGATAAAGCATTAAGGTTTACGGTTGATTGGGAAAATTTTACAGTTTCGGGTAGCTTTACCTGCTGGCGTCTGGACATATATTGCCGATTGCGACGTCATAGGAATTAATAACGTAGACTTTTGAATCATCGAAATTGTCGACCAATTATATAAAATTGGACTACGCCATAGATTGTCTTTATTCTCTATGATGATAAACTCTCTATCGGGTTACGCCACAAATTGTCTTCATAATTAAATAGAGATAATTTATAGCGTTTACTAGGTAAGTACCATATTTAGTTAAATATGATACCTAGTATACGCGAAAAGTTGTTGTGAACTAACAACTGGTGCTTGTTTTAAATTAAATAAAACTTTAATTCAGACTAGGTTCATAAAACGTTGTTAGTATTTTAGTGTTAGTAACAATAATGCTTATGTAACTAGGTTAGTGTTGTCAGTTTACAAACAGTAATTATTATTAATTCAGAGCTAGGACTGTCGCCACCCAGTGTCCCTGAAAGGGACAGTCCGCTCTGGCAGCGATCATTTTTAGAATGCTGTTGTTACTACTATGCAGGCCCTGTAGTAAGGAGACCACTTTCTTTGGCATAATGGCATGGAAACCATATGTGCGTGCCTCTGCGAACATTCCCGAAGCACTACAACGCCATGGCAGATCCTTCATGGCAGTTTTATGTCCGTTCCGCTCATTGGGTCATCCAATCTTATGTAATATTTATATCTGTAATTATTATGGTGTACATACATAATAAAGAGTATTATATTATTATTATTATTCTATCTATCTAAGTTTGTACGAAAAAAGCAAAAATTTATAGCTTTCAGTACTTTATAGGATTGACCTGTTTAATACTTTCTACTATAACTACCCTTTTATATTATGAATGGAATTTGGCACAGGACTAACAAAACTTTGTTTTTCACAGCATACGGCAACTTGGGGAGTGTGCTGACCACACAGGGCCGGACCGCGGAAGCGGAAGTAGCCTTTGAGAGGGCCCTCAAGTACCGACCGAATATGGCCGACGTGCATTATAATTTGTGAGTCATTTTTATATCAGTATTTTAGTGTACAAAGTTTTTTTTTTGTAAAATAACTTGTGATCTACGTAATTATACATACAGTTGTACAGCGTACAGCTAATTACGTAGATTATTATAATTCTTTTATATAAGAGACACGCAGGCGACACAGCCCGTTTATTATGTATAAATCTCGCCGTCACAACTTAGGAGAAGTGAGCTTAAATTGAGCTGTCAATATTGTCAATCCCTAGCTAGCAATGACAGTTCAATTTGCAGGTCAGTGTCAGTTTATTTGTTGATTAAATATGGATATGATTCGCGACCCTAACAAATATGGCCTTACAGAATTATAACTATTAGAAATAGAAATAGCACCCCTTCAGTTAGAATTGGCCTCAATGCCATGATTCCGTGAAATAGTCATTCGATAGGGTTATAGTGGTATGAGGAACCGATTGTAAAGTTCACTCATTTTCCATGGAAAAGGGAGGATCCTCCGACGAGACGGGTGTTGTGTCTGGTGAGCAATTGCCCGACGATTGATGTCGGACGTTGTATATTATGCTAGTCCGCTACTCCGCTACAGGGTAATATGAAGTTAGAGAGATGTATTGATGATTTTATAATTCTTTAAATAAATATTGGTTACGTCCGCGAATCATATGTATATCAACATACAGGCCGATACAGTCGTGCAAATTGCAAAAACGTAAGAAAATTTTAATTCCGCGGGCTACCCTGACGCTTTCGTCTTAAACTACCACGCTAAGGCAGTGTGTTCCTATAAATAGCTATCTGCCGCTTAGTGACTGAAATAATACGAGCAAAACGAGTTTTATCTATGAAATACTTTTCAATTCACCCTGATAGGAAATAATCTAAAATACTACCTAGGAAAGGTTAATACGGATGAATGTTTAAGCAATAACAAAAGAGACAGATTTGATGCGAGGCCCATATTATTGTAATCTCGATAACAACAAAAGTTTAATAATACATTCAAAGAGCCTGAGAGTACCCTTAGCGGAGGGTGAAATAATATTCGCCATGTCTTCCCCAAGGGACTAAAAAGGCAAAAGGTCCGATCCCTATTAAGGACATCGGGAAAAGAAAATATTATAAAATATAATAAATGGCGACCACACCGCATTTGCTTCCTCGTGTTTCAAAAACTGCTCTTGTTCGAAGTTTCTTCGCGAAAACCAATAACAAAACTTCTTTTTTTTGAAACAGGGAATATCTGAAGGGTAAGGGTACATTTACATTGAATTATTATTATTTTGCCTTATTTCGGGTAAGAGGATTACATGAAATAATAGATGCGAATTCTTAATGAGGTAGCGATTTTACGGTTACGACTTATGCCTCGTCAAACAAGTTGTTTCGAATATTATGCTGTCATTTTCGTTAGCATTTATCCGATTACCTGCTTCTCGTAACAATCCAATTAAAGCAATGACGAAGCCTACATATGGGTAGTTTATAAATGGGCACATACGGTAATGTGGATATGAAGACCCTGATGTTTTAA
The DNA here is from genome assembly GCA_947507525.1 of Apamea epomidion. Lineage (NCBI taxonomy): Eukaryota > Metazoa > Arthropoda > Insecta > Lepidoptera > Noctuidae > Apamea > Apamea epomidion. The sequence goes on from OX382231.1 coordinate 11,645,943, forward strand.
AACGCTTATTCGAAAACAATATGTCTACCGGGCCCGCTCCAGCTAGGGGGCGCTCGATCAATAGGCACAGAACGACGGGCCGTCCCATTAATTCACCGAGGATTCCACTTCTTGAATTAATCGGGTACGGAGCTCTCTGCCCGGCCACCTAAGCGTTGGGTTTCCGAGCAGTTTCACAAATTAACGTCAAGCCACACGATCATAATATAATCACGCGAAGAGGTCAAAAGGACTGACAGGCACTATATACTCGGTTTGATAAGATCTCTGTGGTGAGTGTTCTTCAATCTACGGTTAGCATTTCAATCCGTCGAGTTCACGTTAAGTTCCGTCTAATTTTGGGGTGTTTTCATAATTTTGAGATAAATCTAAAGGGCTGTTATATATATAGCTTTTCATGAGTATCCTCAAGGTAAATGTTGGAGTTTGTTTTGTTTCAATCTACGTATTCTTTGAAAGCTGCGCATAATGCTTAGAAGAAATTAAGAATGTTAATCAAAGTAAACACGTGTAGGTTGATAGGCGGTTGAGCTGGTCCCTATTTTGCACTAAACATGTTCGCCATAAACCGGCCTGTTTACGAGCAAGATCGTTTCAATCTCAGCCCCTATGAAGATAATAGGTATTGTTTAGCGTTCCATTTTGGTACGTCAGCTTCTTAGCTTGTTTGAATAAAACCTTGTTAATATGTTCATATAGTACGCGTGGGACATACGGGCGTACTTGGGAGCGAGCTAGCGACCATCGTAAAATTAATTTAAGATAATCATGACAGTCTTGACGTGAATTATATTTACTTAACTCTTTATTCTTGATCGGATGTTTGCTAAACTATATGCTAATATTTTTCTAATGTTTTATGGATTTGTAATAAACAGCGGTTCATTGCCCTTTTTCCTTCTTGCGATGTGGATTGCGGGTTTATAACCCATTAAAATGTTTGAATACATAACCAGCCTATATTGTTTCCACTGCCCATACAGGCCTCCTTTCGGAGTGAGAGGGAGTAGGCCGTAATCCACTACGCGGGCCCAGTGCGGATTGGTAGATGTCACGTGTTTTAGAATTATTGGTTCTTGGACATGCAGGTTTCCTCACAATGTTTTCCTTCGCCTTTTTAAGCGCTACGGTGATGAAATAATTTACTGAAAGTAAAGCGCCTGTCTGGATGCGAACTTAGGACCTACAAGTCGTCAGTTACGGCTGTTACCACTGGGCACCACACTCTTATTCTAAATGTTTGAATGACCCAAACAAAGTTCTTGTACGGTTCCAATACCAAAACAGATTTCACCGGCAGCACAGATTCCCTGCCATTAGCTAATAGTTTAGTGTGACCTCTTCAGTAGCAGTGAGTCCCATGTTTAAGTAGCTATCCGTACGTGATGATAGCCAAGCATGCGTTCAGGCGTAAGCTGAATGGGCGAACATCGCACATCTCCATATTCTATTAAGGTCATACGATATTACGCACGTGCCCGATATAATCTCTAATACCACGCGCTGTAATCGAAAAAACTGCCATACAAAAGGCGTATTAAGAAGGCGGATATAAATAGATATAAAGCGTAACGCAGCTGTGAAACAAAGTTGGGGAAACGTTCTTGCGATCGGTTGGCTTCTTGGTTTGAATTAATATCCGTTCCGTACAACGCACAATTAAAAGGTCACAATGCCTTGTTAGTTGTTACGTTGCAAATTGTACTGTTGATGGGAGACAATAAATAGGTCTAACGAACAGCATTGTTATCTACGCAACTCATTTTACCTCCAATTTTAGTAGGTACTTACACTAATTTTGACCACCAATCAAATTGTGCATTAGCCAATGCTACAGCATAATCAGCCTATAATATTCCCACTACTGGGACACTGGCCTTCTTTCTATGAGAGGGATTGGGCCATAATCCACCACGCGGGCCCAGTGTCACATGCCTTGAATTATTGATTCTAGGACATGCCGGTTTCCTCACGATGTTTTCTTTTACCGTTTTGAGAGCAGTGGTGATGAAATAATTTACGCAAAGTAAAATGCCTGCTTGGATTTGAACCCACGACCTAAAACTCATAAGTTGCGACCGTCACCACTAGGCCACTACAGCATTGGGGAATGCACAAACGGACCCCTGAAAGAATTCTGAAAGAATATCTATGAGCTTTAGGAAACTCACCTTTAAGCTCTTAAATAAGAATAAATGAACTATGTTAATTCTTTGAAGACGCTGGACTACTCTATACTATGATGTTACTTCTAACGATTGGTAAGGCACAGGAACCGGAAATAGCCATGTACAATACCACTAGTAAACCCTGTAAACAATGTCAAGGGTTTAAAAACGCCAGTGCTCATAAAACAATGTTTCTAGCCCCTCAATCAACTAACTCGTTAGTCACCCTTAGTCGGCTGTACTCAGGGATAAGAATAGCCCCCTCATTACCGTGAAAACAATGAAATTCACAATGATTGTTCTTTATAAAATAATTATTTCAAGTAGAAACGAAGTGGGGACGACGTAAAAACGTAAGCGTCATCTTATTGAGGTGAATTATGACTTGGAGGCGGACATAATGGCCCCGGAGCTGCGATTTCACGCAAAGATTAGATTATTCCAATTGTGTTGGCAAGAAATCACTTGAACGCATAGCTTGTCGCCTGAGAATTTGTGTGGCTTGTGTTATGTACCTTGCATATGTTGAATGACTAAATAGCACAGAATCTGTTCAATGTACGTGGAACTGTCGACGATTTATGCATTTGATTCTTTATAGGAATTTTGTGAGCATCCTAAGATTAAAGGTAGAAGAAAGATGCCATTAACTTCTCTGTCTAATGATATCTAAGACGAAAAATTATAGAAAAAAATTGTATGAAAGACCAAAATTTTGTCGCAATGTTATAGACATAATTTGCAAAGATCATATCATTATTAAATTGTATTTTTGAAATATGTAACTCTTTCTTACAGTTACTACATGTATTTTTCACGATATCAATTTCAGCACCAAACAGATAGATCTTACACTGAGCAAACAGCGGAAAAGATCAAAATAGTTCTCTATATAGGTCATCTTCTTAGGCCAAAGACCTTATATTAATCTTTGTATAAACTTCGTCAAATGTATTGACAAAGGAAAGACTACGTAGTGCCGTAGTATGAATAGCAGGGTATTGTAAGCTCGCACGAGGATTTGAAGCAACAAATCCCGAATCACTTGACGGTATTTGCAGTAGTGATGGACGTACACAAGTCACATTGTACCTACAGGGCTGGCAGTGATAGAAAAATACAAGTTTGTTGTTGAAGTAGATAAGTGTAGTGTTTGAAGTGAAAACATTTAGTTGCTACAACAAGATCGGCGTCTGTGGTTGAAGGATATATAGCGGCAGCTGATTGAAATTAAAAAAAATGTATCATCAATTGCTTTTCCCAACTATGTTGGAATCGGATTTTGTCTAACCGGATGCAGCTGAAAACCAGCATTTTACATGGAGTGATTGCCTATCTGACCTTCACAATCCAGTTCCTCGGTAACACGATACCCAGCGTTGCGTCCCGAAGGTAGGGCTGGAGGTACCGTTGGTAAAAAAATTTATGCTGGTAATACGTGGATAAATCAATTTATTATAGTTTCCAATTAGGACGAGGTTGTCAAATTGAATCATATAAACATAAAAGTACCAAATGTTGACCAAACCGCAATAGTTTCTGAGCCTTTCAATCAAAATAATTAGGTTGATCAGCGCAATATTGCCGTGACCACATTATTCAACAGCATTTAATAAAGAGGAACATGAATTAGCGATGAATATACTCAGTTCATCAGAGCAACAGATGAAACACAGATGTCCTTCAGTACACATAGCTGATAAATTAATAATCTTGTTACTCCATCTTCGGCTAAAGCAAATCTTCTTACCTAACGCTAGACGTGACCTCTCTAAGACCTGTCTAAGTAAATCAATGTAACTACATACACCAATGATTGAATAGTATGTTCTGTTTGATAAATATAACGTAATATTATCTAAGCGAGGCATGTACGGAACTTAGTTTGATCATGATTCAATAACAAGTAATTTTGTTACTCTCTATTGAAAACAGTAGTCATTTGAAACAACCTTTGATCAATATTAATAGATTATTGAACGACAGGACAACAAACTTTTAAAAAACAGCCATGGCATATGAAAAAATACTTACGTCATATTTCCCTTATTATACGTACATGCATACATTCCGTAGAGATATAAAAGACGTTTATATCGCCAGTAGCAGAAAATGTAGCAACAAGATCATCTTGAAAATGTAATTTAAAGTAATTTCCCTAGCCATTGACAGCAAAAAGCAAATATAAATCGCGCATCAACCCTATGCAATATCAGTTCTATACAGAAGGCGAAGCGAGGCGGGACTACAACGTCCCAATGGCGATAAGGCGTAGATTAAACCGGTGTTTGCTCACACACACATATTTAACATTCCCACCATCTAGAGTCGCGACAACGCTTGCTTGGTATTTGCATACTTGTTTGTGAAACGATTTGGTCTAGATCTGGACGCGTCTACATGCAAATGCAATTTATACGGGACCATACAACACTTGCTACGAGTAATTGTAAATTCACTGGGATTTTTCTGGCTAACTTTTTCTGCTGGAAATGTAATTAATGTTAAATGTAGTTTTACGGATGTTAATGTTGTTTCTTCGGAGCTTGGACGAAAAGTTTGTTTGAAAGTTTTGTGTTTATAGTTGTTATGTTTGGATGTGGCGAATTTATGTAAACTAAAAGCCACAAGGCCAAGTCCGGGAAGTGTGAGTACTTAGATACTACAATATTATGATACAAAGTTTTACTATCACACACACACACACACACTACACAGATTAATGTGTATTGTCTTTGGTCCCTAACTCTGACATCAAGCAATGGACCAAATTTACCATCTTTTATTGCTGGAGTACGAGGCTTTTGGCTACTTTGGGTCAAAATCAGCCTATATTCAGCAAATAAATATATGAATATGAATAATCAGAATCAGAACTTTAGTTGCTTCGAATGTAGGTACAGGTATAAGATGTTATAAGTAAATAAATTAATGAGATCGGCTACAATCTACCGTACGGCGTGCAAATGATTACCTATATAAATTAGGAAACAAAAATAATGTCAACAAAACTAAACAGAAATTACAGTGAAGTCAATTAATAATTTTATAGTCAGGTATATACATAAGTCTTACATGGTCAAATTGGCAATTAATTACAACAATCATAATCAGGATAAATTTATATCATTCAGAAAGTCTTTTACTGAGTAAGTCATTTGTCATTTTGTGTTTTTGTCATTTGTCTAAAAGTAGTACAGTTACCTTAGATGATATTGTTCCCACTGCTGGGATACGAGCCTCCTCTTTTCGAAAGGGAGTGGGCTATAATCTACCACGCACGCCCAGTGCGGGTTGGTAGATGTCACATGTTTTCGAATATTTAATTCTAGGATATGCCGGTTTCCTCCCGATATTTTCCTTCACCGTTTTGACAGCAGTGGTGATGAAATTGGCTACTTTGGTTGTGTATATTTTTACTTTTTGTAATGTACTTTTTGTTTGTGCGGAATATATGCGAACATATTAATCATGACCTCATCTAACTACATGGCGATAAAGAAAGAAAAAAAAACCCTACTCATATTACAAAGAACTTCGTAATAATTTCTTCGCGTTTTATGCAATGTATCACAAACTTAATTACCCGCGTCAGAATAACTCAGCCATGTTTAATTAAAAACTTCTTTTATTTCACGATGCATTTCAAGAATAAATCAAACAGTAAAATTGAGACACAAAAGAAAAGCGGATAGCTCTTGAGGAAAACTTGGCTCTTTCCACTTTTCCACGAGTTTTCACAGGGAATCAGTGAAAAGATGTTTAATAATTCTGACAGTAAGGAGTTCTATAGTGCAATAGTGACGTAAATTAGTTATTGAGGTTGAAGTTTGAATAAATACTACATACGAGTACGTACTACTTCCTGTACATCCATTACCTAATGTAGTAATGTGTAAGCAATATTTGTACGCCTTGCAGGGCAGCACATAGTGACACACATCTACATATGTGTACACCATGTACCACTACATCTATGTATACACAAGTGTGAACACATAAGTATGTGTACAAATGAATAAAGAATTTGAATACTTCGAAAACTATTCTCTTATTTTCTCACATGAAGAAGTCGTCGGATTTTTATTTCATCCCCTTTTGAGCCATGATAAATAGCGCCTCTTAATGAAATAATCCTTGAAACAATAGCTCTATAGACATCCCCTTTAATTTAACGCCAGCTGACACTGCAAAACAATACGGACAGGGGTTCAAAGGATGCTGAAATAAAAATCAGAACCTTATTTGATTTCTTTGTATTCAAGTAATAAAACGGAATAAAAGCTTCTTGGGACCTGGCATACTAGGAAGAGTCTTATTCACCTGCCATTATAAGGCATAAAGTTATATTACTATTAATAAGTACTAAAAAAATCACACAGAAAATTCTTCGAAATGTAATAAAAATATTATGTCTATACTAATAATAAAGCTGAAGAGTTTGTTTTTTTTGTTTGAACGCACTAATGTCTGGAACTACCAGTCGGATTTGAAAAAAGCTTTTTTGCATTTGATAGCCCAATTCTTGAAAGAAAGAAAGAAAGGCTATAGGCTATTTAAAATGATGCTACAATTCTTACGAGCCGAGCAAGAAGAAAAAAGTAAGATAGCATGCTAAGCGAAAATGAAGTACCTAATATTGCGCGCAGGCGATACGATGCGACGGGTCAAGGGAACAAAAAATTTCACGCTGACCAAGACGCGTGCAGAAGCTAGTAGATAATATTTTTATTCCATTTCGGAGAATTCTCTAGTACATATTGTAGTGTTTTCTTCTGTAATTAATCAGCTTCTTTATTTTTCTTCGCTCATCCTCATCATAATTCGAGTACCTCAATGTTTAGAAAGGAAACAACCCAGATGTGACCTTTGAGAAAACCTTTAACAATTATTATGAATTAAATTTTCATGCCGCAAAAAGCTTTTATTTACTTTTGTAAGTACCTACTTATGCTACATGAAAGATTTATTCGTAAATAACCAACAGAATCGCATGTCTTATTAAACACTAGCGCCTCACCCCTGCTTTTCATGGTTTTTACGATTAGACAAAACTTCTTTTTTTTTTATTACATGTTCATTTAATATCAATGTATATTATACATAAACTTTCCGGAATAAGTTCTCTAAATGATGGTGAAAACCGCATCATAATCCGTTGTGTATTTTAGAAGAACAACGTAGTCACATAAACATACGAAAAGCGACTTTAATTTTTAATATCAATCAATATGCTCAGCCTATCGCAGTCTGGTGCTGGACATAGGCCTCTCCCAGGCTGCGCCACAACTCCCTGTTCTCCGCCTTTTGCATCTAGTCTGTCACAGCCACCTTCTTTAGGTCGTAGGTCCATCTAGATGGGGGGCGTCCCACACTACGCTTACTGATACGCGGTCGCCACTCCAGGACTCGTCTGCTCCACCGGCCATCGGTCCTTCGACAAACATGGCCAGCCCACTGCCACTTCATTTATAATAAAATATATTTAAAGATATACTTAAGAAGTATTTAAAGGGGTTTTGATTTCGGTTATCAGTAATCCTTTTGTATATGAGCTTCAATAAACTCAGATGGCAATCAGTGATTACTGTTTTGTATACAGATATAGTTCATAATTCTGTATGATAGATAATTTTCTGTACACCTGATCGGTTTATGAGAAGGCTTAATGGAGGATTAAGGTTAATAAACTATAATAGACTACACGAGGCACAACGTTATATTATAAAAATATACCTAATAAATTTGCTGCTTTAATAGAAGATTGGGTTACGTTTAAAAGGTTACGTTTAGGGCCAGTAGGTGATAATATCAAATTAGGCACCCATTATGGGTACCTAATGGACACGAGGGGATGGGTGGGCGAGGTGAAAGACAACGGAAAGAGAGTGCCTACGCCTAGCAGTGGGATAAGTAGGAAGGCTTCAGTGGGTCTGGTACGAACGCGCGGCGAAAAAGTAACTTAAATACGAACGATTTTAAAGTTGAAAATACTCGTTTTGGACATAATATTTACTTAGTTTTAAGACTTTATTCGTATCTTTAGTACAGTATTTTGTGCTTGTCGTAATTTAACAGCTTCCAGCGCGGTAAACGAAACATAATAGAAGTTTTATTGTTATGATGGCTATAGCCGTATAGCGCCCTTGAAAGTGTTAAACCAAAATGCTATATTTTTTTGTAATGCTTAATTAGTGCTTTCGTTATGTTACGTTTATATCGTGCGTTCGTGCTAGTGTCTCGGTTTTAGTAGAGATCTTTGTGAAGCAGCTTGTCCGAGTAACTTACTGTCCGGGTAGGCCGATAGTTTACAAGCCCATCTAAAAAATACTGAATATGACCACCACAAAGGGGATTCTGATAATACATTGCATATATAAATCTAATATACACAATCTAGGGGGACCAAACGCCTCCTGCCGGAGGCTCTATGCGGGGGTCGTGCGGTCCATGGCCCTTTACGGGGCACCGGTATGGGCGCGATCCTTGAGGCGGCGACCAGCCCGCCGGTTGATCGCGTCCCAAAGGGTCATGGCTATCCGGCTCATTAGAGGATACCGCACGGTCTCCGCTGAGGCGGCGAGCCTCCTTGCCGGATTGCCGCCATGGGATCTGGAGGCCAAAGTCCTCGCCCACATATGGGAGTGGCGAGAGGAGGCAAAACGCCGGGGCGTTGCTCCGCTGCCGCGAGAAATCACGGCACAGCGGACAGAGCTCCGGCGGGATCTCATAGCGGCATGGAGAGTGCGATTGTCGCAACCCAGCGCTGGGCACGCCACAATTGCGGCGATAAGTCCCCTCTTTGAGGAGTGGCTAGAGAGGCGCCACGGCGCCCTCACCTTCCGCCTGACGCAGGTCCTCACCGGACACGGTTGTTTCGGGAGGTTCCTGTTCAGGATAAAGCGGGAGGAAACGCCAGGGTGTCACCACTGTGGGGATCGCCCGGAGGACACGGTGGAGCATACGGTGGAGGTCTGCCCGGCTTGGGCGGGGCCCCGCCGTGTCCTCGTGGCGGCGATCGGCGGCGGCGACCTCTCGTGTCCGGCCCTCATACAGGCCATGGTACGGAGCGAGAGTGAATGGGAGGCCGTCACCTCCTTCTGCGAAGCAGTAATGCTCGCGAAGGAGGAGGCGGAGCGCGTGAGGGAGAGGCAATCGCTGCACCCTCGCGCGCCTAGCCGCCGCAGGAGGAGACGCCCTGGACGGGAGTCAACAGCCGACTCCTGGCCACCGTAGGCGCGGGCCTGCGGGCGGCGAGCTATGGGCAGCTCGCCGCCCGGTAAGGACCAGGCCCGGGTCGACGGCGCGTTGTGTTCTGGCACAGGCAACTGAAGGAACACGGGTGGGTTTTAGTCAGTAAAAGTCTGACACTCCCTTCTGCTCCGCGCAGAGCGGGAGGAGTCATTTGATGATTTCCCACCCAGAAAAAAAAAAAAAAAAGGGTGGCAGGGACATCGACGCGCAAACTTTAACCATGGATTCAGCACATGAGTTTAGACCCCATAGCATCGAAATTTTTCGTCGGTTATAAAAAAAAAAAAATCTTCTGTATCATAGAAAAGTGCAATACCTACGCGGTCAAAATGTATGGAACAGCAATATATTTTTTTAATAACCGACGAAAAATTTCGACGCTATGAGGTCTAAACTCATGTGCTGAATCTATGGTTACAGTTTGCGCGTCGATGTCCCTGCCACCCTGTATAGAGATGTACTCACTGATAAATGCTGCACGTATTACACTCGACGGATGTGGGTCCCAATTCCCCAACTCCTAGCGTATGTGGCGGACATAATGCTGTTACGCAGATAAGTGGTCAATTTTGCAATCTCTGTGTGTGAGGATCAGCAACACTTCGCTGACACAATGTTGCTATTCTCGAAGCTGGGAATCAATGTCACTATGCCATTTTGGGTTTACGAAATGGGCTTGAATTCTGGGATTACGATAAACTGTGACTTGTTTTCAGTTGAAAATGAGCTAGTTTACGATTCAGGATCATGAGCCATTATAATCGCAAACTAGTATGTTTTGTGTTATCAATAGGATTTGTATTTTTTTACTATTTATTATTCAAAAGACGTTACTTTTATACCTTTTACCAAACCAATGTATTAATGTATTGTATTTTTTCAAAACCTGTTGTTTATTGAAATTAGAAATATAAAATAAGTACTTTTCACAGTACTCTAAAGGAAGAAACATTTGAAGAAAACATTATTATAAAGCTTTCTCCAAGAGTAGACTCGGAGTTAGTTCTAAAATACGATTTATGTTATTCATTGATAAAACTTCAAATTACGATGAAATGAAATTGGGCCTGTCGTATTTATACAACCACGGTCAACGATTCGGCAAACTGAAATTTCGGAAGGCGAGTTAATGGAAACAGACAAATTGCTTATTCCAATAAATCTGGAGTAAAATATCGTTCCCTTTGTATAACGAGTTGGCAGTTCAACTGTGAATTATAGCAACAATAAAGATAGTGTTATAATGCGTAAGTTATAATTTAAGCATGGTGGTAAACATTAATTCAATTCACAATTTGTCACCTCGGTTAAATCGCGGAATGTCGGTATCGCGTGCGACGCACCCGGCTCGGCGGGGACATCAGCCCGGTGTCGTGAGAACCGTGAGCATTCACTGCATAAATTACCTACAATTTATCCAAGCAACGTTTGCGTCGCCGCTCAAACGTGCCAAATTAAACAAACATTCCGTCATCATAATTTATGCAACGTTAACATTAACAAACCGTATCTGTATTTAATTTATCGCACCTACAAACGCGTGTGACTGCGCTACACCCGTCACGACCAACGCTTATAAATCGTTTGTTCTGTGCTTATATGTATATGTATATGGGGTATGTAAGCCTAAGCTCATATACGAGCTGTCACATTCGAGGTGTTTCCTAATTCTGTCATTGTCGTATCGGGTAATGTGTTCTAAGAATGGCACAGTATGTAGATATGCTGGATCAGTATCTACCGTTCTATAGAACGGTACACTATAGTATCGAAAAGATTGATCGATGTAAATTGTCATAACTACGTAGTGCATAACTACATAACTACGAGTATATCGCAACATAATTTTATTAACTTATCGGTTTTTTTTTGCATAATTAGATAAGTATTATAATTGGTCAGGAACTCCAGGGCATTATATCAGCACATTAAATTATGATCTCTGTACCCTAATATCGAAATCAGCCCATAAACATCCATTTCTCTCCCATAACCCGACCAGGCCGACCCAAGGGAGCATGGTCGTAATTACCCTACTTAGCAAGCAATTGCAGTATGATCTTATTAGCCGACGAGACTGCTGCCGGCCATAATCTTGATACTATTTCTTAGTCTTTGATGTAATGGAATTTGGAGTTGAGAAATAATTATTTTACCTTTTGTGGTGAAAGATTTTTGGGCTGAAGTGAATTTATTATGGCTGTCGAATAAGTAGGTAGTGTTGGTTTGATTTCAATGTGATAAGCTTGTAGCGAGTATCACTGTTAGTCTTATGTTTTCTTGCACACCTAATTGTAAACATACGGGTTTAGTCGTAGTAAGCCCGTAACCACTTCAAGGTTTGACATCTTAAGCCGAGATAGTAGTTCAAAATACTCAAAACAAAATATCATAAAAAGCACTAGAATGTACTTACAAAATGAATAGGCATAAAAACCTAACAATTTTGAACTTCACACAGCAATTCAGGTCTGTTTTATCATCCGAACAATAAATAAATAGCCACAAAAAAAAAAACGTTATAAAACTAACATAACATAAAAATAACAACAGTAAAAACTTTTGTGTCCAACAGCTAATGAAATTCCACACGTTTAATTTACTTTACATGCTAAGGGAACTCCGTTGTCACCGTAATGGATTCTAATTTGATGAATATCGTGCACAGACAATAATTTGAAAAAGTAATTATTAGTATTGTGACCCGTAACTGTAATAACATCAAATTATAGGAACATGGACATGAAATTTAAGGTATATACCTACTGCGTATAACACGAAGTTGATAATTTTTCCAACTTTTGTATACAATATTCTAATTGTCTTCCTAGAATCTAGCAGGCGGTAAGCTAGGTATTTACTGCGACGGTAAACTGCCTATTACCATGATTTTATCGAATCGATCTGTAAAATGGTTTGCAGTGAATCGTACCTACGACTTTGTTAGTAACTAGGTTTAAAAGCTTATTAGGAAACGTTCAAATTAATATTTTATTGCTTTGTTTATATAGTTTTTAAATAATTTTGGTAAAAAATCTTCGGGGAAATGTTACATTAAGGTTTAATTATGAAATTGACTATTATACATACTATACAATCCCTGCCAGGACATATTCAGCACATGATTCAAGACCCGCGTAGAAATTTAAAAAAAATCTGCTGTTTCATAGAAAACTGCAATACTGCATCGCAATTTAATTAATAACCTAAATTTCAATGCGTTTTGTGTTCAGAATCATGAACTGAATCCTTGGTAACAGGTTGTGAGTCGATGCCATCCTTCAATCGATTCTAACACTTATGTCAAACTCATTTCAGCTTCAAACCTTAATTTCGTTCAAAACTATTATTAAATGTCCTATTACCAAACCTATTTATAGTAGCAGAAAAACGATCCCTATAAGACACACCAGCCATAAACATAAAACACAGTCTGAAAACTTTAAAGAACCCTTATCCAACTCTTACAATCCTTATAGTCGGGTAAAAAGGCGTATTAATCGAAAGTTGTGCAGTTGGGTCGGTGAGGGACCGCGCGCCCATTATGAAGTGAGAGAGAAAAAACCTTTTCATCACACGTTGTGTTAAAAGCTGACTGGCTGCGAGTGTTGCTGGTAAAATGTGTGAACGCCTATTTTACTGGTGCACAATATTTTCCACCGGAACATTGACATTCAGTGGGAAACTGGTAGTTGTGCAACAATTTGAGGAAAATTCCACACTGTGCTGTGCCACTTTTGTGGGAAAAGTGCTGGATTTTGTTTCTAGAGGCTTTGTTATGTTTTTTTTTTTCATATAATTGCTAATAGAAAATAGTTAAACTAGCTGAAATACTAATTACAAATTTATTATTTATGAAGGTTCATTGCAATTTAAACGTAAAATCTTAAATAATCTATCCCTTTTCAGTTTCTGAAATTATATGTTTGTATAATAAGTATTTATTGTGAGATTTCTTGAAACTACTGACCTGAAATTGAACTTTATATAAGTGTCTAAAACATTGCGGAAACACATAACATTGCATATATTGTACTCCCACCATAGGGGCACAGAGATAAGAGGAAAACACAAAAAGACAAAAAACCGTTATACGAGCTGGGGAAACCGTTGAAAGGAATAAAAATTGTGATAGTATACAACCGGCGATACGCTACTAATTTATAGATACTGCTACAAAGATAGTTAAGTATTTCGCTCGTTAGTGGTAAGAATTAAAGAGCCAATTTTATAGAAAGGAAAACGGCCATTTTCTCGGTTATTTGCAGTATTAATTATTGAAGATGTTTTACCACGTAGAAGAAATAAAGTGCTAGAGCATTAACGTATTTTGTAGTTTTTATAAGGAATTAATTATCGTAGCTAGTTATGTGATTCTCTGATTACTTGACTAACAAACGCCATCAGTTACTCCACAAACGTTCTGTTTTACCCCTAAATTGAAGCCAAATTCAAGCGTTACTTTCGCTCATAAGCTCACCAAACTTCTAACATACAATCCCGAACTCCATTCTACGGCTACTCGACACATTCAACATAATTAGTTACATACTTTCATTTCACCGAATTTAATACCGTCCAACAGAGAGACTGAATGTCAACACAGCGAGTTTTGGTAAGGCTGCACCAACCGCACAAAAGCAATTCCACTCACAATACCAACGTTACAATAATTAGAAGGGAATTAGTAACAAATTATTGCTCGCGAAGAGGAGGGTATAATAGCCCGCCCGAGCTGGATGGTTCTCATTAGTGTACGTTGGTCCCACGTAGAAGCTGCCTCGTTGTGGCCCTGCATTATTCATGCGGACAATATTGCACTGCCGCATCTATCTATACAGCTTTTATAACGTTGTACGGTTACAGCAGGTGATGTTTCATTAAGGCTGACATTTTGCATTGTTCGTGTGTAATAATGCCGTCCGATTGTTTGATTCTGAATATACTTCGAGGCAGCTTGTCAAAGATGATTTCGGATAGTAATTTATGGGGTAATGCTAATGCTTGTGCAGGGTAACCTTGTGCTTGGGTACCTAATGGGTATAATAAATAAATAAATAAATAAATATTCCACAACTATCACACAACGCCATCTAGTCCCAAGCTAAGCAGAGCTTGTGTTATGGGTACTAGACAACTGATAAACATACTTATATATTTCTAAATACATAAATATTATAGATAAAATTACACCCAGACACAGAACAAATGATCGTGCTCATTACACAAACATTTGTCCTGGGTGGGAATCGAACCCCCGACCTCCGGCATAGCAGTCAGGGTCACTAACCACTAGACCAACAGGCCTGTCAAAATGGGTAGGGTATGTTTTGCCTTTAATAATGTTTTACATTTTATTCATTACAAGGTGGGGCAAAAATTACGTCATAATGTAAATTGGCTGCCATTTTGTTGGAAATGAAAAACATTGGGCTCTATTTTTCATGGAAAATTTATTTAAAGGTGTGATACGTATGAAATTAAGTCGAAAAATCTCTGTGTGTCTACAACCTAGTATCAAATCACAATGACATTATAACATTTAGCAAAAATTATGGCATGTTCACATTATGACATTACTTTACCTTACCTTGTACTTTTTGAGAGAAATGGTTATATTAACGATAGCAAACAAAGTATCCACAAGGACAAACATAGCAATAGGTCATAAAAATAATATTCCTTTCTAAAATTTTGGTTACGAAGAAGTAAGAAGCATCTGAAGGTAGTGGGTATAGGAATCTGGTAGTGCAATATGTAGATATCTCTAATACATTTTCAGCCAGCTACAAAAAATGCTAGCACAATTTTCATAACAAATAAGTTCAGTGCCAAACTTTAAAAAGATCACTGTTTCATTTTCATTCTGATTAATCAAAATACTGCATACAAGAGCTGAATACTGACGAGATTTGGTGGAACAGTGTGAAACAACGTTTGATGAGCTATGAATTTGGGAGCAGCAAATGCTCATCACTAATTAGCGCCAAATGTGAAACTAGGATCGCAATATTAATGTGGAATATGAAAGCGTCAAGCTCCGCAACTTCAGTTCTGCACGAAGGCTGGTTCAATATTTCATACGTCATATGAATACGTCACAAAAGGTGACTCTGATGTGGCTGTGAAAGATGAATAGTGTGAATAGAACGGATGTACGACAAATAGGCCCTGTTCAAATACTGGTCTTTATAAGCTTCGTCGCCATAGACTATTCAGAGATTGTCACGGACAAGCTTCTGTATACTACCATAATAAACTCTATTTAATTACATAAGATAAGCGTATAATTCTTTGCGGACTGAACAATAATTGCTTTCAAACAAAACTGTGGACGATAAATGAAAGTTTGAATACAAGATTTATAAGACTTCATGTAAAACCATAGTGAACAAAACTTTGTGGAAACTTTACACAATAAACAATAAATGGTCTACGGCGTAGTAATAAAGGCGCGTTTATTTTGCTACGCCGTAGGCCTTCTACGTGTCTACGAGTATTAATAAACTACGAAGGTCTTTTAAATGTAACACGATAGAAGTACTTTTGTTTCTATTATTATATCTTGATAGTACCATTCTATCAGTGAAGTTAAATAGAATAGTATTGAGTACGCTTTGTTATGTGAATATTACATTTTAAATGAGTCTTTTTTAAAGCTTGATTTGATTTGTCAAAAAGTTTAATAGGCAGTGAAATGTATATAACAAGCTTATGTGATCTTTGAGTTAATCTACTGTAAAATCCCATGTTAGTTCTTGTAGTAAGTTGGATACAAATCTAGGTACACAAGATAATAAAATCGTTTAGCTAGAGACTTGATAACAGAATAATTGAAAAGCCTCCAAGAAACGGAGCGGAGTCATTTGTAATTCGAATGTACCCGCGGTGAACGAAAAAGGCAGTTAGTAGTATTTAAATGAACCAAGTCTAATTTTTACTAAACATTATCGTCTTAATAAATAGCTGCGAAGATTTCGAAAACATAACCGTTCCTAAAATGAGTGTTTATCTTTGTTTCAGGGGAATATTACTACAAAACCAAAGACGTTACAGCGATGCTATCAAAAGTTTTGAGAGAGCAATTTACTTTAGACCTTCAATGGCTCGTAAGTACTTGAGTTAAATTAATTATTAAAAACAAAGACTCTTTGGTATTTCTTCATAGCCCTTACTAATAATTTGATTGTCCTTTCAAATTATTTTAGATGAGGGCCGGTCGAGTCTTTATTTTCTTCTAATTTCGTTATTGTCTTGAAAATAAAGGGGTTTATAATACTTTCATTGTTAAGTAAATACAAGAACAAGTTTTAATGGAGTGTTTTCAACAAAATAAGCTATGGAAAATTGGAGATAAATATTTTAAATATTTTACATCCGTTTCGAACTCTGTAGTTGAGTTGTTTTCTGTTGGTAGTTGTGTTTTATTACTAGTTTTGCGGTTGAACTAGTAACAGCTTCAGCCATTATGCTTTCTATTTCGACTCGAGCTGTCTGTGATTTAGAAGTAGAATTTAACATTAAGGCCATGTATTTCAGGGCTTTTATTATAAAGTTGTTAACTTGGTCCCAAACTAGTCTTTGTGGGTTCTGTTGTATTTGTCTTCCATACAGTCGAGATTAAAATTCAATATTGAACTTTTGAACAAGAAGTTATTAAGATGTTGAGTGGACTTTCCTTTTATCTTTAAATCAACAATCGAATTTTGTTTATAAACTAGAAATATGCCTATTGTTATGGTTGCCTTTATTTTGTGTGGACGTGTACGACGCACGCCTACTTCAAAACATTTGAAATTGGAAATTGTTCTAGTGGCGTACGTGAATCTTGGAACCTCACTAATGGCGGACGGCCGCCTCGCGGAAGCTGCAAGCGCACTTCGCGCCGGCTCCCGAGCCGAAGGCGTGCGCGTACGCGACCGAAGAGAACATGACGCTGCCCGAGTGTCAGCGCTCGTACAACTAGCAGCTTTACACTCACAACGAGGGCACTGGCATAAAGCGCTTTCAGCATACAAAGAAGCGCTGCAAATACTGCCAGACACAAACACGCCAATCGTTGGTTGGACGCGACACGTAAGTAACCAGCACGTTGCATTTTAACACGCGTTCAATAGTGTTGTCTCATGAAGTTGGCATTAGGCACGTGCTGATGGATTCTGCCTGTTTGGAGTTAACTGGCTGCAATCCAAGCCTGGTTCACCTACATATATGCAAAAAACCTACGACTGTACAGCACGGTACAGACCTGTCGCAGATAAAGTGCATGAAAAATTGCTATGCATGAACGAAATTAAGGTGTCTCAAACCAAAGTATCAACATTGAGGCTGATCTATTCTTTCCCTTTTCCGCAACGCAATTAGAATGATTTATCGTTAGACTAATTTCGGTTTTGTTGTTTGCAGAGTGTCCTATCAATGGTGGGGGAGATTTATGTGCAGCTACAACAATGGCCGCTGGCCGAGCATAGTTTAGTGTCGGCGTTAGCGGCCGCGCCGCATCATGCCGGCACACATGTCACATTAGCACAAATACTCGCCAGAAATGTGAGTATTGTCACAGACTTCCTACAGTTTTGTCTCTCCTTCCCCTTTTTAATCCATCCAAAGGTTGTTTTTAAAAGATCGCTCTTAGCAGAAGAGTCCATTGTGTCACCCTTTGTAAAATTTCTGCATTTATATCTGTAATTTATATGGTGTACATAATAAAGAATATTCTTTTCTATTCTATTATAACATTACAGATAAAGAATTAAATTACACTAATCAAAATCACATCATCAATGACAAATATTCTATCACATTGGACAAATAATAATAATAATATTTTAAAAAAAAAAAAAAAAATAATAATAATAATAATAATAATAATTTGTTGAATAGTTTATTTTATTTTCTTGTTTTGATTGTTGTTTTTATTTATTTATGTATAATTGCATGCTGCACTGGTTAACGTCATCACGTCAACGCCGGCTGCCGCTGAAAACCAGCGCTTGGGCTCTGTCTCGTATAGGGTCTTAGCATTATGCTGAGCGATGGCCGTTTTGCGTGAATGTGACGCATGTTTACCCCCAACTTGTTTTTTTGTGTGCTAAGTCCTTTTTTCATGCGTCATGTTTGCCGCAAATAAATGCATTTTCTTTCTTTCTTTCTAAATAATTGATTAATTTAATCAATTAACTTTCCCTAAGTAAACGAGGACCTAAATATAGGTAGGTTATTTCAATGACACACCATTATACAGAACTTGGTCATTTCTCCATGATAAATTAATTGTGGTTATTATTAGTAAACCCATGTCCAAAAGACGTTTGTGTATTACATGGTAGAGACAACTAAAGATGTAAGTAACTAGGCAGCTGCCTCTTAAGTATAAAATAAAAATTTTTAATATCTTAGCTGGTAACTTTTCCCTTTTGTGAGAGATTAGAATGGGGTAGGTACTGACTGTACCTACCCTATTTTCCAACTAAACGCAACGGATTGTTATTTCCCATACACACATTTTACCGATTGTCAAACTTTTTTTGGCCTTCTCACACTGAGTGTTATGAATATGTAAGGTAGCTGAAACTGACAGTTTGACTGACTTTACTTAGCATCGAACGATCAATGTATAAAACCACAGCCAGCGAGTTTATAAATGTCTAGTCTTTTTTTCCCGAGGTTTTCAGATTTTTCTATACAAAATTCAATACAGACAACCAACATTGTTTTTCCCAATACATCTAGTATATTACATTACATTGTTTGATGCCCAATAATGTCCTTCCTTTTCTTTTTTATTATTATATACTTGTACATAGAATAGAATATTCATTTATTTGCTCTAAATTTAGGTATTTACAATAGGCGGTTACATTAATATTAAAGAATCCTTCACATTCTACCATTTTGGCATGCAAACATTGATGCAATTCATCATCAAACATACAACACAACTAAAATTTATCAACTGGAAAATCCGATAGGGAATGTATAATATATATATACTAGTGTCAGCTTATGTCATTAAGGCTTTTTGTTTGTATTTAAATAAATGGGATATTAGCTATTCTATTCTAAGTATTTTATCAGTTTGATTAAGTATATTTTAAGTCCCGGTCTTCAGAACCTCTTTCTATTTTAAACGATTTGTGATCATAAAGGTAGCCACTATGCAAGTATCCGTTTTGACAATGTTTCTCCATCCTCTCCTTATTCATAGCCACGGCATACCTATAACACCACATAACAACATCCGCTAAAATTCCTCTCTACTGCGGCAAGATTGCGGTATCCTCAGATTATTACTCCTTAAGGGCTTGCGTTCTTACGCCGCATTGATCAATTATTCTCTTACAAGAATTACAACTGAAGTATCTTTCTGAACGAATCTTTTCGTTAAAGTATTAAACTTGTCCAAGTGTCATTAATAATATATTTTGTTACAGGCTAGTAGGAGTATTGAAGCTGAAATGTGGTTTAAAAAAGCACTAACTTTAGCGCCTGACGATCCATCAGTAAGAGATCAGTTTGGTAAGTTTTACTTTTATGAAAACACTTTAGTAGCTACAATGATAACCATTAATCAATGACTTTTCCAGACAATATCAATGATGTCTTCATGTTATTATTTATTTGCAATAAAAGATATATATAAATCTAAATTATATAACTATGAAACATAATTCGTAACAGTTACGTAGCATCTTCGTAGACCCTCTACGACGCTACGAATATTGTACAATCTGGAGTTTTTGAGAAAAACCATTCGTCAGTTACCGTTTGAAAGCTTGAATTTATGAAGCTTTACGAAGTAATTAACAGTTGTTACAGTTTAGAAATTCTCTTTTATTTTCAGGTTCAGATCCATTTTGATTCCTTGTTCTTTGTCATTAAATAGAAAAAATTAAAATACTTAATATTATGCCATAATAGGTATGTTCCTGAGATCACACCGTCGATTGCGGGAGTCAGCAGAGCAGTTAGTAGCAGCAGCTCAGTTGTCACCCGCAGACAGTGCGCGTGCCGCATCGGCTGCGCGGGCGCTCCGGGATGCGCGACGTTGCCGCTCCGCCGAGCGGTGGTATGCGCGCGCAGTGCAGTTGAACCCTGATGTAAGTTTCATCTGGAATATTAAAAAAATGTGTCACTATTTACAGCTATACCTCTGAGAGAAAATTGCTTTTTGCACATAAATTAAAAGTAGAAAATTGGATGGCACAAAATTTAATAGGACTCTGTAACTGTCCCTTCGTCGTTTTTTGTCTGATCCATCCCATTAGATTGCATGTATGTAAATCTCCAAGAATACGTCTCCCCATGATGGATATCTAGGTATACCTGTGGTTACTTAGCTAAGTGGTCTATCCCCACCTAAGCCCCAACGGCTAGAACCAATATGGCAGTACTAAGGATTTGAAACAGTCCACTGTTTCAACCGACATCCCAATCAAACTACATATATTTGACGTAAAAAAAACCAAGTTACCTTTAAATCGTGAAACGTTTTCCGCGTTGCATTTTTTACTGCCCCAATAATATCTAGCAGAGATTCATGTGAAAATCGCGCATTCGATTCGACGTATGTCCGTTGAATTGATTTAGTATGGCTACGATATTCGTTAAATAAAGATTTAAAACTTATCGCTGTTCAAAGGGGAATGGGGAGTAGGGAATGGGTTCAAGTGAACATTCCTGTTTGTTTGTTAAACATGGCCAGATCAAGGTCTTGCCGACGGCTGTTTTCTTTGTTCTCCCGACGTATTGACCTTTTTGGTACCAATCATGGTTTTTGGAAAGCGACACGTTTTGTTTTTTTACGAGTTTTTGAGTTTGGTGTTTGTTTTGGTTACTATCGTTTTGTGTGTAGAAATAATCAAAATTGGCCAGGAAAAGAGGTTAGGTTGGTTACAAAGAAATAAAAAATTATATATTATGTAACGAACTGAACTTTTTAAACCAACGTTTTCATTACCCAGAAGATAGGATATAGAAAGAGTTCCCAAACCTATATAATCTTTGAACACTTTTAGAATTCCACAAAGCTAAAAAATATAGAAGAACGCGGCCACCCCAGGTGTGTAAACAAAAACGAATCAACAAGAACGAGCGCTGAGCGCGTTATTCCTTTTTGTCCATTGCTGTTTGACCACAGTCGCGGATTTGACCGCCTCTATATTTCTAAATTGTGAAAGGTTTGACCCACGCGTCTATACCGTTCAGCGTTTTTTGTCAATAATTCAGTTACCAAAACTGTTGCCAGCAATGTGCAACGCAATAAAAACTAACATTTTTTACTGACTTCACATCACTTCACGTCCAAATATTGATTTATTACTAAGAACATCACTTCACAGCTCAAAGAAATTGCAAATGTTTACTGCTAAACGTCACATAATCTCTGCTTTGGATCCGGTAAAGCATTCCGTTTAGTGTAATTATTTACCGGCTTCTACAGGTTGCTCGAATAGCATGTCGCTTTGGTTTCAGGACGCCGAGTTTCATTCCAATCTTGGCGCTATTCTACACCTCAATGGGAAGTACGCCGCAGCAGCCACGTCGTACCGGAGGGCACTCCAATTGCAGCCCAACGACGACATTACCATCACCAACCTTAAAAGAGTCAGAGCACTAATGAGCAAACAACGCAGAAAATAATCTATTGAAACATAGGCCTCATGTAAATCGACACATCAAATAGATGAAATAGGATGTCAATTGCCAAAAGTATTGTTAGATACTGAGTACATTATTTATTTTATGCGTTTGTATATAAGCCACTAAGTGTTTATTTACTCGTACCTACTAGGCTTATTGCCTGTGCTTGTAAAGTTATGAAGACCAAATCTTGGTAGTGTAACTGCCTACCTGGCAGCAAAGAATCATCGTAGCAGGTAAGTACAGATTCTAGCCATAAAGCAGTGTAAATTGATAAAATCGAATTTTCACACTTCGTCGACGTACTGATGAAGGTCTCCTCCAGACATGATAATCATTAAGTATTAATATTTAAACCGTATATCATTATCGTAAAAGGAACATAAGTACCTTGAATTATTCAATTATATCCGTAATTATAGGTTTTCAAGCACAACGGTGAACTCTAAAGTGGTAAACTTTATATGTATTTTGTTTATGGTCTTATTATTGGGAAATACGTCGCCGCGTTAATGATATATAGTTGAAACAAAATAGTTTTATTTTGATAGAAAATAATGTGTTTTGTCTGCCTGTATGGTACTCGTTATTTCTTGAAAAAAAACTCATTTACCTCTTTTTATTATTATAATTAATGCAAAACTCTAAATCGCGCATACTTGTGGTTTCAAACGAATACACTGAAGGGTCTTAAGACAACGTTATAGGAGTAGTTAGAAATTATTGTAAATAGACTTTTAAAATAAACAATTTTATACGTGTGCAAATATAAATCTATGAAAAGTGTTAATTCCCATTATTTAAATGGAAAATTATTGTACTCGATTGTTATTTTTTTCGTCTTCCATTATATTTTAACTAACTGTACCTTGTGAAATGCCGGACCTAAAACATGCACATGCACACTGCGTTGTTATCGAAGTGAAAAGCTAGTGTATAAACTATGTATCATATACTTATTATAAAGTTATTTTTTGGTGGACGATTACTAGGTTCTAAACAGGGTTCGTCTTGCAGGACTAAGCCTACTGTGAGATACTGATTGTTCATGCCGAAGCGAAAGCCAATACGTTATACTGGAAGCCGATGGTATTACCTTCTAATTGTGTTGCGGCTTCAATTCATCGACGGGGACCGATCGCCTTCCGACGGCGGCCTGCCTGCCCTTAATCCCTTCTATTATGTATAACATATACATTATAGGTTCCCAGCCATAGTCCTACCAATTATGGGCATGTAAAGTAGCGTTCCCTATAAAGTGTGTACTGATTTATAACCGGTAACGAGAATGGAATTGTCACATTAAAATTTTGTAGATTGTAAAATTATTAGGTATTTAACAAAAGAAAATTCTTCGTTTAAGTACCATTTTCAGATGTATAGTAATCGTGGGTTATGGTATTTTCGAGTTACGATTCGCATGGTGTACAATTACCAGTTGGTTATATGATAGGAGCGCAGTTCTGAAAATGGTAATAAAATCTTTTGCTGCCGCTCAGACGTATATGAGCCATATTACTTGCAGCCGTGCTGCTAAAGATTATTCGCGTCGCGAATTCTCGGTTGAATTGTCATGTAACATTCATAAGTTACTGACGGCTTGCATTTAGAACGTGATAGGAATTGGAATACTAGGTGTTATGTTGTAAATCAGTACACCGCTGACGAAATGTCGTAAAATACAACCCGGGAAAGATGCTGGGGAATAATAAAATTATATATTTTTAGGACTTATTCAGTTTTCTGGTAAAATATACAGATACCTGAATATATTTAATGGTTTGTTAATTTATAAAAAAAATATAATTACGAAATATGACGTGTGATTATAAAACTTCCTGAACCAAAGAAAAAAAATGTTAAGAATATTTGCATTTGCAAAAAAACAAAGACTTAGGTTATTTTCATTATTCTGTATGTTTATTATATTATTCGCAATTTATCGTAACTAAATGATAGATTTGTGATCGATTAATTATTTTACGAAGTCTGAAACATATCTATGTCGTGTTTGTATAGATATACAACCAGACATAATTGTTATTACGTATAAAAAAATGGTAAATAAAAATTGTTGTAAATAAAAATACTTAAGGCGCATAATACCGTATAACGATAAAAATGATTTCTACATTTCTAATTATTATTTTTTGTCGTTTTACTTCTCACACCTGTGACAATAAATGTAAATTACGCTTTGTAATCATAGATAAATGCCAAATAAAATGATTTCAGTTTCTTTAAGCAGAACTTTTATTAATATAATGGTTCAATCTAATGAAATATTTTAAAGGACATAGAAAGGCAAATAACTGAATGTAAAGGAGGAGGCCTTTGTTCAACAGTGGGGTGATAAAGACTAATAATAACAGAAATAAAAGATATTAAAATGATTAATTGTTTAAGAAAAATTACATCACCTGATACTTTTGGAAACATGTAAAGTAATTTGTACATATTAGAAATATTGTAGAAGCTTACGCAAAAACATCGGCAGGTACTATTTCGGCATAATCCTTTAAAATATTTTCATTTGATTGGGATCTAAAAATCTTTCAACAGTTTCGTGATTGTGTGTATAAACCAGGCCTAATCATTTAAACGTGATAAAATTAGATTTTTTAAAACGGATTATTTAATATGTATAAAACTCTCAGCAAACCCTTTTCCCAGCCTCGTCTTTATAAATACAATCACGTTAAAAATGTGCGTTAGACAATTAAATTATAATTTTTGTAATATTCGTTGTAATAATAATTCTTAAAATGAATATTATATTGCAGCGCATCATTGTGAATAAATTAATGGAGAATTGTGTATGCTTCTTAACAATTTATAGCATTACAATAATATTACATATATTTTTCTTCCTACTCTATGCGCCCACCAAAATTATTTCAAATAAGTATATAAAAATTACTTCTGTTTTATAAATTATACTAAGGATTTACCTTCAAAACGATTTCCTAATGAGCGGTCTTGTTCATTTACGACTCTATGTATAAAGTATTTCTTTTTAAAATTTCTTGTCGACTATTTTCTAAAAAACCTCTTTCACTGTCGAGGCAAAGATAAGCTTAAATTTTATTTATCGTCGTGTTTACTAACTTCAACAAAAAAATGCTTTCACGAAAGCTAATCAAATGTTAGAATTCTGAGTCAAGTATAATCGTAATAAAAGCAGAAACATTTGCTAGTAGTTAGGAAATTTTACATAATGGTATCTTTCAATTATTATATTTCTTATAATTATTTTTCATAGAAAATATAAACATAAAAAGCTACCGTGTACCTTACTTAATAAAAAAAGGTTGTATACCACGTTCTTCAACGATTAGGAATAATTATAAAATCTGTTGTAATATATACGGTGGGCGCAACTACTCGATCACCAATGTACTGGAAAACACTTTTTTATATCATAAATATTATTTTCATAATAATAGTAATTAGGTATTACAATTATTGTACTTCCAATTATCGATACATGAACATTTTGTCGTAACATTCTACACCTACTATAATAGTAGGCATACTGTAAGTAACAATTGAGGAATTGTAATCACTATTGTTTTTATTAAATAGTAATAAATAGTTATGTATATTTATGGCGTTATGCAAGTAAACCTGCAAATTCCCAAAGTGATATTATATGTTGGTAATTTTGTAAATAAAAGCTTCAATATTTTATGTAATGTTTCATTTCTCTAATCCGATTAAAACGCGCTCATTAGTAATTGCCTGTGGTAATCTGGTTGTGATATAGAAACGATAAATATTTTGAGTACTAATTAAATTAAAATAATAATCGTATTTTTGGAAGGCTAGAGAGATTGCATTTTGTACTCACATTTTACCAGATATACCAGTAGAATAGAGCAACAAAAATAAAACTTAATAATAATAAAAAAGGAATAAAATGAAAGTTCCCAAAAAAAACAGTATATAATTAAAAAAAGCTATAATATATATAAACAGTTCGAAATAGTTAAATAAAGAATAATCATTTCAGTCACATAAATCCTGCGGGAAGGAGCTGCCTCAGCAAGTTTACACGGCTAGAAAAATAAAACCAACGGCACTGTACTAGGGATAAAATGAAAGCTTTCCTAAAACACAATATATAATTTAAAAAAAAATTGTTTTTTTTTTTATTATATATTTCAAATTATTTCGAGTCCATTTAGATAGCCATCGATACGCTAAGAATTAACGCTCTATCAGTGTCATGGTTACTCTCAATAAAGAATTTATCTATTTTATTTTATTTAAGAAGAAGGAGAATAGTTTTAATAAAGAATAATCATTGTAAGACGCATCTATCCACTCGGAAATGAATAGCCTTAGCAACCCCGACCAGATCCCGGATATGGAAGGAGTTTAAGGTTAGTACAGTGTTGTGATACTTAATTGTTTTTTACTGGACACGGACATGTTTTTTGTGATTTCACTAACATACCTCTATCTATAATCCTCAGAGGTTTGACATACAGTACTCTTCTCAAGGCGAATCACACACTAGAACGCGCCACGCGACGGGGCGCGGGAAACGGTGCCGAATTCCCCGCGGAAGCGCGTATTAGCGCGAATTTGTATGTAAAAAATCTGCGCTATTTGCGCCCCGTCACGTGGCGCGTTGTAGTGTGTGATCCGCCTTAAGTTCAAGTGTTACATTTAGGTTTCAGCGGCGTTATTCTGTAAAATTCTCACCGTGAAAACTTAGGTGAAGCGAGCCGTCGTTCCTCCTGATACTAAGGGATTGACACTATTGACAGCTCACTTTAAGATCACTTCACCTAAGTTATTACGGTAAGAATTTTACAGAATAGACCGGCTGTTATTGAGAAACTATTTAACAGAAACTAGAATTAAATTGAAAATAAATAGACGTCGTTACTTATCCTTCTTGGAAGTAGCAAAAGTCAATTAATGGTGATCAGTTATCCACTCCGTTGCTCGGAGACGGCAACCTAGAAACTTGTCACTGCTAAGACAATATATTGGAATCCAACTATTTAATACTAAAATGTAGTATCTAAGTTCAAACGCAGTCATTCGTATATTGAATTTGCTCTAGCTACATTTGCCTCACCCGATAAAAAGTGATATATTGCAGTCACAGTACATTTATAGAGCACACAAAAATAAAAACAGCGTATAAACTTTTTTGGGACCAGATAATGTGGAAAGTGATTACATTTCTTGCCGACAGCCGAGTTTGCACTTGGCAATTTTTTGCGACTTTCGTTTGGAGCACATGACTGGAAGAATGGCGTGTCAAATAACTTGGAAAAAAGACACTTAGCCCTCACACTCACGCCTTTCCTGTGTGGAGATAGAGCATCCCCTAAGCTTCGCAGTAATTTCCCTCCAAGACATTATTTTCCATGCTTCGCGCTCACCCCAGCGCCATTACCATTCGCTTCATCTTCAGTTTCCTTTTGTATTTTGCTTTGACACTTTGTATTTCGATTCGATATTGAGATATATTTTCTTTAATATTATTACGGATGTTTTAGATAACAACGTATCCTTCGGGAGTGCTGTGAGGTCGCATTATTTGTTATGTATGTACTGAAAAGTAAGATATACCTTCAAGTTGTCTTAAATGTCCTTTTAATAATTATTAATGTAAATTATCTTAATTGGGTACATTTTGAACTGCAACTACACCTTAGTAGGTAAACCTAGGAAAGCAATATTTTTGCATTATGACGTCATTAATGTTCAGGTGAGTTTGGCAGACTGCCCACCAGACATGTGTCGCATATTACGTAAGAGATGACGAAATTAGGCGGCGACTTAGCCAAAATATACCAGAGCTAATACTTATTATGTGCGGTCACACTTAATAAAAAAATGCAATCTTCAAATCACAAACAATACCAAATAAAATCTACCGAAGAAAGAAAAAAGGAGTGATTGAATAGGGAATATACATACATGTATTTTTTTCACTTATTAAATCCATGAAAAGTATAAAAACTGAAATTCATCTACTGCTATTTTTATTAGTTATTAGCTATTCGTGTCCGGCGTCGCGTCGCC
This sequence comes from Apamea epomidion, assembly GCA_947507525.1. Classification (NCBI taxonomy): domain Eukaryota; kingdom Metazoa; phylum Arthropoda; class Insecta; order Lepidoptera; family Noctuidae; genus Apamea; species Apamea epomidion. The sequence continues at coordinate 11,674,055 of OX382231.1, forward strand.
CGGGTTAATTTCCGACTTTTCCAGTAGATTTTCCAAAAAAAATGTCCTGACAATTACAAACACAACAAAAAGAAAAAACAGCCAATTCGGTTCAGCCACTCTCAAGTGTTGAACTTTCATACATGCGCCAATTGATTTTTATTTACATAAACAAGTAAGCATGAACTATCGTGGGTTTGCATACGACCGTCATTTAACCTATAATATTATATAGAGAAAATGAGATCCTAAAGGTATTCAGTTTTGTTATAAAGCCAAACTTTTAAAGCGTTTTCTTTGTAATTTCATACCTAAAACTTCTACTTCTACAAAGGCCATTGAGGTAGCTATAATACCTAGTTGAACATCAAAAGTAAGGCTTCTATATTGAATATCTACCTCAGTAAAAAATACCTTATCACAGAGACGCCTGAACAGTCTTGAATATTTTTTTCTAAAGTTGGTACCTACCTATTACTGCAAAATGAACCAAGCTGAGCCATATTTATTTTTTGGTCTTATATTATTGCGGTGTTGCTTTTAATTAAGAATTCCAACTTGTCAGGAGAATATTTTAATGAGAATGAAAATCTCGCAATTTTTCAAAAGGAAAATACTGAACTATTATTGCAGACAGACTGAAAATGATTATGGCTCATGGATGTTTTCTTAACGTTTCTTTATTAATATTTTTATCTTACTCGAACCAGTAGCCGTTTTAATTAAGTAGATATGTATATCATTTTCAGTTTATTACAGGAATATAAACCATGTGTAGAAACTCAATGGTAGCTATTGTAATAATACTGTGATTTGTTTAACATACATACGTACGTACATATATCACGCCTTCTTTCCATGGGGGTAGGCAGAAACTACAGAGCGCCATCTACGATCTGATTTGTTTTAATTATTCTTAATACATTTGGAAACCACAAATGTTAGACCTATATTTTTTCAGGAACGCAACTTGATTTAAATGATCATTTCATACCTTAGTCTAAATCAAAATAAAATCTAAACATGACTGTCTAATTCGTAGTGTTCCCAAGAGTTTGAGGTACTACCCACTCCTGGATAATTCAAGTGTTATTGGATATCCCTCTTAGATAATTATCTATGGTAGTTCGAAACCTACAATATTATTGTACTCCGGAAATGGAATTAGGCTGGTCCCTTTTATATAGAACGTAATATCGTTATCGGCAAAAAGTAAAAAAGTATTGGTTCTGTATTATTTATATCAAGAAAATTGTGATGTTTGTCATCAAATCCACTTGTATGCAGGGTCAAATTAAATTAACTAGCGAAACTCCGGGTATGGATATCTTAACATGATTAAAAAATATATTTTGATGGTCTTTTTTTTGTGGGGTCATCGACCGCATAGTAGTTGTAGTCACTTGAAATATGAGTTTATAATAAATCTGGTATTTTTTGGTGTAAACTTCATAGACATGATTAGTATTGATATCTAAACACTACCAGCAGCACTACCAGCGCCGTTGACCCAAAAAAAAAAACACGAAATCATTTGTTATTTGAATTTTATCAATATTTATATGTATAGCATTTAGTATATATCTGATGGATCAGAATGTTGGGCCATAAAAGAAGGATGTTAAAAACAATGCGTGGCGTTACGCGAATGGATATAATAAGAAGTGATGATACAAGGAACTCTGAAAGTGGCATCGGTGCCTGAAAAGTTGTGTTGAAATCAGTTGTCATGATATGATGCGGAGGAATGAGGAAAAAAGTCGTGAGAAAAGTTTTGACTGTGAATGTGGATGGCTATAAGAGTAGGGGAAGACTAAAGAAAGATCTGGCTAAAAAAGGGGTGACTACTGAGATGTGACTACAACATATTCACACATATATGTACATATTACACATACACACATTATATATTTATTATTTACTATTTTTTCTGTTCTGTTTTTCATTGTCTGTTTATATATGTGTGTACATAAATGGTAAAATAAGTAAATAAATAACTGTGGCTGTGGGGCAATTATCGTAATTTTAAGAACGTTCACAGTCTGATCTCGGTCTCAATCTGTCAAACATACCTTTAATTTCCCTACATTTTTGACATTTGTTTGTCGCCGAGATAAGACAGCGACTAGATTTTGAATGCTTTATATTACGAGGATAAGCCGATTGTATATAAACCACTGAAGCAGTGGTATCCCAATGGTAACTGCGGCGACTTACGAGATGAAGGTCGTAGGGTCGAACCCAGACAGGCGCTTTACTTTGTGTAAATTATTTCATCACCACTACTGTCAAAACGGTGAAGGAAAAGATCGTGAGGAAACCGGCATGACATAGAACAATAAATTCGAAGACATGTGACATCTATCAACCCGCACTGCGCCCGCGTGGTGGGTTACGGCCCACTCCGTCTCACAGAAAGGAGGCTTGTGTCCAAGCAGTGAAAAAATTGTAGGCGTATTACGCACATATAAATCCCTTATAAACAAACTTCGTAATTATAAACTCCTTTGCCCTTTAACCGTTGTCCAATGTCAACAAAAAATATCTTGTTCAAAGCATGTCTAATCAATTGTGTTAGGTATAATATTTTAAGGTTTGACGTTGTTCCAGTGACATTAAGACATAGCTGGTTTTCCCGGGTTGCTAGGCCGACGTGTATACAATGTGAAATTCAAATAACTGTAAACCTGGGTTTACAGTTATTTGAATTTCACACTGAGTTTATGTACCCTTTTCTGGAAAAGGGTACATAAACTCATCATTACGAACAACTTCAAAATCGTCAAACAATAATCAGATGATTTTGTCGAGTTCAATGAACATAAAATGTTATGGAACAGGTTTTTTTTCATGAATCGTATATGGTTTTTTTTGTGAAAGTTTTTTAGGATGACGGATAGAACCACCCTTAAGGCTTACAGGCAGTCTTCTTCGTCTTCTTCAGCCTTTTGCCACCCAAAGCTGAGTGCAGGCACCCTGGAATGCACGCCACTCTTTTCTGTCTCTAGCCTTCCTAAGCCAGAGTCGTTCAGCAATCTTGATATCCAGGCAGTCTATATAAGCTCAACTATCATTAAAGAGACACAATTACTTTTTCTATTGTTTCCGACCTTAATAAGCTTGCCTAACACACGAAGGGGTATAATATATTTTACTTTATGAACAGCTACCTAACGTACAGGCAATGAATTTAATAGAGTAGACAGGTCGGAACCGTTCTTTATGGTAATTAATAGGAACACTGTCCGGTGGCGGACGTCTTTCAGCTGATATGATAATGCTGACGTGTACATGTGTTGGTATCACGACATAGGTACCCCTGGCCACTACTTGAAGCAGTGGATCTTAGTCAGACGATACTTACAATTCTAGGAATGGAATTAGTTATAGGTAGAGTGACCTTTGGGACCGACGTCTAGACTAGATTTACAATAGGTTTATTTAAGATAAAAAAAGATGGCTACGCAATCTATAATAGAACTTAAATGAAGACTCTGGAATCTTTATCTGTACACAAATTACTAATAATGCTGTCGGAAGTCAATGTCAGTAACATTTACCTACCTACCTAAGTTTTATAGTATTTTTCCCAAAGTATTAAACATTCTAAACTGACAAAAGTATATATCGCTCCGATATTTGAAGACTGCCTCGCTGGTCTAGTGGTCGCAAGTGCTACTGCTGAGTATGAGGTCCTGGGTTCAATTCACGTGTCTGGCAGTGTTATTGGGTTTTTCAATCTGGAATTTCTTAATACCGGTCCGGAGTCTGGATTTATGCCCGGTTGATCCAGGTTGGTGCAATAAGCTCACTCCCTGTTACATGGGAATTAAATATAACTGACGAAATGTGGGTGTACTGTAAGTACACCTTTGCCTTACCCTTCGGGAAATACGGGCGTGATGTTATCTTATGGTGTTTGCTAAAAAAGACACGCCATGGATCGCCAGATTGCAAGCGAATGCCAAGGAACGATGCAAACGATTGGTACCTCGGTACGTACCTGCTAGGTATACAAATCGTTTATTAAAATTAAGTCTTTGGTTCGTATTCCTCAAACCATACTTACCTACACAAAATACCTAGTGCGTATCGGTCTTGCCGTTTAATTTGAAAAATAATGCTGTCTAAAAAATTTAATAACGAAACTTATACCTAATTAAAACTTTTTTATGTCTAACTGCGAAACTTTTAAACACGTTTTTTGGTTATTAACAACGCTTTCCGCTCCAGTTCACATTGGCCCACGCTGGCTGTCTCTACTAGTTTTCATCAAATCTTTCTTAATATTATTTAATAATACTGTGGCACCTTTGCGGTGAGGATACAAGGAAGAGGTGTTTGGTAAGATAAAACGGAATAACTTGAGCACGGCCCTGTGAAATATAATTATCAGCGAAATCCAACGTCAGCTCCAATTTACGTCTCAAAGCTACATGGAAGCCGACGTTCTGAAGTACAAAGCTACAACTTCAGTATGCAACAAGTACAGTAACGCTCGAAACTCTAGTGGCAAGCCTTAGTATGCAGTCCTTCGACTACATTGCTATGAACTGTGCGAGCACGATATAGCCAGTGCGTGTGCGTGTGTGAGTGAAATAACATTATATTTCTGTTGTATTTAGAATGCGCGTCATAGTGGCGACCTGTTCTTACCATTGCATTACTAAAATTCGCGCAAATGTAACATGTGCTGGTAGCTGTTTGGGCTAAGCAATGGATTTACGATCAATGAAGTCTGTATTAGGGATTACGTTTTTATCACACCAGCGAGTGTTATCCTTGCGCTATAAATGAAGCCTACCCTTTTGACTAGATGCGAAGGTTTTTCATCTGAAAATATGGTAGTATTCCAGTCAAAATCTAAATAATCCCGTGCGAAACGTAATCGTTCTTTTTTATGTCTTTCTGTCAAGGGTTTTTTAGCTGGTCTTCTGTGATGCAAGCCTTCAGCGTGGAGGGCACGGCGAATAGTTTGCAATGAGGTGTCGAATAATACCGCAAACGGTCTAGTTGGTGTGTAACCATTTGTTTCATACTCGCTCACCATATGTCGTCGCTGCGCCTCGCTAATAAGCGACGGCCTTCCACTTCGCTGTCGACTAGCAAGGCTACCCTCTTCCTCATATCTTTTGATCCAGCGACTTACAGTATTCCTCTGAAACAAAAAACAAAAAGTGATATTAGGCAGCTCTAATAAAATACTAAAGTGACTTTATTTTTATATAATATAATAATATTTATTTAATATAACAATATATGTAATATTAAAACTCTGCATTTATAAATGCAATAATAAACACTAATTATTTATCTTTTAGGCCTCATAATGGATTTAAAAAACAATAAAAAGAATTAATCCATAAGTCACCAAATAATCTTAGGTAAAGTTTCAAATAAATAAATAAATATTCCACAACTATCACACAACGCCATCTAGTCCCAAGCTAAGCAGAGCTTGTGTTATGGGTACTAGACAACTGATAAACATACTTATATATTTCTAAATACATAAATATTATAGATAAATTACACCCAGACACAGAACAAAATGATCGTGCTCATTACACAAACATTTGTCCTGGGTGGGAATCGAACCCACGACCTCCGGCATAGCAGTCAGGGTCACTGACCACTAGACCAACAGGCCTGTAAAAAAAATAAAAGATTAAGTTACAATTCTTAAATATAATACTCACATTCAGTCCGGTTTCAACAGATATTTCTGTTCTATTAAGACCACTTTTATGCAGCGCAATAATAGTCGCCCTCGCCTCAATATTAATATTTGCCTGCATTTTGAGAATAAATACAATACCGCTATCTATTAAATCACGTCACTAACCAACAAACTACAAACAAACGACAACGTTTATTCCGATCAAGTTAACTATTCATAAAACTCATGTCTACCTCACAGAAATCTGAATTCTTTATGTAGTTTTCTGATCTACCTTTCTAACTTTACGAAATGTGTGAACAAGGCGAACAAGATAAGCAATATTATATTTCTGTCTCATCACTTCCAATCGATTAAAACTTACAAAAAGTCGAAGTACTGCGTGTGATTTGAACACACGGCTCACTAATTCACGCATGTATCTGCACGCGCTTAACCGCTAGGACATCTTGACTCATATTATAACGTTGAAATTATGAACTACAATCACTTGTTGACGACAATGTGTTTATTTTCTTGAAACTAGAAGGACGTAAGTCAAATTAAACGTCAAGCTATTGCTTTGTGAGATTGCCTATGGACTTTTGGTCGACACTGTACATCAACAAAACTGAATTTACAATCAAAAGAAACACGGCAGCTCGTCACGGGCTCGGTTGAACGGCGTGTCACAGTTCATTAATATTAATAGTCGAGGGCAGGCACCCACGGCTACTGCTCTCACTCCATGCATAATTTTACTTCTGCGTCCCCTACAAATTTTAATTGCTCGAGTTGCTACAGCCCAACTTTGTCCGAAGTTACAGTGACGAATATACCACCCCATTTGTTGTTTCGCAAATGCACAAAAAAATGTTTGCGCTGCGTACAGTGCCGAGTGCGCTTCAGTTCGGTTATGTTCCACTAAACTTTGCCAGCGTACGCCGCCGTTTTAAGCTTCGCTACTTATTTTAATTTGTTTTAGTTGAGAATTTATTGTGAACTTTTTTCATTTAGTGAAAGTCAATATTATGCTGCGTAATAAAGGCGAACATGAAATCGGCTTTACTTTACGCTCGAGCATAGTAGTTTGTTGTCGTTTAAAAATCGTTAACAAGTTATTCGCCGTGAAATATAATTTTCAGTGGAAAATGAAACAAGGTTTGCACGACAAACAATTATAATTAGTACTTTCTAAAGAAAACATTTAGCAGATTCCAATAATTATGAGTCTGAAATTCTCGGAAGGAATTACGGAGTGAAGTAAACAGTTACGTAATACTCGTAGTAAGCGCATTACTTACGTCAAATGTTATTCTAAATGAGCTTCCGTATTGCGGAGTGTACGTATAAATAATGTAAAACCCCAAAAGTTCGACACACGACATAATTAGGGAACCTCTTAAGTTAATTTATGGGAGATCAAATAAGTTATATACGCCTGTATGTGTTCGAGGCTGCCGCGGGACGCAAAAGCCCAAAGCTTATTAAAAGCTGTCACAAAAAGCTGGCTGCATCGGTGAGAACTCCCTTATGAGTGTAACCAATCTAATCTATAATAATATTGGGTAAATATGTGTGATGTAGTTCGTTGTGGTTGATATTTATTATGATAGGATGAGTCATTTTAGGTATAGGTAATAATAAGATAAGATAAGATCAATACAATCATAGAGAATTTACTGCTTCTGATTTTTCATACTTTTCAGGGATCATCAACTTTGATACCCTTGATTAGTAGGTGCTAGGTAAATAAAATGAAATTATAAATTGGAATTAATGTAACGGATTTTCTTAGTTGACATGTTAAGCTTATCTACATACTAAGATATATCATGATGCCGCTGATGATATTGCTTACCTACCATATTGTATCAACAACAATTTCCCAGCACAGTTACACAGTTAAATTATTCGCTAGCAAAATTATATGTGCATTTAAATTGCTAGAAACTGCGGTATCTCGAGAATCTGTGCCGTAACGCTTTGTCTTGGCGTATTGCAGTTGGTCTTAGCGCCTCACCGGGATTAATTTTAATCTTCTGCTAGAATAGAGTTCCCAGTTAAAAAGTTTCCAAAGGCTTTGGTAGCTCGGTTTTAGGTAAAAGTTTTCACCACGTAGATATCTCACAAAGCTGTTCGGAAAACATAACTTCAGGAGCATTAAAGGCCCGTACATATTTATGTAGAACCGCATAATATGAATTCGCCATATGAAATGAATATGCATGCGATATTTAATGTGTGAATGACAACTGTGGTTAATTTGGGACAATAAATGTCATATTTGAGTAAAACTTATATTCATCAACATCGTTCGCTTAAATATATGCTGTAATTATGTAATACTTTTATGGTGCTGCTACTTATGGATAGCAGTCGTGGCCCAGTGCTAACGACCCCAACTTACGATTTATAGGTGGGTGGGTTCGAACCCAGGCGCTTTATGTGTAAATTATTTCATCACAACTGCTCTCAAAACGATGAAGGAAAACATCGTGAGGAAACCGGCATGTTCTAGAACCAACCTTTCGAAGACAGGTGACATCTACCAACCCGCACTGCACCCGCGTGGTGGATTATGGCCCAGTCCGTCTCACCCAGACCTGTGTCCCAGCAGTGGGAACATTATAGGCGGATTATGCTATACAGTGCTTGCATCGTTATCATCATCAATTTGCTACTGTACTGATCCAGATAAAGATACCACTTGATTGTGACGTGCATGTTTTGTAAACGATGGCTATCGCAAAGAATCTGCCTTTTGTTTCCACCCCAAGCAATCCAGGTAAAACCGAAAATATAAATCAGTTTCGCGAAGCATAATATTTGGAACAATACTGCAGAAAGTAATAAATAATACGTACAGGTAAATAAATCGAATGGCAGTTGCAATGAAAAATAGACGCCTCGAAAGTAATATTTTGCGACTGTTTCAGTCGTGAGCTCGAAATTGCAACTTTTTTACAAGGAAACAAAGGGAATGGAACTTCCTTGTGGTATCAAGAAGTAACATTTACAATTTCGAAAAGTTCTATACAGTCAGTTAGCAAGTCTAGCGATAAAAGCCTCGAATGAAGGATCTAGTAAACTGATCAGATTGCCAATCGCGGTGGTTATATCAATTTCCCCCGGGAACTTTCACTGTACTTGTATGTGTATGATGGGATGTGGGATATGATCTGTACTCGTAGTTGTAGACATTTTCAAACCAAATTAAAGTAAAACTCTTGATTACATTGGCAGGTTTGGAAGAACTGATATACATATAAATACCTGAGTTTTACTCCAAATATTGGTGTATATTCCATTGTATCCACTTTTTGCGGTGCACCAGGGTTTCATTACACGCAGTGCACGTAAGTAGCTGCTAAGGTTTTGAATACATTTCTCTTCTTGCTCTATATTGAATCCCTCATTTCAACTAGGCAGCCGCGGGGTCTTTTCATTTCCCAACTTTTGGAGCAATTACCAAAGTAGTTGTAAAGTTTCACATCGGCCTCAGAAGATTTTCATTTGCAAGAGTGAGTTTACAAATTACAAACGAGCAGTTTTAAACACCCGCGGAAATTTTTGCAGCTTACAAGAATTTGTCGGAAATCCTCCCTTATGCTAAGCCGACTGAATTTTAGCTGTATATTCTTGTTCATTCTAAATGCAAAATCAAGGATACTTTTAAAATAAAAAAACGCTGTCGCATCCCTTATTTTTAATCTCAAAGAAAGGGAAATAAACAACAATACGGGTCAGTGAGTTTTTCGTAATACAATACTTTTGGCGGGTCAAAAGCTCGCGACACCGACCGAATATCCGATTTCAATAAATATCGTTAGCAAAGTTTCGTGCCCGAGACGGGGATTTTTTTTGTTGCTTCTGTAGACGATAAACGACGAAAAACGGCCATGCTGGGTGTTTTTGCACTCCTTTCTTCGAAAGAACGACAAAATAAGTAAAGTGGATTTACCTACCAACATAATTAATGTGCATCACCGACCACCGTATGGAAGAGATTTGGAATCTTATGTTAGACATACTTGATAGGGCATTATCATTTTCAGTAAGTAGGTACCTAAACAAATACTCATAACAAAAATATACCAACGTATTACTAACATAAACAAAACAAGACACAGATCGCATAATTACGTAATTTAATTTGGCGGCAAACATATTGTTAATGTTCACAACGTGTCGAGGATTATGAAGACATAGGTTTACATGACTATAGTTGCTAAGCTATTGTATTGCCATAATTGTGTGATGTTCTTGGCCATTCTCATTCATCCAGGGTCGAGTGTCAATTATACATGTCCAGGAGTGGACTGCTAAAGGCATGATGAATTTGGCAGCCACTGCATTTAGATTCAGTAATGTATATAATCAAGAAAAAACAAAATGACGTCCGACGTCAATTTGCCGTGTTATACCCATGTCATACAAATGTCAAAGAATGACAGCTGCGTTTTGAAAATACGGACAATTTAAGTAGGTAGTAAATTCGCTTAGCAAATAATTTGCCCTGACTTTACTGATATTTTGCCCTTTATTATAACAAAATTAATAGCAAATTCTTGTTTACACAAACTGGTTCCCAAAAACCTTTAAACCTGAAAAGAGCCCACAATATCCACGGTTTTCTAATTAAGACAACGGTTGATCGCCGTGGCTTTTTATAAGAATCTTCCTAATACCGGTGGTAGGTAGGTATTTAAGTAGGATTGTCTTAGCTTTGTGATCCTTCGGCCGAAGTAATGAAGTTTCGAACGACTTGCGAGGCTTTGTTCCCATTTACTTGTCATGTCTTGTCTACATTGATACCGTCTGCGTTAGCCTTTTGAAACAGATAAGTTATCCATTGAATCGTTTATTTTGATAAATAAACTAATTATTTATATAGGTACTCATGGCTAAATAAGAACAGCCGCACGGGCCGATCTTCAAGGTTAAGCAACATTAGACGAAGTCGGTCCGCAGATGGGTGGCCATCCATTATATAACGAGCCCTCCGTGCCTCAGAAAGCACGCTAAACCGTTGGCCTACAAATAACAACCGGGACCAGCGGGAGTTAGTCGTTCTCGTTACATTTATGTTGAAGCCTAAAAGTTTGACAGTCAGTCTCACGTTACTTAGAGGAATTGGGTTGCAGGCTCAGTATCCGCCCTCCGGATACGGAAGCCATGCAGGCAGAGCTGTAAGAGGGGTACAGAGCGGCGAAGACCTCCCTCCGAGCGGAGATCCTGCGGGCAAGGGGTCTGGCCCGCTAGTAGTCACTGGGGACTCTGAACAGAGACCCGTAGGGACGCCCTTACCAGATGTTGCGGGAGAAACTCTGCCCGTGGACTCCCCCGCTGACGCAGAGTCTCCGGCCCCAGCTCGTGGCGGACGTGGTGAGCGCTCTGTTTCCTTCGCGAGGGGAAAATACTCCCCCGCCCATGGCTCTTACTCCTGCGGTGCCAGATACGGACCACACCACCGACGACGACGACGATGCTCCGGAGGTGACCGAGGTAGAGCTAAGAGTGGCGGTACGTAGGCTGAATGCCAAAAATACCGCCCCAGGACCCGACCGCTTCCCTGGAAAAGCCGAGTTCTGGCCTTGGGGGCTCTCGGGTCTCGACTAAGCGCATGTTTGGAGAGGGGCCGGTTCCCACTTCGTTGGAAGACAGGGAGCCTGGTCTTCATCAAGAAGCCGGGGCGCCTTGCGGACTCTCCGTCCGCTTACCGGCCCATCGTGCTGCTTGACGAGGTGGGCAAGCTCTATGAAAGAGTCATTGCAGACCACCTTGTCCACCGTAGAGCGCCCCCTGCGGTAACCAGTTTGGTTTCCGCAGGGGGCGCTCTACGGTGGACTCCATCATGCACGTGCGAGCCCTCACTACGGGGGATGATATGTCCCGGGGTGGGGTTGTCTTGGCGGTGTCTCTAGACATCGCCAATGCCTTCAATACCCTGCTCTGGAGTTGCATCAGGGAGGCACTCCGGTATCACCTACCTCTGTCGCATTGTCGAGGCCTATGACGAACAGAGCCGTCATCTACCCCGGTCACCGGGGAGAGTGGAACCTGCGAAAGATGTCGTGCGGTGTCCCACAGGGATCGGTCCTGGGGCCGCATCTGTGGGATATCGGGTACGACTGGGTGCTGCGCATAGACCTCCCTAGTGGCGTCAGCGTGGTTTGCTACGCTGGCCTAGTGCAGCGGAAATCGCACCAGGCGGCGGCTGAAGTAGCGACACGCGGGGTTGCGACAATCGTCGAGAGGATCCGGCAATTGGGACTCGAGGTGGCCCTGCACAAGTCTGAGGCCATGTGTTTTTATGGTCCTCGGGACGCGCCACCGTTGGGTTTCCAAATAACACTAGGAGGGGTTCACGTCGGCGTCGAGTCGACGATGAAGTACCTGGGACTCGTCCTCGGCAGCCGGTGGAACTTCGTAGAGCATTTTCTCCGCGACTGGAGCGGGCCAGGGCTGCCTTGAGGCGGCTCTTGCCCAATCTGGGGGGACCAAACGCCTTCTGCCGGAGGCTCTATACGGAGGTCGTGCGGTCTATGTCCCTTTACGGGGCATCGGTGTGGGCGTGTTCTTGAGGCGGCAACCAGCCCGCCGGTTGAACGCGTCCTAAAGGGTCATGGCCGTCCGGCTAATCTGACGGTACCATACGGTCTCCGCTGAGGCGGCGAGCCTACTAGCCGGATTGCCGCCATTAGATCTGGAGGCAAAAGTCCTCGCCCATGTGACTGTCTGTCACTTGCTCCTATTTAATAACAAAATAATATGTTTATTTTGAAACCATACACCGATTTCGGGGAGGAACACATAAATTCTCTATTTAATGGGAAATAATATAGGGAATGCAATAATTCTACGAATTCCAAAGAATCTTGTGAAATATTCGATTTCTAATTTGAACAGACAAACACTCACATCTGCGGACCATAAGATGGGTCCGTAGGCCGTGGGACCGATATCAATTGTTTCAAGGGTTCTTTCAGAATCCTTGAAACAATTGAGAAATCGTACAAAAAAAAGGGATAGACGGGAGCTGAGCGCCGGAACGTGGTATTTTTTAGGAATTGTGAGGAGACAGATGTAATAAGTCAGGGCAATTTAGGATACGGACTTCCTAGTCCACGCTAGTTAAATTAGGAGATTTAGGGGATACCAAGAGGCTATGTCCGAGTGGGCTGTCGCAAAATAGCGACCAATAGTTATTAAATTAAATATAGTTGGGTTGAAGCCTAGACTAGACTAATCTAATATTTAAAGTAGTGTGTGAGACGGTTGGTTTGAGTCCACGAGAGTGAGCGGTTGGCGTAGACTAGGCTAGCAGAGTTAGAACATAAGGCAATAGCATTGAACCTGTGTCTTTTGAGAGATCGAGAGTGCGGGAGTGTTATTTAATACGTTAAATAATAAGTGTTGCTTAAGACTAGGTTATATTAGCCTACTATTAATGTAAGTAGCGTGTAAAGCGCGTGAATCTCAGTGAGTGTGTTTGTGAACGATCAAGTGAGTGTTAACTATTATATCCCTCCTTGTTCCTTTCTCTGACGTTATCGAGGTATCCTACACATGCGTTTGGTCGTAGGGACTCGGGGAAAGCCCGCTATAAGGTAACTTACTTACCAACCTACTATAGACAAATGCTCTACCAATAGACTATAGACAACCACAACCAAGACATGACGGCTTAGGGCAGTCACACCGCTTATGGAAGGCTGAACCGAACTCGCAACTCGTTAGGGCCAATTTTAATTATATTGCTTCCTTGTTTACTAACACAAACCAACCAAACGTTAGTGATGGCTAACTTTTCCCTATGGACAGACTAACTGCAGGATATTTTGCATTGCTCTTGATATACGCACACTTCCAGGGAGTTGGTAGGCTTCACTAAGCACCCTTAACTGGATTGATAGTCGTCCTAAGGAACACTAGAAATTGTGTCTCGTTAAATCACCACCCGGACCCCGTAGGCCTCTTACTGATAAAAAAAATATATATTTGGCGAGACACATAATTATAATGACCAGATAGAAAGGCTCCGTTGCCACATAAATATGTAGGTAGAAATGAATGGACGCACGGCTGCTGATTACACTGCAAGCATCCACTAAATTGGGTAGATTAAGGAAGTGCGAAGTGACAATTTAAAATAACCACTTCGGCGTATAGCAAGGCAATCGAAAGGAATTCTGCAACCGACTGATGATGCGGTACGCTTGCGCTAGTTTTGTATTGTCTTAGTAAAGGGTGAGTGGGCCATTATGAGGGGTTATTACTACTGTACGCATCCAACACTTGTGGAAACTTGTCTCGCTCAATAGTAGAGGCACTTCGCAGTCCTTTACCTTAGGATTGAGTAAGATATGCTTGAGTATAGGGAGCGTGTCCTACTGGAACTGCAGCAAGTCCTCTCGAGGCCTATGCACGTTAGGACTGGTGGTACACGCACGACGTAACAGCTGTTGTACAGCAGCCCTACGTATCGGGGGGGTGGGCGGGGCGGGAGGGGGTTCGTAACTGATAACAATGTATTCTGCAACGCAAGCGTTATGTGTCAATTACCCCTTTTGTATTCCTCTCATTACTTGTAACTTTCATAATTAAAAGAAAAGTAGATTTCCTTTTTTCCTTAATCACCTTATCTATGAATTCCTAACCCTATTTAATATTGCAATTGTTTTCTGGTATCCCTCCTTGTCCCCCAGCTTTCTAAGTCGGGACAAGGCAAAACACTTCTTGGGAATCCATTACAATCAGTGGGAGAGTGTCCAGTCTGAAGCCGAGCTCTACAGAACAGTATGGAGAAAGGTACTGTTCTTCTCCGAAAGGGGAACCGACCCATATTCCTGACATTTCCACATAATTAGGAAAAACTGAAATTTTATCAGCCGAGGGTAATTTAGAAACAGTCACATGTGGTGCCGTAACCAAATCGTCATTAAATGTACTGATGCGATGACAATTAATTTACCAAGAAGGTACATTAACTATCGTCATAAGAAGTAAACATAAATCTTTCGATCTCTGCAGCCGGCGACATATGTCATATAATTGAATAGATACTCGTTTGGCCTTATTTCAAATTCCAGGATATTGAAGTCTTCACTTGGCTGCCACTACGCTATGTCTGAACCTTTGGTTTGTGAATTGCGCTTGGTTTATAGTTTCATTCCTTAATCACCTTATCTATGAATTTCCAACCCTATTTTATATTGCAATTGTTTTCTTGTCCCCCAGCTTTCAAAGTCGGGACAAGGTAAAACACTTCTTGGGAATTCATTACAATCGGTAGGAGAGTGTCCAGTCTGAAGCCGAGCTCTACAGAACAGTACGGGGAGGGGTACTGTTCTTCCTCGAAAGGGGAACCAACCCATATTTCTGACATTTCCACATAATTAGGAAAAACGAAAAATTTTATCACAGAGAAGGCATAACGCCGGGGCGTAACTCCGCTGCTGCGAGAAATCACGGTTCAGCGGACAGAGCTCCGGCGGGATCTCATGGCGACATGGAGAGTGCGATTGTCGCAACCCAATGCTGAGCCCGTCAATTGCGACGAAAAGGCCCCTCTTTGAGGACTGGCTGGAGAGGCGCCACGGCGCCCTCACCTTCCACCTGACGTAGGTCCTCACTGGACACGGTTGTTTCGGGAGGTTCCTGTTCAGGATAAGGCGGGAGGAAACGCCAGGGTGTCTGTCACCACGTGGTGTAGAGGTCTGCCCGGCTTTGGCGGAGCACCGCCGCGTCCTCGTGGCGGCGATCGGAAGTGGTGATTTCTCGCGTCCGGCCCTGGTCCAGGTCATAGTACGGAGTGAGAGCCATGGGAAGCCGTCACCTCCTTCTGCGATGCAGTAATGCTCGTAAAGGAGGAGGCGGAGCGCGTGAGGGAGAACCTCTGCGCCCTCACGCCCCTAGTCGCCACAGGAAACGCCCTGGACGTCAGGAGTCAGCAACTGACTCCCCGCTACCGTGGGCGTGGGCTTGCGGGCGGCGAGCTGCTCATTGCTCGCCGCCCGGTAAGGACCAGGCCCGGGTCGACGGGTTGTTCGAAAGAGATACCGTGGCCCCTGACATAGGCAACTGAAGGAACACGGGTGGGTTTTAGTCAGTAAAAGTCTGACACGCCCTCCCGCTCCGCCCAGAGCGGGGAACGTCATTTGATGATTTCCCACCCAACAAAAAAAGGGAATCGAGTTACCCAGTAACTGGATTGTGGTGGTCAGATAGGCAGTTGCTCCATGTAAGATACTTATTTTTTGCTTGAAAAAGCAAGAAATAAATTATTATAGTCTTTATAAAAAAAAAAAAATCATTTACCATTTTAATGACATACAATACAGTCAATTGAAACGAAAATCCTTAAACGCTCCATTGTTTTCAAATCATTAGAGTAAACAATAATGTAAAATACCGGGCTGTAGGAAACAATACATTATTAAATGAAGACCCAAGTTTCCATTTTGAGTTACTATCTTGAGTTACTACTTATCTATCTATCTTCTCTGTATATGACGGCGCGAGCGTGGACGTTGCGATAACTGGGCCATCATCATCATTTCTACATCATCATGTTTCATATTTTGACATTTTTATAACATTTTACAATTTGACAATTTAGTATTCGGCATTTTATTTTTCATTTTTATAATTTTTTGACAATTTTAATTATTACTAATATTATTTATGAATATTTTAATTTAATTAGTGACAATTTTATTTTAGGATTTTATCTGTTTATAATTTTAAATAATTTTAATGTGTGAGTGTAAAATATGGACTACAGTTGTCTGAGATAAATAAATTATTATTATTATTTCTTGGTACGGGCTCCATAAGGAAGGTGGGTACCCTGATTCAAGCCATGGTCCAGGGCGAAAGGGAGTGGGAGGCGGTCACCTCCTTCTGCGAAGCAGTCATGCTAGCGAATGAGGTGGCGGGATGGGCGAGGGAGAGATCCTCACGCCTCAGCCGCCGCGGGAGACGCTCCGGGCGTCGGGAGCCGCGTGACGACTCCCGGCCACCGTAGGCGCGGGCCTGCGGGCGGAGAGCAATGGGTAGCTCACCGTCCGATCAGGACCAGGCCCGTGCCGGACGGCGCGTATGTGTTCAACGCGCGCCTCAAAGAGATGTCAGCATAGTTGACGGGGCCCGACAGGGCCGAAGCCTGCCGGGGTAGCGGGATCGTCCGAAAGGGTTACCGCTGCTCTGGTACATAAAGGGCTAAGGAAGGAATACGGGTGGGTTTTAGTCAGTAAGAGTCTGACACTCCCTTCTGCTCCACCCAGAGCGGGAGGGATCATTTGATGATTTCCCATCCTCAAAAAAAAAAAGGAAGGTGGGTACTCCGGCAAACCAGTAAAACGTAGGTTGAAGCACAAATCATAATCACTTTTATTCGGTAATTTACAATGAGTCAATGACTTTATGAGTAGTAAGAAACAAAGGCTTGAACTGTGAACATGACAGTTTCGATTGTATGCTCTCAACTATAAAGGCGTCAGCAGCCGCAAATCGAATGCCGCCCTTTTTCAAATCGACTCTAATCCACGTATAAATAATGGCGTGAAATTAAAGCGCCCCCTAACGGTGTTCACTGTACTAACCGATTAACCAATGAGAATTAAGTTACAGTTTGACCAATATTACGAAATCAACGGGTAGTAGTATTTTGAATATTTTGATAATGTTGTCGTCTCGAAATTGCATGCGACGACATATATAAACAAAATTGAAATGTAATTCGTTGGTAAGCGCATCACTTGAGAACGGCTGGACCGATTAGCATTTTTTTTTTATGTTAGTAGAAAAATTGAAAAAAAAACCGGAAAATGTTCAAATTCGGGTAAAACTGAACGTCCTTTTTTCTATGGGATTTTCGTCCTGTTTATTGTGTACTAGCTGCCCCGACAGACGTTGTCATGTGAAAATTTCAATTAATTCATTTATTCATTCGACTACCCTATAAGTAACTACAAAACTTATATGAAGACTAATCAATACCCGAAATCCCGAATACCACATCTCAGGAGCTGTAAGTAGCTAAACATAATTCGGATTAATCTGATTGTCTAATGGCTGCTGGCTAAGGCATCGTTTGCAAACACCATCGCTTGATACACTTGACTTTTAACACTGGTGGCATTATACAGAGTGACAGGGAAACTCGACGTATTCCTTGAAAGGGGTTATACTAGCGGTCATTAGCAACAAATGAAGTCCAGTGAACTAGAGATCAAAACTGGATGGTTAAAAAATAAAAAATTTGCTATCAAAGACCATTTATTTCTGAGGTTATGTAAGTTTTGCAAGCATTTTTTTGTTAAATAATCACCGGTTTTTCAACTTTCAGAAAAGTATCAATTAAATGTTTAGAAAGGAGTAGTTTTTTCTCATAATTAATTGTTTTTTTAACAAGTCAGGAAATTTCAAAAAAATCGAAGAACCGACACAGCTCGGTAACCATCCAGTTTTGAACCCTAGTTAACTGGACTAAATTTGTTGCTAATGACCTCTTGTATAATGCCTTTCAAGGAATAAGTCGAGTTTCCCTGACACCCTGTAAAAGCGATATTGTTCTTTCTTTATTTTCTTCGAGATACATCTAAATTAAGAAAGGATTTTTTCGTTACTTACCTAATGAATGCTTCGTTGGTCTAGTGGTAGCAACCGCTACTGCTGACCATGACGTTCTGGGTTCGATTCTTGGGTCGGGCAAAGTGTTATTAGGTTTTAACATATAGAATTTCTCATTAGAAACCCGGTCTCTGGATTTGTGCCCGATTGATGGTAATGTCAATAGCCCCCTATTACATGAAACTTAAATATAACCAGCAAATGTGTGTGTGTGTGTGTGTGTGTGCTCATTTTGTATGTAATATGATTGCACCTCTGCCTAAGCCTTTCGGGATACAGGCGTGATGTTATGTTATTGTTCTTATTTTTTTTCTTCGAGATAGGTCTAACTTAAGAAACGAATATTCTTATTTTATTTTGAGTTTATGTTTCTATTTTTAACCTATTATTTTCAGAGAATAATCATTTGTTTTTTGTTTCATTTATTTTTCATAGATATAATAATAATAACTTTATTTCGGGTGGCATAGACCCATAGAAACCTTAACCTAGTACACATTACAAAAACTTTTATAATTTGCCATGTCTCGCCACACCTACACACGACAAGACCCACTGATTCTGAAAGGGACAGTCAAAAATAGAAATAGAGAAACAGTTTATGTCCCAACTATTTTAATTTATACATATCTTCTCATTGTCTTTTTCAATTAATGTAGCATTAATCGCGCAGGTACCAACTTATTACTACTTACTCGAAAGTCAAAAGATTAACTAAGGTTGAATACATGTGTGTGAAGAATCCTCAGTCTTCCCTTTATAAAGTTATGAAACAAGGCAGCGCGTATCATACAAACTTTGGTATTATTTTTCGTAAATCTCATTTTCATATTTGTGGAGAAGATCCCGTAAAGTATGCGGGCTACTATCTCGCCACGTCATGTAAGACACTTAAACGAGAAATTTTAATGAGAATTCCTCTTCTGGCTCGTTACAAAAATATTATTATAAGTTTTCTTGTTTAAAACACGTTTTGGCTGTCCGAAGTGGACTCGACATTAAGGGACAGGCCACATTACAAAGGTCAGTGTTCATTTGAACCTTAACCCGTGACATGGCTATTTCGGCAATATTAATATTCAAGAGGAGGCTCTCCTGTCACAGTAAAGCGTTTATTTAAAGATTTTAACTTATTTAATGAAAATAAGTATTTCAAGGAATGTCGGGCGAGCGGTAAGTTCATTGGACACGTTTGACAGTGATGGCTATATGTTTTTATTCGATCAGAGGCACTTTTTTACGGCATAAATAGTCCGATCCTAAAATATTTTTTTCTGAATCAAGTCTTTTCAGTGAGTGATTTTAGTGCGAGGACACTTTTAGTACTCAAGATAAAGATACTTTTCAATACATTTTATTACTCATGTATATTTTTCATGAACAAACTTGGGTGTTCACTTCGCCTGCCAACTTCGTGGCAACCTTTGCAATATGGAATATTTAATCCCAGATCAGTTATGCAATTCGCTACAACTTCAGAGTTGTGTAGTAAACTACAAACTTCAAACTTAATAAACATAGCTTATATTACTATGCATGATTGGAAGTGATTGATGTACTATATGCTAATGGGTTAGTAGGTACTACGATATTAACTATATAATAACTGTCAGTAACTAAAGAATTGAATAATTATATTAATTTTTAAGAAATAAGTAATTTGATATAATGATAATCGGCTGTTCAATACAGGTTGACTGTGCATTTATTGCACTTTTGTATGAAAAAGCGATTTTTTTTTATATACATACACAAAGCCTTATTTCCATGGGGGTAGGCAGAAACTACAGAACGCCACCTGCTACTACTACTATCCATACCTACATACTCCTTTTGCTTCGTTCATAAATCTGGGGGATTAAAAAGGCCACTTTAAGCAATACCTCCAAAAGCTATTCATTTCCTAAATTCCCAGCAGATCATTAGCAATTACTCTAATTTTCGTAAAATGGTTACACAATAGCTTAATCACCTACAATTCATTTCATATCATAATCATATTTGGTGTAAACATTGCCATTTTTTTATAAAGGCTTAAATCTGCCATTATAACAATATTTATTCACAAAACCTCCCATATTTAATTACACACAGATCATATTATGAATTGTCAGTTTGTGACCATTTTATGATTTTTAATATGATTCATATTGTTACCCTATTATGATTCTGCCAAAGTCGCCTTTTTAGGCCCCCAGGTCATACACGCAAGCCGGTTGCGAGTACTACCCAACTGACCTTTCTGAAGAACATTAACCAATAAGATCACTATATGTCCAGCAGTGCCATTCTGTAACCATCTCACCGTGAAAACTTAAGTGAAGTGAGCGTGGAGTGAGCTGTCCTTCCAACTATTGCTAGGGATTGACACTATTGACAACTCACATCAAGCTCACTGCACTTGAGTTTACACGGTGAGATTTTTACAGAATCGACCAGCTGTCCTGGCCTGTGTGTGTGATTTTTTTTTACTAACCTTCGAAAAAATTCTACATTCATGGTTCTAATTCTTGTGCTGAATTTATAATAACAGCTAGCGCGTCAATGTTCCTCACACCGTGCATAACGTTGAACTAGAAAACTATCCAGTTGGCTGCCGACGAAATATAAAGTAAATTTTAATAAACTAAAATAACAATATGCCAATTTGTTTACTATGTTGAACTGGCGACCTTTAAATAATCGCTTGTGAATAGTTCACTAGCGTTCATAACTTTATATGTAGGTACCGAGGCATTTAGCGTCGGTAAAAGTTATACAGGACAAGATTTTAATTATACATATTATTTAGTAATTAAACGTAGTAAGTTAGTGAAACCTAAATGCCTTTAAAACGTTCATTCTCGTACTTAAAAACCATCAAATTCAAGTCGCAATCTCATCTCAGCGACAATCAATGCCAAAAACTTGTCAAAAATGTAGGGAAATTAGAGGTATTTTTGACAGATTGAGACTGAGATCAAACTGTGAACGTTCTTAAAATTACGAGAATTGCCCCTCTTATCAGCTACTGTATAAGTTTTTATAAGACAACAAGGAGACTTCTTTCAAATTTTTGCAATAATATCAAAAAATTTGTTATTAACACTTACACTTACCTGCTTCTCAAAGAGCAACTCAACATTACCAGTCCCATATATAATATACATATAATTTACTACAGTCCGGCCGTCCAGAGAATGCGTTTCTGAAACCTGCAATTCTAGTAAGTAATAAAGATCCAATTCGCAAAACACGTATTCGTTTATGTAAAACTGACAGGTGTCAAGAACGCATTCTCTCGACAACATGTAGACAGTTAGGTCAAAATCAATAGGCAGCCTTTTCCTAGCCATGTTTGGATCGGCTTCCAGTCTAATCGGAAGCAGCTGAATATATGGAGTGACTGCCTATTTGACTTCCACAAACCAGTAATTGGATAATACGATACCCCTTGGTAAGACTGGTTATCAGACCTTCCGGCTTCTGACTACCCGTAACGACTGTCAAAGATCTACAAATGCCAGTCGGGTCGAACGGCTTAACGTGCTTTCAGAGGCACGAAGAAGTCTCGATATGTTATGGTCACCCATTCACGAACCGACCATGGCAAGCGTAGCATAACCATCGATTGACTCGTGCGACAATTTTTATTTAGCCACGAGCTCCTCGTGGATAGGTATAATATTAAAAAAATATAATTCCAATTGAAATACACACATCAACACTGTCTAGGGATATTTTGGATTTACTCAATTTACTCAAAATTTATTAAAAATAACATACAGCATGCATATATTTTTATAAGGCCCATTTATCAGACTACACTCCAGAACAAAGAAAACTATTTTTTTTGCGTAATCAAAATTTTATTCAAATAAAGAAAACACGTGAAATAATGGTAAAACTAACAATGAATGTTTCTCAAGAAAAAGTGAATAATAAGGAAAAATTAATCTGTTTTTAACAGTTATGTGAAAAATCAGTAGTCAGTAAAACACCCCATGACGTTAATAACGGTCTTGCAACGGTTTTCATGCTTTGGATTAAGTTATCCAAGTCTTGCTGCGGTATATTGTCCCAGGTCCGGTTAAGATGCAAAAAAAGTTGCTCTTCCGTCGCAATGTTTGCAGGGAAATTCCTCAAAGCCCTTCTTTGGAGCATGTCCCACGCGTGTTCTATGGGGTTTAGGTCAGGCGATTGAGCGGGCCAGCCTAAGACCGATACGTCGTGCTCCTGCAACCAGCTCGTCACCACTCTCGCTGTGTGCGGACGGGCGTTATCGTGCATGAGCGTGAATTCTTGGCCCATTTGTAGTCGATGGGGGTAGATCATTGGTACTAGCACCTCGTTACGGTATTTTTCAGCCGTCATGGTGTTTCTGATCCAAACGAGGTCTGTTCTTCCACCAACACGAATTCCCGCCCAAACCATAATTGTCCCGCCGTGGTATGAATGGACTTCCTGAGGATGTTGCAGACGGCTCTCACGACCAGGAACTCGCCAAACACGTACTCTACGTGTATCGGGATGGAAACCGAACCGGAACTCATCGGTGAACAGCACTACAGACCACTGGTTATCTTCCCAGAGCAAATGTTCACAAGCCCACTCTAGTCGTCGTCCACGATTTCCTCGGCGTAGTGTTGGAGTACGAAGCGGTCTGCGAGCATGAAGGTTAGCTTCATGCAGCCTTCTCCTTACAGTTTGATCACTCACAAGCAACTGGTGCTCTGACTGGAGCCTCTGAACCAACTGCATGGCCGTAACATTTGGTTGTCTTCTCGCGGCAACTTGCAAAAATCGGTCTTGTCGTTGAGTGGTTATGCGCTTCCCGCCTGGGTGTCTTTCAGCCACATCACCAGTAGCACTATAATGTGACCATAACCTTGATATCACGTTTTGTCTTGTTCCAATCTCCTCAGCAATACTCCGTTGAGTAGCCCCAGCTTGGAGCATGCCTACTGCCCTTAACATTTCCTCTCTCGTTAAATGGCGCCGCTGCATGATGCACACAATAACATTAATTCGAAATTAACCGATAATTTGTTATAAAACTTAAATTTGACACAAAAAAATAGCCAAAAACTACTGTAGGTAAATGAAGCCTTCGGACTTCGCTACCATTATGCCGCGTAAATCTTTTGTTTTTAATTTATTTTTTCAAATTCATATTTAGAATCGTTCAAAAAGGTTTACAAAATAAGCTTTCTTCAAAAGAATTTAAAACTGGCCCGTATTTTTTGAGTTTAAGAACTTTATACAAAATATCCCTAGACGGTGTTGATGTGTGTACATAAAAGAAGAAAATGCGATCCCTATTATTGTTACGGTAAATTCTGAGAAAAAGGGTAACTTGATTTCATACGGAACCAACCTGCCCCAGCTACAGACGGACCGATTACTTGTATTTCCATCGACTCATTTTCAGCGTTTTTTGATACTTCCGGCTAAACAAAACCCCTTATAGCATTCATTGGCAGACATATGAGAACACTGCTGCATGTGCTCTTGAAGGGATATTATGGACGAATATTTCAAATGATAGGCTATTTTATTTGAATATTAAATCTCCTGAATTTTCCAAGCGTTATACAAAAGTCAATCGTTCGGCTACATTGATTTACAATGTAAAATTCATTCCTTTCCATTACCATAAGCCGCTATCTTTACGTATCATGTTATTTTAGGATAGATTGCCTAGAAGGGGTCACCCTAAAAGGAAATTGAATTACTTATACGAGGGTGATATTCCAGCAATTTATATTCAGTAAAATATAAATTATCGTATTCAAAAATAGCTCAGATTCGTATTTTTATTACGGCGATAAAATAAATTAGTTTGGATTTCTTTATGTCTGTTAAGTTTTTAGATAGCTGTGGATCGGTAAAGTCGGTTTGAACTTTTCAATTTTATGGGAACGCAGCCGCAGTTAATCGCAGTAATCTTATAAACCGTTCCAGCATCGAAGTTTCTTCTGTAGATGATTAAATTCATCACTATGAACGCTCGTAAAGTTCGTTGCTAACGTTAATGCAACGCGATTTTGCGACGTTTTTATCGTCGTCGAAGTGGATCTATTGAACATGCTGTCTTTTTGCTTTTCCCCACTTTTCTTGATTAATTTCTTAAAAGTTTTTTACTTATCTGTACCGTCCAGACTTATTTGGCAGTTAAACAGTAACATTGAACTTATCAGCTGCGATACTGTAGGTCGTAAAATATGCTTTCAGTGTTAACGGTGTTGAAACCTGTTAATTTTTAGTACTGACCATAACCTTTTAATAACTGAAACGAAAGGTCATGGGGGTTATTGCCGTGACCATCACACTTGTCAAACGGGTTGGTGAATGATGCATCCTTTACATGCCTTCTTCGGTAACCTCTTTTGGAAGTAGGACAGTGGCGTGCATTGGTTTTCAGAATAGGTAGGCAGGAATTTAATTTCGTCGTATTAACTTGAACGAGTAAAGACCAATGACAATGTGCGAATAGTATGGGAGCCGAGTAGGCCGTCTGGCGACTGCCTACTGCCGCGCGAGTTTGTATGAAGATTTTGTTTTTGGTTAGGTATGATAATTTAGTGAGTTTCCTAATTGTGGGGCACACACACTAAAATGTAATTAACAGGATTATGGTGATTTTTCGAGGTAGGTTCTGCTTGTATGCCTTTATGCAATGCACGCCACTGAAGTAGGACCAAGTTAAAATAAGATGACTTAGATTTTTTTTGTTTCTTTTTGCGAATATTGTGTGCCTTACTTAACTTGGGTCAAATAAACTTATTTTCTTTCATTCTTTCTATAAGTGTTTATTTTATGATCTGTCAATTTCTACTTCTTAAAAATTAAAATATAAATGGAAGATAGATATAAGTTGAATAGAAGAATACAAATTAGTAATTGGCTATTAAATACAGTACATTAGCACATCGATTTAATTAAAAAGTTGGAAGATATGTTCCACACTATGCCGCAAACTATAAGGCATTAATATTAAATATTTATCACCATTTTGCGCAACAATGCGGGGCCGTCGCAAACTATTAATATTAAGTATAGAAAATTAAAATTGAAAAGCCGCGGTGGGTGAAATGGAACTTCATTATAAAGGTCTCAACTATTTGCAAGGACGATTAATATTCCTTTTTACACACGGACAATCTTTTTGTGGCCAACCAACTACATATTTTTCGAGCCAAACCAGCCAATATAACTTAGGTACAGGAACAAGAACGCTCTATGATGTAGGTACACATTCGTGACTCAAATGCCAATACTTTTTAACTTTCCGTTATGAGGTTCAAATATTAAGATTATATATATATATAATATCTACCGCCGCGAGCTAACTTTTGAACTAACCCAAAAACTAATCCAACTCCACTTAAACCATGTTTACGTATTACCAGAAGTTGTTTCTCATTCGTTGTTAGTGGACCCACCCGGCCGTGAGTACGCGGCAGGGGCGCGGTCCCCCGCCGCGGGTTGTCACTGCTAATTTGCACACAATTGTTCATCCCGGACTGAAAGTATAGAAATGAGAGGAGAAATGTAGTCGGGACTCAATGTAACTCACTAATTGGACCCACGAAATTGTATTCCTAGCAGTCGTAACGATGGATGTTCGTTAAAACTTCATGTCGAATGGAAAATGTAAATGCAGATACTTTCTCAGTGACTTTGTTAATCGCGAATCGTCAAGCGGACTTCGTTACGATTTCTGTATAATTTCGTATAAATAAAGGCCCTGTAGGAGCATTTCAACTCTATATTTATATCTGACTCCAAAAAGGCGGTTGCTCTCTATTATATCTATCTACGAGTGATTTTTTTTATGTAAGTAGGTATGTCCGATGACAGTACACCGAGTTTGCGGATTATTTTCTTTAAACCCTTTTGTTAAATGTAATTGTTTTACAAAGTACTTTATAAAAATAACCAAAATAATTCAAGAAATTTCTGCCCTTTCCGTGGATTCTTGTAAGGACTTGTTTTTCTAAAATTAATTATCTTTATTAACAACAGTCGTTTCAATAGGCCTTCTTTTATTATCGTTAACTTCGACCATCCACCCGCCAATGTTAAAATTAAATAACAATACGCTTCCCTAAAATACTCAGGGAAATTCATTGTCTGTTTTTCAATCGATTTCGCATCTAATTAATTTCAGTATCGGCCTAAATATAACTTAAGATATTCCTTTAATAATATTTTACATTGTATTATCTATCGTGCAATCATAATCGTTTTCAAAGCACTTTCTAACAAGTTTGAAATAACTTGGAATCGAATGGCAATGATTTGTGAAATAGTGTTGGGAAGCAATTAGCACAATTCAAGTTGGGCGATGAAAGAGATCGCGTGTGGCGAAGGAAGATAGTAGTTTGGAGTAATTACGATTGTTGTGAGCGCCGACAATCACTTAGAAGCGCCTTATCTGAGGCCTACTTAACGCGCGGACTTGGCTATTAAGTCATAAATCGTCGGTTAGTCACGCAACGAGCTGACGATTTGGCTCCTAGCAAGTTATCTTCACCTTGGCATCTAATTAAGAAAATCTTTTTTTCCCTTTCCCCCCTTAATTGGAACCCTAAATTATACGGATACGTAGGGTAATAAACTGGGTCCATTTTTGGAACACGCTCCCGATTTTGGAAATGATAACAGCCGATTTGATAGCAAGATATAATATGAAATACGTGTTGTTTACATATTTTCCCGTGTAAGCTATTTTGATACAAATGTTTGCGGTAATTACGCCGAAGTTAATTTTGATGTTTACTCTAGCTACAATTAAATTGATAGTTGTGCACGTAGTTTGGTAATTAATTATAAGGAGTTTTCGTGCGTGAATCTCTTTGTCGAGTTTCTTGCAAGCGCGGTGGAAGTATGTACACAGCTTCCTCTATTGTAATATTTGGGTGGTAGATACCTGTACCTACCAACCTACATAAGTGTGGGTATGTGGTTTAATCTCTCAATTACGTCGTATCATTGGCGGGTAGATTTAGCGACGTCCCGCCGGGTGGATCGTCTCACTCAACGGACACTGGCTATCCATTTAACAATTGGACATTCAGTTTGACACATGCCAGTGTGGCGCACATCCCCACAGCCCTCGGCTCGATGCATCCCAATTTCTAGTGTGTCTGGCCACGATATTACCCATTACGTAAATATTATTTGCTTTGCTGCTCTTTGCAGTTGTTGTTTTGGTTTCCTTTATGTTCGAGTTGTTGAATTCGGTAGGCATGTTTACATACTTATTTACGTGCAAAAAAACTAGTGCTAAATGGAGACCGGTAAACAATCCGATAGTAATATATAGGTACTAACATCGTTTGACTGCCCCGTTGGTCTTGTGGTTACAAGCGCGACTGCTGAGCGTCGTCCCGGGTTCGATTCCCAGGTCGAGCAAAGTGTTACTGGGTTTTTCCATTAGGAATTTTTCAGTAACAGCCCGGAGTTTGGAAGTTGGCGGTTTAATACCCCCGTGGCTTGGAGAGCACGTAAAGTCGTTGGTCCTCCGCCTGATCTCTCCAGTCGTGTCGGATTGCCGTCCCATCGGACTATGAGAGAAAAGGAACAGAGAGTGTACCTGTGTTTGCACACACACTTTGTGCACTATACATAATAAATATATATACCTGCAATTGAACATATAATAATGCTCTGGTGAAGAGGTATACAATTAAAGACAAAATAATTGACTAAATAGCTGACGATCCAAATATTAGGTTTCAATACTCGGTACTTAGGAACTTCAACCCACTGTGACGTCAGAAAGACAAACCAACTAAAGTCTGCGGTGAGCTTACAAGTACTTTTAAATACCCTAGACATTACAGTTCCATTGTTTGAACAGAAAGGTTCGAGGCATAGAGCCTTAATATTTATTATAGGTATTGACCGCCATTTGGATTGGAGATGGCCATTGTTATAGAATTATAATAGTCAAAGTTAGAATGGAGGCAGTTTTGCGCCTGTTTGTTAACCAACTATGTACCTACTTACGTTTTTTTTTTCTAAGTTCAGGTTTGATGAACCTTTTGTCACAAAGATTATCATCTTCTTACACTTTTCCCAACTAAGTTGGAGTTGGATTCCGGTCTAACCGGATGCAGCTGAATACCAGAATTATACATGAACTGACTGTCTATCTGACCCCCACGAGTGCCCACGACCCAGTTACTAGGTCCCCTTGGCTGGACTGGATGTCAGACTTTCTGGTTTCTGGCTACCCGTAACGACTGTCAAAGATCCACGAATGACCGCCGGGACCAACGGATTAACGTGCTTTCCGAGCCCAGGAGTGGTCTCAGTATGTAAAGATGGTCACCCATCCATGGACCGACCGCGGCTAACGTAGCTTAGCCTTATCGAATGACCCTTGCGGCTGTTATGACTTAGCCACAAGATCCTTGGTCACATAGTTTATGTAGGTACTTAATAATAAAGATAGTTCCAGTAAAAACTTCTTATTTTATATTGCCTACTTTATAAGTCATCAGACAAGAAAAGAATCCTCAACTACTTGTACTTATTATTTATTATCTTTCTTTCTTAAGATTTGACATTAAAATTCTAGTCAGATCTTTAAAGTAAAAGATCCATTATTTTAAACTTGAATCGCGTGAAGATATATCTAGGTACGTACAAGATAAGTATTTAATACCGAGTCTCATAGTTTTCTTCATGAATACCTCCTAAATAATATTTTGAAATTATTGCACCTATTCAACTATAGAGATGTTAATAAATAAGTCTTTTTTGAACCGCAATATATCATGACAACTAAACGTTTAAAAAATTTGGATAAAAATGAAATCTGAAGAGTTGATTCCTAGGTCAATATTCTAAGTCCGTTTGAACTATTTTGGTACGTTTTACAGTCTTTAAAAACACCGTTTTAACTCACCCTCCTCAAAGGTTCACTTTAGCGCAAAAGTAATGCCACTGACCCTCCTGGAGCGTCCAATAGCAATATGTATGCATGGTGTATGAGTTCTATGAAAAGTGGGTGGACCCGAATGTGTTAAGGTACCTTGAGTTTGGCAGATGATTCATCACCTCAAAAAAAAAATAGACAAATAAAAATACAAAAAATAGACATTTATGTCAATTTATAACAAGTTTTAAATGTCAATATCACTGATGGATGTGCAGTCAACGTAGAGCAGAGTGTAGGAAATTACTTGGAGTATGGGGGTAAGTATATATCTTAAAATTCTTTTTTAAGACACAAAATATGAAATTTGGAAAATAAATCAACTAGTTCTAAAAACTGAAGTGTTCATGAACTCAGTTTCACGAAGACGAGACGGGACTTGAGCCTCCAGTGGAATAGCAAGTTAAAAACCAGTAAACAAGCCAGTAAGTATTAGGTAAAGGTCTGTGTCTTCTTCCATAACCATTAAAAAAACCAACACACACATACTTCAACTAGGATTTGAAGTAAAACGTTTATTTACGATTGTAGTGGTGCCAGGGGGCGTGTCCCTCCATTCAGCCGATAGTTAATGTCCAGCCCAGAAGCACAGTTCTGCCAAGAATAACAACTGAGGCCTTTGTGGTCGAATACTCGTTGTATTTAAATAGCACTTATTCCCTTTTCCAACATTGTTCAAAGTTTCACAATAAATTGTGCCTCGACTGACGGTCGGTAAAGTTTATTGTCGTTTATTGTGAGTTTTTGGGAGGAATTGTGAATTAAAGTAATGTAACAGATGTGATTTTTTCGTGTAAGTCTCAGTAAATATCTACACAATTGTTTAGAAGGTTAAATAATTTTGCGTAGATTCTCACAAAACATAAAATAACATCCTCCCTGTATTCTCCGAAGGGTAAGGTAAAGGTGTACCTAGTACACCCACATTAGCCCACGCTAGGTACCTGTGCCGGTTGATATATGTATACCGCAGCAATCCAAAGAGCTGATTAACCATTAGATAATGATAGGAAATTGTAGAAAGTTGCTGCTCCTCACAGTTTCATGTAAGTAACTTTACATTCCGTACAATGTTTTTAGAAAGTGGTGTGGTATTATTTGCTGATATACTAAGTGGAGAGAAGAAGACTGTCGTCTTTCTCACAAAAACAGAAATTCGGTCAGTTAGATGCCTTCCCATCTCAGACTTCGATCTACATGGTCTTCACATGATCTGACCGAGATTATGCCTGGACTTTGAAAGAGACTGTGACCTCTGAGTTTCTTGCGGCTTTTCTTCTCAGACTAGTCAGATAGGAAACACCGACCTCATCTATCCTATCTTATAAATTATCCATAGTTTTCGTAGATTAGATTCCTTTATTATATATTTTGTTATTTTTTTTATTATTGTTTTAAATAAACAAGTTTATAGTTAATACCAACTATGTATGTAAGAGCGGAGTCTCCTAATACAGGCTTTATTAGCTTGAAAGGAGGCTCCAATCACTACCTAGTAATGTAAGAAAACTTGTTAAAACTAATAAACATTTTTTTCATTTTTTTTTTTGGATTTTTTAAATCTAGTTTTTAAAATATGATTGACGTGTAAAAGTGTTAGTGCATGCTTACTTACTGAAATAAAATAATTTATCATTTATCACTCATGGAAGATATTATAATTAAATCTAGGTAGAACTCGAGTGCTACCTTAAAAACAACATGTTATTACATCTCAGTTACAATTATGTTATTTCATATTTGTTTAGTAAACTCTAAAACACTATCATTTAAACTAGCTTCAACAACAGTATCTGCATTGTTCTACTTACCTGAAAGAGATAAGCATGACATACATTTCGGCTTTTACACTGCTACATAACAACATGCGTGCACACAGCATAATTTGTAATTTTTAAAATATGTTGTCCCTTTTTTGCATGGGAAGAATGCCAAATGGTGGCAAACGAGGTGCATAGGTACCTAGCTTGAAGTCATGGCGGGCAGTGGAAAATGAAACGTGAATAAACTACAAGGTTTACTTTGTTTTGGAGTACTATGAGTTTTTGTAAATATAAGCTAGGTACTTAGTACCTATGAAGGTAGTTTAATCATAGAAAAATTCACGCGTTATACAAAAATTCCACGCCTGTTATAGTGGTTAATCTGATTTTTTTCGATAACAGTGCTAAAGCCCTGTTATACAGGTGAAGGGAACATGCCATTTATAGTTAGCAATTTGAAATTCCAGGTAGAACATACTATAGCATAGTGGTACTTTTGTAACAAAAAGCAAACTAAGAAATGGTAAAATGACCTTTTAATTAGATTAATCTTTTATGGGCGGACCAGAAAATAAGTGGCCATAAAATTATTCACACTGCAGCTGCATTGCTATCACTGTTTAAAATTACAGATTTTACACCTTCCTTAGTTACCTTTCTGTGCTTATAATGTGTATGAAAAAACAAACACCGTTTTTATCTAAAAGATGAATCACTCGCTCGGAAAGCATTGTAATGGACTTTAATTCCAATATAGTGTATTTACCTGGTTTATTTGTCGAGGAATCGCGTGTACTCGGGCGGGGCCCTCCAGTCGCCTGTAGCGGGCAGGGCAATCGGAAGATTGATAAAACATAGGGCAAACCCACAGATAAATTGCTGCTGCATACAAACGAAGAGATTTGTTCCATCAGCGATAACTTCATACCGTGTTTGTTCAGAACGTCCATAATACAGTGTTTTAACAGGAGTTTCAAACCGCGCAATAGGGATTCCAGTTCGAGGGTAGAGAAACTTAAACAGTTCCTCAAATGAATAGGCAGTTGAAATTAGTTCGGGGATGATGTTAATAGGTATAATGCTTTCAGTGATATTTGTATTGTAATAGCGCTCTGAATTAATATTCATCACCGTTTAAACAACGATTTAATCACCATTTTATTTTAATAATTCATTACCTGACATAATTATTCGTGATTAACAGCCGAGGTTGTAATAAATCTGTTTTTATTGTCAGTTAATAACATGGCTGTAGTTATTTACTGACGATACATTTTGGACAGGTTAGATTCATAAATATGATCATTTTACATTCCGACGTAAGTGTATTAATTATCGGCGGAGAAAGCGGAGGAGCCCGCAAAGGAGGGGGGTTCTGGTCGCGTGTCCGCATCAGAGACCTCAAGCGACGAGGCGGCTGAGGTAGGCGGCCCTGATGCGGACCGCAAAGAGAGGTTTGCGGCGGTCGTGGAGGCCGCGATCCGGGATGTGGCCCTGAAGAAGTTACAGACTTCTAAAAACAGGGCCATAGTCTCGGCCAAGGCCTCCATCATGGCGGCGGCGGAAGCCATCCACATCGGGCCCCCGCCGGACGTAACGTCCGATATGCGGGCGGAGGTGGCCCGCTTGACGGCTGCCATGGAGCTCCTCCGAAAGGAGAATGAGGAGCTCCGAGCGGACCTGGCCGGGATGCGAGCGGCCGCCAGAGCGCAGACAATCCCACCACCAAGCCAGCCCGTGCCGGTGGAGAACCAGGTCCTGAACCTGGTTCGGCAGGAGCTGGCGACCTTCCAGGCGCGGTTCGCCGTCCTGGAGGGTATCGTTCTGCGCCCTCCCTTGGCGGGTAGGACGGCCCCAGGGCCTAAGGCGGCCTCGTACGCGGCCGCTGCCGCCCCTAAACCCGGGCCGTCTGGCCGGGCCCAGGCGCCGGCCAAACCGGCGTCGGCAAGAGGAGCCCCGGCGCCGGCGAAACCGACGTCGGCTGGTGGAGCCTCGGCGCCGGCGAAATCGGCGCCTGCCGCCAAACCCGCGGTGCCAGCCCGGAAAAAGGGCAGAACGGCTGGGGAGGGGAAGGCCCCAGAGCCTACGCCTCCCCAGAACAAATCTCCCACGACCAACACCGAGTGGCAGGTGGTCGGGGAGAAAAAGAAGGCGGCCAAGGCGGCCAGAAAAAAGGCGCAGAGGAGGCGCCGCAAGGAGCGAGCCGTTGCGGCTAGGCTTCGCTCCCCCAAGACCGCGGCTGTAGTCATCACACTACAGCCGGACGCGGTCAAGAGGGGGGTGACCTACGGCGACGTGCTCGCCAAAGCGAGAGCGACAGTGGATCTCCAGGAGCTGGGGATCACCGGAGGCCTCCGGCATAGGGTGACCGCCACTGGTGCCCGCATGCTGGAGGTCCCCGGTGCGACGAGTGGCCCCACCGCAGACGCCCTGGCTGAAAAGCTAAGGGCGTCCCTCAATGCGGACGAGGCTCGAGTCTCCAGGCCCGTCAAGTGCGCGGATATCCGCATTGTGGGCCTGGATGACTCGGTGACGGGGGCAGAGGTGGTAGCCGCCGTCGTCAGGACGGGCGGGTGTCTGGCCGACCAGGTGAAGGCGGGCACCCTACGTCCTGACTTCACGGGTATGCGAACCATAACGGTAAGCTGTCCCGTGACGGCGGCGAGGAAAATTGTGGAGGGTGGAAGGCTCCTGGTGGGCTGGGTGTCAGCGCAGGTCAAGCTGATGGAGCCCAGACCTCTAAGGTGCTATCGATGCCTCGTGGGGCACCACGTGGGCGTCCAGTGCACCTTAGAGGACCGCAGCACTCTGTGCTTCCGCTGCGGCAAGCCCGGACATACGGCCGGCTCGTGCAACGCCGCGCCGCACTGCGTCGTATGTGCGGCTGCTGGCAAGCCGGCCGATCACCGGGCGGGGAGCAAGTCCTGCGCTCCACCCGCCGAAGCCAGGAGGAAGGGCAGGCCCTCCGCCGTCGTCGCCACCACCACCGTCGCCGCCACTGTCGCCGCCACCGCCACCGCCGCCGCCGCCGCCGCCGCCGCCACCACCGCCGCCGCCGCCGCCGCCGCCGCCGCCGCCACCACTGCCGATAGGGCCCGGGAGGGGGCTGAAATGGAGGAGTAATAACTCCTCCACTACGCCTTCTCCAGGCGAACATCAACCACTGCGCCTGCGCTCAGGACCTGTTGCTCCAGAGCATGGCGCAGTGGTCGATTAACGTCGCCGTGGTCGCTGAGCCGTACTTTGTCCCGCCCAGGGATGACTGGGTGGAGGACCTAAACGGCTCAGTGGCCATAATTTCGTCGGCCGCCGCCGGTACCCCGTCCCTCGAAGGTGTCACGAGGGGACAGGGGTGCGTAGCAGCACGGTTCGGAGAGATTGTAGTAGTGGGAGTATACTTCTCTCCGAGCCGAACTCTCGCCGAGTTCCAGAACTCTTTAACAGAGTTGAGTGTCGTCGTCGCCAGAAACCACGCCTTCTCCGTGCTAGTGCTCGGGGACTTCAACGCCAAGAATTTGGCCTGGGGTTCCCGTTGCACGGATGTGCGGGGCAGGATGGTGGAGGACTGGGCTCTGGAAACAGGCCTGGTCGTCCTAAATCGGGGTTCTGTTCCTACGTGTGTGCGGATGCGGGGCGAGTCGGTGGTGGACATCTCGTTCGCCAGCCCCGCTCTGTCACAGCGTGTCATTGACTGGCGCGTCATGGAGGAGGTGGAGACCTACTCCGATCATCGGTATATCCGGTTTGAGGTCTCCACCCAGACCTCTAGCGCGCTGGTCCAACAGGCCCCGAGTGGTCCGCGGTGGGCGCTGAAGCAGCTGGACCGGGAGCTTCTCCTGGAAGCCTCGATCGTGCAGGCCTGGGTGTTTTCACCGGACAGGCCTGCTGACATTGACGATGAGGTGGAGTGGTTCCGGGAGGCCATGTCCGAGATCTGTGACGTGGCAATGCCCCGAGTCCGGCCAGGACGCGCCCGACGTCAGGTGTACTGGTGGTCGCAGGAGGTTGGGGCGCTACGCAAGGCGTGCGTCGACGCGCGACATCGGTACACCAGGCACCGCAGGCTCCGCATCCGCCCTCCGGATGCGGAAGCCACGGAGGTGGAGCTGTACGAGGGGTACAGAGCGGCGAAGACCACCCTCCAAGAGGCTGTCAAGCGGGCCAAGGATACGGCCCGCGAGGAGATGTTGGAGACTCTGAACCGAGATCCATGGGGGCGCCCTTACAGAATGGTGCGGAATAAACTCCGCACCTGGGCCCCCCCGCTGACGCAGAGTCTCCGACCCCAGCTGGTGGAGGAAGTGGTGAGCGCTCTGTTCCCTTCACGGGGGGAGCATACTCCCCCGCCTATGGCTCCGCCACTTGCGGTGCCCGAAGCGGACCACACGGACGACGACGACGACACCCCTGAAGTGACCGGGGTAGATCTGAGAGCGGCGGTAGGCAGGCTGAAGGCCAAAAATACCGCCCCGGGACCCGACGGCTTGCCGGGTAAAGCCTGGGTCCTGGCCTCGAGGGCTCTCGGGCCTCGACTGGAGGCGCTCTTAAGCGCATGCATGGAGAGAGGCCAGTTTCCACTCCGTTGGAAGACGGGGAAGCTGGTCCTCATTCAGAAGCCAGGGCGCCCTGCGGACTCTCCGTCCGCATACCGGCCCATAGTGCTGCTCGACGAGGTCGGCAAGCTCTTTGAGAGAGTGATTGCGGGCCGCCTCGTCGGGCACCTGGTGAGGACGGGGCCGGATCTTGCGGAGTGCCAGTTTGGCTTCCGCAAGGGGCGCTCGACGGTGGACGCCATCATGCGCGTGAGAGCCCTCACGACGGGGGACGCGGTGTCCCGGGGTGGGGTGGTCGTGGCGGTGTCACTCGACATCGCCAACGCGTTCAACACCCTGCCCTGGAGCTGCATAGGGGAGGCACTCCGGTATCACCGGGTGCCGACTTACCTCCGTCGAATAGTCGGGGCGTATTTGACGGACAGAGCCGTCATCTACCCCGGTCGCGACGGGAACTGGAACCGGCGAGAGATGTCGTGCGGTGTCCCACAGGGATCGGTTCTGGGGCCGCTCCTGTGGGACATCGGTTACGACTGGGTGCTGCGGGCCGACCTCCCTGATGGCGTCAGCGTAGTTTGCTACGCTGACGACACGCTGGTCCTGGCGCAGGGGAGGTCGCATCAGGCGGCGGCCGACGCGATGACACGCGGGGTTGCGATAGTCGTGGAAAGGATTCGGCAGTTGGGTCTCGAGGTGGCATTGCACAAGTCCGAGGCCATGTCCTTTCATGGGCCCCGGTACGGGCCACCTTCGGGATCCCAACTGATGGTAGGAGGGGTTCACATCGGCGTCGAGACAACGATGAGATACCTGGGTCTCGTCCTCGACAGCCGGTGGAACTTCGTCGAGCATTTCCGACGTTTGGCCCCCAAACTGGAACGGGCCGGGGCCGCCTTAAAGCGGCTCCTGCCCAACCTTAGGGGGCCAAACGCCTCCTGCCGGAGGCTTTACGCGGGGGTCGTGCGGTCCATGGCCCTTTATGGGGCCCCGGTATGGGCGCGTTCACTGCGGCTTCGAGCCGCACACTACCTGAACGCGCCCCAAAAGGTGGTAGCCATAAGGCTTATCCGGGGATACCGCACGATCTCGGGCGAGGCAGCAAGCCTCCTTGCCGGACTGCCACCATGGGATCTGGAGGCGATAGTCCTCGCGCGCCTGTATGACTGGCGCGCGGAGGCACTACGTCGGGGGGAAACTCTGCACCCGCGGCAAATCGCTGCGGAGCGGACGGACCTCCGGCGCGGTCTCATGGTGGAATGGAAGGCGCGACTATCGCAACCCAGCGCAGGGCACGCCACGATAGCGGCGGTAAGACCCCTCTTTGAGGAGTGGCTAGAGAGGCGTCACGGCGCTCTCACCTACCGCCTGACGCAGGTCCTCTCCGGACACGGATGTTTCGGGAGGTTCCTGCACATAATCAGGCGGGAGGGGACGCCCGGGTGTCATCACTGCGAGGATCGCCCAGAGGACACGGTGGAGCACACGGTGGAGGTCTGCCCCGCTTGGGCAGAGCACCGCCGTGTCCTCGTAGAGGCGATCGGCAGCGGCGGCGACCTCTCGCGCCCGGCCCTGGTGCAAGCCATGGTCCGGGGCGAGAGGGAGTGGGAGGCGGTCACCTCCTTCTGCGAAGCAGTCATGCTAGCGAAGGAGGTGGCGGGATGGGCGAGGGAAAGATCCTCACGCCTCAGCCGCCGAGGAAGACGCTCCGGGCGTCGGGAGCCGCGTGACGACTCCCGGCCACCGTAGGCGCGGGCCTGCGGGCGGAGAGCAATGGGTAGCTCTCCGTCCGATCAGGACCAGGCCCGTGCCGGACGGCGTGTATGTGTTCCACGCGCGCCTCAAAGAGATGTCAGCGTAGTTGACGGGGCCCGACAGGGCCGAAGCCTGCCGGGGTAGCGGGATTGTCCGAAAGGGTTACCGCTGCCCTGGTACGTAAAGGGCTAAGGAAGGAACACGGGTGGGTTTTAGTCAGTAAGAGTCTGACACTCCCTTCTGCTCCACCCAGAGCGGGAGGAGTCATTTGATGATTTCCCATCCTGAAAAAAAAAAAAAAAAAAAAGTGTATTAATTATCTAATTAGTTCTATTTCACATAATTTGTGCGATAAAAGCAGCAATACTGTAAGGGTATGTGTATTTGAAGTTAGAAATTCATGATTTTATAACGAGGATAAGTTATAATTACACGAGGCACATCGGTTTCGTAATAAATCCATTGGTACATTTCCACTTCTGTTACCGAGCAAGATTCATGTATTATGTATTGCTGGGGTTGTATCGTAGGGCTACAAATGAAAGTATCTAAATATGTCGAGATACAAGGGTATACTCGGTTATATTATGTGTATGGGGTTCGATTAGGGTCGACAAGCCTTCGTCCCTGTCGCCTCACATGATGGATGGGGCCCACATCAGATTTCGGATAGTTTTTTCAGCATATTATATTTTACTATGAACTTACGAGAGTCAAAGTTCCGAGGTCACTGCAAATATCACTTTAGTCATTTTTTACGGACGATAACGTCAGGTTTGTTTTGGTCTTTTTTCTTCAGATTCAAAGGCAACTTTAGTAGCTATTTCTTTTGCTGAACCTCTTTTTTCACAAGTCACTCGTAATGAAACTTACTCGTACGAGTCGTACGTTCCTTTCATTTCATGAGCTCACTTTTTAATAATGACCCAAATACAAGAGGCTTTTCGACAGCCTGAAAAACAAATATTTATTCAAAAAAAGGGGAAAAATTCCGAAGAATTGGCACACCTGGGAAATAAGAGCTTGGAATAGGACGGTAATATGAGAGATGTGGTGTTAATTTAGCATCGATATTGCGGAGTGCCGAGTCGAAAGTAAAACATAACCATGTACCTACCTGCCTATGTAAATTGGGTGCTTTCCTCACATTTACATACGTACATACCTTTCAGTGGGTTATTAAACACGCCGTCGCTTGAGTAAACATCGTAAATCACACAAAACTAGGGGCTTTGTACACACAATTTGCGATTCTAATTTCATACTAGGTAGGTAGGTAGGTATTGTTTATGTACCCTGGTCATAATTATTGTTTTTTTTTTTTTTATACCAGTGACATAATTAACCTTAACAGTTATACGTAAAAGGTTTTATTCTTTAAGTAATTTAAAAGTATGAGTTAAAATTATTATTTAACTTTTTCGTAAACTAAACATTTTTTTTTTATGATTACACTTTTAAAACCCTTAAACATTTTCAATTGATACGTTATTTACATATACCTACACCGAAAGGTTGATGGCCAGATTGGTGCCTACAACCCTCCAATGTTATGGCAGCGTTCTTGAAATGTTGGTCCGTTCGGAGTAACTTTTTCAGCTAAACATCTAAACTGTGCAACAGGCCTTACCAAAGAACAATGGCCGCCGTCTCTAGAAGGGATGAAATAGAGCACATTGTGTTACATGAATGGTTGGCATAGAACACCTTGTATATTGAAAATTGCCGCGCAATGACTACAATACATGTGTGATCAAATACCTATACCTCACGCAACCGAGAATTACCAGAACATTACTTATTCATATAACCCTTCGTCCATAAACTATGGATAAGTCATATAACTATTGCTATTGGATTTTCATTGGAGCGATAGTAGTAAGTAGTAATTGATTAGTTTTGTTTGGCTACCCTACACAATTGAAGCGTTTGATTTAAAGCAAAAAGTTTAATTACATTCGATCAAAAATTTCTTTCCTTAGGAGATTTTTCTCCTATTTTCGTGACTATCAGACCAATCATTCAACAAACAAGTTTATTTGCACAAATATTTCAATGTACTAAAAAGTTTAATCTTTCACGCTTATAGAACTAAAAGGATCGCTCTACTTAAACTAAATTAAGTGTAAGAAATGTGAACAAATACGAGTACCTATCGCATTACGAGATCGAGTGCTTTTAGTCGAATGAACATAATGACGAAGATACATGGGTGGGCTGTTTGACGCGCATCTTGTCCTTTCAACGTGACTACAGAGCGTAAGATGGAATTGTTTTACTAGTACTCTGGGAAACCAAACTGTTTTTTGTCCACAATACTGTCCTCTTCTGCTAATCTTCGTCCGGATGATAGAATAAATGATACTTAGCTTGTTTATTTTAATGTTTTTAAATTCAACATAAAATTTTTGAAAGTTAGAAATTTATTATTTTGTAGTCCTGGAAGAATTAATAAATTTTTCTTACGGACTTTTTGAAACAAAGGGAGAGAAGTAAACAAACCTTTTTGCACCCAAAATTATTGTCGCTATGGGCGAATTTCACCAAACTTTTATACCTAGAATAAGTCAGTTGAGAATAAATTTTATATTTTTGGCAGATTTTCCATACTAGAACTGTCAGGCGTCAATTTTATTCCACGGATAAAAGATATCTGATTTTGGTAAAATCGGCCTTAAGTAGGTACGTCTGAAAAGTGGTGCAAAATATTGAAAAATCGATCACTGTAATACGTAGGTGTCCTAGGTATAAGAACCTGTTAAAATTATTATGCTAATATAAAAGTTGGGATATTTGTCGGTTGAAACATACGTCTGTGTGTCACAAGTTGGAATTGATGCGTGAAAATAGCACGTCCTTAAATTTGCAGTTAAGTCCTAAGTATCGTATCTAGGTTTCCCAGTCGTTAAGCCCTTTTCAAATAAACACGTATCGCCAAATATATTTAAACCACAAGTAACTAGCAAACAAATGCTCTAACATAAAGTAGGGATATACACTATTACTAAAGTGAAGTTAACGGGAGAAGATCTTCTCAAAACAATCCAGTAGAGGTATTTCAAAACACAGAAAAGATGCAAACATACACTCACACACACAAACATGCACTCACACATGCACTCACACATACACTTACACATGCATTCACACATACACACACACCCTCTCACACATGCACGCACACACCCCACACATACACTTACACATGCACTCACACATACACTCACACATACACTTACGCATGCACTCACACATACACACACACTCCCTCACACATGCACTCACACACACTCACATATACACAATCAGCCGTGCACTTTCGTGCATGCTTTTAAAAAAAAGTGAATAGAAAATAATAGAAATACTCTTTATTATTTACACCATAAATATTATAGGTATAAATGTATAAATTTTACAGGTGGTGACACAATGGGTGGTCTCGCGTTCATTTATCATGTCATTGAAAGAAATAAGGCATAAGCATGGTGCGGTTAATATTGGACAGCAATGAGCAGAGTGACAATAATGACAATCAATGATGATTTGCCCTGAACTATGTCGCGAGAAAATTAAACCTACAGCTTCCATTTTACATGCGTGTATGTAACTGATAACAAACAATTAACACACTTCCCATTCATAACTGCTTTCGCATTTCGGAGTCAGTCAATACGGAGCGCATGACGCGATATCGGCTCAACCATTCGTCCGCAATATTGGTTTGATAGCGTTTTATTTCCAGCATCGATTGACATCACCGACATCAAAAATGATTGGTAAATTTGCATACGGCGGAATGAAGCTATTTAACTACTAGGGAAGGGGGGCGGGGGACCTATGTAGTATGTACCTACCTAAGTACTGTACTCGTAGAAATGTTGATCTTGTAATACTTGAAGTGATACGAATTACGATTTTTACTTACCTATCTACTTGAATCAGTCAGCCACAGAATATCTGTTGCTATCTATATACAGCCTATAATGTTCCTCATGCCAGGACACACGCCTCCTTTCTGTGAGAAGGAGTGAGCCAAATCTACAACGCGGGCCCAGTGCGGGTTGGTGGATGTTACATATCTTCGAATTTTTGGTTTTAGGAGATGCCGGTTTTCTCAACATTGCTATCTATACTAGAACATAATTATGTAGAAGCAACCAAAATATCATACAATTAAATTATATGTCTAATGGTACGATCACGTAGGTACTATAATCAATGATGAGAGGTGAGAACTGTGCATTTCGTACTGCAGGGAATATCTCCTTTTAAAACTAAAAGTAGGCTATTAAAGTGATATGATATGTATCTGCGAGTAAAAGTTAGCTAGCGAGTGCCCGAGGCGCATGATTTATGTAACTACACAGTATAAATTTCGCTGGACAGATCTGTAGTGAAAAATTTGTTTATTTTTGTGAAACTACTCTACGTGGACACATACAGAATAGTTTAATATTATATGGATTTAACATCTCCTTTTTTTTTATTGTAGATATTCCTTTTAGTCTGCTCGCAACCTTTTTGTTTGCGTCAATAACTTTACGTCACGGACGTCTGACTGGCAATCAGGATATTATGAGTTCGAAACTCATCTGTTTCTGTTAGTTATTGACGTCAAACCGCTCTTAGCACCAAGATTTTATTATATAATCTTTTAACTAGTTGTCTGATTAAAGATCGAAATGAATGTACACATATATACATAACGTGCATAATCAGCCTATAATATTCCTATTGCTGGGACACAGGCCTCCCCTCTGTGAGAGGGAGAAATGAATGATGATGTGGAAATGAATGTATAAAACAATGGAAAATAAATAAAATGGAAAGTAAACAAAACAGACCAGATTAGGGTCTAAACATAACCAATTCTACTAAACCCATTTCCATAAATCGATAATATAAGCTTATTATTCAGTAAATTACTTATATGGCAAGTACTTTAACAATTCACTTACATTAATTAAAGTGATTAATCTACTCAATGTTTGGACATGTTGCCATACCCTTTTTTCCCCGTCCGGTCCTGTTTTCATAAAAGTAACGCTTATCAAATTGGATTAAGTGGAAAGGGCAATAGCCCCAAGGACATGACGAAACATGCCATAACAATGGTGAACGGCCATAATTAATTTATTAAAGTGTTATTGACCAATTCGTTTAATTTTAAAACCACTGTTATTTATGATGGAGAGGAAAATACTCTTCGTAAAACGTACGCTTTCATTTTGTTTAAAATTCGTGGAAATATTTATTTACTATATTTATTTACCCACTTACATTTTTTTCTCATTACAATATATTCACAATTTCCACACTCAAATTTACAAAATCCCGAAAAGCCAAACAATTAAATTTTTTTAAACTGTTTTATATTTTGACTGACAGTTACAATATACAAAGAGTATTTATTTAATCATCCTTCGTGTGACTTTAAAACCGAATACATAAATTATTCAATCAATGGATTATGTTCTTCAAAAATAAAAATAGATTCGAACTTAATACATAATTTCGTATCAAAATAAATTAATGCTACGTCGTAGACCCTAGCTACGACCCTTGCTACGCCGTAGTAATTCTTTGAAGGAATTCAACCAACTTATTTTTAACCGACTTCAAAAAAGGAGGAGGTTCTCAATTCGACTGTATTTTTTTTTAAATGTTTGTTACCTCAGAATTCCGTTATTTATAAGCCGATTTGCAAAATTATTTTTATTTGTAAGGATATACTTTCAGATGCTCGTGCAACGCCATGCCGCACTGTTATCTATGTGCGGCAGCTGGTAAGCCGGCCGATCACCGGGCCGGGAGCAAGGCCTGCGCTCCACCCGCAAAAGCCAGGGGCAGGGGCAAGCCCCCCGCCACCGCCGTCACCGCCGCAGCCGCCGCCACCACTGCCGTCGCCACTGCCGCCTCCGCTATCGTTGCCGCCGCATCCACCGCGGCTGGGCCCTCACAAGGGGATCAGGAGGGGGCTGTTATGGAGTGCCAATAATGGCCCCATTACGCCTCCTCCAGGCGAATATCAACCACTGCGCCTCCGCTCAGGATCTGTTGCTCCAGAGCATGGCGCAGTGGTCGATTAACATCGCCGTGGTCGCTGAGCCGTACTTTGTCCCGCCCAGAGACGACTGGGTGGAGGACCTGAGCGGCTCAGTGACCCTAATTTCGTCGGCCGCCGCCGGTACCCCGTCCCTCGAGGCTGTCAAGAGAGGACGGGGTTGCGCGGCAGCACGGTTCGGGGAGATAGTCGTGGTAGGGGTATACTTCTCCCCGAGCCGAACTCTCGCCGAGTTCCACAACTCCCTTGCGGAGTTAAGAGTCGTCGTCGTCGGGTTCCGTTCCCTCCCCGTGCTCGTCCTCGGGGACTTCAATGCCAAGAACTTGGGTTGGGGTTCCCGGCATACAGACACACGGGGCAGAATGGTGGAGGACTGGGCTCTGGAGACAGGCCTGGTCGTCCAAAACCGGGGTTCGGTCCCAACATGCGTGCGGATGCGGGGTGAATCAGTGGTGGACATCTCGTTCGCCAGCCCCGCTCTGTCGCCGCATGTCGTCAACTGGCGTGTCTTGGAGGAGGTGGAGACCTATTCCGACCACCGGTATATCCGGTTCGACGTCTCCGCCCAGACCTCGAGCGCGCCGGTCCGACCGGCCCTGGGTGGTCCGCGGTGGGCGCTGAAACAGCTGGACCGGGAGCTCCTCCTGGAAGCCTCGATCGTGCAGGCCTGGGTGTCACCACCGGACAGGCCTGCTGACATCAACGACGAGGCAGAGTGGTTCCGGGAGGCCATGTCCGAAATATGTGACGTGGCAATGCCCCGGGTCCGGCCCGGACGCGCCCGGCGCCAGGTGTACTGGTGGTCGCCGGAGCAGACGTCTCTGCGCGAGGCGTGCGTGGCTGCGAGACGCCGGTACACCAGGCACCGCAGGCTCCGTATCCGCCCTCCGGATACGGAAGCCGTGCAGGCGGAGCTGTACGAGGGGTACAGAGCGGCGAAGACCGCCCTCCGAGCGGAGATCTTGCGGGCCAGGGGGCTGGCCCGCGAGGA
The DNA here is from genome assembly GCA_947507525.1 of Apamea epomidion. NCBI lineage: Eukaryota > Metazoa > Arthropoda > Insecta > Lepidoptera > Noctuidae > Apamea > Apamea epomidion. The sequence continues at coordinate 11,718,385 of OX382231.1, forward strand.
GTCGCTGGGGACTCTGAACAGAGATCCGTGGGGACGCCCCTTCAAGATGGTGCGGGATAAACTCCGCCCATGGGCTCCCCCGCTGACGCAGAGTCTCCGGCCCCAGCTCGTGGAGGACGTGGTGAGCGCTCTGTTCCCTTCGCGAGGGGAACATACTCCCCCGTCCATGGCTCCGCCTCCTGCGATGCCAGATGCGGACCACACTGACGACGACGACGATGCTCCGGAGGTGACCGAGGTAGAGTTGAGAGTGGCGGTACGTAGGCTGAATGCCAGAAACACCGCCCCAGGACCCGACGGCTTACCTGGAAAAGCCTGGGTCCTGGCCTTGGAGGCTCTCGGGCCTCGACTAAGGGGGCTACTAAGCGCATGCTTGGAGAGGGGCCGGTTCCCACTTCGTTGGAAGACGGGGAAACTGGTCCTCATCAAGAAGCCGGGGCGCCCTGCGGACTCTCCGTCCGCTTACCGGCCCATCGTGCTGCTCGACGAGGTGGGCAAGCTCTTTGAAAGAGTAATTGCAGACCGCCTTGCCGGGCAGCTGGTGTGGGTGGGGCCGGATTTGGCGGAGAGCCAGTTTGGTTTCCGCAGGGGGCGCTCTACGGTGGATGCCATCATGCGCGTGCGAGCCCTCACGACGGGGGATGCTGTGGCCCGGGGTGGGGTTGTCTTGGCGGTGTCTCTAGACATCGCCAATGCCTTCAATACCCTGCCCTGGAGTTGCATCAGGGAGGCACTCGGGTATCACCGGATGCCGACCTACCTCCGTCGCATTGTCGAGGCCTATTTGACGGACAGGGCCGTCATCTACCCCGGTCACCGGGGAGAGTGGAACCGGCGAGAGATGTCGTGCGGTGTCCCACAGGGATCGGTCCTAGGGCCGCATCTGTGGGATATCGGGTACGACTGGGTGCTGCGCGCCGACCTCCCTGATGGCGTCAGCGTAGTTTGCTACGCTGACGACACGCTGGTCCTGGCGCAGGGGAGGTCGCACCAGGCGGCGGCCGAAGCAGCGACACGCGGGGTTGCGACAATTGTCGAGAGGATCCGGCAATTGGGACTCGAGGTGGCATTGCACAAATCTGAGGCCATGTGTTTTCATGGTCCTCGGGACGCGCCACCGTCGGGTTCACAAATAACGGCGGGAGGGGTTCACATCGGCGTCGAGCTGACGATGAAGTACCTGGGACTCGTCCTCGACAGCCGGTGGAATTTCGTGGAGCACTTCCGACGTTTGGCTCCCAGACTGGAGCGGGCCGGGGCTGCCTTGAGGCGGCTCCTTCCCAATCTAGGGGGACCAAACGCCTCCTGCCGGAGGCTCTATGCGGGGGTCGTGCGGGCCATGGCCCTTTACGGGGCACCGATATGGGCGCGATCTTTGAGGCGGCGACCAGCCCGCCGGTTGATCGCGTCCCAAAGGGTCATGGCTGTCCGGCTCATCCGAGGATACCGCACGGTCTCCGCTGAGGCGGCGAGCCTCCTTGCCGGATTGCCGCCATGGGATCTGGAGGCCAAAGTCCTCGCCCACATATGGGAGTGGCGAGAGGAGGCAAAACGCCGGGGCGTTGCTCCGCTGCCGCGAGAAATCACGGCACAGCGGACAGAGCTCCGGCGGGATCTCATAGCGGCATGGAGAGTGCGATTGTCGCAACCCAGCGCTGGGCACGCCACAATTGCGGCGATAAGTCCCCTCTTTGAGGAGTGGCTAGAGAGGCGCCACGGCGCCCTCACCTTCCGCCTGACGCAGGTCCTCACCGGACACGGTTGTTTCGGGAGGTTCCTGTTCAGGATAAAGCGGGAGGAAACGCCAGGGTGTCACCACTGTGGGGATAGCCCGGAGGACACGGTGGAGCATACGGTGGAGGTCTGCCCGGCTTGGGCGGGACCCCGCCGTGTCCTCTTGGCGGCGATCGGCGGCGGCGACCTCTCGCGTCCGGCCCTCATACAGGCCATGGTCCGGAGCGAGAGTGAATGGGAGGCCGTCACCTCCTTCTGCGAAGCAGTTATGCTCGCGAAGGAGGAGGCGGAGCGTGCGAGGGAGAGGCAATCGCTGCACCCTCGCGCTCCTAGCCGCCGCAGGAGACGCCCTGGACGGGAGTCAACAGCCGACTCCCGGCCACCGTAGGCGCGGGCTTGCGGGCGGCGAGCTATGGGCAGCTCGCCGCCCGGTAAGGACCAGGCCCGGGTCGACGGCGCGTTGTGTTCCACGCGCGCCTCAAAGAGCTGTCAGCACGAACTGACGGGGTCCGTTAGGGCCGATGCCGCCGGGGCTGCGGGTTGTTCGAAAGAGATACCGTGGCCCCTGGCACAGGCAACTGAAGGAACACGGGTGGGTTTTAGTCAGTAAAAGGATATACTTTCAGATTGGTCCCATAGAAATTTCATCAAAAACGGTTCAGTAATTTGGGTTTTAAACCAAAATTACTGGTAAAAATTACAACGTAAAAGTGAAAAAAAAACACTACAAAGTAAAAAATAACTTTAATTTAGGAAGTCGGTGGCAAACAACGAAAATGCGAACCGAACGACACCGACTTCCGAAATTAATGTTATTTTTCACCTTGTAGTGTCTTTTTTGGAAGTCGGTTTGTTTTTTTTTTTTGCAAAACAGTTTTATACGCATCATGACTTCGTGAGATCAGTATTATACATGTGCGCGCGTGTGTGGGTGTGTGTATACGTGTGCGCTTTCCGTTTACAGATTGCAATAATGCCCTAAGGATATGAGCACAGTTAAGAGCGTAAGCGACTTTCGTAAATATGAGCGATCGGAGGTATACACAGCGTAGTGCCTTACGAGTTTTTGTGCTTACAATGATGACGTTGCGGTTTACAACGGGAACTCTGTTTTGTGACGTACATGTAAAATATCCTTTTTGAATCACTTGAAAACAACACAAAATGTAATTATTTATAACATTATAAAACATAGATTCGTACCATGTAATGAGATAAACAAAACTTGTCTTTTTGCACTATTAGTCGAACGAATATCAAACGATATAGAAAGTCGTTTGTTTCAGATTTATGTATACTATATTGAGGTGAAAGTGTCAGGGTAGCTCGCAAAATAAAAATGTTATTACGTTTTTTGCAATTTGCAGGTCAATGGCAGGTTATATGATTCGCGGCGGTAACAAATATTTATTTATAAAATTATAATAAGTTCATAGTAAAGTTCGTATTACCCTATTTAATGACTATTTCACGAAATCGTGACATTTTAGGTCAATTCTAACTCAAGAAGTTGCGCAATGATTATAATTCTGTAAAGCATTTTATTTGTTACAGTCCTGTGTTATATTTTCATCTGACACTGACATGCAAATTGCAAAAAAACGTAAGTAAATTTGAATTTCGCGGGCTTAGCGGCTTAGCGCATCCCTCTTAACATTACAAACGTGAAATTATTAATATTTTTTCCTACCGTTCGATTAGTATTTTTTTAGCAACAGTAAAATGGCTGACGCTCTTTCAAGTAGTGTGGTATCTACCTAAGAAGGTATTAGCTTACCCCATGCCATTGTTCTGTTCTATAGCTCATTGTCTGGGAGTAAACATAGCTATAATAGTTATGAATACGCAAACAATGGGTTTTCCCTTGGTCTTTATTTATACTTTCAAGTAGAACACATCAAAACAGCTGTAGATACAATTCCATTAAAAGTGGGAGCATGTTATTCCCCTTTATCCAGAAAGTCACAAAACATGTTCTAACAAAACAGCACCCAAACTCCTAACAACTCCCAAATTCGGATATTTACTTAAATTTCAAGGATAAAAGGATCAAAAAGTACTTAAACATCTACTTAACGAAAATTAAAATAATTACGGGGGTAGTATTCGGAGGGCATCCATTAGGTCGTTCCGACCGGCGCGTTACAGATAATGCTGGCAACGTGGGGTTATTGTTCGAAACAACAATGGTGGCACTTACGTGAGCGAGCTCTTATCTCGTCAACCACCTCGTTTGTACCGGCGGACGGCGGCCCACCTGCATAGCCGAGATATTATTTCGAGGTGACATTAGTGTAGGCAACACACGGTTAACTATAAACAAAGCGACGTCGTCTTTCAAGGGGTAAGATTAAGTGACTTTCTAGACGTGTATGGTTACTTAATTGATATTAAGTGGAGAGCTATATGATATTCTGATGTAGTGTGAAAGTCAACGTTGAAAGTTGAACACAAAACTTATACTTACAATGCTAAGGGTTGGTATTACTGTAAGGGACTTGGGCAATTTTTCTTGCCTATTTTTTTAATAGGAATCATAAAGTAAACTATTCCTTGAATGTAGACTTGCGGAATAAGTGGTTTAGAATAACTAGGGCATCGAAACAAGTTTACAAAAAAATACAGAAAGTCGTATTATGGTAGTATATTTCAGTCCGAATTGATCTATTCGAAATTAATAAATGGCTTACGCATTAATACCGAACTTACATAACGCATTTTCAGTCAAAATTTAAGTTCAGTTAGACATCATAACAATATGAATAAGAATGTAGAATGTAACAATAATTTACTCTAACAATAATTGTAACATCTGATTTGTAATACCTATATTCTTTGCAACTAAATATATTCTATTTTATTCTAACTATTCGGTCGATCGCTTCCAAAATCTCGATCAGAGAATCCTATATTCATGTTAGATTCCGTTGGACTAACTCGGTTAGGATAAACTTAATTCCGTGTTCCTCTTGACTTCGAGGAGCTAACTAGTACATTAGGTATGCATGATACTTGGCTGTCTACGAACGTGTGGTCTCCCTAAGAACCGGTATTCTTTATAATTTCCTTTTGAATCAAATAGCGAAATAACTTTATGAAAATTATCAGATTTTGAAGTTTTTTTTAAAAATTGATTCCTTAGCCACAAATCCATAACCGTACCATAGCGTATTTCCTGAGATTAGAATTAGAATTTTTATTTTTTTGTTAGCCTATTTTGTGTCCCACTGCTGGGCAAAGGCCTTCCCTTTTTTCTTCCAAACCGCTTCCCTCGCAACTCGCCTTCCTTGTGCGACCTCTGGCCATGTTGGCCCTGCAAATTATATTAGATCCACCTTCGTCTTGGTCTACCTCGACGGCGATTTAGAATAGGAATTATTTATTTGACACAAAAAAGTACAAAGATACAAAGTGACGCTTAATTTAAGTATGCAAATAGCCTGGCAAAAAAAAATTATCAATTGCCCTCATGTTAGGAAAAACCTGTGCTACAGAGGTCATCCATCGATCCATATCACCTGCCTAGCCTTTTCCCAACTATGTTGGGGTTGGCTTCCAGTCTAACCGGATGCAGCTGACTACCTGTATTTTATATAGAGCGATTGCCCATCTGACCTCCACGACCCAGTTACCAGGTAATACAATACCCCTTGGTAAGACTGGTTCTCAGACTTTCGGGCTTCTGACGACCCGTAAAGACTGTCAAAGATCCACGAATGACAGCTGGGACCAACAGCTTAACGTGCTTTCCGAGGCACGGAGGGATCTTGGTACGTAAAGATGGTCACCCAACCACGGACCAACCGCGGCAAGCGTAGCTTAACCTGCTCAATTGACTATTACTTCCGCCACAAGCCCCTCATTTATCCATCCGTATATGGGTATTATAACAGTAACAATTTAGTAATGCGCACTTTTGTAAGATTGTGAGTAGACCTACACTACACTGCACTACTACACTACTACTGTATAGTTTGTCTCAATAACAGAAGACGAAGAGCCAAAGTTTGAGGAAGTAAGTTAACAATTCCCTAAACCTTTCAGTAAACAAGAACGGTTTCTCAAAAGTTCTTTATTTCATCCCGTGTTGACAAACAAATGGCACACGCAACAAAATGAGTAACTAGAAAACCAACTCAATCAAACAAAACTACTTCTTTCCGTCGTAAAGTTCTACTTACATGCAATATAGAAACGTTCTGAGTAAACACAGCCATTCCGTTGGGATATTTTAACTAGGATTTTTGGTTTAAAATTGAAATAGCACGCAGAAAAGGTGGGCATTTAAAACCATTAAGTGACATGTATATTTTAGAATCATAATGTGTGTGCACCTATGTGTTGTGTACGCAGCTATAAATGTGAAATTAACCTCAATTTATCTATCAGCAGTTTTATAATGAAACAATTATAAATACAAAAAAAAAAAATGCTGTGTTTATCTGTGGCGAGAAAGCAAGTGTGGCGCAGTATTAACGGCCCCGACTCAGTCGGGTTACTCTGTGTAATTTATTTCATCACCACTGCTCTCAAAACGGTGAAGGAAAACATCGGGAGGAAACTGGCATGTCTTAGAACCAAAAATTTGAAGACATGTGACATCTACAACCCGCACTGGGCGCGCGTGGTGGATTACGGCCCACTCCCTCTCAAAAAGAGAGGAAGGCTGTGTCTCAGCAGTGAGAATATTATAGTCTGACTATGCATATCTGTGGTACTTACTTTAATGATCTGTGGTGTGTACCGCGACTGTACATTCAAACCAAAAATCCTCACTCATGAAAACGACGTGCAAGTGACAAGCGGCCGCCAAAGAAAAGCAAATAAAAACGTACCGCGCGATAAAACTGCCTGACGGACTGCGCGGCGCACCTACCTGTTTCTAGATCAAAATTTACCTAACACCTCCAAAACTAACCTTAGGTAGTTATGGCAGGTAATTCAACCCAACTCTATGTGACTTTGAAATAACTTTTAAAAAACAATAGCGAGGACGCTATTTGTAAAAAAAAAAAACTATAATATAGTGGGACTCCTCCCGGGATTTTAACTTTGGAATTTGACGTTCGAAATTATTATTAAAGGAACGCAAGGACAAAAAGTACAAAGAAAATAGAGAGTTTATTACGCATTTTTGTATCGAACTTTTGTTTCAAAGTCAATAGAGTAATAAGAACGTTTCTCTAATTAATAGTTTAATACTGTTTTATGAAATTCTTTCTTAACAATGTCTCTCGACTTTGAAAAGCTGCCTTGCCATTTCAAACAAAACACTTTCAAATCCAATAAAGCAGATCTAACTATTTAGGAAAATGGAACTTTGAACAAAATCGTATATCCACAAAGGCAACAGAAAATTTATTCAAATATGACTACGAGTATACCTCTCGTTTTAAAGAGATGGGACTCTGATTTATACGTGCAGCGGTAACGTGGGAATATAATCGCGAATGGGGTTATGAAACATAGTACTTATCGAATCTACCTTTGGGCATTTTCCATTTGGTTTCAGTACAATTTTGTATTTTCACGTTATTTGTAAAGTTGTACAGAGAAAATAATGTTTTCGATCTTCAACTGTTATTTGTCAAAGGGATTGGGCATTCATTAAAAAGTGTTTTTAACCGTAATGCGCAGAAAGGTCACCTTTGAGATATATAGAGGCAGTTGGCGGGATTCTTTTGTGAAAACTGTAATTAAATAAATTCTTCCAAATTCGTTCTTTTCATCAAGTGTGAAAAGAGAATCAAATAATGGAATAGCGTTTGATTGCAATGTTGTTAGGCAAACTTTCGAGAAACACAAAGTCTAGAACGATCAAGTAGGTACATCAATAAAGCCACTTTAGGTCTATAATTTGGTTTATTAATGACGTTGAGTATCATTCAACCGTACTAAAGTACTAAGTAAGTGTGTATAAACAAAATAAGGTTGTTAAAGTGTCAGTTGAATAGAACCTCTTGTGCGGATCGGACACAGGGTTTGTCCATTAGCCTGATTACGGTCAAAATGTTCGCCCTCTGGGGAGGCTGCGGCTACCGGTTTCCCTTTCTCTCCGACTGGACGTAACTATTAAATTTCGTCTCTTGCTACCAGATATGTAGCTCATATTATGTGAGATTAAAAGCTATATAGATGAAAACGATAAGATTAAATATTGAGAATATCCATTTTTTTCGTGTCCAACATTATTTCGTAAAGCTTTTACAAAACCATTGAATAGCTTATATGTTGAAGATAATCTTACAATAGAATCCATTTCTAAGAAAATGTTTGTAGCTGAATGAAACTTGAATAAAATACATAGATTAAGCAGTCCCGATTCCACAAGCCTTATCTAACGCTGAGGACAATAGAGCGATAATATAATAACACTTATTTGAGATCTAACCACCGCACACAATGAAGAACAAACCAACTGTAGGCACTCCTGTGAGTACGGTGGAAACCAATAGAGGGTAATACACACTAAATAGGCCCCAAATGCCTCTTCAGTCTATAGAGCTTGTGTCTGGTCATTTCACAGTGGTCGAACACTCTACGCAGATAAAGACGTATCTATAGCGAGATATCCTAGCGAAATTAGTAGCTAGGCACTCAATCACGCTCCAGTTACCTATAATTATCGAATTGCACAACAAATTAAGTGGCTGACGCATCGCATTTCCTTTGGGACTGATTAAACAATAATTTGCGCGCGTACCTGAGTTTGGTTCCATACATTTGTTAGAAAATTACCGGTGATTTTGATCATATGGAAATGTAAATGAAACATTTTGTAGGATTCAGTTTGACCAATATTCACGATTTCGTGAAATTCTCTTTTGCTGCATTTTATGGCGCAATGGTCAATATTGTTAATTGGACGTGCTCAAAGTGGCATCTAAATTGTTAGTTTGCGTACTTACGTGTACGTGGTTATTCGTTTTGTTAACTTTTGATACCTATTAAAATGAATGAATTTTGTTTTTGCGAGAAATTATAAGGTTTACATCAAAGTCCTTTAGATTACATTGTTCCGTGTGGTTTCCAACAACGAGTAACCCACTAAACTACGATTACCAATCAGTCTGCCAAGCGCGATGATTATAGCGCCTTTGAGCGGTAATTTTGGCAGGTGTTTAGGCCCTGTTTTCAGCTGTGAATGTTTTCATTGGTGACAATTACAATAGTAGTGTTAACAAAATACCCGTAAAAAATTAGGGTACAGCAAAGATGATGTGCCGGGGTAGCGGGATCGTCCGAAAGGGTTACCGCTGCCCTGGTACATAAAGGGCTAAGGAAGGAACACGGGTGGGTTTTAGTCAGTAAGATTCTGACACTCCCTTCTGCTCCACCCAGAGCGGGAGGGGTCATTTGATGATTTCCCATCCTGAAAAAAAAAAAAAAAAAAAGCAAAGATGATGTTCCTAACATCATATTAGCTGTACCCTAATTTTTTTCATCATTTTTTGTGCTTCCATAAATACAAAATAAATAATTATAGACATTAAAAAAAAACTATGGCATTTTATTTGGTAAAAAATGCAGAAATATCACTAAAAGTGAAAATGCACTAAGTCCATTACGTTTTCATGCAATCAAGTAAAAACTTGGAACCGAAATAACCCGCTCATACTTCACCGGTAAAAAACAAACTATTATTTTCCGCTACAAGCTATATGAGGCTATTTGACAACTTAAAAAGTAAAAAAGGCCACCTCGCGAACACTGCACAAAGCAATGCCACTGGCACTTTTGACGTTTGACACTTGTTACCGCCATCTTTTTTGTCGGAATTGGTTAATTGGTCAGTGTGCGAACTGCGCCGTGAGGTTTCATCATACTCGTACAGTTCTAAAGGGATTAAACTTCAAAGGTTCTCGATGAATTAGAAATAATTTTATTTAGCAAGGTTTTCTTATTAAAAAATATGTAGGTAAGTCAATTAATGTAACGTTTACCTGTTTCAAAACTCCTATATTCAATTCCCTGGGCGAGGGCAGTGATAATAATGGCTTCATCTCCTCTGAAAAGAAAAATGTTATGAAAAGTACAAATAACTTATGCCGTGGTGAAATAACAATGACACAAGACAGTAAATTTGACAGCAGGCCCGAGATCTTGGCTGCTCCTTATTGCAATGCACCCCAAAATTGAATGACAATATTATGCTTCTATTACGGAGACTGCCTACGCGTCAACGAATAAACGTGACCTGTATTCCATTATTACTCGTAAGTTTAATAATACAGCATCCAGACAAATTGAACTTCTTACAAGTAATATTGGAACGTCGCCCTAAATTTCTATTAGCCTGCGAAGAACGAGTGAAATTTTGTTCGACACAAATTTACTGCAGTTCATAAGGAACCGGGAGAGCGATGCCTGTCCATTACTCATGGGCGTGCTTCGAGAACATTCTTTACTTCTGTTGCTTGGTTTATGCCATATATGTACGTACGTAGTTTATATTCCCTATGAGGTCAGCTTGACTGATAGCTGTTCTTGTTTACAAGGTCCAATGAAATAGGATAACATTTATCAACGTCTTCCGAATCTTGACCCCAAAAATCCTTTAATTAACTATGAAAATAATAAATGTTATGCTTTTTTTTTCAAGTGAAACTAATTGCTTATGCCTACATCAAAGAAAATGTTTCAGTCGTAAATTGAATTAGGTTATTGTTGATTTCTGTTACAAAACTCAAAAGCTTTCTTCTGACACGAAAAGTAACAATTGAACAGTGAAAATATTAAGGTTTCGCCTTCAGTTTGATAGTTAATTAACGAAATCCGCTGAGTTGGGTTGATATTAACAGGTTATTTCAAAATGGCTTCTTTAATCAAGGATAATTCGGTAGAAAACGTATAGTAAAACGTAGAACAATAACGTCAGATTTTTTGGTAAAATAGGCTTTATTGACATTAGCACGAATTTAATTAAACCAAAAACTTTCCTATAACCCATAGTGTGTGTTTATATGTATGTATAGTATATCCTGATCTCATCAGGACAGCCTCCCTACCAGTCATTAATTACATAACTCCTACGCGGACAAAAAGTTGATAATTGCCTTCATTACCCTTTCGAGAACACTCGACCGGGAAACTAGCACATTAGCAACGCGTATGTGAACGTTTGTTTCATAAAATATTTCTGAACCGAATCACGGACAAAGTAAGCGATACGATTCTAGCGGGAACTCTATGAATAAAATTATCATTTTGCAGAATTGATTCTGGAACACAGTAAAATACTCGTACTATCCAGCCTGCTTATGAGTATCTATCCATTTGACTTCGGTATTATTTTATGCAATTGGTACACAGCTATCGTATGTATTGCGAATTGGACTGTATAATTAATTGTACAGCCCCGTTTGGTTAGGTAATCAGCTGTGATATTATTCTGCACGTTTGTCCTTCTGTGTTGCATTTGTTTTCTATTTTTATGCTAATTTTTTATTGTTTTTATCGTCCTATATGTACAAAATTAATTCTTCTAGGTGCGAAAACATCAATTAATGTGCAATGTCTACAAATACCTTCATATTTTCTTTTTTATTGAATTAAGGCAGGATATTTTCAAACTCCCAAAAATATATCAGTCACAGTTAAAAATGTCATCTGTCATTGACATCAAAAGTTGATTACAATAAATTCTAACCTCAGAATCAAATAACATTTTCAATTTCCCCGGATACGAGGCGTGTTGATCGACAAACAGTAGGATTGACTGAGTTTCGCCAGCCAACCCGCTAGGTATATTCGGCAGCTTGAAAATTGCCATCATATTTCAGTGTCAAACGTGCCGAGCCGAATAACTTCCTTAGGTATTACACTCAAAGTTTATGCGAGGAAATCAGTCACGGATGTAAACAACAAGTAGGTAAGTAAGTTCTTAATAGTGATGCACACTTAAATCAATTGGCATATTAAGTTATAATTACACTTGATAACGGCTGGAGACATGTTATTGTTGTAATTAATTAATTTCTCACTTAGATTAGTAACGATACTTTATATAATAAACAGGTTACCTATTTTAATGGAACGTAATGTTTAGCTTCATTACAAACAATAGACTGCAAGCCATTGTTGGGAATATTGGAAAAATGTTTGAAAATCTCCCGCTTCGTATCGCCCGTAGCAAAAAACAGAAGCCGCAGCATGCAGACTCGATTTTCTTTCGTCGTATTAATATGCAAACGAAGGACGACTTTTATTTATGGACAATTTTCAAGATAATAACATGTGTCGAGCTCGATAGCAGAAAGTTTTGGATAAAAGAATGGCGACAATATTTTGTGCACATTCAATTTTCTGCTGATATTGCAATATGTCATGAATCTTTAAGATTCTTCGAACAAAAAACTTGTTCATTCGAAAAGATATTTTTACGATTTCATTGTATGTTTGTACCTGAAAGATGACTTGTCTTTTATACAGAATTTTCATCTTAGTCCTTATTACGTTGGGTTTCCAAGAAATCAATTAATTATCTCCCCTAGATTTTCCAAAGGCAGCCGGTAAAAGCATGTTCATCCCAGCTACGTCAAACGGCTGGCTAGGCAAACAATATCATTAGACAGATGGGTCTAGCTAGATCCTGTGCCTTGAGGAGAATATTATGCTATCGGACGAGAATGACGCCTCTTTGTGGCGGTAACGTTTGGAACACTGGATAGTTCCAGACTAAAGGCTTTACTATGTTTAGCTAGAACATTCGAGCACTGGAAATGATGTTTGGAAATAACTATTTCGTCAAACGTACACAGGAAATCTCTTTTGCAGATGAATATTTAGAAGATCGAAACTGCATGCATTGTGGTGTTTCTGGGTGAAACATTGTATTATTATTCCTAGTTGTTACTCCATAAGCCTAAAACATGTTGGAAAAGACGATATTTTAGCAGACTGTCTCAGCTAAGTACTGCTGCGAATCTTGAAAACATAATATACGATGTCTGTGTGTGACTTCAAGTGAAACCGTACTCTTGCAATAATCGTACGTAACTGCTATCATAACAGGTTTTTTTTATTATTATAGCATTCTTCAGTTCTGCACATAGCGTCCTATTCAAGAACCTTGACCCGTAATCTAATATATCTTCCACCTTGAGGGTAGATAAACATTATCCTGAAAGAAATTATACCTACGATGATGGTTCTTCGCGTATACAAACTATGCGATTCTCTGACTGGTACTAGAACCTGACTAAAGAGATCATCGTTTGCCTAGCCTGTTCCCAACTATGTTGGGGTTGGCTTCCAGTTTAACCCGATACAGCGGAATACCAGTATTTTACATGGAGCGACTGCCTATCTGCCATCCACAACACACACGGTAACACGATACCTCTTGGTAAGACTGGTTGTCAGACTTTCGGGTTTCTGACTACCTGTGACGCTGTCAAAAATCTACGCATTACAGCCGGGACCAACTGCATAACGTGCTTTCCGAGACTCGTAGGGGTCTCGATATGTAATGGATTGTCACCCTTCCACGGACCGATCTCGGCAAGCAATGCTTAACCTTGATGATTGACCCATGCGGCACACCCTTGACAGATGAGAACCTAACAAAAGAGATAAAGAGTATTAATTAAGTTAATGAATATAGAATACTGGCAGGTTTACGTGATTTTGGAAAGTCATCAGAACCCATTTAATTTTAAATAATTAAATGGGTTCTGTATTATATATTATATTATATTCTACATTCATTAACTTAATTAATACTCTTTAAAGAACTTGTTTTTGTAACATGTTCAGAAAACGACCCTACCACAACATGCCCCGTTTAGCTAATAGCGTATAAATTAAAAGTGGGACATTAACAGTTACTATACAAATACTTAAACTATTCTCGGTAAAGTAGTTTAAATGCTCCTGCAAATTAGTCATGCTGCGACGGCGCGGAATCTCCCGCCTACTCAACCCGCCTATTGCAACGAGCACATTTTTCATTTAATTTACATGATTACTGAAACTCTTGACTATTTTGTGAAATAATTTTGAAAATCATCGTGGCGATAAACAAAGCTTTGCAATTATTATATGGGATATTTTGTGAGTTTCAATAAAAAATAGGACAGAAAATAGGAATTATCAGCAATAATCAATTTTCATTTCTGTGATTATAATAATAGTAGAAAATTGATATACGAAAGTTCGGAGTTCTGTACAAAAGTGAGTCCTTAATTAAACGTGAGATCTTTATTCACTGAGTATTTGCTTTTCCCCGAAAATACAAAAATATTAAATAATAAACTCTTTATTGATATTAAATTATGAAAAACCTAACCAAAATCGCTAGGACCAGGTTAAGATAGTTGTGATGTAAACTACAGCCGCGTTTTGGTTTTTTAAGTTAAGGTAAATTTACATATTTACAAGGGATAAACTATGGGCCTATACTTTCGTAAGTGGATCAAATTTCGAATAAATGTTTCTACTTACAGGGGCCCCTGTGCTGCCCGGGAGCCGCGTGACGACTCCCGGCCACCGTAGGCGCGGGCCTGCGGGCGGAGAGCAATGGGTAGCTCTCCGTCCGATCAGGACCAGGCCCGTGCCGGACGGCGTGTTTGTGTTCCACGCGCGCCTCAAAGAGATGTCAGCGTAGTTGACGGGGCCCGACAGGGCCGAAGCCTGCCGGGGTAGCGGGATCGTCCGAAAGGGCTACCGCTGCCCTGGTACATAAAGGGCTAAGGAAGGAACACGGGTGGGTTTTAGTCAGTAAGAGTCTGACACTCCCTTCTGCTCCACCCAGAGCTGGAGGGGTCATTTGATGATTTCCCATCCTGAAAAAAAAAAAAAAAAGGCTAGCATGTGACCAAACCGATTCTTTGGCGTCTTTCGTGACTAGCTTTGACAGATTTCCCTTTGCAAGCAAACTAGTTCGCGTATATGCACAAGAGCCATTGTGTATAATGATTGTTTATGATTGTCTAACTAGGCTGCCTAAACAATGAACAGACGACCGCACACCAAGCTACCCAAAATTGACAAATTTTCCCACTCAACCTTGAATCATTAGGGATTTAGCGATAAGGTTGAAATTCTATTAAAGAAATTTGACAGATTGTAGTAGCTTGATATGCTGACGTCTGTACAGTGTGGCGATTAAGTTACTACATTAATTGAAACATGTATTAATGTGATAACCTACTCGCCGCTCTGTGTATTGGCCGACGTAGGAACGTATTTCAACCGTCAAATTATGAATGCTTTCAATAGACTTGCCTTTAACTTAGGAATAAAGGGTGCGCTAACGTATTTAAACGGATAAGACTGACGTTTAAGAGTTAAATCAGGCGAAATTCGGGTTTTACGTGAGCTGGGCCCTAGTACAAACGCTGGGATATTTCTAAGCGAAAAGCTGTTACTACTGGAAAATAACTTACATTATTTGAATCTAGACAAAATCCGTTTTGATGGTTCCTTTGAAATCAAAAGTGGAACAAAGACACTCTGTATATTTATGACAACGCTTTCAGTAAACCTGGCTATGATAAACAGAGAGGCCTACATACAATTTATTTACTAGACTGTTCCAAGTTGTATTGTTTTAATATTAATTTAATTTTATGAAAATGTTTTGATTTATTTTTATCAACATCTATGATGTCTAACATAAACCAGAAATAGAAACTACATATTTTTATAAGACAATACAATTTAAATTTCAAGGGGTATCGTATTACCCAGTAGAAAATGGGTTGTGAAGGTCTGATAGGCAGGCGTTTGATGTAGAATACTGGCATTCAGCTGCATCTGGTTACCCTGGACGCTGACCCCAATATATGTAGTTGAGAACATACTAGGCAGATGATGATTATATTATTATAATAATCGAAAAAATACGAGAAATATTCATAATTCTCAAAAAAAGTATTGAATTTGATTGAATTGATCACGGTTTTGAAAACCACCCACTATACTAGTAGATTTGTTATCTTTCACTGACATTCAATTTAGACATGTGAAGTCCCAAATTCATAGCCGTTGAGTGAAGATAAAGTAATTTCAAATAAGAGTATTTTTTTCAGAATCGTATTTCAATAAGGTTTCCAAATTTACATCTAACTGCACGACCTGCAAGTCGTAAGTTGGGGTTACCACTGGGCCAACACCACCTGTGACACACCTGCGATTGGACACCACTCATCGTGACCACGACCGCTCTGCCAAGATTGAAACGAAAAAGAAGAAGATGAGAACATGATCATGTTTCTGTGCCTGTGTTGTGGGTTCGAAGCGCTTTACTTTATGTAAATAATTTTGTCACCACTGCTCTCAGAACGGTGAAGGAAAACATCGCGAGGAAACCAACATGTGCTAGAACAAAAAAATCGAAGACATGTGACATCTACCAACCCGCACTGGGCCCGCGTGACCACTCCCTGTCGAAGAGATGAGGCCTGTGTCTCAGCTGTGGAAACATTATAGGCTGATTAGATTATGCTTATGCAGGTGTAATCGTTGCTCGCCTCACGATCTCTCCCATCCATCCATATGTTAGATGACAGCCTAGCACATATTTTAACAGGACCTCTTGTCATAGATATTTTTTTAAATGGAGTATTGTATGTGATTTTCGTACGTAAGAGATTCATAAATAAACTGTGACTAAACCATTTTCCAACTGATATCATCATGAAATTCGCCTTTAACCAGATTTTAGGATGTCTTAAAACAAACAACGGCGCACTTTAATCCCTGAGGCTTACGATACCTGCTCATAATTTATACTCACGAAAGGAGGCGCTTTATTTCTCTCACACCACTGTTCTATTCTTGAAATCACCTGTATATCATTTTAGTACTTGTTCACGTTATTGTATCTAGTATCACTTACGATTTGTAATAAAATCTAAGTAAGATGATATCGTAAAGCTTGAGTTTGCACGCAATATATCCGTACTCGAGGTTCTTTGTCGTACGTTTATTACTCCAATAGAAAGACAAAAATTATATTGTTATTATAAGGGTTCTCTGGTAAGCTAGAAAGCCTTATAAGATGTTCCACGTGCCACGTAATATAAATTGCAAGAGGCTTAATTTACAGAATCTAGGCTTCATAAACATACTCCTGAAATTCGCGCTTGTACTGTATATTCTGTGAAAGCAATACCTTTATAAGTAGGATATAGTGGGCTAGAAAATACTTTTTCGATTATCATATTAGGGGATCAAATACTTTTTTTAACAGTTTTTCAACATTGCTCACCGGCCGGCGGCTTCGTTTTCTACAGCACTGCCTATCCAAATAACAACTTATCTATATATCTATATATACTAATAATAAAGCTGTAAAGTTTGTTTTTTGAACGCGCTAACCTCTGGAACTACCAGTCGGATTAAAAAAAAAATAGTTTTGTATTTGATAGCCCATTTTTAAGAAAGGCTATTTTTAATATCACGCTAGGACATTTAGGAGCCAAGCATAAAGAAAAAAAGTCACCGTCAGTCAGTTTTTAACCCTACTAACAAAGTTCATAAGTTCCAATTGTTACTCACCATTATGGATCATTGTAATCTGACATTAAATATATAATATTAATAACGCTCAGCGAAAACGAAGTAATAGCATGGGCAGGCGATGCGATGCGAAGGGATGGGTCATCATCATCATCATGGGACGAAATCGTGGGTAGAAGCTAGCTTGACAATATTCCTTTAGAAATAGAGATAGTAGAGGAGGAGGAGACAGTTGAGGTAGATACTTGTGGTGCCTGTGAGTAAGGTTACGGGCTGATAAGAATAATAATGATGATTACACGACGTGAATTCCCTCCGCCTATCCACTTCCACAACTGTATTAATTTTATGTTCCCTCTATGTTGTCATTTCCATTAGCACAAACGTTGAACCTAGATTTTAATTATAGGCTATTCTGGAATATAAATGGCTAATTGGGATCTGAGAAAGCACTCATATCGTATTTCATGGCCTCTCCAACTAACTGTGAAGGACCGTTGGAGCCGCAACCATGCCAAATGTAGTCGGATTCACAAGCCAAATAATGTACTAAAGACAAAAACAAATTGAAAATTCTGGGTAATCATTAACTCTGATGAAATAAGTAAAGCAGGAGTACAATGCGGCAGCGCGGAGCGGAATGGTGGTTCTCGTAAAAATGCTAAGCTGACTGGGTTATTACAATTACTAGCAAATTCTTTGACACTCGAGTGTACCCGTCACTTTGTTCTTGAATAAGCTGTCTTAGTTCCGGTGGAGTGTTAGCCATTTTACACAAAACAGGTTTCAAACAACGATGCCCCTTTTGTTCCGTAACAATGAAAATACTTGAATGTAAACTGAGAGTCTTATCACTGAACCCTTATTTGTTTCTCAAATCACTGTTCTTGACTGTACATGGTGTTTTCTCTTGTTCGTCCACTTTTTGATGACGTCCGATCGTGAAATTGTCTGAGATTGTTTTACAAATTGTCTTGCTTGTACCAAACTTGAATATTCTCCTTTGAGAGCACCGTGTATTTCAATGCAGGGCGCCGGTAATGGGACTACGCTTTGTTTTCAAGTAAAATAGACTAGAATATGAATATTATACGTATTTCAGTTTCTACTAGACGTTTTCATTAAACTTTTGGTAGCACAGGTAATGTATCCATAAATTGTGGGTTAATATTTACTCTATTCAGTAGAATTGAGCAAATATTAAACTTCGAGTATAATGTAAATGTGATTAATCCTGATAAGATTTTACTCGTGCAACAGAGCGAAAATTCTTGCCATAAAGCATTCCATACAATTTCAACATGATTTAATTATAACCCTCTCAACACACACACAATTTCCAAACAGTCACCTTTAATCTAAACCCTTTATCAAATCTCCCCTTAATCAAAATATCGACGACACTTATGACTAAGAGGCACCTTTGTCTCCTTCATAACGTTTCTCGGGTTTGCCGCCAGGGGCGCTATCGTCGCCACGGATAAGTGAAAGCGCCCATCGCGCTATTGAAGACCCGCTTACACGAGCACCCTTATCACAAACGTATCGGAAACGAGTTTTATATTAGCCTATTGGTTGTGGGCTTGCTGTGTACCCCTGTTTTGTTAAGTGGCTCTATGTTTGACAATGTTGTTGAATGCATTTTCGTTCTTACTAAATAATAAACTTGTTTTTCCATACATAAACTTACGTTTCCTTTTAAGGTTTCTCTTTCTATAATAATGTAACGTAACACTCGTATTCACAAACAATACTTGTCTAAGTAAAGTAGCAATAGTATGCGAAGTAAGGCATTTCTCATTTTTTTCCATATGGCAAGCCTTTCAATGAATTCATAAATGTTAAGGGACGCATAGTGCCAATCGCCACTCAAGTATTGTCTATGAATAGGGTTTTGGGACCCTGTGCGTCCGCGCGCATTACCTCATAGTAATGTTTCCAAATACAGGTGTTAAACTTTTGAAACTGAAACTCCGCATGTGTAAGGGTTTCACGTTTACTTGTGAATAAAGTTGCGAGCACTATGAGTTGACCTGTAATGATAAAAAAACAAATAACATGCATCTTTGATTCAGTCCGTGTATCAGTGGTCAGTTTCAGTCGTCAGTTTATTGAATTCGCCAGTTTCGTTGATTAGTCAGTTTCAGTGATTGGTCAGTTTTACCGATTATACAGTTGCGTTAACTCGACAGTTGCGTTGATTTACAAGTTTTCGTCAATTTGTTAGTTTTATTTAATTCTTCAGCCAAAGTACATCCGGTAGAAAACGGCACACACGTCTGCTAATTTAAATACCTATATATTGAGAAACTGACCTGTAATACGCGAACTCCTTTGATTATTGGAGTCGTCATCATCATCAATGGTAGCCTTGTTCCAGCCACTGCTTTCCCATTTTGTGACTTTTGGAGAACCCAACAATAATTTCAAATTTCAAATTAATTTATTCATTTTGTGAACATAGGGTATACCTAATTATACTGATGTTATACAAAAAATGTTGATCCATGCTATGTCCCGCCAAAAGGCATACAAAATATCTTAGGTAAGCGAATGTCAATTAACAAAATAAAAATAAATTCAATAGGTAAGTAGATGTCACAATTTCTTGCAATAGTTAATAATATGTCAATAAATTAAGACGGCACATAAAAAAAGTAGGTCACAATTAAATCAATTTAGTCACAAAATTAATATCATTATCTTATGAAAGCAACATTTTCATCATTCACTAAACCTCTCAATATGCAGTTGAAGGGGCATTGCCATAAGCACTGCTTGGAAACAAAATATTTTTAGGCATGTCAAGTTATAAAATTGTCATAATAATATAAGGAAAATGTCATGAAAAATACACAATGTCAATAGATTTCAAAAACACAGATATATATAAAAAATAAAAAATTCTTCAAAATTTGTCATCCATATACTCCTTGGCTGAATAATATACCTTGTTATTTAGTAGCTTAAAGAGCTCGCTTTTGAATTCATTATTATTCTTACAATCTCTAATATGACAAGGTAGTTTGTTATACAATTTTGGTGCCATTGCATAGACACTTTTATAAGCAAAAGCAGTTCTGGTGATTATTGTTTTCAACTTATCTGAGCGACGTTGACTTTCTACATGACTAAACAAGTGTATATTGGTTACTACAAACATCAGAACCTCATAGATATACAGCGAGGGTACTGTCAGAATATTTAAATCCCTAAAGTGTGGCTTACATGTATCGGTTGTTCTTAATTTGCAGATGGCTCGGATGCATCTTTTTTGTGCCAAAAGCACGGAGGATATATTTAAAGCATTACCCCAGAATATAACTCCATACCTCAATGTGGAGGCTACATAACCGTGGTATGCCGTTAAGAGGGCTGTTTTGTTTGCAATTTTACCTTGCATAATTATATAGGCCATAAGAGAATCGGTAAAGTTTCAAACAAACACTATCAATTTGATTTTTTCATGACATGTCATTGTCAATGTGCAATAATAAATAACATAAAGGCCTGATTTTTCAATAGTCAGATATCTCTTAACTGAAGAACAAATATTGCCGTTTGACAGCTTTTGTATAGAAAATAATTATGTCAAACTGTCATATTTATTCTTCAGATAAAAGTTATCTGACTTACGAATTGGTATCGTTTTACCTAGTAATTGGGTTGTGGAGGTCAGAATGGCAGTCGCTCCATGTAAAATACTGGTATTCAGCTGCATCCGGTTAGACTGGAAGCCGACCCCAACATAGTTGGGAAAAGGCTAGGCAGATGATAAAAGTTATCTGACTTTTGAGAAATCAATCCTTAGGTACCTACCTAAATATATGTTAAAAAATCATTCAACTTAAATGTTATGTAACTTTTACTGAAATTTAAAGCACGAAGTATATTTGCAATGTAGTATTCTCTCGCTTTCAACTGGCCCCAATGAAAATCAATAAAACGTATAAGCCCCTTTACCATACTGTACCACTGCCAATATCGGAATTCAATTGGGTCCGAAGCGCTTCGGCCTTAAACTTGCCGTTGTCAAGTCATAACGGTCTTAATGCCCGGGCGCCCGAACTATTGTCAAACAATTGTCAAACCATTGACCAGAAGGCCAATTCTCGTAAATAAAAACGTTCAAAAACTAGTCACAGTCTCATCTCGGCGACCAGCAAATGTCAGAAACTTGTCAAAATGCAGGGAAATTAGAGGTATTTTCGACAGATTGAGACTGAGATCAGACTGTGAATGTTGTTAAAATTACGAGACTTGCCCCTCTTTTTTTATTTTTAATAAAACGTTGCCCCACACTAGGAATTTCTCCTGTGTCGTGGGTGCGTTTACAAACATTTAAACTCACATACACAAACAGCCAGACCCGGAACAACTACTTGTAGGCCATACAATTATTTGTTCCGTGCGGGAATCGAACCCGCGACACGCAGCGCAGCAGTCAATCGCTTAACCACTGCGCCAACCGTGCCGTCTCTGTTTCCACTTTAATGAATTTAAACTGGCTTTTATTAAAACAAATGAAAATTAGGCGTGAATTGAGGTCTCTAATGCATACGGCGATATTCATGTTATAGTTTCTTTCTTTTTATCTTTATTTAAGTAGTGCCTTAATTGATTTTCGCGGGAGCATTAAAGTCAAATTCATAGTCAAAGTTTTTATTTGTAAAACATAGGTAAGTGTAAAAACAGGTAGGCAGGTAGTGTAGGAAAAAAGAGATGTATGGGTACAATATGTTTTGACGATGACGGCGTACAAATATCAATAAATTATGTATCTAAAGTTTATTGGTTAAAGTTTATTATTTGGGCTCCGCGCAACATGTCTTTTTCTTCCATACTTCTCTATTAGTCGTCATCTCGGTAGTCACCCCCTTTCTAACCATATCATCATTCACACAGTCCATACCTCCTTTCTTTGGTCTTCCTCTACTCTTATAGCCATCGAGATTCATACTCAAAACTTTTCTCACGACATTTTCCAGATTCCTTATAATACGTGACAGAATTAACTTTCATTAAAATTTAATGACAAAAATAATATAATCACAGCATTCAACTACCTCTTACTCCTAGCTTAGCACACTCAATAAAGATATAGGTACCTAATGTTTGACCGCGAGTTCGTACAATCAATGTCAAATTGTCACGGTTGTCATACCTAGACACAGAATAATGAATATTACTAATGTACAGAAGATGCACTCCTTTGATCTTGAAGAAAGCCGCTTTTATAATAGCCAACAAAATCACTTCCCATCAACGCGCAAGCTAAATTGCACTTAGTCGCCGCGCTTCAGAGTTGTTATTACTTTGTGTCCTTTCTCGTCCGCAACATACCTACGCCGCTTGAGTACTAGGGCTGTCCTGAAAGAAAAATAAAA
Organism: Apamea epomidion; assembly: GCA_947507525.1. NCBI lineage: Eukaryota > Metazoa > Arthropoda > Insecta > Lepidoptera > Noctuidae > Apamea > Apamea epomidion. Next base: position 11,740,971 of record OX382231.1, read on the forward strand.
TACGGTACATACCTTTTTATACTTTTATTGTATTTATGAGTAGTCTATCTACAGTTTTGTCATAACAAATGTTACCTACCTAATTACTAATTAGGTACCTACATGTAGACGTGCATTTTTTCACTATTCGATGTCCTTTGGAAGTGAGAAAAACGTGAGTTTCGGATCCTTGTTTTTATTTAAGCAGCCGAATACGATGCAATAAGCTTTTCTCTGCATTTTATCCTAAGCGACGAACGGACGACGCGACGCGGCGCGTAAGTGAGTATCGAACTAACGTGCGACCCGGCCGGCGCGCGACAGCCCCATTGAATTGGCCCGGCAAGTCGAGCCCGCCAGCTTTACGACCGCGTACGCATTCCATACAAAATCGTTGTTTTCTATGGACAAAAGCTGAACAGAGCTGAATAAGTGTGGTTAGTCCCTTATACCTAAAATGCCGAGTGCGCCTGGCCTGACCTAGACAAATCTTAAGGTGCATAATTGTATATTTTCACATAATTATCTCAGAAACCTTGAGACCACTCCGTTGAAATACAAATAACCATAACCACCCAATAACCTTTTACACATATAAAAGCAGTGTATTTTTAAACGGCATTGTAATACGAACACAATAGGAACGTGTTAGTTTTTAAATTAATGTTCAAGCTTTTATTCAAACATAATAGAAATTGAATTCTTTTGTGGTTTTAATGTAAATAGCAGTACGTATTTGTAATAAAAGGTTGCTTTTAAAAGTATTTGTTAAGAATAAGGTTAAGATTTAGGTACCATCATCATCTATCTAGCGTTTTCCCATCTATATTGGTCGGCTTCCAGTCTAACCGGATGCAGCTGAGTACCAGTATTTTACATGGAGCGACTGCAAATTCAATTGGCGAACTACAAACAAAACCTCCCAAAAATTATTTTAAATCATAATAACTAAATAAACACAAAAAAAAAATTTGTTCTAACACTAGATGAAAATTGTAATTGGGGAATACACATCTAAAATCTATGTAAATAAATTATCAGATTTGTATACGCATTAAGAGAACTACGCAAAACAGCGAATGAAAAAGCTGCACTAAACGCCTATCTTGGGCTACGTAGCGTCTGTAATGAGGTACGGACTACTCCTATGGGGTAAATCATCACACATACAAAGTGCTTTCATAGCGAAAAAAAATGCTTGCGAGCAATAACTGGGGCGCCTCCATACGAGAGCTGTAGACCAATTTTTAAAAAGTTAAAGGTTCTAACTCTCTAAAGGTTCTACTTACTTCTTAGAAATAGCCATATTTGTCAGGAAAAACTCTCACTTCTTCTCCACTGTATAGCCGAAAACAATAGATTTGCAAAAAGGGACCCCACCAAGTTAAAAAACCAATTTTGTAATAGTGGAGAGTACTATTACAAAATTGGTTTTTTAACTTGGTGGGGTCCCTTTTTATTACAGAAACAGCTACCTTACGAGTATGTCCATTAAAATATATAACCATATTTCAAAACTAATAAGAGAGCTACCATTTAATTTTTACAAAAAAAGTCTAAAAAATTAGCTTATCCAAAATCATTTTTAGACATTAAAAGAATTGTAAATAAGTAATTTTTTTTTTCTAATAAGGTAGATTTATTCAGTTGTATAATATAAATGTTGTTATTGTTGTGTTTTGTATTGTTTTATTAGAGTATAAGTAGTATATAAGTTAGGTTTTATACCCACGTGTACATTAGGTTCACATTGTAAATATTCGTATGCCGCTAGTAACGGCGGATGTGTCGAACTTATCCATATGTACCAACCACCTTTGTACCTACCATATCCGACGAATAAATGTCTTTGTCTTTGCCTATCTGAACTCCACAACCCAGTTACTGGGTAATACTAACTACCCTTGCCAACACAGGTTGTCAGACATTCGGGCATGTGACGACCTGTAACGACTGTTAAAGATCCACGAATGATAGCCGGGACCTACGGCTTCACGAGTTTTCCGAGACGCGGAGGGGTCTCGGTATGTAATGATGGTCACCCATCCACTGACCAATCGCGGCAAGCGTAGCTTAACTGATCGATCGACCCGTGTAGCTGTTATTACTTAGCCACAAACCTCTCGGTAAGGTTTAGGTACCACTGTCATTTATTTTAATTTGTTGCCAACCAGAATTGTTTCTTTTATACTATCCAGATGGAAACAGAACATGTGACTTTTCAACTTTGCCTCTAGATGACAACTGAATACACAGTTTACACGTAAACCTCATTTTGGACGTGGTCCACTAGGTACTGCAGTTAAAAAGACAGGAGTAACAACTGAAAACCAGATGGGCTGTCTGCCAGTTCCGTCAATTACTCAAATAGAAAAATACGTAGAAACCATCACGATTAACCAGAATTCCTTTCCAAACATGTCGAACATTTTCTTATTCGCAGTAACAGACGGAAAATAACGTTAGGATCTTGGCAAGTATATGTAAAATTAATGGAAACAAGAGGTAAAATGCTTCCAGATATGTATTAGCCGTACCTGTTCCTGTGGCTCGCTGCCAAATCACGCTATTCATTGAATATGCCCTTACTTTTATAAGAATTTTAGTCGATCTCTAAAAAGGAATATGTAAAGTTATTAGGGTTGGGTCTTCGTAAAAAGGCGATCGCACCTCTTAAGGACATCCGTTACTGAGTGACGGCTTATTTTCTATAGGAGCTCATGCTGAGGGCATTATGTATAAGCTTGTGGCATAATACAGGTGAAGTATGCACTCGGCGTTATCGAATAATGTGGGAGCGAGCACGTCAATGGCAGGCGATTGACCAGGATCGTATGTATAAGGTGATAGTGAAAATTCACTGCGGAATTCTCTGACTTAGAGCAAATTCCTTTCGTTAGTGGCTTTTGAGCTTATCTTGAAGTTTGAGTACACAGCCGAGTAGTGAAGGATAGGCTATCTCGATTTTCCATGCCAGTTGTCAAAAAGGAATGATGAAAAGTACTCGTAGTATATTTCGTTAATAGCAATAACCGTCGCCCAGAAAGAAAAAAGTTTTAATGTATTAAGTATGTGTGAGGAGCCGTTGTAGGTCGTAGATTTGAACCTAGACTGGCGCTTTACTTAGTGTAAATTATTTCATCACTACTACTCTCAAAACGGTGAAGGAAAATATCGTGAGGAAAAGGCCTGGAACTAAAAATTCGAAGTCATGTGACCCGCACTGGGGCTGCGTGAGGGATTATGGTACACTCCCTCTCACCGAGAGGAGGCCTGTGTCCCAGCGTTGGGAACATTATAGGCTGGTTACGTAAGTATGTGTGAGTCGTGTTATGTGGAGATCATCATACTATAAAGCAATTTAAAACATTCTAAACTTCATAACGGTAACAAACAACGAAGACAACCTCTTTGTATGAAACAGAACCAAAAGTTAATAACAGGCATGCAATTTAATATCTTTCTCTGTTACCATCAAAAACTTTGTATCAAAGTTGTCACTTTCAAGGAGAAAAATTAAACTTTAAAAGTATTAATTTTTCTCTCTTGAAAATTCACACTGCGTTTACACAATTTTCTACAGACAAAGTATGGTACAAGTGCCCTGAGATTCTGGTTGCGAACTTTAAAGTTACATAATCAGGCTCTTGGTGCGGGGGTCTTATGTTGCCTTCCACGTAGAGACCATAAATGCGAATAAAAAGTATCTTTGGAATATAAATATAGTACACTGCGCCCTGAATGTCAAGTGATGAGTGTGGCTCACATTTATAATGCCTTCGGTTTGCTGTGGAATGTAGATTAGGGATCTCGCATGCTTACATAACCGTCTCGAGTCTACGCAGCATTGGCCATCTAATAGACTCCTATAACAAATGACTGAAGAGAACATTGTAAAACATTTAAAAGGAGTAACTAAGAAGTTTCCTTTTCCATTCTTTTCCATACGAAACTATCTTTTGGTAGGGGTAACTAGACTCTGCGCCCTCACGCCCCTAGCCGCCGCAGGAGACGCCCTGGACGGGAGTCAACAGCAGACTCCTGGCCACCGTAGGCGAGCAATGGGCAGCTCGCCGCCCGGTAAGGACCAGGCCCGGGTCGACGGCGCGTTGTGTTCCACGCGCGCCACAAAGCACGAACTGACGGGGTCCGCTAGGGTCGGCCCTAGCGGACCCCGTCAGTTGACGATGACTGCTAGGGCTGCGGGTTGTTCTAAAGAGATACCGTGGCCCCTGGCACAGGCAACTGAAGGAACACGGGTGGGTTTTAGTCAGTAAAAGTCTGACACGCCCTTCCGCTAAGCCCAGAGCGGTAGAGGTCATTTGATGATTTCCCACCCAAAAAAAAGGGGTAACTAGAATCAATTCAATTTTCTTTTATGTTTTGACCTTCAAAAATGCCTTTTGTATGCCTATTTGATTTGACTTCGACATGGACGTATGTAATCAATTGGAAGATAAAAGTTTGCAAGTTACTCAAACTCAAATAAACCAATTACAGACACTTTTGAATTGTCAAGGGGTCGGTAAGTTAGAAAGATGAAGGTCGATAGGAGGAGTCTTAGTAGGTACTTGAGTAACTTGCAAACTATGAGGTATTTACAAAGTGACAAACATAATATTAAGGTGTTCCTACTCACTATAGAGTCTTTTATATAGCAACTGTAGGTACCTACCTACATTTTAACAAGACCCCTAATTGCTCTCATTCGATGCCAAAACTGCACTATATTCAAAACTACTTACTTCTACTTATACTTTAGACGATGCAGATTATTACTTCAAACCTGCAGCAGAATAAATAAGCTAACTTTTTAAGAATTTGCTAGATATAGAATACCGATCTGTTTGTTTGGCGTAGTTGAAATGTAACTAGGTCAACAAACTCTGCAGGTATTTAAAAGCTATGTCTTTTCATTGACGTAGCCAAAAGGTAAAATATCTGGTTTATTCAATATGGCTACAAATAACAGAGTTGGCAATTCAGGTTATTTTCTTGGTTTTATTTTTCAGGAGACCTGGTTCTTAAGCCTTGGTAGGTTCTTACCCTGGACACAATGTTTGATCACATCTGCCGGACGGTCTATTCCGTAAAAAATTCACGATGAAAACTTAAGTGAAGTGAGCTTGAAGCGAGCTGTCAATAGGGTCCATCCGGGTCATCAGGTGAGATTTTTACAGAACAGATCGGCTGGCCTATAAACACTCTGATTTGATAGTTTTTATGGCAGAACACTTCTTTAAAGAAAAGCCTTCTTTTAGTTACTAATGACATTACTTAATTGTCTTGTCAGCTGAAAAATATATTAAAGAGAAAGAGTGAGCAAGATTTGAATACCTAAGTATTCAAAATGTTGTTGTGGTCTTTTACTCTTGCCACGCACACAATATCCATCAGCAAATTCAAAAAGCAAACTTGCCTAAAAACCCTTTTTTTTCAGTTCTCAGACCTAAAAGTAGCGAAAACTATATTTCTCTTCAACACACAACAGCTCCAAAGTTTAGAGTTCCAAGTCAATAACGATGAAAAAGTCCGAGTTCGCCGGGAATTCGAGGCGGACTTTCAACAATACATTTTTAAAGCAATTGATATTCGCATAGCCATCGGGCTCCCAATCTAGATGGAAAGCTCCCCAGTGCACCGTTCATACAGTTGGACGTATATTGCAGTCATTGCCAGAACAGAGCTACAGCAACGTGTTACTGTAACATAGGGCATATATTACGCCAGTGAAATATCGCAACTGCATCGAACACATCAATAAAGTGACCCTATTGAAAAATAAAATATAAGTCCATTGTTCTATATTAAAATGTGAGCGAACATAAAAATGCAGCGCGTCAGTTAATCTGTGAACTTTATTTCGTAGCCGAATGAAATGATATCGTAAGTAGTATATCAGAATGTACGGGTGTCATTTACGTGATAGTTCGAAAACAGATATTTTTTAAAAATGAACTCGATTCAGTTTTCAGTTCGTTTTTTTTCAGTATATTCTGGCGGATACAATGTGATGTTAATCGTAGTAACTATTTTACATCGCATCCGCCACATTGAATTTCCTGTGACGTCATAATATGGCACACGAACACTCCGAAAAATACTTTAATGACACGTTATTGGTTGATAACGATACCTAGTTTGAAGAGCAGTTCGAAGGTTACTAACAATTACCCGGCCAGAAATTCCCCTTTTCCTGTCATTCCTTTTTGGCTTCGTTCGTAGTGAGATTAAAAAGAAACGGAAAAAGCTGCCTACGAGGATTTTAATCAGAGCGCGATATAAATTATTAACTGACCGCAGAAGTTAGCCGGCGAGCAGAATTTGTTAAAAACTATTGTGTTATGCAGCACAGTTCTGACAGTATCCCCCATGTGGGACCTCATTACTGCGGCCTTGTTTTTGTTACATTTAATTTTTTTCAGCCAGCAGAACTTAATGATTGCAGCTCTAAGAAGAGTTCGTTTTATGAACAGAGGGGCAATTCTCGTAATTTAAAGAACGTTCACAGTCTGATCTCAGTCTCAATCTGTCAACAATACCTCTAAAGTCCCTACATTTTTAACCCCCGACATAAACAGAGGGGTGAAATAAGTTTAACGTGTGTCTGTCTTAACTGTCTGCGCCATAGCGAGTAGCTCCCAAACGGCTGAATCGATTTTAATTATAATTTTTTTTTACATTGATTGCCGCTAAAATGAGATTGCGACTAGATTTTGAACGTTTTTAATGACAGGAATTGGCTTTCAGATAACCTGAATTGGTTCCTTCTCATATTATTTTCTATACTATGGCCTGTCTCTCGTTATTTAATAAAAAATCAGTTTTAATCTCAAGTTTTACGACACTCGTGGGTATGAAGGGATGGGGGTGGTCCTGATAACAACCAGAGACCATAAAACTCGTAGCTGTTACAAAAAGTAATTTAGGATTAATTTGACTAAAGTTTAGTACTAAAATCTACTGCTAAAATCTGCAGTGGGAAAAATAGGCTGTTATTAAAACCACTATGCAGTTTATCCACATATTATTAATACGCCATTTACATAATGTAACATGTAGCCGCTTCATAAAGCTATCAGTCAACAAGCTCGATTATTAGCACAAGTACTGACTCGAGGAAAGCGAAGACTATACAATACTGGAAGCGTCAAGCTTGAATTTAGACAAGTAATTTAAATTTTACTCTGAATTCAATGATGATGATACGGAAGTTAACGTTACTAGTTTCTAAGGTAAGTACAGACGCCAGCAAGTCAAGCTACCCGAAACTGTCAAATTTTTCCAATTAACCTGGAACCTTAATGCTTTATCGATAAAGTTGAATATCTATTAAAGAAATTTGACAGATTATAGTAGCTTGATGTGCTGGCATCTGTACATGACCAAGAAAAGTTTGCGCTTCGTAAACCATCGTCTATCCTCGGAAATACGAACGCGCGATGATGAGATCTAAACTTGCTTATTTTGTACTGCCATGATTACAAAATTATAGATAGACAAGTCCATTTTTTTTTTCAAAACTTTTTATAGTCATATGATGATCTGCCGCAACGGCATCGGCAGTACAAAACATATAAAATTTGCCTTTGTGCGTGTTTACTCTGTGGCGCGACGTTCGTGCTAATTTGGAATCACGAAGATTACCGAAGCGCATATCTTTTCTGGTTTATTTATGTAGGTGGTTCATATTATTTTTAAAGCAGTATTAGTGCTCAATACTGACTATTACTGGGCCTATGCTGTGTACAACTTAATAACATTATGCCTTTATTAAAAAATCTTGTAATATCGACTGCCTCGTTGGTCTAGTGGTCGCAAGCGCTAGGGTTCGTTTCCCGGGCCGGGTAAAGTATTATTGGGTTTTCCATCCGGAATTTCTCAGTAACAGCCCAGAGTCTGGATTTGTGCCCAGTTGATGGCAATAGGCTCGCCCTCTATAATATGGGACTTATGCCCCCTCCATGTGATTTTCTCTCTCTCTCTCTCTCTCTCTGTCTGTCTCTTTTTATTTGTAAATTGGTTTTTCACATTGAACACAGAGAGAGAGATATCACTTTGTCTTAGTCTTTTTTTTAGTCTTAGATAGTGCAAACTAAGTTATTGCCTCCAAGTAGACACAAATTATCGTGGTTTTTTTTCTTTTAAATTATCTAACCAAATAAGTATCAATTATTAAAAATTAAAGTATCAATTTTAGCGCAAGCCCGATAATCAATCCATTCATCGCTGAGTTCAAACCATGAAGCAAGTTGGCAACGTGTTGAACTAGCGGTTTTTACGTAATTTTAACTGTTACTACGAAAAAAAGAACTCGCGACGACGCGCGACTTTGCAAATCGCTTGCCTACGCGCACGTATGTGCATCCCTTTCCTTAATAACGTGCTCTAAAGTTACTTTATAGCACGCTGAATAAGATATTAATTTGTCGCTCTTATTCAATTTCATCCTATATTTTTGCGCTGCCAGTTCTGCGCTTCTCTAGAGAAAGCACGAGCACCGAACACTACGCATGCTAAGTGAACAATGGCGTTTTTAGATCACTATCTCTAGGTTCCCCTCACGGTGTTCTCTTTACCTTTTATGATTTTCCTTTATATAAAATTGAACTTTATTGAAAAAGGCTCTGTATTAATTTGCCAAAGACTCAAGTTGTTTTCTCCATTTATTGACGGAAACATGAATTCTAATTATCTTTTATATTAGCTTTTCCCTCGTAATCAGAGGGGCAATTCTCGTAATTTTAAGAACGTTCACAGTCTTATCTCAGTCTCAATCTGTCAAAAATACGTCTAATTTCGCTACATTTTGACAAGCTTTTGGCATTTGTTTGTCGCCGAGATGAGACTGTGACTAGATTTTGAACGTTTTAAATTACGAGAATTGGCCTTCTGATAGTTGTTATGGAGATTCCATTTACCCGCCATGGTTCGCTGTCAAAATAAATAACACATAACCAAAAACAATAATAAATGTCGGAATTGTTTAAGCGTATTTTAATGATAAATATTATTAACACAACACCACAGTATTAATAATTAATGAACATGCCGTGGTCGTTTAATACTTAGTAAATAATAATAACTATTATTTTCCGTGGTAGTTAGATATTCTACAGATTTAAGGGCTAGCTAGTTTCAGGTTGTAGGTTCTAATCCTATTTATGGAATTGTCGGATTTGTATTTAGAATTTTCTAAGGTAATCTTGAATAAATACAAGCTTTTGTATTTCATCATTTTTAGGGTTCCGTACATCAAAAGGAAAAACAGAACCCTTATAAGATCACTTTGTTGTCCGTTTGTTTGTCCGTTTGTCACAACCTTTTTCTCAGGAACGCGTGGAGTTCTCAAGCTGAAATTAATATCAAATATTCAAGGCTGCAATCCTTTGAAAGGATTGAGTATTTAATCAAACTTCTAAAGTCAACGCAATCAAAAGATCCGGGCGTTTATGTTCCGTTTACGCCGTATATTTTGCCACTCGCAAGGGAATCAAAACCAATAGGGTACTTCCCGTTGACCTAGGATCATGAAATTTAGCAAGAAGCAATGTCATGTAGCACAAGTAAAGGAAAACATCTGAAAACCGTAAATTTGTAGTTACATACCTACTACGGAATCCTCGGTGCACCGACTCGACCCTGACCGGTTTTATTAATACAAAGATCCAGGATGAAAAGTACTATAAGGTTCTCGAGCCCCAGCAGTCTCGACATTCATAGCGATCGCTTTACGACCGAATTCGGTCGCAAAGTCCTGTCACTCAGTACATTTCACCTGTCAATTCGGGACTTTGCGACCGAATTCGGTCGTAAAGCGATCGCTATGAATGTCGAGACTGCTAGGGTTGGTGCCAGGCTTCCTATCTGTCAAATTTCGACTTAACGACTTATTCAGTGGTTTAGGCGTGAAAATGTAGCATACAGGCAGACAGACAGAGTGACTTACGCATTCATAATATTATAAGTATGGAAGAATCGATAGCGATAGTGATTTTTCGAGCAACAAGTATAAAAGTATTCACAGATAAATAAATCTAAACCATGTTCGCCCATCATAATAAATAGGTTAATTCCTAATGTTTTGTCGTGTTGATTTATTATGATTAACTATTATCGCAAATTATAAGCGCAGTTATTCACCAGAAATTGGTTTTCACAAACATTGTGTTTTTGCCTTTTAAAAACATTATCATCTGCCAAATTACTCAAGATAGCCTTAGCCAAGGTAACCTAGCCTTTTTCCAACTATGTTGGGGTTGGCTTCCAGTCTAAGCGGATGCAGCTGAATACCAGAATTTTACATGAAGCGTCTGCCTGTGTGTCCTTCACAACCCAGTTACTGGGTAATATAATACCCCTTGGTAAGACTGGTTGTCATACTTTCGGGCTTCTGACGACCCGTAACGCCTGCCATGTTCCACGTTCCGACGAATCCACGCTTGACAGCTCGGACCAACGGCTTAACTGTTAATTGAAATATTCGTTTTTCATTCAAAGTCAATCTTTGCAATCGGTAGGTAAAATCAAGGAAAATAATCGTTTATCAAATTAACTACCAACTTAAATTGGCCGTATATTCAACTGTCTTTCTTTGACAGTTGCATGAAAGGGCAATAACCCATCAAATTGACGTAGTGTATCAATTTGATAAACAATTAACATCCCAGTCTGTAATAATACTAAAGCTCATACCTCTTTATTCACATTCACAAAGAATAGGTAAATAATTTCACCATTATCACCAACTTTTCATCTGTTTTTAGTTCTCTTTGCTTAACCTTAATCCCCAGCAATAAATGCAAATTATTGTGAGCCGGGAGAAGGTATAGCTTCCATTTGCATTTCTATATAAACAATACGGTCTTAAATAGTTTTCTTGTTTTTATTTTCTTTCTATTTCGCTTATGGTATATTATATTATTATTTAAATGGTATTCCATTTAAATATTATAAATTAGAAAAACGTGTGCAGTCGGTGGACCTTTGTTAGGAAAGAAGTTCCTTACGCCGATACTCGCACGCACGCACACACTCGTTGTCGTGTAGCGACAAGTAAAGCTAAACTTTCAAAGTTAAGGGTAAAATTAAAGAAAGAGAGGTCATAAAACAATTAAAAGACATATTTCTATCAAATTAAAAGATGAAGATGGACTGAAGAGTGGTGTGTAGTATGTGGAGGTGGGGTGTATGGATGACGATGCGTGATAGGTGGGCTGAGGAGGCTGAGGTGGAGATCCAGTTGGAGGGAGGTAGACGCGAGGCAGATGCCAGCGACAGGTGCAGGTACAGATGCAGGAGCAGGTGAGGGCAGGTGCTGGTGCGTGTGCGGCTCGGAGGACATCCGTAGGAGGGCCCACGCAGCAGGGCAGGACGCAGCACGGCAGCAGGAGAGAGAGGCACGGCGTGGACGCTGTCAGCCAGCCAGGTGAGGCGGCCCTCGGATGAGGCGCGGCCCAATAGTCTTCGGAGCCCTTCACGGAGGACGGAGGACGGAGGCGTAGACAGGGTCCGACAGGTACCGGAGCGGAGAGGTACGTTGGGTATTCCCGCGATAGGTAGCCCTGGAGTATCAGGCTCTTTATAGTATCCGCTTTAGAGGCTAAACCCGAACTAATCCTTGGATTGCGTGGATCTATTAAGTCAACTCGTAGAATAACATCATGTAAAAAATATGAATTTGAGATATGAAATTGGCCAGTAATTCATTTGAATAAGTATGCATATATAATCAGCTAAAAAGATACAGGCAGGTAAGGATTTGAAAGAAAGGTTGCCATGGCGACGTATTAAACGTCGTTGTCAAAGCTGTCATAATAAAATATATTATTAATAAAATACAATAAAATGTATAGTTATTTAGTTATTTATTTATTTGTAATATAAGTATAGTGATTATAGGAAAAATTATATCCATCAATGTGGGCAAAATTACCAACCCTTGGTTGTCACTAAATCGTCATAGTCTCATGTTAAAGTTGGAACTGTGTCTGTGTACTGATTGTGGATAAGACGTGTCGTAAAAAATAATCAGATCAGCGCCTAACGGTAACAGAATGCTTGTTCTGACCTGGAGGAATGAATGAAGATAACTGTGAGTATGTACATTATGTTACATCGTGTATAATAGAAAGAGACAGAGAGGGAGAAAGTCGCATGGAGGGGCATAACGCTTTTTACTTATGTGACGATTTCTACCAGTCAACGTCTATCGCAAGCCGCGTTAAGAAACTTTTTTATAATTATGAATTTCTTACCGGAAATACAAATAGCGTAGTCATCTCAACACATCCCTCCCTTGATTTTGTATATATATATTATAAGTATATATTATAGTAATAATATGTATGTGTATATAACCTATTTATGTATTTGTGTACCTAGTTTTAAGAGTTTTTTTTTATTATTATTGTCCCTGTCAACCAAAGCACCTGCCATCTAATCTCTTCACCACCCTTGGTTGACTAGTAGAGAATGCCTAAGGCATTAAGTCCGCCTTTGTACCTTTTTGTGCGGAAAGTTTAAATAAATAAATAAGATTTTATTGACAGTGTACTGTCAACCGCATTTTCATGGCATTTATCATTGACAATGCTTTTATTTCGTAGCTTTAGGGGGCATTTTTTGTCTTTTAAGAGTTACTGACTTGTGGTTGTTCGTATCTAACACCTGTATTCGCAAATAATACTTGTGTCAGTAAAGTAACAATACTATGCAAAGTAAGGCATTTTTCAATGCGTTCCATGTGACAAGCCATTCAATTCATAAACATTCGGTTTTTGTGGCCCTGTGCGTCCACGCGCACTGTGAGACCTCACAGTAATGTTAGTGAATACGGGTGTAATTCTTCAGTACCTATCGATACTAGGTACTAACTACTAGGTTTATTTATTCAGAAGTGACAGGTCGACGTAAGGGTCGAATGAAACCAACACTATGATATCACGATCATGTAGTACATGCCCACTTGGAGGTGTAGTCATGAATATATCGAAATCGAGAATATTCCGAACGTAGACGTTAACATACGATCTAGATATACAGATATTTAGGTCCGGTTTATTGACTGGTTTGTGCTGAAGTTTGAGTGATACCCAATAGCGTTAGCTAGAATGTTATAAAGCGTTTTTTTTCTACAAATTACTTGATATGCTGTAAATGAAGTGACTTTAAATGATTAAAGTCACTTCACCAGAACGTAATTAATGTCCATGAAATTGGCACGTCCATATAAATAAATATCTACCTAACAACACTTTGATTACACTTTTTATTTAGCTCTTCATTCCCTTAACGTGAACAAATTATCCCAAATGAGCACTAGTCATGCCATCTTTAATAAAGCTCAAGCATCGAAAAAATATACTCAATATAGGCAGAATTCTCTAGTGATTCCCTACGCTACATTATACACGAATTACTTATTACGAGGTAATCCGTTTCCTTAACAACCGACACGCGATCATCGGAAGCTTTCAATTTTTATTCTATTCGCAAAATCAATCTGAAAATATTGCATAGACTGGACAAGATATAAGTAGTCACGTGTTTTTTAATAAAATGATGAACAACAACCAATTAGTATAAGGAAATGGAATTTTTACGCTACCTTAAGCTTTTTAGGTAGGTAACAAACACCAATGAAGGTTGTACTTATAAAGACCGTAGCAGGACACATAGCGCTCTACACCCATGGAAATTTTAGCACAATTCAAATTAACACATGTTAATTCTACTGTAATATTTCGGGTCATAAGACAAAACAGACAAAGAAGCTATCAGCCTCCATTCAAACCAGCACACACTACATCAATTCCACCAAACAAGGGGTACTTCCAGTATCACTAAACCACGTTTCAAGGGATAGATCGCGTGCCGTCGGAGATTTATAACTCAATCCGACAATCAGCGAAACGCTTAACTAGCTGACGATAAGGTGTCGGCGAATGATTGCGTCCGTCTATCCGCCGTGAAATAGGAACTATCGACTGTTAACCGTTAAACACGATTTGAAGATAGATTATAATGTTATTTGCGGCTGTTGCGCGTCTATTGATGTTGGATTGAGTGATCGGCTTTGATTTAGTGTGACTTATCGTATGGTTTTGAAATCATGACATTTATCTTACGGGTAGCTTTGAATAGGAACGACCAATTGGAACCGTGAATTTGTGTCTTTGGTGCGTTTCAGTGCGAATACCTTGGAGTGGGTGGAAATCATTAGGTATCTTACGGGTAACTTTTGTATATGAACGACGAATTAGAGCCTTGAACTTGTTTGTACCTTTGGTGAGTTTCTGTGAAAATTAATCTTTTAACCGAGAATTAAAATAATGTCTAAGAGCCGATCTTTTGATTCGTAGTCAAACTCAACTAATTGTTAAAATTTTTGCGCAAAATGTGTTTTTCGATCAATTGTTAGTTTATCTAATGGTCACTAATAGTTATTTTTTTAACTAATAGTTAATTATTTGACCATAAGCAATGATAATATATCATTAAAAAAACTAAAAATTGGTCAAAAACACATTTTGCTAAAATTTTACCATTAGTTACTATTTTTAACAATGCTGGCGATAAGGTGACGACTGTTCAGCGTTAAATGCGATTAGGGTAGATTATGATGTTATTTGGGGCTGTTGCACGTCTTTTGATATTGAATTGAGTAATCTGCTTTGTAAGTGGTTTGGTTTGGTAAGTCTTGACCTAAAAGCCCCAGTAACCATGGAGTTTGAGAAAGGAAAATAAGAATAGTATAAGAACTGGGCGCTTACAGGGAGAGAGGGAACTATTTTAATATCAAATAAGTAAAGTATACAGTATGATTTCATAACCTAATTTGGAAACGTAGTTCATTTCAGTAGGTACCTGGATTTAGTTCCAAGCTCATAAACAGGTTCTTAATCGCGTAAAAACCGCAGACCTTCAGATTAAAATAAATTTCAGCCTTTTTTGACTCCGTACCCAAATTTTCGTATTTGTGTCTGACTATAAACTATTGTCGTCTATATTTTTGCATTCCACTATACCACATAACCCGAAAAATCCCTATGAAATAAAAACCTATTAGGTACCCCTAAAGTGGTACGAACCTCGTATGTTATAACGAGTTCATTCACCCCTAACCGCCTTTGCCACTTGGTATTCAAGTGTATATCTATGAGACTTAACGGTTTGACATGTCACACACATTGGGTATAATGAAAACAGTTGAAGTGCCATAGTAAAATGGTAGGATCGTTAATCAACTGGCTTCAAAATTGACATGCTTTATGAGGTTTTACAAAATTATATTCTGTCCACTAGGTTATCCGGTTTTTGACAGCTGCCTTAGAACGTTACTATTCCAGATTACGTAAGAGTTAACTTTAAAATGCGTAATAAAATAAATATATTAACTGCCTAATCTTATTGAATTATCTTATTTATGATTTCTTACAGACATTATAATACCGTACGTGTATCAGTTTTGACAAAAAAAATATAATTGCTAACTAGTTCGATCTGTCAAAAAACGGTTAACCAAGTGGACAGAGTATAGTGTAGGTAAACTATTTGAAAGTTTGACAGTATTACATAACATCACGCCTGTAACCCCGATGGATTAGGTAGACACATTTAGCCAGTTATGTTTAAGTCTCATTTAATAGGGGCGAGCATATTACCATCAACCGGGTACTAATACAGACGTTGGGCTACTACTAAGATATTCCAAATGGAAAGGCCAATAACACTTTGCCCGACCTGGGGACCGAACCCAGTCCTCATGCTCAGCAGTAGCGTTTGCGACCACTACTCCGACGAGGCAGTCAGGTGTTAGTACATGAATATTAACAATGTGCGTGTTTGTTTAAACCTACCGAATCAAAAATGAAAGGTGCTTGTTTTTTTTTAATAATTATATTTTAGACTCGGACTCATAATAATAAAAATTGTTGACATTCATTAGTAACCAGAAAGGTACCTACATTTAGTCGCTTCTGAAAATATTTACTATTAGACAGTGGTGGCCCAGTGGTAAAGTCCCCGACTTACGGGTTATAGGTTTTGGGTTCGAACCCAGGCAGGCGCTTTACTTCGTCTTAATAACTTCCTCACTATTGCTCTCAAAAGGGCGAAAGAAAACATCGTGAGAAAACCGGCCTCCTAGAATCAAAATTCGAAGACATGTGACATTTACCAACCCGCACAGGACCTGTGTGGCCCACTCCCTCTCGGAGAGTGGAGGCCTGTGTCCCAGCAGTGGGGACATTATATAGCATTTTAGGCTGATTATGCTATTATACGAAATTGACTTATTCAAAATATCAATTTACGGGTTGGGTACTTCTGAATGATAAGACAATAGATGCTGAAGGATCTTAAATCTACTGACTTCAGAATAGACAGGCCCTATACATTTTCCAGCACAACAAACAATAGTTTCTGTTCAATATTTATAATAATAATGGGACAGGAAAATAAACGTACACTATCGACTTATTCATCTTCGCATCCATTGTTCCACGTTGTTAATATCCGTCCCGGAACAGACTGCGGAATTAAAAAGAAAAAGGAAATTAAATGAACGATAATTATTGTACCTGTTGTTGGCATGACATTTGTTTGTATTAAATCAATGTATGAAGGAGTGAATGGAAAGACATTGATCTGTCGGTCTACTGATCACTAAGAAATTCTCGTCAAATACATAGGTACAAAGTGGGGTAAAAATAATGTCATAATGTGAATGTGCCTTAATTTTTGCTAATGGCGTTATTTGATACATATTTTGTAAGCAGATAGAGAATTAGTAGCCAATGCAATGGAGCGATACACAAAGTCACCCAGCTCATACAACGATGGAGATTTTGAAACATGAATTTTGGAGCAGTGTGATCTCCCGTTTTGGTTCTACGAATCAGAGAGATTTATCAAGTTCTTGATAGTAATAGTTGTAGTTAAAAAGCACCACGTGAGCGTTTCAAATACGCTTTCCCCTACAATTCCTACGAAACAAAATGGCGGAACGATAACGGTGACTAATGTAAGTACATATTACATATACTATATCGCTAGAGGTTCCTGTCAGATTGTACCTAAAAGTAGTCTTAAAAGCCGCGGCTGCGAAATGTACGGTTTCAGATTTGATAACGATGTTGTGAAAAAAGTTGTAAGAGTTTTCAGGATAGCCATGGATATTTAACATTTAGATATGTTACCTATTGCCAGTTCAGTATTATCTACTTTTAGCAGCGACGTAGGGGGGGGGGGGGCAAGCAGTTTTGAATTGGGAAGAAGTGGTGCAGCAAGCACCGCTTCTTCCCAATCCAAAATTAGGAAGCAATGTTTAAGGGTCTGTATACATTTGGCGTCCAAGTACTTACAAAAGACAGTCTGTTAATTTGAATAAATGGATTTTAATTTGACTCTTTTGTCTAACTCTTCAAATTCAATTGACGTAAGATATTCATAATTTTAGGGTAAAATAACAAAAATAAATTGTGGGTATAATACAAAAGCTTGTTATACCAACGCTAATTACAATAGTTGACTAATTGGAGGGTTATTGTGATGCTTGTTAACAAAGGATTGACAATGTACTGGGAACCTCATTGATAAGGTAGAAAAGGGGTTTATTTCAACACAGTTGTTATTGCCAGCTTAGAGCCTATACAAAGTGAAATTATATCAGCGAGAAAGATGCTAGAAAGATAAAAAATGTACCGCCGGTCTATTCTGTAAAAATCTCACCGTGAAAAGGTAGGTGAAGTGAGCATAAAGTAAGTTGCCAATATATTGTCAATCCCTAGCATCAGGTGACATCTCACTTCACCCAACTCTTCACCCAAGTTTTTACGGCGAGATTTTTACAGAATAGATCCGCTGGTGCTAGGGATTGACACTATTGATAGCTCACTTCACCTAAGTTTTCACTGTGACATTTTTAAAGAATAAATCAGTTGGATTAAAGATGATGTCAATCCTGTTGAATGTCGTTTTATTAATACGAAACGCATTAAAAGCAGTACAATTATGTTACCCTTCTAGGAAAACAGATGTTTTGTTATGTTAATAGTCCTCCAGACCAAATTTCGGTCATGGCGACCAATCTCAGCGGAAACCAGCCTTCGGCGCGGGAGAAATTATAGTGCACTACTGTGTACGCAGACACAGGTGCGCTCTTTCTGCCCCCAGTCTCATAGTTCAACGGGACGGCAATCCGACACGATCTCTCTGGGATACTAAAAAACACCCAACTGGAAAAACTCAATGTCACTTTTCCCGACCCGGGAATCGAACCCAGGAGTTAATCAACCCCCCCTCAGCAGTCGCGCTTGCAACCACAAGACCAACGGGGCAAACTAAAACGGGGCCGTTTATTATGTTATGTAGTATCCGTAGCGAGATCCAGGGGAACTGTCGTGAGTCACAGCTTCGTGATGGACCAGCACCGCCGCAAACTACGATTCGTCATTATGTTTTCAATAATTGGCCAATCGGCCAGTCGTCCGTCAGTCTGTTATTTAATAAGATAGCAAAAGTACTATATTAATTACATTGGCTTCTTAATTTATTTCACGTGCAAGGTTTGTCTGAAACAATCTTACAACATAATGAATTCTTCTACGAGATCCCAAGTGGAAATAAACTACCCAATCGCGTTTCTAGTTTGCAAATTTAAAAAAGACATCGGACGACGAAAGCAACTACAATCTCTAGAGAAATATCTACAATCTTTTTAATCAAATCTGAACTCAAACATGTAAACATGTTGTAGGAGCATCTAAGTTATCACCTTTGCATGCATTTTACAATTCCCCCGGGAGCAATATGCTCTACCTACATTAACGTCAAAGCTAAGAGTGGAACGCTATTCCTTTGCTTTAAAAATGTCACTGAAGCAAGTACAAAAATTTTAAATTTTTCGTCACAAAGTATTTCCTTTGGTGTACATTCATGTGCAAAAGATGTACCATGCACTTAACGTAATTCAAAAAGGGTTTCCTTCTAAAATATCCATGGAAAATAAAAGATATTGTTTCCAACTAAATTATAATGGCTATGCAGAACCACTTACGATTACATTTTTAAAAGATTTCTTTTGATTTTTGCTAGTGCTCATACCTACACACGAGCGGTACGCGTCAGCTGCAGAGACAACTGCGGAGACCACTGCAACCATCAACGCGTGTCGACGGCTGCAGTTGAAGCGTGCCGCTCGTGTATATAAGCAGTTATATGTTCGTGCTACCACATCTTTTACTGGTATGTCTGAGGGAGAAAACATTAGCAAACTTGTGCTAAATATTACCTAATAATATGTACAGTACATAGCACAATATATTTAAATAACTTTATCCTTGGGTTCGGGAACACTACCGCTCGTCGCATTCTTGACGTACTCTACAACATAGTTCTATCAGTGGAAGTGAGCGTCGGTTATACCATTTCCAAACTTGGCCGTCCATAAGTGCTTGGACTATTTAGTCGCTATAATTTAGTCTCGAGCTTGGCTGAACCCTTCGACCCGAACCCACTGGATAGCTGGCAAAGTATTATGTACAGGCAATAAAATAGTTTAGTGTGTAAGCAAGAAATACAATATTTGAGAGCGAAATTTTCCAGATCCACAAATTCGAAGACATGAGAGATGTACCAACCCACACTGCACTGGTTCCGCGTGGTGCATTACGGGACACTCCCTCTCACAAAGTGAAGCTCTGCGTGAGTCCCAACAGTGGTCAGTATCCAAAACTTTGGCTGCACAGGGTTTGTTAAAAAGTATTCGTAGCCTAAAAACTTATCTCATTTATTGGCCGTACACGTAAATTCGCCCGTCCTCATAAAATTATTTAATTAATAGGACACAGTAAACTTATTCATAATATCATATTCGACCTCGTCTGCACAAAAGGTTTTATGTCGTGTAATTAAGTATCTTTGAAACACTATAGGCGTTAGACGGCCACTTTTTAAGCCTTTAATTACTCAAGTTCTAAAATGTGCCGTGCTATAAAGTTAATTAACGATTATTTAGGTTCATTCGATGTTATATGATACCTACGGACACGAGGTCAATGTTTTTATTAAGCCTTAATGAATTACATTACCCGCCATAGGTTTCAGCATGAAATGGCTGTATAAAATTAATATTAGTGTGTTGAAACTAATATTCTGTGAACCATTAATTATAGCAATTTGAATAAAGAAACTAAATATTTCGGACTGGGTTTACATTTTCATTAAAAATGGCAAGTTAATTCACAGAAGGAGAACATGTAATTTAACACATAACATATCATAAGATCACGCTTGTTTTTCCCGAAGGGATAGGCAGGGGTTAACCTATACATATAGTACACCCACATTTCGCCAGTTATGTTTAAGTCCCATGTAACAGGAGACGAGCCTGTTGCCATCAACCAGGCAGAAATCTAGACTCTAGGCTACTATTGAGAAATTCCAGATGGAAAACCCGGTAGCACTTTGCCGAACCCAGAACCTCATGCTGAGTAGTAGCGCTTCCGACTACTAGACACGAGACAGTCATTAACACTAGGCAGTAATTCATCACGCCGTCACAACATACAATTAGGGCAGGCAGTGGTGGCCCAGTGGTAACGGCGGCGACTTGTAGGTTGTAGGTTAGAATAGAATAGAATAGAATATTTATTTGCGTAAAACATGGTATATAAGGGTGTTAAATACAAATTGAGGCACAAGCATCTTTAGCTAGGATAAAACATAGCATGCAAAATTTTAAAGACAAGTTTAGCAACAACAATCTTTTGTTCGAACCCAGACAGGCGCTTTACTTTGTGTAAATGATTTCATCACCACTGCTCTTAAAAATGGTGAAGGAATACATCGTGAGGAAACCAGCATGTCCTAGTACCAAAATTCGAAAACATGTGACATCTACCAACTCGCACTGGGCCCGCGTGGTGGATTATAGCTCACACCCTCTCAAAGAGAGGAGGCATGTGTCCCAGCAGTGGGAAAATTATAGGCTGATTATGATGTAACATAAAAATGTACTCTAATCTAGTATAGACATTGCACATTCTAAAATGTACTCTAATCTAGTATAGAGATTGCACATACTAAAATGTACTCTAATCTAGTATAGACTTTGCACATTCTAAAAAAGATGTCATAGTTGCAATTTCTATAATTGCTTTTCACATTTTTGATTTAAGGTACCACTTAAAAAGCAGTAACCTACAAGTCGTTAATTCCATATCTTCCGTCCGACACTAAGTTGACACCCACAACAAAGTAGTGACAAAGACTTTGAAACAAAAGTGGCAGTCCGTCATAAAAGTAATTCGACCATCAAATTACTAACGCCCTTAGTTTTTCAGAACACTTACGTACATTTCCTCTATGGAAAGTCGTAATATAGCACTCCTTAGGGAAATCTGTGCCAGCTTGTTTTGTTGAACTGACGTCTGTTGGCCAACTGAATGTACCAAATGAAACAACTTATTATTCTTTAACGTTAATATGAGTAGAGTCAGTGAATTGGACGGTGAACAGGGATTTAGTGACTATTTTTTCTGCACCATTAAGTGGATTCTTTTCTGTTTTTTATTTCAGTGGCATGAAACATTTTGGGGTAAACATAAAAAGTAATCTACAGAAAACTGGCTGTTTTCATATCCATGTTTTGTTTTCCTACCATATAGTTCTTCACCTACATTTTTCCCAGAGTTTCTTTAACGCAGCATGCAAACTTTCTTAACAACGTGTTTTATAACAAGTCTCAGGAGAAAATAATGTGATGGTACCTACAAGTGTTTTGTATTCCTACAACAAGAGCTTGCTCTTGTCTAGAAAGCTTTATGATTTCCAACGAAATTCACCTTTTATTTGAGACAAAACAACTTCGAATGTAAACAAAATCTTCATCTAACACCAATAAGATAAACACGCCCAGCTTATTTGCTTATAAAGCAGCGTCTAATTTGCCGTAGACACACCTTTATATTTTACATAATATTCATCTCGATGTTCGTTTGCAAATAACATAAATGCCTGTGTTTATGTCTCACATTCGCTTTGCTATTCAAGAGAGAAAATTTTAACTTAACGACGGCAATAACGGCCTTGCCGGGGCTCGTTTACACCTCGAGTAATATTTTCACCTGCGCGTGAACGGAAGCAAGAGGTAAAGGGAATGTATCTACTTTTACCACCTTTTACAGACCGCATTTTTACCCCACGCGGCGTACGCACGGGAGAATTGTATTTTATTTGATAAAAGTTTTCATTTTAATGTTTTCGGGTTATTGTCGCCGTTAGAATGTAATATTAGGGACTCCTGAATTTCTCCTTTTAAGTGGATTTAGCATAATATGTTTTGTATGATAAGGAGTCAGTTTATTGGAGGTATCTTACTTTCGTTTTATTTTGTGCCTAATGTGAGGCAGTTTCAAAAAATAGATATTTCTTTTGTTTTTCAAACGTAATTTTTCACTAGGGTTTATTTAATTTTCAAAATGGTATCTACGTTTCGAAGCAATCTCTATCGTGAAATTATGAAAAGCAAAATATAAAATAATCCTGATATTTTATCAGTTGGTATTGCAACGACTTTAACTTTGCGTTTAGGGAGGGTCATCCCATTGATGTTGCATGTCGTTCGATCTTTCGGCTGCCATAGTATTACTATAAGTGAAAAAGTACCTAATAAGTAAGAGTTAAGAAGTGATAAACATTGAATGTTGATCCATTTATGTGTTGAACAAAGTCTAAGACTTTCGTAAAGCAGTGACAGCTCTTTTGTAAATAGATCCTCTCATTCCGCTACTAATCCTTCGAAAAATCTAAAATTAAATCTAAAAAGACGAAAGCTACACGTTACGAGTATCTAATGTTTTCGCTCGTCTTCACAAAATTCATAATCTTTGTTTAGGGGAGCTATTCTGCAAAGTTTCATTCTTATATATAGACTGGTGTAGATTTTTCTACCTATGGCTTAATGTAGAAGACATTAAAATAAAACTTATAATAATCTATCTATCTATTCTATACAATATATACTATACTAAAAATAAAGTTGAAGAGTTTGTTTGTGTGTCGCGGGCAGAAGTTGGTAATAAATAAACGTATTTTCTTTTATTCTTTACATCTTTAAAGATATGAAAAGAGGTGAAAGTGCCTCGTTGGTCTAGTGGTCGCCAGTGCTACTGTTGAGCATGAGGCCCTTATTTTTTTTTTTTTTTTTTTCTTTTTCTTGGTGGGAAATCATCAAATGACTCCTCCCGCTCTGGGCGGAGCAGAAGGGAGTGTCAGACTTTTACTGACTAAAACCCACCCGTGTTCCTTCAGTTGCCTGTGCCAGGGGCCACGGTATCTCTTTCGAACAACCCGCAGCCCCGGCGGCATCGGCCCTAGCGGACCCCGTCAGTTCGTGCTGACAGCTCTTTGAGGCGCGCGTGGAACACAACGCGCCGTGTACCCGCGCCGTGGTCCTTACCGGGCGGCGAGCTGCCCATAGCTCGCCGCCCGCAAGCCCGCGCCTACGGTGGCCGGGAGTCGGCTGTTGACTCCCATCCAGGGCGTCTCCTGCGGCGGCTAGGAGCGCGAGGGTGCAGCGATTGCCTCTCCCTCGCGCGCTCCGCCTCCTCCTTCGCGAGCATAACTGCTTCGCAGAAGGAGGTGACGGCCTCCCATTCACTCTCGCTCCGGACCATGGCCTGTATGAGGGCCGGACGCGAGAGGTCGCCGCCGCCGATCGCCGCCAAGAGGACACGGCGGGGTCCCGCCCAAGCCGGGCAGACCTCCACCGTATGCTCCATCGTATGGGGATCGCCCGGAGGACACGGTCCTCCGGGCGATCCCCACAGCGGTGACACCCTGGCGTTTCGTCCCGCTTTATCCTGAATGAGCATGAGGCCCTGGGATCGATTCCCAGGTAAGGCAAAGTGTTATTAGGTTTTTTCATCATGAACATCTCAGTAACGCCCCGGAGTCTGCATGTGTGCCTTGTTGACAGTACTAGGCTGGCTTCCTCATAGGTACACGGGTCTTAAACTTAACTGGCGAAATGTGTTTGTACAGCAGGTACATCTCTGCCTAAGCCTTCGGGGATTACAAGCGTGACGTTATGTTAGACTTCAGATTTTTTTCTTAAAAGCATAAAAATACATATCAAATGTAGTAATAGCACTGTCTTATTATTTCACGAGTACAGATCCAGATTATTTCTCCAAACCGCGAGATAGGTATCAAGCTACTCACCAGAAATAATTCCCTTTGGCATACAATAGAGTGGGCAAAGGCGGTCTGGCAAAGTTTGGTGGTTACGACAAGTAGAAAAGTGGCAACATTAATCTGATCCCGGGCAGCAAATAGCTCTCGAATGCGGTGGCCGAGTGTAATGCACCGTGTGAGGACTAGTTCGACCAGAAACTGAGCGGCTGCGACCGATGTGCTCCCTACACGACCCACTGGTTCTGCCATTTAGCTGACAAGTGAAAGATCATAAGCAGTTAATTAAGAGTTAAAGTCTGTGGTAGGAATGTAGGGTTTGTAAATATGTGAGCTCCATGTATCTATTACATAGTTAATGTATATGTCATGGATTATATGTCATGGATTCATAAATCCATTTTAATTCTTTTACTTATTGTGGTAAAGTAATTTTATTTTTAGGTGCATCGTCTTCACATATAATTATATAATTAATGTATGCAAAATATTGTAAAACATTTTTAAAGAGTAACGGTGGAGTTTCTTGCCCATTCTTCTCCATACGAAAACTACCTTTTGCAAGGGGCGACTAGAATCAATTTTATTTTAATTTTATTTTTGACGTTCAAAAGTGCCTTTTAATTGTACGTGTCGCGTCGAAGTTGATTTGTTTATTTTTACTTGGTAGCTTTTAATTTTGGTAAAAATAAAACATTTTAACTAACCCGAAGGTGCTATTGAAAAGATTACTCTCATCAACTTTTTTCACCTAGACTCAGCCAATAAATCGAATAGTAGGTACATACATAACAGTTTACTTGACACAATTCATAACGTAATCACTATCCATATTTTGCACTCGGTTGGGTTTATATATAGCATAATCAGCAAATAACGTCCCCACTGCTGGGACACAAGCCCCCTCTCTGTGAGAGTTTATATACAGGGTGGCAGGGACATCGAGGAGCAACCTGTTAATGGATTCAGTATATGATTCTAAACATTTTCTGTAATTTTTGTCGGCTATTTAAAAGAAGTTTTGCTGTTCTATACATTTTGACCGCGTAGGTATTGCACTTTTATATGAAACAGCAGATTAATTAAATAATCGGTTTAATCACATTCTTATCATATCCTCATCTACAAGTTAGCGTAAGTCATTTTAGTGACGTCTAAAAAGAAGTCGGTAGAAATAATTATCTTTAAAGTACCTATAAGGTCTTAAGGGGAAAATGTCTAAACGTGCAGAGCGGGGCGACTTATCTAAATCATACCACTATGTGCCAGCCCCTGAGCTAGTTTGATACACTCATCTACGTACGGTCAGCAACAAAAGTCGGTTAACATTTCAGTTGTTTAAATCTTAATTATTGAGCAAAATATTCTTATAAAACATATAGTAATAGAATATTTAAGAATAATTAACTCTTTGCTATTACATGTAATAGTGAAAACCAATGTATCGCATCATTTTGTATCAATTTAGACGATTTGTAAATGTAACAGAGTTAATTGACTATTTTTGCTGACTGTACCTACTTTATCCAATTATGTATTTGTTATTCACTTGTGTTTCAATCGGTAGGTTACCACTCTGAAGCCTGTTAAGTAAGAACACTCTTTTGTTTTACCTACCTACATATTTTACAACTAGCTGCGCCACGCCGTTTCACCCGTATAAGTTCGATAATCTCGTGGGAACATAGGGATAAAAAGTATTCTATGTCCTAAACCAGGTCATAGTCTACCCATGCATGTGCCAAATTTCATCTTAATCCGTTCAGCCATTTTAGCCTGAAAGCGTAACAAATATAGAAAATCAAATTATTTCCCATTATAAGATTACTAGCTGCGCCCCGCGGTTTCACCCGCATAGGTTTAGATCCCGTGGGAATAACGGAATGAATAGTATTCTATATGTTAATCCTGGTTATAAACCATCTGTGTGCCAAATTTCATCCAAATCCGTTCAGTAGTTTTTGCGTGAAAGAGTAACAAACATCCATCCATCCATCCATCCATACAAACTTTCATATTTTTAATATTATATATATTAGTAGGATTATAGTAGGAAGTAGGATTAGATTGATAGACTATCAAACTCGTTTTTCATAGACATGAATAACTAACTTCGTCGAAATATAAGTTGTATATTCAGATCCGAAATAACAAGAAATATATACAAATAACATAATATTACATGCCACACGCCTATATTCCCAGAAAGGTTAAGCAGTGGTGTTCCTATAGTACACCCACATGTTTCCAGTTATGTTTAAGTACCATATAATAGGGGATGACCCTATTGCCATCCACTCGGGCACAAATCCAGGCTACGGACTGCTACTGAGAAATTTCAGATGGAAAGACCCAAAAACCCTTTCCCCGACCCGGGAATCGAACGCAGGAACTCCTGCTCAGTAGTAGCGCTTGCGACCACCAGACCAACGAGGCAATTAGGACAATTACGAATATAATAAAGAAAAAAAAACCTGACTGTACCAAATTGCAATCAATACGCAAAACTGCGCTAATTTAACCGTAATCAACAACAGATAAGTACTCATTTTTAATAGTAATCTTGAAAAATACAGTTCACGCAAATCAAAAACTTCGTCAATAACTCCAAAAATGCACTAAACGCTATAGGTACAAAACAAAAGGACCACAAAGCCGCGCGGTGGTCTTCACATTAAATCAGAATGCACTCTAGTTATGACGAAATCCCACATTACCAGCCAGGTTGTTTATTTATAGATGAAGGTTTCAGTCATTTTAGGTAAAAAATGGAGGTATTTTCTTCATAGCTAATTTGTTCAATTTCTCTGACAATGTGCTCCGACTGCTTAATGAAGGTGACATTCCTGAGATGTGGGAAACTTAGGATCAGTTTTTGTGGTGATGTTTTCAACTTTGTATGTTTTCAACGTAATTCAACTTTTTCCAGATATGATGATAATTCAATTTCAATGGCATTGATTTAAAGCAGCAGTTGTTTATTGTAGTGTTGGTGAATTAAAAATTACAAAAAGCTTTTTTTTTTCAAGTTCGGCAGTAAACTGAATCAAAATGAGTCATAACAAATATTGAACCGTCTTTTTTATAAACGTTGCTTAAACTTTAGAGACGTTTTAATTTTAACGTCAAAATTGTATGGTTAAACAATCGTTACATTATTTAATTTTAAGTAACGTTTATAAAGGGGTAAATGAATAAATATTTAAGCAGTAAAATTACTGAACGGGCGGTTACGTGTTGGCAGTTAACAAATCGGAATTAGTCGGTAAGAAATTTAACTTGGAAGTAGTGCTCGCCGGCCGGTCGCTTCGCTCGCTCGGTTTGCGCGCGGTTGGTCACAGTTCTAACCTAACCCGTTTAGTCAAGGTGGCTTAGTTACTGCGACCAAATCGGCGCGTGCGTGTTAAGTTTCAGTTCCAACCTAGCCTATGAACAGCCGAACTATTTATTTAACTGCCCATTCCCACATTTTTACTGGCCATTCCTTTATTACCTACACTACTTGAGTATTTTTTGCACTGACATTGTACGATGAAATAACCGACCAATTTTATTTTTATTTACTGTTCATGTTTATTGTCACACTAATTTACCAAGCGCCGGAAAATTAAATTACTGCCCGTTATTTCTTTCAACTGATCATAATAACCTCCCTTATGTTTAAATAACAGTTTCAGCCTAAGTACCTATAGGTACACTCTTGTTACATTAGTTACATAAGCAAAAGCATGACTGTATATGTACATGCATTCTTTACTATCAATTTATATCCGAATTTGTCCTCAAAAGCCAATAGCCAGCCTTAAGTTCTGCCAAAGATGGTCAAAAATACCTTTTCAATTTATTTTTATTTGGGTCGTGTTGTAAAAGTACGAATGATGTTTTTCGACCTGCGATATATTCTAACAATAAACACTTAACAGGGTCACACTAAAAGGGTAACCGTATCATAAATAAATAATAATAAACTTAATTCATTGACCCTTTGGTGACTCCTGGTAGTTTTTTAGCTGCCTCATTTGTTAGCCCTCGATAAAAATAAAACAAACAGTTGAAATTAAAAACATCAATTGTTTTTGAACAGTGACTCCATGTAGATACGAAGTAAGGAAACACTGTAGGTACTGTAACGTAATGAACAATAAAATTGACGTTTTTTCGGTGTATGATAAGAAGTCCTTAAGGTGTTAAGATAGGTTATCATAATATTTTTATCTTTTTCATTAACAAAAAACTATTTTAAAAAGGCTTAGAGCAAATAAAAAGAGTTAGGTATTGAAATCTGTCAACAAAAGCCAGTCATACTCGTATAATGATTTGCTGTCTATCGTCCGTGCCGACCCTAATAGCCAATAAAATATTATGAAAGTCCAACGATATCTTGAACAAAAATGTTACCCTCAAAAAACGAAATAACCCTGTCCTTTGCAAAATTCTATAAATATTCAAAATGTATGTCCAAACTACGTCCCGTTGAGCAAGTCACACATGTCAAATATTTCATTTTCATTCGTAATTTATCGAGTGACAGTTAGACATCTATTCAGTATCAAATATCATGTAGTGTCCAACCACGCGAGGGTGTTCATATTCGCGACATCGGTGACTCAGCATGATCCCATCTTGTGAAAGACCCGCGGACGGTCACGTACAGGCTTCAATTTATCAGCTATCAGCCGATGTGGCCCCTATGTGGGTTTCGCGAATATTTTACATAGTTACTGTATATAGAACACATAGGCTCCGACGACACTTCGTAAAATATGCCTTAGAGCGTAGGACCGCTACATAGTATTTTTGATTTTTGACGTTACTGCGTGAAATGAGAATATGAGATGCAAAGAAGTACATAATTAAAATAAATGAATAACATCAGTGAAATAATATATTTATTTATCTCTATCTCACAGAACGCACAGCTCTTTAAAATTTTATCTTAAAATATATAAACTAGACTTATAGCCAATTACGGACAGATTTATTTGCCAGTTCGTCACATACTGACGTTATTAATTGTATCCATATCGTCATCTTGAAGTTTGCCCGGTTGATAGATATAGGCTCGCCCTCTGTGATATGGGACTTAAATAAAACTGACGCAATGTGGGTGTGTCCGTACTATATGTGCACCTCTGCCTAACCCTTCTGCGAATACTAGCGTGATGTTATGATGATTTTGAAGTTTTTGTAAACAAGCAAAATGCGATTAAGTTTATCGCATTTGCTTTTGAAAAGGGACCGTAATAAAACATAATTGCTTGTCTGTTGAATTTCATTTTGAGTACATCCGGCCTAACTGACGTAAAACCGACGTTTAGTGCAATCACAAGCTAAGTTTAATAATAGATTCCCGATTCATTCATCATCCTCGTAAATGGAAAGTGCAAATGACGTTCCAGAAATTGCCCGTCATGCCACATGCACGCTGATGCGTTAATGAGCAATCATGATTTCCATAAGCAATTAATGCATGATTTTAGATTGGATATGCTAACACAAGACATGTTTAGATCAATAATTAGGTACTAATAACCTTAGTTTGTGTCAGACTCTATTCAAAGGACTATGGAAATACTAGCTGCACCCCGCGGTTTCGATCCCGTGGGAATATCGGAATAAAAGGTATCCTATATGTTAATCTTGGTTATAAACCATATGTGTGCTAAATTTCATCCAAATCCGTTCAGTAGTTTTTGCGTGAAATAGTAACAAACATCCATCCATCTATCTATCCATCCATACCAACTTTCACGTTTATAATATTAGCAGGATATTTCAAGGACTAACTAAGGAGACAAAGACTGTCTTTGCCCAATTCAACATAATGGTTGCCATACAACATCTTGTTTGAACTGTTTTGGGTACATTACCAGACGACAGCCATGCGGAGGAATTTCTCGACGCCATATTTTAGATTGTTAATAGTTTTAGTTAGGTTAGGATATTACATTTTTATTTGAATATTTTGTAGCGGTATCTACAACGCCACATGCGAACAACGCGTCATACTGACGTCACGCAAATCCTGCATCTCGCAAGCAGAGTTTACCGCGCAATTAGCATAGATACAATTTCCCAACATCAATCGTTGGGCAATTGCCCGCCAGACACAACACCCGTCTGGTCGGAGGATCCTCCCTTTTCTATGGAGGATTAGTGAACTTTACACCCTGTTCCTCATACCTCTATAAGTTAATTTAGTACTTAGAAGTTTATCCAGTGTATATATTTCTATCCTCTTTGAGGCTGATTTTTCAATAGTCAGATATCTCTTGCACTGAAGACTAAATATTGCCGTTTGACAGCTTTTGTATAGAAAATATATTATGTCAATCTGTCATATTTATTCTTCAGATAAAAGTTATCTGACTATTGAAAAATCAGCTCTTAGTAAATATATTTCCCACGAAACAGTTTGCTTCATTAAGATGATTATTTCACACGGCCGTGATACTTATTATTTTTATCTATATTTGTTAGGTATTAGGTAAGCCACCGCCACAGCGGTTTTGCCGCGTCACGCCACGTCCGCGCCACGTCCACGGCACGTGTGTTTGTTGCCTCACTCGATAGTCCTCCTACTCAAACACGAACCGAAAGCAAACAGTTTATTTATGTAATACTCTCGCTCGCTCCGAATAGCAAATGATTCTCTAATAACGCGAGATGATTTTACGCTCAATAACACGAGTTTGGCAAAGTCAAGTTTGGCTCAAATAATTATATTTACACTAACCACTGCAAATAATTTAAGCCAAAACCTCGAGTAGCCAGTTTATACGCCACGCTTTACGTTACTCATTGCACTTCTGTAAAGTATACTTTGAGAATAACGAAGTTATAATAGCAACTCTTAGTTCAGGCTAAGCAAAGTTTGTTGTTTTAAGAGTATCGTCTTTGAGCCAGACAATGAAGATCCTGTTTAACAATTTAAGCTTATTAATCGCTGGGAATTGATTACAGTTTATAATGACAAGGAAAATCCATGCTTTTACGTCATGAGCACAAAGCCCTATCTTCTCCCCTGAGTGTTATTAAGCTCAACGAAGCGATTCACGAAAAACATGAATAAAATGTACGCCATAATATTTCACTATGATTACCAATCTGCAGTGTAGAGCAGTGGTGGCCCAGTGGTAATGGCTGTGACTTACGAGTTAAAGGTAGTAGGTTCGAACTTAGACAGGCGCTTTACTTTGTGTAAATTATTTCATCACCACAGCTCTTAAAATGGTAAACGAAAACATCGCGAGGAAACCGGCATGTCCTAGAAACAAAAATTCGAAGACAAGGGACATCCACCAACGGTGCCAACCCGCACAGGGGCCGCGTGGTGGATTACGGCCTACTCCCTGTCACTGATAGGAGGCCTGTGTTCCAGCAGTGGGAACTTCTTAGACTGATTATACTATTGTACCGGATAAATTATGAAAGTTTAGCTGTGAAAAAAATACCAACTGGTTGCGGATTTGACGTCCAGGAAGCATCATATTATTATAAACTAAATGCTAGCGCAGCTTTATCAAAGCTATCACTCAATTAACTCCCACAAACTGTAGTTAGTAATAGGCAGATACACAGAATTCTCCGAATCCCATTGGAATCGTTAGTAGCGCGCATTTAGCCTCGCCGATAACTTTCTGCAAATGAGTTTATTCCGACAGGCTTCGTTTGGCTCGGGTCGTCATTTTATAGACACCGACCCGATAGTTGCGAATTCTAATTTCGGAACAAATTATTTGCACATTTTGATATTAATTTATGTGTAATTATTCAGTTTGGGACCTTTCCAAAGCCCTAGTTCTAGGCTATAATATTATTAAGGACCTTGCTGATACGATGTATGCTACCAAGATCTTACAGCGGTGCTTGGAAATAGCCGCGTAAATGTTTGTTTTTAATGTGCAAGAGAAGAAAGGTGAGTCTATGTTTGTGTGTATATAAAATTCGCGGTTTATTTGCCAAAAATGTAAACAAATATGAGTTTATGGAAAAATAACTTCAATACCTACACAATAAAGTTCAGTTTACGCTACAACTTCAAACATTTTTATAACTTTTTCAATAGTGCTAGTCACTCTGAAATCAACTTAATTACCATTTTGAATAAAGTTGAGATTTGTTTAACTTGAAACAACATCAATTTGAAACATTCATTTGATGTTACCGTATGAGTTTATAATCTATCTCGCGAAATTGTGAACTGTATCATACTAATTACAATCGTATTAATTTTCGATAGTTTATAATCTATCCATGTCAAACATGTCCATGTCGACTGGGTTCACAATCTGTCCGATTTTATCACCCGTAAAATTTTGAACCGTCCCTGATTTGTCGGTCATAATCTCGAGAGATAGATTATGAACTAACGATGTTCATAATTATACCGTTAAATATAGATATACATGCCATTTTTTATTGTATTTCTATTAACTATTTTTTTTTGTGTTTTTTTATAGATCTTGTGGTCTAGATAGATATTCTTTTTATTTATTATTATTTCTAAAGGGAATATCTTTGGAAATAATTAGTGATAGTAGGATGATTTCATAGGCCACACGGTCACATCCGCAGGTGTTAAATAGTTGGCAAAGACGAGAACGAGAACCAGCAGCAGATTACCGTTCTATCGTCTGCTAAACATAACAAAAAACTCCTGTTACTAATCCATGTGCCAAACGTAGTAATAGCAATTTCGCAGTTACCTCTCGCTTTACAATCATCATCATCATTTCAGCCAAAAAACTTCCAC
Organism: Apamea epomidion; assembly: GCA_947507525.1. Classification (NCBI taxonomy): domain Eukaryota; kingdom Metazoa; phylum Arthropoda; class Insecta; order Lepidoptera; family Noctuidae; genus Apamea; species Apamea epomidion. Next base: position 11,773,903 of record OX382231.1, read on the forward strand.
TGCTGGACATAGGCCTCCCCCAAGCAGCGCCACTTCAACCGGTTCTGTGCTTCTCGCATCCAGCAGATCCCAGCGGTCTTCATGCGTTCTTCCGGTACGCGGTCGCCATCTGTTCTGCGAGCAATGTGCCCTGTCCACTACCACTTAAGTTGGGCAATTCTCCGGGTTATGTCGGTAGCCTTGGTGCTCCTACGGGACGCTTCATCTTTCACTACAATAGGTAATCACTTTCACCCGACTGATATTCATATTAATTTTTAAGCTTTTCTAACCTAAACCACAAGATGGTTGTCTTTTCTTTGTAAACTTACTTATGTAAGCATGACCTTCTAATATTTTATTCACGTGTTCATTTAAGGATGAAGATTATAATATCATGTTTGTGAAAAGGAATAAACGGATAATGAAATCCATTTAACTGTCTGAGCATATAAATTGTTTCAGAAAATAAATTGGTTGTGTGTTGAGAGTTATTTCCTTGCTTAACTTTAAATGGACAATATCTTTGTAAATAGAATTTGCGTCACGCCTGTTAGTACTCCCCAGGGTAAGCAGAAGGGTAGGTACTCCGCCATTTCGCCAATGACGGGAGGTGTTCAGTACTGCGTACAGTAAATCCAACAAATTGCCCTATTATTGTTTATGTTACCATTTTGTTCAGTCTTGGCTTTAGCAGCCAGAGACTAGACCAGTGATACAGAAACTCCATTCTTATTTAACTTTAACATAATACAATCCATCGATACTATACTATATTTCTATATAATATTATAAATTCGAAATAAACTCTGTCTGTCTATCTATCTGTGTCTTTTCACGACTAAACCACTGAATGGATTTCAATAAAATTTGGCAAGCAGATAGATGGCATCCTGTTGAAGGAACATAAACTCAATAACATACATAACCTCACGACTTCTTCTCATGGGGATAGGCAGAAGCTACCTGCTACGATCCTTACATACTCCTTTAGCTTCGTGTACATCCATAAATCTAAACCCTAATTGCATAACAGACTTTCAATCACAATCTGAATCATTTTGAAGAATATTACTAATCCGTTGCTTCATAAAAATTATCTGCCCAACGACGTAAATAACGCAATGAATGTTGTTGAACTGTCGCAATGGCTATGGTATTACACAATTACCCCGCTGGTCATATTAGCACCCCGGTGGCGAGTACTACGAACCTGACCTTTCTGAAGAACGTCACCAATAAGGTTACTATAGCTATGTCCTTCTAGGCCGTCCCCTCTCTGCATTTTCACTCACGCTTGTCTTGCAAATACCTTTTGTTAATCGCCTTTCATTCATCCTCTCAGAATGATCAAACCATCTAAAAGTATTCTTTCAATTTTTGTCACTACATCTTCTTTTAGACCGCACCGCACCATTGCCTTACCACATCATTACTCAGCCTTCAAAAGAAACGCATTTCCACGTTTTTAATATAAAAAATACAATATATACATACCAATATATATCAATTTAATAACATTGGTAGGTAAACAACGTAATAATTATTTTCAGTTCCTTTCCGGAAAATTCCTTTAAGATAACGTTTTATTGATTAAAATTGAAATAATGTTTTTAATAATAATATAATATAATAATAATAAATTTTATAAAAAAATAATTTTAATTATTAGAATGACGTACAGCAAGGGACGGCCATTATTAAATCTGTCGATAAAGCATTTTTAAATTCAAAGATCCAATCATTTCAAGTTCGACGTATTTCAATGGGCCGTAATCGCCATTCTCTGAACTTTGAAAAAAAATCTTTATTACTCCTGTTCAATATCATGGATAATACACATGATCGCTTTCTTCAGCAAACAATTATGCCTACTAAGCATTTCTTAGCCTTTCAGCACATTAGGTAGATTCTTGATTTAATAAAAAATAGGAGATGCAACTTTACCTTATGTCTTTGTATTAATTTGCTGTTTATTTGCTTTTTGCAATGGAGCTAGGTCCATAATTTTAATTATTATACATAGGTACAGTACCTACACACATAAGTGAGCGGGTAGCCCACTGGTAACAGCTCCGACTTACGAGTTTCGTACGCTTTACTTTACACAACCTACATACCATACCTATTAAACTACTCGATCTCCTATTCAAACAATAAGTAACAGGATTATTCTGCGACGAAAATATTTTATAGCAAAAAACTACCCCACATATTTTATTGGAACCTTACGTAGACGACAAAATCTAAGTGATACCTAACTAAAAAAAAGAGAAATTTATTTTAACAATATTTAAAAGAGCAAATAAATAAAAATTATAGTTATAAAATAGCTAATAGAGTAAATCGAATAAAGCTAATTTATGCAACTGGGACTTTACACACACGAACGTTTAAAATTGAACAAATTAAACTACAGCCATACATCACACGCGTTAAAAAATAAATCCACATTACACAAACGAAATTGTTGATTGTAATCACAACTCGATACCCAACTCCCATAAAGTGTAAAATATGTAGAGCACAATAATTACAAAAGAGATCGATAGCGGGCATAGTGCGAACCTGAATGTTTTATACCTCGCTTGCTGAAATTTATGACCGTGTGTCCCAGCTGTTATTACCTTACGTTGAATAAGCAAACAATTTGCGAAGTTTGTTGAAATCAAGACTCGTTAGTACTTTGCTCACGGCCAATCAGTGTGAAGAAAGTCATTAAGTTTGATTGGAAGTTATCTTTCTTCAGCTGAAGAGTGCTTAGCAGACTGAAAAAATATTGGTAAATTATTCAGAGATGCATCCGGAATATTTTGGTTACATTACCGCGCAGCCTGTCTGAATATTAATTGAGCTCTGATTTCCTCCATCAAAGATGAAGATTGATTGAATATTGCTATGTACGCACGGAATTCATTAGCAAAATAAATAAACGCGTAATTAATCCTGAAAGATGGATTTTCAGTGGAACAAATAAAATGTAATGTAAAAGAGCAGTAGGTATTTCGATACACAATCCCTGGAGCTAATTAAAAAAAGTTAAAGAAGTTTGCCAGGGAAAAACTTCCGGAGGGGAGTCAGAGAAAAAATATTATTGAGTTACGTTTCGCTTAACTAATTTAGGTAAAAAAGGAGGCTTAGCTTGTCCGTCGGGGTAATGTTCCGATGTGACCCTTATCAATTCGCCCGTGTCCGCCTAGCGGACGCGTCTACCCGGCCTTTATTACGTATGTACGCATCTCACAAAAATAACGTGTCACTCTAATAACGGCCATTGGGGGTGACGGGGGCACAACATCCCCGCTAATATTTAATATGGAAAACGGTTAGCTTTGATAATTTTTGGGATAAAAGGAAGATAACCTCAAATTGAGGCGACGTGACGTAGGTACGTGTACCTATTTGCGTTCGTAGATTAATTTGGTCGTGAACGGTTTTTGGAAAATTATCTGATCATGATCCCAAGAAAGCATACTTTAATACTCTTTTAATGCATTGCTGCCATTATTTTGGTTACTACATCAGGTGTAACTGATGACTAAGTTATAACTTCATGTTCTGTAACTTTCAGGTTTTTCGCGAACTTATAGAAAAGCTTTAACAAATCTATGCATCTATACAAATAAATAAAATTGAAGTGTCTGTTTGTAATGTCAAAATAACAACTTTTTACTACATGTATACATGAAAGTACTTACAACAAATAAACATTTTTCTAAATGTTTGTCTGTTTGTGTGTTCTAGCTAATCTCCGAAACGGCTGGACCAATTTTGCCAGGACTTTCACTGGCAGATAGCTGTTGTAATAAGGAGTAACTTATGGAAGGCTACTTATATTTAAAAAAAAGAATTAGGGTTCTGCGTAAAAAGTAAGACCCATGAAATCCAATTTCTTTTTCGACATGCACGCGAACGAACAAGACGTGGATTCTTACTGTATTGTTACCCAGTTAGTGTTCTAAAGGGTCCCGACTACATGTCCTGAGAAGCATAAAAAAATAACAATAACATTTTCTTACTTCTTTCGTTTATTCTCTTAGACCTAAGGCTCTTAGATGTATGCTTAGTTTTCATTGAAGGTTGAAATAACAATTCTTATTCACATTTATAACGTCAGAACGAACTGAAAGTACCTATATCTTGTTGACCCATTTATTATAATTTGAAGGTTTTATTTTTCGTTCCACAATATAATGTGAATAATTTATCTTAAGCTATACCGCACTTAGAATATCGGCTCGTTGGTCTAGTGGTCGCGAGCGCTACTGCTGATCATGAGGTTCTGGGGTCGAGTCCCGGGTCGGGTAAAATGCTTTTTCATCTGGAATTTCTTAATATCAGTCTGGAGCCTGGATTCGTGCCCGGTTGATGGCAATAGTCGCCTGTTTTCCCATTGTTACTTGAGACTTAAACATAAATGGCGAAATGGGTGTACTAAAAATAGTTTTAGTTGTGTAACTTCTAAATTTTTTGGTTGATCGTACTTCCCCAAGACATTATTGACATTTGTTTATTGTATTTGTGGTCCCAAAATACTACCCAAAATAATTATTATATTTATAGGGGGAATCCGGGTTCGCGGTCCCGGTCCCAAAAGCCCCCGACCCTGCCACCCACACCCATAGCCTAGTATATTTTGTTTCGATGTTCTGCAATAGTCCTGCCCAACCGGGGGTGGTCCTTGGGTGCACTTGCATGGCGCATACAGGGATAATCGTCGGTTGGTGACTCCCCATCATTTAAAATTGTCTTAAGGGCCTCTGCGAGTTCGCTTCGGCCCCTGGTAGGCCTTTCAAAGGTCCGGGACCCTGGGGTCTGCCTAACCTCTACCTAACGCTTCTGGAAATACAAGCGGGATGTTATGTTATGTATCTTGTTAAATGAAAGATAATTTAGTTTAAGCCTGTAATAAGTTTTTACTTATTACAAAATTAATATACAAGTAATAACACAATTAAGTTATGCATACAATAAAACGGTGTTTAACGTTAACGCTCTCCAATTTTATCGACTGGAATACCGAATAAAAAAGAAGTAAAATATTTTAAATGTTGCCAGTACAGTCGTAAAATATCTTTAATCTAGTTTATTGGTCATATAAAAAGGGCACCACCCACAATTTCACATTTTTAATTACCTCTTTCCTCTAAGGGGTACAAAGTTTGTAAATGATTCAGATAAACAATAATTACGGCCGTTCCAAATTAGGAAGTTAGAAGAAGTTTACGATGTTCAGGCCAAACATGAAACTCAGTCCGGCAAGCGCCTAATTAGTTAAGTTTATAAATTTGTTACCTATTTGGTATGCTAAGTGCCCTACAGAGGAGCTACAGGCTATTTTTATTATACTATAAAATACTGAAACCTTTTTAAACGAAAACTTTGTCTAATTGTGGTCCTTAACTTTTCCAACTATAAATTTTGCTTAAACGAAAAGTACGGTTTCATTTTTTATAAATTAGGCCTTCATTACGTTTTTTTTTATAAAGGGACCTTTGAAGGCTTCATTAATTAGAGTTATATTTATATCAATGTCAGCTGGGACTATCTATACAAGTAACGTTTAAAGTTCAAAGTTTAAACACGATTTCGTTTTTAATCATTGGGCTCGGTAAAACGGCACGGTTTCTTTACGGTACGGCGCGCTAACCGCACCGTAAAATATTCGTGTGAGCCTGTATACGCTTATACGGCGACGGCGCCGTAGTGACGCCGTGTCTATCAACAAGCTTCCATAGTGATCCATACAACACTGACGACCGTACCTACACACGGTGAATCAACCGTAGTTTTTCACGGCAAAACCGTAATTTTTCACGGCAAGAAAGGCATGTGTGTACATTGAAATGAAATGAAACGAAATGAAATGTTTATTTATCTAAGTATAGATCTACTTACAAAAATAAACATTTAATTTAATTTCGTTGTAATTTTTTTCATATTGGTCAATATTTTAAAAACTAGATAGAACCAGTATGATCTCTGAGAAGATATGCCGAAACAAAGTCAGAGGTACATGGCCTGTGTGAAGTTCACTTGCGGTAGATACTTAAACAAACACTTTGTAAAACCAACCAAATAGGAAGTCATTTGATATATGAATAGAATTATTCAACAACTTCAATTTCATTAACTTGACGATGGTACTAATCTTACAATATTAAAGCTATTTTAATAAATCCATTCACCTGGCTTCTTAAATTATATTGAAATTCAGTAAGAAATTGAAACTTATCTTTCAATAGGACGAGACATGTTTTTGTTCAATACAAATGCAAATTTCCTTTAGCTCACCTTTGATATTGCCATGAATACAAAATATATGCATATTTTTATTTAATAAGCCTCCCATGTGCGTGACTTTATCTTGATTTTTTTCTTATTTCATTATAAAAAAAAAACTCAATTTCCTGTGACACCAATGTGTGAATACAAATCAGTAGATTTACATGTCACACAAAAGAACATAGGTACCTTTACATAAGACGTTGGTAGGTACTAAAAATGTCCTACATAGACATGAGGTATAATTTAATGTATGTGAAATTATAGTAGGCATGTGGTAACACTGAATACATATTTAGTAGATATTCGGTCTACATTCAAGGCGCGTTCGGATTTGGCAAATGACAGACAAATTGGCGGGCTGTGGACGTGACGTATGGTACCGACACCCACTACCCAGTTACAATAAAGTGAGCCAAACTCTTAGAGTTGACTTTGGCAACTCTTACTTTGCCAGTTTGAGAACTCGACATGAGTAAATTACCTAGACCTATTCATAAATCTGCGCGGCTTACTTAAAACAAGTTGGAGGTTCAAGAAGAATTATATACCGTAAAATTTTGATCGTTTTAATCCTCAAAAGGGGTCATTGTACTCATCATTATGAACAACTTTTACTGCGGGACCAACCCTGAAATCGTGAAAAAAAAATCAGTTAATCCATACATTATGTCGAGTTATGCGAACATAAATCTATGTATCAACTGTTTTTTTTTTCACGATTTCAGGGTTGGTCCCGTAGTAAAAGTTGTTCATAATGATGAGTACAATGACCTCTTTTGAGGATTAAAACGATCAAAATTTAACGGTGTATAACTTGATTTTAACGAGGGCCTTCTCCTCAAGAAATTATAAGGAATTTATAATTAGGTACGGGTTCTTAAAATAAAGGTCATTCTTGAAGATTATGAAAATTTTGTTGAAATAGAAAAATCCTAGCGGATTGTAGAAGTCGCTTAGCTGAACCACAATGTCATGTCTCTGAATAAAGACTGCTCGGATAACGTTGAGCTCAGCGGGACTCAGATTATACTGTTTTATAATACATTTGTAATCAAACATTTTGATTTTTCTTCGAAATAAATAGGTGCGTTTTAATCATGTTATACGTGTATGTTATACATAAGATCATTGTACCTTGTGTTCACAAAAATAAATGAATTTTGAATTTTGAATTTTTGAATTTTTGTTATCTAGACAAACAGTCAGTTTTTTTTTTCTATAATCACTTCGAATTACCATTTTGAAATCAATGAAAATGCCCCCAATTTGAAAATATATCGAACTACGTCCTGATTTTTTTTTATCAGAAGCAATGGCAACATTGTTCATCTAATTTAATTTTACGAAAAATCACGTCCCCACCCGAATTAATTATTCGCCACCCCTTGTGTGAAAAACCAATCTAATTCAAAATTAACATTTATAATTCAATTAACATTTTTTCATTCCTGTCCCAGCCGGCTGCGCAATGTTAGACTAACAGTCATCAATCATAAATATCATTGGTTCGCTTCATCACTTATTCAGCTCTACTTTGTTGTTCGAAGCCGAGCTTGTGACATTTTTGTGAGATTGTAATTATTTTGAGTGGTTCCGCCCAGCTGTGACAAGGGTACCAACTTGAAGAGAATACACACTATTACAAGATGTCGCTGACTCATTCACTCGCCGCGTGACTCTTGCTTTGTGAGTGGTCGATTTTCGTAAAAGTTACTGATAAAAGAAGTATGTACTTAAACATCGTTTTTAAATTGCTTTATATGTACTTTAAAGCTTAGCTTTTATTACTTTACAGTAATGTAAAGTATATAGTATACAGAGTGGCAGGGAAATCGATGCGCAAACTGTAACCATGGATTCAGCACATGAGTTTAGACCCCATACCGTCGAAATTTTTCGTCGGTTATTTAAAAAAAAATGTTGCTGTTCCATACATTTTGACTGCGTAGGTATTGCACTTTTCTATGAAACAGAAGATTTTTTTATTGATAACTGCTCAATTCATGGTTACAGTTTGCGCGTCGATGTCCTTGCCACCCTGTCTTGGTTTTGAAATATTCGCACACTTGTAAATTTGATCTCACACTAGTTTACCATCATCATCATCATCTTTTCAGCTGAAAGACGTCCACTGCTGGACATAGACCACCTTAAGCATCGCCACTTCGACCGGTTCTGTGCTTCTCGCATCCAGCGGATCCCTGCGGCCTTCACCAGGTCATCGGTCCACCTTCCAACGCTATGTTATATGTAGAGGTATTCTTAAGAAACTACATAAATGTGTGCACTGAGAATGATAGTATACACCGTTAAATTTGGTCGTTTTAATCCTTAAAAGGGGTCATTGTACTCATCATTATGAAAAACTTTTACTACGGGACCATCCCTGAAATCGTGAAAAAAAATTCAATTGATCCATAGATTTATGTTCGCATATATAACTCGACATAATGTATGGATCAACTGATTTTTTTTCTTATAGTGCGTTTTCTAAAGTTGTAATAATTTCGTGCATAGTGTGCACGGTCCTTTACGATCCCGAGATCGCAATATTTTTAATGATACTAAGTACAATAAAATATAAGCCACAGTAATCCCAGCTCAGATTTTGCAATATTTTGACGTCATCCTATTTAAAATATTATGTCTTATAATTTTTATCTGGTTATAACAACGGTATAAAAGTAGGTTGTAAATCCTAAGTCATTTATTTCAAAACAATATACATTGTGTAGAAATTTTACTAAAGATAAGATGTCATTTAATAATCTATGAGTAAGAAATACAATAATAAAAACAAAAAGACATAATAAAAAATAAAAATAAACAACATTAAGTGTAAAAATTTCAGAATAATAATAGTCAACCATGCCATTTACAATTAATTCCATTCAATAAATTAATATCTAGAACGATAATATTACGATTGTCGCTTATCATCTAGGTACTCATCGACACTGTAATAGCCCTTCCTCAATAAATATGTCTTTAATTTGTTTTTAAATAAGTTTTCGCTATTTATGCTTTTAAATTCTACGGGAAGCTTGTTGTATAGAAATACTGATTGGTACCTAGGACTGTGATGAACCACATTTATTTTCGGTTGGATTATGTTAGGCAAGTCTTTCCCACGTGTATTAATTCTGACTTGTCGTTGGTCATCAGTTTCAGAATTGTGTAAGTACCTATACCTTATCATTAAATAATGATAAAACTTATACTTACTTATTATTTTCGTAGATGTCGCGTAGAGTTAAGAAACGTGTACTTATTTAGGTACAATACATCATTCTGAAGACCAATTCTCATAACTAAAAACGTTTAAATCTAGTCGCAATCTCATTTCAGCGACAATCAATATCAAAAACTTGTCAATTTATTTATTTATTTTTGACAGATTGAGACCGAGGTCGGACTGTGAACGTTCTTAAAATAACGAGAATTGTCCCTCTGATCGCTGCTCGCACCACGTACTTACAATGCAGTCTTACCTTCAAATAATATAGACGCCTGTCGATAGCTTGTGGGTGAAAATAACAATGAAGGTATTATTCAGCAAACTGGGTATAGGCACACAATATGCTCTTCTGAACACCCTTTGTTCGCCAATGGCAATATTAGGTCTGAAAGCTATAGAGTCAAGCTTATCGCTATTTATCGGCAGTTCCTATCTCGGGCCACTCTCGGTCATGCATAAAGCCCTAATCACACTTTGCTTGACTCCGAGATTGAACCCTGAACAATAGACACTACAGTAATCTATCCAGTGTGTATTATCATTAAGGTACTTACGTGTAAATTGATTTAAATCCTCTATGAAAGTGACTTTAGCGTAGGCACCTACTCAAAATTATTGAATAACCAACTGCGCCCCGCGATTTCAGCCGCATAAGATTTGGTTTTTGTTTGTTTGTTTGATACGCTTTCACGCTAAAACGGCTGAACAGATTTGGATGAAATTTGGCACATGGGTGAAGGACATAGGCCACTTTTCATCCCGGATCGCAGACGCAGTGGCGGGCAACAGCTAGTATGTAATAAAACAGTTTTTTTGTAAACTTATCAAAAAACACTTTTGGTAAATGTTCACTCCACCAGAAAGCAAGAAGATCCAGAAAGCCAAAATCTAAACGAAATTCAAAAACTTACGTCATAACATTCCAAATAGTATCAAACACCACATTACTTATATACCGAAATCACCTGGTTTTACAGCTTACTGCACTGATTTCAATAAGGGATCGCTAAAATTTCTCTAGTATATAAAAATAAAAATATGAATAGTTCAGAGGCTCCTCATTTATTATATGATTTATAGACTTTCAAAGGCTTAAAAAGCAGCTTTCACTTTCAGTGATTTATTATACTGCTTCTAAGTATTTGTGGAATAAAACAGAAAGGTATTGAAACTGCCGACGATCAATATCTGTCAAAGTGAAAAAAATCAATTAACGAGCTCGCGAATTCTTTCATTGGATAAACGGAAGGCGTGAGAATTGAAAATTATGTGAAAAGATTTTTCTATACACGCCCGAAGTGGTGTTTTGTTGATGGAAATTCTTTCGGCGATCGATTTTCATGGACAATAACGGATATCTGTATAGGAACCTGAGCGACCGGTTTTTCGTTACTGAATACCCGGAATTCGTATACACTCGTGCACGGTCGCCTTTGTTTATTCGTCGCTCTAATACATACATAATCTAAGGAAACACTTCACTTTCAGCCACGGACAAAGCAATATCATCTATCTATTGTTTAATATTGTGTCTGATAAATAAAATGCCTTTTACGTCGTATAAGATTGCGAGCTCTTTGTAGTGATGTCATTGTTAATATAGTAATAAGACAGCCGATGAAGGTCTGGGATGAAAGCATGACACTCTCGGATGAAAGTATTAGAAACCAAATTTTAGGCAAGAGTTAATTATATTTAGGAGAAGATGATGTTTTGGTAATATTTGGATAGTCAGTTCATTTTCCGACTTTGGATGTTTGTCGATGTGATGTGTGCACGAATCGTCGTAAAATTATTTCCGTGTATTTGCTTCACATTTTTAATCTCAGATTTTGGTTTCTGATTTAGTAAATTTTTAATACTTCTCTCATCATTATATCTCTCAGAGTTTCTTAAGCCAAAGCTTTACCGTGAATTAGCTATAAAACATTAGCTTGCCTTAACGTAGGGAAGTCAACATGCAGGATTAATTTGGATTGTATTCGTATATTTTGTTTTTAAAAACATTTAGGGCTGATTTTTCCAACGCCAGATAAAATAATCGGAGGAATAATTTTGAATTTTTGACAGTTCTTCCATACAAAAACTGTCAGACGTCAATTTAATTCCAAGAATAAATATTATCTGTTGATTGAAAAATCAGCCCATAAATAAATAAAAACTTTATCTGATTCAGAAAAAAACGGTAAAATAAAAATAAAAATTGTAACAGATTACATAAGTAACCACACACCTACCCCTACCCCTTAGGCGCCAAATTTTTTACAAATTCCCTGGACCCCTCACTAGGATGGCCTGTGTCGTGGTAAATGTTAATGTCATCCCATTCCAGAACATACAGTCAACACGAGCAAACATTAGGCGCTTTCATAGCACGTTTTACAATACTATAATGCTTTCAATTTTGTACTGACATGTTTAACGACTTTTTAAATTGATATCGAGTAGCAGCTGTTGCATTTCAATAGCTGCAGCCCAAAATTCTCGCGCGCTACCAAACTTATTTGGCCTCGGAGGTACAGATAATATATCTTCTTTTTTTCAATAGGTCGTGACTATTTGAAAGCTTTCTGGGTGACTTGGCAATACTTTTGAAGTTAGGTAGGGGGAAATGTTGTGTTAAATAAAATATAGCACTGCGCAGAGTAGGTGCCTGATACAAATGCAAACCTTGTTATATTGTAGACTAGGTTTTGCCAGCGGCTTCGCTCGCTTGATGGGCATATTATTCTACGGGAACGTACAACCAGGATAAAGTGTATCTATCCTATGTCCTAATCATAATCCTAGTCACACGTGTGCCAAATGTCATCGAAATCCTTTTAGCCATATTTGCGTGATTAAGTAACAAACGTCCAAACATACAAACTTTTACACCTATACATTTATTATATTAATATACCCTACCCTTTACTTTAGCCTTAGAAAAGTCACAAAAAAAATTGTGGGTACCTAACCTAACCTAAATTGTGTAGAACAGATTATTTGTGACTTTTCTAGGGCTAATCCTAAGGGTAGGATTTACCCTAAATAACGTGCACAGACTCACTAAGATGATAAACGTTGTACGGTTGTAGTACTTACGTATTTAGTTTAAGTTTTCCGGACCAGTTTTGACCTTTGCGCCATAACTTTTGAAGCAGTTGTTTCTGGTTATGCGTCATTCGCTTCATAATTAACTTTATTTAATTGGATGTTGTTCTAATGACAGCAAGTACACGTGTAAGGTGTGGGAGTCACTATGTGACGGATGTGAGTGCCCCGAATAAGGTCTTCTTCACACTATCAATCAAACAGTGCTAAGCCACCCAATGGGCCTAATACATAAATTGTTCTGAGGTCCGCACACTTATGATTTATAGCTTACTAACTTTTGCCTGCGGTTTGCCTCGCACCGGAGGGAATGGGCAAAAATATTTACTGCTAGGAGCTCGCTTAGTTCGGTAGTTATATGGGGGTCCTTAATGATTTTAATATTAAGTGAATAATGCATGTAAAATAGTCATATGTTAAACTGAAAACTTTTGCATTAATGTGCACAGTCACGACCATAAGTATGTATACACTCGACTTTATTCAAAAGCGATGTCCTCCTTTATTTTTGAATTATATTTTATGTTGTTACGAACATAGTATTTTAGAACCCATAGGTTTATGTAATGTGTCGTATTTCAACGTTGCATTCACGAAAACATCGCAATTTAAAGTTGCTAAGTGTTGACATATTAGTGCTCGTGACTGTACATATAGGCTTGTGTCCTATTACGTAAGCCCTATGTCATCATAATTACGATGTTTGTATCAAAATAAATAATGTGCCTGGCGTTCTGGGGAATACACTCGAGGTCAATTTGTAATAAGGTTGACACCTCGTGGTACTCCACTACGGTAAGTGCCATATAATATTATTAATTACTAGCTGCGCCCGCGGTTTTACCCGCATAAGTTTCAATCCCGTAGAAATATCGGGATAAAAAGTATTCTATGTGTTAATCCTGGCTAAACTACCTGTGTGCCAAATTTCATCCAAATCCGTTCAATAGTTTTGGCGTGAAAGAGTAACAAACATCCATCCATCCACACAAAATTTCGCGTTAATAATATTAGAAGGATTCATTAACATGCATTCATCTACACAGATTATACAGGCTGATTTTTTAAAGACCAGCCAAATTTAAGGATGTGGTACAGACCATCAAACTGAACAACTTTCTCCATGGGACAAATAGCGTAATCGCGAAAACTTTATCAACTGTCCCATAGAAAACTTCAATACCTACTCGACCTAAATGTATGGGACGGCTGAATTTTTATTCGCGATTACGATGTTGGTCCCATGGAGAAAGTTGTTCAGTTTGATGGTCTGTACCACATCCTTAAATTTGGCTGGTCTTTAAAAAATCAGCCTGTATATTAAATTCGATTTTCGTGTATGTCTGTGTGACGTAACGGGTGTTATTGCGTTTTTCACTATTGTTTTAATGATTCATTGCGGAAGGTTTTCTTTTATTTTATAAACAAATAACCATTTTATTTTTTTATAAAATAAAATTAAAGAAAATTATAAAAAAATAACCGTTTTCAAGGTTCTACTTTTATTATTATTTCTATATTTTCTTTTTTTATTAAATATTTTTTTAGGATTATTCAGATAAAACTTACATAATATTAGGGGCTAAAGTATGAAATTGCCGATTTGTACTGAAAAATTTAAATTCGTTTTTTTATTTTTTATTTAACATATTTATTTAATCAAAATAATTACCATTATTATCTATACATTGCTGCCATCTAATAGGAAGGTCATTTATGCCTTTGCGATAGAACTCTCGTGATCTAGATTCGACAAACTGTGTGAAAGCATTTTGTACTGCCTCCTGAGAAGAAAACTTTTTATCACGTAGAAATTTGTCCAAATCACGAAAAAAATGGTAGTCCGTTGGAGCAAGGTCTGGTGAATACGGAGGGTGACGAATGGTTTCTAATTGCAGTTCCTGTAGAGTTAAAACGGTTTCTCATGCTGTATGAGGTCTCGCGTTATCATGGAGCAATAATGGTGAAGATCGATTCATGAGTCGGGGCTGTTTTACTGCTAGTTTTGCTATCATCGTTCGGAGTTCGGCACAGTAGACATCTGCCGTTATTGCTTGACCAGATCGGAGAATGCTATAGTGAATAACACCATGTTGAGACCACCAAACAGTTACCATTACCCTTTTATTGGTAAGCTTTGCTTTTCCATCACGAAAGCGTTTAAACCAAAATCGCACGGTGCGTTCATTAGCAGTCCCCTCTCCAAACGCAACATTGATATTGCGAGCTGTTTCTGCCGCGTTAGTTCCGCGTCGGAACTCGTATCCAAAATTAACTCGAATTTTCGAAGTATCCATCTTTCTTGTCTAAGCTGAATAAAAAAAACAACTGAAAGTCGATAATCGGATGTTGCACATTTTTTAAAAGACGAACTTCATAGGTACCATGTGAAAAAAGTTTCACTCAAAAATATCAAGCCATGAAGGTTCTATGTCCATTCGAAGTACCTATTACAATGAAACGGCAATTTCATACTTTAACCCCTATTATAATAATAAAAATCTCGATGTTTTGTTAAGTCGTTAAAACCGTGCGAAGCGGGTCGCTAGTGTAATCTACAATGCAGTCTTTCGTAAGTAATCTTTAATAAGAAGTTTGTGTATTAAACGACAAAAAATGTCTTACAAAAGAAAATAAAATACTTTATTAAACCTGTACCGAATTTGTCGCCTAACGGTTAACAGCCAAGTCGATAAGAAACCTAATGACGACATTAGATGTTTAAAAAAGATAAATTGAAGAAAGAAATACCGTGAAATAGTTGCTTGCTTTCAACACGCAGGTCGTTCAAACTAGGACGCTCGTAAATGATGAGTTTGCAACTGTAATTACTTTCTCTATTGCAATTTAAACTTATTGCACGGAACCACACTTTGCATTATTACTGTTCTCTCATATATTAATAGACTGTCAATGGGGACGCTTATGTGTGGGCGTGATATGTAGTAGCAATGAATGTCAAAGCAGCGCAAGATGTTTGGCGTAATACAGGCGTGTGGCATAGCAATGATACGTAGGCCAGGAGGATAACCCGAAGTGCAATGTTGAGTGCCTTTTGACGTAGCAGTGGCATGCGGCCAAATTAGCCATCGTGGGAAAGCGGGGGTCAATATGATCCGGGAACTGAGACGTGTAGCATAGTAAAATAAATATTTTTTTGCGTTTATAATTGGCACACTAAATTAAAACAGTGTGTGGCGTGTTGCGTGGTAGAGCAAAGTTGCGTGGCGTAGCATAGACGTATGTTGTAGAAGAGTTACGCGTCACGTAGCAAAGTCGCACGGCGTAGCAGGGATGCACGGCATTGCACAGCTGTAGCGTAGTACGTAGCATAGTATATCGTAGCAGAGCCGCGTGGCGTAGTCCGCTCACAGCATGGCGTAGCAGCCGCACAGTATGACGTAGCAGTAAGCAGAAATAGTTATTTAATTTTAGATTTAAATATTGAAAGGAAGTTTTTTGCGGCTTCATTATTGTGTAAGTACCTATCTCCCTTGAAATGGATATTGCTTCCAAAGAAATAAGTCTTATTTATTTGGCTAACAATTCTCACGTGAAACCCGTATAGTTACATAATAAATATTATCGACTATTTTTCAGTTGGATACTTCTACTTGTCTTAATGGAGTAGAAAGTGGCAAATACCTTCAACAATACATCATCTCGAGATAATCAAATAAATGTTCATTAATCTGTTTTATTTATCGATCTCGGCACTTCCAACATTATTCATCGCTGGTTAATATTGATGTGTTCATCAGGAGTATTGATTACGATATCAAGTGACCAGACTGAAGTAGGAACATTGTCGCATCCATTTTATACATATACAGACGTATACTGTATAACTACCTACAAAACTGATGAGACTGAAATTCTGTGTTTTATTCCGAGGGTGGATTTTATTATTAGTTGGTCTCTATTAAACTTTCAGAAGCTGCCCACATTTTGGAAATATTCGCAACTACACGGGATCTAATCCCATTTGAAGTTGGTAAAACTTTTCCCAGTTAAAATTCTAACTATATCAAAACCCGCTCATTTTCAAAATGACAGACAGACATAGCGATTTCAATATGTAGTGACTTGAAAGAGAGCAATATATAACAGAAGAATCGTAGGAAGTACGAATAAACATTGGTATTACTTTAATTTTTGGACGTAAGTGCACATTTGGACGATATTAATGCGTCGCCCATGAATAACGTGAGGCGGTTCACACGATTCTGTCGGCAAATGGCCCATATGTCTGGCTTAGCGGTGTAAACGCCCCAAATAATAACATGGCAATATTGCTTCGAGCTCAAACTGTGCGAAGGTGACAGTGTTCTACTACGGAAATGTCTGTCGTTAGCATTTGTTTTTATGTTTTGTTAACGTTTATGTGTTATGGGATTAGTGTGGTTTTCTTAATTAAGCTTTGGATGTGATCAGTAGATTTAGCGGTAGGCTTGCTCGACTACTCACACACATTTTGTGAATGCATCAAATTATCGCGAGTTTTTCGTATGCCTTACCACATCTTTTACAACTGGTAATACCTATATTTTCTGCAAATAAATGAAAACTTAGTAGTAACACGACATTTTTATTTATGAAAAACCATGCCTCCGATAGGGTTACCCATTGGCAAAAATGACGAAGTTCCATACAAACATTCGTACCCGTATTTAACCCCTTTAGGGGATGAATTTTCAAAAATCCTTCCTGAGTGCTCGCTTTATTTATATGAGGAATTCTTGTACAAAATTTCAAGCTTCTAGACGCAGATTTGGACTGTGCATCGTCTGTCAGTGAATGAATGAATTTAAGTTTCTTATGTAGGTTAATCATCTCGTTAACCTTAATAGGTTAATTATTATTGTTATTAACCTTAACCCATATACGGGATTCCATCTGATGAATCATGTCAACCAATATTTAAAAGGCTTGGTTTGCTACCGTTACCTTCATTATATTTGTATGAAGCATGCATGTCTGTTAGGAAATATAAAGAATTGTTCAAAACAGCAAAAGAAATAAGTTCTCGAAGTCGCCGTGATCAATACAGACTTGTACTAGATGAGCTCCTTAGGTTAGCAAAATATAATAAAAGCTGTCTGGCTATGAGTGTACGTGTTTATAATAAATTACTTAATGTATTAAAAATATTAAATAGCAGGTTATTCAAAATTAAATTATACAAATGGCTGATTGAAAATAATTTCTATAATATTAAGAATTTTTTTGAACATAAATTATAATTTTTGTAAATTCAAATTTGTTTATTCGTTGAAATTTGCATGCTTTAATTTTTAAGCAAAACATGTATGATCTCATGCTTTAATAACACCTATGTATACCATGTTTTACGCAAATAAATGACCTATCTTATCTTTTTTTTTTTTTTTTTGAGGATGGGAAATCATCAAATGACCCCTACCGCTCTGGGTGGAGTGGAAGGGAGTGTCAGACTCTTACTGACTAAAACCCACCCGTGTTCCTTCCTTAGCCCTTTATGGTTCAGGGCAGCGGTAACCCTTTCGGACGATCCCGCTACCCCGGCAGATCTTATCTTATCTTAAATATCATTCATGATCATCACCATTCGATTTATTTTTTTACATATCGCTGTTTATTCATAGGTACAGACGCTAGCAAGTCAAGCTACCCGAAACTGTCAAATTTTCCCAATCAACCTTCAACCTTAATCCTTCAGTAATGAAGTTGAAAATGTATTAAAGAAATTTGACAGATTGTAGGAACTCGATGTGCTGGCGTCTGTACATTAGCATTTACTTACTATGTACGTTGTTCTTAATAAAGTGATGTTGGATACTCACGTTTCCTTAATCTTGTTAGACTTTAAGATAAGCATTTGGCAGTCTTTATATTTTTTTCTTTTCACAGAATTCATCGTATGAGGTTGGAGTTCTGCGTTCTTTAAATATTACACCTTCGATAGTATGTATTATGTTTGCAGATATGTTTGACGTTACTTCTAAATGAGAGGGTGATATAGAACCTACTTTTTGAACGTTCTGATGGCCGTATTCTGATTTAATTTTGCAGGGCTTTTGTAGGTCAAATTGCATCGCATTTCTTACGTTGAAGACTCGATTTAAATATAATATTTTTATATAAATAAAGATTATTATTATTATATTATAATATTTTTTAGCTCATAATCTCTCTCTGAATTTTATGTTTCTTCGTTATAACGGACCTACGGATTGTACTGCAAAATGCAACTGGGAAATATGTAAACTTATGCCAGCAGAACCGCTTTTCGCATCATTTATGAGTTTGAAACGCGTTGTAATAAAAATAAAACACGATAAAATTCGTATTTCATAACAGTTATACATACGTGTGTAAAGTTAGATGAAATTTATAGCCACCCTTTGCAACAGTAAACTTTATTTTAGTTTTGTTTTACGGAGTTTCATATAACTACATTTATAATTAAAATATTACCAGTCATACCTACGTAACGTTCGGTATTAAATTCAGCAATTTAAATGAGATTTCTGGCTGATGAAGTCTATTCAATTAAACAGATATATGAGCTAAACCGTTTGCAAAGTTATACGCTTCACGAGTGAATGCAAATAACAAGGCTACTCGTTTGGAATTAGCTTAACTAAATTACAATTTACACAGTGCACTGTTGAAAACGAAACTATTAATGTTAAACACGAGTGGTAAAAATGCGAAAATAGTAAGATATACTCGTTAAGTGCAGTTGCGACATAAATATCTGGTTATTGCGCGCTTTGAGTGGTACCCGCGATCCCGGCACACTTCCTGAACTAACAGCCTCGGAGGCTGTAAACGTCTCCAGCGCCTGACTTTCGGTGATTTACTCCAATTTTATGTGTCGCCTCTACTCTGGATTTATATTAAATTTATTTTATGGTACAATTTTACAACCCTGAACATGTTACGATGGCCATTTACGTCGTCTCGTTCGAAAACGTGTTTAAACGTAGTTCTAGCGTTTATTTATTTTTAATTAGTTTACTATACACGTACGCAATTCAGCACAATTTTGATTGTTACAGGGATCATTATCTGTTGTTGTGAAATCAATAAATATATTTTATGTCAGCTAAAGTACAGTTTATTTGATGATTTTCTGCTTGCGTTGCCATCGTCCCGGATATCGAATAAGGCAATTATTATACGTACAAAAAATTGGGACACCGAGCGAATTCATTTTTTGTTTTCAGCGAAGCGTTAAAAATGTTGTTAATGGAAGGAAAAATCCGAATGGCATCGTACAGCTGCGGACAACGGGACTGCTGGTTACTGAAATTATTTCTCTTTAACAATGGTACCCGAGGTTATATTATTGTTTGTTCAAACCATTGTACGAAAGTAATCAAGTGGAAAAGCAAGGAGTTGTATTGCTCTGGTTGTGACACGAAGCACTCGACTGTCACAATAATAATTATTAATCCCGGTTATTCACAGGGGACAAAGCTGCGAGGTGAAACGAGTTTTTTCTATTTATATTCACACACGTACACAAGTATGACACAAATGGCTGTGTATAATGTCTCAGCGGGGAATATTTTATATTAAATTTATTAGTCGTGTGTCGTGCGACCTTAGGTGTTAGGGTCATGCGTTGGAGACGCCTACATAAGTTGGAGTCTAATAACGCTTTCAAAGAACACTGAAATTATTAATAACAAGTACATTAAAGTTATGTTTTGAGCTTGAAAACAAAGGCTGAAAATGAGTTTATCTATCAATTTATTCGTAATTAGATTACTGTCTTCGTGGTTTGATCAGAAGTTTTTATGCGGGTAATTGTTTTTGACGCAGAACGATAAATTAAGTTAAAATTAAATAAAGTTTTCCAGAACAAAA
Organism: Apamea epomidion; assembly: GCA_947507525.1. Taxonomy (NCBI): domain Eukaryota; kingdom Metazoa; phylum Arthropoda; class Insecta; order Lepidoptera; family Noctuidae; genus Apamea; species Apamea epomidion. Next base: position 11,794,358 of record OX382231.1, read on the forward strand.
TAATAAGCGGATTGATTTTGTAGCTCAAGTATGAATATTATTAGAACATAATCCAGTGTATAAGCTCATTTCGTCGCTCAAAACAATGCCTGATAAATTCGAACGGCAAACATATTAAAGTATTATCTAAGTCTCGGCGACGTTTTATACACAAAATCTTTCGTCAAACATACGTGTCTGTATTTTGACACACTTATGTTCCTATAAAATTCAATTTTTACAGTTTTGAACTGTAAAAATTGAATTTTATAGGAACATAATACATAACCAATGAATTATTTTCGTACGAGTTGCAATAAATACTTTCTTTCTTTCTTTATTTCTGTATAGCTTGTGACGACACGGAAATAGTTTGGTACATACTAGTTGGTTGAATCACATAATTAATTTGTTGTGAATGTTGTGTAATATTGTTTAATAATAATTTTCATAATTTTGCGGTCAACCAAATGACACGTTGATTATGATTAATGGACCTTTTATACAGTACCAGCTTCTGCCCGTGGCTTCACCAGGGTGGTATGTCGATAAAAAATAGCCTATGTCCTTCCCCAGGATCAAAAGTATCCCCATACCCAATTTCATCAAAATCGATCCAGCCGGAACAAACAGACATACAGAGAGATATCAGATAAGCAACAATTTTTTTTTTGTTATAAGTGCCGTATATACACCTACTTTCATAATACGCAATAAATAAAAAGCTGTTATTTTGACCATTACAAACAGACACTTCACTTACGCATAGATCTTCAGTTTTGACAGGATTTATGAAAATATCTCTGTCTGTAATATGCAAATTGGGGTATTGACATTTCATGTCTGTACGTATTGTCTTGTCCATCTAAAGGTTGTCTGGAAGACATCGCCATTAACAATAAGATAAGCTGCTCCTTTGTCCATTTTTGATCTCCGATTTAATATTATTTATGCCTTTGCAAAGAAAATTTTACCTAAGTAAGTTTACGAAAACACACAGAATGTTAACGATAATAATATGAAAAACTTGGGTATTGTACTATTATAATGGTAGTATATCATTGTTCTGAAAGTTATAATTATAATAGAAAATGTAGATAAGCGGCTAGCCAAGTAAGACGAACGACTTTCACAAATAAGCGTTTATCTTTATCTCTCACAAACTTAGGATAGCGTAGAAATGTGGACGAAAACATGTTTATTTGGAACTAAGTAGACGTGGTCGGGATGTTTTTTTTTATTTGTAATTTATCTACTGGACCAACGTTTAGATAAAAGAAAGTGAAATCCTGAAAGTTTAAGAGTGGTTTTAGATATAGGTACTTACTTATATGTCTATAAATATTTAAGCTTTTCACGACATTTGGTAAGAGCCGGTTGGACACTTTTCGACTTTGGTAGTCAGATATATCATTTAGTTACAATCAATCAACTCAGCCTATCGCAGTCCACTTCTGAACATAGGCCTCTCCCATGCTGCGCCACAACACACTGTCCTTCACCTTCCACATCTAGTCTGTACTAGCCACCTATTTGAAGTCATCTGTCCATCTAGCTGGGGGGCGTCCCAGTCTTGCCGATCCGTGGTCTTCTCTCCAGGACTCGTCTGCTCCAACGGCCATCATAATACCTTATACATATTAATTTCTATAGCGGTGTACTAACTCGTTTATCCTTACAGATCTCTGTGGCGGACTGACGTGCCAGCCGGACAGATTGACACTTATGATTGGAGCTTGGTCAAGAGGCACCGACATGGGCACGTTAAGTTGTGAAATTAAAAAATGGAAAAGAAAAGTTGTGAAATGTTTGGTAAAAATATAAAAGTTTTAACCCCGAATGGAAACCTTTTCAAGAACCTGGCCCACTCCCACCACACCACACACATCACATTTTATAATTTTGACGTTGTGGCGACGAAAATTCGATAAAAATTCCATGGCGGGCAAAGAAGCTTTTTTTTCCGAATACAGATATTGGAACGGTTCCTATTTACTGTTCCTTCCATTTGCACACGGCAAAAACACAACAGACTGCAAGAGTCAAGTCAAGCAATAACATGCTCACCAAGAGTCATAGCATACTTTCTAAACAAATGTAACCCATTTTTTAACACCGTATTAAAAATTACATATTTATTTGGAGAGCAGCGCCATCTGCCGGGAAGTGGGAATAGTTTCGGTTATTCTCAAAGGAACCGCCCTAACACACCCTTTACGTTATTACTTGGCTACTTGATTTGGGTGAGAATTAGTAAAGGCAACAAGTTATAATGGGTTTCGCAAAAAGGGAGTAAAAATACCTAGATACCGAAGTCGGTATCTAGATATTTTTACTCCGTTTTTGCGAACGAAGTTTTCTTACAAGTGTAAGAAAATTTCTTGTAGTTTGTATTTGTTTAGTTCTGTGACGGTATAACATCACAGTAATTGATGTTACGTATAACATCACCGAAACTTAATCTAAAATTGTTTGTTAGACTGTTAATATTTTTCGAAACAAATATTTTGCAAATTGGCAAATGGATAGCACCGATTTGTATATTATTTTCAACGAAAAGGCTACTGAAATGTAAAATAAATGGAGGTGGTGGGTGGTGGCTTATTTTTATAGCAAAAGTTAACTTTGACCGTAACATTTTCCAATTAAGAAAATATAACAGCAGTAAGCGTAACTCACGAATTCCTGATAATTCCTTTAATAAAGTTTGACGCTCAGAAGTTCGAGACATCGAGTCATTAAGCAAGACATAAAACCAACTACGAAGAATACGGTAGTTAGTCGGCTTAGCGGCGATTAACTTTGGCAGAAAATTAAAAGCGACGACGGAGAGATAATAAAAGCAGTTGGTGAAAATACGTGACCAATATGTCCTGGGAGGGTTCTGGCTTGATCTACAAGTTTATGTACCTCACGTCCCGCAAGTTTGCTTTGCCAACGTGCGATGGCTACCTTACTGCTTGCGCGGCTCGCTTGCCTCTGCTATCGAATCAAACTTCGATCGTTCTCAGCGTACAATGTCAACTATGTGCCGAATACGGAATCGTGCGTATTGCGCAGTAATCACATCGGTTTAGCATACCGGGGTTTGTTTGCTCAAGTATGGTCGAGTTGGAATTGTAGGAAGCACACATAATTGATTTATCGAGAAGACTGTACATAGCTGCTAGATTGATAAACCTTGAATTTTATTGGACAATAGGCTAAATAATAACAGCCGCACGGGTCGATCGATCTGGTTAAGCTGCGCTTGCCGCGGTTGTTCCGTGGAGAGGTGATCAACTTCACATACCGAGACCCCTGCGTACCTCGGAAAGCACATTAAGTCGTTGGTCCCGGCTGTCTGACAAACAGTCATACCAAGGGGTATCATATTACCCAGTAACTCGTTGTAGAGGTCAGATAGGAGGTCGCTCCATGTGAAATACTGGTATTGAGCTGCATCCGATTAGACTATAAGCTGACCCCAAATTTGTTCGGAAAAGGCTCGGCAGATGACGAGTAGACCTAATTTCTAACGAGATCACTAATGTAAGTGACTGCTCAAAATCTACTATAAAACTGAACTAGTGAATGCACTTTGCCCCATTGCCACAGATCTTTTGATTAATCACAAATTAAGTAATTGATTTTGATTAATCAAATTATGTCATGAAGTCAATTTCCTTGCCTACCGAGAAATAGGTTCATAGTCAACTTCAAAGTTAAAGTCCATGATTTATTAAAGTAAGAGAAGGCTGCTAAGTTTCTTAATTCAATTCTGTGAAGAGAAGTTCTCAAACCACACATATTTCTAACGTAACTTTCTTTTAGCCAAAACGTTTTAACCGATATTGAGTGAGGGAGGAGCTTCCATCAAAGATTTTTTTCAGCTTTCGGTTCGGTTTGGAAGTGGTTTATTTTTTGGCGCGAAGATATCAACACTAGGTCACGCCACCGATCAAAAATGTAGCCATGCTACGTATGTTGGTATACTTGCAACCAATTTCAGTGTTGTGTATTTTTATAACATCAAAAATGCACATGTTGTTAAGAAAGAAACTTGTATGCGCACTTAAAGAAATGAATAACTTTAAAGTACGCCAACATAGACGAGCAACTTTTTAAATTGTTATATTCATCAATCATTCATACACGTTCCCCGCGTTGAAACCGAGCTGTGTTCTCTATGTAATTAAAGTTCTCGATGAAAAGGCTGAGACGTGTTTCCATATTCTGGGCCCAGATACAGACCTATACCTACATCATACCAAACCACATTCGGCTTAATTAACTCAAATCCTGCGTAATTAAAAGGATCTTATCTGCTGCGGTAGAAACAGGCTCTATTCGTCGTCCAGCCGAAACTATGCAAAGTTTTAATTAAGCTATTTTATCAAATATGAGGGATACAGGATGTGTAGGGAAAATCCGAGGGTCAGCGTTGAATGAAAGGGTACGATGACTATCGGACGGCCACGGATTCAATCACGCCAGAACTTCGCTCGTTAGACCACGTACACGCCAACAAATGCCATTCATAACATTTCACGCATAGCTCTTTCATGTCGGGGCGAGTTGAAAGTGCCCTGTCAACAGTTTACATCGATATTATACACATTAGACGTGCGTGCGGGTGAAAGGTTTTAAAATAAAAAAAGATTTATTTTTGTTTATTTTCGTATTCTTGACTATCTATTGAATGTGGGCTAACACCTACATCAAGTACAAAATTAAAAGTAGTTACTATACTATCATACTTAATAATGTTTTCTTTTGTAGTTTAGAGGTGTTTTCTCCGACTTTAAAATGGAGACAAAAAACAAAGTGGTGTTATCACCACAGTGTTTTTTGTCTCCATTTTAAAGTAGTTTTAAGTGTGTATGTACTGAACAATGTACTTATAATTAGTTTCATATTAAGAACTCTATCCCTCATTTAGACACATGAAGAAAACAATTAAAACAAACTGTCCTGACGAGAGATAACGTCAACAAAAACATTATTAAGTTCTATTTGTACACTCGACAACAGCATAAAGAAATAATAAGGAAAAACAGCAAACGAATTAGGATGGTCTCCGCAAGTGGGAGTTACTAGGTCATTTCTTACTTATTTATAAAAAATAGTAGGATAGGTAGGTGAGTCGTGTACCGTGGACGTGATAAGTTAGCGCCGATAAGAGTTTCTTATTTGTTAGCGTTGGAAGTTCGCATTAAAAAGACGAATGTGGGTTCGGCGCAAACGATTTAATGGCCATATTTAAGGTTGGCCTCTTGATCCGCTTACAAAACGAATTGGTTGCGAAATTGCTTTCTAAATTGGACTAGTTCGGCGGTAGACAATTTGGCAAGACATTTGTATTCTTACGGAGAAAAATAGCATATACCTCGAACATCTGATAGTGAACGTCGTAGGTCTGTCGGCATCCGTCGAGTCACACAGTTGGGCCTGAGCCAATCATTCGATCGAAATGAAATATTTCGTAGCAATTTAGGGACTTAATGAAAAAAACTCCCCTTTTCTCATTTAGTATGTTCATGTATGTATAACAACGCGGAGAGTATTGGATTTGTTTCACTGTGACGTATTCCTCCGCGGACAGTTTATAGCATAATATTGCTTTGAGTAATTCATGCAAATGTATGGATTAAATTAAGTCTCAATAATTCTATTTTGTTCAAATTCTGAATGTGAACAGGCAGTTCATTTGTTTCCACGTGGCTACGTTTCATATTTGCTTAGGTGTGTTCTACTATAAGTAAAATAAAAGCTGAACCACGAACTGTAACAGTGTTCCGCGCTCGGTATTCTTAATGGGAATAGCAATGTTAACAGTTCTCCCTCATTGTCTATAAATTGGATGCCGCGGCAATTTGCTCATCGTACTGTTTTTAAAATGGGTATTTTATTGTTCTCTCTTTTATTTAAACTGAAATTACTCCTCATTCATTAGGACGAGAGGACGCAGCGCACTCCACTCCATTTTTATTTTCCATTGTTGGTTTTCAAAATTAAGCCCCAGTAACAATTGCTTTGTTAATAAGGGTTCCACGATTAATCTGCTTTATTTTTTCTTTTCGACGAAACAAGAAAGTCTTCGGACAACATTAGAATTTTTTGCTGTTGTAAATTAATCAGAGCAAAATTCGTTTTAGCATCACTCTGTGGGCAAACATGGCGGTGCGCGTTTCCGCAAATTCTTTGTTTGGCAGCCTCCATAATGAGATTGAAGGCTTTTCAGTTAATGAAAACTACATCAGCTTTGCTTGTTTTTTACAGACGATGCCGAGTTGTACAGAGCGCGCGTGCGTGAGGATATGGAATCCTCTACTATGAAACAGTACATTAACTTTAAATAAGTTTTGTATGCTATAGATTTCATGGAAATACTTGTAGCGGATTTCATGGGAATACTTGTAGGAAATACGTGTTGTGAGGGTCTCAACGGCAAATAGTCGACTGATAATTAGTAAGTTGTAAGTCACATCACTAGAATCATAGCACAACACTAATTTACTAAGACCACTCTGTCATTTTCACATTCGCTTGCTTAGCTAGCAGGATTGATTCCCTGATCCTCAAGATACTAGTACCCCAAGTCTAGGGTGAGTTCCTCATTAATTTGGTAATTATACCAGACCCTCTGCACTGGATAGCCGTTGGAAATATCTATCTACCATAATGTATCTATTTGCGCGGTTGTCAATGACAGGCCACGCGGCTGCAGGTTATTCAGTGCATGGGAGACGGAAATATGTATGTATTGCTGCTGCATCTGGCATGTGCAAGGCCTTTCTGTGTATTATAAGCTATATAGTAAGCCAGCTGCTAAGATAAGTGTTTATCTTGTGTTTTATGCTCGCGTGTCACATACATAACCTCACATTGCATCTGTCATTGTGACACGCATGTCTTTGCAAACTCTCTGCCTGTAAACCGCTGCAATGTGTTAAGCTTTCCCATGTCCTGCTCCCTACACCGTTCCTTGGTCGTGGAGGGGGGGGGGGGGGTAGTAGGGGTGGTGAGGCTGGACACATCGCACGCGGCTTGCTGCTTTCGCACCATTGTAACATGCGCACCCTATCGCGCCTTCCAGGGTTCTACCTACCGGTTCTTCCTACCGGATTCTACGTCCAGGCTGAGGACATGGCAGCTCACCTACTGCGCGCTGCACACATAGCTGAACTGCGAACTGCATGCGTAGCTATACTGTGCGCTCACCTACTGCGCGCTGCACACATAGCTGAACTGCGCACTGCATGCGTAGCTATACTGTGCGCTCACCTACTGCGCGCTGCACACATAGCTGAACTGCGCACTGCATGCGTAGCTATACTGTGCGCTCACCTACTGCGCCCTGCACACATAGCTGAACTGCGAACTGCGATCGCTATGAATGTCGAGACTGCAGCTCCTGCAAAGCCCTAGCCGTTACATACTACGAAATATTAATTGCTGCTCACAACAGATTTTTGGTTGTAAAGGTAATAGGTATTCTAAATTTATGTTCTCACTTACAATATGATAGCAAATTGTGAAATCAAGTGAAATATACGTTAAACATGAATAAATTCAAGCCTCTTGTTTACAAGTTCCATTATTAGTTAAATTTCAAAGCAATAGTGCTCTACGATTTCGGTACACACGCTAAGTTTCATAATTACTTAGGCCAGACATTAATACCGACATTACCGACCTACATGACAATGAGCGGTAGATAGAATAGCGAAGTTCTCATTAATGGAAAGTTTTGTGGTCGCAGTTTAAGTTTTAATTACAAGTTGGTTATGGCGTAATCTGAGTGTTAAGAAATTCTATAGATACCTACACTTAAATGCTGTATAATGGCTGTATGATGTAGTGTACTCTTTCTGTGGGTGTCTGACTTAGACATAACCGTTACTGTATTTAGCAAAATTATTTAAAAAAAACGTATAATTTTCATTTTGAACTATCCTTCGCCGGCGACTTCGATCGCGTGGAAGTCGTAAGACAGCACAATATACTAAAATATCAGGCACATTTTTATACAACTTCCCTGTACACTGCGTTTGTAGTTTTGGTCTCAGCTGCCAAAATATACAAAGAGTCAGGACTCGTACCCCTGGGTACTGTACCTAGTACACTACGCAAGCCCCGCGTGAAGAAACTAGACTTTTCCCTGCGTATCCCTTTCAAGGAAACAAGAATGAATGAGGAATAATTTACAAAATCGCGGAAATAAACAATACTACGAAAAGTTCCGACCTCATTCTTTGTTTGCTAAAATTACGCTCCAACTGTTGAAAATACAAGATAATTATGAATATGGCGAACCATGTTATCCGGACTACTGGAAAATAATGCAAGTCAATTGTTATACTGACAAAAACAAATTTCTCTTCTCCCAGATTCCATGTAAAACCTACATTGCATGATTGACGACACGGTTGGCGCAGTGGTTAAGGGATTGACTGCTGCGCTGCGTGTTGCGGGTTCGATTCCCGCGCGGAACAAATATTTGTATGAACTACAAGTAGTTGTTCCGGGTCTGGCTGTTTGTGTATGTGAGTTTAAATGTTTGTAAACCACCCACGATACAGGAGAAATTCCTAGTGTGGAGCAACGTTTTAATAAAAAAAAATAAAAAAATGTATTCTCCTATCTACATGAAAATCCACGCACTGATTCAATACACGGCTTTATCTGCGTTCCTCGTATTTCAATATCATAGCTTGCACCTCTTTTAACAAAGTGCGTAGATATTGTGAAAACAACAGTAAAAAACCCGAACATTGGTTACACTAACATTGTTGTATTTATTTATACAATATATTAAAATAACGCCGACGTCACTCATCAATATAAATGATGGGCAATTTATTCGTCGTCCGTTTGTACATATTGTCGCCGGTTGAGCTTGACAGATGACAGCCTCGTATTGTTGGTGCAGAGTAACAAACAAATACGGCCACATCACGCTCTCATAAACGAGCTTAAATATTATCCTTTAACAAATTCCCACATTGTCTGCTTGTAAAAGAGTAAACAACATCAAATATGTAACAGTGTAACTAAGGTCGACGCCGTAAAATCTTTGTTAATGATCCACTATAGAGCCAGAACACCTTTTACACACAGCTTTTCGCATTAATCGAGATTTTGCAAAAGGAAATCAAGCTTTCGGAATCCCAATCGAAATGTTTTAATGTAATCGCTTTGGGCCGCTCGCTGGGTTTTGTTTAAAGTATTTTTCTTAATTGAAAGCGTTTTCTTGATTACAAAACAATAATATAGGATTGGTGAGTGCTTTCGGTAATCAGTAAATCGTTTGGTACCTAAATATATTTTATATATTTAAATGAAAGGGAAATATTACCGTAGTTATTATTTTTTACGGAATCGTAGAAGTTTGCTTGTAAATAAACGTTTGTTGTAAATAAACATGATCCTTTAAACTTGCAAAAGCAAAAATAAAGGATCATGTTTATTTACACCTATTGTGTAGGTAGCCAAATAAAATCAAGCAATTGCGAGTTGTGGAGAGGGTTCCGTACTTCTTGTAGAATTTCCTATAACCTGTAAGTAAATAACTATTATCTGTATTATTATCAAAATTTTCGGCTCCAAAGTTTCGGACCCTTGGTGGGGGGAATAGTCAATTTCCATCTATTTTCTAAAATAACTTATAATCTATTATTTTTTTAATTGTAAGAAACTATATTTGAGATCCTCACAACACGCCATTTCATTTAATATGTCATACAGAAAGGTGTTCATGACGTTTTTATTTTTTATTTTTTGTAATTTACCCCTAGTGACTTTTATATTCAAAATTCATTTATTTACGTTACACGTCCGTATTTAGGTCACAAAAATTCACATGAGTACCAAATTGCAAGTTAATCGGTTCAGTAGATTCGGAGCAAATTGGCTGTAACAGACGGACAAACATACACGAGAGTGATCCTATAGGGGTTTCGTTTTTTCATTCGAATGTATACAATTTCATTTGATTCTGGACACGATAATTAAATAACTAACTGCTATACTACGGCAAGTGGTTTTATAGCTAGAACAAGTAAATTGATACGTATCCATTACAACTGACAACATCTAGATCATTATTATCATTTCCATCACATTCCTATGTAAATTAAATCAATGTCTATATAAAGGGCGATGGCAAACCCTTGATTGCAAGACTTTGCACGCAATTCGGCAATAAACTTGCAGCTACGGAACTAAAATTTCAACGCAACTTTATTTTTATCAAAGGAAGTCGTTAGACGGTATCTGAACCACCTCGCACGTATTAACATACATAATTATAGGTAGTTTAACAATTGGAACAGTGCCAACTCGATCCAACTTAAATTATTCTACTATTACAGTTTTTAGGTTTCCGCTACGAAGGGAAACAATGTGTTTTCTGAAAAATTTTCGACAGAGGCGTTTCTGAAGACAGAAATTTATTGGCTTGATTTATTACTGTTATCTGAATTCTAAATTCTTAGTTACGGCTATTCGGGTCTATAAAGCTGAGTTGGGTTATACTTACGAATCTAGCCTTTAATTAGCAATAGTTAGCGTTCCTTTGTCTGGGAATGTAATTTAGGTTTTCTGCGAAAAGCTTTTTTATTTATTTATTTATTTATAAGTAGGAGAACAAACAGCTAAACCAAATTAATAACAATTGTATAAGCGACACCTATTTTCCAATATTTTCGCGGCATGGTTTGAATGTGAAAGTAATTAAGAATGTTTCGACGAATTTTTAAAATATTTGTTCTATTCTATGCCCGGAGTACTTAAAACTAGGCCAGTCATTTAAAACATCGTAAGTCGCATAAAACTGCCCTATACAATTTTTTTGGGATGTTGTTAGGATATATACCAATAGTATAAAACCAAGTTTACAGCTTCGAAAGACCTTTGAATACTGCGTGGTGCTCGAAAAACCTCGACATTTTCGGACTTCTTTAAGTTTCTGAATTATAATTTCTATAAAGTACATCTTAACAACATCAAAAAAGCAGTTCAGTGCAATTATTTGCGGCCTAACGCGATTTTAGTGTCTTCGGTGACTAGAATAATGGCTGATTTTTCAATCATCTAATAAGTTTATTCGAAGATTAATTTTGAAATGTTGACAGTTATTTCATACAAAAACTGTCAAACGTCAATTTTATTCGTCGAATAAAAGTTATCTGGCGATGGAACAATCAGCCCTTTTTTTTGGGTGTGAGGGAAATCATCAAATGACCTCTACCGCTCTGGACTGAGTGGAAGGGCGTGTCAGACTTTTACTGACTAAGCCCACCCGTGTTCCTTCAGTTGCCTGTGCCAGGGGCCACAATCAGCCCTAAGGTCACAATATGTAAAATTAAACCAAAAGCCTGCATGTACCTAATAGTCAGCTATAGTGACATATTTATCCCGTACCTAAGTAGGTACATATATTTCGTTGGTGACAGCCTACCGATATTTTTTACAATTAAAACTTTTTTCTGTGGCATCAACCTTCTGTTGGACAAAACAAAGAGATTGTATATTCCCCTTTATTGTCAAGTACAAGGGCTCTGTCGCTGACACTTCGATTTAGTACGACCCTTGGTTTGATAAAAGTCCTTTCACCGGTCCACCCAATATTTAAGTACTTGCAAGCAAATAACAGCCTATTTCATGATAAATAACTTCATTTTTGTTTGCAAAATTTTACGTTAGTGATAAGAACATACTCTAAACTTTATGACTCGTAATGTACTTATTTTTATACACTAGATATTTTATTTTGTACCTAATGTAATTTATGCGGTAATGGCAGAATGAAAGGTTTAATTCAAGACATGACTGATAGCGAAGAAATAAAATATACATTACGATATAATACGAAAGCACTTAAGGCGCATGTCACGCGTCAATCTGCACGCGGACATGCCTAACGCTCACTTTATGATGACACGTTTTATTTTTACTCATAAACAATCTTTCTGGTACATTAAACTTCATATTTTTAACCCCGACAGAAACAGAGGGGTGTTATAACTTTATTATAGAAAGCTTTTATAGTAGGTATTTGACTTCCGAAGTCCTCGTAGCAGGAGCTAAAGTAATCCGGGGATACAAACAGAATCTACGTTATTACTTCTGCAGCGTCCCTATAAACGCAATTCCGGGAAAAGAATTGATGCTAAGTGTCCTTTTTTGTAACGTAACAAAGAGCCTGAAAAATAGCACGTCTGAGGAAAAGGAGGCAAAGTAAATTCAACAATTTATTGCACAGCCTCGGGCTCTATATTTGTTGCAAATGAAGACGGGAGCGAGGTGACAATTTTCGGATGCTGGGTCGAAATGACCGTCCGGGGACGAGCCGGCTCGTCGCGGAGCCGCGGCCCAAGACTGCTCTCACCTATGTACGGGTACGGTCTTAAAAAGTTGACCTTACACTGTCCCTCAGAATAAAACATGAGAAACATTTTAAAGTATATTAATGTCTTTGTTAGGGTCAAAACGCTAGCACACGTATTTCGTAATGTTACCGAAATTAATTCCGTCACACCTGTGCGAGTGTGCCGGTGATGCATTAAACGAAGCCGCAAACATTTTCCTTTGTCCGGGGACTGCACGTAATATCGGTGATTAGGAATTACGCAGGTAATTCAGCGCGGCGCAAGTGAATAAATGTTATTTACAACTATGTTTAACGCAAAGCTATGCGTGTTCTCTCCGGGTATTCCGCGTAACTTTCAATTTACCATACACGGGGAGGTTTCTCTATTAGTACTTAGAAGGTGTTCATTGAGGCCTTTTCACCGGATTTTATTATAGTTATTAAAGCTGTCTTGTGCTAAACTTCGCTTGAATACTAGCGGGCTTATTCCCGCTGAACCTTAAGGTTATACACGGTTTGTAAAAATAACTATAATCTACCAAAAAGTTTGATTGACCTATTTGGCATTTACGTCTTGTTTGTCAAAACCGAGCCCCAAGGTACAGACTAACTGTCTACTTTGGAGCTCACTGGCAAATAATAGTCTGTAACCTAGCTGTAGGTAGTATTTTAAGCTACTCATGTCATCTAAACTTGCTGTTAACTTGTGAACCTACTTACTGTATTACCTGGACATTGGCCCCGATTCCCTTGTTCACAAACTAAACTAAATTTAAGTTTAGTGCATCTTTTTCTATCTTTTTCATTAAGTAAAGGACAGAAGATAAGTCTCAGTTTAGTCCTGTCAGGTTAGTCCGCGCCTGATGTAAATTGACGTATCTTTAGTCGCCGTGTGTTTAATCACGTCATGAGGTTAAGATCCATCACTATTTTCCTATCTTTCCCAATATTCCTCGTGATTCTAGCAAACATTGACGGAAATAACTTCAAATGATTCTTCCATTTACTCCAATTTACTGCATTTAATTCACCAGAAATATGATGTTCATATTTCGTTTGGCTTCTCTTTATCAAATATAAAATAATTTTATTATAATATCTAAATAGAACTTCTATACGTTTCCATTACCAAGTTCAATAAGGTACAATCTGTAACAGAGATCTGTCCCATTATTAAAATGTTCCGTTTAAGCTAGGTAATTCCGCGTTCAGTTTGCCGGTTCAATGTTGGTATTCAGTATGCAACCCGCATTCTATTTGCGAGACATCCTGTTAGGTTACCAATACATCTGGGCAGTGCCGGCTAGCGAACCGATGAGTCGGTACGTGCGAGCGGTGACAATGCACGCTCACTGCACCAAATACACTTTTCGTGTAGACTGTACCGATCGGTTACTGGGCGAGACTTTCGAATAGGGTTTTTTACTGATGAGGTTGATTGTAGATTTTTATATTAAGGGCGTGAATTCAAAAATCTGTTTGTTTAGTCTGTATAGTTTCAAATTATACACTGATTTGTTATTTTCTATTGAAATTACTATGAAGATTACGAAGTTATTTCTTCACAATGTTATAGCTTTTATATTTCGTTTATTTATGAAAATATATTAATAAACTATAAGCCTGAAAATATGAACAAAGCCATGACTGATGGAGTAACTTTTTAATGCCTCTTTTATGAGAATACTTGATGCATGGTCCCCGTGAGAGTAGTTTCAATCAATAAATACAATGAACAAATAAAAGAAAAATAACAACACAGCCTCTTCGAATTAAGGTTCTACGAAATTGAATATACAGTTTCAATACGGAAAAAGTAAATATTTGTAATATTAAATTAATAAAAGCTCTACCGATACGGAGTATTCAGTACAACAAACTTGTTCGATTCCATGAAGCTCTCAGTAATGAAATACCCTACATACGAGTCTTACGACTGTAGTGTATATCCAATATCAGCTTGAAACTCATTTTTCCATTACTAGGCGAGCAGGAGTCCGGAAGATATTGCTAATGCGACGTGTATTGGCCTCGGTCTGCCTTGCTAGATATTTGAACTAAAAAGCTCTTGTTTGACTGCATTCTATTCATTTCCCCTTTTTTTACAAACAGAAAATTTATGAATACTTCTTAAAATCTAGATATCCTTGTCATTTTATTACCAAGAAGTGAGAAGGCAATGAACAAAGTTGTAAGATATACTTTATTTATTTAGCTTTTTTTCTGTGTTGAAGTCAGGATTAATAGGCGAGCAGGAGGCCGGAAGATATTGCTAATGCGACGCACATTGGCCTCGGTCTGCTTTGATAAGTATTGAAAGAACACTATCTACCAGGTTTTCTTTATTTATTTAACCATTTATGTACACACATATACACAGACAAGAAGAAAAGAACAGAAAAATAGGTAGAAAGGTCATGCTTATTTCTAAAGAAATCTCTTCCAGCATACCTGCGATAGGAAAGTAGATAAAGAGATCAAAGATTTCTTGTATACTTACTGCATTCTATTAATTTTCTCAAAAACAATAATTGGGACATTTATAAACCCTTATTATTAATAATAACTTACAAAGGGTTAGCTATAGCTATAATTTTACTGTCAATGGAGATGAAGGGGTGGGTGGGTACCTACATGTGTTTACTTGTGTTGTGTAAGTGTTACCTTTAATTGGGACTTTGTTGGAACTGTATACAATGTGGAGATGACAATCCTACTAATATTATAAATGTGAAAGTTTGTATGGATGGATGGATGTTTGTTACTCTTTCACTCCAAAACCCCTGAACGGATTTGGATGAAATTTGGCACACAGGTAGTTTATAACCAGGATTAACACATAGGATATCTTTTAATCCGATATTCTTACGGGATCGAAACTTATGCGGGTGAAACCGCGGGGCGCAGCTAGTACGATAATAAATTAAAACACTGGCAATACTAATGAGCATAAGATTATTAAAAAAGTTATTTTTTCAATCAAACTAATTAGTAGTGATGGGATCACAACGGATTTGCCAATCTTTGATTACTTATATAATGATTCAGCTATTGGATATATTTAATTTATGGTCGTATGCTCGTCTCCACGTTGTATAAAGTATTGTACCTACACAAAGTGAAGCAGTTAAGTTTAATGCAGAAATATTACTACTTGGAATTTACCGAACTTCAACATCGATAGTTAGACAGGCTTTTGTTCATTAACCTGAAATAACAATGGAGCAGTGCCGCGTAGGATGTGGGAAGTGGGAGTCAGGACACGCCCACTAAGGAAACTTAAGATGGAACCGTCTATTTTTAAACGGGAATTAAATATCTGTAAATCAATAAGAATAAATTTATTTTGCTAAGTTTACATTCAAGTGGTTTGAATTCCTAGATTCTCTGTGTTGTGAGATCTACGCATCTTCGTTCCACGAATAATTTTATATTAAAATATACATTTCAAAACTTAAAATAGGTATAAAAAGAGTGTGCCTATGCATGGTGGTGTGATTTGTGTTCTAAGAGAGTGTCTGTATGTTATACGTATATTAATGAGTGCACGTGTATTTTTGAATTGTCATTGTGTGTACTGCGAGTTTTTACGTAAGCTAAAAAACTTTCTGTCATGTCGTAGTTCAGTGTAAGAAGCTAGTTACCATCAGTCTGTATTTTTACACACATTTTTTCACAATAAAGATACAAAATTGATTTCCAAGGAAGTACAAGAAAAAGAAGTACAGTACAGCCTGTTTGTTGTTATACTTTCCATGCATTTAATGGATCGTCACATAGGCCTGTAGTAGACATACTTTGAGTCTAAGTGAGACTGGGTACAGTAATAGCTTTCTTCATATTTATCATTTATTAATTACTAACGTGATCTTCTATTTGAAGTATAAATTATTATGACCTACTTTTCTCACCGATTAAACTTAAAATATTATTTTTGTATTTTTGTAACTGAATAAAAAACAGGCCTGTTGGTCTAGTGGTTAGTGACC
Organism: Apamea epomidion; assembly: GCA_947507525.1. NCBI lineage: Eukaryota > Metazoa > Arthropoda > Insecta > Lepidoptera > Noctuidae > Apamea > Apamea epomidion. The sequence continues at coordinate 11,810,681 of OX382231.1, forward strand.
CTGACTGCTATGCCGGAGGTCGTGGGTTCGATTCCCACCCAGGACAAATGTTTGTGTAATGAGCACGATCATTTGTTCTGTGTCTGGGTGTAATTTATCTATAATATTTATGTATTTAGAAAAATATAAGTATGTTTATCAGTTGTCTAGTACCCATAACACAAGCTCTGCGTTGTGTGATAGTTGTGGAATATTTATTTATTTATTATATTATTAAAAAAACCTTTATTTCTATAAGAAATTTAAATGAAAATAATAATTTACCTACAAATATACCTACAAACATGGTTAAATATTGTAATTATTTATTTTGATTGATGTAGCACCTCTTTCTACCTACTTAGATATAAAAAAATTAATAATATTCAACTTGTATCACACTATCAATAAATTAATCTAGACATGTCAGGGAACTACGTCGTGACGGATCATTTAGAAACATACATTGGTTAGGCAATTAAATCCTACGTTAAAACATATATATATGTTTGGTATAACTTAACATACCATCATGCCTACGGTTTTCCTACTCGTAGGTGGAAACGTCACCAACGTATCGCTTATTTTATTGAAAGTTCTATTAGAAGCTATACAAGTATTTATACACTGAGCTGATATTGAGGATCTAATAACACTTTGTCTGAACTTGACCCCAACATAGTTAGGAAAAGGCTAGGCTAGTCCCAGTTCATCATCTGATGAGCTGGGACTCGAACCCAGGGCCGCGCATAGCAAATGCGCTCGTGAGCACTAATTCAATGAGGTACATGTATTTCCATAAAATTCAGAACATCAGTCTAACTTTATCTCAAATTATATTTGGTTCGGATTGCAGTCTAACCAAATGTGGTTGAATATCAGCATTTCACTCAGAAGGTCTGCTATCTTACCTGACCCGGAAAAACCAATATTCTAAGATGAAACTGGTTTCTAGGGTGACGGGCTTCTGTTTCTCTGTAACACTGGTATAAGATTAATAATATGGATATTATTAATATAGATCATAAATTCATTTAAAACAAGATCGACTTTCCGAAGGCCGATTCCGACAATTAAAACGGTCAAAATCTAGAAGCAATCTCATCTCAGCGACAATCAATGTCAAAAACTCGTCAAAAATGTACGAAAATTAGAGGTTTTGTGACAGATTGAGACTGAGATTAATAAGCGAATTTTCTTAAAATTAGGGGAAATGCCATCTTGCTGTGATTATGCAGTGGTGGCTCCGTGGTAAAGGCCGTGAACGACCTATAAGTCGTAGGTACGAACACTGACAGACGCTTTAGTTTGCGTAAATTATTTCATGACAACTACTCTTAAAACGGTGAAGGATAACATCGTGAGGAAACCGGCATGTCCTAAAACCAAATAATCGAAGACACATGACGAAATATCTACTAATCCGCACTCCCTCTGACAAAGAGAAGGCCTATATTCCAGCAGTGGAAACGTTAGAAGCTGATTATGTTATGTTGTGACTGTAAGCAGCCACCTCCAATCCACGAATTGACCTCTCCATATAGGTACACTTGGCCTCGCATTTCTGCGCTGTTATTTAGCAAGAACCCCTTCAACATAATAACCATTTATAACTCAATCTACGCCGTTGTTAAATCGTGTAATAGCTAGACCGGCTTAATAGTTTCGCAAAGTGGTTTGTTTCGAAACACTAGTAGGTTCAACATAGATTTATTTCCCTATTTGAGACCCAAATGTCCTCCCGAACGAACATTGCACGCCCCATACAAATTGAAAATCAATGAACCACGGCATCCAATTTAATATGGAGTCCTATTCATCTTCATATCACTCAATACTGTTTTGTAAAGGGTTCGTAATTTTAAACGATATTCTGAAGGTTTATAGTAAAAAGAGGACCTAGGTTTCAATCTGTTTACGCTGTATTTTATCTATTAGTATTCTATAAGTGATATGTTATAGCGGTAGGGACCCGTGGCTAAATAATAACAGCCGCACAGGTCGATCGATCAGGTTAAGCTACGCTTGCCGCGGTTGATCTGTGGATGGGTGGCCATCTTTACATACCGGGACCTCGCCGTGCCTCAGAAAGCACGTTAAGCCGTTGGTCCCGGCTGTCATTCGTGGATCTTTGACAGTCGTTACGGGTAGTCAGAAGCCTGAAATTCTGACAACCAGTCTTACCAAGGGGTATCGTATTACACAGTAACTGCGCTGTTGAGGTCAGAAGGCAGTCGCTCCATGTAAAATACTGTTATTCAGCTGCATCCGGTTAGACTGGAAGCTGACCCCAACACAGTTAGGAAAAGGCTAGGCAGATGATGACTCTATAAGTGTTATCAGAGCCGTGCAGATAAAGTTACTCTCTTTTATAAGTTAAAACTACAACATGACAATTTACAAAACGTACTAAGTCATGGCTTATCGTAGAAACGGAATCCGTACGGTACCGTACGTAGTTCTCACGGATATAATTGGCTTTTGTAGATAAAATCAGAAAAGCATTACAGTACTTAACTGCACAATCTACTATCGCCAAATTAAGCGTTCTTAGATAAAACCAACGCTGCAACTTACTGCTTACTTACCAACGAGCGGTCTTTCCCCTAGTTACTCCTCCGATGAAGTAACTAAAGTTTAAATGTGGAGCATTCACTAAAGGCAGGGAACTATTACAAAAGTAAGAAGTCTTAGCCTGTCCGTACTTTTGATTGAGGCAATATGAATTAAACTTTGAATTTCGAAGTGAACGAATGAAGAGTTGAACTGCGAATGAACGGTCGATTGTAATTTATGACGTTCGATTTTCACCCGTCTTCGAACACTTTACATTAGGAGACATGGAAAACGGAGATGTGACTGAGTCTTACACGTGGTACAAATGTTAATAGAGCAGTAGGTATTTCCTTTAAAACATTAATCATTCGATGATCACTATTACCATCAGTGCCAATTCAAATAATATAAGCAATACATATTTTAGCATAAAGCATAATAGTATGTATGCTATTGTTGTTAAAACATTATTTTTACACTTTTTTTTTAAATTGTAGTTTGTGTTTCACGAACTGAGTCCCAATAAAATGTATGCTTTATTTCTTTCTTAAATATTTTGATAATTAATTGCCTCGTTGGTCTAGTGTTCGCAAATGCTACTGCTGAGCATGAGGTACTGGGTTCGGTTCTCGGGTCGGGCAAAGTGTTATGGGGTTTTTCCTTAACCACTGCACCAACTGTCTAAATATTACATGGGACCTAAATATAACTGGCGAAATGTGGGTGTACTATATGCACAGCTCTGTCTAACCCTTCGGGGATTACAGGTGTGATGTTATGTTATGTATTTTAATAATGATAAACCAACGACTTGCTTAGCAACGTACATAAAATACGGGTTTTCAATCAAAACCCGTATTTTATGTTGAATTAAAATAATAAGAAAATAATTTTGTAAGCAGTGTTTCGAAAATTTCGTCGAATCGTCTCGATGTCATACTATCGCCGGCTTATATTAATTAATATTTTGGCGTTAAGCGCAATCACGTTCCATGTAGCCGTCAACGCATTGATGCCACGGTATCTACTTAATTAAATGTCGTAGCTATAATACTGACGCCGAAGCCCGCCACTCTTTAGTCCTGTCACGCCCGTTTGATACTCAAGGCATGAACAGTGAGCCAATTAGGAGCCTATAATTACTATGTTAATTACAGACACTGTTCTTGTTTCTCATCTTGCTATTCCGACCGTTGCGTTGTTATATAAACATAAATTCTCTCCCTCCGAAGTGAGCACTAATTAACAAGTGCTAGAATGATTACAGAGCAACTATTTATGTTGAAATGTGATGCAAAAGTACGTTTGCGTTTTGTGTAGCTGCAGCAAAAATATTTGTTAGTACTAAGTCGCTTTATGCTAAACGACTAATTAGCACACCTGCACTACAAAAACAGTAAAACAAACTAAATTAATAGACGCTACATTTAAAATTATGTAAAGGTATTTCTCTCTCAGCGTTAATGAGTGTTCGCCGTATTGGTGGCGTAGCACGCTCATTTTCCGAATGTCGTAGCACGTAGCAGCTGTCTACGGCGCTACGCTGCTACACGCGTAGCATCTTCGTGGCTACATTAGTGTGTGGCGAGCGTATCGGTTAAATGCCAACGCTATCGTTTGCAACCTGTGCACTGTATTTTAAACCAGTGATTATTATTAAAAGCGTTTTGTATATGTGAGCAAATGTGGTTTTACTAATTGGAAACAGAACGTTGAATTGAATAAGACTGTTATTATTCATTGGGTATTTTGAAAATGGTTTTAGTAATCTGATTTTTTCACAAAGAGCGAAGTAGGTATAATGAAATCTAATCCACTTTGCCAATAATCCAAGCCAATTGGCTTCACTAAAGCCTCATATCGAGCGTCAGTCTCACAACTATGATTGACACCTAATAAAGTATCTCTGCTCCCCCAACGAGCTCACGCAAGCGTGAAAATACCCACGAATCCGTTTACACTACACAAAAGATAACTCCATTTTCTTCGACGAAAAAATATTCGATAAGTTTTGTCGAGTTACTATAAGTCACACAATTCTAATCGATATAATACAGAAAGTATCGATTCAATTAACGATAGGATAACTTGGAGAAAAGCCTTGCTGGTTAACAGACTGTAATAAATGTTGGGGAACTTACTTTTCTCTGCCATTTCATTCGGGATATTTTTAGTTAAGTTATTGCTTTTCGACATCAGTCTGAAATGTCTTCTGTTGGACTATAATGGTTGGTCGTATGGCCTATTTTCAACAATAGCTGTTTTTTTGGACTTAAGGCAGCGTTCAGCTTTACAGATGCGTACGCATTCCATACAAAATCGTTATTTACTATGGACAAAAGCTAAACAGAGCTGAATAAGTGTGGTTAGTTCCTTATAATGATGGTTTTTATGAACCTGACGCAATACTTTAATAATTCATCTTTTTATAATGTTTCCACTACTGGGACACAGGCCTTCTCTCTTAGAGAGAGAGTGTGCTGTAATTTACAGCGTCAGCCCAGTGCTGGATGGTAGATGTCACATGTCTTCGTATTTTTGGTTCTAGGACATGCCGGTTTCATCGCGATGTTTTCATTCACCGTTTTTTAATGCAATGGTGACGAAATATATCAAAGTCAAATCATTTATTTCAAATAGGCACATAAAAGGCACTTTTGAACGTCACAGTATTGATTCTAGTCGCCCCTTCCAAAAGGTAGTTTTCGTATGGAGAAGAATGGGCAAGAAACTCCACCGTTACTCTTTTAAATTAGACCTGATGAACCTGACGCAATACTTCAATAATTCATCTTTTAGTATTACCATTTAATAGACGAAAACGAAGAGGGTAATTTGGCAAGCCTCCTTGCCGGACTGCCACCATGGGATCTGGAGGCGATAGTCCTCGCGCGCCTGTATGACTGGCGCGCGGAGGCACTACGTCGGGGGGAAACTCCGCACCCACGGCAAATAGCGGCGGAGCGGACGGACCTCCGGCGCGGTCTCATGGTAGAATGGAAGGCGCGACTATCGCAACCCAGCGCAGGGCACGCCACGATAGCGGCGGTAAGACCCCTCTTTGAGGAGTGGCTAGAGAGGCGTCACGGCGTTCTCACCTACCGCATGACGCAGGTCCTCTCCGGACACGGATGTTTCGGGAGGTTCCTGCACATCATCAGGCGGGAGGAGACGCCCGGGTGTCACCACTGCGAGGATCGCCCAGAGGACACGGTGGAGCATACGGTGGAGGTCTGCCCCGCTTGGGCAGAGCACCGCCGTGTCCTCGTAGAGGCGATCGGCAGCGGCGGCGACCTCTCGCGTCCGGCCCTGGTTCAAGCCATGGTCCGGGGCGAGAGGGAGTGGGAGGCGGACACCTCCTTCTGCGAAGCAGTCATGCTAGCGAAGGAGGTGGCGGGATGGGCGAGGGAGAGATCCTCACGCCTCAGCCGCCGAGGGAGACGCTCCGGGCGTTGGGAGCCGCGTGACGACTCCCGGCCACCGTAGGCGCGGGCCTGCGGGCGGAGAGCAATGGGTAGCTCTCCGTCCGATCAGGACCAGGCCCGTGCCGGACGGCGCGTTTGTGTTCCACGTGCGCCTCAAAGAGATGTCAGCATAGTTGACGGGGCCCGACAGGGCCGAAGCCTGCCGGGGTAGCGGGATCGTCCGAAAGTGTTACCGCTGCCGTGGTACATAAAGGGCTAAGGAAGGAACACGGGTGGGTTTTAGTCAGTAAGAGTCTGACACTCCCTTCTGCTCCACCCAGAGCGGGAGAGGTCATTTGATGATTTCCCATCCTAAAAAAAAAAAAAAGAGAGGGTAATTTGAAGTCATTTAATTCACAAATATACAAGCAGGTGGTTAAGTATTTTTACATCGTCAACTAGTATCCAGTGATGGCCAATTTGACTTCCACTCTGCGTCACCCATCCATAGACCGACCACAACAAGCACAGCTTAACTTAGCTTAACTTCTATTTGTATTAAACAATAGCAGCGCCCCGTGGTTTCACCCGCATAAGTGTCGATCTAGTGGGAATATTGATATAAAAAGAATCCTATGTATTATTCTGATGTATAAGCTATACTACTGTAAAGTTTCATCAAAATCCGTTCAGTAGTTTTGGCGTGAAAGAGTAATAAACATCCATCCACCTTCATAAACTTTCACGTTTATAATATAAGTAGGAAGTAGGATTCTGTATGATAAAATAAATACTAATAAACTCCAATAATAATACAGTTTATTCTCTCTACTCCAATAATATTAATTACTAGCTGTTGCCAGCGACTTCGTCTGCGATCCAGGATGAAAAGTAGCCTATATCCTTACCCAGCTCATGGTCTATGTGTGTGCCAAATTTCATTCAAATCCGTTCAGCCGTTTTAGCGTGAAAGCGTAACAAACAAACAAACTTACTTTCGCATTTATAATATTCGTTAGGATCTAAACTTTTCGCCCACCAAAAAGATACAAAGGCTGACTTAATGCTTTAATAGGCTTTATAGGCTACTTTTTGTCTCGGTTGCATGTTCCAGTGGAATAACTTCCGACATCAACGCGGGCGAAGCCGCGTGCAGAAGCTAGTCTAAACCAAGTGATGTCAAGGGCAATTTTGTTCACAATTAAATAGTTGTGATAAATAACGTATTTATTTGGATAAGGATGATGTTGATAACCTTCGCAAATAATGCATTAATTTCGAACAAATTTGACTACCATAAAAAAGGGTACAGTGAGGCAATCTTAAAAGATATAATATAACATATGCTGCCGCGTACTTTTTTTTTAACTTTTAAAGAGGAAATATTCTTACATTTTATTATACATGATTTTTGCGTAATTAAACCGTTTACGCAGCGCACGTGTTAGATATTTCATTTTGATATAATTATAATATTAGAATATTGTTTGTTGGATAATAGAATCTGTCACATTTAAGAAGCCTGGGACCAACGTAGAAGTACCTAATTTGATTAGATATTGTGTTTACAAAAAACAACAGTCTTAACTTGACAAAAACACTTAAATGTTATTACTATAAATGATTAAGTAATATTTGATTATACTTGTAGTATATCTTAGATTTTATATTGCTATTTTCATATAATAGGTTGTTTCAAACGATTGGCACAATACTGTCAGTTGATTTTGATATACTTTTTGATGATACCTAAGAATTACGAATCAACTACTTTGAATTGATTAATTACCTTATAATGTTTTAAAACGGTTTCACTACATAAGATTTGTTTATTACAACCTGTGTTAAAAGACATTAAGCCAAAATATATGATGATCTGTGATTGGTTCAAAATGGCGGTGGATGTTTGACGTAAAAGACGTTGGTAGTGTATAAAAAGGATTGTAACGACGTTATCAAGTTCAGTTGCTTGGTAGATGTTGATTTGGTTAGTTCTACTGCCGTTATTATGTGGAATAGATCGACCAGATGCCACGTAAGTTAAGTAATTTAATATTATACTTTAATTATTGCTTATTATGACTATGTTGTTCTGTAAGTCATATTATGGCCAATATTCCTAGCTATTGTTATTATGTTGGTATTATTTTGAATTTTCTTGGTCCGTTGTCCAAGAGATAGAATTAATTGTTTTTAAAAATAACGATAATTTATGACAACGTAAGAAATGTATTGATAGAATACTTTAATACTGTTTCCATGGAGTTTCTTGTCCTTCTTGTCCATGATGACCTAGTTTTACGAACGGACGACTAGTTTTCTGATTAATTACTGACAAGCCTAAATTAAAATAAATGCTTAGCCTTGTCTATCTGTGCTTCACTTCATAAAACCCTTCCCCTACAAACCATATTCATTATCCACCTTCATACACAGTAAATAACTAACTAGTAACCATTCTGATATTCAAAGCTTGTTATTTGGGTAATATACTGGATAATATACTTCTAGTACATACTGAAAAATCTAACACACGCAACAGAAACTCACAAAAAGGAATAATTTTTCCCGTTTTTGCAACATTCCCGCTGTGCTCCGCTCTTATTGGTCGCAGCATGATGTTATATAGCCTCAAGTCTTCCTCGATAAATGGACTATCCAACACAAAAATATTTTTTTAAATTCGAACCAGTAGTTTTTGAGATTAGCACGTTCAACCAAACAAACTAACAAACCAACTCTTTAGTTTAGATAAATCGAGAGGGTCATCAATCCGCGGAAAGTCTTAACACTGCAATTCAGAAAAATTACGTATTTGCACAACGCCATCTATGGGTGAATAGATAAAACGTGTGCACAATGTATGTGCACGCGATGAATGAAAGCTGTATTCGTAAATGTTTTAGCGGCATTTTGCGTTTTTAGTAATTTTATATTATCTCCAAATCTATGACCAATTGACATATTGTAAAGGGCAAATCTTGTCTCTATAATGTCCTTGTGATCATAAAATTATTTATTTTCATAAGGATTCATAATTACAAATTATATTTTCATCCAAACGTATGCATGTGAAAAAAATACTTTTTTAAAACATAAAAGTGATATTAAAAGATAAAATTTAAAAGATAGAAATATGGTGTCTTGGACTTTTTTATAGAACTATTTAAGGCGGACCAGATTGCCATACATTGTTTTTAGTTATATACAACTGTTGAGGGAGCGCATGCAAATAATTCTGTTTTAAGAGGTATTTCTTTCCGACTTGCTAGAAAAAAGTTGTGATAGCTCAGCTAAAATGCCTGATGTAAACATAATTTATAGCCTATAGCACTCGCACATAATGTAGCTTTCTACCAGTGAAAACCTTTTTAGAATTGGTTTATTAACTCTGGAGATTACCCCCACATACAAACAAACAAACAAATTTTACCTCTTTATAATATTAGTATATATTTAGACATCTAGTAAGATTGAAACCTATTACAAAAGTTAGTCTTATTAATGATTAATCGCAGTTAATAACTTTCTGTAGTTGGGGAAATCTTATATTACTTTTGTTGGAAAGTGTGATTTTATTCAAGGCTCATCGTTACCCACACCCGCAATTTCTGATATATTTTACATAATAGGTACTTACATATTACTAATTCAGTAAAAAAAAAATGTAGATGGTTTTTAGCATCATTGTTTCGACTGCAGACACAAATATCACATTCAAGCATTCCCCAAACCACAGATATTAATAATATTATACTTAAAAGATAGATTTTTGGAATCTTGGTATGTGTGTAAACGAATATTCGCCACGTGAATGGTGACCGAAAGAAATATTTGGTCGTTGGAAAAAATATGTCTTTAGTGTTTTGTGTATTTATGTATACTGATTCTGTTAGAATGACTTCGTGTAGATTAATACAAGATGATTTCGCGGGTTCAGATGTGCTAAATTATCATCTTCATCAATACATAAAATAATCAGCCTATAATGTTCCCATTGCTGGGACACAGACCTCCTCTCTTCGAGAGGAAGTGGGCTTTAATCTACCACGCAGGCCCCTTGCGGATTGGTAAATGTCACATATCTTCGGGTTTTTGGTTCAAAGACATGCCGGTTTCCTCACGTTGTTTTTCTTCACCGTTTTGAGAGCAGTGGTCATCAACATTATGTCCCAGTAAATACGCCACAACTGAGTTACATAGTTTATCTTTGAAGTGTACCTTGGTAACATACTCTATGTTGACACTCTCCGGTTCGATCCTACGTCACTCATCTGCAACATTATATATTGCAACAACATCGGTGACCCATTAAGCCGCCGGAAGACGAAAGCTCCAGGTGTCCCTAGCTACTATTTAGCTAACGTTGTCACCGTATGTCTGTATGCTTAACATGACTATCGGTTTAGGTTGTTTGGTTTGATGGATAGACAAACAAACTATATGGAGGACAAGATTTACCTAACCCTTCCAATCCTACCTCAATCGACCAATATGTAACCCAAAACCAAAACGGTAGTGAAGAGGCTTGTAGGACATCATCGTGCTTTATGGGTACGTCTTGCTAGCCAAATCTGAGATTTGGCTTTTTATGCCAAAGATAAATATTTTCGTATACAATGTTTTTTTTAATTGGCTAGCTAAACTCCGCAGACGCGAAGTGTATCGATATGAGAAACACGATGCAATGAAAAATAAAAATAAATTAACACTTGATATCATTTTTTTGGGAGGTTAACGACCGCTTTTAGGGTTGTTACTTGAAGTACGAGTTGCAAAAAACTATTTTCTTATGTTTTATCGTGTTTAGATACTGATACCCATCACGTCTGTGAAGTTTACACAAAAGAAAACAGATTTTCTAAGCAGATATGTCAAGCGACTACAACAAATGCGGTCCCACAAAAGACGTTCATTAACATAGGAATCAAAATGCTGAAACCATGGTAGTTTATTCCCGATTTAAATTCAAATACCAATATGAACAAGATCGTTTTGGACCCAAATTACCTATAGAAATTAGGCTTTCGAGCTAGCCAACTACAATACATTGTTATTTATATAAATGCAAAAACAGTTGCCCAAGATAAATATGGTTTTGCATTCATGATATGAAAGTGCGGAGTACCTCGTAAGCAAGGAAAGTAAATATTTCAAAAACTTCCAAAGGTTTCATGTGAATATAAACTACCTCTGATAGAGAGACGGGAAAACGTATTGTATGGGTTCCGCAGCCACCCACCGAGACCTCGAAAAGGACCAAGAAAAAGACGTGAAAGCGTGGGTAATTTAACCGCGGAAATCTTGGGAACGATGCAAAGTTTCGCGAAGATATTGTGAATCTCTGAGACTTTTCAAAACTTGAAGCTCTTTTGCTCGTTGCTGTGATTTCGAAGAAGCAATATTAAAAAGTACAACAACTTTCGAAATATATAAATTATATGCGGCATGAAAAGCTGACTCGTTATCTGAGGTGGAGTAATAAAACCATATTTTTATGGAAGCAGTTTTGGTAGTTTCTGTTTGGAATAATTATAAATGGTAATGAAGAGTCACAATTAGTGCCAAGCACTGCTTGAAACCACGTTTGGCATATATTTTGTGGCTTAAAATTTGATAAAACCTGCAGTAATAACTTTAGGAGAGCACTTTCTTTATGCAATAGTCTCTTTTAGGTCTTTGCGTTCTGAGTTGACATCGATAAAGTTTAACGTTGTTGTTTTAATGTAAATAATGAACGCCTTTTTAAACGGTGCATAAAGCTAAGACAAGCTTAAGGCGCTGGGTTGCGATAGTCGCGCCTTCCATTCCACCATGAGACCGCGCCGGAGGTCCGAGTGGGAGGCGGTCACCTCCTTCTGCGAAGCAGTCATGCTAGCGAAGGAGGTGGCGGGATGGGCGAGGGAGAGATCCTCACGCCTCAGCCGCCGAGGGAGACGCTCCGGGCGTCGGGAGCCGCGTGACGACTCCCGGCCACCGTAGGCGCGGGCCTGCGGGCGGAGAGCAATGGGTAGCTCTCCGTCCGATCAGGACCAGGCCCGTGCCGGACGGCGCGTAAGTGTTCCACGTGCGCCTCAAAGAGATGTCAGCATAGATGACGGGGCCCAACAGGGCCGAAGCCTGCCGGGGTAGCGGGATCGTCCGAAAGGGTTACCGCTGCCCTGGTACATAAAGGGCTAAGGAAGGAACACGGGTGGGTTTTAGTCAGTAAGAGTCTGACACTCCCTTCTGCTCCACCCAGAGCGGGAGGAGTCATTTGATGATTTCCCATCCACAAAAAAAAAAAAAAAAAAAAAGCTTAAGGCGAAAGCATCAGGTTGTTACAATGTCTACTCGTTCGTCAATAGATCGAAGTTAACTAAGGTGTAGTTAGGGCCCATTTCGAGCTTGTTGCATTCAGACATAGAATACAATGTCGTTTAAGGGGAATGCGATAGGTAGCCCGCAAGATTAAAATTTTCTTGTGTTTTTTTACAATATACAGCTCTCTATCAGGTTGTATGTTGATATAAATATGATTCGCGGCCGTAACAAATATTTATTAATGTAATTATAATCATAAAAATCATCAATACAACTCGTAATTTCATTCCCTATTGAATGACTTTTTCGTGAAATCTATTGAGAAATGAAAGTGAAATCTATTCTATTTGAGGCCAATCCTAACACAGGGAATTATATAACTGTTTCTAATGATTATAATTCTGTAAAGTCATATTTGTTTCATTCGCTAATCATATTTTAATCAAGATACACCCTGACTCTGACCTGCAAATTGAAAAAAACGTGAGAAAGTAAACGTAGAATTTATCGCATCCCTCATAAATGTAAAAAAAAATATGTTTACCCTGACGTTTAATAATTACTTAACTATAAGCAACATGTATAAATAACGGGGAAAAACGTTAAGCAAGATATTTGGTAGGTGTACAGTACTACATGGCTTATTAATACCTACCAGCTCGCTGTACTTTCCACCATCGGTTTAGGTAGATGATTACATTATTTATAAAGTGAATTCCAAAATGTCTTCAAATAACCAGAGGGCTGGCCTGTTTTTAGCCCAAAGAATCAGCATTGCCATCCAACGTGGTAATGCTGCCAGCCTTTTGGGCACTTATCCCATTGACAGCGATGCGGACGAATTTTTTGATGCGCAATGAGCTCCTGCCTTTTTATTTAATTTTTTATGATATACTTATATATAATATATTCCAAGACTTAACAAAACCACTGCAATCAGAAACTCTCTAATAAGAAAATCTTAACAAAACTAATAGAATAGTATAGGCATCTCGCAGCTAGTTTTCAACAATATCACCAAACTCCAGCTTAATCCTGTTCACAAACACCTCCCAAACTTAGAATGATAAGCTCAGTGACACATGCATTGTGTATTGTGATTCATAATAAAGTAAGGTGGAGCGGCGGGCCTCAGGCCATAGAATAGTTACACCGTGCAGAAGCGAAACTCATGTGCTTTCCTTTGTATGTGGGTACCTACTTCATTGCCACCGAAATAATCAGCTGCCGCTCAGCGACCAAGTTTACCTTTTTTTTTTGTCGCTGAGAAATGCATTTCGCATCCCCGTCCCGTGGGGGATGAGACGGGGTATGTGGGTCTCCCTGTCGGAATGACAGTATACCCACTAAAACTCAGCGGTGCTCCCGCATCGCCGTGATGGGAGGGCCATGGGAAACCGGCTTAGCCTTAACTTCCACAGCCCTCCCGGCGCATGCCCGCCTGGCTGGCGGGCCCCGCATGCCCCCTGGGCTGGGGGGCTACGGGAATGGCCGGGAACACCTGGCCATTCCCGTCCGACACTGGTGGAGGCCTGTGCGATACAGGCAAGGGTGCCTCCGGGAGCAAGTTTACCTACCTTAACTTATAACAAGTCAGCCCTATGTATTAATAAAATCTCTGAACCAGGCACACTACCAGTATGTACTAGAGGTGCTAAAAGTAGTTTTATTTTCCTTCAAAACCTAAATCATGGTTCTTTTGACCACTTTGCTTCTTCTTGCTTCTGCTGCACTGAGCTTCGAGTTCTGCCCCATCCCAAAAATTAATCTGTATAAAACTGATTTAACTCACCGCGGACTTATTTCTGTTCTTTACCACCATACTTTCGTTTGTTGTCTGTTTCTACTAAATGTATAGTTTCGTCAATGGCCGCCGAAAAAAATAGTTGACGATGATCGAACGCAGAGCGGAAACGTGCACGGTGTGCGCCGTATTAATGACGACTGCGTTATCCTGTCCGATATGCCCGAGAAAGCGTTAAGCGACAGTATCGCATCTATACCAGGTATTATTTCTTCATCTATGACTAGAGCCAGCGGTATAAATCAAGAGCCAGGATTGTACATCGCACACCGACTTAATCGCACCTGCAGTGTCGCTTGAGCATAGCGTTTAATACATAGTGATATATTACGTCATTTATTAGCCGCAAAGCGCGCTGTGGTTATAATTTGATATCACGCGCTTGATTAAGTTGCTGGTTTGGCATTTTTATAAGAAAAATGATGAGATTAAGAAAAAGGTTGAGTTTTAGTTGTTGTTGTTAGAATAACATGTTATATATGATTGCTACAGTCACGAACATAACTGAATATGTATATGTACTGTCACTAAAGGAAATAAGTAACCAGGGTCGTCAGATATAGTTGAAGTTTAGTAAGAAACCGATGGATGTTAATGATGGATGTGAAGAATGAAATTTAATTTGATAAATGAACAGTTTGTTTTCTACTAATTTTATTTTATTCTAAATTATCCATCGATTTCTTTCAAAACTTCAACTATATCCGACGACCCTGGTTACTGATCTCCTTTGGTGACAGTACTTGTATATGTTACTATGTGGACAGCTCGGCAACAATATTCATCAATATCATTCATTTCATTAATTCATTATTCATCCATTAATATCTCTCGTCAAGATAACGGCAAATACATATATGTGATCACTAGCTTTAGCCAGCCACTTCGCCCACGTGGATATCGGAAATTATCCCACGGGAACATACTACCGGAATGCTGAATGATTTTACTTCTGTTCGTACAAACACACGTCAATCATATTTTTAAAACTAGATGAGGTCAGCTTTCTTATTTTACTACTCTAAGAAGAAAAGTCAAAACAAACTTGGAGATCACAGTCTCTTTTAAAGTCCAGACATAATCTTGGTCAGATCATGTGAAAACCATGTAGATTGGTGACTGAAATGGTCTTTTGAGGAAAGAACCACACAGATTGAGTGGGCCTGTCCAGTCGGTGCACGCATTTGTCAGTAAACGTGCAGCACAATTCAGAACTTGAGGAGCTCAAATAAAGGAACTCGAATAAAAAGTATCATATGTGTTAATCCCAATTAAACACTCTATTTGTGCCAAATATCATCCAAATTCATTTAGTCGCTTTTGCGTGATTGAATAACAAACATCCAAACTTTCCATTTATAATATTATAGTGCTAGTTTATAATTTATAATAGGATATGAAATGCTGAAATAAAATGTATTGAAATAATTTTGTGTGAATAAAGATGTGTAAAAAAAAACAAAAAACTGTCGCTGACCGTACCTACCTGGTTTAGTTACTAAGTTAACACAACGAAGGCAAATTATCAATCCATGCTAAATAACATACTCATTATCGTCATCAGACTATACACCACAGCCATTTATTTATGTGCATATAATTATCATACATAATTATATGCACATAAATAAACAGCTGTTATTGTCGGTAATACATAAACAAGAACAATTCAATAATATCAGCCAGGATTGTCGCTTGATTATGGACCCTCCCCCATAGATGGCATATTGTATTCATCGCGCATGACAGAAGGATTGATTAATGTGTACCTACTAGTGGACAATGTTATTAACATGCAGGAGGGTACTGCTGCCCATCCTACAGATGTGGTGACAGTCAAGGACGCTATGAAATGACACATTCTTGTTTGAAACCACATAACAAAACGGAATAAGTACAATAGAAAAGGTTCCGTTTTGAAGTTTATCTATGGTCAACAACAAAGGTCGATTAACATTGGAATAAATGTTTACAATTCCCGTAATTTTAAGAACGTTTACTGACTAATCTGTCTCAATCTGTCAAAAATAGCTCTAGTTACCTAAATTTTTGATAAGTTTTTGACATTGATTGTCGTTGAAATAAGACTGTGAATAGATTTTAAACGTTTTTAATTACGGGAATCGCCCTTCAGAATTACCCGTCGAATAATTTTCGATCTATTGCGATCTTCATCCTCAGACTATAACAGTCTACTGCTGCACATAAGCCATTCAACTCGATTTTTGGCAACTCTCATCCAGCTGCTACCAGCCATCCTGCGAAGATCATCGCTCCACCTATCCTGAGGACGTCCCAACTTACGTTATTACGATCACACAAAAATAACAATGTTATTCTACTTCTGTGAATGGCTACTACTACGCAGGCAGCACTCAATGTCGTGCTTCATAACTTTTGAAAATAAGAACCACTCGGACAAGCCTTGTCAAAGGCTTGACCACTCAGCAAACGATAACATAAATTAAAAGTAACTGTGGTTAACTACTTACATAATACTTATCTCTTTTACAGAACAGTATCCAATTAAACTGTGTAGACGACGAACGTCAAAGGAGTTCATCATAATTGGAAATTAGTTAAATATTCTGATAGTGTAAAGGAATATTGTTGAAGACGCCTAATTTGAAATTCAGCTTGATATTGTTCTGTAGTAACCTAATTGACGATTACGCCTACGGACTTAGTGCTGGTACACACGAGCGGCACGCGTCAACGGGAGAGGCAACTACAGCTGTCGCTATTTTTGTTTTGTAAATGGTATCTCGCTGGTCCACCAAGGAGGTGGTCGGTTGCTTAACCGGGCTTGCAAGGCTTAAAAACTTAAAAACTGTAGCCGTCGACAACGTGCCGCACTCAAATACACGAGTGGCACGTTGTCGACGGCCACAGTTGCCTCTGCCGTTGGCGCGTGCCGCTCGTGTGTTTGAGCACTTAAGCAAAATAACCCTACGTCGAAAATTGGGGTGTTTGTCTGGCGCCTGCAAGGTCGTCAGTTTGAACCCTGCTCGTTGCAAATACATGATTCATTTATAAATCATTGACCCGATTAACAGAAATATGCTAAAGGACCTGCAAAATAGTTTTTTTTTTAAACCGTTGCCCCACACTAGGAATTTCTCCTGTATCGTGGGTGCGTTAACAAACATTTAAACTCACATACACAAACAGCCAGACCCGGAACAACTACTTGTAGGTCATACAAATATTTGTTCCGTGCGAGAATCGAACCCGCGACACGCAGCGCAGCAGTCAATCGCTTAACCACTGCGCCAACCGTGCCGTCACCGTGCTGATTTAATTATATGGTCATGATGATCATGACCGGCCTGTCCTTATACCAATTTAGAGGTCGGCGGAACACGAAACATGACTTCTTCTTTCATACATTTTTCTCAATCTACCGTCATCTCTGTATGACCCTCTTTCTAACCAGCAGCGGGGTAACTGCGTAAAACGCTATCAGAGTTAGCAATGGCTTTCATTTTGACAGTTCAACAGCCTTCATTGCGTTATTGACGTTGTTGAGCAGACAGATTTTTCGAACATACTAAAGAATGGATTAGCAATATGTTTCGAAATGAATGATTGAGATTGATAGCGTTTTACGCAATTATGCTGCATATCATCTTTCAGCCAATTGTTTTACTGTTTCTTTGGTCTTCCCTCCTCCTTCCCATCTTCCTTCCTTCCTCTTGTGGGTATTAAGAAAGCAACCCAGTAACCATAACCTGTCGAGTATCACTAACGAAGAGCTCAAAACACCCAAGAATAAGATGCTAATGAGAAATAGAATCTGGTTATTATTAATAATGTAAGATGCGGTTATTATTTAACGACACATTTCGGTGCTCGGCAGCTAATGTCGTTATTATGAGCCGGCGCGGGCGCGTGTGTCGTTACTCTTCGTGCTGTACGTAATCTCGCCTCGGATTAATACCAGCTGCGGTGTCTCACAATATTTATATTTTTAATTTCACGCTACTCTGCACACAGGGATTATACTAAAATTTGTGTTAATATTTTTGGTACACAGCCAAACTTTCATTGCGCTCACTCAGGCACTATCACAGTCTATTGAACCCAGACCCGCACCGCGACTGCCATTCGACGGCAACCAGTCACAACCGACACAATGTGAACATTCGTGAAGCCAACGATACGGCCGAACTTTTAACGCTCTTGTTTTGTTTAATTAAACTTTGAATTTATCTGATTACCTTATTCTATGTTATGATTTTAAGTTTCAGCTGACGCAAAACTTTCTACTATTCAAGCAAAATATACCAACAGAATTATGTGGTTAACTCTACAAACATCCCAACTTTCACAAGTCTAGCCACAGTAAATAAGCCGAACAAACCTTACGAAGCCATTACTGAACCCTTCATTTATTTTAGCATTGTGTCTTTTACCGTCCGTAAATAATAAAGTTTCAAATTTCTGCACGCTTGTTTATGAAAGCTCACCAATTCATTACTTTATTTGTTTAATAAAGCTCGAACGGGCACCGCCTGTGTACATTGGGATATAAATTACCTTTAATTTAGGTGAACGATCCAGAAAATATGATGATGTAAAGTTTTCATCAAGCCTTAATAAAGGCGGGCCGGGGCGTCGAAGTAACTACGTAACAAGGGCTGCACCTACTTGTTTCGAAATTTTGTATAATAAGATTTAGCCGTAATGGAGCTTCAGGGCGATTTTACTTATTGGAGTATATTGGGTACTGAAGCACCGCAGTCGGGCGGGATGTGTCCCGCAGGCACACGACATACGACCCAGTAAGCGTTATGTTCGAGGTAAGTGGCGGGAACCATGTTTTATGTGTGATTTAACATGGGTTGGGAGCTTATGGCACTTTACAGATAGCTACGTAGCTTTTGAAGAAAGACTGTACACCTACTCGTAACACAAAATATTCTACTAGTTTTCGCATCTAAATGTAAATGTTTTACAACTTGAGACTTCGGTACAAACTTTAAATAAACTTATACATGAGTAATTGTATGCGCGATAAAACTTAGGGATTTTCTGAGGGGTAAATTAAAAGTGAACGACTTAAAATAAACCCTTGCCGTAACCACGCGGTTGATTGGAATTGCATTTCCGATGTTAAATTCACAGAAAAGGAAGAATTAGTTTGCACAAAGAAGCTTTAAAAATATTAAAACCTTTCTTTTTACATGATATGTGAGCATACAATATGAGAGTTAATAGTGTGTAATCATTACTTAAACTTTAATTACTTCGCTTCAAGATTATATTATTCAAACAATCGTCAAACGATAAACCATGCATTGCAATGTTAATTGACGCGCTATCTGTTAATTGATTAATGTTGTCCACCATTGTATATTCAATTGGCACTCCTAATATAATTAACCCCAAATAAGTAACTGCTATAAATCTATTCAAAACGAAACCGTCCTGACGTTAAATATTTTATTAACATGTAATAAAATTTGTTATGCCGAAAGCATTGTGCGCGTTCAGAGGAGCTGTTTCTTTATTTAAAGTCATATTCTGAAGTAACGTGTACAGTCGCTACAAAACATAATGATTCGAATGTATCTCTGTCGTGAAACTGTACCTCTGGGAACCGCGAGTAATAAAAATTCTGGCACGCGCGTTACAAGTGTGCTTTCGAGAAAGTAATCCGCGAAGAAATACAGCCTCTACCTACTGCTTCCACATTTGTAACTGGGAAATCTCCATTTCTCTTTGACTACCAGTCGTTTCAAAAGCCACTGCGTCCCTGGTGGGTCGTGTGGAGGCGACACTCATAAAAATTCGCAGTGCCGAAGTTCCACGTAACGTGTCAGTGTTCAAAGCGAAGGCAGAGGATTTTGTAGTATTATAATTTTATAAGCTACTTAGAAATGCGTGTGGGCGATTTCGTTTCATGAATGTCACATTAAATTTGGCCCTCTGTTACGTCACCAGTTTAGCTGTTTATATGTGTTTCACACTTAATGTATTGTTACGGGATAATTAGAGCTGTTAACGTACATTTAATTGATTTCCGATTTGTCTTGTAATGTAATGAACGAACTGTTTTGTAATAAGGCCGAAAAAGTTTTTTCGGCCTTATTACAAAACAAAGTTTATTTTTGAACCCAGGTTTAAACAACCGAGCCTTTTTTAAATTTCGAACTCCAACAAACTGAAAGCACTAAATAAAAAACTGACGTTAAACGTTTGTTGTCAATTTTGCAGTAAGAACTTTACATCTCTCAGAATAAAGTTCAAAATACAGTAACTGGCTCGAAGGTTTAGGCTAGGTGTACAGTTAGATGTCGTTTTGTAATAAGTGTTTTAGATAACAAAATCCGGTACCTCATCTAAACAAACTTAGGCACTTTGTACACGGAACGGTTTCTTTACGGAAGCCGCTCCGTAGGAAAAACGTGACTGTCAACAAGCGTCCATAATGACGTCCACTGACGACCGTGCATACACACGGCGAATAAACTGTATTCTTTCACGGCAAGAAAAACGTGTTACGTTTTTTTTTTAAAAAAAAGGGCCTTACACTTGATCAATAATGTCATCTATCTATCTATACTAATAATAAAGCTGAAGAGTTTGTTTGTTTGAACGCGCTAATCTTTGGAACTGCCAGTCGGATTTGAAAAAATATTTTTTCATTTGATCTCCTACGTTCTTGAGGAAGGCAAGTAGCCGAGCAAAAAGAAAAAAAAAAGACAGAAAGAACGCTAAGCGAAAACGAAACAGTAGCGCGGGCGATGCGATGCGACGGCATCCCGTCGCATCGCATCGCCAAGTCGGGGTTGGGGGAACAAGAAATTTCTCGCTGACAAAGTTGCGAGCAGAAGCTAGTGTTATTTAATTAGATCGAGGAACACAAACGTGATCGTTATGTTTTCGAATCAAAAGCAAACATTTCATGTTTATTACCGCCTGCCTTAATTAATTTCCACATCTTGAAAATAATGCGATATGAACGACGCAATTAATTATTGTTATTGTTTACCATCGCGGTTGTTGCATTAAATTGGAGATGATCGTTTGGCTCGTTAACTATATCTCACCGACTCATAGTCAATAAATATTATTGTTTTACGTAACAATATTTATTGCTGGTCCATTCCCGATAAGAATTTATTAATTTTCATACCTTGTGTGTCATGCCAACAAATTACTACTTTCTTTCTTTGACGTGAGGATAACCAGCAGTGTTCTTTTTGTGATAGTGTTATAAAATCCGAGCCACTACTTATCTGGCTGTTTTTTTTTTTTGTCGCTGAGAAATGCTTTATGCATCCCCGTCTCGCGGGGTACGAGACGGGGTATGTGGGACTCCCTGTTGGAATGACAGTATACCCACTAAAACTCAGCAGTGTTCCCACATCGCCGTGATGGGAGGGCCATGGGAAACCGGCATAGCCTTTACTTCCACAGCCCTCCCGGCGCATGCCCGCCTAGATGGCATGGTGGGCCCCGCATGCCCCCCAGGTTGGGGGGGCTACGGGAATGGCCGGGAACACCTGGCCATTCCCGTCCCACACTGGTGGAGGCCTGTGCGATACAGGCAACGGTGCCCCCGCACCCGTTGCCTGCTGGCCTCCACGCCCGCCTAGCTGGCGGGCCCCGCATGCCCCCCGCGTTGGGGGGACTACGGCTGCAGAGGATAGGGAGAGCGGCAACGTCACACCGACACTCCTCTTCCCCTGCGGCCCCACCGCGTCCGCCATCGAACGGTGGCGGCCCCGTCAAGGCCGCGGAAGGTAGGGAGAGCGGCGCACCGCAATACCGGCACTCCTCTCCCGCCGCGGCCTCCAATCCTCAGCCGCGATGTCTCCCACACGGAGGACATCGCGGCCCGCCTCAGGCAGGTTGCGATGTCGCCCCAGCGGCACCGCAACCTACCCGCTGGCCGCTACGTCGTCGGCTTGGTGGCAAAGCCCTGACGAGCGGCCCCCGCTCGGGTTCCTCTTCGCTTCTTTCCCCTTTGATCATATGTTGCATTTCTGTGTTGCTATTAATAACTGGACCTTTTTATATGATACTTTTATAAACTTTTGTTATTATTCATCTTAGAAATGTCACTGTTAGGAACATAACACTCCGCTAAGGTCACTAGTATCAACTGCATGTAGTACCACTATGAGTTAAGAAACTGGTATCATTTTGCACGTAACAAGTGTTTTTTTTATAAATAGCACAGTATTTAGTACTAAAAGTACCAACTGTTTTTATAGCATGAAAAGGAGGCCAATGAATATATATATACATATATATGTAAATACACGGTCAATTAATTTTCTAAGAAATTATCCATAGAAGTCTCTCTAACTAACTATTCCCAACTCATGCGTAGCCAAATCACGAAAATCTATCACTCCACCTTGAACCAAAATCCTTTAACCAATATCAGTTCAATTAACAATCTTTATTTATGAGGTAATACGTCACTAAATCTCCGTGTCTCGGGTCTTCCTCATTAATAAACAAAGCAGGGTGACATTGAACGGCGACCCTTTGCGTTACGACGGCGACCTATGTGCCGGTTGTAACTTGGAGTTTAGGAGTATGCTCGTAACGCCGTCATTTGCTAACGTATTTGATTAAAACCTGTAATTCATTACAATTATTAATAAGCAGCTAACGTGGGAGAGGGTAATTGGCGTATATGGCGGCATAATGCCCAGGATGGAGTCGTTATGCTTAGGAAGTACTTGTGAGTTATCTTCAGGTGAAATGTTACATAAATTGACGTTAAACTTATACAAAATAATATCGAAATAAAGAAAAAGCATTTATTGCGACTCGTACAGGAAGATCACAAACTAAACTAAACACAGTCAGAAATAAAAAACTAAACTATATAAAAATAGTAACATAAAGAAAAATGAAACAGAAAGTCCTATACGAAGCCAAAAGGCTCCTATCTCAGCATGATGCATAACATGCATGATGAATATCGGCATCTTCTATTGTCCTACTTTAAAGTACAGCAAGTTAATTTTATAACACACTAACAGTAGGTAGTGGCTTTCACTTGGACAATTCAACCACATTCATTGCGTTATTTACGTTGCAGAGCAGATTTTTCGAACATATGAAAAAATGGTTTAGCAATATCCTTCATAATGGTTCAGATTGTGATTGAAAGTGTGTTACGCCATTAGGATGCAGGCATCTTTATTCACAGAGAAGGATATGCACTGATGACCACAGTTGCTTATTGCGTGCTGGCAATTTTACACTATTTACAAGTCCCGGTTTTTTCACGATGTTTTCCTTCACCAAAGTGATAAATGACAATTTGAAAACGTATGTTTTCGAAGCTACATGACGTGGTACATGTTGTAACTTGATCATAAATTAGTACGAACATCATTAATTAGTCTGGAATCCTGACTTAATTCCTGTAATTTGCCTGGCACGTTTGTCTCCATTTTTTACGTTTCGAGATTAGCATAAATAAACGGCTTAATCCTGTTAATCTTATTAAATTATTCTTACTGTTGTTGTCTAGAAAACGATAGCCATTAATGGAATTGAAATATATGGCTGAAACATTTATAAAAAACGAAATGAACTTTGAAAGCGACAATCATATCGTCACAAGTTTCAAGAAACTGATATTTCATCTGTCACGTCATTGCAGCCCGACAGGCACCATGTGTTCAATTTTAACTCTGCAACGTTGCACTGCTCCATCTTCGAATATGTTTGTAAAAGACCTGACACAATTTGAACCTTATTTCATGGCAATAAGAAGTACACAAGTATGCATGCTGTACATCAGTCTTCCAACGCTGGGATCGTAATTAAGTGCTTCCTGCACGTTCGTGTGGCGAAGGAGGAGTCAACTAATTATGACACTCTTTTCCTTCAAATTAGTGACGTTTGGAAGCCCCGGAATACACAATAATCAGCCTTCTTTCACTAGAATGCTTAGCTTCGCGTTTGTCTATGTTTGTCTCCGTACTCTAATAAAACGCAGTTTGAACAACTGGAAAGATTTCAAACAAGATTGCGCGTTGAATGTAAAAAGATATCCTCAATGGGAGCTTGTTTTAAAATAAACATGAATACATTTGCTTTTTGTTGGCTAATAACATGCTTATTTCTACATTCGGTTGAAAACTTTTAGAACTTTGTAAAACAATCTTCTGTATTCTGACGTCGAATTATAGTCTTGTTCCCGTTAATTTCATTTATTTTGAAATAATATTTATCACAAAAATAATAGGTAATATATTTAGGTAGATACCACAAAAAACAGAGGTAAACAACAGGCTTAGAACCTACGTAAGTCATAGAATGATAAACTGACAATTGGATGTTTAATTTAAGCAGTTTAAAAATAAATTCACCACCGAAAATACCCACTTATTTTAGGCCACACGTGTTTCTAGTCTAATTTTAAGGTGCTAAGTATATTTTCGACTTACGTAGACATCTAAAGATAGACCATCATCACCATCTGCCTAGCCTTTTCCCAACTATGTCGGGGTCGGCTTCCAGTCTAACCGGATCCAGCTGAATACCAGTATTTTACATGGAGCGACTGCCTATCTGACCTCCACAACCCAGTTACTAATACGATACCCCTTGGTAAGACTGGTTGTTAGACTTTCGGGCTTTTGACGACCCATAACGACTGTCAAAGATCCACGAATGGCGGCCGGGACAAACGGCTTAACGTGCTTTCCGAGACACGGAGGGGTCTTGGTATGTGAAGATGGTCACCCATCCACGGACACACCACGGCAAGCATAGCTTAACCTGATCAATCGACCCGTGCAGTTGTTTTTACTTAGCCACAAGCCCCATATAACTTACAACGAAAATAGATACAATCTAAATAGTAAGCAACTTCCAATTTCCTTTTATTGATCGTGTGACTCGGTTGGTTTTCTCAGACCTAGTGTTATTCTACCGGAGCTAGGCTATTGTGACCCGAATTCCTGGGACCTTAGATATTATGTATCCTTGGCCAAACAATGCCGGTAATACTTGCTGCAGCTGTTGCAAGTGATTTTCTTGTTGACTTGAATTCGCAGATCCACTTCATGTCAAATAAGAAAGGTTTGTATTGATTTTGTTCTTTATTGTTGAATCTGAAGTACACATTGTTATATTAGAAAGCTTAAGAGATGAAATCATTATTCTTCTAAATATTGACAATTCACTACATATTTAAGTTAGTAATTTCAAAATTCTATCAAAATATTTTTTGTTGAAAATTCTCTTATTTTTACTTTGTCTCACTTTATAAACATCAAGTCTCGATTTTGTATGACTTGTAAATTTCTGCATTTATATTTTTTGCAGTTTTACTGGAATCCCGCTTTGTTTAACTATGAATGCAAATGTTTATAATTCACCAAAACATTGACCATCACTTCCGCGTGTAAAAACCCGGCTCCATTTTACCGTTTTATGTAATTGGCTATACAATTTAATAACGCTTTGTTTGACCAATCACGTCCTAGAATTTTAGTCATATGAAGCTTCTATGTGCCAAACCTAAATTGAAACACACACTGGTTAACAGTACCTACCAAAGTAGCTAACTATTTTATAAAACTACTAACAGCGCCCCGCGGTTTCACCCCCATAAGTGTCAATCCCGTGGGCATATCTGATTTATAAGCTATATTACAGTAAAGTTTCATCAAAATCCGTTCAGTAGTTTTGCTTGAATCTAATCTTGAATTTTTTATGTAGGTAACTAACATCCATCCATCTATACTCGCAAACTTTCGCGTTTATAATATTATAAGTAGGAAATAGGATATACTTTGTTTTGTACCTCGAACATTTTACCATTGTTACAATGTTAGCTTATAATAAAGCACTAATGAACTTTGTAAAACAAGCACTACCATAGCGCATAGCATACATCCACATAGCCAGGAGTTGTCAAGTTTGTGAATTTAGCATGTAATGCCGCGGGCGCTGGCGCAATATGCCTATTGCAGCTTTAATGCCCTGCGGTTTGGATTCGGTCCACGTACGGAGGTCACTATAAAAGTGGTCGGGCCCTGGCGGTGTTCAAATTGTTTTCATCCCACAAACTCACACGGTACAGTTAACATGGCAACCAAACACAAACTTAATTTATTCTAAAGTTAGATTAGATTCTGTTACATTGTGTGTAAAACTATAACTGAAACCGACATAAATGATTTTGTTTCTCGCGTAACAGAGTTTAACTCTCGCTTGCAGTTTATCGAAAAACTAAAAGGGTTAATCAACCATGCCTAATCATATAACGTTATCTTTATCGAGTTGCTCACCGACAGAATAAAAATTCATATTTTATTTTGGCGCGGGCGTCGATGTTAAAATATTCAAATATTCTGACGGAACACTTGAGCCTCTAGCTGCGGGCCGACATTTGAAAATGGAAATAGACCTGTTCGTGCCTACAAGGGAAATCGTATTCGACATTTGACGCAAAATGATGATGCAAATTTCACGAAAATATTATGCGCGGTTAAGTATCAAAGGCTGTGGCTCTGCGAATGTTCGATTTGTGAGCTGTTAGGGTTTTATCGACAAGATACACTTTTGTAGACACGTTACTAACTGTTATCTGTTTTCAATCAAAGGGAAAGGAGAAAGATTTATAGCATTTTTATCGGCAAGAAACTGTTTTTCCCCCATATAAGGAGCTTTTATACATT
Organism: Apamea epomidion; assembly: GCA_947507525.1. Lineage (NCBI taxonomy): Eukaryota > Metazoa > Arthropoda > Insecta > Lepidoptera > Noctuidae > Apamea > Apamea epomidion. The sequence continues at coordinate 11,837,395 of OX382231.1, forward strand.
TGCTAAACTTTTACCAACTTAGGTCACTCTTTCACAAAGATATATTTTAGGTGTGAGATAACAACTTATCTAAATAGATATATTTCAGTTACCATGCCCGTTTTAAAAGTATGTTATAAAAAGTGTAAGTATTATATTTAAAACGTTAAAATGATACAGGTGTCAATACATTTTATTTTGCATAGCGAATGATTGAAGCTGCTTTATTCCCTAAATACAAACAGCACTAAAACCACATTAAAATTCACAATTTCAGTGCTGATAAACTGCACTTTTTTAATAATTACAAGCCCACTGTAATGTCCCACTGCAGGGTCATCAAGTCCTACCTACTACTCTACCCCTCCTCTCTGTCTACTAAGAACCAGACATTATCAAAGGAGTCCAGCTCATCTCGCCATCTCTGTCTGGGATTACAAACTACAGTTCAATAAACAGTTCATGTGTTGTAATTTTTGTAACTAGTAAATAGTCTTCTCTTTCCTCAGTAAACTCTGCAGTTTAATCATATTCCGGTTGCAATTTAAATATCTGTATTGAAATATTTTTTTAGCCACTTTCTATATCCTGTCTTCGCGTGCAATATATACGAATGTAAATATATCAACTGCTGCAAAGGCTAACCAAACGAGTTTGTAACGACTTGAGGTGCATCACTTCGAATTTGAATTTCATATTTTGGCACAGCATAGACAGTACTTGAGGTAAGGTATGTGCACGTACTCAGGTACGAATATATGCTCATTTACTTTATACATACTTTGGATGCGTTTAAACTTTGGCTTAAAGTGAATTTTGGGTTTTAAGCTGTTTTGGAGGCACTTATGAGGTGTAGGGTTAGAGGTTAGATGTGGTTTTTATACAGAAATTGTTGTATCGGTCTCACGGCTTAAAGTCTGCTTGATAAGAACTAGGTTGCGGGTTCGGAACCTGACTGAATTACATAGGTTACCTACCTACTTGGTTGGAGGTACTCACTCGCAACATTCACCATAAAGTAAGTATTTACTTAGTGGTGAATACACACACACATACGCACATGCATACACACGTATATACATTTAGCGCTTAACATATTTAAAACATCATTCTATCTCTTTCAACTTCGAACAAAATTCGTTCAGTAATAAATGTAATTAGTGATTGGTCTTTCAACTTGGCCTTAAAATCACTATGTGATCAATCATGATCTTCAGCTATGCAATGGAATTATAATGTTCATTTCTATTAGTTTAAGACTAGATTTAAACTTAAACAGACGATGTTAAAATATCTCAATGTCCAACTACCATTTCGATTGTCTTAAGATATTTAATCCCATCTCCATAATTTTCGGTAGGAATAACATGATAACAATAGTGTAACTCAACTAATGGTAGGTACGGTCGTGAGCGCTGAGTAGTAAGCTGAAGAGGCCGATACCCGTAGCATCAAACAATGGACACCCGCAGACAAACTGTAACACCATCCCAACCTATTAAGGTGTGCGCAAACGGGCAACGTAAGTTGCTCCGTACTGGACAATATTTGTCAAATATGACGTCACGATAACGTCAAGCGCCAAACTGCTAAAAACACTACCACATTATATTGCACGGTATGTAGCAACTTTATAAACTAGACGAAACATTCATTAGTATTATCGAATATGGATAAGGAGCCATTAGAGATGAAATTGCAGAATTGAATAATATTTAGGAATTCCGTTTCATTGCCCCATAGATTACTAATCGTGGCAACTGTTGCTGGGCGATAATTGCGGATAAATTGCCCGTGTAAGCACACCTTAACACCAACCCAACCTATTATACCTAGTTATAGTTTCTCCGTCTCTAGTTGGAACTTCGTGTGAATTGTTAAATTCCATTTCTGAAAAGCTACTCTGTGCCACAGGCGTCCCTACTTCCTAACTAGAATTTAATTATGAATATCTGGAGACTGTGGGTACTCACAGTTTGGCACAAAGCATTAACTTGCGTAAGGCACATTGTCCACTGGGGCGTAACTGGCGTAACTGCTGTAACCATCACTGTGTTAGGGTCGTTATTTATGAGAGTTAAATAAATGACAATACGCATTGTGTACCAGGTGGAACAAAGGCGGGGTTTGCTAACTCGTTTTTTACTAACAACTATATTTCCCCGACAGTTACAAATGAATTATCACGAATGTTTTAAAATAAAAATATTCGAAAACAGTCGAATGCATCGCATATATTATTAAAGATACAAACACATATTTACATTCAGAACGATGTTTCTTTTTCAACACACATTAAAATTTCCACCATCAAACGCTTAAAACAAAAATAAAGCTGTGATAAACAGACTGACTCTTCAGGGAATTTAATTCGAAACGCAAAAATAGCTTCATAATTCTCATATTTCCTGATGTTCATTCTGTCATTAAAAGCGGTAAAATATTTGCTCTGACATGATTTCGATCTCTCTACAGAACCATTGAATGCTTTTAAATGATGTTTCTGAAAAAAGTACAGGGGCTGTATGAGCTGGGCTACCCGGCCCGGGGGCAGTTGCGCCAGTCATCTTTTTCTCACGGGTATTAATAGCGATTTGAAACAGAGTTGGGTGATTTTGCATAATTTTCTCAATGATCTATCTGTTTGCCTAATGGAATTATCAAGTAGATACTGAAGGACGGACGTCGCATCGTCGCCATGGAATAAAATAAAATAAAGGTTACTTTAAAAAAAAAAAGTTCCTATTGTTGCTACGCCGTAGCTGACCGCTACGCCAGTTACGCTGTCGTAGCAAATAACAACTCTGCTACGCGTCGAGTCACATTTCTTTAACTTTGTTCGGTGATTTCACGTTTTGAAATAGTAGTGTGAAACTGTACCTTATTATGTAACAAATAGCGTAGGATCATACTTTTCAAAGATCATAATTTTGTTTTTTTTTTAGGTTTAAATTTACTTAAAACCAAAACAATACAGGGATGGTTTATTAAATAGTATCTATTTTTTTGTTATTCCGTTACCACATCGATATGCAAATTAATTTAATGAATATTAACTGTCACGACTGTAGCCCCTGATGGTAACCGGAGTTATTTATTGATTGTATATACTGTTCAAACACAGTAGACCAAAGGGTTTTTTACGATATTTCGAGAAAACACTTAAAAATGGCTGTATCTTTTTACTGTTATTTTTTAAACTTCTTCATTCTGCTTATTTTTAATCGAACCTTTGCCGACTGCCGCTAAACCAAAAAGGCGACACTCACATAATTAAAAAGTCAGTTTAATTAAGCGGCACACAGTTATAACCGGCGTCCGTTCCCAAGGGAGTGCTTATGAACATTGCTATGATAATACTGCCACATTTCCACTAGATATATCAGGGCTTTATTGGGTAGGATATGCGGAACAATCAAGAAGAATAATGTAATGGAACATACCGCAAAAAGAAAACAAAAAAAAAAAACAAAAAAAAATTGTACCTAGCCTGAATCTTCATCATATCAATATCTTAATGGAATGGCTTTTGTGGCTTTCACATCCATCTGTACTGTTGGCCCAGTGGTAACGTCCCGACTTACGAGTTGTAGGTCGTGGGTTCGAATCCAGGCAGTCGATTTGTGTAAATAATTTCATCCCCACTGCTCACAAAACAGTGAAGGGAAACATCAGTAGGAATGTCCTGGAACCAAAAATTCGAAGACATGTGACACCTACCAACCCGCACTGGGCCCGCGTGGTAGATTACAAAACACTGCCCTATCGAAGAAAGGAGGTCTGTGTCTCAGCAATGGAAACATTACAGGTTGATAATGACAGCCATGTGTATACTCGATTAGTTTTGGGCTCAAGCCCATTTTTATATGCCCCAATGTCATACATGTACACTGAACTTCAATCATCCATAGTCATATCTATTTCTTTTTTCTTGTGTTTGTTATGGAATTGGATATTTTTATATTTTTTACTTTACCACAGTCAGTATTTTGATTGTTAATGTTTTAATTTCTTTTTAAATGGTCCATGTAATTTATTTTGTTTTAGTCTAATTTATAATCTAATTTTCATATAAATTATTATTATTTAATTTGTATCTTATTTACTCGTTTATGATCTAATTTATTAATTTAATTTTCACATTTTATTCACTTGTATTTTTATGACTGTCGTAATTTAGTAATTAATGGTTTTACCAGTTTTTTGTGCTAGCGGTGTTAACCTATAATTAATTGTTGCACCCGCAATTGTATCCTATTATAAATAATAAGCTGCTAATGTACTGATGTACACAATTGTTGGTTAACCTTAATAAAAAAATAAAAAATATCCTAAAAACGATTAAGTATAAAAATAATTATTACAGAGTCATCTTGTTAGAAACACTATCGTCAATAGTTTAATCTTAATTAGGTATATTACTCTGTTATTGTACACCACGTTCCAATGTAGGGTTAATGAATTGTTTCTAGTTATTTAATTTGCTCTATTATAATTATCTTTATTTAAATTTAATAATAATATTTGAACGCTGCTTTCAATCCTACTATCCTACTAATGTTATAAACGCGAAAGTTTGTATGGATGGATGGATGTTTGTTACTCTTTCACGCAAAAACTTATGAACGAATTTGAATGAAAGGCATATAGATAGTTTATAACCAGGATTATTACATACGATAATTTTTGTCTCGGTATTTCCATGGGATCGAAACATGTGCGGGTAAAACCGCGGGGCGCTGCTAGTAATTATATAAGCACATGAACTTCTTCTGGTTGTACCCCACCTTTTGTCATGAATACCAACCTACATTCTTTCCGGTGTAAAAATTATATGGTGGGTAGTGGTGCGAGCAGTTATGAGTTAGTTAAAATTGAACACTTGAAGAGGATAGCTGTAAAAGTATTAATAAACAGTTTATCGACTGTGCACTGTGGTGGTTCTCGACAATCGATAAACTCACATTAATGCGAGATTGCGAGTGAGAGAACTATAAACAAAGTGCTTTTATTTCCTTCATTGTTTATAATCAAAACTAACTAACCTTTTGGAAGAGGCGACTAGAATCAATTCTATTTTTCGTTGACGTTCAAAGGTGCCTTTTATGTGCCTATTTGAAATAAATGATTTGACTTTGACTACTATCAAAAGGTGAATGTCCGATTCCGAACACGGTTTTACTCTTGAGAGACAGGCATTTACGATCTAATAGAAATATTACTCGAGCCTTTAAGAGAGGCGCTACTGGTCCTACTACTTTGCTGCAGCCCACAGTCTTAAAATAATCCTTTAATCGCCTTAGTTCTATAATTATGTTCTACCTAAATTAGTGTAGCACCCTATTTACCTACGATGAAGGAAAACAACGTCAGAAAACTGAAAATCGTGGTGCTCAGAATTTACTATTTCGCATTTAACGAGGTTGAAAATCGATGAAACTTTAGTCCCATGGATATTACATGCTGATAAAATTATTATAGTTTTGTTTGGTGTGGATTGCTTCTTACTACATCTTCGACTTAATAATACCAGCCTAATATTGATCCACTGCAGGGCAAAGGGTTTTTCAAATACAGAGAAAGCACGAGCATTGTCATTTGATTAGATTTGAGTAATGTCCAAGATTAACTCAGAAATTACATATGAATTGAAAAAGTCACATTGGTACTTGCCGGATTTGAACCCACAACCTCATGCATGAGAGGCGAGGCGATTCTCTGGGCCACAACGACATCTACTTCTACTTATGTAATAAAAAATCTTAAATTCATTCATTCATTGACAAACAATCCACAGACTTAAGCTCTGAGTCAGAGAGTTCTTTATACAATTAAAGGACTAAGGAAGGATTTTTAAAAATTAAGGTTTTGAATAGTGGATAAAAGTTTTTATGAAATTTCGACATTTTTGCCGATAGGAAATCATATTGGGCTTGCTCCATATACTTCCCTCTGTCTATGTTTTTGAGCTAGGTGTCCAATCTCACTATTACGGTAACTGTTGGGAAAACATGACCGCCAGACTACCCGCCCTCTTTTTTAAATTATGTAGAAAAAAGACAACACAAAATTTTCTCCCATTTGAATTTTTCAACGCGCCTAAGCTATGAGTCCTAATTACCACGGACATGGTTTATGAATTAGGCATAACACAGAAATGTACTCTAGGCGACAATGAGCTCATGTTAGTCATGTGTAGACGGGGACATAACTGATGTAACATGCAACTGAATATGCTTGGCTGTTAGGTTTATTAATTTACTTTTAAAATACAAAGATTTTCCATTAGCAATTTATGAGTAGCCGCCCGATGTCTACGTTTGTAACCAGTTGCTGGCAATAGGCTCGCCCCCTATTATAAATCATTAAATTTTGATCGGGTTATTCCTTAAAAGGAGTCATTGTACTCTCATTATGAACAACTTTTACTACGAGACCAACCCTGAAATCGTGAAAAAAAATCAGTTGATCCATAGTTGTCCAGTTATGCAAACATAAATCTATGGATCAACTGATTTTTTCTTTATGTATCTATTGTATGTGGCACATACAATATGACATTCAACATACGCCAACTTCACACTCACATACTCCACATGAACACTCCTTCTAATAAGTCAAATAGAAATGTTAGTCTTATTTTTAGTTCAGTTTTAGTTTCCGGGAAACCATAATCATGTCCAAACCCCAGCACATCTAACTACCCGAAACTATCAAATTTTCCCAATCAACCTTGAATCTAATGTATTAGCGATAAAGTTGAAAATCAATTAAAGAAATTTTACAGATTGTAGTAGCATGATGTGCTGGCGTCTGTACCTGAGGGTGAGAGCTGTCGGTCTATTCTGCAAAAAATCTTGAGAGCTGTCATCCTACCTGATGCTAGACACTATTAATAGCTCACTTCAAGCTCACTTCGCCTAAGTTTTCACGGTGAGATTTTTACTGAATAAATCGGCTGGTTGCCTGAGTATACGGACTTTGCCTTAGCTTAGGCACCAGAGTCACACACAATTTTTCTTTAAGTGGTGAGTTAAAATAATATATTATGTAAGCTAAACGATTTCCACTGCTGGAAGCATTGGACATAGGCATCCACCTAAAATCGCCAGCAAAGGGCTTTACGAGATTATATGTTTTTAAGAACAACTACTTCATTTATTACACATGGCTTTATTCTTACAGCGATAGTTTACATCAAGTGCAGAATCTTCTTAAAGCTTAAGCGTGCTGAACCAAGATAAGAAAGTAAAGACGAGGTAAAGATTTCCCACAGAAAATAGTTTTTCCTCTCATAAAAGTCTTTCGTACCTAGCTATCCTATGAAATCTCGAGCACTTAACTTAGGATTAGGTATACCGTGGCTATGAAAAAAAACTTTTTACTCCGCTCCGGGTGGAGTTATTATCACTCGGCAGTGAGTTGGAGGAATCCAAAATGTCTATCACCAAAACTGAAAAGCAATGAAACGGAGGAAGTGTCGTATACTTAGTTCTAGTCTTTGCCTTTAACTATATTTCACTTGTAACGAAATGAAACGAATTTGGACATTGGAACTTGAAGATAACGTGAGGGTAAACGACACTTTTCTCGGGTCGACCTCGAGTTAAGAGGGTATCGTCGAAGAACGAACGTGTGCGTATGTTCATGGCATATTATTTACGTAGTAGACAGATCGCTTGGACGAAGGTTTTACGTAATCAATTTATGTAAATGAAGTATTGGTCGCTGTTTATTTATTTTGTTGACATCTTGGTACTTCATTAAAAATAATTGTATAAGTTTTCTTAATACTGTCTAATTAGCTAAAATTCTGAGAAGTTAACGAAGACACGTGTACATGCGTATTACTATGTTATAACTGGTTCGACGTGGCGCGGCAAAAGAGTTCCTGAAAGCATTTGGGGGAGGCTTTTGCCCAGCAGTGGGACAGCATAGGCTAAGAAAACAAATAAATAAATAAGTAATAGAGCCTCTGAGCATCTCGGTAATAAACTATATTAGGAATATCTACAATAAATTGGTGTTTATTTAATCCTTATAAAAGTAGATACGACCTTATAATTTTAATAGGATTATTTCTAATATTACACATAATTACAACAATAATTATTCTGAAGTATAAACCCTCGAAATTATTTAAATAAAATTGAAATGTTTTAATTTACGAAAACAACTCAAAATAAATCTGATATAAAAAAGGATACCAGATTTTTACAATAATTTGCTTGAACTTTGACGAGCCATATGCTATAATGTTTTCACTTGAGCAAGACTTGCGCAATACTTATAAGTACAGGGAGGAATTAAAATATGGTGCAACAAAACTCAAACTTACTAAAACTTTTGTTCAATCTTCGATATTAACCCTAAACGGTCAAAAACATTGCGCAATTCGTGATATTGTGCAACATGATTGATCGTATAGGGCCCGCCCTGAAGCGTACAATAAATTGTACCTACTTTATATTTTATGAACAGAAATCGAAATACTGAATCAGACAGCTAATTTAATACAAAAGTGTATGGTTGTCTGTTTCTCTAAGCTCATTTTGCTTCCTTCCAACAGCTTACGCAAACCAATCTTTCTTTGTTATCGTTCCACTTGCAAAAGAACACGAATATTTTTCGTTCACTTTTGTCTCAAAAACCATAAATAAGTATGATAACATGACCACTTCGAGCGAAGCAGGGGCGAGTGCCTACTTACCTAGCAGAAAGCTTTAATGCAAAATTGGATTTCGCGGTCCATTAATTTTCAATTTGCGTGATTGCAATTTTGGAGGTTTGCTCCTCCCGAAGACGTCTGGATTGGGGACAGAAAATAACAAAAAGGATTTAGGATGAGATTGGAATGAATATATTACAATCCTACTTCCCGACTTATTTATCTTAGACATTGTCCTGTTTCATCACAACTAGGGCTTATGTGAATGTATTTAAATTATACCGTTTGTTTAAAGTTTCATTTTAACATTTTAGTCAGTGAAAGGTTTAGGTGTTCTTTGCATCAACAACTACTTTTCTTCTATACCAATAAATAAAATGGAAGTGTCTGTTTGTAATGTAATAACATCAGATTTTTAAATGTATATTTATGTAAGTGCATATTTGCTTGTACTATCTAAATTAATATGAAAGTACAGTGTCGACCAAAAGTCCATAGGCAATCTCACAAAGCAATAGCTTGACGTTTAATTTGACTTACGTCCTTCTAGTTTCAAGAAAATAAACACACTGTCGTCAACAAGTGATTGTAGTTCATAATTTCAACGTTATAATATGAGTCAAGATGACCTAGCGATTAAGCGCGTGCTGATAGATGCGTGAATCATTGAGCCGTGTGTTCGAATCTCACGCAGTACTTCGACTTTTTGTAAGTTTTTACTCGATTGGAAGTAATGAAACAGAAATATAATATTCTTTATCTTGTTCGCTTTGTTCACACATTTGGTAGACATGAGTTTTATGAATAGTTAACATGATCGGAATAAACGTTGTCGTTTGGTTGTAGTTGTTGGTTAGTGACGTGTGATGTAATAGATAGCGGTATTGTATTTATTCCCAAAATGCAGGCAAATATTAATATTGAGGCGAGGGCGACTATTATTGCGCTGCATAAAATATGTAGAACAGAAATATCTGATGAAACCGGACTGAATGTGAGTATTTAAACTTTTATTTGAAATTTTACCTAAGATATGTTGGTGACATATGGATTAATTCTTTTCATTGTTTTTTAAATCCATCATGAGGCCTAAAACATAAATAATTAGTGTTTATTATTGGATTTAAATGCAGAGTTTTATTATTATATTATATAAAAATTAAGTCACTTTAGTATTTTATTATAGCTGCCTAATACCATTTTTTTTTTTGTTTTAGAAGAATACTGTATGTCGCTGGATCAAGAGATATGAGGAGGAGGGTAGCCTTGCTAGTCGACAGCGAAGTGGAAGGCCGTCGCTTATTAGCGAGGCGCAGCGACGACATATGGTGAGCGAGTATGAAACAAATGGTTACACACCAACTAGACAGTTTGCGGTATTATTCGACAGTATTATTCCTCATTGCAAACTGTTCGCCGTGCCCTCCACGCTAAAAGCTTGCATCACAGAAGACCAGCTAAAAAGCCCTTCTTGACAGAAAGACATAAACAAGAACGATTACGTTTCGCACAGGATTATTTAGATTTTGACTGGAATAGGTACTACCATATTTTCAGATGAAAAGACCTTCAAATCTAGTCAAACGGGTAGGCGCTGGTGTTATAAAAACGTAATCCCTAATACAGACTCAGGTCGAATTACAATTAATATGTGGGGATGGATGAGTGCAGCAGGGCCAGGAGAACTGGCTTTTATTCCTCCACGCGCCAAAAGTTCTACTTATGTGGAAGTATTAGACGATGTCATGCTAACTACTGTGCGCAACATTTACTCAGCTGATGAGTTGACACAAATATAATTTGTCCAGGACAATGTCCTATTCACCGGGCGAGCACTGTGCGTGAGTGGTTTCACAATCACCCGGAGATAATTGTTGTTCTATGGCCAGCGTGATGACCCGACCTCAACCCCAAAGAAAATCTATGGGGTTTGATGGTGCAAAGGTGGGACTCACGGGATGAGAGGTGTATACCACAATTAAAAGCCCATTGCATGGAAAATGTGTGGGAGAATTGAGGAGGAACTGAAATATGTGGTAATATTGTAGGGTCCAGGCGCTAACGTCTACTTGACTATATTGAAAATAATGGAGGTTATACAAAATATTAATACCTATTTAGATTTAGATGATTTGGTTTATTAATCCAAAAAAAAAAAAAATTATTTGGTTTATTAAAATATTTATTTACACCGGTTAATTATTAAATTAACCGGTGTAAATAAATATTTTGTATACCTTTTGTAATTTTGTAATTTCTAATTGCAGTTCCTGTAGAGTTAAAACGATTTCTCGTGCTGTATGAGGTCTCGCGTTATCATGGGTGCAATAATGGTGAAGATCGATTCATGAGTCGGGGCTGTTTCACTGCTAGTTTTGCTATCATTGTTCGGAGTTCGGCACAGACATCTGCCGTTATTGCTTGACCAGATCGGAGAAAGCTATAGTGAATAACACCATGCTGAGACCACCAAACAGTTACCATTACCTTTTTATTGGTAAGCTTTGCTTTTCCATCACGAAAGCGTTTAAACCAAAATCGCACGGTGCGTTCTTTAGCAGTCCCCTCTCCAAACACAACATTGATATTGCGAGCTGTTTCTACCGCGTTAGTTCCGCGTCGGAACTCGTATTCAAGAATAACACGAATTTTCGAAGTATCCATCTTTCTCGTCTAAGCTAAATAAAAAAAAACAACTGAAAATCGATAATCGAATGTTGCACATTTTTTAAAAGAAGAACTCCATAGGTACCATATGAAAAAAGTTTCACTCAAAAATCTCAAACCATGAAGGTTCTATGTCAATTCGAAGTACCTATTACAATAAAACGGCAATTTCATACTTTAACCCCTATTATAACCGAGGAGGGAGACGCTCCGGGCGTCGGGAGCCGCGTGACGACTCCCGGCCACCGTAGGCGCGGGCCTGCGGGCGGAGAGCAATGGGTAGCTCTCCGTCCGATCAGGACCAGGCCCGTGCCGGACGGCGCGTAAGTGTTCCACGTGCGCCTCAAAGAGATGTCAGCATAGATGACGGGGCCCGACAGGGCCGAAGCCTGCCGGGGTAGCGGGATCGTCCGAAAGGGTTACCGCTGCCCTGGTACATAAAGGGCTAAGGAAGGAACACGGGTGGGTTTTAGTCAGTAAGAGTCTGACACTCACTTCTGCTCCACCCAGAGCGGGAGGAGTCATTTGATGATTTCCCATCCACAAAAAAAAAAAAAAAAAAACCCCTATTATTTAGTTAAATTGAGGTTTAGTTTCAATCTTCTTTTCGTCAAGAAAATGAACACTTAAGCTATAACCTCAATACATTCATTGTGGCGTTACATAAAATACATGTTCATAAAGTCTAAATCATATATTAGTTTTCAATAAACTCTGCTGAATACCGATACCTATAATAAGTGAGTATCAACAATTATATTTGTGTTATTAGTAATATCCTTTCCGTGTTATGTTATTGTGGGTATACAACAAAAAATCTTATGAACCTTACAAGAGAACTTCTTTTATCTAGGCAGGAATGTGACGTCACAATTCTCATAAAAGTTTGCTAATTTTATAAATAAATAAAATGAATAAACATTTTTGTTATCATTCAGCACGTCTTTTTTATTTCCTTTTTTATTTAATTTAAGTTTTTTCGATGCTGGAAGGTCAGCATCGAAAAAACTTAAATTAAATACAACATAATCACATAAATAGTTAAGTAATAATACAATAACTACTATTTAACTTCTTATAAATAAATAATGAGCATGAATACATTATAAATAAACATAAATATTACCTAACAAGTTTTTGCTTATAATACAAATATTATTATGGTTTCAAAGAAACAAAAAACAGCCACACTTGTAATTAAGGTTCGAACTCGGTCTTCATTGATCCTGAATCCATTGCTTAGCCCAAACAGCTACCAGCACATGTTACATTTGCGCGAATTTTAGCAATGCAATGGTAAGAACAGGTCGCCACTATGACGCACATTCTAAATACAACAGAAATATTATGTTATTTCACTCACACACGCACACGCACTGGCTGTATCGTGCTCGCACAGTTCATAGCAATGTAGTCCTTAGCATGCCACTGGAGTTTCGAGCGTTACTGTACATAATTTACGGTACTTACAACAAAAAAATATTTTAAATTTTTTTGTCTGTCTGTCTGTTTGTTCCGCCTAGTCTCCGAAACGGTTGGACTGATTTTGACAAGACTTTCACTGGCAGATAACTGATGTGATAAGGAGTAACGCTACTTTTATTTTAGAAAAAAAAAGGGTGCCGCGCAAAAAAAAAATGAAACCTATGAAATCCAATTTGTTTTCCGACATGCACGATCGAAGTCACGGGCAAAACTAGTTTTAAACTAAAGATTACGATGAGAGTGTTTCATAGAAAACTCAGTTATTTATTCAAAGTATAAAGTGCTTAATAAGATGAATCACATAATTATTCTCGCTAAAAGCATAACTGTTTTACACTTGACAAACGAAGATGACAAACTATTCGATGTTTAACGATTTTAAAATTATATCGTTTAATTTTGACGAGATTGTCTGCAACCTCATCAAAATGAAATGCTGTAATATTTCGTAAAGTACATATACATCTACATATTTAAGGATTTATGTAAAGCAATGCATGAAATATAATTCTTGTTCTTCTATTAAACGAAGTTAAAGACGTGTCATTTGATATAAGTCGTATGACGTTGACAGTCTTGCTTACCTTGTTCTGGAACTATCACTGTGTTCTTTTTGGTTATAGGGTGTGTAGATGTTTTGGGACTAAATGTTTACTTTGTTTTAGTAAAATAAATTGTAAACTATGTTTTTTACAAATTCTATAGATCTTTTTGGGGCTGACTGTAGGTATAATATGCAAAAAGCTTTATTTTGTGATAACGGTGCTGACTGTCCAGGTTGATCCTTATGCACTTGAGCATCGTAACTCATGAAGACCCTTGTATAATCTCAAATAAAAAGTCAATATTTTATATGCTAATAGCTTTTTAGTAAAATATTATATTAAAATAATAGCAGCGGCTTTGCCCGCGTGTATGTCGAAAATTATTTCACAGAAACATACTACCCGGATAAAAAGTATCCTTTGTGTTAATCCAGGTTTTAAACTATCTGTGCGCCAAATTTCATCCAAATCAGTTCTGCCGTTTTTAGGTGATCGAGTAACATAATTAGCCTATAATGTTCCCACTGCTGGGACACAGGCCTCCTCTCGGTGAGAGGGAGCGGGCCATAATCCACCACGCGGGCCCAGTGCGGGTTGGTAGATGTCACATGTCTTCGATTTTTTGGGTTTCCTCACGTTGTTTTCCTTCGCCGTTTTGAGAGCAGTAGTCATGAAATAATTTACACAAAGTAAAACGCCTGACTGAGTTCGAACCTACGACCTACAAATCGTAAGTCGCGGCCGTAGCCACTGGACTACTACTGCTCTCATATCATATCAATTGAGTAACAAACATCCAAACTTTCACATTTATAGTAGAATATATCAGTCGTCCAATCATTTCAATCTTCCATGGACTCCTAATCTAAGGACAAGGAGGGACATTTCCGCAATTCTATATCAAAGACAAAAAGTGTGTATCTGTTCTCCTGTTTTATTTCTCTTAGTAGGTATACGGTCGCCGATGTAGTTATGTTCCGAGCCATTTGTTGGAGGGACATTTAAACGGCGAAAAAACGTGACGAGAAAACAGAACCCGCACATTAAGCTTTCTTTATTGTCCGCCATCGCTTCGTTTTGTTCTGTGTGCAGATTAAAACATGATATTTATGAGATACGAACATAATCTGATTATTGAGCTGTCGATGTAACAAGTACTGAATAAAATATCGATGAAGCTCAAGCCGGTTTTAAGGAAGATAATTCGCTGGTAACGCCTTTTAAATTGTTATTTTAGGTGATTTTTTACCGTCATTTATCTAAAGCTGATTTTAAATGGAGTGGAGACCGCGTATCGGCAAGCGTAGTGAGGGAGCTAGATAGACGGACGACCTAAAGAAGGTGGCTGGGACAGACTGGATGCGGAAGGCGGAGGACAGGATGTTGTGGCGCAGCCTGGGAGAGGCCTATGTCCAGCAGTGGACTCCAATAGGCCGAGTTTATTTATTGATTGATTTGGAATAATGGTTGTTACTATGGGAGGTACGTATTCAATTAAACCTATCAACCAGTTTCGTGCAGTTTATGCATTTTCCATTGCTCTTGAGCTAATGCTCTCTGGTGAGAAGATTATTTGTACGGAATATTGTGTACTTAGTACGAGTATTGTAGGTAAGCGCTGTGGGTAAGCGCATTACGTAGTAGTGTTCTGCTGAACTTAAAAATAAATAAAAGAGAAGAGAAAATCGGGATTCAAAATGGTAGATGGTCTAAAAGGTAGACACAAAGATAGTAGGGCTCAAGAATGAAATCCCTTTATAAAGCAAAGTCTTAACTCTTTTGTTGAAATATATATTATATTTATAGTATTAATAGGTTTATGCGTATATTTATATGTATTTAAAAATATTTATCCCTCAATTTTCATGATTGCATCTGTCTCAACCACAGTTTGTCTCTGCATCACCTAAAGGTTCTGCCTCTGTACATTTGTGTGCTTAAAGTATTAAATAAATTAAATAAATAAACGTGGCAGTGCTGCCAGCCTTTTAGGCACTTTTCCTGTTGACAGCGATGCGGACAAATTTTTTGATGCCCTATGATTTTTGACCGTCCTTTTTTATATACATGTAGATATTATTTTAAGTCTGTTAGCTTAGGTACATTATGTAAATATTATCTAGTTTGAAAATAAATACTGTAATTCAAGAAAATATGCTTTAGTTCATGATACCTATAAAACAAATTGGATTTCAGCGTTGACAGAGGTCTAGTAATGAGAATTTGAACAGTGAACCCTTGATCAGAAGTTCACGTGGAAGTACCCATGAATAAAAGATACAGCAGTCAAGTGTGAAACGTGATGGACTGATTAGTGTTCTGCGTTACCTTACCTAATCTGTACCGTTCCAAAACGTAAGAATAACATAACATAACATCACGCCTTTATACCCCAAAGGGTTGGGCAGACGTGTACATAGCGGCGGACATTTTTCTGTCTGGACAAAAACAGGCCATACAAGTAACCTCTCAAATAAAATAAAAAATCAAAATCGGTTCAGCCGTTTGGGAGCTACGATGGCGCAGACAGACACACACGTTAAACTTATAACATCCGTCTGTTTATGTCGGGTGTTAAAAAGGTAGCTTCGTTTACCTTTTAAACACTCGACAAAAATAGACTACTCAACAGAAATCGTTTCTCTTTCTCTCTCTCTTGGCGAAATATGGGTGTACTATACAGATGGTACACCCACATTTTACCAGTTATGTTTAGGTCTCATGGAATAGGAGCCCATTGCCATCAGCCGAGCATAAATCCATTCCCCGGGCTGCCACGGAGAAATTCCTGATGGGAAAACCCAATAGCACTTTGCTTGACCTGGGAATCGAACCTAGAACCTCATTTTTAGCAACGATGTGACGAAGCAGTCTGTGTATGTCTGTGACATACCTACCAGTTTTTATTTTATTTATTACGTATCCGTATCCGTACTACGCACAGGACCTTTTAGAAGAACAAACGTCACCCGACATGGTCGGCATAAAATATGTCTGCCGGGAGTCTTCATGACATGTCCACTCATATTCACTCAATGGGCCCCTTTCGTTAATCAACTTCCATTCATACTTTCCCCATGAACAACTCTCTGAAGCGTTACTTTTTCACTTTTAAATGTGTTTTACAAACCGCATTCATTTATTTATTCAATTTTAAACGTAGTATAAGCACCAACACAAATTGCGCCACTGCGACTAGACGCAGAGCTGTCGCTTACGTCTGCAACTTGTTGTTACGGGCAAGAAGCGATAATTTTCTTTGAGTATTCCAGAGAGACCGTCATGTTGTTCATCTTGCGAGTGAATATGAAGCCTCTAGTTGCCTTGGTGATTATAATACGAAGACTGACACTGACATGTCGCATGCGACGATCGGTTGACGCATCGTCGGATCGCCGAGTGAGCGTGACAAGTAGCGAGAGCGTGCGACTCGCCTGGCCTGTCATTGCTACTCTGCAATTGCTAAGTGTGCGGAGCTTTGAACAAAATAAATGAAAATTGTCGGCCGGTTCCTACGGTTTCGTCCAGTCGCATATCGCATAGTGTGCGCAATGTCATAGTCTTCGTTTGCCATTTATGTTAGAGTCCATGTCCTCCGTGTTCTAGCCAATCATAACTTATGACGCTGAACCTAATATTTAGGAAACTAAACTTCAAACTCAGGCACAAAAGGTTACGTTTATGATCGTCTTTGACAGCATATTATTATACTAACTAGTAACAACTCGTAAACGTATGCCCGTTTTCACTAACACTAAATTAAAGCGCACTGTTGGATTTTCAGCGCTCAGCTCAGTGCTGAAAGTTGAAAATCCAACAGCGCGATTTTATTTAGGCTTCATTCACTTCTCGCCTAGTGTCACCTAGGTAATTAATGTCAAAACTAATTTGAGCAGCTCTGAGCACTTGTCTGGTAGGTAAGATTTCCATTCGATTGTCTACACGACAATAGTCTAATACTTACTATAAAAAACTTACTTACTATAAAAAATTCCTTAACTCAAAAGCAACTAGAACCTAATCGTTTGAAGTTAAACAAACACAAAAAACCTTGTAACTAAAGAAAGGACTTCCTTCAGAGTTCGCAAGACATGATCACCTTGTTTCAAAACATATCCGTCTCACCCTAACAGGTGTGCCAACTGCAGAACATAAGCTAGGTACTTTTCTTTTGTCCGGGTCATCACTGTCTTGCGCAGATGGGTTCGCTTGTTAGACGGCTACATACTACTGAAGTTAAATCGAGATACTTTTCGGTCGAAGCTAAAAAGATTTTCGGTGAAAAACTGTAGCTGTGTTTAACAAGATTTCGACGTGGGTTATTTCGATCAAAACATATAATTCTTAAAATTGAATTGAATCGCTGTTTGTGTAGTGTTATGAAAAATATATTTTTTTTTTAGTTATGGGAGGGACTTTTGCCCGGCAATTTGCATGGAAGAGACCGGTCAAAAGTTCAAAATTATTCCTTGGCGTTGGAAAAATCAGCCCATACAAGAATAAAAATGTGCATGATAATAAAAATAAAAAAAAATTTTTTTGCAACTACAACACAAATACTAATGAAAATCGAATAGCTATTGACTGACATTAACAAAGAAGGACTTCATTAGGTAATATTATTTCGATTTTAACAGATAGTTTTTGTTCCAAAAGTTTCAGTTAAATACTTGTTAAATTTTCACTGGTTTTACTCAGTCACTCGCCTCTCCAGTAGAACTCAAGCGCTAAATGGGAAACTTGTAAAACGTTCATTTAACAAAAAATAAACATTAAATGAATCTGTTGAACTAAAACAGAGTAATATCCATCTTTTAATAAAGGATTATCCAGAAATGGGTGTTATTACAAAACTTTGCTCGATGACCGTTGTCGACCAGCTTATTGCTTTCAGCCCACCGCCCCGGATCAATATCTTCATCATCAACATTAATAGCGACCAGTCAACTGAATTTACATTGTTAAGTTTGATTTGAATGGTATTTGATTACCCTCAAATATTTGTAGGTAGGCACTTGTGGCAACATAAACTCCACTTGTCGATGCCAATAACAGGTGAAATGGTGTCCCAACATCGAACGCGACAGCGGCTTTCGATCACTTTATCAAACAAATTGAACAGAACACCGAAGGCGCGTTATGTTCAATGTTCAATATGTTACAACAAAATAAAATAAGTAATGTTTTTGACTCGTTTAAGGAAGCTTTTCACGTCTTCCACGTTTTCCGCTTTTACTGAAATTGAATATACCTGACAAAAATGTTATTGAAATAATAACAGTATTATTATCAGAAGCTTTTGTATGAATTAGATCATTTGGGAATTGTCTTCTTCTGGTTTTTAGGGAATATGGGAAATTTATCCACACATCCACACATTACAAAGCGAAGAAGGTTTAAGAAGGACTCGGTTCTCCTCTCGGGAAGGTTTTAAACATTTATCTTATCAAATAAGTGTAAGTTAAATTAAGAGTATGGTGTTGGTTTCGTGTTGGTGTGCGGCTGCGTGTAGAATCTATAATTTTCTTTATCTATACATCTATTAAAATTGTAACGAAGTCAAAACTGTACATTGAATATTTTTGAAAAAGAGTAATTGCGGCAAACGAGTCTGACCCGAAAATATAGTTTTAAAATTTTTGTCCGTTTGTCTGTTCTCTAGGCGTATGTTCCAGCTTGGCGCAAAAATGACTAAATGGATTTGGATGAAATTAGGCACACAAATAGTTTAAGTATAACCTGAATTAACACATAGGGTACTTTTAATTCCGTTAGTACTTTCCCAGGAGGTATTTTCAGTCATACATGCGGGCGAAGCCACGAGCAAAAGCTAGACATTCTATAAAATTCCATTTCCAGAAATCTGTTTGCTATGAATTCATAATCAAAATCAAGATTCGCGACATAAGTACGTACTGATTTTAATAACGCATGAAACCTACCAAATTGATAGGCCCCAACACTATGCAAATACCCAACACTAGTTCATATCTCAGAGCAGACGCGACACGTGACAACTACATGAAATATCATGTAATTGATCCACAGTCAGGCATTTCAGAGTTGGGTCGGTTTCACTTTGACTCAATAGCAAATGTGCATGTTTATAAAATAGTTAGGTTTATTTGACAGCAGTTTATATCGGAATAGGGATGACGGTATTTTTTTAAACTCGTAAAAAAATTGTTTGGAGATAGCGCAAACAATACTTAAAAAGTCTAAAAGCTTAAACAATTGTCAAGTTATACCTGAAAGTTTTAAAATAACTGCAAAACAAAGACGGTACTATCACAGAAGTAACGCCACGACTATGTAACTTCATACTACCGCGTACTGCGCGACAAGGACGGGAATAATCTCCACCAGAAGCTTTTAAAGTGTGTAGCTTCTCCATATTTCCATCGATTTTACGGATTTTTTCATCTGACGTCTTTGTCTTTGATTATATAATTTTACTATACCTTCTTTGAAATTACATTATATTAGTCCCTAGGCTAAACAATAATGGCCGCACAGGTCGATCGATCAGGTTAAGCTACGCTTGCCGCAGTTGTTCTGTGGATAGGTGACCATCTTTACATGCCGAGACCGCGGTGCCTCGGAAAGCACGTGAAGTTGTTGGTGCCGACTGTAATTCGTGTATCTTTGACAGTCCTTACAGGTAGTCAGAAGCCCGAAAGTCTGACAACCAGTTTTACCTAGGGGTTTCGTATTATCCAGTAACTGGGTTGTGGTGGTCAGATAGGCAGTCGCTCCATGTAAAATACTAGTATTCAGGTGCATCCGGTTAGACTGGAAGTTGACCTCGACATAGTTGAGAAAAGGCTAGACAGATTATTATGATCCTTATTTAGAAGCGAGGTATTAACAGGCACTCTATTTATTTAAATGCGATTTGTTTCGCTTCCGATTTTTTCAAATATTGTCTTAACGAAAGCTTGATTTACACGGTATGATTTAATTGCCTGTAATGCTACAGGCAATTAAATCATACCGTGTAAATGTTCAAATTATGGTATGCACCATAATTTAAAGCATCAATTTTATTGTATGCCCTAGGCAATAAACTTGTATCGTGTAAATGAGGCTTATGTTTATTCGGAAACACCTCAGCAACTCCATTGTGATGCTAGATTTCCATCAGTTGAGCTTTTTCACGCAAAAAATATATTTTGAAAAATCATTATCATTATTTTTTGGCCCCTTATCCCAATTTATTTGGGGTCGACGCAACATGTGTTTTTTTTCCATATTTTCTCTATTAGTCGTCATCTCGGTAGTCACCTCTTTTCTGGTTAGAACGAAACGATGGATTGGACTGTGTGAATGCTGATATGGTTATATCAGCATTCACACAGTCCAATCCATCGTTTCTTTGAAATATTTTTCTTTCATTTTGAAAAACATATCAATACAAAAGTGGGCGATTCTCATTCATAAAAAAAAATTGGAGCACAAACCATCAGCATAAAAGTCACTTTAGGCTAGTTTTGTATTTATCTGAAAAGAAAACAAAAACGTAGTTCAATACGGTTCGTCCCATTTCCTTTTATATTGCAGAAAATGGGTCCCAAAAAAGGATATGGACACGTGCAATCAATTTTAATGTAGAATCTAATACCGTTCCAGTTCCTGTCCGGAAAGGACCGAATTTTACATACGTAAAGTCATCTTTGTCTGCCAAAATCGATTCCCGAACGGATTGCTTTAAAAAGATTCTATTTAAAACCGAAAAACTGATTAGGTTACTCAGCTAATGGGCTTCTGGAATTCTGATGTTTTGTATTTTGATTCTATGTCATAGAGAAGGAGACTTAACTCTTATTTATGTGCTTGATTTAGATATATGTAGGTCAATCAATATGTTGTTCCGATAATAAAGGCAAAATAAAACGTGTGCGGTCGGGGGACCCCTGTCAGGAACAAAGTTCCTTATGCGATACTCGCACACACGCACACTCGTATATTATAAAAGAGACCAAGTGAAAGAGAAAGTGTGAATTTTATACGCTATTTTTAATACTAACTACCTAGTATAAGTTTTTAGAAGCTCTCATAAAGTTGTCGCCATCTTGGATTTTCATTTTGACCTCACTATCGGCTTTAGCCGCCATGAAAAACAAGAAAACGATCTCTTTTACTATGTATCTAACTATGTATCTATATAGAAAGAGACAAGGAGAAAGTGAAAGTCGCATGGACGGTGCATAAGGCTTTTTTGTTATGTGACAATTTCTACCAGTCAACTCTTACCACAAACCGTTAAAGAACTTCGTTCCAAAAATAAAATTATATATTTTTAATGAAACGAGAAAGATATGGTTAAACAACTTTTCTATCACTTCCATACCTTTCCTTTTAATCAGAAATTCCAACAGACAGCGGAACCATTGGCCAGCTAAGTATCAGCAGCTCTTCAAAGGATTTGAATTAAATTTTAATGGAAACCTGCCTGAACATTCTAACGGACATTATTTGCATTTAAAATGGACGCTTTGAAGGCTCGTCGCACACCGCTATTATATAACTAACACTATCATCCTATTATTACAGCTTTGTATCCTAAACCGTTTTCCTTTCCATAAAGGGCAAAAGAACGATAACATAGAATTTACTTAGCATTTTGACGTCAGTATAGCTTCTGAAAACCTAGTGCGGGATAAAATCCTGTAGCGATATAATTACGCCCGAACGTGGGCTAACTGTCACATAGTCTGAAAGCAAAAAATAAACCTTAAAGTGCAACTGACGCAGTTCAATCGGCGGCGACCAGCCCGCCGGTTGAACGCGTCCCAAAGGGTCATGGCTGTCCGGCTGGTCCAAGGATACCGCAGGGTTTCCGCTGAGGCGGCGAGCCTCTTTGCCGGATTGCCGCCATGGGATCTGGAGGCCAAAGTCCTCGCCCACATATGGGAGTAGCGAGAGGAGGCAAAACGCCGGGGCGTAACTCCGCTGCCGCGAGAAATCACGGTACAGCGGACAGAACTCCGCCGGGATCTCATAGCGGCATGGAGAGTGCGATTGTCGCAACCCAGTGCTGGGCACGCCACAATTGCGGCGATAAGTCCCCTCTTTGAGGAGTGGCTAGAGAGGTGCCACGGCGCCCTCACCTTCCGCTTGACACAGGTCCTCACTGGACACGGTTGTTTTGGGAGGTTCCTGTTCAGGATAAGGCGGGAGGAAACGCCAGGGTGTCACCACTGTGTGGATCGCCCGGAGGACACGGTGGAGCATACGGTGGAGGTCTGCCCGGCTTGGGCGGAGCACCGCCGTGTCCTCGTGGCGGCGATCGGCGGCGGCGATCTCTCGCGTCCGGCCCTGGTCCAGGCCATGGTACGGAGCGAGAGTGCATGGGAGGCAGTCACCTCCTTCTGCGAAGCAGTAATGCTCGCAAAGGAGGAGGCGGAGCCCGTGAGGGAGAGGCAATCTCTGCGCCCTCACGCCCCTAGTCGCTGCAGGAGACGCCCTGGACGGGAGTCAACAGCCGACTCCCGGCCACCGAAGGCGCGGGCTTGCGGGCGGCGAGCAATGGGCAGCTCGCCGACCGGTATGGACCAGGCCCGGGTCGACGGCGCGTTGTGTTCCAAGCGCGCCTGAAACACGGGTGGGTTTTAGTCAGTAAAAGTCTGACACGCTCTTCCGCTCACCCCAGAGCGGGAGAGGTCGTTTAATGATTTTTCACAAAAAAAAAAGGTCTATGCACACAGCGGGCGGGGCGGGGCGGAACGAGACGGCGACGCGGCGCTGGCGCGGCGGTAGTGTTCACAGTGCGGGCGCGATCACGTCCCGTCCCGCCGCACCTTTCTTTCATCAAAAAAGATGTTGACCGATTCAGACATGGAAACGCTATTGCTCATAGTTGCGCTAGCTAAGCAAAATCAACGTAAACGGAAATGGGTGCATGAAATAAATCAAAAACGCGCTAGCGTCGCGGCACGCCCCGCCCCGCCGCTTCTGACTTGTATTGCCCGCTCGGCGCGGCGGCGGCGGGTCGCGAAGGTTCCCGTCACGTCGAGCGGGGCGACTCTGTGTGGCGTCGT
This sequence comes from Apamea epomidion, assembly GCA_947507525.1. Lineage (NCBI taxonomy): Eukaryota > Metazoa > Arthropoda > Insecta > Lepidoptera > Noctuidae > Apamea > Apamea epomidion. The sequence continues at coordinate 11,860,779 of OX382231.1, forward strand.
CCGTAATATCTAGTACATTAAAACTGCTCAGCGTCGCGTCGCCGTCCCGTCCCGCACCGCCCCGCCCCGCCCGCTGTATGCAGAGACCTTAAATGCTATTAATGCTATTAATTATGCGCGAAAGTTTGTATGGATGGATGGATATTTGTTTGTTACTCTTTCACGCCAAAACTACTGAACGGATTTGGATGAAATTTGGCACACATATAGTTTATAACCAGGATTAACACAAAGAATACTATTTATCTCGATATTCTTACGGGATCGAAACTTATGCGGGTGAAATCGCGGGGTGCAGCTACTACAACAATATAGACAATTAGACTGTTTTTGAAAAACTGTCTCTGTGTTCCTAAATAACAATATAAAAATACAACTAAACACGAATCTTAAAAACGTAAAACAACGTTTGTTTACGCAATCAAAATCGAATTCAATTGAAGTAAATTTCGGTGTCAATCCGTAAAGAAAAAATATTCTTAAAAATCCAAAGCCTATTATTTTGTGAAAGTATTATTACATAGCAAGCTCTATTTGGTTTCAATTTCGGGGTTACACTTTACAAACGTTTTGTTTTTAGATTGTCACCTTGTATTTGTACCTTGTAATAGGGGAAAGGCGTGCCCAGAATACCTAATATACTATTAGCAGGATTTTGTAATACGAACAGAGAAACAGGAAGGGATTGTGAATGTAAGTGTCACGGCCTGCGTAAATAATGATTTTTTTTGCTGCCTCATTATTTTGGTAAAAGTTATTGATTTTTCTGACAGTAAAGATGGGTATTTTTTTATGGGGTGCTATGAAAGAGCCTCCACGATTGACGATACTTGGGTGCGGCACGCCCTAACTGTGTGTGAGCAGTAGTTATCGGCTCAGCTTATGGCAATTCAATACAATGGCCGATAATATTGGGCAAGCTGATGTCGCTAAAGTCTGTGACAGTCAAAGATGGATTGGATGCTGTGAAGAAGGGTCATGTTGCAATGGCGTACATCAATACAAATAATATTAACAAAAACAAAACGTGTAAATGATAATATCGTTCCCATAAAAAAACCAACACAGTTGTGAATTTTAACATTTTACACATTACTGCTGACTACATTCCCAATGAATACCATCACGGTGCAATTAACTTGGTATTAATACAAAGGAATTAACATTATAATTTGATCGCATTTATCTAATAAGTAGTTTGTAAACATTTCATATCATTCTATTTAAATGATATGAAAGTACATACTTATTTATTACAATCTGAATGAATATTCTTTTTTAACATTGATTTTGGGAATAACCAAAAATAGCATTATTCTTTCATAAGGTACCTGTTTCACCGCCGGCGATTACCGAGAAGCGAGCAGAGCTAGCAACTAGAAAAGAGTTGGCGAGCAACGAGCAGCGAGTGCGTAACGGCATCGAGTGATTACTAGCTGATATGCGTATGTATGTACCTACCAAGCGTGCGTCTCTCAGCAAATGTTCTGCCCGCCAAGCGAGCGTCGTCGCTGAGCGAGTACTCTCTCTGATAACTCCTGTCGCTGCGACAAACGAGTACCTCCTCGCTAGCGGTGTGAACCATCAGCAATCCACTATTAATATATTTATCTCTTTTACTTACACGGGAGCGGGACCTACAATCGTTTGTACGTTTATTGAGCCAGAAAATATTCAATCGCTAGTCGCTCCCTCGTCGGCAGTGGGACACGTGCCTGAGTTATAAAAAATTCGTAGTAAGATAACGATGTACCTACAAAGTAAAAGTGTACGTATAATACTCATGCTCTGACTATCACATCCAAACAACATTGTCACAGCTTTCGCTAACTTGTACATACCGATTTCAACATAATCGAACAGTTATCGGCACCTTATTCTCACCGGATAGCTCATAGCCCGGGGCTGTGAAGCGAGACGATCTCGAACAGTAAGTAAATGGCTTCTCGATGCTTATTGATATCACGAGTATCACTCTACTAATGTACAAGTCCTTGTCGAAATATCTGAGATGTTTCCACGCGATTGTACCCGCTTCGGGACATAGTTGGTACTTGATCAGTCATTCCTATTGAGGCTTTAACTTTGTCAAGTACAGTCAGGGACACAGATTGGTGTAGCAAATTGACGGACACTTAACGCCTATAGCCGTCAAAACGGTAAAACTTCTATTGCCTCATTCAGTCCTTCAACCGATTAAATTCTAATTACAACTGACATTCTTTATTAGACTTAGGACTAAAGTTCATATTTTGTAAGTAATTAAAAAAAAAAATTGCAGAAACTTCTACAACTTTTATAATAAATCTTACAGAGGGAAATCTTTATTAGTCGTATGAAATGGCTGTTATGTAAAAAATCCATAGTGCACTGCTAAACAACACATTTCCTTCGCTGTAGAGTAAAATCTACTTAATTATTATTTAAATTACGTCATTGTTCATGTTAATTACGTCATCATAAACATTTCAGCCGAAAGACGTCCACTTCTGGACATAGACCTCCCCAAAGTACCGCCACTTCGACCGGTTATGTGCTTCCCGCATCCACTGTCACACACAGCTACATCATTATTTCTGAGTGATAACAAAAAAAATGCAGGATCTACAGAATTGATCCTATAATTTGCATGGGATCCTGCACAAAATTTTATTTCACAGACGATGTTAAGCATACAAGATTTCGGGAAATGATTTCCTTGCCATAAAAAGGGCTATTGAATTAACCCATTACAATAATACCACCATTCATAAGCACATCAATCGCAGGCTGCTAAGATAATGTAAGCCTATTATCACATCAGCGGCAGCACCCGGCCCAGCTGCCTGAACCTAAGTGCACAGTCGTGTATCGGTTGCCAAATCCTCGGGGGACGTTCACTTGACCCCATGATTCAGTGCATGTACACAGTTTTAATTTTATTTTGTGCCCGCTCCTATTCCAATTTATTGTCTTTATCGAACGTTCATTTTATTCGGTGGATTTGTGCTATAAATACAGAACACCTACCTATATTTTATTCTTATCTTTGTTTATTTATGCGAATCGAAAATTTTAATTGTTTATCTGTCGTGTTAAAATTAAGGGCTTGTTGGAAATTAATTATGAAAAATCAGACGTCGATGTTTACGTAAATTGAATGTTATTGAACTGAAAGAGAGTTGGTACCTATGTTATTATAAGTATTAATTGATACAGTGATACGTGTAATGATACGGTTATATAAACCGTTTTAATGGTACACATATTTATTTGCTACATGTTTCCCAAATAAATGCTAAAGTGGCAGGTGAGGTTGTTAAATCGAAACAAAATACATTTCCAGTATGAGTACTCGATTCAAATTGAGCATTAACATTTCCATGTACGTATATAGAGTATATAATGTTCGTTTGTAGGTACTTTTCGTATGCAAAGTTTCCTCTTTTGGACGGCGAACCAATTTTATCGGTCATTTTATTGCTTTCGACGTTGCTCTCTTTACAACTTGGAGCTTGCTATTACATGAGTACGTATCTAAACTCGACAAAGATATCGGCTTTATCGCCGCTTGGCCATATTGCCCGTTACTTTAAGGATTGTTGAAAAAACCCACGCTATTCTTTAATTATAATTCATTTCACTGGAGACTTTTATGCTTACTCGATAAATACCTATACTAACTATTATTAGAAAATAAAACTTAGGTACTTTTTATTTAAAAATATGGGAGAAACTTAGAACCTGTAACCATGCCACACCACACTGCGCTCCAAAACACAGGTTACTGACGTTGCTCAAAAAGCCGCTAAGCTGAAGTGGGACTGGGCTGGCCACGTCTGCCGTATGCCCAATAAGCTGTGGGCCTAAATAACCACCACCTGCTCCACGTGGTGGTTATTTGACACAGCTAGAAGGCGTCGCGGCAGACCCCGTAGAAGATGGCGGGACGAGCTGGACAAAACAAAGACCAGTGGTCTACTTTAGCCCTGGATAGAAAAAGCTGGAAGTCATGGGCAGAGGCCTTTCCCCAGCAGTGGGTTGAAGCAGGCTATCAGTAACAGTAGTAACAGTAAGAAATAATGGTAAAATAATAACCAGTAATTCAACAGTATAGTAAAAATGTGAATAGATAATATTCACATTTTTACTATCATAGCCTCGGTAATAACTCACAATATTACTCCATTTCGGCATAAAAAGATTCGAGGAACCTCGTTAACAGATATGAACCTAGCTAGTAATAAAATTTCACGATCAAATACCATAGTACATAGACAAAAATGATTATAATTTTATCGGCTATACCTATCACTTTTTTACGATCAACATTCTACCGGGGGGGCGTTCACCGTCTGATAATGTCGCCTCTCTTATTGGATTTACGATAGAGCTTCTGTTACATCCATTGTTTATATTTTCTTATTCGAAAGCCTTATTTCGCAATTTCCTTGGAACATACGGTGTATGAAGGAGCATGTGGCCACAATTAGCGAACAGGTTCCATTTTCCAATACGAGTTTCGATTCTGTTTTGTTTTTTGATCTTTGTGAAATTGTACGAAATTAAGTTTTTTGTTGAACGTGATAGGTATTCAGAGTTTAGTAATTGGTCGGGATAATAATTGTGCTGTATATAATTTTCGATATTTCTAAGTTTTATAATTGTATAATAGACAACGGCTAGTGTTCTCTAGTTTGTAATTAGTCTATAAATTCTAGTAGATACTCTCGTTATTTTTGAACTTTTGTTGAATATCGAAACAGAAACTGTCTGTTATTTTTTTAAATGAACCACTAAGTAAGTAATTTTTTACCCTTCAAGCTTTCAATGACGAATCATAGCACCGTTCTATTCTGCAACATGAAATATCATTGCACCTACAACAATGGGCACTCGTTCGACGTGCATTGATGGATTACAACCTCAGTGCTTTGAGAGGCGGGTTATAAACGAAACAATAGACGTCGTACTGTAGGTAACATATGAACTTGCGATATTACCTCTACAAAGGAGCCTTCACTCGATATTCTGCAAACATAATGGCGGTGTTGATTGACGTAAATAATAACGGAGTTATGATCGTGATGTTGCACGGTAAGTAAAATTTTGATGGATATTGAATTTGGTTTAGTATTAGAATTATTGCGAACAGGGTCTTTGATTGATTTATGTTCAAAATTATGGGCAGTAATTCTTCTGTAAGCTAACAATGTACCGAATGATTTTGAACGTATTAGAATTATTGCAGTGGGTAAAAGTAGGCCCTTTTTACCCTGCAATAAGTACGTACTTATGAACATAAGCAACGCGAAATAAAACCGCCAGTTTTATATACATATTAATTGAATAACAATCAGTGTACGTTACAGCAGAAACCCAAAAAAATTGCCCATTTCCAAAAACAATGGCATGAGTGTGAAACATTTGTAATTCAGCGTTAATTTTCATTATAATTGTTGAACTGTAAAGCTTTCAGGCCACGATTGAACAAAGACAACAAAAGAAAAGAAGGTGCATTGCGTCTCGAATCCCAAGCTAAAAATAAGTCACCCCATCTGTTCTCTAGGGCGTCGTAAAAGTCAACTAAGAAATTATATCCAGTGGGTGGACAGTCACATCTACCTGTGAACACTTTATCTACTTTTTAATCATGCTCTGAGGTGATTTCAATTTAAGATTAGTAGATGTTTGTTGAGAGTAGGAATTTTATATTTCTTTGATATTATAATATAGTCAGTTTGTTTGTTTGTTAAGAGCCTTTTGGCCCCGTATAGGACGTTCTGTTTCATTTTTCTTTTTTTACTTTATTTAAAATAATTTTTGGTTTTTATCTTCGACTGTATTTAGTTTAGTTTGTGATCTTCCTGTAAGAGTCACAATAAATACTTTTTCTTGTTTTCTTTTTACACGGCCCTTTGTACACGGCACGATTTCTTTACCGTACGGCGTGATAACCGCGCCATAGAAAAATCGTGTGACCTTGTATATGACACGGTTCTCTGGTATACGGCGACGGCACCGTGCTGTAGTGCCGCCGTGTCGTCCGGTAACTTTCATAGTGATCGATACAATAGTGACGATCGTTCTACATACGGCAAATAAACCGTAGTTTTTCACGGCAAGAAAAACGTGTGTGTACAAAGGGCCAGTACCTATATATACAGGCTGATTTTTTAAAGACCAGCCAAATTTAATGATGTGGTACAGACCATCAAACTGAACAACTTTCTCCATGGGACAAATAGCGTAATCGCAAAAATTTTATCAACTGTCCCATAGAAAACTTCAATACCTACTCGACCTAAATGTATGGGACGGCTGAATTTTTATTCGCGATTACGATGTTGGTCCCATGGAGAAAGTTGTTCAGTTTGATGGTCTGTACCACATCCTTAAATTTGGCTGGTCTTTAAAAAATCAGCCTGTATATTAAGCAAGATGTAAGGAATTGTTAATAAAGTATTGTGAAATGAAGTTATTAAGTGAGATTTTATCATAGTTCTGCTGGCAGAAACGATGTTTCTTACAAATAAAAACGAAACATTACCTCCGCAAAACTGCTTAAATAAGTCCTTTGTAATATCTAAGAGGAATGTTTTAATCTTTTCTTGCATAGACTTTACTGCAACCCTTATTCTAATTTTGTCGAGATACCATCTGCTCAGTCTCTTTGCATTTACCTAGCAACTAAGGAACGCCTCTTCCTTTTAAAGAAGAACGCTCTGTAAGAAGGATTCATTCATAAGGAACGGTAAAGACTGCCACAAATAATTTCTTGCGGAGAATGACGGAAAAATGTAAGAAAATACCGTACTTTACTTTTAAAACAAAAACCACAACGAAATTCAAAGTTGCCGCTAAAAGTTGGAATACAATTCCACGCGAGCGAAAGGCGTCCATTAAACGTTTGAAAACTGCTATAGACTTTTATGAGGCTCTCGGTACGTCATCGTCGAACCAAGCCGTATATTTAGCAACTTTGTAAAGTTATTGCTTAACGAGATGTGAGATATTACAGATATTTTACAATGTTTTTGCTTTTGGACGCGTAACTTCAAAATCACATATCACATAAACCTACATGGACACTTATGAAACGTCAGTAGCTAGGTGCACGGTACGTTTCCTATGGGGAAGAATCGGCAAGAAACTCCATAGTTACTCTTTTAAAAATAATTGGATTTTACAATGTTTTCAAATTACATTGTTAATAGGTATGTCGTCTCTGTCAAGAAATCCGGCCGATGCCCGTTGCAAACTGTTGCAGAATACTCTTCCGCCTCCTACTTACTACATACCATCAAAGGAGCATCTTCCTGCAGGGTGTAACTTTCCGTGGTCCACTTGGAAGTCTCTGAACCGTCTCCGGACACAAGTGGGAAGATGTAAGTCCAACCTGGTGAAGTGGGGCGACCTTGACGGAACGGCAGTAAGGTGTGATTGTGGAGCTATGTCACAAACCATGCTCCACTTCCTATCCTGCCCTCTGTGTCCTCAAACATGCAGTCAAAGTGACCTCTGGACGCGGTGGAAGTGGCAAAGTCTTGGGAATGTAACATTTGAAGTACGGTCGTGCCAGTACCACGACCAAGAAGAAGAAAAAACAGGTATGGGAGGAGAGTGTAGTCCTGTCAATAAGTACCAGGTACTTTCCTTTTGTCATCTTTTGAATAAGGATGACGTAGTTTATCTTCAATATATACCTCGTTGTTTAGCCCTATTTACTCCAGCATTTACACCTGATTATTACACAGGATTACACTACGCCATGTAAACTACTGTTGAATATGGGGCTCTGTATTCTAACCACTACAAAACGCGATCTCATCGGGTATACGGTTATAATCATGAGCCTGACAGACGGATTGTTGACGCATGTATGAAGTTCACCTTCCAGAGGTCTGAGGGGAAATTCTGGTAAATTTAAGAACGTTCACAGTCTGATCTCAGTCTCCATCTGTCAAAAATTCGTAAAATTTCCCTACATTTTAACAAGTTTTTGACATTTGTTTGTCGCCGAGATGAGACTGCGACTCGATTTTGATCGTTTTAAATTACGAGAATTGGCCTGTGTCACTTATGATATTGTAGGTAATCCATAAACCGTTCCCTCATTTGGCTATGCGGCTCTCGTGTTGCTTACGGTATGTGTTCTGAAAATCACGATAGCTTAGCTTGATACGTTCGATTTATTTCTAAATAAAGCACTAACCACACTTATTCAGCTCTGTTCAGTTCGAGTAAAAGCTAAACAAAGCTAAATAAGTGTGGTTAGTCCCTAAAAAGATGTTTTTTTTTATTATTGCTAAATGGGCCTGCTCTTGACCTCGAGCACGCCTGATATGCATGTTTACAATTTCATTTAAGTGCAGTTGTATTGATTGTAACCATAATGTTAGCCCAGGTACGCACGCGCGCGCTTTTCCCGCGGAGATTTTTTTCGCGCACTGTATTTTCAACGAACTGCTTAGCACCGAGAGTTGAAAATACAACAGTCTTTTTTTGACGCGCTGCGATGCGCTCTGTTGGATTCTCTACGCTCGGCTTAACACCGAGAGTTGAAAATCCAATGCGCGATAAAATCCCGCCGCGATATTTTTACGTCTGTGCGAACGTGGACTTAGTATCGAGTTTGACTTCATACCTTGCAAACGATTTGTCCCTGAATGTTAAGTCGCGAAGTCAGTATTTTACCAAGATATTTTCAGAGTTCCGTACCTTAAAAGGAAAAACAGAACCACTATAAGATCACTTCGTTGCCCGTCTGTCTGTCCGTCTGTCAAGACCCTTTTTCTCAGAAACGCGTGGAGTTATCAGGTAGAAATTAATATCAAATACTCAAGGCTGCAATCTCTTGAAGCAGTGAAAAAATTCTAAATTCTAAATCAGCGCAATCAAAAGATACGAGCGTTTTCGTTCCGTTTATGCCGCATAATATATATTGACACTCGCAAGGGAATCAAAACCTATAAGGTACTTCCCGTTGACCTAGAACCATGAAATTTGGCAAGAAGCAATGTCATGTAAAGGAAAAAATCCGAAAACCTACAATATTTTTTTTATCGCTTCACTTTTTCATCGCAACGTTCTGAATAACTTACCTTTAGAGTGACTAGGTACATATATCGATAAATCTGCATCTCACGCAAGTCAGGAAGGGTTGATGTAAATGTAGGCGCGTAGTGTTTATTGTACCGAGCAGAGCGCTCTCGCATCCGCATATCAGGGGCGCTCTGTTGACTCTTATGACATCCAATATGGTGAATATGATCCGCCCTGGCTGTTCTCTGTTTATTTCGTCATAGATTATGACACAGTATGCCAAAAGCTTTTGACTGCAGAAAAAATAACTCAAAAGTCGGTTTTATAAGGATTATAGATCCTATCATGATGCAAATAATCACAAAAGTAATAGAGTATCTATAGGAACACGGAGGTTACCTAATTTGCACATAAAGTAAAGTAATTTTCAGTCAGTAATTTGATTCACTTTTATTTGAATATACATCAACAGTAGGAAATCATTTTGTAGATATTAACATTGCATTGGACCGAGAGCAAAGACGTAACTTGGAAATTAAGACCAAGTTTTAATTGACTTCAGTTTAACCATAGGCTACATTCAAAGTGAAGAAAAATAAAAGAGCAAATTGTTTCACTGAGAAGTTGTAAGTCGCTTAAGCACTAGCTGCAGTAGCTATGTACTCACTATTAGTAACAGACTTCCAGACTAAGCAATGTGTTTTTAAATAATGTCAATATGCACTTTGTTTCGCACCTAAGTTAGAAACATTTTCTCTACGAGTCTTTTAAAACAATATAGTTATATTAACTTATATTCCGAGCAAGGGTCAGGGAATACGTGAAACATTTACAAATATGGCGCCCACGCGGGCTAAGTAAGTAATACATAGATGGGTATCTGTAAAGTTATCTCGATATAGATTGTTTATCAGTTGGCATATTCGGTATACTTTTTTGTAATTCTAACACGTCGGGGCCACAGCGTGGTTCTGCTTTGTACAGCCCCTGTTATTTGAATATGTATGAGACGCGGTCGCGTAGTTCGTGCCACCCGCTTGTATGAAAATGTGATGTCCCGATAAATTGTCAAAAGGGTTGATCGGCAATGGAAAATGGCTGCCGAAAATATGTCCACAGAATAATATAAAATAGCTGCAGGCTACACTCTCTGCCATCAAAGATTGTTTATTTATAAGGTGTTGTCTAAACCGAGGCTTACAATGCACGTTTTCAAAGCAGGTAGCTTTTACCTAAGCAGAATAAAGTTTTAGTACCGAGAATTTTAGTTTTGCTAGTAAGTAAAATTTTGTATAATATTTTTTATTGAATTGGTTCTTGAGTCAGGTTATTCCAGGTTAGTTAGGTAAACAGTAAGATCTTTTGTCTAATAGTATTAAAACCAGTATAATCGTGTATAATATCCTAATTAAATCTGTAGTAGAGTACGTAAGTATAGGCAAGTATCTAAAAAGTAGCAGAAATATGTCTGGGAACTTGGAACAGGCGGGCTTTTCCAGATTACATCAGGCATCCGAACCTTCTTCTCTCTACATCACGATGATCTCAAGCGTGATATTTCGGTTTCAAAGTATATTTATTTTGTTAGCTTCTGAACTACCTAAATACCATTTTGAAAATAATCCCTACAGATTTTTTCCTCTTTGAAGCAAAGCAATTTTGAATAAATCTTAGTCTTCAAGGAACATAATTAAATGTTCGTTACCACAAACCTGTCAGTAAGCCTTATAAAAGCAACTCAGTAATTTTGATCCTTTATACTCGCCAATCTATACAAAGGGAGCATTACTGTGATCTATGGTCTGGAACGCACTGATTTTCCGCTTAAATTACGCCTCGGAAGCTCCGTAATAAGCGCCCAGAATTGGATAAGTCTGAGCACTTTAAAGCAAAGATGGGTCACAAAGTTAAAAGTCATGTTACTTAAAAGGGGTTTCTTGGGGTCGAAAAGCTCGGAGGAGGGTAAAAGAGGATTGCCTCCGCACACCTGTCGCCGCCGTGATATACCTCCTTGCAATATAATATATTATTCGGTGCCCGAGTCTCACGCGCTCATTCTGGCGTCACGGGAAATATTCGCCAATAAGAAGACGCAATACGAAACATACTGCATTCTCTTTCCGTTCTACATGCCGTGATTGTTATGCCAATCCGGAATATTTTTAATGTCAACTTTGTTTTATTTCGATTTTTTGTTTTCGGGCTTCGTTTGCATGTAATGTTTAAAATAACATAAATATGTCTTTTATTTTATGTTTTTATTGGGATTTAATAGCCTGCAAATCGTTGCGCGTACACGTGTTTCCGCTTCGTGTCAGCCAGCTTAAATAAAAAAATATTTTCTCGCTAACAAATCGAGCGATATAACTGCTTGTAAAAATATCACCTGAACACAACTAGTACTTAATAAATTTACATGAATAATTAATTAGACCTTGTTGTAACGAAATTAATTTCTTACATTTGCTAATAATTTACAAGAATTTTTAAATCCAAGTTAGAGCCCTATTTACGGAAATAAATTCTGAAAATGTAACGAATTTGTTTGAAAGATTTATAATGAACAAGAATTTATCAAAAAGAACAAACGGTAATTGGAAACAGTGTATTTTCCCGAAAATTACAAGCATCAGAACACCATACAATTTACGTCTAATGATGTAATTTAATGGTCTTTTATTTTGTTTTCTCAGAATTCACATTTCTCATTGTTTTGTCCTAAAACAAGTTCAACTTTGAATATAACAGTAATAATACGAATTACGGCCCAAATTTTTTATATATCAATGCCTAAATAGCACAGAATTGGTGCCCTGAGACAGTGAGGCGGGGTCGCGGCAAACCATGTAGGAGATGGCGGGACGAGCTGGATAGGTTCCGTCAAAACTGAAGGGAGGCCTTTGCCCAGGAGTGGGACAGGATAGGCAACTAAAAAAAACGAATTGCGTGTTTTAGGTATTTCTGCTTTACGTGTTTCTTTGGGAACTATAGGTACATAAATAGGCAATTAACATTAAAAGCATTATACGAAAATGTAAGAAAACTTAAAAAAAACCGCACCTAATTTAAAAATAATCACTGCTCTTAACCCGGCGCCAATGACGCTGGGTCATACTGACCCGAGGCGACTTAAATCTGTTATTATTCTTTTTTACGCCGATCGTGCGGAGATGGAGATACGACCTCCTTCTAACTGAACCGCAGGTATGCTAAGAGAAAAAAAAAAGGTATGCTAAGTGTAACGCCGCATACACAGCGAGACATACGTGCATCAACTCAAAACGGGTCAATATGACCCAGCGGCATCGCTGGCGTAGTATTTTTGTGACATACTTTTATTAGGTCATTTAGTATTTTCTGTCAATTCACCTTGCTCTTTTTAAAGTTTTTGTTAAATATTGCATTGATAGACCACCCTGAGAGACTATTTGCGGTGTTAGAACACTCGGGGTCTGACGAAGAAGGGTCAAATGCTGCTGCGACAGTTGCGCGAAAGAATCGCAGGTTTTGCGAGTGATCCCACCTAGGAACCTTCGGGGGAGGTCCCCGGAAGGTTCCAGGAACTCACAGAAGATGTCAAATATGACCGTCTCAAAGGGATAAGAAGACATCTAATACTTGTAATGCATGCCAGATTTACATGTGCTCAGATCATTTGATTCCGTACTGCAATAACAGCAGTAGTTCTGTGTCTGAATGAGGAAGTAGAAGACTGTTTTGTTACTATTATTATGATAAGAAGTTTGTTTGTTCTCTATTTTATTATGTACGATTATTAATTTCTATTATTATTTTAAATAATTTAAGAAAAATAAAAAAAATATTAATGTTATATTTTCAGAGTTGATTTTGCATGCGCTATTAAGAAAGCTAGTAAAAGTTTGAATTATAAAATATTTGGATTTATTTCTTTTTTACTACATATGCCAAAAACTCTTGTAGAATAAATAATTATTAAAATTTAGACAATTTCTTTAATTTCATGACAATTTCTCGATAAAATCTGGGTCATGATGACCCGGTGTCATTGTCGGCGTAATTACGTTCACGTCATTTGCCCCCGGTTTAAAAATAAATAACACAAGAAAGTGTCCATTGTCCATACAATGGTCGGACGTTATAACCTGGAATTCAACAATGAATAGTTCTTCATTTCCGGATGAGTGGACTCGCTCGCTGCACTGAATTCAAACAATGTTTGATTGCTCTGTTACTTAATGGCCGCCTGTGACGACCGATTTATTGATTGACCTGTCTGCTCCAATGAATGCCTCTACCTTATTTCTCGTTGAAAGTTAATGAAATGGCTGCATGCAGATTCGAAAATAATTTTTTGTTCAATTATTTTTGTGTAAATATTTTTCTTACTTACGAAGAGCGCTTTTTTGTTAACAAAAAAGCGCTCTTCGCGCTTCTCTTTCCTAATTATTTAAAAGTTTGCTGTCTCCGACATGGTCCATAATTGATTCTATTGATTTATACTTACCACCTGTATGTGTACATTATGGATGCAATAAACATTGTGAAGAAGTGCTAATTTTTCTTTACACCGAAAATTCAACGGAGTCACGAAATCTAAACGAAAATCTTTTAGCACAGTTTTACAACTAAGCTCACTGCATACCTTTAACAAATTCCAGTTTTACTCGTATTGTTTTCAAAATATACACGCGCCACCACAAACAACAATGTGGCCAATCATCGAGCATCCTTGATACAAGGAGTGTTTTCTCTTGACTTGCAAAAGAAGCACACTTACATAAAAGCCTTACTTATTCACACTTGACCTCTGTGAGAACCCCGAATAAGTATGTAAGTGGGAAAACGGTAAGATAAAACCAAATCAATACGCAATAACCGGTATTACCGCGAGTGCGTTCGCACATTAACTCGATCTATCAATCACCATCTTGAGAAGCCTCCTGAGGGTTCGGCAGAAAACTTCAGACTCCCCCACTCATTACTTCAAGCCATTCTGGTTGTTAATTCGTGTTAAATTGTGGGTGTCTCTTCCCGGTCTATCGTTGTCCCTTTTTTCTCGTTAATAAGAGACAATCCTGAATCTCAGATAATAAGATTTTCGCGGTGAATTGGACGGTATTTGTAAAGTATTTCACGTTAATGAGATTGTAAAGAACAAAAGAGGGCCGGAGTGCCGGAAATTTAATTCAACTTCGCGTCCACTCTCATTAGACATTGGGGAGGAATCAATCATTATTCTATTTAAAGTGAATTATTGTGCACGTGATGTTTTCTAAAGTTTTTTTTGGACTCGAATCCTTTGAACGTATTTTTTTGTCAAGAATAGGTAGGAACTGACTGCGTTCAAATTATTTGAAATTCTAAGTTAGCTGATACCGTAAACCCTTCTTACCGTACTTTCTAAGTACTGCCAAAGTTTTAGTTGCAAATACTTTCATTTATCTCAACGGCAATAACTCTACTTTTTAGATAAAGTGCTATCTATTGATTTAGTGCCTATACTCAGTAATTTTTCGACCGTAATAAGTCTTTTAAGAATCTCCTCTTCGCGTTTATCTTACTATCGTGACATGTCTAAACTTCGTACAATTTTTCACAATTCCACCTTGTCCAATGTCCCGGGATGGTTTCTCACATCGGTCCTTACGACCTCTAATGTGGTTGGGCCGACCGATGGGACCCACTATTGGGACATACGAGGCGAGGCGTCGTTTTCTCAATAACCCTACGGCTTTCAAGGAATATGGTCGTTACCTCAGACGTCTATCTTATTGTCTGCTTCATCACGTACATTTGCCGAAATAGCCGCCGTCGTCTCATTACTTATCCGTTCTAAATGTAACCTAAATGTAACGGCTATAATAAAGTTTTATCTAGCAATGGAGATAAATTCGGACGTTATTCAGCTCGTATGAGAGGAGCTTTAATAAGACGTATTTCTAGCAACAATGGCTATTGGAGGCGTGAAATATAAGTATTAAAAGACAAGAGGGTAAGTCCAACAAAGCCCTACGGCTAGGGCCCGCGCTAAGCCTCCGGTCGCCGCTCACGCATCCACCCGCATTACTTCTAATTGTGATTTAATGGCCCTCCGCGGCGGATCTGCTTGACCTTAAAAATAAAATATATCGCACGTTTTCTCTTGAAACTAGTATTTTTCTCTGGGAGTTCTGTGACGACGACGTTTTAGCCACCGTGAAGAATAAGAATAAGAATGCTTCACGCTGAAATATTTGTTATTTGTAAAAAAAACAATGTCCAATACAGCGTTGTATTGGAAATTGTTCTTTTTTATTTTTGATGATGATTTCTTGAGTGTTAAAATTGAGGTAAATCTTTCCTGGAAAGATAAAAAGCTATATGAAATTCGCCGCGTATTTTGTTTTATTATTTCCGTTAAGATTAGATGTTTTGTTCATCAAAACACACGAAACCATGGTACATATCCGAGAAAATTATATTATTTTCCCCAGATGTGGAATTAGGATATAAAAATCTTATTAACAAACACAATAATACGTTGATTACAAAAGTATGGGCATAAAAGTGAATTATTTAGCACAAGAGACAAAAATGTTTATGACGATTTCGCCGGAATAATTTTGCAAGGAAAATGAGAAAATTGCCGTCACACGATCCGACCGTGCTAATTATGATTTAATGGTAGCCTGCTGGCTGATGAGTATTTTTACAATTTGCTAGGGTCAGTACGAAACACAGCCGGCCATCATTTTAATTTTATTAAATGTAGGTAAAATATGCACCCCATTTCTTTCCCTGTTTGACGTGATGATTTTAATCATAACGATGCATTGAGTATCTTTGGCAACATTGTATAATACGAGTACATGTCGTTATTTTTACCAACTTTTGAGATTTTCATCGCATATTTGAAATAAAGAATAATAGCCTAGCCACAGACCATGATTTGTTCTAGAAAATATTTGATTTATCTTTGTTATCACAAGCCCGTACTGGCTGTATAACCGATATAAAAGTATTCTTCTCTGTTATCTCTACGGGTATTCTTCAACGGACAAAGGGCTTATTCAAGGTATGTTCAATCGATTTCCTTAGACAAAGAGGCTATTTTATAAAACGGTCCATTACAGGAATCTTCCAATTTGCTGAAATGAAGACGTAGGTAAGGCTTATCGTTCGGGACAACCCCGATTCAGAAAAGACAGAGTTATGCTCTTTCCCAGTTTCATCTCTTAAATCCCTAATATCAGCATAACTATACACATAGGAAACACAAAGGAATTTCTGCTTGCATCTTTGCGGAATATCTCGGCAGACGAAAATTCGATTTGGGCGCGAGATAAAAAGATCTCTCTGCGAATTCGTGTTTGAATGGATGAGCAAACCATTACTGTATTAAAAAGTATTGCGAACGCAACATTATTGCCAGCGAGTGTGCGAGCGCGACACGACGCGCGACGTCCGTAAGTGTGCCTTCACATGCGACTAGAAACTCACTGAACTTCTGTGCGACAAGGCGCGTGTATTTTTATAGGCATGTGTCTTGCATTATATATCGTCTCGTGTCTTTGGGTCCTAAGTTTAATAGCGGACCTGTGTCTCTACAATATGGGCTCGTCAATTTCTCATGAGGATATGGCCTAGAATAAAAAATGGAGGTAAAAAATGCGTCACATAAGAAAACTAGCGCAAACCTTAGGTAATACCTTTTCTATATATAAAGTTCAAAGTGGACCTTATCATCCTTCGCAAAGTTCTCAAAGAGAAGTCTATTAATACTGGAAAGCTACATACCTTTCTATTATTGACTTTTACTGTTATTCTATTTCCGGAACGCTACAGAGTTTAATACCTGCTTCTTACGCAAAAAGTACCAGGTTCAACACAATAAATAACTCATATCTCGCATATAATTACTTAAACTGGTAGTTTTCACATGATATGTGGACATTTATCGTTTTGAAGGAAGAAACCAATTACGATAACGTTATGTTCCGCATGAAAGTGTCGCATTTATGGTAAAATATTAATGTATTTCAATTTGGGAAGGCTGCTACAGACCTCCATAAATATCTGGCGCGTTGGGACCTGGCGGGAACGCGTAAATACTTCGACTAAAATTGAATGTTATTATCCGTGAACTAGCGCCCGCCAGTAAAAGTGGGACGTTTTTGATGTTAGATAAAAGTTGCGACGACATATTGGATCGTACGACTGTATTGAGGCATATTGGCTGAAGTTGCGGTAGACGCATGTAGGTTGTCGAATAAACTATTATTGTAAATTAAAATTACGTAGTGTACCTACTAACTTTTGATACCGTTTTGACATTTATCTAAATGTTTCTATTTTCAGTGCTGGGCCGAGCATTGAAAATCCAATAAGGGGCTTTTATTTAAACATTCAATTTGAGTTTCATATTGTTAATGTAAACGGGACATAAACATGTGGCACAAACATGAAATCACCTTGTAAGTACATGGCGTTAAAAACCTTCCGTTTAAAAATATTTCCTTCCTCCACGTCTATTCCGGGAAATCAAACGCAAAATTTTCCATTACCGTTTGATTCTAATATACAGTGGTAGGTAAGTGAATTCCAATTTGTATGAGTCGGACTTTAATGCGTATTCATGTGGTACGAAACGGGGCCGGAGTGAGAAAACGAGAAAATCAACACACAAACTGCATTTGGCAACAACTTTTAATGCAATATACTAAAATTGGTTTTCCAGCGTCTGCGAAAGGAGACGCCGACGCCGAAACACTAGATACGCGTTAGGAAGAAGTTAGAGACAGATTTATAGGTCCAAACGGGTTCAAACAAACGCAATACGACCCGATGCCATCCTATCAACCAAACAAGTTGTTTGTAGAAGCCGACTTTGGTCATTTAAATGTTGGATTTGATAAACTGCAAGCCGAAATTGCTTTGGGGCGCGTTAGAGTAGAGTGGACCTTGCATTGTGGGTTTAAGGAAATACAAATCCCGTTATAGTTGCGATTCACTATTACTATTCTTGTACGAGAAACTATTTTAGATCTGTATGCAAATTTAGGTAGGTGCTGAATAAATTATTAGTTAGTATTGATAACTATTTAAATTCTATTAAAATATTCGCTACATTGTTGCGTCAATATTTGATTTATCCATGTACTTTATTTACGAATTGTGATACGGTAAGCCAAAACCAATTAATAAACTACCTTTATTAAATGTTGAAATGTAAAAGCGAACAAATAAACACCGTGATGAACAAATAAATAGAAATCTTTTATTTTCGATTGAAATTAAACCAATATACGACTTGTGTAAATACAAACAAAGTTTTGAACGACAATCACAGACGAAATCAGTTTTGTTTTGATGCGGCTAGAGTAAAAATACCCGATACCATATAATATTTTAAAATGTTTATAAACATACTTTCTTTCTTTGAAAACAAATAGGAAAGAAAAATACGTGGTGTATCCACTGGCAGTCACGACGCCTTGCGAGTCTCTCCGTATCGGCAACAACAACACTGTGTCGTTTAAATTGAATTGAAATATGATTTATGCCAACAATCTCTGGCGAGACTCTTTTCTTTACACACTTGATCGTTCTAAACGAAAATAATAAATAAAATTCTGTTTCATAAAATTGATCGCGGTTTTATTCTATTTATGAGCGGTTGAAAAGCGGAAGTTGAAGATTTTTTTCCGGAATTCTCTTTCATGTTTATGGACGTGAAATTAATCGTTTTGAATTCGGTAAATGGGAGTGTTTGTTTTCTTGTCTTGGGTCGTTATAATTACAATACCTAGGAATATATTTTTATATTTTACCATTTATGTACACACATATAATAAATAGCCTATAACATTCCCTCTGCTGGATCACAGGCCTCCTCTCTCTCATTTTATACAGGATACATTTTTAACCAGTGCGCAAACTGTAACTATGAATTCAGCACATGATTTTAGACCCCCAGCGTAGAAATTTGTCGTTGGTTATCAAAACAAAAATCAGCTGTTTCATAGAAAAGTGCATGCATACCTACGAATGCATAAAAAATGATGAAAAATTTCAAAACAGGGGTTCAGGATCATGTACTGAATTCATGGTTACAGTTTGCGCACTGGATAAAATGTGTTCCTGTATAAACAGACAAGAAAAAAAAAAACAGAACAGAAAAATAGGTACAATGGTGATGCTTATTTTATAAGAAATCTCTTCCAGCATACCTGCGATAGGACAATAGATAGAGAGATGTAAACAGCGTGTGAAAGTGAAAAATTGCAGTGCAAGTGTGTCCGTTTCTCAAAGTAGGTATATTTTTGGTTATAAGCGCCCTATCAACTACGTTAAATAGTTTATACTAAGTAACATTCAATAATGTACTAGTGTTCCTAATGTCAGTTGCTGTGTTCATCTATATATATTTATACAATACAAACAAACAATATAAGTGTCTGTTTGTAATGTGAAAATAACAGCTTTTTACTAAATGCATATGAAAGTATATACGGCACTTAATAACAAAAAATCAATTGAAAAAAAAATGTCTGTCAGTCTGATTGTTCCGGCTAATCTCCGAAACGACTGGACCAATTTTGACGGAACTTACACTGGTAGATAACTGACTAAGTACTACGCTACGTTTATTTTAGAAAAGAAAGAAAATCAAAAGGTAATTAATGTTGCACGAACGAAGTCGCAGATAGCAGCTAGTATTTCCTTCATAAACTAGGATATAAATAGATAATAATCATAGCTGGTCGTAAACCCCGTTAAACAAATTTTGTACATCGTAGGTACTAAATTATTTCAGTATTGCTGTGCGGATTGTTTAACACAATGTTGTAATTAATTATGTGGCATTTCAGGAACTACGCACTTATTGACTGTAAACCACTGGCCTATAATAACGTACGCTGGACTTCATACTATTGATGAAAAAATGTAGACATTTGATTTTCGCCATTCTGGCGCTAACAGCAACGTGTGCGTCCGTGGAACTAATATTTTTGATAGCGAGTCTTACAAGATGCGCATACTTTCATGATAAAAATGTTCTAAATATTTCGTAATAAACACAAAATACACAAAAAAGTCTTATTCCACGATTTAGACCTAAATCGTGCCACCGGGGCTGCGGGTTGTTCGAAAGAGATACCGTGGCCCCTGGCACAGGCCACTGAAGGAACACGGGTGGGTTTTAGTCAGTAAAAGTCTGACACTCCCTTCTGCTCCGCCCAGAGCGGGAGGAGTCATTTGATGATTTACCACCAAGAAAAAAAAAAAAAAAAAAAAAGACCTAAATCGTCAGAGACGTATCAAAACAAAACGACGGCCATTTGCGGCAATGTGTCAATTTTAGTTCCTGAGACGCTCGAGCGGGGACACTTTGAATAGGCACAAAAAACAACTGTCATTTCGTATAGTATATTTAGTCCAACGTACTCGTATAATACAGGTCAGTGCTGTAAACCAAATGAATATGGGAACACCGCCATCTGCACACGACTGCAGGTTCAGGTTTATGAAAGAGTAAAAACAAAACTGTTTAAAAATAATAACTATACTTAATAAATAATAAAACCACACAGGCAGAGACCTCATCTCATACAGAGAAGGCACGAGCTCGAGCGATTTCAGACTTTTTCCTCGCGTTGTTTTCCTTCACCGATGTCAGTAAGTTTAGTTAGTTTAGAAAATTTCTTTATTAACATAAAACATAATAATACAAAGCTGTAGTTCTTACAAAATAAATTAACAGTTACACTAATATTATAAACAACACTACTAGAGGCTAGGGTCACCTTTATAAGTTATAATAGTGGTGGTTACAAACTTATTACAACATGAGGCATTTAATAATTTAGCCTAACATTAACAGTATTGCTATTCTGTAAAAATCTCACCGTTAAAACTCAGGTGAAGTGAGCTTAAAGTGAGCTGTCAAAAGTGTCATTCTCTAGCATCAGGTGAAATGAGAGTTCACTTCAAGCTCACTTCACCTAAGTTTTCACGGTGAGATTTTTACAGAATAGCACTAGTGATGAAATTATTGCGATGTCAGTAAGTAATGTTCAAGAAAAAATCAAAGGACAGAAAGTTCTGATCTTCAATGCATGTGTACTTACACATGAATATATTTACATTATATAAGCTAACATTTTAAATAATCATAGGGCATCAAAAAATTCGTCCGCATCGCTGTTAACAGGAACAGTGCCCAAAAGGCTGGCAGCATTGCCACGTTGTATGGCGATACTAATTCTTTGGCCAAGAAACAGGCCAGCCCTCTGGTCACGTGAAGAGTCGATTAACCGCTTGGCGATATCTCGAAAAAACCAAGTGGGCACTCAGACCCCATGGCCAAGTTATATGTTTCAACCCCAAACAGCTCGAACATATAAATCCCAATAAAAATAACTAGTCCGCCATCTTGGGTATGCCGCCATGTTGGATTTGGAATGACGTCATATAGTTAACCATGCATTGTTGTCCAAACTGAACGTGTATACAAAATTTCAGCTCAATCGGTTGAAGATATCTGCTTCAAAATGGAATTGCAAGAGTACAAATAATAATAATACATCGCAAGTTAAAAATAAAAGCTTATAAAAAGTCACATTGCCTGCCCCGATTTGAACCCACAACCTCGTTCATAAGAGACGAGGCAAAAGAGAATAAAAAAAAAAGTATCAGAAAATAATACCTACCTCGGAAAAACTAAATAGAAAAATATTGCATAGATTGCGTGAATAATGTGCCAACCACATAACTGCTACAAATTGAGTAAACCAATTGCTTGTTCAGTCTCTCAGAAAACAGACTGCTATCACCACTCCCCATTAGATACTGCACTATATATTATGAAGTATTTACATAAGTGAAGACATGCCAATACACTAGCTGCACGTGTAGTACATAGAAATGTTCTAGCTACTAACTAAGTGGCACTTAACTCAATGTATGCAGGTTGCGCCGGTGTGTCCCACACTAAAAGTGATCTATCGTTCTCACAGCATTACACACGTTACCATTTTTATGAACACGTGTTCCTGTACGGTGCTCTTTTAACTACAATTTAAATATAATTTTGTGCGGAAGTCGTGCTTTTAATGGATCGTTGTCTGAGAACAAGTTCATTTTACAAGAAACATACTAATATTATAAATAAGAAAGTACTTAACTGCCTGTCTGTCTGTTTTAAACCCCAAAACTGATCGTTCTGAAATTTCACAGATAGAATGTCTGAGACCTGGAGAATGAAACAGGCTACTTATCATCCTGGTTCTTAGATAAGTCTTGGGCAACATCTAGTGTTGTTATATCTATTCATTTTCATAATAAATCAAGCGCAAGTTCAATGTTTCGAGCGTGTGACAAATAAATGCGTCAGTTGTAGCCAACCTTTATTTCGGTCACAACTCACTGTATGCTGATTATGATAATATTGGACAAATAGTTATATTATTATTCATCACATCTTTGTAGCCCCCTTTCCCCAAAGAAAATCGGTATGAAACGACAAAACATTCATAAAAAGAGCATACAAATGCGGACATAAACGGTCAACCATATAAACATTTGACCACATTCCAGCAGAAAATAAGAATACAACCCACAAGATTAATACCAGCAATGAATTAGTCACAGGAAATTGCAGTTTCTTGTTTAGTAAATTCCTCAAGAAGGGTAGGCTAGGCCGGAACGTAATAAAAATTGCGTAATATGTACGTGGCCGCCTTATGAAGACGAAGTGAGCGTATTACGTATGTAGATATTAATATTGCCTGACTCCGTCTCCCCAGTGGGGGGCATTTAGTCATAAGTGGGCGATGCTTTGCATTACCTAACTTTTTTGTCACGTATGTAATATACAGTTCAGTCAAGATGATAATTTAGGATTGAAATTGTAACCATGGGAAATAAATACGGAAAAATGTATGGGACGTATTTAATACGTATCTTCTGTTGACGATTTTGTGTTACAGTAGGGTAGTTTAATAAAAATAAATTATTGATATGTACCTAACTGGGAGTGATATAGCCCCAAGGTTTCACCCGCATAAGTCTCGATCCCGTAGAAATATCGGGGTAAAAAGTATCCCATATATCCAGGTCATGGTCTAACCATGTGCTAAACATACAAATCCGTTCAGCCGTTAAAAATGAATCTTTTTTCTTAATAATATTAAGTTTACACTAGCATCTGCCCGCGACTTCATTCGGTGGGAGTCGTAAGACACCACAAAAAAACATTAAAAAATACAGCCAAGTATTTATTGAGTATATCCATAACAAACAAATATACAAAAAATCTAATATTTTCCATGTATAATATTAAGTTTAGATAAATATGCTTTTTCCTTTACTGCCAGTAATTTCCCAAACACACATACTACATTTTCAAACCAGACACAGACATGCTGCTAGGGTAGCATTAACGAGATCGATCGACGACATATCTGTCAATCCCGTATGACTGTTATTGACGCATCCATTCCTTTGCAATTACGGATTTGTTGGCTTACTGTGAACAAATTCGTCCTTTGGATAGCTTAGTAATTTAATTTCTCCAGAAAGTTATGAAGTAATCTGGCATCAAAAGATGAAGTTCAAATGGTATCGTGATCCAAAAGTTTCTGTAATGAATTTACAAGTACAGAGTCGCCCATTGAAAGGGTGACCTATAAGTGACTTTGTTATCAAGGTTGATAACTGACCCGTCTTATGTATCCAAAGTTGTTGTATATAATGTAAGGGTTTTGTTCCCTAGGGGATGGTATTCAGAGGTGTGTAGGCGTACACGCGCGGTCAGGAAACCGACCACAGGATTATTTTTGAACAACGTTTTCCGTATCAGTACCCGAGTAATAGCGGGTTTTGCATCACAATTACTCTTTCGCTTAGTAAATAACCGGTACCATAGACTATAAATGGAACAAAATGACAAACAAGGCCATAACATCAGCGACACAGTATTCTATTTAATCTAGGAAAATGTACTATGATCCATGCATGAGCGGGTTAGGTATATCAGTATCCGTTAGACAGTAGCTGAAACTTTTGTTTTTACAGCATATTTACCGTACCCCTCCCGCTCCCCTCTCCTATTCATAACAGAGTTTATGACATCTTGCTTTTATGAAAGTGCACTGAATTTTATTTTTTACGCTGGTACAAATACTGTAAGCCGGATTTATTACACGAAATATATAATTTAATTTCGAGCCATAAACGTAGATTTAATGTGATACTTTTGGAATGAAGGTCTTTAATGCTGCTTGAGGTTCCTACCTTTTCTACTTTTTACACTAGTAGAAATCAGCACGTAACGAAAAAGGTTACTGAAGCCTCTAGTGAAGTCAAAATAAAAATCAAAGATGCTGGGCTGCGCAAAATTTCATATTTTTTATCATGGGGTCGCTTTCATGGTTTTGCGAGGGTGCTAAACCCGAAAGTGAGGTTAAAAGGAAAATCCAAGACGGAGGCTGCGAAAATTTACAAATTTTATGCCATGGGTGTCACACACTTTCTTTCTATTATATACGAGCGTGTGTTCGTGCTAGTATCGCATAAGGAACTTCGTTCCACGCAGTTATATAATAAATTACTTTACAAGCTGATCTGAGCAACCGTATTAATTTGATCGTCTGTTCATGTTTTAAAGTAGACCGAAATTCGTAGTTACTAAATAATTTAAAGTAGTACTGAACCTTTGAGGAATTTCTAGATAGCCAATTTCTATCACCTGTTGAAGTCAATCCTGAAATCTTTATTGATAAGGTACGTAGATACCTAAATGGTTAGCTATGTGCAGAAATTGCTGTTGCTGTTGCAAGTATGTATGGCCTGCCAATCACATTGGCATGTTCCTTTCGTAACTTTGCCAATATCGAAGCGTAATATTCATATTCATAGCTAATAAAAGGTACTTTTTCGTCCTAGGTATAAAAGTATCTAGCCCCACAGCATATGGCAACTTTTTGCGGCAATACAATCACAAAAAAGCTACGATAGTACCTACCGTAAATAATATTCCCCCTGGCCTAATGCTTTTAGCTAAAATTGCCTTGCCTTACTGGATGTACTGTGTAGTTATCAGAACCGGAAATTAGTCCTTTAATGTCCTTATTATTTTGCACAGAGGCTCCAACAATGTGGGCTAGGTCTTTATCCAATCATGGCATGAAATAGGCTTAAACAGACCGCATAAATGATAATCATAATGCCATATTAAAACGATCCGAGACAAAGGACAATTAATCAGAGGATACAATAGGATAGTTAATTAAGGTATGTACACATCAGCGTATATAATGCAATCAAATTGGCAGTGAACAATCGGCCTAATCTTTCGCCTGACTGGGGTCTTAATCTAAATCAATGACCACATAACCACACCCTGGCTAGTTACGAGCAAATTATGAGCGTACTTACCTCGACTGTACGTAACAACGTCGTATGTATGTATTGTTTACTACTATTTAGACAAGGAGAGAGTGGTGGCCCTGTCGTGATGGCCGCGACTTACGAGTACGTGGGTTCAAAGCCAAGCAAGCACTTTACTTTGTGAAAATTATTTCATCACCACTGCTCTCAAAACGGTGAAGATGTAGCGGTTTCTTCAACGCCTCATGCGAACAACGCGTCATTAAAAAGCCACAAAGGAAAACATCGTGTGGAAACCGCCATGTCCTAGAACCAAACATTTTAAGACATGTCCGCTAAACCGCACTGGGTCCGCGTGGTGGATTACAGCCCACTCCTTTTCACCGAGAAGAGACCTGTGTCCCAGTAGTGGGTACTTTATAGAAAATTTCTTTTTGCATTTGATAGCCCAGTTCTTGAAGAAGACTATAAACACACACATTGATTACACAATCATCGATGTGGATTATACATCGCGCTATAACCCTAAGGCGCCGATCAAAAACAAAAAAAAGTCAGAAAGAACGCTAAGTGAAAACGAAGTGATAGCGCGGGCAGGCGATGCGATGCGACGCGGTGGGTCGGGGAACATGAAATTTCACGCGGACAAAGTCTTAGGCAGAAACTAGTAATTAATAATAACAAGCTCTTGTAAGCATGCCACTGCAGGATTTACACCCACATCAAAATCTCTGGTTCACAACCAACAACATTGTATTTCTTCATTGAAGTTCCTAAAATAACAACAATGTTATCCAGCAAAACTCAAATTGCAAAGTAGCTTAACGGGAAAAATATTGGACTTCATGCTATCGAATTAAAATAAATAAAATTATCATTGGAACAAACATAGAGACCGGAGGACTAGCAAAAAGAGAATTGTTTTTCAAACTTGAGCTGTAACAAAAGAAATAAGGGTAGTTCGATACGTTCCGGGAGGCGTAGGTAGACTATTTTTTTCTTTCTATCTCTATGATATGTATCTGCATTTGTAAAGTTTCTCGCTTCCTTCATCCGTTGTTTGTTGTTATTGACTTTGCAAGGTGTGTATGAAATACAGTGGAACAGTCTTTTCTATTTTCTGTGAAAACAGTTTTTTAGAATTTTTTTTCTGAAAATCTGCCTATTTTGTTCCCACTGCTGGGACATAGGCTTCCTCTCTGTGAGAGTGAGTGGGTCAACCACGCGGGCCCAGTGCGGGGGGTTGGATGTCACATGTCTTCGATTTTTTTTGGTTCTAGGACATGTTGGTTTCCTCACGATGTTTTCCGTCACCGTTTTGTGAGCAGTGAAGTGTGACTCAATAGTCATTTAATAGTAACTTTCATTTTCTTTTGAACTGCACCATAAATGCTTTCAATAAATATTGTTCCATTCGTGGTATTAGTGCATGTACATGTGAAAAATGTTTTGGTTATGCATACATAAAAAAAGTGGTAACAGTCCAAAATCCGCTACGAAGTTTTTCACGAAATAAACAAATAATATAATACATTACATACAAATAAAATTGAATATCAAAATAACAGCTTTTGTAATATCAAAATAACAGCTTTTAACTAAATGCATATGACAGTATATAAGTACGCAACTTATAACGAAAAATATTTTTTTTTGTCTGTATGTTTGTTCCGGCTAACCTACGAAACTTTTCACTGGCAGATAGCTGACGTTATGGAGTAATATATAGGCTACATATTATAGGTTTTTGTCCCAGTAGCACGTTCCCGTGTGATAATTTCCGACACCCACGCGGGCGAAGCCGCGAGCAGAAGATAGTCTTCAATATACTCTTCAATAAGGTTGCACTTTCCATAGTGCAGGTAAGAGCACTCAAAACTTACAGTATTTTCTCCTTAATATTCGAAGTATGGACTATCGTTATTACGACGATTTGAAAAATATAAATAGGTACCTACTACATAATATTCATCGTTCGTTTATCCGACTGTAGTTAAGTGGCTGCAATATGTTATATTTGTTAAAAGTACCTTGTTATAGCTTGTTCAGATTATTGTGTACAACCCTACCTTTTATCAACAGGGTAAACAAACACGTCTCAAATTATGCGTCCGCAGAATTATCCTTTTTGTTAAACCTTTGTTACACGATCAATAACTCAGAAGTTTAATTTTGCAAAATATTTCCAAACAATATACATATTTCTATGAAACTGTATCATAAATTGCCATCATAACAGCTCAAATATTCGTGTGCGAATACAACACAATAGAATAAATGAGCCACCTAATATTCACGTACCCATTACGCTCGATAGACAGATTGGCCGCATTATAATCCTACACACGCTGCACAAGCATACAGTTTGTAATTCGTCACCGAGATCTACAACGGCGTATCACACTCGTATCATACTCGTCTCTTTTATCTATTGTTCGCTTTACAACTTTTATCCAGACTATTATTATTCGTCCAACGAACACCTAAAGGGTCTGCAAAATCTCGGCCACTAACGACCAAAAGTTGAACTACTGTTTGAAGTCGGCATTCGTCGAAGGGGGCCAAAGCTGTTAAACACCAACCCTCACGTACACAAAGAAGATTTGTGCCGTTATATCTACGTTGTTGGTGTAATGCTTCATTTTCAGGATTAATCTTCATAATTACGGCAATTCCCTGTAATGAGAGTCACACGCGTCCTGCTAATATGACTCCTTACCTTTATACGAGTGACTATGTTCATAATATTTTCTCTTATATCTTAGAAGTTGAGATAAGTTTACTTACAGCTAACTGTGTATCTTTGTTTATGCGGGCAACTTGAGCGAAACTTATATTATCTTAGTACCTTGACTTGACGTGACTTTAGACGTATCTACTGAAGCAGTAAAAAAGTCGTATCTGCTACAATCTATAGCTGGCGTTATGAGTGTAATCTGTGTTTGCTAACATAGACACAACTCGTATTAAATGGCGTGCAACGTCCTTAATTCTGACAAAGTTCCACGTGAGTAACAAGCTTGTTTATGATTCACAGTTAGTTGTAAAGGCATCGTTTACAGTTTATGGAGGAGTGAATAAGTAGAACGTTGAAGTGTAGGTCGTGCCAAACGGACTAATAGTTGCACTAACCAGAGTAGTATAATACGTAAAGTGTACGACATAGATCACGGAATTACTAACGTATTAGATTTGAAGAACGTTGTGTTTGTTGTTCTATGCAAGTATCGTGGTAAGGTTTTGCTATCCATCAGCTGTTGCAACTAGTAGCAGCTGTTTTGAAATCTATACTGCATGGGAAATCCTGAAACTATTGGAAAATATTTTCCGTGTAAAACTCTCGGATTAAGTTTTGGGAGAGAATATTCGAGTGTTTTTTATGCACTTGTTTTATTGTGTAAATTTACTCTTGTGTACCTGACCTGTGTAATCAACATTCGCGTTTTTGATAGTGAAACAAAAAAAATACATACCTAACCTATATCTATAATGTTCCCACTACTGGGGCACAGGCTTCTTCAAGAGGGAGTGGGCTATGATCTACCACGCGGGCCCATTACGGGTTAGTAGATGTCACATGTTTTCCAATGTTTGGTTTTAAGACATGCCGATGTCCTCACGATGTTTTTCTTCACCGTTTTAAGAGCAATGGTGATGAAATTATTTACACAAAGTAAAGCGCTTGGGTTCAAACCCACACCTAAAATTCGTAAATCGGGGCCGTTTCCACTGGGCCACTGCTCACCGCTGCTTTTTTACTGCAAGAAGTTACAATTAATTCTGAAGCAGTACTAAACCGCAAAACAGAAAATTACAACTAGTAACTATCCTTTTTTTTTTTTTTTTTTTTTCTGGGTGGGAAATCATCAAATGACTCCTCCCGCTCTGGGCGGAGCAGAAGGGAGTGTCAGACTTTTACTGACTAAAACCCACCCGTGTTCCTTCAGTTGCCTGTGCCAGGGGCCACGGTATCTCTTTCGAACAACCCGCAGCCCCGGCGGCATCGGCCCTAGCGGACCCCGTCAGTTCGTGCTGACAGCTCTTTGAGGCGCGCGTGGAACACAACGCGCCGTCGACCCGGGCCTGGTCCGCCCGCAAGCCCGCGCCTACGGTGGCCGGGAGTCGGCTGTTGACTCCCGTCCAGGGCGTCTCCTGCGGCGGCTAGGAGCGCGAGGGTGCAGCGATTGCAACTAGTAACTATCCTCATATACATTTTAACGAGTTTAAGTCCGTTCTCCATGTATAAAATTAACTAGACGTGTTTGCTATGAAAATGTCATGGCAATCTTTTTATAGTTACGTAGAACGTCGTATCTGGCGCGGACAGGAGTGTCGCCTCATACATAATTAATACAGCCGGTCAAAATAAGCAATTTGGACACAGTTGCACTGGTTTGTGGCAAGCTTTGCTTTAATGCAGCACATTATACGTACTTACTAGTGTATTGGGTTAAGCTTTTCTGGTTAGGTGTAATCTAAGCGGTTTTAGAGCACTTTTTACACGGGATCCTGCCGTTTTGCCGAAAAGATTTTGCCAAAATTTCACTACCCAAACAAATTTTAGCAACCTTTTTGTATACCAATGCAATGTTTGGAATAATTTTAGTACGTACATTTTCATTTGGTCAAATTTTTACTTGGCTGAATATTATCAAGGATAATGTCATTTAGGCATTTGGTCTTTGATCAAATGATTTATTACAGCAAACAATCTTTAGGCAAATAATATAATGGCAAAAATATTTTTTTTTAGGAATTATATAATTAAAAAATGCAATTTTAATTTAATATAATCATTTACTTAAAACTGGGTCGTGGAGGTCAGATAGGCAGTCGCCCCATGTAAAATACTGGTATTCAGCTGCATCCGGTTAGACTGGAAGCCGACCCCAACATAATTGGGAAAAGGCTAGGTAGATGATGATGATTTACTTAATACAAATAAGGAAAAAAAGAGATTATTGTTAGCAGGCTATCAAGAACCAAACTAGTTTGACGAGGTTAGTTTAAAAAAAATGGTTAGGTTAGGTTAAAACTGTGACCTACGCACGAGCCAAGCAAGTGAAGCGAGCGGTGCCGCGGCAGCGGCCGGCGAGTGCTAGAAACGACTAGATTATATGTATAGAAAAAAAATATGGAAAAAAACAGGCTACCCGAGACTGAACTAGTTAGACTATAACAATTGACTGAATAGAATTGGTATATTGAAAACTGACGATACTAAATATTTGGCAAATTTTATTTTACGTAAAATGAGTTATTCCAACTGAAATATTTGACTACATAAAAATTGGTAAAAGTACTAGTTGGTAAACAAGTCATTGTCTAAACGTTGACTTGCCAAACATTAGGTTTGCGTTCCGATTATTTGTGAATAGATTTTTTGCTAAGTAATAATTTGGCAAATGAAATTATACGGAAAATTTTTTGGGAAGTGATTATTTGGCAATTTCTTTTCGATGAAATTTTACACACAATCACTGTCCATTCCATGGTTGCCTGGAAGAGATCGCAGAAAGCGATAAGGCCACCCATTGTATGTTTGGTAGTGAAAATTGTATTTTTGTCATATATTTTTTGGTGTACTATAAAGCATAAATAAATAAATTTTAGATTTTTTGGGTTGGCTGCCTCAAAAGAAAAAAACGGAACCCTTATAGGATCACTTCGGTGTCCGTCTGTCTGTCTGTCAGTCTGTCAAGACCCTTTTTCTCAGGAACGCGTGCAGGTATCAAGTTGAAATTAATATCCAATATGAAAGCCTATAATGGTCCCTTGGAGCTCTAAAAATCATGGTTCTAAGTCAACGCAATAAAAAAATACGGCCATTTATGCAACATATTTTGATACTCGCAAATAAATCAAAATTCCTTTTGATGAATGAAATTTGGCAAGAAGCAAGGTCTCACAGCACAAGTAAAGGAAAGTCCGAAAGTCGTTAATTTGTATCTTTACCACATAAATGATAAAATGATAAATTATTTTATTTTGTAAGTAGGTTTGTACAAACACTTTTACACGTCAATCATATTTAAAACTATAAATAAATAAATAAATAAATATTCCACAACTATCACACAACGCCATCTAGTCCCAAGCTAAGCAGAGCTTGTGTTATGGGTACTAGACAACTGATAAACATACTTATATATTTCTAAATACATAAATATTATAGATAAATTACACCCAGACACAGAACAAATGATTGTGCTCATTACACAAACATTTGTCCTGGGTGGGAATCGAACCCACAACCTCCGGCATAGCAGTCAGGGTCTCTAACCACTAGACCAACAGGCCTGTCAGAAACTAGATGAGGTCGGCGTTTCCTATCTAACTAGTCTGAGAAGAAAGGCCGAAACAAACCCATAGGTCACAGTCTCTTTTAAAGTCCAGACATAATCCTGGTCAGATCATATTATGAACCAATTTAATTAAAGATTTTTTCATTAAAAAACGTACATTTGCATTTAGAGAATTGACCGTGATGTATATCGATGTATGTTTTTCAACTAGATACAATGTTAAGTTTGTTTTTGGCATAAATTCATCCGAACTACGGAACCTTTCACTGTGCGAGGTGCGACACACACTTAGCCGTTTTTTTTTATTGAAGTTCACCAATAGAACACTCTTGTTAACATAGTTTTCAAAGTAAAGTGTCTGGGTAGATTGGTAGGTACCTTCAGCAAAACTGCAGCAGCAGCGATACCTTAACAAGTCTGCATGTCCATATCTTTTAATATTTCTACACCAGCAATGGTAGTATGTGTGAAACAATGTTTAACGTTAGACCTCAATGTACCATAATACTGAGAAATAAATAAATTAATAAGAACCTTCTTAGTTTTTTATTAACCGTAAACCAATCAACTACCAAAGAAACGAAAATGCACCTCCACCTTTTCCACTGATTAAAAACTTGAAAGTTTTTTATTCGCCAAGATTTGCCGTTTGACGTTTCTCAACGCAAACGAAGCGAATTCGAGTTCAAGATAATTAATACCTGTAAGTCGAAAAGATGAGAACGAAGCAAAAATAAAATGGTCCATAGGGACGGGAGACGTCGTGAGAGGTAAACTAGTAAAAAAGTAGCTTCACTCGTCGACGGAGCCTTTGTATTAACTGAAACCAAAAGGCCTGTACCTTTTTTTGAGTGTAAACAAAGTACTAGTCACGGGAAAGATAGAGTTTGTTTGTAATCAGGTGGCCTGTAATTAGCATTTTGTATTCTTTGTGAAAGATGTTTCCCCTAAATACTAGTAAAAAAAAAAAAACATTTTTTTTTACATCGATTAATAGGCATATCCTGTCCAAGGGCTGCTATTTGGGCAATATACAGATATAGACAATACTGAACGTGTATTTTATAGCAACATTTTGCACAGACACGTACATACCCTTCAGTGAGCCTGGAGAGGATACTGAGAAAATATACCTGCCTGGGATACCGTAACGTGCTCGGCCAACTCTATGTAAACAGATAATTAAAGGTGTACCCTACTGTGAATAATAAACCGTCAGTATAAAGAATAAAACAGATATATCGTATCTTGTCTATAACTATGTTTCCATGTCTGATGTTTTTCTTCTAATCTTGTCATATAAAATAACTTGAGATACCGTATGTAGTTCGAAACACCCCCGTAATGATGTAAATTGACTATTTTCGAACATACTTAACCTCATTCATCAAATCCTTTATCGTGACGACAACTCATATTATGTGGAACATTATGTAGATTTATTAACCAAATGAGATCCGTTGAATAATAAACTAATGTAGCCTCTGCATGTGTTGAGTGTAAGCAAACACCTTTGGCCTTAGCCTTTTTTCTGTCAGGTACAACACACCGTACTCCCCTACATTTATGTACTCTAGCTTCGTGACAGTCGGGTCGCGATAATTATTCAATAAAAGGCATCATTAGTCAGGGCTGTCCAAACGTCACCAAGTCGGCATTGTGAATGACTAATGCGGCAATGTTCCAACCATTTGCGTCGAATCTCTTATTGCCTACTTTTTACCTGGTGTCGTCAAATCATTATTCACTCTATTGTATAACTGTAGCGTTGTCTGTTCTACTAAAATTTGTTATTAGTCTGATTTGTTTGGTTATCGTTTGTTTATTCAATGTCTGTTATGGTTTTTGATCGAGTTGATTATGTTCGTGCGATGATGAATTTAGTGGCTAACGTAGCTATTATTAATAGTTTCATATTTGAATTTTCGAATCGGGCCGGGTAAATATGCGCACTCTCTTCAATGTATTCTCATACATATTAGCAATCCAATTATGGGTATTTGAGATGGATTTATGCAGCCAGCCCTGTATTTATAGCTGCGAAGCCGACACGACTACACGCAAATGAGCTTTGGGATTGATATCTCAATCAGTAAACCACAAAACTTAAATAAACGTAATATCGTACATGCCTGTAAATTAACTTCTAAATAACTTAACAAGCTTGTAAGTGAAACTAAAGCTGACGACCAAACTTACATAATCTGGACAAGGCTGTAGCCTAACAAACTTCAAATTTAATGTGCAGTCCTAGATTAAATAATCCCCTATGCAAGAGGTCTATGTAGAACTTGCTGTGTGAGTTGAGTTTGAGTATTTACACTACACTGACTTCTGAGTTTCTCAATATCACTGGAACAATGTAGTAATCTTTTCGTCCAGACACAGGAACATTTAACCAAAAGTTAAGCTATTGTGGAAATCCTTTTCAATTACCGAAATTATGCCTAAGTTTATAGTTTGCGTGACTGTGTAAACCCTTTGTCGACGACTCTTCATTACAACCAAGGTTTAAAAAGCTGACAAATTCATTTTCAGTGTCCTAAATAAAACTGGAAAAAAACAAAATATCAATAAGAAGATCTTTAATTAATTTTCCCATTCAAGATCCTCAAAAAAAGAACAGCTTTAAAAGGTCCCAACATTCATATATAAACAGAAAATGAAACCATTAAACGGAGGACACTTCATAAAAAAAACAAAAAGCCTTATTTCATTATTTGGCATCTCTCGGCAAATTTTCAGAGAATATTTCGCAGACAATAAAATTTTGATCAAAAAGTAAAAGAAACCTGTAACACGGACTGCGACAGAGGAATTACAAATTCATTAAAAAAGTTTCAGCGGATTTGGTCGGAACCCTTTTCCTCTGTGTACAATAGAGGCAATTGGAGTAGAATGTTTATACCTTTGCAGTAACTGTTTGTACATTTATAAAGGTTATCGCGGACGATTA
The DNA here is from genome assembly GCA_947507525.1 of Apamea epomidion. Lineage (NCBI taxonomy): Eukaryota > Metazoa > Arthropoda > Insecta > Lepidoptera > Noctuidae > Apamea > Apamea epomidion. The sequence continues at coordinate 11,895,417 of OX382231.1, forward strand.
CAACCTCCAGCTTATGTGGAATTTCGGGTTACACGAGTATAATTAGGTAGACCGTACATTACTTTATGTGATTGGACAATCATTTTCAATTTTTAAAACAGACTGCTGCATGTGCCGAAAAACTCAAACGGCGCAAATATATCAACCTTATTGGAGCCATAGTTCTATCTGTTTTGGGTTTAAACTCTAGGGCCTTGGGGTCCGAGGGTCATCGAGTTCACCTAGTTTTTCGGGACATCACCAAGCGGTTGGTAAACTCAGCAAGTTTTCGGCTAAAGAATCAGCATTATCATTCAACGTGGCAGGGTTTTGGGCGCTTTTCCCGTTGACAGCGATATGGAAGAAATTTTTGATGCCCTAAACTCGTAATAATTCCTTTCCCCCTTTTGATACATGTAGATACACATCATTATTTTAAGTCTATTAGATTGTAAGTTATGTATACAGGCTCACATTAAATTAGCTAGTGGAACTCCGCAGACGTTATGTGTATCGATATCTAAACATGATAAAACAAAAAAAATATTAATTTAATTTTTTTTTTGGTGGGGTCGTCGACCGAAATTAATGTATTCACTTGAAATATCAGTTTACATAATCAGTGTGTGTAAAGTTCACAGACGTGATTTGTATCGAGATAGAAAAACGATAAAAAAAATGCTCAAATCATACTTAAAGTAACAACACTACCAGCAACTACCTACCCCTAAAAAGAAACATTAAGTCTTGTTCGTTTTAATTTAATCGTGTTTAGATATCGTATACCCATCACGCTTGCAGAGTTTCGCTAGCTAATTTAATTTGACCCTGTAAATTTTGAAAACCTAATATCAATGCCGTTTACTATTTTTTCAACCTCGAATTGGCGCTTGAATCCATAGGTTCAGAGTATGCACATTGCGTCATCATGGGCGATTTCAACACCGACCATAATCAATCAATCACTCTTTATTTGTAAACATAGGTTACAACAGTACAGATGTTACAGTCAGATATACATATTATAGTTTCTCTATGCTTTGCCATTTGGCTTACAAATATTCATTTAAAAAAGGCTTTTGCCATTCAAGTGAATAAATTAGCTATATACGAGTAGGTATGTACTAGTATTATAAAAAGGTAAAAGTTTAATTAGTAATGACAATATCAATTTTAATAAAATGCATTAGGTAATGTCAATTTTTAATGAAATAGGATAATGTCAATAACAAATAGTTATGATGTCAATAAGTTACTGCTAAGAAAAATGCTTAAAATTGATATTGGCCACAGTGCTGTGAGAGTTGCCATGCTTTTATAGTCAAGTTACGAGTATACAAATATGTTATGTCAAAGAACTGTCATCAAAGTAGTCGCTGAGACAATAGTAACATTTTTGTATTTTTGACCTTGCCCATCACACTCCCCGATCCCGTAAACTCTTTCACATCATTGAGTCCGTTAGTCGCCCTATCCTTTCACTGCAACCTACCCATTTTAATATCTCAGGCGATGACACTTGGCTCGACTTAGTCCTCACCTCCGCACCCTCCCTTGTTTCCGCTCATGGTCAGTGTCCCACGCCTGGATTTTCCCATCATGACCTCATTTTCCTCTCATATGTCCTAAAACCACCTAAACCTCTCCAAAAAGTTCTGCATATGCGATGTTTTGCGCGCATGGACGTTGAAAGGCTTCGTCAGGATGCGTCAGACCTCAATTGGGAACACCTGGCAGCGGCGACAGCTGTAGACGAAAAACTGCGCATTTTCGATCAGGCGGTCCTTGCTCTCTACGACAAACACGCTCCTGTTAAACAGATAAAACTTCGGCGTCCTCCTGCTCCTTGGATGACGACAGGGGTACGAATGGCGATGAGGCGCAGGGATCGGGCCTTTCGTAAATTTAAAAAGGATCACAGTGAAGAAAACCGAAGCTTTTTCAAAACTGCTAGGAATCGGTGTAATCAGATGATACGCAACGCTAAACGCCGCCATATTCTCGAGAACATATCTTCTTCTTCATCTGCTGATATCTGGAAGTTCCTTGGTGAGTACCAAGGAACTTCCAGATATCAGCAGATGAAGTGGCAGACCACGGTGTGTGGATTTTCCTAATACAATAGGTCTTAATGATATCAACCGTGATATCAACTTTACAACCACTTGTCATTTGGATTCCCAAATGTTGTCCCAGACGGTTGATTTCATCACTGGCCTAGTGAGTCCCATCATAGAACCATTTCATTTCTGTCCAGTGACCTTGGCCGAAATTAAAAAGATCATCCTGTCCATAAAATCCAAGGCTGTGGGCTATGATGGCATCAGTCGTAGTATGGTGGTTTGGATCCTTGATAGCCTTCTCCCTCCGATTACCCACATCATTAACTTTTCTATTGATTCCGGACAATTCCCATCCCTTTGGCGTATGGCCTATGTCCGCCCACTCCCTGAAATTTCAAATCCCTTCCTACCGGGAAGAAAAATGGGTCGAAAATGACTGATTTTCGACCCATTTCCATTCTACCATTCCTGTCTAAAGTGCTCGAGGCCTGCGTGCATAAGCAGTTTACAGGGTTTGTTCATCGGAAACTTTCTGCCCGCTAAGACGAAGACCATGCTTGTGCAGACTTTGATTTTCCCTATAATCGACTATGGTGACGTGTGCTACTTTGACTTGAATGCGGCTTTGCTGGATAAGCTCGCCAGATTGCTCAACAATGGTATCCGGTTCATCTTCAACCTCAAGAAATATGACCATGTGTCGAGCTATAGGTCTGAGCTCAAATGGATGTCCATTCGCCAAAGAAGAAATTTGCGCGCTTTGACCACGCTTTTCTTCCTTCTCAACTCTCCCACTCCTCCTTCTTATCTCGTATCTCACTTCCAATATCTATGTTCTTCACACGTTAAGAATCTGCGTTATTCTAACAATCTTCTCTTACTCTATCTTTTTCATACGTCTGATTTTGTTCATTCTTCTTTCATATTCAGTCAGTCCATTCTTCTTTGGAATGCGTTTCCTCTTGATATCAGAACGGCCACCAGTCGGTATGCATTTAAGCGGAAATTGAAGAGTTATTTACAAAACAAATTTTCAAAAAAATAGCGTAGTCATCTCAACACCTCTATCCCTTGATTTTGTATATAGATATATATATATATATATATTATAAGTATATATTATAGTAATAGTATGTATGTGTATATAACCTATTTATGTATTTGTGTACCTAGTTTTAAGAGTTTTTTTTATCATTGTCCCTCTCAACCAAAGCACCTGCCATCTAATCTCTTCACCACCCTTGGTTTACTGGTAAAGAGTTTAAATAAATAAATGCCTGTCGTGGGAACTGACCACTACACGAAGAAGGTGGTAACAAATACATTTATTAAAATAATGCTCGAACAACAGTAACAAGAAACTCAGCAGTTTGTCACGAACTAAATTATTTGCGCATGATTTAGTACTACACGTAGTACACATTAAAATGTACTCGTGTTTACTGGTCTGGATAATTAATTACATTAAACAGGTTTTAGTTCATAATTATTAATTTATATTGATTTGGTTCACAGGAAGGGAAATGAGCAATGATTTCCTAAAATTGGTTGCATCTATATTAACTTAGAGGACATTATAATATATTCTGTAATTTGTATGGCTTTTGGAAATGATTCTAGACTTGTAAATTACGAAAAGCTACAAAAAAAGATACTCCGAACCATCAGCTTCAAAATTGTCATCATCTGACTACCCTTTTCCCAACTATGTTGGGGTCAGCTTCCAGTCTAACCAGATCCAGTTGAATACCAGTATTTTACATGAAGCGACTGCCTATCCGACCTCCACAACCCGTTACTGGGTAATACGATACCCTTTGGTAAGACTGGTTGTCCCAGTTTTCTTCAAAATTGTATAGTGAAAAAATTTACCTATTATCAAAATACCTGGAAGTGCAACGAAAGTAACAAGTTAAGAGGATTCACAACGTCAATGCTGTTTCTTTCCTTTGTACCCTACTTTAAGATATTTTTTTAATTTATATTAAATTTATTTTTTTGTTCCGTGTTCTGGACATAATCGCAGGATTGACTTCCAGACGGCATTGTAGACGTAAGGACAGCCTTACTTATTCAAAATGATACTATTACTATGCTACTTAGGCTGGATTCAATAGGACATTGTATCATTAACGTTAATACTTTTAATTTAATAAAAAACAAACAATGGTAACTTAAAATCACAAAACTCTCTCTACAAATTGTTAGAGCGTTTATTTTACTTACATATTAATCCTGCCCACTACGGAAGATTCGTGTAAGGGTGAAATGGGGTGAAATTCGAAAGAACCGCTTCGGGCAGTTGTCTTGGTTCATGCGGATGTATTTGAAAGATAAAGAACTCTTTTGCAAAATTTTATTCTCTATTCCTCTTTTGTATCGTAGAAAAGATGTATTTTAGAAAGCTATGCAAAAGTAATTTTCAATAGCTTGAAATCTGAATCTGTTTCTCTTCCTCAGGTACGTTTTAGGTAAGTTCCAGTTTGACTAAGATGTCACTAAAAATCAGTACCTAAAGACAGAACGACTAAAACATCTGGTCATAATAACTTTGGGTACCCACATTCCAAGTTAAGTTTGAATCAGTACTCAACCTTTAAGCTTCTGACACCCTACTCGTAATAGTACCTAATGTATGACGAATGGGACTTTTCACTTGTATTCGAGGTTTCAATTTGTAAAGAACTCTGACCCACTTATAGCTGCCTTTCCATTGAAGTAGAGTTAATTCTTTTGGTTTACGTTTCACAAGCTTTGCTTCTACTTTCCAAGCCATTCGACTTCGATGGGCAGGCTAACTTACGTTAAACGCAGCTTAACCCCGCAACAGATAATCTTACAAAAGGACGTAATGCCATTATTACCCGGGTTAACACTTAGGTGTAAAACGTGTTGCGTTTACTGTTTTCGTGTATCGTTTATAAAAGACCAATTGTGTACAAAACTTGTTACAAAAGAAATAAATAAAGGTGAACAAAATGATTAACATACGTATATGACGGAGAAGGTTGTGTCTCTCGTTGTCATGAGGAATATTTTAAATACTGTGGCCTTACTATGGGTAGTGTTGGTTATTGCACAATATAAAAACGGTTTGCAGTACAAATCAGATTATAATGTACGAACAAGTTAGTCACACTAGCGAATCACACACTGTAGGCACACAATTCAACGATACGTAACGCGAGACAGTTTCTGAGCACACGTTGTCCGTACGATGTCCAATGGTCCAGAGAGCACTGCTCCACACCGCTCTTGTAGCTGTAGCTCTCCTCCACCCCCATGAACACAGGGTGGACTCTGTCTAGCGCCACCAGATGGCGCTGGCGTTCCGAATAGCCAAACGAATGACTCCGACATACATATCTAAAACAACGTCAATACATGAATGATGCATGTATTAGCCGACATTTTTAACAAGTCTTTTACAAGACTCTTTAAATAATAATCCACGATTGTCTCACTCAAATAAGGTAGTAGGTACAAATAATTTTGTCGCGCGTCACAGCCTGAATCGGAAAATTTCATATCGAAGTTTATTACAACTTCGCGCTCTTATGGGACGGTGGACAGGGAAGGCTCCGCCTGTCTTGTTTTTACCTCTAACTACTTTGTTCTAATAAATATTGTTACGATCTATTGGGATGAGGAAAAACATAACATAAAATCACATGCCGGGAATCCCCGAAGGTTTGTTTTTTAAAGCAGAGGTGTCCTTATTGTACATCCACATTTCGCCAGTTATGTTTAAGTCCCATGTAATAGGGGGGAGCCTATTACCATCAACCGGGCAAAGATCCAGACTCAGGGCTGCTACCAAAAAATTCCTGGTACAAAAACCCAATTACACTTTTCCCGACCCGGGAATTGAACCCAGTACCTCATGCTCAGCGATAGCGCTTGCGACCACTTGACCAACGAGGCAGCATTTGATGAAAAACTTCAATTAAATCATTTATTTTGTATGCCCGCTTGATGATTAGTGGCACCGCTGCCTGTGCACATCTGCATTAGCAGAAGCATCGCCGATGTGTTGCCACCTCAAAATAATATTTGGAAGCCTCATATAAATAAGCCCAAAGTGGGTGTTTGAGAGGAGTGGTCCAGTGGTAACGGCTGTGACTTGAGTTGTAGGTAGTTCGAACCCTGACAGGCGCTTTACTTTGAATAAATTATTTCATCACCACTGCAATCAAAACGGTGAGGGAAAACATCGTGAAGAAACCAGCATGTCTTAGAACCAAAAACTCGAAGACATGTGACATCTACCAACCCGCACTGGGCCCGCGTGGCGGATTATGGCCCATTCCCTTCGCATTCTAACAGAGAGGAGGCCTGTGTCCCAGCAGTGGGAACATTATAGGCCGATTATGGGTGTCTTCAGCACAATATATGAATTAGCATCGGAAAATTTGTCTTCACTACGTCTATGGTCTATATGATTCTAAGATCCTCTTGTGTCCTGGGGGCTATTCATTTAAAACTGACAGGCGCCAATCCGATTTTGTATATTTGTTTCACACATTTTCTGCTTTGTTGAACAGCACCTGTCATGAATATGTAAAATTTGTCATATTTGGACATATATCTAGAAGTGTCTGATATAATAAATATGGCCTTGGAAGCCGCCTGTTCCGGTTGACATAAAGTCTGAAAGTCTGACAGCAGCTGGTCTGTCCTTAGAAACCCGATAGCTGAGCAATTTAGCTGTAAAGGTCAAGCAGCAGTCGCTCCACGCAAAATATTAATATTCAGTCGCATCTGGTTAGACTGGAAACTGACCCCAATAGTTAGGAAAAGGCTAGGCAGTTGACAACTTAGTTAGATTGTTTGACTTCCCCATTTCAAAATTAATGCTCGACTTAGTCCGTTAATTCTAATAGATTGATAGCAATCATTTTGCTGTACCAACAAGGATCCTAATATTAATATCAGTACTAAACTTCTCCAATCGTTGTTTGACTAGTGAAATCTAGAGCTGCCATAATAATTACTCGATACTGAGCGCATCTCGAATCACCCGACTAATTCGGTCTTGAGGAAGGTCCCGGGATCGATCTCCTTTATGTGCTATCATTTGTTGTTCTAATTTAGGAACCATAAAACGGAGATTAATTTGCATAATACTTTCATATGAATGATACCTATGATACTGATTAACGATACAATACTGTTATTCAGCTGCATCCGGTTAACCTGGAAGCCGACCCCAACATAGTCAAAAAGGTCTAGGCAGATGATGAAATGATGACCTAGCAGCGCCTCGCGGTTTCACCCGCATAAGTTTCGATCCCGTGAGAATATTGGGATAAAAAGTTTTTATTATATATATTTTTTAATTCTCGTTATAATCTATGTGTGTGCCAAATTTCATACGAATCCGTGTAGTAGATTTTGCGCGAAAGAGTAACAAACTTCCATCCATTCCTCCTCAGAAACTTTTGCGTTAATGAGATGATTATTAATAGGATAGGATGAACGACACAAAAAGAAAGTGAGTGGGTCTTAAGACAAATTATAAGTGTGTGATACGTTTACATTTGATTACACTAACCTCATACTTCGACAAAGTTAATTAGCGAAATCATCCGATAGAGAATAATTATTTCAAACAACGGATCTTCCATAGATGCTACGGCGTAGCAGCTTGCTGACGTCATGGCTACGAGAGCGTAGCACATATACTGAACCATCGTTGCTGAGACGAATAATATTTTGACTAAGGTAATTTTATGTCTGGAACGAGTGATTAAAATTAGCTAGCAAACTCATACTTGAACTTAAATATGAATTATGGCCGTCGAAAATCCAGACGTTTAAAACAAAGACGTCTCGTGTATTGTCAACGGTCCCAGTTTCCACACGTTCATATTGTTCACAAACTAACACAGAGAGAATAATTCATTAAATTTTAACTCGTAGTAATGAAATAGTTAAGCAACCACAATTCTCCGGTGGCCACTGGAGACAAGAGCAAGTTCTTAACAAAGTTGTAATCTTACGCACAATTTGAAACTTAATAATGATACAATTAAAGATAAAGACGGCGTTACATTAATTAGTTAACTAGGGCCTATCTATTAAAGTTAATGAGGGTAGTTTAGACAGAGGGAATTATGCAGTGTCAGCAGCAAAGAATGGAACATTTAATGTTAATGTTTAAACTGATTAAGAATTTGGCTAATTTTTGAACTGGATTAAGAGCAATTTGCAAGTCTGCCTTAAGAGGAATTAAGGCAAAATTTTGTTTATCGTAGAACCTGTTACTTGAAATAAATAAATAAATAAAGTATTTTATCCAAGTCTAAAAAGTTCGGACTCAGGTTTTATAAGCATTTGGCATAACCCTTATTTTTAATGTCGTAAATGTATCCTACAAAACTGTCTAAATCAAAAGCCTAATACAGCTTCGAATGCGTTTGTTTTAATAATTTAGCTTCATGTTCCTCTATTGTTTACCAACGTGATCATTTCATCATTATTATGAGACGGGTGAAAAGGCAGTTTCTTTCATGCGCACACCTTTTTGTTATTCCCTTTTTGCACGGAACTAGCGTGGGCTTTTTTGTCTCTTTTTAATTTCCTTTATGAGCTCACAATTGCCTTCATAATGGTATCGTACCTTTCATTAAGACTCATTTGAGCCCCTGAATGGTGGTCTCGCCTCATAATGGTTGGAAACGTTAGATGTTGTAAGCCTTTGTGTACACATTATAGCGTTCACTAGCTCTTTTCATGGGTCATTCGTGTTTGCGCGCTGCCTGCTTTCTATGGGGTTTTATTAATAAGCGCCGTATGAAGGGTAATAAACATTATGTGGTGTAACCCGCTGTTCCCCTTTCAATTTTCGGCGCCTTTCACTACTTACTTATTAAAACTGTTAACATATTTTAGCACGTCATTTTCTTGTTTCAGCCATTTTGTACGCATCCTCGTTAAAATGGTACGTTTGAAAATATTCATGGGTACAGTTATTACATGATGTTTTCATAATTCTGCCATTTAAGTTTCCTTGCTGAAATGAGGTTTACAGTGTTTCCCAAAAATAAAGCACTCGTTAATTTTATTCTCGTCAACATGATGAAAAAAAATCTACTTCATTTTGAATTACGAAATCTAGACTCATTGCAGTTGAACATAATGTTCCTTAGGGAAATGAGGTATTTTGAATTATTGAAATATTTTGTCATAATATCAACAAAAAAAAACATTATTTAGATCTAGTATAGGTAACTAAAATACACTTTATCCAAAACTCGATAAGCGATATCTCGCTTACACACACATTCACAGCGTGTTTGTATACTTGGTAACCACAAGTAAAGCGCGCGTTGGTTCGTGAGATAAAAATACTGTATCAGTAAATACCTTTTCATGGATAAATACTTGTTCATACATGGCACACATGTGCATTCAATAAAACTGAACTTCGAGTAACAGGTAAGGAGTTTAATGGACCCTCGACCATTCGATAACGGTGCATGTAGTACCATACCATTAAGTTAGCGACGAACTGTTTATGCATTGTAAAGATCCTAAGCCAAACAGGTACCTAGTAGATATGTGCCGAGCAATATCAAAACTTCCGGAGCAAATATCAACTATCTATAAAGTTCTGTTTACTGCAAACAAAACTTTGGTCACCGTTTGATCACCGCGTATGTGGATGTAATGTGTAAGTTATGAATACAATCAAGGTTTGGCGCAGCACGTGCACGTGTAACGTGGAATCATTTACTTTAATGGAGATCATCACCTGTGAGTTTGTTTCGGCATTTCTTCTCAGGGATCAATCAGCTAGGAAATGCCGGTGCCATCTAGTTTTTAAAATATTGAACGACACAATATTGACGTGTAAAAGTGTTTTAAGAGATTTACTTACATTAATAAGCATTTCATTCGTTTCATGACTAAGCGCTGATTTTACAATAGTCAGATAACTTTTATCTGAAAAATAAATATAACAGTTTGACATATTTTCCATACAAAAGCGGTCAAACGGCAATATTTACTCTTATTTACTATTCTCTTCACTTAAGAGATATCTGACTATTAAAAAATCTGCCCTAAGTTACTCAATTAAAATGCTCGGTAGGTGTAACAGAAGGCTTGAAGGAGTTACACTGAACTAAACCGTGTAAGTTCGTAATTAAATAAATCCTTGAGATTAATTGTCCACTACAGATAACCGTAAAACATGTTAAACTCAAAACAGCAGAAACACTTACCCAAAAATAATTAGGTTCCATAATTAGGTTCGTTTTTACATGCATAGTGCTTTCCATAACACAAACATATGTCCGTTATTTCAACTCTGGCTTTACGCCTCATGTTCCTCATGGTCCATACTGTAATGAATACGCTGAGCCAAAACTTTTTCCTCTCTCACAAAAGTAAGGTAATTATTTCGCCAAGGTAACTCCCATTTCATGGCAGCGCATTAGTGCTAATGTTAGCAAGTTTGTTACGCGAAAAATAACAACTGATAGGTACCTACGTAATAACAGCCATAACGGAGAGCTATAAAGCCACAAATGACTTCAAATTATCAAAGTTACTTTTAATATATCGTAATAATGATTGCGAGGCTGAAAGGTTTTTTACTACTTTTGAATGTAAAAGCCACCTTTGCGTTATTAATTTTGCGCATGTTGTTTGGCTGGCTGTATGGGAAATATTTTACCTGGATTTCTTTTTTTTACAGCAACTTGATGGCTGCGGTGGTTGTTTTAATTTCAGGTCAAGTTTTCGTTTCAGCCTTTCAATTTAGACCTAGCCATGTAAAACATAGGATTTAATTAATTAATTCAATCATCAGAGAACCTACCCTTTTCTCGTCCTTGTTATGTTCAGTTTCTTGTTTCGCCAGATGTGGTTACTCGGCCACATCTGGTTAATCTAACGCTAATCCTAATTCATCCGACAATAGACTGTTACTAAAACTATTTATTTAAAAGGAGCTATTCATACCTACAGCTCTCTTGGAAAAATATAGCAATGATACTTTGCCACAAATCACTATACTATACCTGGTTACTCAATACAATTCAGAAAAAGGCAAACTTTTAAGGGATAAAGCAGAGTGGCAAAGTCGAGATGTAACGCTTTCAGACGGTCTCGAAGAAGCGGCAAAGATGAATGGCTTTCAATATGAAATTGAATTCCGCGGTTCATTGCTTTTCAATTTGTTCGAGGGAACGTTCGCCAGCGTTTACCCCCGATACCCCACAAGGTGCCGGTGTATTACACAATAGGTACCATGACTTACTTGCGAACATGGGAATAAAATATAAAAACGATTAGCGATATATTCTGAGCGCGTACCGAGTGTCTGCCTACTCGATGACCCGAAACTGAGGCGAGATATCGTCCCCAGCAGCTCTGTTCAACGTCTTCGTGTAATAGATATTTTATTAGAAACGACCGTAGTTTTAAACGGAAAGCTATAGAAATGATTTCGAGTTGTAAAGAAACAAGATCGCTTTGTTGAGCCTCACATAGAGGCTCAGTCTGTATTCCTTTTGATTATGTTTTCATATTTTTATACGAAGCGACTTTCAAAGAATCTTATACTCTAATATTAATCTTGCCGCAGGAAAGACTTTGTGAGCTCTTTATGAAGAAGTTAGTTCATTTTTTTATCATAATAATTTTCTGTTAATAGAATAGCACCATTGACATAATTTTTGTTACCCAATGAATCAAATAGCACCGTTTCTATTTCTGATTGCCAAGATATTTGCTTTAGTCACGCGATTTCGCACAATACAAAGTTGCGCTATATTTTTGAATAATCCTATTCAGGGCTTAGCAGGCGACAATAATTAAAGGCACTGAAAATTAATCATCTTTTGTGTAGCTAAGTCAACGTGAAGACTATTAAAATATTTCATTTCAAAAGATTTAGGGACAAAGTTATCTAAATAAGTAGGTTTATGTACATTATAAATTAACGTCATATTTTTCTTATAGTCGGGTATGAGGGAAGATTTGATATTTAATATAAGGCGGGGTCCAAAAACTCCCCTCAGTTGGATAAGTTCCCCTGCTTTTCCATAACCATTACCCTAACTTCCTACCTACCTCCATCTGTAAGGTGTAATATACAGAACTAATTTGGGGCTCAAACCGTTAAGATTTTCATTATTCCAAACATCTACGGAGGGGAACATTGGGCCCCGCTATAATCGTTGAATCGTATTACCATTACAACTGTCCACGAGACGCCAGATGCTTCAAACAACTTTATTTCATTATTCGGCCCTTTCTGTGCGCGTGTGTTTTACTAAAGCTTCGGAAATGGTTTTAAACTATCCGCAATTGTTTGTATTTGTAGCTTTATAGTTCTATCTTTTAGTGCTACAACTTATTAAAGTTTGTCTTAGTATTACGTTGATATAAACAGTCTACGTGCTTCAATCGGTTTTGTATAAAGCCTATTCATATTTTTTTCTAAACCAACCCCAAATGTCTAACTACAATAAGCCCCTCAAAAGCTAAACATGTTATTTTAGGCACGTTGAACAACATTCTACCTTTTCGTACACATGAAAACACAAAATTATAAAACTCAAATAAATTACGGCACGGATCTCTGTAAAACATTTCGTCTTACTTGAGGTACTTCGCAGTCCGACTTCACTTGTACGTTTTGAGAGTAACTTGGAAGCTGTATCTCTTCCAAACTCCTTAACTTTACCAGACCTAAGCTTTATTGCAGTTGCTATGCACAGGCTTACAAAAGTCGTTGCGACGAAGCCGCTGTAATTGGAAAAAACTAAGAAACGTCATTAACGCTCGAAATTTCTTCTTAAATTACTAGCAGCAGAGAGAATTTAAATTATAGTGAAGAGAGGCAAATACTTTTTTTTTTGGGTGGGAAATCATCAAATGACCTCTCCCGCTCTGGGCTGACCGGAAGGGCGTGTCAGACTTTTACTGACTAAAACCCACCCGTGTTCCTTCAGTTGCCTGTGCCAGGGGCCACGGTATCTCTTTCGAACAACCCCCAGCCCTAGCAGGCATCGGCCCTAGCGGACCCCGTCAGTTCGTGCTGACATTTCTTAGAGGCGCGTGATAAAATAGGTAGAATTTACTGATTAAATTGTTGTGTATTTTTCTTACTAAAATGTTGCCAACTGTCAACGGAAGTCATGATAATTTTTGCTTATTAAAATTGTCATTCAAATCTTTTAATGTAAGTACTGTTTAATCTGTTAATTTAATCTATAAAAAATAGTGTTTAATTATCTTCTAACATTATTATTTTTGGTTTATACTATGAACTTTAATTTAGTTAAGTTTATTTTAGTATGTATTAGTCGATCGGTTGACTTATGGCGGGAGAATTAGGTATAAAAGCCAGGCGCAGTGACAGTTCGGGTCATCACCAGCCCGACCCTTCATTGATGAAGAGCCAGCTCGCGTCGTAGCTGAGCTAATAAATGTAAATTCGCGACCGTAACCTCTGAGTTTGTTTCGGCCTTTCTTCTCAGAGATAGTCTTAGGAAACGCCGTGCTCATCAAAGCACTAAAAATATAATTTCGATCCAGCCTGTCCCTTTGCTGCCCTCTCCCAGCGACGCCCTAAGCCGAGGTTCGTACCCCACAGGGGGTGCCCTTAGCGTGCAGTCGCCTAGTTTTAATTAGTTTTAGCCCTGGCTGGAGGCTTTAAGATTTCTTAAGGCAACCACAGGATAGTCCGGTTAAGTAGTCACGACCTCTCAAGGTCAACTACGAGATGCCATTTATAAAAAAATTAAAAAAATAAAAATTGGCTGCCGACGGGAACACTTCTATACAAAGTTAAGTACCTATATTGTTGCTTTGCTGAAATTATTATGTAATTATAATTATGTTACTCTTTATTGTGATTATGAGAATAATAAACTAACGTGATTTGTATTTGTTTAGATGGTATTTATTCTTATATTATATTTTATCTGTTGTAAATATAAACAGTAAAACGTTCCTTGTAGTTTCCCTTACTTTCACCCAGTAAATCACAATAATTCTCATTCATTTCAGTTAAAGTAGATAAATAGTATGTTGCTTATCAGTTTTCCTTGCTGTCTATAACACGCGCGTGGAGCACAACGCGCCGTCGACCCGGGCCTGGTCCTTACCGGGCGGCGAGCTGCCCATTGCTCGCCCCCCGCAAGCCCGCGCCGACGGTGCCGGGAGTCGGCTGTTGACTCCCGTCCAGGGCGTCTCCTGCGGCGGCTAGGGGCGTGAGGGCGCAGAGATTGCCTCTCCCTCACGCGCTCCGCTTCCTCCTTTGCAAGCATTACTGCTTCGCAGAAGGAGGTGACGGCCTGCCATGCACTCTCGCTCCGTACCATGGCTTGGACCAGGGCTGGACGCGAGAGATCGCCGCCGCCGATCGCTGCCACGAGGACACGGCGGTGCCCCGCCCAAGCCGAGCAGACCTCCACCGTATGCTCCACCGTGTCCTCCGGGCGATCTACACAGTGGTGACACCCTGGCGTTTCCTCCTGCTTTATCCTGAACAGGAACCTCCCGAAGCAACCGTGTCCGGTAAGGGCCTGCGTCAAGCAGAAGGTGAGGGCTTCGTGGCACCTCTCTAGCCACTCCTCAAAGAGGGGACTTATCGCCGCTATTATGGCGTGCCCAGCACTGGGTTGCGACAATCGCACTCTCCATGCCGCTATGACATCCCGCCGGAGGAGAGGCAAATACTTCAATAGTTAACTTTATTAAACGCGAACATAATCTGTATGGAGTGCCTAAAAACCACAAGTCATATGGAGGTTGAGAACGTTAAAAGATGTTACCGAGAGGTCAGACGAACCATTGTGCTAATAACTAAAATGTTCAAATAATTCCCCTTTTTATGAGTGGGTTTTCAACAAACATTTGAGGTTGAATATTTTTGTGATATTATACGAGAGAAGAACGTAATAAGTTTTAAACCAAGTCGTACTTCTAAACCTACGCAAGCAAAAACGGACAAAAATAAAATAAGGACACAAAATCCGGAATACGTATACAGATTATTGTGTTTCATCTCAACTTTGACTACCTACATGTTGTTGGAACGGTTTGAATTGAAACAGGAATTCGCCTGTTCTGGGACAGTCTGGTATTCCCGTCAGTCTGCTAGTCTGAAGCCAAGCGAGCAATATACTTTATCAAAGCCGCTTTGACTCGTATTTCCAGGAACACACACTATTATTACGAGAAAACTATGCAATTTGAAAAACATGTGTTTTACTTTATTTTTACTACTAAGCCAAGGGCACACGGTGTCAGTACGATATTTTTACTGTATAATTTTGGGATTACATGGCAATTTCATACTGCATTTGTTTTTAACCGTGTGAATAGTGGGATGTTGACGTGTGATCTCCGCTTTTTGCCGTAAAATATCGTACAGGACAGCGCCATGTGAACGACCGCTTATATTACTCACATGAACACTAGTATTAATTTACCTATAGGCGTATTTAAGAAGAGCTATGGTGGCTCAGTAAGAGCTGTGGTAGCCAATTGATAACGGCCTCAACTTACGAGTTGTCGTGGTTTCGAATCCAGGCAGACGCTTCACCACCAGTAATTTCATCACCACTGTACTCAAAACGGTGAAGGAAACATCGTAAGGAAACCGGCATGTCCTAGAGAAAAAAAATCGAAAACATGTGACTTCTACCAACCCGTACTAATCCCGTGTGGTAGATTATAGCCCACTCCCTCTCGAAGAAAGAAGGCCGGTGTCCCAGCAGGGAAAATATTATAGGCGTATTACTTTAGCTATGCATTGAAAATTAAAAATACTATGTAAAACGAATTCTGATATTTATTCTCTTTAGTTGTCCACTTTCATTTTCTACCATTGCTCTAAAGACCCAGGCATAGCCGTTACTTTAAAAACCCGATAACTGTTTATGGCCGTTATTGTGTCAAAATTATCGGTTACCGTATACCGCGGTAAGTGCTTTTTCGTTTAAAGTGTTTTTCATCAGCGTGCATGGAGAAGTTATAATTTCATTCTTCAATAGTAATAGTAGTCGATGGCAGTATAAGTACTGGCGGCCTGCAAAAAGTAGATTCTAGAGTTTGCTTATGGCCGCAAATATAAAGGAAAATAGTAAGTTCCTATATACATACAGTAGTGTGTCGCTATCTACGAATTTTGCATGTTGTTTTAGAAATTGTAACAAAGGTATTTGTACATATTTGGAAGCACACATGGAAAATGGCAAATGTTCTTATATAAATTTATTGTAACCTACTTATTTACTAAACTAACACTAAGGCCTCATTTACGGAGACGCGTGCGGCGTGGCGTCTCGCGGCGCGTCGTACGATTTTCTGTTTACGGAGCGGCGGCACGTCATGCGGCACTTATCATCGCACGCGTAAACAAAAACGTATGGCAATATAAGACGTTGTTCATAGAGACACGAGACGGGAAGCGTGGCGGTGCCCGCCGCTGCGCCCGCGGCGAATCCTCAAGCGTGTAACAAAGCACGCGGCGGGCAACGCTGCGGCGTACGCGGGCTACTCAATCAAACAGACCAGTTTTCTAAAAATCGATCATATCGTACTCCATTGTGACGGTGACTACGTCTGCGTTCTGCAATTTCCAAATATGACTGGCAGAAGATTCCACCACGGGCATCGCTTTATCGAGAATTGCCGCTGCGTGCGCCGCCGCGATAAACGCCGCGTGAGACGCGGCAGTGCCAGACGCGGGCTCGGCCGCAAAAAACGCTCCATTTCAAGCAAACGCGTCTAAAATCGCTTCTCCGTAAACGCACTCATACAACGCCATATGTTTGAATATAGTGCGGGCCGCGCCGCACAACGCGACGCGCGACGTCCCGCGTCTCCATAAATGAGCACTAAGGCCAAACAAACTCGAACCACCAAAGAGATTGGATGAACGGACCGCTATTCAATGCTTTGACATTCTGGCTAATCATTGGTGATTGGAGTTTGTACCACGTTACTATTGAGTAGACACGTGGACGATGGGCTTTACTGACAATGACATTTAACCAGTAACAATGTGCTATAGCCCGTTCACAATTATTTTGGATGACTATCCAAATCAAGTTGATCTGTATTGTTATTTTAATTAGGTTGCTGTTGGATTGCTACCACTGACAAGTCTGTCAAAATAATAAAATAATAATTGTGATCTTTTTACGATAAGGTTGCTGTCAGTTGCTGCTGTCAGAGGTAAAATAGACTGTACGTGTTATCTGCTTAATGTCGATACAAACGCGATTGTCAAATGTTCATAGTTCAAATTGTGAAGTTCTGAATACACATACATGTCGCTGTTACAATGTCTATTCGTTCGTCAATAGATCGAAGTTAACTAAGGTGTAGTTAGGGCCCATTGCGAGCTTGTTGCACTCAGACATCGAATACAATGTCGTTTAAGGGGCGTTTAAATATTCTTAGTGTTTTGCAGTAAGAAAAAAAAAATTGCAGGTCAGTGTTAGGTAAGTTGTATAATGAACAAAAAATGATTCACGAGCGTAACAAGTATGCATTTACAGAATTATAATAATTAAAATCATCAATACGACCCTCTAAGTTCATGATAATCCTATTGATTAATATTTCCTGAAATACTTAGTCATTCAATAGGATTATAAAAACGTAAGGTAAATTTGAATTTCGCGGGTTCCCTAGTGCATCCCCCTTAATATAATGATGGCCGTCACGTTTGTCAGTAGGTATTATAAATGTTCATATCATTTATTATGGTTTGCGTGTGTAAATGAAACCAATTAATTTAACCGTTTCAGACCAATTAATTAAAACTGTAAAGGTTATTAAACAATCACATTGATTCAATGAAACTGTTTCCGTATGTGGTAGGAATTTACTGAAAAAAATACTTGAACAAGTGATTTCAATGTTAGTAAACAATAAATCTGAGAAGAAATCGTGAGTGACGTCTTTTATATACCCCAGTTTTTTTCCCTAGTCTTACTTAGGTACATTTTTAAGCTACTCCCACTCACTTCAAATACCCTTAAGAAGTACCTAAATACATGAAAAACCAAACAAAGTTTACCTAATCTACTTGAATAAATTTTACTTAATCCACTTTTCTCCGCCTAAAATGTCAACAGTAGCTATGGTAAACAAATTTCACTAAGATTTAATACGCCGTGTCGTGAGAAATGGTAACTTATTTTCTTACCCTGATTTAAATTCTGAGCCTTACAAACGTATTAAAATTATTACGAGTAGGTACACCCTTTTATTCCTCGTTCACATTTTTTAGTTGAAAACTTACTCGCGGTTTCTAAAACTGTGTAGGTACCCTATTTTTACAACGTTGTTTAATATGTAAAGTATTTTTTATGGTAGGTATGTAGATGAAAATTTGGATGAGGTTTTTGTGTTATTCCAGTTTAAATATGAATTTGAAACAACGAAATGGAAAGGAGCTTGACGCTTGGCCTGTAAAATTAATTCGTCTTTAATTTTAATATCTAGTTTTAGCCTTATTTTAGTGGTTGTCATCTGTAAGTATAAACAGCAGTCCTTGACCTAAACCAACACCATCTTTTATTATTATCACATCCATCAAAACATTTTTAATTTCATAACTTACTGTCCAGAATCACATAAACAACGACCACAGTGCACGTTCACTTGTTTTATTAACGCCCTCTATGCTACGTTCCTATTCTCAAAGGGCTTTACAGCGTAGATTATGATACAGAATGAGTAAAGTTTCCATTGTTAAGCATGGTCATAAACTAACACAAAACAATTGTTAGTTGCCCCAGTGCCAGAGCCATAACAAATCGCTTTTATACTGCACTGCTTGTTAACGTAAAACGTAATTAACAATACCTAACATAACATTAATCGAGTATGCGAAATTGTTTACATGATGGAGAACCTAGAGGCTTCTATTTGTTCTAAATTGCGGCCTGTCTATTTATTTGAGAAGCTGTAATAAATTAGTCAGGTGTAACAAGGACTTGTCTTAATTAGGTGTTCGCATATGAGACGTAATTTTGCCACCTTGGGATTGACTTTATTTGTGTATGAATAAGCATTTCCTTGAGGAAGTTATGAAATATAAAGTACATAAAATTAAATGCAAAGTACATTTTTCTTACAACGTACATTTTGATTACAACGTACATTTTGATTACAAGAAAAATAAAATACCTTTTAGTTTGCAAAATAATTGCTTCCTTTTTAAGTAGACGAGGCCAAAGATAAACATGGTTGCTTTATAATGAAGGCATTCTGAGACAATTCCTCTTCTAATTGACATTGAGAAGCACTCGAGTTTAATTTTTAAGATATCTTGAAACATTGTAGGTAATTGACGTCAAAAATGCTACTTTCTTTTTTTGCAAGAAATTTTCCGCTCGCTAGAATTTAATTACGGTCGTAGCTATGCCAAATCACGCGTTATTGTAAGCTTTTCTTTAGCCTTATTATTATTTATGAGTCTTAAAGCGTTTTCAGCACTTGTTAGAACCATTAAGATTCCGGGCTTCGGTTGCTTCGGAACATAGATCCGGTTTTTGGGAGCAACCTTATATATATTAAGAACCGGTAAGCCAATAAAATGTTATTACCTTGCGAAGGGTCGAATTACAATATTATAAATGTATACGGCATACATATTTAGCGGGCAGGTGTGTGCCAATCTAGTAAGCAAGACACACGAAGGGGAACATTATTACGTCGTTATCTGAAAATCTGTAGTGTGAAATTACACGGGATAAAATGTGCTAAGGAAGAAGGCCGCTCCGGCCGCGGTGCGACTTGGTGCCTGAAACTTTAATGTAACGCCTCGGCAGAGCTGTTTCCTAGAAAATCCCCACCGAGCCTTGATTTCGGTTTAATGCGGCTCTAAAGTTGTTTGCCATTTTCTTGAATTAGTAAATATGTAAGTACAAATTGGGAATTTAATGTTTATCGATCGTCTAACGCAGTTAAGCTGGCTTAAGTCGTTTTCGATTTAAGGTGTGAGCCGCGTGTTTTAATCTTTTCTAAGAGGCTGATTTAAAGACTTCAATTACTTCAAATAAGTTTGCAAGACTTAAAAGTTTGCCTATTTAATATGTAAATAAATAAAACAGGTCCTTTTTTAATACATTCTTACTATAAATAAAAAAATCGAAAAGTCGCTTCTCGTGTGTGCTGTGACCACATTGTTCTTCTAAACTATGCAACGAATATGATGCGGTATTTACCATAATTTCGAAAATTTATTCCGGAAGGTTTATGTGTTATTTATAATACACTAGCTGCGCCCTGCGGTTTCACCCGCATAAGTTTCGATCCCGTGGGAATATCGAGATAAAAAGTATCCTAAATGTTAATCCTGGTTATAAACCATCTGTGTGCCAAATTTCATCCAAATCTGTTCAGTAGTTTTTGCGTGAAAGAGTAACAAACATCCATCCATCCATCCATCCATACAAACTTTCACGTTTATAATATTAGTAGGATTTTTTTTTTTTTTTTATCGTTGTTTTCTCAAGTCAAACAGACCGTGCGAAGCAGGGGCGGCTTACTAGTATCATTATAAACCTTTAAGCTCACCAAAAACTTAATCTACTTAATCAATTATTAAGATAATCTGAGCAACAGGCAACGAATTAATCCTTAAAGCCGTGTTAAACATAACCCAATAACCAGTGGCCTTTAGCTAACTTTGGAAACTCATACGTTCCGATAGGCGCTAATTTACTTTGTTTTCTTTCGATCCCTTGCCGATCGTATATCATGCCGCCCTTGTACTGAGATGATGTTCTGTCTAAAGTTTCTAAGTCTTTTCTAATTGACTTTCTGAGATGTTAAATGAAAGTAACCAAAATTAGAGTCAAATAGTTAATGCTATCAAAGTACATACAGCGTGCCGCTTTAATGGCGACATTAATTTACCACACGTATACGGTTTCGTATTTTAGTTTTATGAACATATTTTAATTTCGTTAAACGTTATTATTTATTTTCAATTTTCTAAAATAGCATCTTGGAGCAACCTGTACTTAAAGAACGGGCCAGCCCAGGGGTCATTTGCCGGGGGATCATAACATCGACTCAATGAAAATAAAATGAATAAAGTGCAAAAAGTTGTTATAATTTTATGATTACTGGCCACTAGCCCAACCCGTGTGTTAAATTAATGTCGCCTTTGCAGCGGCACGTTGTATAATGCCAGTTTAACTTAAATGTACATGTTTCTATTTTAGACATACATATTAATGTTTAACAAGTTTCCATACAAGGAAGTCGTAAAATTACAAGATAGTGTACTTATGTTCAATGTATATGAACACAATCAGCCAGCAGCATTTCAAAGAACCTATCTTTAGGTTCCTAATGCCGGCTTGAATGTAACTTCATCGCCGAATCTATGACGTCATCTAAGGCTGGCTGCATTCATACGACTTGTCGTATAACGAGCACTTAACTGATTGCGCGTTTGTCTCACGTAGTTGGATTGCACCTATTTTGCATCAAAGCCGTCATCAGCTTAGAATTTCCCGAGTACATTGCAATCGGCTTTTAGTCTTCCCAGATTGGGCTGAATATCAGAATTAAAGGCTATATATATATTGGACCTGGATAATTAGAAGGTATTAATTTTCTAAATGGACCGATTATATCTCGTGTTTCTTATTGAACGCATCTTTTATTTTACGGTTTCTGTTGGCTCATCGCTCGTTTTGGAAATCGACTTCAAAAAAAGGACGAGGTTACCTATGCAGTAAAAAACTGGGGCAGCTTTTATTTTCCATATAATTTCTGTGTAAAACTAAACCAAGGGTTATCGTGTTACATAGGCAGTCGCTCCAACTAAAATACTGGTATTCAGCTGCATCCGGTTAGACTAAAAGCCGACCCCAACATAGTAGGGAAAAGACTAGGATATTATTTATTTGTTAAACTTTGTATAAACAAAGAGATTCGTCAATTTACTTTGAACTCTCAAAGTATTGCGTGTATATTTTTCTTTTTCACGGGAAAAAACAATTTTTCAGACAACGCAATTTCATACAACACTATGATGGCACTGTGTTGAATTGACTAGTCAGATTTCAAAAGGCCAAAAGTTCCTTTGGCCTTTCTCATTCCAATGTACACCATAGGTTTTAACCACACGGTTTTTGTAAACAGGTCCTAAGACCTATTCGTTATCGTCATTACTTAAATTACACCTAAAATATAATGTACCCGTTTCACGTCTAAAATTTTTAGGTAGGTAAGTAATTGTTTAAGTGCAGTTGTTCGACGCTACGTAGCACGTACGACGGAGCGTAACTCAGTAAACTCTTCACGACTTAACTTTGGTGGGCATTCATCTAAAACTTCGGCAGGCACCTGAACGTCGCGTGACATGACGCAAGCTATGGCTATGGGACCAAACTGTCGGTAAGGCTGCCTATCCAACATGTACGGGTTAGCTAAGCGGTGAAGTTAAGCTGCGAAACTAAATGTGTATATAACGAAGTGGCGTAAATGAAGATGTACTTTGCGCATATTATATTATTAGGCGTACTAAGTACACACTTCTTTGGGTCGGCATAATGCGGCTCAATTCGGCAGAGCCGGGCGGCAAAATATTTATTCTATTGTACTGCCCGGCTATGCCAAATAACGCCTTAGCTTCGTTGACCCCTTTTCCACCAAAGCTAAGCCAAACCACGATATGAAAATCAAACGGTATTATTGGTTGATATCACAGCTTAGCACATCTCTGGTGGAAAGACAGCCTAAAGCCCACGCGGTGTTGCCATTGTTGCACGTTATGTTATCTCTTTTGTTAATGTTATGTTATTGCTCTTCTACTAAAGTAGTAGCAAGTCTTGATGGTAATCTAGAAAGATGTCAGAACAAAAGTACTTTAGAAATGTCAGTTGGTGCGGATGGCACGCTCAATTTAAATAATTGCTGTGACAGCTACGGCTATTGGACAACTGAAATGTGAACAGTAAAATAACCTTTTCTTATTTTCAAATATCTTTTAAAACTCAGAAATAATAATATTAAAGTATGCTTTAGTAAATTTTAGAGTTATGAAGCGATAGCGATCACTCCATTTAACATGCGATAGCGTCAGAATTCGTGATCAAATATTCATTGAGCATGAATTTTGATTAATCACATCCGATATTGATTAAATCCCACATTTGCAATACCGAGGTATTGATGGATTCCGCAGAATCATTAGACACGATATCGCATTGTTCGTACAATCGCTTGCTAATTACGATGAAGTGCGAACATCAGACGTGTCACACAATGTATTGATTCAGAAGTCCCATTTTGTTTGGCTGCTCGGTAGAATAGACTTGGGGAGTTACAGTTATCATCTGCAGATGATGATGAGTTGATGATGTTGAGTATGGGTTTTTGACAAAGGATTTCTTTTACCAAGTTATTAAAAAAAAATCCGATCAACCCATGCAAATTTTACCATCATCGAAAAAAAATGTTTATTCGATTTTTATTATAAATTGGGATCAAAGCAAGAGAATGATATTTATAATTGAACTATCGACTAAAACAATGGTGGTGAAAACCACTTTATAGGTCGGAGGTTAAAAAGGCAGCATTTGCTTCTGGCGTTGGTCATCGTCGCGTTGACGCCACATAGACATACGCTAGCGCAAATATCGCGCAAATATGATTATATTCAAACTCATATCACATTGAGGTGCGTTTGCGCAGATGCGAAAATCTCTCTCCATTTAAAAAATATCTCATGTTGATTTGACTATTCAGATTTTAACGAAGTCTTTATGAGTCTCCATAAACAAATAATACCTACAATATTGTCTAGCATTTGACCCAATTCTTGGTAGTTTGTAAAAAGTGCGCTCATAATACAACCGTTCGTATTAAACTGCTATTGTTCTGCTATATTTGAAAAGACGAAGCCTTGTTGGTATATAGATGAGAGGTCTTATCTGAGCACGCATTGTTTCTATGTAGCCTTATAAGCTTGTTGGAAAATCAAATGTTTCAACAGAAATTATAGTAGTCTCGGAATTATTCAAAATTATTTTCCCACAGGCTGTTTACCCGCGACTTCATCTTCGTGTGTAATGTATTTCATATTTGTTTAAAACTAACATCCAGGATAAGTAGCCCATTTAGTTTTCTGGGACTTAGATTACCTATCTGTCAAATTTCATGACGATCATTTCAGTGGTTTAGGCGTGGAATTATCGCACGGGAATGTTACCGCGTTAAGCGTTAATCCTATGTCCTATATATCCTATATGTCCTATATATCCTATATGTCCTATATATCCTATATGTCCTAACCCAGGTCATGGTCTATCTCAGTGCCTATCCAAATCTGTTTAGCCATTTTGGCGTGAAATGTAACAGACAGGTAGACAGAGCTTCGCATATATAATAAGAATATATATAATAATAAAGAGTGAACAGGTATCTTCTGGGCACACTCGTTCTATCACAGACCTCATCTATCGCTTTACATCAGGCATGATTGAGGTCAAGAGCAGGCCCACTCAGCAATAAACAAAATAATCAAAGTATGCATTCAAGAATATTAAGAAAAATCTAATGCTAAACATGTTCTAGGTGCTGCAAACAATTGTAAGCAATTACAAAATAAATCAAGATATTTCAATGTGAATTTAAGATTTTATTAGTACGCAACTTGACTAGTAATAGTAATTTAGTTCGATAAAACATGATACCGCAGATATTTAAATATTATGTCATAATTAAATACTTAGTAATTAACTTGAATCCAAATACAAAGCATTACTTATTAATATAATAAATGGTTACCATTTTATATAAATTGAACGTCCGTCTATTGACTTAAAATTCGCGCGCTTTGCCCGACTTTTGTAACGTGGCTGGGCAGTATATTTTAAGACTATCGAGCGACTATGACGACTAAGCGTAAGACTGTCTGTGTATCTGACGACGTATTATATAGTGTTCATGATTAAAAGGATTTACCACAGTATAAGTGCCATTTCTTTCACAATAATCTCAGCAAACGGCCACATTATCACAAAGGGAATGGAAATCTGCTTAATACCGATAACAGAGATGTTCTCAATAAGATACTCCTGTCTGCATTAATTGTTAACCGATAATATTCCCCTCTAATTAGCATTGTTCTGCTAATGTATACACTAACGTCAAACTTATGTACTAAGCTATACACACTGGCACAATATCTTAATGTCTAAACTGAACCAGTCGTCAAATTCCAATGTAGTACACGAGTTCCTGCTAATTGCGCCACTTGGGCACTACGTGTAATAATAGTGTCTGATTTCAAACTAGAACGTACCCACATGTCTACCCACATAATTTCTTTAGTAGCTACCCTCCCATCTTAATACCCCTACGATAATTGCTTGAAAGCCGTTTTCAGATATTTAATTATTTCGTTTATTATATTCAGAATGTTCAACTCGAAAGGGAAATGGGAATCAAGTCAATTTTTTAACAAAGAAAAATGAAAACGGTACTTCAAATAAAAAATACCTCTCCAACCATTATATTCGGCTGACATAACATTGTCCCACGTCACATAAATATTCCTGTTTGCATTATATCGAACAAGTTAATTTACTACGCTATAGATATTGAATTTATTACAGTGACACTGACCCGAAAGTCCGGGTTTATGATAAAAATGCGCGCGCAATCTCCTAGCGCGCAATTAGCGTCACAATCAAGATTGCTTACGATAATCCCGCGGCGCTGAGCGCGTTGTCAAAATCAACGCGTTCCGCACCATTTCTCCCTTTCCTTATTTTTAAGCCCGCTTACTTCTGAACCTTTAGACGATGCTATTTTCTTACTCAGAGTTACTTTAAAGCGAGGGTTAAAACAATTTGGCCGTTTGAGCTGTATACTTACTAAAGAAAAGTGAGCTACATTTGTGGAGCTTAGTCCGTGAAATTGTTAGTACTTGGTGTAAGTGTTCGCTGCCATTGTGCCTCTGAAAAATGCATAATTTCACTAGCACTGCACACGTATATCCAGTATTCAGAATGCATAAATTATAGGATGACTGGTTATTTGACGTATTCCTTCTAGGACGTGACAGTTGGACCCATTTGCAACAATTAAACATCCCATAATGCCGATTATCACATTTTTTTTAAATATTTCTATCGATTATCACACATTTTTTTAATATTTTAACCTTGACCTTTGACCTTTGCCAGCATTATCGACTGTTTCATTGGCACCTTTAATTATTATTATAATTTTTGTACCTCGTTAGATAGCTGATTAAATGAAGATGTCTTCCCCGTAATTTGTACGCTTAATAACATAATAAAATTTAGAGATAACTGCTGTCAAAGTTCGTGTACAGTCACGAGCACCAATATGTCAACACTTGCTAACTTTCAATTGCGATTTTTTCGTGAAATAATGAATGCAACATTGAAATACGACACATTACATAGACCTATGGGTTCAAAAATGCTATGTTCATAATAACATAAAATTTCATTAAATAATAAAGGAGTAAATCGCTTTTGAATAAAGCCGGGTGTACACTTACTTTTGCTCGTGACTGTACGTAGATGATTTTCGAAAATAGTTAATAAACTTCTTCCTTTAACTTTTAACTATTTGATGTTTTAGAAAATTTAGTTACACCAAAAGGTATGTTAACGTATTAGGTACCTAACGGAATAGCAATAAAAGCCATTTAATGAAATAATTTAGAGAAAAGTGATATTTAGTGACGAATTCTGGGGAATTTTCCATAATATATATTATGGAAAAATTTTATGTAAAAATTGGGTTTTCTCGAATCCCATGAATTTTCACCTAGGCATTATGGGGTGCTTAATTTTTGCAAATGGGTCCCACTGTCACGTCCTGGAAGGTATACGTCAAATTACCAGTCGCCCTGTATATTTCCGATTACTAGTAGTTCAAAGCATTGGAATGCACACACATAGATATTTTGATATCATCAAAATCGTGCTGCTGAATTAGTAAAGTGCATGAGAAATCAAAAGTCTGTCTTCAGACGTACAAGATCTCCTTACAAGTCAAATCATTGCGTATTAAAAAAACTCCATTAATATACGTAAATTCTGGATCGTCAAGTACAGGCTGGGCAACTTGGAGGTATACAACTTTTTTTTGCCGCCATTTTGTTTTGTTGGCAAATATGACAGTTGTTTCATGAAAAATATTTTGTGTAGATACGGCAAATTTGTTAAGGAGCGTTTTACGACTGAACAAAGCGTTTTAATTATTAAAACATTGTACTCAACCCAATCATGTATTGCGAAAATTCTAAGAAAATTGCTGCCAATATTTGGTACAAATCACTTATCTTCGCGGCTAACAATAACTCGTTTAGTGACAGATAAAGCAGTTTTCTTACATCAAGTGAATCAGTTGGGCTTAGGAAACATATGGTTCCAACAAGACGGGGCCACATTCATACGGCACGAGCCACAATCGAGACATTGAAAAGAACGTTTCCGGGTCGATTAACTTCGAGAAACGGTGACATTGATTGGCATTGGAATTACAAAAAAATATGTGAGACACACTAGTCACTGAAATAACACAGGAAATGTGTGAAAATGTTATGAAAAACGCAGTGAAAAGGGTTCACATCTGCCATGCTGCTAGAGGTGGACATTTGTCTGAGATTATTTTCCATACTGAATTGCCGGCCCTAAATACTATATTTAAATAAAAATACTTAATTTTTTTATATTTCATAGCATAAAATTTTAAAAATAAAATGTATACCTCTTATTTGCTCACCCTGTACTTCTTTCTGGCACTCTTCTATTTCTTCTACCCTTGCTCGTCTAATTTTAAGTTAAAGCCTTCTTCATCTGTTTCAGAGAATTCCAAAACCTGTTTTTCTCTATAGTCAACTCTCTATGTGAAGCTATTTTAATTTTTGTCACATTGTCAATCATAAAACTGATTTATATTAGTATATATCTCCCAACACAGACGCCATCATGCTTAAAAGGAGACTCCAATCATAAACTAATGTAAACTAGTTGGTACTGAAATAAACATATTTGTATTTTTGTATATATTATAGCATACTATAATATATACTAATATTAATCAGTTTACCTCCACAACCCAGTTACTGAGTAACACAATACCATCTATGGTTATCGTGTTAGTCGCTCCATGTAAAATACTGGTATTCAGCTGCATACGGTAAGACTGTAAGCCGATGCTAACATAGTTATGAAAAGGCAGGGCAGATGATGATAACCTTATTACCTGATTATATTAGATACCAATATCTTTTCTAGGAAATAAATACATAACATATAAAGTATATTGAAGTTGTTTACGAGCCTAGAAGCTTAATCGTGTAATTTCAATGGAAATAAGTATACGTCTGACCTTTCAGCCATAGAAACGAGAAAATATCGAATAGAGGACGATAAACTCAATAGGTTTTAGGCTTACCTTTTGGATGTATCTAACAGGTAAGCACCTATTAGGTTTGTCGTTGAACAAACTAGACTAATATAGAATGATACCAGTTCTATTTCGATATTATGTTTATATTCATAACAGAATGATCTATCAAGACTGACTATCTGTTTGGTTTATTAAATTATGGAGAAAAATCTATCTAAATAATTTATCCATAATTAAAAATCATAAACTGATTTTTTATTAATGTTTCCAAGAAAATTTGAAAACATGAAAAAATCTTGTTTCTTTTTTAGCCTGTTTTTGTGAATATTTCAGTTTCTATTCTACAATAAAAGGCACCGCAGGTACAGTGAAGTACAGAAGTGCGAACGAAGTCATTTCTGTGCCTAATAATTTTCCCGGACGTAATGAAACTCCACCGGAATTTTTACTGACGTTATCTTGCTATTTTTTTAAGAATGTTTACCTTGAATCCCTTAAAAAAGTATCTGCGGTATTTTTCATTGCAATGTTGACTTCCTTAGATCTAAAGAATGCGCCAACAACTTTAATTGAGAGTTTGTCCAAAGTTTAAGTTCGGCTAATTTGAATTTGATACGCCACGGGTCTAAGACAGTTCCGTTCATGTCTAAAAGTAGGTAGTTAATTTTTTAGTGAATAGTTGTAACGTAAAATCAAGAAAAAGCTCATCGTATAGGTATCAAAAATATGACGCCTTAAATTCGGATTCGCTCAGTTCGGATTTAGAGCTGGGCTTTCGACAGAAGCTGCAATACTGCGACTCAAGCATACTGTCCAGTACTACGTGACAAGAAAAACGGCTGTTTTTGGCTGTTTTTTGGACCTGTCGAAGGCATTTGACCTGGTGGCTTATAATGTGCTGTGGGATAAGCTCCGGGAAGAAACCAGCACTCCCAGGGACATGATCAACATACTGAGATATTGGTACGGCAACCAATCCAACAATGTTAAGTGGGCGGGCTCATGTTCCACAGAGTACCGGTTGGAGTGTGGAGTGAGGCAGGGAGGCCTGACTTCACCTCGGCTCTTCAACCTGTACGTTAATGGACTGATAGATGAGCTCAGCAGGGCTGGTGTCGGCTGTTCAATAGATGGCAAGTGTGTGAATAACATTAGCTACGCCGACGATATGGCGCTGCTGAGCCCATCTGTTAAAGCCCTCAACATGCTCATAGGCATATGCGAGAGGTACGCAGTGTCACATGGCCTCAGGTACAACACCAAAAAAAGTGAACTACTTGTGTTTAAGGCGGGAAATAAAACCCCCACGACCATTCCACCGGTTAGTCTAGGAGGATTTCCGATAAGTAGAGTCACCAAATTCAAGTACCTGGGGCATTGGGTCACTGAGGACCTCTCGGATGACTTGGATATTGAGAGGGAACGCAGGGCATTGGCAGTGAGATGTAATATGCTGGCGCGCAGGTTCGCGAGGTGTACAAATGATGTTAAAATTACTCTGTTTAAGGCGTATTGCCAGACAATGTACACCTGCAGCCTGTGGGTCCGCTATTCGCAGAAGGCTTTCAATGCCCTGCGGGTCCTCTACAATAATGGGTTTAGGATGCTGTTGGGGTTGCCGCGATACTGTAGTGCGTCGGGGATGTTTGCGGAGGCCAACACCGACTGCTTTAGGGCTATTGTGCGCAAGAGAGTGGCCTCCCTGATGTGTCGGGTGCGGGGCAGCCCCAATGGTCTTCTAAACACCATAACACAAAAGGTGGAGTGTCCGATTGTGAGGCACTGGAATAAGGTGCATAATTCTGGTGCTATCATATTTAATGTTAGGTAAATTAATTAAATTAAATTGAATTAAATTAAATTGAATTGAATTAAATTGAATTGAATTAAATTGAATTGGATTAAATTAAATTAGAATGTCAAATAAATTAATTTAATAAGTAGTTATATGGTACTAACATAGTTTTTTAAGCCTTTACTAATAATTGTATGGAATTATGTTCTGAATTAAATTATTATTATTATTATTAAATTCACTAGCAACCGGCACCCTAATAGCGTAATTAATTATCACGCAGCAATCACGAATATCTAAATTAATTTTGTAGCATCAGAAACTCTTTACTCGATAAATTTAATAAAACACCTTTTTATTCATCAAATACGAAATAACTCAGTTAAATAAATAAAATGGCTTCCTCGCATCTCTCCAAATAATTCAAATGTATAAGCCATCTCACACGAGTATTTTTCAAAGAAAACTAGACGGCTCCACACTCAAATTATCTCGCCTCTTTAATATTTAAGTACACTTGGTGTTAGGCTAATCTATTGCCTAACAGTTTAACCATGCATTAGGGGGTTATTCGGGCAAGTGGGGGAGGGGGCAATCCCCGTCATTCCCCTGAGAGATTAGGTTGCATTTCAGCGATTAATTATACTAATGTTTTGCTCTATTTCGGCATTATGACCTAGAACTAATTGCTATATACGAATACACACATCGTATGAATTGTTTTGTGGGTATTTCCAGTAGCCGGCCTTTAAATGATAAATGATGTTTATTCTGTGAATTTACTTAACAAACATTTTCAAAATAATTTCGGTGTTTCCTATCCAATTACTCTGAGACAAACACCGAAACCAACTCAGAGGTCACAGTCTCTTTTACAGTCCAGACATTATCTTGGTCAGATTGTGTGAGAATCATCTAGATTAGTGTCTGAAACATGGAGATCTAGAGAAAGACTGTGACACAGGTAGGTATGATTGACAAAGAAGACGCTCTACAAAGTCGAAGTGTTTCTCTCAAAACGTGTGCTCCGCCTTCGTGTATATGTCGCAGATGACCACTAGCCGTTTTGACGTTTAGAGATTTTCCATAATTATTGAACTAACACGCAGAATAACATAAACGTTTTGCATTTATCAATGCAGCGTTTCAACGATTAGAAGTTATGTGAAATAAAACATTTGATTGTAGAATTTAATTCGATTTTTTGACGCTCGCCGCTCTGTGTGTCATAAAAACTATAATAAATAACAAGAAATAATTAAATTAGTAATATGAGTGAAAAAATGGCCCTAACTCAAGTGAAAACAGTGATTTTAAGGACAATTTTAACATAAAGTTTTCGGAGTTTTATGAAAGTCACTCCTAAAAATACCAAATAGCCAAGTAGCATAATCGGCCTTCAATATTCTCATGTTTTGTAAAACGGCTAGCGGTTATGTAAAACAGCGGATTCGACAATCCATGTGCGACATATACAAGGTGGGAGAAAAGTAATGTCATAATGTGAATGTGCCATAATTTTTGCTAATGGCGTTATAATGTCATTGTGATTTGATACATATTATTATGTCATAGACAGAGAATTAGTTGGCAATGCAATGGAGCTATTCACATAGTCACACAGCTCATGCAACAATTGAAATTTTGAAAAACCAATTTCGGAGCCGTGTGTTCTCCCGTTTTGGCGATTTGAACTGGTCGGCAGATCGCTAGATCTGACGGCGTCAGACTGAAATTTCGCGTTAACACAATAAACCACAAATCTTGCAAGTCTTGAAAGCCAACATTAAAGAAGAAATCACCAATTTGCAGAAGTTTTTGCGAGCAACAATTCAAAATGCCGTAAAACGAGCATAAATGTGTATCAACTCGTTGACCGATATAATTTTTTCGACTTAATGTCATACATTTGACACATTTAAATAAACTTTCTGTAAAAACAGAGACCAATTTTATTTTCATCTCCAACATCTCTCACATTATGAAATTACTTTTGCCCCGCCTTGTACATGTACAGCAGTGAATTTAAGCGGTAGATAAAAAACAAAAAAAAAAAATTCAATCTCATTTAAAATTGGCAGGCAAGTTCCTTTGTTCTGAAGGGTCATTATTTCTTTGAAGTAAATACAATATTTATGAATTGTG
The DNA here is from genome assembly GCA_947507525.1 of Apamea epomidion. Classification (NCBI taxonomy): domain Eukaryota; kingdom Metazoa; phylum Arthropoda; class Insecta; order Lepidoptera; family Noctuidae; genus Apamea; species Apamea epomidion. The sequence continues at coordinate 11,927,799 of OX382231.1, forward strand.
TTTACCACAACAAAGAAAGATGAAAATGTCACCGCCAGAAATAATTCTGGCGATGTGTATTCCACGAAATCGTGGGTTCTGAGTTAACCGGGTCATAAAAAGTAAGAGTTTTATATTTGCTGATGTATATGGGTAGCATTTAAAACACTTTATTTTAATAAGCAAATTGCGATGAAATTATCACTTATTTATGTACCTACTGACTATCTTACACCATCTTCAAAATACTATGTTTATAATTATATAGGCAGGCAACAGTCGTAAATAAATGTACAACAATACTATCTTGCAATAAGGCCACCGTTCTGCACTGTCCAAGCTCGGCAGCCCTCCAGCGTGTACCATCAGAGCCACTTCCGCAATCTCCGCAAAAATGATATCCGGACGTCAGCTCCCGGCCTATGCGACACAGTTGCCTACTTTCCGAAACAGCTATAACATCTTGCCTTCTTGATAGTGAATTATAAATCAATATCACCGCGCCTGGGATCTCAATTAATTAAATCCATAATGAAATAGGGTTAATTTATAATTGATGTACTATATATTCCATGAACATCTATCTAACTAATAGATCGTATCCTATTAATAAACAGGGAGTTGCTATTGTTAGCAGTTCCTGCTTTAAGCGAAACTTCTCTTGAATGTGTTGCCAAGTAACCAAGTGTGACTGAAGAAAGAATTCCCTTGGGAATTAACATATGATATTCTTGGCTCAATTAGCATAACAACTTGGGGTACATGCCGTCAAGTTCGCACTCCTCATAGATAACAGAGAACACACCTGCACAGAAATGTTTTTGTCCAATTTAACCCTTACTTTGCCGCGTTCATCTTAATTCTGGCAACGTTCGAGCTTATTAGAAGCAGACTGATAATGCGATGAATAATTTAGGGAAACATTATTTTATATTAACTTCTTAATTTGTTACAGCTTTTCGTTTATGAGGGGTGGTGGAAGCTAATAATTAACTTTTAAGTGAAATCTTTGTGTTAATGTAATTGGAAAGGGAAGTTCGCAGTTTTTGTGCGTTCTTGTGACAGTGGCTTCTTTGATTGATCAAAATCACAACAAAAAAATTGCCAAAATATTTGACTTTATGCAAACGCCGTGAGATGTGTACGAAAGCTATGAATGTAATGGCGCAAACTGTAGCCAAGCGTCCATCTGTTCAGGTTCAACTATGTAAGATCCAATCTCTGATTTACACAAATATGTGTTCGAGCAACAGATGTGTGTACCTAAGTAATTGCAGCTCTCACAGAGAAACCTGGAGTTTTTAGTGTGAATGTTCTATTTACCGTTTGGTCTTGACTGCTTGCATATCCCATCACTATTTGTCGATGTTGTAAGGCTAAGTGAACCTGTGTACCGATATATAAGTAGGTATAACATCGCACACTGTTGTGCAATGTTGCCAAACACGTTTTTAATTCCTAGAATTCCTTAAATATCAGACGTGGGTATGAATTTATACTGTAATATCGTTAATACTGACTATTGACAACACTATATTATTTTCTTTTGTCTCTTGTTTTTCAACATAAATAAAACAAGTAGGTGGGTTTTTGTTCTTCATTCATTTTGATACCACATTTTGAACTGACATGAGGTCTTAAATAGGTCTGAAAAGACAGACTAATTTATTTAATGTAATAAATTAGGCCTTGTAGAAACTTTGCGCCTAAAATGGCTAAATAACTGTCTTTTAGTCGAACCTAAAGACAGATTTATATTAAACATTGGTACTCTAGCCCACGTTCATATAAAACTCACAAAGTAAGAAGTATTTCTTTGCCTCACCGTATCTAGAAAAATATTGGATTAGTTTTCTCGTTATAAAATTTTATAAAGCAATAAAACTCGTTGGGATCAGATAAAACGGATAGTTATTGCTTTTGATTTATTGCCCTTGAATTCCTGTGTTTATGTATCCGAAGGTATATTGATGGGGACTATATGGGGTATATCCGTTTTACCCGTTAATGTACCCCACTCTGTTTGTGCTTGGTATGGTCGGGTACAATCAACTGAGGGTACGATGGGAATTCTCGCTTGTCGCGGTTAGGTTATTTCGTGGCATTGAACATAACCCAGAAGTAGGTACTGCAGCGCCTGAGTCCTGTCCGTGCCTGTTGCCAGGACCAACCTTCTCGCCAAAACACCATTGATCCGCGCAATTCGGGTTATTAACGATCTTCACGTGAAGATCGATGTATTTACATGCCATTTGAGTGAATTCGCAAAAATACTGATGTTCTTTTTATGTTATAGTGTAGAGTAGAATAGGCTATATTTTGTGTTTTTATTTAATTTTTATATAGGGAAATTAGTAAAGTAGTTATTATTTGTAAGGACCATGACCTGGATTACTATTATGGACAACGATACGATTATGGACAAAGGATACTTTTTTTCTCAATATTCTCACGGGATCGAGTATTTCTACACAAACTGGAAAAGCTGATCGATAATTTGGTACAACCGTACCTTCAGATGAATCGTAAACCAATAAAGGGATCGCGAAACTCGGTCAGTTAATATACTATAAGATATAAAAATCAAAGAGCGCTACAGTCTAATTGAAAACCCCTTTTCTTTTTATGGAGTTCGTAGTTTATAGGCACTTAAAGCGATACTTTCGTGAATGTTGCGTCTGTAATAAGAGTTATATAACGACCCAATGTTATTCGTTCCCTCCGACATTATTGGGGGAGCGTAAGGCTGTGAGGGAACTTGTTTATTTTCTTTCTTAGTGTGTATAGAAAGGCTTCAGCTTATCGCCAGCGGGCAGCCGGCTTCATATGAGCCGGCCACCTCACGCCCCTATTCGGGATATAAATCATGGGAAACACACATTTCCTTTCCACAAAATGCTTAGGGCGAAATCCACTTTATTTGCAACGTTATTGATAAATAAAAGCCGATTGTATATACAGCTGCAAAGCTAATGATTTTTTTGTCATTAACGGACATAGCTTTTTGGCTCGGCTCCACCTTTCCGAATGGTGGACTGACATAAGACATTTGCAGAGGTTAATGTCTGAAAAAATATTGAGACAAAAACCGACCGACCGTTGTCTTTTCTTTGTTTTGTAACTAGGTGTTTGTTTTGTTATGGTTTAGATATAGGTGTACCAGGAAATTATATTCTAGGACTATTTTGCTAACATAACTTTTATTTTTAATTATATAAATTGGAATGTACCCAGCAGTTAACAACAATATATTACAGCATCTGCCATATATATATTACATTCAATCTTTAGCATTATACAAATTATTTCGCTAAATTGAATAAATGGGAACGTCTCCCGACGCACAGTCGCAGTTGAAGTTTAACGAGTTTGAGGATTTTAACTAAATCACAACTGAAACTTTGCTGTGAGTACTTTCGGCAGTTGCACATTTCACAACTGAGTAAATATGGATTATATTATCTATTGTTCCCACTCAGTATTTCATATTCTATAAGATAAGTGCACAACTTTTCAACCTTGTGTTCTCAACAAAGTTACTAAAAAGACTAAAGCGCAAAAGTAAAAGGTTTTCCTCTTTCGAGCTAATCCCATATTTTAAATCGGATGTTAGTTTATTTTACATTCCACTTAGCTTTTAAGAAAGATAAACAGCCAGCTGAATGAGGTTACTTGCCTTTTTAACATGAACTCTTACTGATTAAATTGAAATATACCTTGAAAGGGGAAACGGAAACTTTATCACCCTCCTAAATTCCTGCATTCAAGAAAAGTTATGGACGACTGTTCGTCGTGAAAATTTTCGGAAGATTTACAATAGTCGGATCTCCAGTGTGTCTATGGTAAACGATGAGAGTACTCCCTAACAAATTGAAAATCAATGAACCGCGGAATTCAATTTGATATTGAAAGCCATCTCTCACGTAGCCGGGCGCGGGCGCGGGGCGGCGCGGGCGGCGTCACAGAGCACTTCTCGATATCTCTCTCTTTGACTCCGTTTCACACATATAAAGCCATACATTCAAAAGACATTCAACTTCACAATTTAGAGGTATTCAACACGAGGAGGAAGTAAATATTGAACAAAAGATGATCGAATTACATTATTAGCTTTACGTGAACAAATAGCGTTACGTGAGAGTGTTGACATTCCGTTCTATTTTGGGTTAAGTAAAGAAATATTATGCGTGTACATAATGCCCCTTTTGAACGTGAGGTGTAATCGAAAAATGGAGAGTTTAATAAGAGAAATAAAAATTACGTGATTCCTTTTGTAACCAATCGTTTACAGTGAGACAAAGTATAATCACCTCGTCTTTCTGTAAACGATTGCTCGATCAGCGGTACCTACTTTAAATACAGTTAGCAAAATTCACTACTCCTCGTTCCTCTGCGTGTGTTCTTCAGTTTAAAGCAGTGGAAATACATGTCTCCTCACTATAATTCAAGACCAACACATAATTTAAAAAAAAATCTTGATTCAAATATCATGCAAGCGCACTTCCACGTATAAAGCCGCGTTGTATACAATTAAAAAAACGTAGTTAATATCAAATTGCACAAAACACGTTTCTATCGGGACCGTATCCATTAAAGTGTGGAAAGATATAATTTGTACACAGAAGGCACTGGGGTTCATAGCTGTTAAGTTGGAGTGGTTACTGATAAGCGGCATAAGTCTTTGTTACTGTATAATTAAACGTAATACTTCGTCTGCTTCTTGTGTTTACAGTGACTTATCACGCAACGGTTTGAAATACTTTGTGTAGTTAATAGGTAGCCAGTTGTAAAATTGTCTGCACGTTAATTAGAGATCACAGGTGAAGTAAAATAAAAGCGAAATGGAGCAGACGTTTGCTCGCTGACAATAAATTAATATTGTTTGTGTGCTAACGTCAACTTGAAGCGATCTTTTAAGCTCTCCTTTTCTGATAAACTTCTTGACACTTTATTAAATAATAGGTCTTTACATATGTAATTGGAGATTCTATAACCAGCATTTTCAGATTTAATTATCTGGGGATTGGCGCGCAATTCGAAATTCAAATAAATTTTATTCGAAAAACGTGTTAATTTAAATTCAGTCATTTGTTTTTAGATAGTTTTTTGGTTTTGTGACATTGAGGTAGTTTTTGGCGCCATGGATAAACTGAAAATTCGTACAATTTTCGAATATGAGTTCCTACGTGGAAATACCGCTGCGCAAACAACACGAAACATTAACGACGTATGGCGGCCTAACACTGCTTGCATAAACACGGTCCATTATTAGTTCAATCGTTCTAAATCTGGAAATTTTGAGTTGAAGAACGAGCCTCGCGGTCGGCCGGTAACCATTGTCGACAACGACGAATTGTAGGCGATAGTGGAAGCGGATCCAACTCAATCTACGGCTGAGCTTGCTGCGGGCCTTGGAGTTAGTGTCAAAACAACATTAAAGCACTTGCGTCAAATCGGAAAGATAAAAAAGCTAGATAAGTGGGTGCCACACGAACTAAACGACCAACAGCAAGATTTACGCGTCGAAGCATGCATAGCACTACTGAATCGGCATAGAAACGAGGGAATTCTTAATCGAATTGTTACCTGCGATGAAAAGTGTATCCTGTACGACAACCGTAAGCGTTCGTCTCAGTGGGTGAACCTGGGTACAGCACCTAATCAGTGCGCTAAAAAAAAGATTACTCATAGGAAGATGATGGTGACTGTCTGGCGGACCAGTGCCGGACTTGTACATCACAGCTTCATACCGAATGGCACAACAGTGACGACACATTTCTATTACCAAGAATTGCAAACAATGATGGAGAAGCTCGCCATTCAACAACCAAGACTAGTCAATCGCTCTTCCCCATTGATTCTCCACGACAACACGCGAGCTCACACTTCATGGCAGACCATCGCAAAGCTACACGAATTGGAAGCTCTCCGTCACCCACCGTACTCAGCGGACCTTGCCCCAACAGATTTCTACTTTTTTCAAAATTTAGACAATTTTTTAAGTGGGATAAAATTCAACACACGATATTCAGTACAAAACGCTTTCGCTGACTTCATTGCCTCCCGTCTGGCAGACTTCTACAGTAAAGGGATAAACAAACTGCCATCAAAATGGCAAAATTGTATAGATAATTTCGGCCAGTACTTTGATTAGCTGAAATAAAAAAATTACCAACATTTTTATATTTTAAAATGATCATACAAATCTCCAATTTCATAGGTAAAGACCAATATAACAATTCTAAGAAAAATCTCCTTTTATAATTCTATAAATAGTAAGATTCATATGTAGTAAGCTTTATTAAATATTGTTTGAATTCATGTTTCAAGAACTAATAGAAATTTTTAATAAACATCCATTTTAAACAGAACGGTACTTAATGTTGCCGCTGGCAAATCACCTAAATAAATGAATATAATTTGTTAAATGTTAGTAACGAGTTTCATTTCGGAGTAGTAATGACAGTTGGAGCTCTTTCACTCAAGGTAATGCTTTGCGCTAAGTGATTTATGCGCCTATTATTGATAATGGACAGGCAATGCAAAAAAATGTCCAAAACAACTGGGAAAAATAATAAAGATTGTTAACATTATTACGTCACATTACCCCCTACTGAGCTGAAGGGGAAAACATAGTGCATTAGCTGCTTGTCACCCCCTGGAAGGGTTAAGTGGGGGGGAAACGGTTAGGGTGATGTCAGTATGAGAAGTATGTTTGACTGTTAGAAGTTGGTAAGTGATTTTATATATAGAGTCAGATTTGCTTCACGGCCCGTGGCTAAATAATAACAGCGGCACAGGTCGATTGTGCAGGTTAAGCTACGCTTGCCGCGGTTGGTCCGTGGATGTGTGACCATCTTTACATACCGAGACCCCTCCATGCCAAGGGGTGTCGTATTAACCCAGTAACTGGGTTGTGGAGGTCAGATAGGTAGTCGCTCCATATAAAATACCGGTATTCAGCTGCATCCGGTTAGACTGGAAACCAACCCCAACATAGTTGGGAAAAGGCTAGGCAGATGATGGGTCAGATTTGCTTTAAAAACATACGGATGATTTTGCTCTCCTGTACTCACATTTGCCATTAAAATAACTTGATATTGATGTTTTTTTGGGCATAAGTTAAACAGTAATTTACCAAATCAATTGTAGTGATCGTCGTAGATAATATACCTCAATGACTGAACGTGGACGTCTGCCCAAACCACAACTATTAATTAACTAAAGTAACGTATACCTCATATAAAAAATGATACCATGTCCTAACCACTACCCGGATATTATACACATTACCCTAATTAATAAGTAGCCCATATAATATATAGGCTGTAATGCCTTATTACCTTTTTCCTTCAAGTGTGTGACGTTGAGATGATCAAGTGGGTCACATATCTTGGCGACGTTGCCGTTATTGCATCTACTCGGGGAGATGATGGCAGGAGGTGTCGGCTCCACCTATTCAGAACGAATTCGCTGCTTGAGATATATGTGTTGCCATTCTTCAAAGAGGTTTCATTTCTGCCTGACTTACGTCTGAATTATTTATTGCTATCAGACGGATATGAAAATAGTTGACTTCAAAATGTTTTTCAATAGTTGTTCGTTTTCTTTATTATGATAGATACATTTCAATATGCTTTATTGTACACCAAAATGATGAATTATTAAAAAAAATTGCAAACTTTATTTTCGTCTTTACTTTTTTTTTTTTTTTTTTTTTTTTTTTTTTTTTTTTTTTTTTTTTTTTTTCAGGATGGGAAATCATCAAATGACTCCTCCCGCTCTGGGTGGAGCAGAAGGGAGTGCAGACTCTTACTGACTAAAACCCGTCGTCGTCTTTACTTTAGTTATACTTTTTCAGGTCAAAAATTCATGTGGAAAAATTCATGTGGAGGCTTGTGAATAGCTTATCGTCAATTACCTCACAATACTTCTGTATTTGATAGCTGTAAGCCAACTAAAAACAATAAAATAAATAATATAATAATCATAGATGAGTACAGAAACAGTTAAATAGCATCTTAGAAATGTTCCCCATAATTTTCTTCAGGTTTCCCACTTCAGAACATGGGTATGCCTATTATTCCCTGATGATCGGATTTTGATGATATTACCCTCAGTTATATGTGTGATATTGCTGCCATCATGTTTTCTCTTTTCCCTATGGTTTGCTTTATATTTCAAATATTTGTCTAGGATTGGGTAACGCTCACATCGCAGTCTTCCCGCGCTCAGCCCCTTATTGAATAATCTCGCGTCTGTGAACCCCCTGGACATTTCACGGGTTATTATATTTTTATTTTCAATATTCTATTCAAATATTGATATTTAAAACTGGCGTGAGAGTTCAAAAGTCGCCGGCAACACAACAGGGTCTTTTTTTTTTTTTTTTCTGGGTGGGAAATCATCAAATGACTCCTCCCGCTCTGGGCGGAGCAGAAGGGAGTGTCAGACTTTTACTGACTAAAACCCACCCGTGTTCCTTCAGTTGCCTGTGCCAGGGGCCACGGTATCTCTTTCGAACAACCCGCAGCCCCGGCGGCATCGGCCCTAGCGGACCCCGTCAGTTCGTGCTGACAGCTCTTTGAGGCGCGCGTGGAACACAACGCGCCGTCGACCCGGGCCTGGTCCTTACCGGGCGGCGAGCTGCCCATAGCTCGCCGCCCGCAAGCCCGCGCCTACGGTGGCCGGGAGTCGGCTGTTGACTCCCGTCCAGGGCGTCTCCTGCGGCGGCTAGGAGCGCGAGGGTGCAGCGATTGCCTCTCCCTCGCACGCTCCGCCTCCTCCTTCGCGAGCATAACTGCTTCGCAGAAGGAGGTGACGGCCTCCCATTCACTCTCGCTCCGGACCATGGCCTGTATGAGGGCCGGACGCGAGAGGTCGCCGCCGCCGATCGCCGCCAAGAGGACACGGCGGGGTCCCGCCCAAGCCGGGCAGACCTCCACCGTATGCTCCACCGTGTCCTCGGGGCGATCCCCACAGTGGTGACACCCTGGCGTTTCCTCCCGCTTTATCCTGAACAGGAACCTCCCGAAACAACCGTGTCCGGTGAGGACCTGCGTCAGGCGGAAGGTGAGGGCGCCGTGGCGCCTCTCTAGCCACTCCTCAAAGAGGGGACTTATCGCCGCAATTGTGGCGTGCCCAGCGCTGGGTTGCGACAATCGCACTCTCCATGCCGCCATGAGATCCCGCCGGAGCTCTGTCCGCTGTGCCGTGATTTCTCGCGGCAGCGGAGCAACGCCCCGGCGTTTTGCCTCCTCACACAACAGGGTCTCAGCTCTAAACTCAGTTTGACCGACGCCTTTGGCCAATTTGTAAATCGCTCAAATGCGCAGCTGAATGCACGTAAACTCACTTCGAGACCATAAAGTTTTCAAACACAATTTAGCTTAGTAACGCAACGGCGGAGAAGGTATTAATTTCGTTCAATGGCAATTGATTTCCGAAGAAATGATGGCGTCATCAAAAATTATTAACTTAGTTATCGACGAAAATACACAGCCATTTTCTCGGCAAGGGATAAAGTAAATTGAATTATGTGATCGGGGATTGATCCGTATTATGGGAAAGATGGATATCCGAATTTAATATTTCAGGTTCATAGTTAATCCGCGCTATTACGACATAGTTGATAGAAATGGTTGTTAATTCCTAATTGTTTCAAGATACCTACGTCTGCACGATCTTACACTACAATACACATCAATTCTAAACCCGTACTACCTATTTGTTTGTTAGCTGACAATCATTCGCAAATTATCTACTGATAGTACTAAGGACTACTATGAGAAAAAATCTAGTATATTTAGCACGAAATCCAAACTAGTTCACTTACAGTATAAGAAGCATTTCGCACTTCCTAATACCCATTGCCGTATCTAAAGCCAGGATTACGATACTTCACGGGATAAGGAAAGACACAATTAGTACACAAAGAGCTAATTGAAACCACGTTTGGCCCCGAATGGAGATGCTACAAAGTTGATACAATCTCTCTGATGTAATGACAGATTGCATACCGTCCATTGACTAATGCACTATCCCTTTGACTATTGGACGTCTGCTACTGATTCAAGGTAAAGTGGTGAATGGGGTAGGGGTAGACTAGCTCTTGTGATACATCGCTGTTAACACAGTGTTAATTCTTTTTTGTTTAATTTGCTTCTAAAAACAAAGGTATAAAACTAAGGAATAAAAAGTACCTATTTTATGTGTTTTCTCAGTTACGAATAGCATGTTTAATATTAATAAAATTAAAAATAATATAATACAAACAAATTGTCCTCACTTTCAGTTAATATGAATAACAACCAGTTCATTCTTTGACTCAATTGTAGCATTTTCCAAGATAAATACATTTCTGTTCCTGTCGTAGCACTCGTAACAACTCGTAGCAACTCGTAGCTGTTCGTAGCACAAAGGCCTGTTGCTACGTTGTTTTCTATTTATTTATGGACACTTTTCTCCGGTCACATTAGAAGACCCGACTTGACCCGAGGACTATAATACGATTCGCTTTTCTTGGAAAATAGTTACCATTAAAAATTCATAGTGACCTTTTAGTGGCCTGAACAAAACTACAATGATCCCAGCAGTGACTTGCTTTGATCACCCAAGTGTACATAGCTAGGATTGAATGTAGATTAGACTTTGCAACTCCGTAAGAAGTACGTATACAAAGGTACAAAACTTTTTGGTTTTAATCAAACTTGGCAAAGCTTGATTCGGTTTGAAAAGAGAAATTCTAGGTTTTTTACGCGAGCTTAAAATAACAGAAGTTACCGAAGATATTATTGGAAACGTAAATACAGATGAGTTTATGAGCAGATTTCTTATCGCAAATTTGGTTTATTAGATATAGTTAAGAATTAGCAAACTTACCTCTTTAAGTGTAGTGGCAACCGCTATGTCGACAGTAACAAAATATATATTACGTTAAAATCTCTTAATATTGCAGTATTCCAGTTAAAACATAATTAACCATAGACATCATGCTTATTATTTATTTATAAGAAGTTAAATATTAGTTATTGATTTAAAATCTAGTACTAAAATAACAAAATTATATCCTAACTTAACTAGAACTATTAACAAACTAAAATATAGCGTCGAAAAATTCATCCGCATCGCTGTCGACTGGTAATGTACCCAAGACACTGGGGACATTGCCACGTTGTATTATAGAGGTATGAGGAACAGGGTGTAAAGTTCACTCATCCTCCATAGAAAAGGGAGGATCCTCCAACCAGACGGGTGTTTTGTCTGGCGGGCAATTGCCCAACGATTGATGTTGGGAAATTGTATCTATGCTAATTGCGCGGTAAACTCTGCTTGCGAGATGCAGGATTTGCGTGACGTCAGTATGACGCGTTGTTCACATGTGGCGTTGTAGATACCGCTACAGTATGGCAATGCTTAACCTCTGGCCAAAGTAAAAGCCAGCCCTTGGGTCATGTAGCGGGATCATCCGAAAGGGTTACCGCTGCCCTGGAACATAAAGGGCTAAGGAAGGAACACGGGTGGGTTAAAGTCATTTAGTCAGCGCCGCTTGAGGTTTTCCGCAGCCGCAGCAGCAGCACCAGCGCAGCACGCCGACCCTGGAAGATGGGATGGCGCAAGAGTGTCGACACAAGTTGCATCCCACACTAAAGGCCTACCCACCTTCCATGGAAATAATGATTTTCCTGATTCATTTCTCAGTGCCGTGGACCGAGGATATGCATAAAGCCGGTAAACTAATACTAGAAATTTTGCGGACGCCGAGGCCTCTCATACGAATCGGAAGAGTAGCTTGTACCCAAGCTCGGTCGTCCATGGCCACATTTAAAATCGCAGTTAATGTATGCCTGATAATTTGGTCCATTCTGTCTAAAAGGTGAGTATGATTCCATAAATGGGAAGCGCGAAGAAAATGAGTTAATTTTGGGCCGAAACATCAGTAACAAATTAAGGTGATGGCCGAATGCATATTAATTTGGAACAATCTTTCCGAAACGTCGTTGAATTGACCATTGATAAAAGTATCGATCGATCAAAAATCTTCCAAGCTTGCGAATCAATTTACAAAAGACTTAAACACCGTTCTATAAATTCAATATAACTCAGGTTGCAGACCCTGTATTAAAAAGGCCTTCAATGTTTACCATTTATCTAACTTTACTTAATATATTAAAGTAATCGCTTACAATATAAGTATTACCTGCGACGATACCCAAACGATTATTTTTAATTTCCCTCGGGAACGTTTCTTCCGCTTAAACGAGGAATCGATTTCAATCTCAGTTAAAAGTTTTTGTAAAGTAACACCAAAATTCCGTTATGGAGTTTTTTGCTAACACAGTACGCTTTATGGGTATTAAATTCTATTTACGTTTTTATTATTTATTTCAGCTTGAGGTAGTTTTCAATGTTTTTGTAGGTATATTGGCGTGTGGCTAGCTGACATATAGCAAATAATTTAATAACCAATTAGCATCGCCATACAACGTGGCAATGCTGCCAGCCTTTTGGGCATTGCTCCTGTTGACAGCGAAGCGGACTAACGGCGAAACTTTTTGATGTCCTATGATTCTTTTGCTTCTTTTTTCATATATCTACATGTACATATTATTATTTTATGTTAGCTTATATTATTTATTGTTTTGTATTTCGTAATGTTAATTACTTATTGTTTTATAGAATCAAAGTTCTTCTAACTGGACAGACACCTGTGCTGCTGGGGTGTTTGTAGCGCCACTTCTTCTTCCCAGCTAAAGCACTAGGAAGTGGTGAGAGGCGAACGTTTTGTAGGAAAATAGATATCTGTATTTATGTAGATACCAAAACCAAATCTTAGCATGACACTATAAGGCAAAAAGTCATCCGGTTTTTATATCTTAACTAGCTTTTGCCCGACTTCGTCTGCGATCCAGGATGAAAAGTAGCCTATGTCCTTCTCCAGCCCCATTCATAGCGATCGCTTTACGACCGAATTCGGTCACAAAGTCTCGAATTGACAGGTGTAATGTATGGAGTGACAGGACTTTGCGACCAAATTCGGTCGTAAAGCGATCGCTATGAATGTCGAGGCTGCTGGGGCAGGTCATGGTCTACCCATTTGCCAAATTTTATCCAAATCCGTCAAACAAACAAACTTACTTTCGCATTTATAATATTAGTTAGGATATTTATTATTAGGTAAATAAACAAATAAATATGAGGTGTATTTTTAGTGTTTTGATCTTGAAACTTCGATCCTAAAGCAAATGATGTTAACTATTTTTTTTTATTAAAATGAGGATGTTTTAAAATATAGGGCTCATAGTTTAATTTAACCAGTAGGTACTTAACGGTTGGTAAAATACAGGAACCGGACTTCAGTCTTATTTTAACACCAACAGCGGATGAAACCCTTCGCCTCGAGATAAAAAACGTACCGTTCATGGCTCATAAAAACATTGTTTCTGTTGACAATGGTTTGTTTTCTTTGCCCGTAATGAGTGAATTAAGAGGGGCTATCTAATATCATTGTAGTGGGTTATTTAATTAGAAGGCAGAACAGAGAGAGGGATTATTTTATTTTCTTGTTCAGAAAAGACTTGCCTACGCAATACTACCTACTAATAGCTAGGTATTTTTAAATGAAGAGTATTAAATGATCCTTTTTTTGGATGAGAAATCATCATATGACCGGAGAGGGCGTGTCAGACTTTTACTGACTAAAATCCACCCGTGTTCCTTCATTTGCCTATGCAAGGGGCCACGGTATCTCTTTCGAACAATCCGCGGCCCTGGCAGGCATCAGCCCTAGCGGACCCCGTCAGTTCGTGCTGACATCTCATTGAGGCGCACGTGGAACACAACGCGCCGTCGACCCGGGCCTGGTCTTTGCCGGGCGGCGAGCTGCCCATTGCTCACCGCCCGCAAGCCCGCGCCTACGGTGGCCGGGAGTCGGCTGGTGACTCCCGACGTCCAGGGCGTCTCCTGCGGCGACTAGGGGCGTGAGGGCGCACAGATTGCCTCTCCCTCACGCGCTGCGTCTTCTCTTTGCGAGCATTACTGCTTCGCAGAAGGAGGTGATGGCTTCACATGCACTCTCGCTCCTTACCTTGGCCTGGACCTGGGCCGGACGCGAGAGATCGCCGCTACGAGGACGCGGCGGTGCTCCGTCCAAGCTGGGCAGATCACCACCGTATGCTCCACCGCATCCTCCGGGCGATCCACACAGTGGTGACACCCTGGCGTTTCCTCCCGCCTTATCCTGAACAGGAACGTCCCGAAACAACCATGTCCGGTGAGGACCTGCGTCAGGCGGAAGGAGAGGGCGCCGTGGCGCCTCCCCAGCCACTCCTCAAAGAGGGGCCGCAAATGTGGCATGCCCAGCATTGGGTTGCGACAATCGCACTCTCCATGTCGCCATGAGATCCCGCCGGATCTCTGTCCCCTGTATGTATTCAATGATCCTAACACTCCTTGTAAAAGAAACCCTCCCACAGTTGTATAATTTTCTAAACAAGAAACAAGTATTTGTTTTTGGAAAAACCACTTTAACACCCACCCATAAAGTTGAATTTGCGCTACAACTTCAAACAATTTAAGATTTTTTCAATTATATTAGTCATTCTGAAAGTAACTTAATTTACACAGATATAAAGTTGATATTATGTGCCAATACAATAATCTGTCTGTGTGGTGACGAATGCTTGTTTATTTATTTAACCATTTATATTTTTACAAGCTAACACTATATATGTATGTATATATATATCATCTCTCTATGTTATATTTCATTGAATTAATCGACTTCTTCCTCCTCTCCTCGTCGTCCCCATTTTCCCCCTTCTGTGTATGAGAAGAAGCCTTTGCTCTGCAGTGGGACAGTTACAACCCATAATTCAGGCTATTTTTCAGGTTATCATTCTCCTGGCCTTACCCCAGGGGTCAGCGCAACATGTCCTTTCTTCCATACTTCTCTATTAGTCGTGATCTCGATAATCACTCCCTTTCTAGCCGTATCATCTTTCATGCAGTCCATTCATCATTTCTTTGCTCTTTCCCTACTCGAATAGCCATCCACATTCATACTCAAAGTTACAAGTTGGTATTATTATTTATTAATCGTCATAGCACTGGCAGTTCGTTGTCGAGTTTCCTTTCATTCATTATGTTCTACTGCGGCGTAGTAAAAGTTACCTATGTTATTAAGAATATAATTAAAATAGCTAACTAATTTTAAGTTTAACGCATTAATTAAAACTTCTCAGAGTGAATACGATTAAGTACAAATTATAATATGAAAAGTTTGAACAACATTTAATTTATGAAATATTATTGGTACCTATTTAAAAATAAAAAACAAGTTATGTGCTTTTCAGAAGATGCTTTTTAAAATACTTTTAACTTGCAATTATCGACTGATGGTTTGGAGAAGCAGACGTAATGGATTCTATGAAGGAAAATAAAGCAAGAAGCTGAACGGGTAAGCGTCATTGGTCCCTCCACAATGAATGAACCTTGACACAGGTACATAATTGTCTTAAAGTATTTACATTCATTATAAATACAGTTAGCAGCCTAAAGTTTTAATGAGAATAAACTGAATAATTCATCAAAATGGTCATTAGCAATAAACACTTTCATATTGTAGGTTACACAAGTTTCATTACCAAAACAGAAGTCTCTAATTCCAATTTGGCCATTCGTGAAATTGTAACGCTTACAGCATGGTTAATAAACAAGAAACCAACGAACGAATTACGTAGATATGTAATTTGACAAAGGTACAAACGACCAACAACGTAACTAAATTAAAGTTACCTCAACAGAAAGTGGGTTAACCTCCCAAATCCCTACGTGGTTCGGAGAGGCTTTTGCCGTCTCGTCTTACAGAAGAATATTAACTCTTAAACGCATACACGGGACGACATTGAACCATCTTCATGAATATTTTAACATGTAGAATTCGGAAAAATGATTACCTGTCTATTTTAATACAGAAAATTCGAAAAAACAGGTTTGAAATTGCCGCTCGTCGAGACATTTACACCTAGTCAGTTAATTTATAAATCAGTAAAGTTTCACCGAAATAGGTTGAACAGACCATTTGTGGCAACAGTTATTTTATAGGTTTTGGCAGTTCGCGTGATATTAGACGTGTTGAGAAAATGACTAGCGAGTTTCTTGGCGAACCTCGTCGCAGGAAGCAATATTTCGATAGCAAAGATGATCATTACATACCTATTTCTGTGAGGAAATATTATGTTAATATTCTTTAGTTAAACGCAGTTTTTGTTTCTATTGGGAAGGAAAAACTTTGTGAGAGCTTAGGCTTCGCTAAATATAGGTGGGTCTTCCATAAGCAATGTATTCGGACATTTTATTATTTCGGCAATAAACATAATATGCGTTTGGGGTCAAATTCAGAACAATTGAGTAGGCCTCGCGTTGTTTGCATACCTTGTAACTAATTGAATTAGTGTCACGGTTCTGTGCAAATTACTCGGCTAGTTTAAATTAACTTGTTCCGGACAGAGGCGACTTTGGCCCTAAACTTCCCTAATTTTGTGAGCGCAACATCAAACTGTGCTTCGCCCATATTACCCTGTTTGGTCCCACGTGAATTTTCTACACTAATTAGTTTCCACCATGTTTATTTTACTTAAGTTTGCGTACTACAATGATTTATGACAGCGACGAGTGCTAGGCGGTGTTTTTACCCCTTGTAAAACTCGAACAGCGAGTATCGTTTTAATTTGTTTATTAGATAACTATCGCGTTATTTATTGTGTTAATTAACGCTGTCTGTAGGTACATATTTCAACATGATATTGCGTGTAATTTCAGTCTTTTGACAGTAGCAGCATTTTGAAAGTCCTTTGGGCAATTTTATGTTTATTCTTCGGTTGTACTTTACCTTTATGAAAACAAAAATAACGAATGATCATCCCAGCTTATCAAACACTAGCTTCTTGCTCACGACTTCGTTCGTCGCATCGCCTGCCCGCGCTATTACTTCGTTGTCGCTTAGCATTTTGCTGATTTTTTTTAGTCAGCTCGTAAGTGTCGTAACTTGATATTAAATAGCCTAAAGCCTTCCTCAAGATGGGCTATCAAATGCAAAAATAATTTTTCAAATCCGACTGGTAGTTTCAGAGATGCGCGTGCAAACAAACAAATAAACTATTCAGCTTTATTATTAGCATAGATAAAGTCTTACCGCGCTGCGGTACAGAGCAAAGCAGGCTGCGTAACAGTAATTATTATACGACATTTCAACCCTGTCTTTGGGCCATCCCTAGTGACACAATTACGTTCTTGACGCATGCGAGTGCGTGCCAATGAATGCCGTCAAGTGCAACGTTCGCGTCAGACTCAGCAGGGTTAGCACTTCGCAGTTAGTCGTGTAAAATCAATTACACGGTATGGTTGTGTCGCTGTACCGTCCTAAGCTGGCTAACCGCCGGATTAACGGCTTAGCTGCGGAACCCAAGCCTTTTACAAAACATATACGGGACACTAACTCGCTTTTTTTTGTATAAATCTGGTTTAATTGCGAGCAAATGGTACGACGGTCTGTGTTACAGTTTTGTTTAGGTGTTAAGTCCTTTTCATACGCTTTTTTACGACATGCATTTACATATATAGGTACGGATTGTATGGTCTTATTTTTTCTTTAACCTTTTATAACAATTAATGAAAAAACGCTTCGTTGTTAATCATGACTCAACATTCAAGAACGCAATAAAATTACAATAGCAACTCTACTAAATCAGCCTATAATGTTCCCACTGCTGGGTCACAGGCCTCCTCTCTTTAAGAGGGAGTGGGCTATAATCCACTACGCGGGCCCAGTGCGGGTTGGTAGATGTCACGTGTCTTCGAATATTTAGTTCTAGGACATGCCGGTTTCGACATGATGTTTTCCTTCACCGTTTTGAGAGCAGTGGTGATGAAATTATTTACACAAAGTAAAGCGCCTGCCTGGGTTCGAACCCACGACCTACAAGTCGTAAGTCGCGGCCGATACCACTGGGCTAACACTGCTCTTAACAGCAACTCTTCCAATTTAAATTATTTTTAATTAACGAGAGAATAATGCAATAAAATAGTGTCTCGTTGGTAACGAGCGAGTTTAATTTAAACGTGTATTATTTCATTAAAACAATTTTTTTATTTAATAATAATCGCATTGAATTTTAAACTGTCACACATCTCTGTATGATTCTACTGTTATTAATTTAATTAATATTCAGATGGGGTTATGAAACTCCTTCATAGACCAGTGGTTGGCGATTTCAAAATGTTGACAAAGAAAGTTATGCCCAAGATTAATTTAGAAAGAACATACCATAAATATACTTAGCATTTGGAGAAAGTCACATTGGAAGTTGCCAAATTTGAACTTGTATCCGCATGGTAGAACTAAGTCACATATCTTTCGGGTCATCACAACATATATTTTTTTATAATATACAGCATATATCAGAATCAAATTTATCTCAAGGTCCGGTACAGACCATCAAACTGAACAACTTTCTCAATGGGACCTGCATCGTAATCGTGAATAAATTATCAAGTTTTCCATACAAAACTTCAATACCCACTCGAGCCAAATGTGATGGCTGAAAATTTTATTGTTGCTTTATATTAAATAATTTATTGTGATAGACCTCTATCTACCCCCGCGAGCTAAACGGGCGTGACCTGTATAAAATCTAAGTAAGCTACGCAGTAATGGAGTTAAAAATCAGTCAAGTGTGCACCGGCAGTGCTTACAAAATGGATGACTCGTGTTTTGAACCTATCCAACGATTTTGCACTTGATTGAGTGCGTGGAATTTTTCAACTTCCCTTTTTTCACGGAGCGTTATTACAAAACTTTCGTGCACAGGGGACTACAAAATAGTAGTAGTGGTGGTTTATACATTACTCATACATGAGTATATAAACCCACCGGATTTGTGAACTTTTGTAATCACTCTCGTGTATCATTTTAACCCGTTGAACCCTGTTTTTATTTTTTGTATTTTGCCTTCACTGACCCACTGCTGAGCCTGTGCTCAGCAGTGGGTCAGTGAAGGCAAAGCCTCCCCCAAATCCTTCCATGCATCCTTTTCTCAATTCAACTTTCTCAACTCGATCCAACCATTTCAACCCCGTTTGCTTGCAAGCCAAAGCATTTGGCATCACGTCTGCGGAGTTTCGCTAGCTAATTTAATGTGACCGTATATCTAAAAGGGGAAAACATGTTATAATCAACTAGCGACCAACATTGCACGGGTACAATTTACTGATGCGGCGATATAATATTCTTATGTTAAAACATTGAAATTTCTGTGTGTCTAAGATAAATATTTATTTAGAATACCTACACACAAACCTTCCGGAATAAATCCATTGTGTAGTTTAGAAGAACTAATCGGCCACACAGACAGACATGAAAACCGACTTTATTTTATACTATGTATAAAAGTCCGAACTCCTTCTTTAATAACAAGTTACAGTAATTATAATTATTAACATCGGACATCGCTGTTAATTGGGACTCAAATTAACACAACTGCAACACAGAACGTTAATTTATTTATATCTGATGTTCAGCATGATCGCAGCATTGATTTCAGCAGCGTACCATACCTACCTATTATTGGAACAGCATCAGTTTGTAACAATCCTTCGATAATAAATTAGAACTAGGGGATTATTTGTTCAATGTTTATTGGACCTCGAAAGTCAGTCACTACGCAATTGTGGTGGTGTTACACGAAGCCAGATGTGTTGCTTCAGTGAGTCTGATGCTTTACAAGGTGTTTTAAGATAGATGTTTGGTGATCATTCTGCTTTTAGTCGATAGTCAGTCTCATCAGTCGGTAGAAAAATGCACCGCCCGTATAAAGATTGATGTGTGAGTTATCCGCCTTGTGTACGCTCCCCTGCAAAACTACAAATACAATCTAGAGAAACAATCTAAACCTCAAGTAAAAGAAGCATCCCAGTACAAAGTTACGTCGGATTGCGAGTTTCTCTGAAAATAAGCCAACAGAGAGATTCTCTCTATGATGGATTATTTGAAAATATTTTATATTCATGTCCACGTTGAATCAGTATTGTTGTTCATTTTCATTCAGGGCGGCTCCCGAAGGACCCAGGCATGACGTGATTCATTTCCAGACTGCATTATAAATTTGTATCCCATTGTTTCTTTTTCAACAGCCAACTGGTTCAGTTACCTATTGTTAAAGCTAACAAAAGGATTGAGATATGCGATTTTTAAGTGCAGCCAGCGGGATTTTCAACTATTTTAGCGAATGTGAGATAGATTTTTGTGGGACTGTTTGGTTTACTAGAAAATAAAGTTGGTTCTCAATTGAGGGGACCCGTTTGATGAGAATCTATCTTTTTTTTTGTTGCCGTTTTGTTTGCTCCAATGTGATAAAAGGTGGAGAATTCTTTTATTAATCATTTTGTTTTCAAATATTATAATTATCAGATATTAAAACCGTTTCACATAATATACCATTATCATAAATCAACCTGAGGTGCTGTGCCAGAAATAATAAAATTATTACGAGGTATTTTCGTTAGCTTTAGGACTCATAAACGAATTTAATCTTAAAACGTGTTTATTGCATACTTAGTCATAAATAATTATTAAAACTGAGCTCCGCGTTATGCTCTTTATTAGTAGTTCATGCAAATAATGGAATTGGCATGAAACTCGAGGTTCTGAATTTGATTCGAACAAAAAATATACCTGGGATATTTTTTACGAAAAAATCCTTCCCTTAACTTGCTAGCCCTCTCCATATCCAGTTATAGTACGATTTTTGTTTTCCCTCGACCTAGATAAAGGATGCATGACAGAAATTTAAACCTACAAAAATGTGTTGCAGATTAAAAAACCGTAACGTCACAAGTATTAATACTATGAAGAGCTCGGCAATAATATCTGATTTAATGATTCATCCATTAATATCTGTCGTCAAGATGATGGCAAATATATGTGATCATTTGTGGGAGGCATATATGGGACAAGTGGCAGCACAAATATGTGACATCGAAGGCACACCAAAACTATCTACTGACGAGACAAGCGACGCCAAAAACGGCTAGAAGCATTATCTGTCTAATATTTATAGTGGGATGTCACATATTTTTGCTTGAGATACACTCGTAGAACAAAACCCGACACCTTGAACTGTGAGGTTTTTTTCCTGCCAAAGTGATGTCAGATATTTCTTATCACAACGAGGTATCACAATTCATCTGAATTTAACTGAATAAGCAGATATTTATAACGCAAGAAATATCCGATATTATTGCATTCGACACATATTTTTGAAGCCGATGTAGCATCTTATATTTTTACATCATCTTTGGAGTAGAAAATCTAACAAACTCTGACGAGTAAATAACAAAGTCTAGGCATACAGGGTTATTTTTTAAAGACCAGCCAAATTTAAGGATGTGGTACAGACCATCAAACTGAACAACTTTCTCCATGGGACAAGTAGCGTAATCGCGAAAATTTTATCAACTGTCCCATAGAAAACTTCAATACCTACTCGACCTAAATGTATGGGACGGCTGAATTTTTATTCGCGATTACGATGTTGGTCCCATGGAGAAAGTTGTTCAGTTTGATGGTCTGTACCACATCCTTAAATTTGGCTGGTCTTTAAAAAATCACCCTGTATAATAAAAACCATTTTAATACCTAAGTTTTTATTTTAATATAAGTGGAACAGTTTCAATCAAAATGACATTAGGACTAGAGCCAGGATGGACCCTCTAAATCCTTTCCTTGAGGACAAAAACATACTCACAACTGAGACCATACAAAAACTATTTATCACTGATGTTGGAAAATATGCTATCTGGATACTATTTAGTAGGTTTAGAGCTATCAATTCACGAACTATTCTAGTTTATATGTTTTAAGTGACAGAGGTATGCATGTGTCCTAAGTCTATTGCATTTCGTCCTATGTATGTTGTAGAAAATGAAATGTAACGTACGTAACGTTGTGTACGTATGAGTAATGTGTATGTGTTAGTGTGTGTGTTGTCGAACGGTATATGTGAAATAGAGACATTAGCGTCACTGCTTTTTTTTTTGTTTTATCTGCAGGTAAAAGCAGTCAATATTTTTATTTATATTATAGTATATTCATGTATTTATGTATATTTATTTGTGTTTATATTTATATGTTATTAGGTATATATTATATTTATAGTTTTAATAGGTTTAGGAGTATATTTATATTTAAAATATTTATTCCTTTTTCATGATTGCACCTACCACTGTTTACCTCTGCATCATCCACAGGTTGACTGGTGTAGCGGGATCGTCCGAAAGGGTTACCGCTGCCCTGGTACATAAAGGGCTAAGGAAGGAACGCGGGTGGGTTTTAGTCAGTAAGAGTCTGACACTCCCTTCTGCTCCACCCAGAGCAGGAGGGGTCATTTGATGATTTCCCATCCTCAAAAAAAAAACGAAGGTTTACTGGTAGAATCTATTTGTCAGTCAATCACTAACAGACAACCGGCGCCATTGTCTTGACCAGCCCAGTATTTATATCCTGCCTAAATATTTCCATTTCGATGTTAGATAACCAATTCTAGGCCGAGTTCGTGCCGGTATTTTTTGGGACATGACTATTTCCAACAACGAATTGCGATTTTCCGTTTGCTGATAAAATTGTTCACTATCAACTTGGATAGGCTTGATCAAAGATTTGGCCTCGTGTCTTTTCCTTCAGACCTTTTTTGAAGAAAACTGTTCATAACTAAAATCTTCTACAAAATAATAACTTACTAAATTAATACACAATTTCATTAATACACATTACCTAAATTAAAAGTATAAGGAAAATACTTACACTTGATTCCTCGAAGCTAATATCTAAGTACTTATGTAAGTTTCCGTATTCTTACCGTGTTACTGATACTTAGATACTGAAAGCTTGTACCTACGCCCCTAAACAATATTACAAAAGTACTTCAACGAAATCAAAGTAGATAATACTTTCGCAACTAACCAATGACCTTCCTATATCGTTAGCTTGGCCTTATTCCTGGGATAATTGCATTTTATGAAGCCATTCGCCCGAGCAATGTCATAAAAATGTTTATTTTATCACGCCTATTCTATTTTAGCGTAATACCTGCGAAAATTCGCGAACGTGAAAAGTGTGAATATTGGAAAGCAATACGGATTTCAACGCTTATAAGCGCGAGATGTTTTAAATACAATTTATGGAAGTAGGTACATAACTATTATAGGTAATTTACTTAACTTTAATCCAATATTCGAAAAAATATAATATTTAATAAGGCTCTTGTTCTCAAAGGAACAACGATATCATAAGCTGTATTTACATAAAAAATTACAGCAGACAAAATCCGATCAAGTACAAAGTAATCATGAAGCTCTTTTTTCCATCAGATAAAGAAAACGAAATATCCGATAACAACGTATTACCAATAAATAACTGATTAATTATTATATGACTATCGGTAGACGACAAGAAACAATTAGTGGAGGGAGTGATGCGTGAGAGATTAACAATACGAAGCGATGAATTATTCGTACGTGTGGTTAGGAGCCATGTTTGATCGCACGAATACAGCCCATATTGCGCCGCTGTGCCGCTGAGCCACCCAGCCCTACAAGGGACTAACATTAATATATTTTATTGCGTTAGGTAAATGTTATTAACTTTCATATATCTGTGTTTATGGGTGGGCAGCCCAACCGCTCCTACACAATACGAAACTGACAGCCAACTATGTTACGCCGTATGTTTAGGATATTGTTTTGGGTAAGCTATGTGCCTAATAACCCCCAACGTTACTACGTCTTTCCTGTATAACTTCTCGAATAGTTTCGTGGAACTTGGAATAGTTGGACGGTACACCTAGGAGGGATTCTGTTACCTAACGCCACTTAACGTTTTGATGCGTGACTCGGGCTCTTTCCCACTTTCGGTTGCTATTGAGGGGTCATTAAACTGTAACAAAATTAATGTTTTTCTCATTTTCTTCATACGTAAGCATGTAATATAAAGCAGTGTCCGACTGCATCATTAATTTATGGTCCACATGATACGTGCGAGCGTACAGTCGTCCATAACAGTAGTTACCTGAGAATTTATTAAAACGGTAGCGCCACAATTTTTCCTTCATCGTCTAGTTGTAAATTCACATTAGTATAACTATGAGGTATTTTATTTGCATGTATGTACCACATGAATCACTCTTAACTCCGACTTTAGCCACTATGTTACATTTTACCGTCGATATACTGCGAGGGGCGAGAGCGGTTGAAACTTCGTTACGTCACCACACTACATCGCAGTAACGTAGTCGCAGATTTAATAGCAGTTTGAACAATTCACGCGTGACCGTTTGACCATAAAGTTTGTATGTCCGGTATACTGGAGTTACATTATAGAATACTATTGAGTCACCCCTCAACTTTGGAAACTATGCTTAGTCGTGTGTGCAGATAGACATTTATCTGATGGCTAAGTTTATGATTAACGCGTTTGCGTTTCTATGATATTTATCGTCTAATGATCACGTTTGTATGCTCATTCTATTACTTAATCCTATTCATTGCGAAGCAATAAACTAACCTCATTAAAGTAATATGTGTACAGTCTTTGAAACTCCACCTATTTTTTTTTTTTTTTGTGGATGGGAAATCATCAAATGACTCCTCCCGCTCTGGGTGGAGCAGAAGGGAGTGTCAGACTCTTACTGACTAAAACCCACCCGTGTTCCTTCCTTAGCCCTTTACGTACCAGGGCAGCGGTAACCCTTTCGGACGATCCCGCTACCCAAACTCCACCTCTCAATCGCGTTTCCTCTCAATATGTGATATCAGAAAAATATTAGTAAAACACATATTTTTATGATATCGTATAACGTATGTTGGCGAGTGTACATGTACAGTGTACACGTACATAAACTCGTATATACTCGTAGCAGGGACGAGGGCCGGCCGTGCAATCGTCCTGTTTATTGCCGTCCCCCTCCATATAATACAAAACTAGTATAACAGTGCCATACACAATCCGCTATTGTCCTCGCGATACATGCCAGAAATATATCATTTTACCACTTTACCGTCGCCTTTGAATTCCCGTATTGCCTCATTTCGTAGCCGATTCGTTGGCGGAGCTGCATCTTGTTAAGAATACTGCTTGGCTCGAATCCTATGAGCCAGTGATGTGACTCTAGTTAGCTATCTTTATGACATTCGTTTTTCTCTCGGACGATATATTCAACTGCACTGAAATACAAATTGTATCACTTTATTCGTGAAATTGAATATGTACGCGAAAATGATAGTGTCAAAGTTATTTCAAAAGAATTACTGTTGAGTAATCAAGCTCATTAAACGAACAAATGAGAACGATTAGATAGTAAGAAGATTCATAAAAAAGTAAATGAATATTCCTAAGGAATAAATTTTAAATTAGGTTGGACTACATTAGCCTTATCCCAGCCTTTCTTTAAGTAAATAGCGCCTGAAAATAATAACGTCTGTGGGAGCGGTAACGATGAAAGTAATACCAATATAATTCTGTCGCCAAATCGAGCTCGCCAAAATTCGCAGAAATTCCGCACAATCTCGAAATAAATGCGATTAGCAATCCACTTACTATAATTAAGGCCACAATCCCGAGTTGAACGCCGACAAACCTAACTGATCAAGACGAGAAATCCAAAACAATTTCATTCGAGTTCTTCAATTTTATTTAATCCCAGGAAATTCGCCACGACCTGCGGGGCTCAAGTAATTTCCTAAAGGGGGTGAGGTGCCGGGGCCCAGCGACGGGAGACGCTTGAAAAACGAGAATTACACCATTCGCTAATTGCAGCAATCAGTTTAATGTAGTCGACGAGACCGAACTGAATGGGATCCGGCCAATGGCCGCCTTATAAACAACTGAGTGTCTTTAAAAAAAAGTAAATATATTTTTTGTGCTGGTCGTCCCCTAAAATATGGGTCTACTTCAACATCTTATTTTCAATTTTACGAATCCGCGACTCGCTCCACTCCTCCTTTTAGCATAATAATTATAAAGACTGATTTGAGAGCTGTACAATTCTGTAGGAGTGTTTTTAATCGACTATTGTTATTGAAAGTACTAAAAGCTATAAGCGATGTTGTTAGATATTTTCGTTACCCAATTATTTCTTATTGTTAATCGATAACACAGAGATTGCCTGAGAAAATGGGGGAGGTAGATTGTGTAGATGGCAAAACGATAACCGAGCTTTAAATAAATAATGAGTGGTATCTTTTGGTTGATAATATAGCCGTTAGGAAGAGCCGTGGGGTATCGTTTCCGTGGCGCCATTAGTGAGGTGTGAACACTTTGCGCAGCGTGTGTGTGCCGCCCCTAATTTCCGCAGTCGCCTTTGATACGCAGTTCGCAGGAAGTAAATAACTGCTCTGACCTGGAGCCGTTAGCTCTGATTAGGAACTGTAGCCATCTGAAGGTGGCGTTTGTTTGTTCCGTCCATTATGTCCTTAGTTTTGAAAGTAGATAAGTTTAAGGAAGGGAGGAAGGTGGATGAGTTTAAGGCGGTAGAATTATGACTTCAAACGTATGTTCATTATGATTACAAAAGTTTTTAAGAACCTGTTACTTCAACATGCCATCGTATTAACTTTTAGCAAGTAATGTCTTCATCCATATCAGCCTGTATATATCCACAGCTATACGTAGGCCTTATCATTATCTGCTACAAGCAGCGATTAAGATAGCAATGACATATCAGTCTGCTAAGTGCCGTCATCAGAGGGTTGGCAAAAGAAAATAAAGACGGAATAGCTTCTCCTACCTACTAAATGAAATGAAAAACTGATAGTTTACGGACTGTTACAAATATGAATCTTAAATACAATAGTTTTTATTTCGTTTCAGCATCCTAATTGCCTAACACATTATCAATGTCAGTCTGAATAATTTTGAAGGATATTGCTAATCCATTGCTTCATATGTTCGAAAACGTAAATAACGCAATGAATGTTGTTGAACTGTCAAAATGAAACCCATTGTTACGGATAGTGTGTTACGCAATTACCTCGCAGGAACGTTCGCAAGACTTGCTCTAAACAAAGTGTCTCTTCTCTGCGTTTAGTTGAATCCAGTTCTTACGTAGATTGGAACAAAAACGACCACTTAAAGGCAAAGGTAACTACAATGGTGTACACTTTCTTCCTTCTTTGCTGCCTGACAGTAATTAGATGTTGTAACACAATATTGCAGAGGACTTTTATATTCTGTACACCTGAGGAATGTTTTGTAGTCTTACGCGTTCTTTTAAAATGGCCGCGCATTGGCAAATTGGATGAAATTTGGCACACAGATAGTTTAACACATAGGATACTTTTTATCCCGGCAGTATGTTCCCGTGGGATAATTTCCGACCTCCACGCGGGCGAAGCCGCTGGCAAAAGCTAGTATGTCATATAAGAAGGGTTGAGGCTTGTGCATCCGCACGGGTCGGTCAATTAGGTTAAGCTACGCTTGCCGCGGTTGGTCCGTGGATGGGTGACCATCTTTATACATTAAGACCCCTCCGTGCCTCGGAAAGCACGTTAAGCTGTTGGTCCGGCTGTCATTCGTGGATCTTTGACAGTAGATACGGGTCGTCAGAAGCTCGAAAGTCTGACAACCAGTATTACCAAGCGGTGTCGTATTATCCTGGATTGTGGAGGTCAGATAGGCAGTCGCTTCATGTAAAATATTGGTATTCAGTTGCATCCGGTGCGACCGGAAATCGACTCCAACATAGTTGGGAAAAGGCTAGCCAGATGATAAGCAGAAGGTTTGAAGCAAAGGAAAGTGAGCCGTCGAAAGGCACAAGGTGAGGTACCAATAGGTAATATTTTAATAGAATAGATTTAGTTGTAAACAGGTTTCTATTTATTATTATTTATAACTGGTACTATTCGAAAAATACCGGCCAAGTGCAAGTCGGACTCGCACCCAAAGGGTTTCGTACCACCGTTCGATTATTTTATTTTTATTGTTTGTTGTTATAGCGGCAATAGAAATAATCAGTGTAAAAATTTCAACTGTCTACCTATTACGGTTCATGAGATACAGCTCTCTGACAGTTAGACAGACGGACTGTGGAGACTTAACGTACTATTCAAAGCACGGAGGGATCTCGATATATGTAATGGATGGTCACCCATCCACGAATCTCATCCACCTAAGATATACCCGCACGACTGTTATTATTTAGTCACTAACCCCTATCAACTTTCAATATCCATTAATTCATATCAAAATCCAACAATACGAACGTGTGATCTACCCACGCGTTGGTTTCACTATCACATCAACATGACAAGATAGATCATTGCAAAATTTTATATTTAAATCCGCAACGGATGCATAAAATCTCACTTAATCCATTTGTATTAATGCGAGTCCATTAAAGTACGATGAAGCCAATTACATTTATGGCGAGTTCGCATCGCCAATAAGTAATTACATCTGTCACAGCTGGCAACACTTTTGGCCTGTTAAAAATTACGCTGATGATTTGGGGTAATTAATTTTCATGATAGCAACACTATCTAACGAAGCGTGGCGGGGGAACTTTTATTAATGGTGTCTTTTTCTTTTTCGAGGTCTATTGCCGGATTTTAATTTGGTTAAGGGGACTGTTCGTGACTGTATCCGAGGTGATATAACGCTGATGTAATAAAATAATACTTATAACTTTTTCGGAAGGAATAGAGCCGTGACTCGTGAGTCTTCGAAATTGAAATAATAAAGAAGTCAATTTCACTCGCTCACATTTTACGTGATAGGTAATTCTGCAAAAATGTGGTTCCATTGAATCATAGGATCAGGGAAAGCGTATATGGAAAATTCGAATTTGATCGTATTCTCTTTGGAAATACTACAGAACGAGTTTTAATCAAATTGTCATCGTTCCCGTGTATTTTCGATTCTAAAAGTTTAGGAAATCTAAAATTCTGTTTTAGGCAGTTGCACATTCGCAATTTTTGTTATAATATCACTTTTATACTGGAAGCTAACTGCATCTGAAATTAATATTATGCTGTTAGTCCAGTTTTCCTGGCATCGTTCTGCTTTAGGTGCCGCATCGTATAGGTTTAAGCCAAAATATCATAATGATACATAGGTAGATACCCGGTTTTGAAACCACATAATTTGTCTGGCCTCCATAATTTAATAGTTTTGTAAGATCATGTACCAAATACCAAACGTATCCGAACATTCCAAACCAGTTGAATCCGTATTGAGTGTGGAACTGTGAATAACCCCGATAAGCATCAATCCCAAACACAGTAAATAATTTTTTTTTTGCAATTATACGAAAAATCCGCAGGTAATATTAAGCTCAGGCAATTTATGTAGAGGTACTTGAAGAACGCTGTGATAGGCGCGTTTTATCCGCTCCATTTTGCACGGCCCCACTGACGTTGTTTGTTCCGAGCGCGATCCGAATCTCGGCGGGAAACGTCCGCGTAATACGGCCTCTTTTCACAATTTTAATATTTTATTTCTCCCGGTGACGTCATTTGTATGCATTCCTTTTTTAACTAAGTTTTTATCTGGATACGGGTTTGATAGGGTGATTGTGAGCATGACCAGCCGAAACAATCAAACAAGATTTGGGAATTGGTTATTTTTTGTCGAAATTCTTGCCGAAATAAAACTGATCTACAAAGGTTTAAGTGCCAAAGGTCGTAAACATTTTCATTATTATGAAAAAAACAAGTGCGATTTGGAGCGAAAATCAGAGACTGATGAATCAATGATGAATGAATACTTAGCTACAATAAATTCAACACATTAAAAACAGCTTTATCCAAACACCATCACTCTTAATAATCTTTAACAGATAAACCAGCTGAATCAACTGAAAAGATCATGATTGATTTGTTACCACGTTAAAATTCGCCATTCTTAACTACATAGAGATAAATTTTCGATTCCAAATGCCAGCTGAATAGAATCAAGAAAAATAAAAGTTGGGAAAGGAATTGACAGGTGCACGCTGGGCGCGGGCGGCGCGGCCAACGCGGGCGATCACACGCAACTACCAACTCATACAATTTATTTCACTTTGTGTGTCAGCGAGACTCGACCGTGCAACTTATTCGTGTATTTATCATTCTGAGCTTGGAATAAAAGGTTTATAGAGGAACAGGCTTGTCATTCGCTCGATAGAAGGAAAGTTCAGTGGCGCAAATGTAGGTAAGTCAGGGGCCGACTTATAAGCTCATGCTGAAAAAGAAGCTGGGCTTTTGTATTCCTAAATAATATTTGTTGGAAGCGCAACTTTGTTTTGAACATCTCAAGCAGACCTGCTGATCTATTCTGGAGAAATCGCACCGTGAAAACTTAGGTGAAGTGAGTGTGGAGTCCATACATAGTGTCAATAGTGATTGATCATCAGGTGGAATGACAGTTCACTTCACCTAAGTGTTCACGGTAAGTTTTGTACAGAATAGACCGGCTGAATATCTTTTAGCGGTTTCTGCCATGTCGATCAGAAAACCTAGCACTTCTCTTCTTGTATTAATATCTAGGTACTACTTAAAACTTTTCTCTTTAACTTGCTCCCTAGCAAATCCAGGTCGTTTTATAACATGCCTGATTTGCATTATATTAGTTCATACCTCTGTCTAACCTACAGATATATGTATTATGTCTGACAACAGCGAAATTATACCAAAAATTTAAATTTATTATTACGAAAAATGTTTACTTAAACTAAACCCTCTGCCGCCGGTGTCCAAATAATATGCTTCAAAACATCGCAAAGATTTGCTAAGATTAAAATAGTAACAGCTGCTCCACAAAAATAATAAGTTAGTAAAATAATAACAGGCACAGTGCGCGAAACTGTATCTACAAATAATTTATGTTCCATTTGGAGGCCCGAAATTGTGTAGAATTCGTATGGAAATAGGTAGCATCCTTTAATTATTCCCCTAACGTTGCAAATGCGTATCCTGTGTATGGCGTCATAATGCATCACAGTATATCATGCATATGTCAGATGTGGTAATGAGCACTGAAACTATTTTCTAGGAGTAGAAGGCAGAGTAGGATTGATGACTTCTCAGCTTGCACCACGTTCGAACATAGGTATGTACCGACCGCGGTATGTACGTGTAGTGTATGTACACACAGCGACATATCAGGCTATAAATTTCCAGTTTTAGCTGACCTCGCATTGTATAGGTTTTTCGTACAATGAGAAGTCTGCTTATACTGTAAATGTATATGCTTGATATGTACAGTTTAATTCAGATAATACATTCGTCGGTTTTACGCTCAATGTAGCGATTAATAAATTAAATTATAATGAGGAACATTATATTTAAAAAGGATTCAGGTAGGTACGTAAGTTATCTATCGATTAACCTGAATTGAGATGTTAAAATAATCTGTTCGTAAATTTAAAAATGATTATTCATTGAATGTTATAATAAATTGGATAATGAATCATGTGAAATCAGGAATCTGATTTTTCATCGGATTAATTTCGGTAATGAGTATCTTTTTGACCTGCAGCGTAACTTTAGGCTGAAAATATTGTCGTTGGATCATTGATCGTCAGACGATCTGACGTCGGTACGAGTATCTTACGGTACTTACATAAATAAAGTGTATGTTAAATGCTTGGTAAGAAGCTCAACTTAAGTAAACTAAATATTTTCAACTAAACATAGACGTGAGAATTTACTGGAAATAAAAGGGATTGGGGGATCGGGGGGTTAGTTAAGTATCTATATTCTGTGATAAATTATTTACGAATAAAAAGTAGTTAATTATTGTCGTTCATAATACTTAGTCTAGGTTTCATTTTTATCATCTAATGTCGTACGTTTTTTATAAAAACATTATTTATTAACATCAAATTTTACTTTGGCGCTAGGTGTCTCTGAAATGGTTTAATTAACTTCTATCCCCAAAATTCTTTGACCTCAATAGACAAGTAATTAAAGTTTTGTTTGTGAACCGTTAAAATTCTAATTGTGTTGCGTGTAGACTCGGCACACCCGTGGGTGTAATTTGTTGAATATCAACATTAATAAATTCATCTAATATTAATTATTCATTGACATTGGCATTAGTAAGTAGTTTTGAATAGAATAGAATATTATTTATTTTGTCTGCAAGTATAATCTGCCTAGCCTTTTCCCAACTATGTTGGGGTTGGCTTCCAGTCTAACCGGATGCAGCTGACTACCAGTATTTTACATGAAGCGACTGCCTATCTGACCTCCACAACCCAGTTACTGGGTAATACGAAACCCCTTGGTGTGTAAAGATGGTCACCCATCCACGGAACCCGTGCTACACTTGCCGCAGTTGGTCCATGGCAGGGTCCAACCGCGGCTAGTGTAGCTTAACCTGATCGATCGACTCGTGCGGCTGTTATTGCTTAGCCACAAGCCCTCATTTTGTCTGCAAGTGATTAACAAAAAACCATTCGTTTTTCAGTGCAGTATAACATATTTTTTTGAGTTATAAAAACACAAAAGTTTTGCATGGGTGAGCTCATTGAGACCCTAGCGAGCACAGTTCAAGAAGAAATGAGAGGCGGAACAATAAAATGCGGATTTTTAAGGCTGTACGGGAACAAATTGCGACTCCGAACGTTCGCAGGCAACCAGGACGCGAGCTCGAGCCCTTACCACGGTACACAAGCTGTTAAACATGGTGAACAAAATTAACACTGCGACACGATGAAATATTATGGAGTGTTTAGTGTTATCATGACTAGAGGCGTTCAGGCTCCTGGAAGGTGTTAACAAAGTCATTTTCATGATTTTCTTTCTTGCAGCAGATACCTCTGGTACAGAAGATGAGAAAAACAAAAAAAATAACTCCTCTCTTTCTTTCTTTAGTTCTTGGCGCTAATATGTATTCACAGATTAACCATCGTAGGTTTTTTTAAATTTATTTCGTTAGACCCGTCTAAATATACTACGTTTTCTGTTTGAAATATTTGAAAGGGAGTTCCCTTTCAAATATTTCAAACAGAAAACTAGGAGAATTCAAAGCGAATATAAGAGGTCGATGGTAGAGGTCGCCGCGGTTCATCCCCCCGCGAAGATTTGTTGGTGAGATTTAATTTGAGATACGGTCGCGACCACACGCCGCCGTCGCCAAGTTTTTACGTAACTATACAAAGAATTAGCTGCCATTGTATTACTTTAATACTGCTCTCGGCACATTTTAGCAGCCAACAGTTTAATAATATATTGAGAAGCCAGCAAGATTCTTGTGTCGCTATTAAGTAACTTAAAATTAATTTGCTTGTTAGCAATTCAAATGTGAAGGATGATCAGATATGTCATTATGTATCATCATCATCATCGTCAGCCTATAGCAGTCCACTGCTGGACACAGGCCTCTCCTATTGCACCACATTCAACTCGGTTTTCGGCTATGATTACTAATTTGTGTATAGGTAAAGGCAAATAATAGAATCATAATCAAATCATTAGATTCCAAGATTAACATACATATGAAACGACATCATTAGGCACTCAGAAGTACAATATAAATATCTTATGTTATAGATCTATTTAGTAATTTATGTCGCAAGGTTAACGACACGAAATAAATTCCAATCAGATGCAAGCCATATTATTATAGTCGAGAATAATCTTTAATATCGATGAGAAAACATTAGCCAACAGTTACCTAGTCGACTTATTAATAAGTTATGACATTTATCGCGAACTGTTTTTCCGACAAAACGATACTATGCCCTGCGGACAACAACCAGAGGTGACAAATAACTTGGCGAGCTTTATACAAAGTTATTAAGTTATATTGAACACTTGGTACCCAGTCAGATTTCACAGCGGAGTTAGAAATTATGCACTGACTGCCAGATCCGAGTGGTTCGATAACGTTTGCAGCTAGAGAACGGCGACCGGTGTGGCGGTGTGGCATGTATCATTCATAAGGAAATGCGGCGTCTGGCGTACACCGCGAATATTTCACAGTCGGTTTATCGAAAGAGCAGAGGCGCGTTTAAAGCCTCATAGAGTGCGGGCACAGGTGGCTCGAATATCCTCACCAATAGTATGGAGACGTGATCGGAAAACCAAATTGCAATTGGCAACTCGCGACTTCCTCTTCAAATAATGAAATTTGAAATTTATTGTACCGATCGAACTCTTCCTTTTTCCACTGTTCCAATAAATTAGGACGAAGGTAAGTCGGCACGCGAAGAGAATTAAGGCGACATTGCTGCGAATCTGTTTTAGTACTTGGCTTAAGTGTGGAATTTTAATTTCTGGTAAAGCTTGCTGGCGGTGCTGCTCTGTGTACAAACATGATTGTGGTTTAAATCGTGATAATGGCGACTCGTATACTTTTACAGTCTCCTGTGTGATTTTCATAGCCATCATCGTAGAAAAGATGGTGAAAATTACGATTATGAGATGTTATAAAAATGATAATAAAAAATACTTCAATCCCCATTTTTATCGCTATCACATTTAGGTTTATAACTGGCACTAAATATTTATTAAGCACAGAACTGTTCAACAAAAAACAAAAAACTTAGTTTAAAGAAAAGTTTGCCTACCTTGTTATCTTAAAGAAAATTCTTCACAATTAAGTTTAACACTGATTATAAGTTTTAATGATCATAACAAAGTAGGAACCCGATATATTTCTAACATAATTTTTATCTAACCTACTTTCCAGGAATTCTTACCACCGTGGGTAACTGTATTGGACTGGAATTGTGACTGCAGCGTCTGCCAGTGATTTTTCTTTACAAGAATCTCTCCGACAATCAACGTTGGTACGCTTTGAATGAAGCAGCAATATTTTTTCTATTTTTGTCGAGAATCCAGTACTTACCAGCGGAGCAGTACTCAGTACTTGGTGCCCAGTGAGGCGGCATAATAACGAAGTACCTACCGATAATATAGTGGGTACAACTACTACATTTTTAATCTACAACCGATACAATTTCTTTCAGTCAAAGCTTTTTTTATTGTGGTACATTTACGTCGAGTTTTATTTAATACTGGCTGTTGCCAGCGGCTTCACCCGCTCGGATATTGGAAATTATCCCATGTGAACGTACTATCGGAATAAAAAGTATTTTATGTGTTAATCCAGGTTATAAACTATTTGTACGTCAAATTTCATCCAAATCCGTTCAGCCGTTTTTGCGTAATTTGGTAACAAACATCCAAACATATACTTTCATATTTCACGCAGTTTCATCCGCATAATGTCGATCTCGTGGGAATGTCGGGATAAAAGTGTATTATCTGTTATTCTGATATATAAACTATAGGTTACTGTACTTTCAACAAAATCCGATCAGTAGTTTTTGCGTGAAAGAGTAACAATCCATCCATCCATCCTCACAAACTTCCCCGTTTATAATATTAGTAGGATATATTATATTAAGATGATTGCCATATTAATCTAACTTGTCAGGAGAAATTGTTTCTTATAAGCAAGAATGAGTGTAGTAACAAACGAAACACACTAAAACTTCCTCGGGCTGTAACAGGGAACATACTTTAAAATTATAGCATCCCCGATACACCAGCCCGCGTTAAAAGCTTTCGAAGCTATAAAAGTTTTCATCCCTCGTTTTTCCGAAATTATGGCATCTAAATCTAACAAAGGTATATTACTTGAATATACACTGAAGGATATAGCAGAGGTATAAGTTTGGGTATGTTAGAGTTGCTCTTATAATATTGAAAACTTGCAGTTGCAATATTGGCTCTAAGAAAAATAACCAAAAAATTTTTAAAACGGATGATGTTTTTTTTCCGGTATTTTTCATTGACATAAATTTTTCCATCGCCAGATAATTTTCATTCGAGAAATAAAATTGACGTTTGACAGTTTTTGTATGAATTAACTGTCAAAATTTCAAAATTATTCCTCAAATAAAGTTATCAGAGGGGCAATTCTCGTAATTTTAAGACCGTTCACAGTCTGATCTCTCTGAGTTTTTGACATTTGTTTGTCGCTGAGATGAGACTGCTACTAGATTTTGAACGTTTTAAATTACGAGAATTGGCCATCAGATGATTGAAAAATCAGCCCTAAGAAGATTATAAATACCTATAGACTAAACACCTATTTATTTTTTAATAATTTGTATATTACTGTATGTTACAACACGTTATATTTTATTCGATATTTGCACACCTATTAAGGTAGGATATAGTTTAAAGAACTTGTAATTATGTATCACCACATGTTACCACCCATATTCAAGCAAATAAATGATTTGAATTTGAACACACCAAGTCTATCTATTAAATATTTGAATGCCATCATTACAACAATTACATGGCGGAAAGCGTCTTTGCGCTGAAATTTTATGTAAAATCTTTTGTACCTACCACATTTTATTCAAATAAACGATTTTGATTTTAATTTTTTGTTGATATAGAATAATAGGTATATATATAAACATATATTACACTCAACAGAAATAGAAAAGAATAGATGTCGCAAACTATGCCCTTCCTCCTATCCTGCTCTCTATGTCCCAAAACATGCAGTCAAAGTGACCTCTGCGCTGCCAACGAGTCGTGGAAGTGACGAAGTTTTGGGCCAACAAGATCTGAAATACAGTCGTGCCAGCGACACGAAGACGAACAAATGAAAAGAAATGGAACATTATATGTGTTCGAAAGAATGACGCATTTCTTTAGGTAAGTACATATATAAATTGTGTGGTGTGATAATTTTAGTTCTGCATGCCCCAGGGAAGGGTATTCTTCTTGCATGTCCAACTATAACGGAATAAAATACTTCACGTATCCCAAGAAAGTCCTTGTCTTTCCATGACAACTTTACTGCAATTTTCATTTTTCTAAACAATATTTTCCCTCTATATTTCCTAGAATTTTCTTGTCCTATACATTTATAGATATCCAACATTGTGATCGCAGTCCTCCATGATTTTGTCGAGTGTTAGATGGTTAAAGAATTTTTTTAAATCTTCAATTTATATAAAAAGAAGTTTTCTATTCGATGTATTTCCTTCAATTTGATTTGATTTCAATTCGTTACAGTTTGGCACCGTCCCCAGAAACTGTTTGTTGGTTTATTTTTTAAGAATTATTTTCTTCTACAATCCTTAGTGTAACCTGACAGCCAGGTACCTATCAGAAATAGTCTTCGGTCATGTTCCATGGATATAACCCTTTCATAAACAAGCTCTACAAGAACCTATCTTATAATCTTTCTAACAAAACATTTGCGATAAGCCGATTTACGTTTCCCTCACAAAGAAAACCAGGTAAAAACACACCCTGCATTAATATAACCCGAAGGTTACATGGAGTAGTTATAATAACTCAACTGAACAACTATATCCCGGCTCCAGTTCGCACCGCAACTCTCTGGCTAGCAATAAACGCCTCGAGAAATATTTTCACATCGTTGTGGAAGTTAAAATGAAAGTAAGTACACCCAGTAGAGCAATAGCAGCCCCTACACCGCCACGACGGATAATGCTGAATATTTCGACGAGTTACATAATTTTATTCATGAGCCGACTCCGATTGCGTATCAAACCTTTCGTAATAGTTTGTATACAATACGTTGATCACAACTTTCTCGATTGTCAGACTATTGTTCTGTCAGTTGACAATCTGGTTACTGTTCTTGCTTATTTATGTACCTACATCATGATTGTGTAGTCTTTTGTTTTCGTCGTCCTTTTTCCTGCACCCTAATTGCGTCAATCACAATTAACTATCTGAATATTTTGAAGGATATTGCTAATCCATTGCTTCATATGTCTGTCAATCATGACTCAATTCAAAGTCAGTTTTAACTTTACCTAATACTAGGTACTTTGTACTACCTCAATATTTATTGTCACCTTCCAAATAGGAAAATAAGCACTTTTGGGGAGGTTATATCCAATTACGGGAAATTTCGTACTAAAAGCAAGAAAATTGCCTTTGTATAATGTATGAAAAACCAAACTGTATTGACGTTTCCTTGGAAAACATGGAACACCACTTCGCCACCAAAATTAGTGGTGTGAAGTAATTCAGTGCTATTTTCATTTAGAGGCTTCGCACGAGGGCACAGCGCACACCGCTGCGTACGCAGAAATAATAAAAGGAAAACACAGATGAATCTTATATTCGATTTGTAAGTAACGTCACCGACATTGAAGAGAAGAATAATAAATTTTGATTACTTTCTCACGTCCGCAATCGTGATTCGATTTCACAATTTTTCAGCGCTCCCCTTAGGAAAATCATGATTAAAATGGAAAACGTTATTACTTTCAATCATGTATTTTTTCTTCTGCCGCGATTTTCAACGGCGATTAGAGGCTATTTACAGTCTATCGAAGAGGCTTTTTACTTATTGAATAGATGATGCCTATAGATTTTTCATCGCGAAATACAAAAAAAAGATTGGTGGAAAAGTGCTCTTTAAGATTGAGTGTAGTTGAAGAACTTTTCGTGTTGATTATTAAGTGTGAACAGAAGTGGTTTTAACGCTAATATAATTTAAGTAAGCATCCTTATTAATTATTTTTTTCATGTTACCGCACCGTCAAGTTAACGTAGGTACGTACGTTCAACTCATGTTACAGTAAACAAACGCTCCTGCAGCGTTGTTTACTAGTTACCAAGTAATAAAAAAGTTAGTTTGATAGCAGATTAGAAAGTACGCGAAAGAAGCGAGTTCGGACTGGGGGTTACGTGACTAAATAAATCTGACTCTCAACTTCGACCGGCCGCCCTAAGAACCGAGCAAACTTACAGAACTACGTATCGACAGCCCTGTCTCGAACATTCCAACTGTTAACACACGAGATGCTTATCTCGAATTAAAGGTCTCTGCACACAGCGGGCGCGGCGCGGCGGCACGGGACAGCGACGCAACTCTGAGCAGTTGTAAGGTACTAGATATTACGGATGACGCCACACAAAGCCGTCCCGCTCGACGCGACGGTAACCGTCGCGACACGCTGCCGCCGCCGCGCCGTGCCGTGCGGGAATACAAATCAGAAGCGGCGGGGTGGAGCGTGGCGGGACGCGAGCGCAGCGCCGGCACGACGCCGACGCTTTGTGTTGCATGGTTTACGTATGTAGTAGTCACACTGCCGGCGGGGCGTGAACACTCCGCGTCGGACGGGACGGAGCTTGAATGTGATTTTGTATTGTTTTACAAAAATGGATGTCAAAAAACTAATGGAATGTGTTCATGCTCACGTATGTTTGTACGATTTGAGCCATAGGCAATATAAAAACACTCTTCTTAAAAATGATCTTTAGGAATCTATAGGAAGAGACTTGAATCAAAGCGGTAAGCGGTTTCCACGTCAGAATTGCTCGCTTTTGGTGAAAGAATCGCGTCGCGACACGGTTTGCGTGAAGGGGCGCGGCGAGACGGGACATGATCGCGCCCGCAATGTGACCGCTGCCGCCGCGCCAGCGCAGCGTCGCCGCCCGGCCACGCCACGCCGGCTGTGTGCAGAGACCTTAAAGGTTAAAACAGATTAACTCGGTAAAACACAAAGAGAAGCTTCGTTTAACTTTCACAACTTTCGAGGAACTATTAAATTGCCTAACGCCTTACTTAAGGTATTGTGATTGTGTTCGCCCTTTCATTTGAGTATAAACAGGGCATGGAATACATGTTACTCAGCATTGTACCTATAATAAACTCTCGCCCCGGGCGTCACTCACATAGAATTCGTAAAACAAAAAAGTTATTTTCATCCCCCAAGGGTTCCACTTTCAACCAAAATGGATGTGACAAATAGTCACATTGATATGTACGTATATTTGTTGTATGATTTCTTGCCGATTTGGGAATGACAGGAAAACAAAGTCACTTGTGTGGGTACTTGTGCTATTTGATGGCTCAAGTGAAATTGATTGTTTAGGTTAGCTAGAAGTCTGGAAAATCCTAAATTGGAAACTTTTCAAGCAGAGTCCGGCGCGCAACAATATGGACCCATTGCATGCACCATTTATTTCATTTAAAAAAGCTTTATAGCTCCTTGAAAGAGGACTTTTCTCATCCGCCATTACAAAAATGTTAAGAACACGAATCATTTACAAGCTGCATGATTTATGGTTTATGCTGAAATCAAGATGCTTGAATAAATTCCCGCTCATCAATTTTAATTCAGTATCAACCGTTGTCGACTGAAGGCACTCGTTCGAGAAGATATAAGAGTAGGTACATAGATGAATCATTGAGTAATTTGACGAATTCTAATGTTTATGAATGACTTAACGTTTTCTATGACTCCGCAGCAGCAGCAGTGGTGCCCCAGTGGGAACTACCGCGACTTACAAGTTGTAGGTCGTAGGTTCGAACCCTGACAGGCGCTTTACTTTGAATAAATTATTTTATCACCACTGCTCTCGGTGAACGGTGAAGGAAAACATCTTAGGGACCATGAGGGCATGTAATTAGACCCAAAACTCGAAGATATGTGACAACTACCAACCCGCGCTGGGCCTGCTTGGTGGATTACGGCCCACTCCCTCTCACAGAGAGGCAGCCTGTGTCCCAGCAGTGGGAATATTATAGGCTGATTATGTTATGCTTATGACTGCACTTTCCAATGTTTGCGTCACAGATGATGAAATGCATTTAGAGCTACACGAATTTAAAATATCGCTCTGTTTACGTTAGTCTTTTAGAGATGAAATAGACACAATGATTTAAATATGTTTAGCGCTAAACGTTTCATTAGTGATTTGTAGTTCAAGCGGGTCGAAAATTCGACCCCAAAAGGGGGAGGTTCCTCGACATATACTTTAGTAGGTAGTGTAGGTTCCTGAGTACTGCAACCCTGGGCAGGCACCCTCAGAAACAACTATCAATCATACAATCCGCTGCTGAACATAGAGTTTATACAATACGGCGGTACTATGAGGTGCCGTCTTTTTAACAATGTAATGTCTAGCAAAGGTATATCTTTGTAGTACCTTCTAGTACCTGTTCAACAAGACATAATCTGTGCATATTACAAATTGAAGGTGCTTTGGTGTGATCGCGTTGTTTTTCTACGCATTTGGAGAATTCATTTAGAGAATATATTCTGAAAGGTTTATTTGTAGGTTCAACTTTCATATTAAACTTATTTATAACAACCGTGCGAAGCAGGTACAAGTAGTTAGTTATAATATTTATATAAAACATGAGAAGTACATTAATGCATCAGTTAACAAAATTCTCGGAAACCCGCGACTTGTAGTCCTTTTACGTCTCCAGTTAGACGATGTCAGATATTTTTTGCATTTCCAGGAAAATAAGGAAGCTCTGCTCTTCTCTCGTTTGCCTTACGTATAAAACTGCGAGTTTTCTAAGTAAATCGCAAAGCATCTAGGGACAGCTTTATACAGAAATACGAAACTTAATTATCAAGATTTAACTCTATACTGAGAAAATATTCTCCTTTCACATATGCAAAAGATAAGTCTACTTTAAAAAGCATCATAAGGAAATATGAATGTAATATTTTTTCTAAGAATTTGATAGGAACTAAGTTGATAGTATTCATAACTAACGCACAGCCACTGTGGTGAAAATATAACAGTTTAAACCTAATAATCGTTGGCATTTGACAAAATTAATTTGTACGGGATCTTACGCAAAAATGAAATTAAATGTTCAACTTTCCAACTTTCATTATAAAACAATGAAGCCATATTTCTACCCAAAATTTTATAACTGAGTAAACCAAAAACAATCCAACCTCAAACACAACTAAAATTTATTAACAGCAATAACCGACCAGGTCAAATAAGTAACTTTTAAATTAAATATTTCCGTTAAAATGTTAAACTAATCCAGAGTTCAGACCATCCATACAAAATTAGTGTTGGAGCGGGTTGGTCCACTTAATCACAAAGTTGGTTCACCGCGGGCGAGTTAACTCTCTGTGCACCTTTATTTCCTTTTAATCTTAAATTAACTGGGAAACCATTCTACTGGAGTACCTACGTCGAACAGTAACCGTACATTCGACAACAAAGGTAACGTAACTAACGTTAAATGTCAATGTGTGTAAAACATTCAAGATCTAGTTGGTTTTATTGTTATTTAAAGCTTGATAAATTATTTGTTTCAGACAGTTATTTGGCAACAATGACTCAAGCAAAGCAATATTTGTCTTCCGAGACGTTGACGCTCACAAAGGACTATCCACCGTATACGAGTAGCACAAAGGGCCATGGAGCGAGCCATGCTTGGCATAACTACTACCCTACTAGACCGAGAGCGGAACACCGAAATCCTTCGTCGGTCGAAAGTCTACGACGTCGGAAACAGAGCGATGCGCCTCAAGTGGAGTTGGGCAAGACATCTAGTTAGACGAGGAGATGGCGGATGGAGTAAAGCTGTGACCGAATGGTGGCCAAGGTTAGGTCGAAGAAACCAGAGCCATCCAAAAGCGTTGTTGTTGGGTTGTGGTTGTGTTGAGTTATGTTGGTGTTGGGTTGATGATATCGTCAAAGTCGCGGGAAACCTGGATGAGAGACGCACGGAACCGGGAAATATGGCAGAAAAAAGGGGAGGCCTGTACCCAGGAGTGGGTGATTCTGAGCTGAAATGATGATGAATGACTATGCAAATATAACTGTATTCAATTTGTCTGAAACTTTTCCTCTTGACTGTACCGACGCACCACGTGGACCAACAATAAAATAAATTTGAAATCCTGCCTTATTAGAGTATTTTGTTGGTAAAGGTAAATTGGAAATCGGATTTTTGATATAAAAACTTCCTTCATTCACTTCACATCACTAAATAATTGGACGGAAATCCCTTTCAATGGACGTTTAAGTATACGAAGCAAACCTTCGGGAAACATTAATGTATTGAAAATATTAAAATTGGATCATTTTCGTGACTTTTATGTCAATTCATTTTATTTTATTCTATTCGGGAAATTTACAGCTAATATAGTGTTCTTAAACAATATGCATTTGAGGGCCATTTAAAAGTTTCCACTGATAAATTTAGCTTTCTTTGTTTAATTTGCTGCTGTGAATACATTATGAACTTACAAAGATTTTAAAATATAAATGAGAAATGTAGAAATAGTGTAAGACCATGCTAAACGAGTATTCACTACTATTTTCTTATCTTAACTTTGGTGCGGCTGTGTAGATGCTACCAACAAATAAGTACTACGTTTCTACGACTTTTTAAAGAGCGCTCAGATGGCATCACCGCCAGGACGCCAGATGAGTTGAGCGCAGACGGCGGGAATTGTCTCAATACAGTCGCGAGACGGGTCGAGACGCGACAACTCACACAATTTTTTTGTAGAAACTGCTCTTTTCGCCATCCGCAAGATTAGATTCAAGAGGATAAATCTCTCCTTCCCCCGTTTTGTGTGAAGGCTTTATTCGGGATTATTTATACAGAACATTTCGCTTGCCGACTTGACATACTGAATAACGCCATCCTTTAATCTCGCTATGTTAGAATAGTCGGCAGCCACCTCCTAACTGGAACGCCTGCTCCCATTCAGCTACAGAAATAAACTGAAAAAACATGCTAAAAGCTCCCTTTTAAGAGGTACCTAAAAGAGTTAATGTTAAAAGCCCGCTTTCACACAGTATTCATTACCGAAATTATTTGCCGGTGCGAATGGTGCGATGCAAGAACGCCACGCCGATGGCTGAACAGTGGATATAAACACAAAATTACATTGAGAACGGCACGTAAGAAGCGAGCAATTCCTGATGTACCATGAAGTTAGATTGGAAAACTTCTCATGCTGCAACGTGCTATTGCTCTGTGCCTGTTCTACTGCGGCTCTTATATTACCGTAACTAGCAAGCAATATCTATTTATTCAACTTTTGCAATAAACGTCTGGAAATAGTAAAGTATGTATTAATGATATCTGGTTAATATCTAAACTGAACTGTTTCTTAGAACTCCTCTTATATCTAGACTAACATTATAATTATAGAGAGAAAATTTGATTATTTCTACGTTTGTTACGCTTTCACGCTAAAACAGAATAACGGATTTGAATTAAATTTGATTAAGACCTGGATTTGGAAATAGGATACTTGTCTTAAATTCTTACGGGTACCGGTCAGAATA
Source organism: Apamea epomidion (assembly GCA_947507525.1). Classification (NCBI taxonomy): domain Eukaryota; kingdom Metazoa; phylum Arthropoda; class Insecta; order Lepidoptera; family Noctuidae; genus Apamea; species Apamea epomidion. Next base: position 11,971,896 of record OX382231.1, read on the forward strand.
TCGGGATAAAAATCCCGATGTTCTGACCGGTAGCCGTAAGAATTTGACTTACGAGGGTGAGACCGCGGGGCGCAGCTTGTGTTTTATAAAGGTTGTGAAGCAAGGTTGTGAAGGGGATGGAAAACCACCCCGGTGTTCCATCTCACACCTACGCCGGGGGTCGCGGGAACGTACGATGCTTCCGCAACTGGGGTCGGCCTCTAGTCCAACCGGATGCAGCTGAATACCTGTATTTTACATGGAGCAACTGCCTATCTGACCTCCACAACCCAGTTACTAGGTTAATACGATACCCCTTGGTAAGACTGGTTGTCAGACTTTCGGGCTACTGACGACCCGTAACGACTGTCAAAGATCCATGAATGGCAGCCGGGACCAACGGCTTAACGTGCTTTCCGAGGCACGGAGGGGTCTTGGTATGTGAAAATGGTCACCCATCCACGGACCAACCGCGGCAAGCGTAGCTTAACCTGATAGATCGGCCCGTGCGGCTCTTATTAGCCACAAGCCCCAAAAAAAATTTAACTTGCAAACAATATTATTTACCGAAAAAATCAATGTACAAAGTCTACTAGAATTACCGGAGAGGCGGAGAACCGAAGTCATTGGAGCGACGGTCGAACCATTGAAACGAATAAGGTTACCGCCTTACCAACGGAACTCTAAGATTGCATGTAGAAAATATTATAATCGAGCTGTTCTAAATTTTTCCCGTAGGTAATATTGCTTCTAGACGTTTGTCGTAAACAGAGCCTTTGTTGCAGCAATTTCCACGATACCACATTTCTGCGAGATTAAATTCGTAATACGGCTTCCGTTTGGCTCAGTTCCGTATTCAGTGCGCCTACTACAGGAATTTGCGTAAACGTTAACAGATATCGAGTTCTCCCCACGAATCACATGCAACTCGATATTACCACCGGGTGACTACCGGCTGCATTAGTTCCATGCCTTTGATATCGCCGGAGCTTTAACGTTTCCACAAAGTCGTCACATGATGCACGTTATAGGAAATAGATTGTATTACGAATTCGGAATCCGCCTATCGCATAGCAAAAACGGTCTGTTGGCCGACTCAACGGATTTAGATCTAGACTTTATTACTGTGTAGCTTCATTCGAAATAGCATTTTAATGTCTCCCGACTACCTGAACGTATCGTTAACTTTAGATCTATACAAGATTAAACACATTAGCGGCCACAAAATATTTATTACTAAGCCGTTTTAACGAACATTCGTTCCTTGAATGCCGTTTTCATAGCTTCACGTTCACTCCATAAAAATATAAACTTCACACATTGTATCAATTTGAACCAAAATTACATTTCAACACGTTCAGATAATACATTTTAAAACCGCTGGTATTGTACGAGAAACCGTTTCGCCCGATTTTATGAAACCTGAAACCGACGATATTATTTCAAGAAAGGTTAATGAATATGTTAACAAGGCTGAATAATACGAACAAGCTGGTCGTTTGTTGATGTTCTAGTACCTAGTAATAGAAATTCAAATGAAGTAAAATTAAATCCAATCACGATCAGGACAATTATTGATCGTTTCTTTGCGCAAAGACAAATTTGTGAAAAAACCTGCCGCATACTGAAGCCGACGGCAGTTTAATAAAGACACAAATTTAATAACGAGTTTTCTTGAAATATTCCCGCCATTAATTTGCATTTCAGCGCTATTTTCGTTTCTTTAATTGTTATTAATAGTCGTACGTAGTAGGGGTCTTGGGTAAAATGGGATCTTTTTCAGAATGGCTTATTTGTCAATGTCAGAGCGGCAGTGACGCTTGCGTCTGTTTCTGATAGCCTCGTTGTTTCGTTTTATTGGTTAGGCACGCTTTCTTTGTGACTGACGTATGTATGTAGCACATAATTATTTACGGAATCGGAGGTCGAATGAACAGCGATTGAACTCGGCTTTATTAATCGTTACTCTAGGCTGAATAATGCGATTGTTTAGTAAAATTTATTTATGCGGTCCAGACACAGGCACGGTTTTGCAAACAGCTGGGCTGCTGGGGAGTTTGTTGCGCCACTTCTTCTTACCAGATAAAGCACTAGGAAGTAGTGAAGGGGGGTCTTTTGTAATTTTGACGTTCAAAAAGGGCTGATTCGCAGCCTAGTTTCAATAAATGACTTTTGATTTGGATTTAGACAGTGTTTACAGTGGTACACACCTACTATGTATAGGACGTACTTAACTCTTAACCAAGATCCGGTCAACTGCTGATAGCTTCATTGATAAAATAATAATTATTTATTTCCGAGAAAACTCCATATTATATATTATGTAGGTTAAATAATCACATCACAAAAACATAAAATCACAAAATGTTAGTGTGTTACTCGTAGTAACAAATTAGTAGTAAATACGGGTCGTATTTAAATCCAAAACAAAATTGTAAGCCAATAGTTGGCAACATGATGCCTACGTACAAGCTACTATGTACGTTAACGTGCATACAGACACGGACAGATTGGATTAGGGTTCCACAGGTAGAACGTATCGACGTCCTCAGCCGAGGTGAAATCGAGACGGTTGGGAGAGGCCGGCCGATATTGTGGGTAAGAGCACTTCTACTCAAGAATTTGAGCATAGCGAGCCCGCCTTCCAAGGTATCGGTTACACTGAGCACACTACTATTATGTTCACCCGACCGGAACTAACACCGACCACAACCATATTACCTACAATGTATGACCGCAATATATTTCAATATCGATAGTAAGACCGCATTATATGCAAATTATTGGAAAATACATTTGGAAAGTATGTCGCCGCATGCATCTTGCTTCATGTCGGATCTCTAGTGCACAAACACCAACCATTTGTCATTTTATTAGTCTCGCTCCGTAATATTCTGCGAAATAACTCTGTAGTCGGGGCGAGATTGCTTCCCAGTTTACTGCCCCGACTTGAGACAGGGAAGTGAGAAAAAGTTGTAAATTTGCCGCCGAATTGGACGTTTATACAACTCGACTGACCTCAAACGCCTTAACCGCTTTCGTTACGGACCTGGCAAAAATTGAACTCCCGTGGATGGTTCTACCGATAGTTTTAATAACGTCTCGTAGTTACGGGAGCCATGAAACTGTATGTAAGTACGTACCTATGCTACTTTATTTTTGTGGTCTTCTAGACTATAATAGGCAGTGGATTTCCTGCTGGCTTGGTTGGCTCTATAACAAAGTAACGGGTTTGAATTTGGCTCGGGGCAAATATTTTTGAATGCAGTTTTGTGTTATGTGTAATTATGGAAGATTAAAAGGACTTAAGTACAAACGCACCCATAATAGGGATGAACATTTTTGGAGGAAATAATTTTTTAAATAAAATAACGTGTCTATATTTGAAATAATTTTCAAGTTACAGAACAACAAAATGAATGAATTTTGCTAAGTGTGTTATACTTAACAAAATTCAAATTCCATTGCAACCAAAAACTTATTAGGACCTTTTTGTTGCATGTGGTCACTTAAAAATCAACTTAGAATACATTTCACTAAAGTAGACCACTGATTAAGTGACGATGGAATGTGAATAATCTGAGATTATGAACACTGTTACATTTTGTGCACATACTAATTAAGTTACAAACAAGTCTCCCGACCGGTCTGATCAAATGTTTCCACGAGGCATCGCCCCTCAAGCTCACTGGGTGTGGAAAGGCCACAGCGGCCGGACTTCCTTCAAAAGTGCTTGTATTTTGTATTTCGCCCAGTTTCATTACATTGCATTTTTACCAAACTTCCTTCTGTTTGCAGCGGGCATTGTTGAAGTGGCAGAATTCCCGCGGACTTTACCTAATTTTTATTTTAACCTACATTGAATGGCAAAGTATTTTGTGCAACTCGGTTAGTGTCGATGGAGTCTTCGTTTCTTGGTGCCAGGTCTTTTACCACAGTTACTAAACTACTTAACCGAAACTTTTTCATTTATAATGGAATTTCTTTTTCCACTTCCTTTATTATTAAAAGCTTATTTTTTAAAGACATCGAAGGAGCACGGTTAGATCAGTCATAGAGAAAATTGTCTTTTCGTTCTTTTACTGTTAGTTCAGTCATCGATGCAATACCTACATTTTGAACCGACGAAAAATAGAAGGAGGTTCCGAAGTCAGCGTATATACTTATGCTTCTTTTCCTTGTCAATGTTCAAAGGGCATGCCGATTTCCTCACGATGTTTTCCTTCCCCATTTTAAGAGCTGGATGAAATTATTTTCACAAATCAAAGCGCCTGCCTGGGTTCGAACCCAAAACCTTCAACTCGGTAAGTCAGGGCCGTTACCGCTGGGCAAAGGGTGAAGGAAACCAGCATGCCCTAGAACCAAAATATCGAAGACACGTGACATCTACCAGCCCGCACTGGGCCGGCGTGGTACATAACAGCCCACTCATACATAGGCTGATTATGCTAAATATTCAAAGGTAACGCACAATGATTAGTGGAAATCTATGGGGGATACCTTTTCCCAGCAGTGGGACAGTACAAGAAAATGAATAAAAAATAATATGCATCCTACAATAAAAGCTGACAGAAATATCTACTAAAGACACCATGCTGAAGAACATCTTATTCTGGTTTGTATTTCCATTTAATTTACGCCAAAGACATTTCGATGGCCCATGTCACTAACTTAACGATCATATTTCCATACTTGATGGACGAACATAAAAAGAGCCAATTCCCCGTTCACCGCCCCGTAACTCAATCATAAGCCATAAATATAAATTTCAATTCACATTAATATCTTTCCTAGTAATAAAACCCGCGCAACAAATTATTATCCGTGCCGTGGCCATTAGCAAATTGTGTAATTTTCTTTTTTCAACTTCTGTTGGCCCGGACAAAATTACTTCAGCCCCGCAACCCGCCATTTGAACCAAGAAATGATGAAAATTGACTGTAATAATTACATGAATCAAATTATTCCCTAGCTCGGTAATGTACCGGGGTTCCAAAGAAATTATGTAAATTTTTTGAAACTTGTGTGAATTAATTGTCTCATTAAAAAGTATAAAAATGTTTTTTAATTGTAATTAGCGCTGTTGTTTGCGCGTCTGCGAAAGGTTCTATCATTTTTCTTCATTGTCTTTTATAACTAAGTATTTTTGTTTTCCTTTTCCTGGAGAAGAATTGTCAAGTCCGTCCATTTTTTGCTGTCATAAGTCAGAACGCTTATCTAAATACACGTTAACATTAACGGCTGACACATAAACACGGAGTTTTCGCGTAATGGAATGAAAAACGGCGAAGTACCTAATGTGGAATTGATAATATCCCATATTGCACGCTATTCCTCAAGTATGATGGGGGAGAGTTTCCAAAAAGAGGCCCATAACTTGTTGCAACGCCTGTAAAACGTGATGAAAAGCGACGGATCTGGACCGGAGCCAGTGCGCAGCGGTCATTCCTTTTTCTTTGCCAGCCATCGAAACTTTGCAATGCTTCGATTACAACTGCGCTACACATATAACATTGTTTTAAAAATATTTTAGCATTTCTGGATTAAGCTCCTAAGGTTTTCGGCCTGCTAATGATAAATGTTCCTTTATAAAGCGTCTACCTGTTGTGCAATTTCGGAATTTTAATTAGTACAACGTTTTGAATTATTCACGACTACATGCAAGTAAGCCAGGGAAAAGGAGTCGGCCGTCAACAACAGCAGTTTAGCACACTTCCCTTTGCCTTCAAGTTTAAACTTTATTTTACACAAACACGCTAATTTCATATTGTTATATCACATTCTGTTTCTTTGTTAACTAAAAAAGATTCAAATAGAGTTGTGTTCCTACATGTATATAAAACACAATGTGGCTTTCAAAAGCATTATACCAAAGCGAGCAAAAGCAGTTTGACAATAGGAGCAAAGGAATTCATATTTGCTACTGTTCCCTCTCACGGGCGCGGAATTTAAATGAACTTTGGCCAACAACAATGACACTAGAGACTTTTGTTCCATGAACAATACATTTTACCGGTAGAATTAAAAACTGCGGACAAAAGAGTACAAATTCATAATGCAGCCGCAGCCGGGCGGCGATTACGTGCAGCGTTCAGTCATTCTGTGCTTACAGGAATGTACCTCGGACAATTTGAATTTAATCTTGATAACTAAGCCAATATACCGTACTGCTATCGCAGTTTTCATACTTTAAACAAATACCTAGTCTGTCCCACTGTCAATCTCAATCAATCTTTTTACTAGGTGAGCTGTTCCCTTTTACTTCACTGTGAGAGAAGAAGAAACACCTACGCGGTCATAAAAAACTTGCCCTAATGACTTCAATTTTTCCCACATAAATGTGGTGAAATAAACCTAAGTATTTCTTCACATTAACACACTAATGATTTAGGAATCCTTTCTTATTACAAAAGGAGAGACGTTAATACGCTTTCAAAAAACAAACGCTCAAGCTTGCGCAATAAAAACAAGATGGAATAACAAGGAACGTCCACAAAGCGATTGGTTCCGTAGACAGACGAGCCGACGACAGCCCCTTATCAGATGAAACATGTTATTTGTCTTGAGGAAAATACAAAAGTCAGCCAAATGCCTTCGTCCGGACAGGCCAAAGCTGGCGAACTGTTTAGGAATACAAAATGTCTCTGATCCAATAAAAATGCACGCTTTACGCTACTTAAGGCAAGCACTGTCCGAAATATAGAGCTGCGATAAAATATATTATACAAGAGTAATTTTAGAAGGCAGCCGTAAATATGAGGTTTTAATTTAGATTTTTCTTGTAGGTTTGTGCCCGAACACATAATTGTGGCTTCTTTTTCCTTCTTGTTTAACGGGACACCTGATATGCTCAGGTACCAAGTTTACCCATATTTTTCGTACATATTTTGAGCATCCACCACCCACCCACCTGAATATAAACCTAACGTAGACGTATATCCCTCCTGAAAATAATACCGTAATGAGCTCACTTAAAACACAGGTTTTTCATAAACCTAGATCAGGCAGGTCTACATTACAGTTAGAATTTAACTTTCCTCGATTGTAATTAACGTAAATCATATTTTTACTTTACTGTATACTTGAATATTTTTTTTATTTATTTATTTATTACTTGAACGAGTGATGTTGTCAAGGTGAATCCGGTATCTGTCCGCCCAATATAAACCCTGCTACCTGAATGTCACCTGCGGGTCAGACGTCACTGGCAGCCGACCTATTTCTAAACATCACGACAATCGCATGTTTATTTATACTTAAGTATACATTTTTTAACGTAAAATGTTAGTATTCCTTAACATTTCTTCACTAGAATTATGTTTTGTTAGTTTCACGAAGGAAATGCGAGCTCCTTTGAAATTCAACTCTTGACATCTTTGGATCCGTGTTCACTTGAAACTTGTGCTATTCGTGTCCAGATGTTGGGGTTACTTCTACACAATAGTTACTTTAGTTATACTGTCAACAATGGAAATTCGATCGTTTGTAGACTGCAGATTATTATGCGTGTGTGTTTGTGTGTGTGAATGCCACACTTTTATCCTGCACAGGGTGAGTAGAAACCCATGTCTTCCGGAACCGCTTGAGGCTATAAACAACATTCGCTCAACTCACAGGTTACTCGTCCATCTTCCCTCTAAACTGGAACCCGTTCCCTTGTTACGTTTCTTCTTTATGGAAAATAATATCATCTCGGTTTTCGTTTACAATAAAAAGTGTTTAACGCCTGAAATATTCGCTAAAGAACAGCCACAATACTCAGTTGTATAAACACCGGCATAATAAAATCAACTGGAGACCAAACAAGAAGCTCATCTAAGTCATTTATAACATCATGTATCGAACGTTCAGAGGACCCTCGGCACTCGTATGCTTTTCGTATGTAAAACAGGTAGTATAGTTATTATCCGCGTTTTCGCAGTCACATTACTTCGCAGAGAGAACAGACTCTTATCTCAGAGGCTATGGCTTGTTTATCGTCCGACTGCCATTTATGAGTTCGTTATTTCCCTATTCTTACGACATAAAAATGTCGTCCAAGAGAATAACTTGGAGCTTTTATCTGCGTACGTACATTGATAAGGGGAAATAATGAGAAGACTTATACGGATCGATTCCGATTAACTTGTTGTTGTGGTCGACTTAATAAAGTCTGATGAGATTATTCTGGTGAGATTGTAATCAGAAAAGTATTTTTTCGGAATTGTATGACTAGGCTTCGCTTGTCCCATGTCGTAAACTCTGTCTTCTCTGTTTCCAATGTTTCCATTTACATATTTGGGAAAGTATCACTGTCGACTTCATAGTCGACAGATGAATCCTTGGATAATTTTCGCATGAAATGGATTTCTGGAATATCCATTCTCATACACACATAACCAGCCGTCGTCGCCATAAAATTATATTAGCTAGGTAGATATTCACGATAAATCGAGGAGATTTTGCTGTCCATAAAGTTCTTGCGTCATTACATTATTAACATATAAACCATTTTTGTGAATGTTGAAAATTGCGAAGAAAGCCTACAGATGTACGTCTACATAGTAAATCTAATTTATTTGCGGTCACAAATAAAAACATACCTTGTAGGAATGGGTGTTTCAGCCTGTTTCGTATCGTTGAGGCGGCTGACCTGTTTCCAGCGGGGGCTCGCGTGGTCTTATTATATTTTATGAAGCTCCCTTGCATGCCTGAGGGGATTTGTAATGTTCGCCACTCGGCGACATTGTCACTGGATCTTATTACCACCTTTCTACATTACCCTCTGCTTTTAGTATTTATGTTCATATGTGTCGTGATTTGTATCCACGTATTGAGGAAAAGTGTTTTCTGTACGTGCCAAGATGCTGTTATTTTTGCGCATTTATGGCTACGAGTTATTTGGTAACAATAGCATTAATAATGTCACATTAGGATCTTGCGTGCCCGCTGCACGCAAGTTTCGTAGACATTTTATTTATATGCTAAAACAAGAGAGAGTGAATAAATTATTTGCTTTAATAATATCTGTCGTTTCATAGCAGTCAACGAACAATACGTACTGCTACGAAGCTACGAGGTTACGAAGAAACTATTTTACTAATAGCTTAAACAGTCAAGAGATCATCATTTTCATCATTTCAGCCGAAAGAGGTCCACTGCTGGACATAGGTCTCCGGTTCTGTGCTACTCGCATCCAACGGGTTCCTGGGGCCGAAAGTTTCTGGAGTGGCGACCGCGTACCGGAAGACGTAGCGTTGGAAGGCCTCCCACAAGGTGGACCGACGAACTTGTGAATCGAGAGATGGAGAGACATTATTCAACGGATCTGAGTAAAACTGATTTAAAGATGATACTTTCTTACTGTGTTGTTGGCACTTAGGTGCATCGTTTTATATTTATAAAATGAAGGTCTACATATTTTTTTTATATAAATTCAAATTAGATCACACAGGAGAAATAAAATAAAGACTTGGAACAAACTCTTTTTCTTTTGAAACTGTCACTGGCACACTATTGACCACAGATTGGGTAGGTACTGCTCTTGTCTTTCATCCTCCCGAAAGTCTATACATGTGCCCCTAATAAAATAACCCAAAACGATGCGGAATTTACTACCGAATAAATCCCAAAACACGTCCTCAAATTACGTGTGAATGTACAAGATACGTCTATATATCTCAACTTTACAAATTACATTTTACAGCCTCCGTTGCCGAAGTTGCGCCGCCCTTATCTATTGTCTTAAACAGTAACTAAGAATATTGATTCTGAGAGTAAGACATCGAGGATGGAGTGGGATCCATTCAGAATATGTATAACAAAAACTCGCTGTAATAGGAGCTAATGCATGTGAATATGGAGAAAGTTTCCGATTCCGAGCCATTCGCAGCGCAATCTCAAATTAAATCTGCCGGCGGGTCGGAGACGCGAAATGCCAGCCGTCGTTATAAAATATGTATACAATAGTCTTTTTTCGGGACTTTTATTAGGTAACGTATAGACCACAAACCTGTTTATAAGGCTAAACACGAATTGTTTTTTAAGCCCCGCGTGTTGGTGGCAGGTGAAGTTTTAAACACTGACAAGTCTGCGTGACAATTTTTCCTGGGTTTCCTTTTTTTGTTCCTCTTGGGCTTCGAATGTTTCATTGAGTGTATGATTACAGTATGTATTCAATTTGGTTTTATTGAATTACAACATTAATAAGTTTATCTGATCTTTCAAATTTCAAAAACACTAGAGTCATAACTGCAAAGATATCGCACGCAAGCATGCAAGCAGGTACTACAGGGATTTAATTAGAATACTGTTCATGCTTTACTGAACCCTAAACACTGCCTACAAAGGCACCGGTAGTGAATAAAGTGTGGTTACACACACCTTGTGGTCACGTTTGCAGCGCTGTAGCAACGCTCTACGTATTTATACAGCGCAAGATTGTGCTGAAGTCCGCTATCTGCTACTGACGTGCAAACGCACTGAATTAGTTGTGGCATCTTGCATATTATTTCATACTAGCACTGCTACATATGCCATATCACACACGTACGTTTTGTGTGAAGCAAGCTTTAGTTCACCGTAGCATGCCATGAGAGTATGGGTATGGGCGAGTAGCATTTATTTCTATGCTGTGTAATAATAATAGTCCTCCAGACCTAATTTCGGCCATGACAGCCAATCTCAGCAGAGACTATCTACGCGGGAGATATTATAGTAAACAAGTTTGTGCGCAGACACCGATGCACTCATTCATCCTGCACTCTCATAGTCCGATGGGACCGCAATCCCACACTATCGGAGAGAGATCAAGCGCAGGACCAACGGCTTAGCGTGCTTTCCGAAGCAAGGGGTTATCACACCGCCGAATTACAAACTCCGGGCCAACTTCAAAACCCAATAACACTTTGCCCGACCTGGGAATCGAACCCAGGATCCCACGATTTGCAGTCGCCCTGGCGGCCACGAGATCAACGGAGCGTTGGTAAAAACATCCATTGTAATCAAGCTCTTTTCCTCTGGCCTTTCTCATAATTTAGTTATATAAATAGGTAGCAGTAGGTGTGTGGCAGTGGGTGTGGGCAGTGGGCTGGCCATGTTTGTCGAAGGACCGATGGCCGGTGGAGCAGACGAGTCCTGGAGTAGACACCGCGTATCGGCGAGCGTAGTGTGGGACGCCCTCCAGCTAGATGGACGGACGACCTTAAGAAGGTTGCTGGGTCGGACTGGATGCGGAAGGCGGAGAACAGGGTGTTGTAGCGCAGCCTGGGAGACGCCTATGTCCAGCAGTGGCCTACGATAGGCTGAGTTGATTGACTATCCACGAGTTGCGTTTCCTTGTGATAATCTAAATTAAGATGTGCTGCGATGTTATTAAGATGGTTTTATTGTGCAGTGGAAACATTTTTATTGGCCTCCCATATGTACCACAAAGGGCATTGAAACCCGTTGATCTACGTTTAACATAATCAGCCTATAATGTTCCCACTGCCGGGACACAGGCCTCCACTCTTCAAGAAGGAGTGGGCTGTAATCTACCATGCGGGCCCAGTGCGGGTTAGTAGATGTCACATGTCTTAGAATTTTTAGTTCTACGACTTGCAAGTTTCCTCAAGACGTTTTCCTTCACCGGTTTACGACCTACGTCTGTCAGGTATTAAATGAAAAGCCGTTTGTAAAAATATTTGCATTTATTCTTTAACAATGAAAACAGTTATTCCACTTATCGTTTAATACAAAGCACCAAAGTTTTCAGGGAAATATATATTATTATGTATTATTACCAAGCTAGGAGTATGTCGAGGTATTTGTTTAACAACATCGAGAACTAAAGTTCAAAACACAGATTGAAAACATTGAATTTGAACAACATGTTGATATAAAAACTTACGCTCTTAATTTAATTTATTCTTCAAAATAACATCTACTGAATGTATTACTTTCAGCAATCCTTTACATTCCAGCACTCTACATGACGATGTATGTAGAGTCTTAAATTTCTATTAAGTACTTTACATGCCCTCGATACTGTCATTGTTAAAGGAGTATTTTGGTTCAAACACGGCAACTATTCAATAATAATTACACGAAATTTTATATCTTAGAAATCATTAAATAAATGGTTCGAGTTGTCTCGTCACAAAGTACTAGAAAGTCTCAAATCATAATTATTAAAAATAATAAATTGCGACGACTAGTCACTATGCCTTAATTACTTACAAAACGAAATATATACAAAAAGCTTGAATATAATCTATTCAGGACAGGATCCAAAAGTGACGTTGGTTTTTTAAACCCACCTTGAAGCTTTTTCTTACTGTTAGGTAATAGATTTCAAAAAATTCTCAACTACAACGTGATCGTGAACCAAAATGACAGCTAATATACAGGGCGTCCGGTGAAAAAAAAAATGACAGCTAATATACAGGGTGTCCGGTGAAAAAAAAATTTTAAACTACTATTACTATGGGACAGAACCTGAAATCGCGAAGAAAATATCAGCTGTTTCCTACATTTTGACGAGTTATGCGAACATAAATGTAGGGTACAGCAGATTTTTTTTCGCAATTTCAAGTTTGTTCCTTTAATAAAAGTTGTTCATAATGATAAGTACAATGACCCCTTAAGAGGTTATCCATTAACTACCGGACACCCTGAATACTAAACAATGTCATGTGGTCAAAAAAAGTCGATCGCAGCTGTCATTATCGTCTAGCAAATAAAAAATCTGAGTTTAGATTCATTCCACATTGCATTGTAATGCTGAAGATTTGACTTCTAAATTCAAAGATTTGAAGTAATTCAAAGATTTGAAGTAATTTAAATACTTACTCAAAGTTATTTCAAATACCAATTATATTCATCTAACAAGCCTTGCCTTTGAGCCCATTTAGATTTTACACATAATATGCGTTATTTCGTACAGGTTCTAAGAAATGATCCTTCACCGAGTTTCAAGTTTTCTATTACAATTTAGAAAGCGGGATTGATTCTAAAACGTTTCTGTGAAACGTAGAAATGCGTAGGTTTAACCTTACAATACACTGGTGAATTCTCCGGTAACTATTGCTCCATAATACCCTACATTATATTGTAAGTATCCATGTTATAAATGTCAAACTGTCGAACCAAAGAGTGGCTGCAGGCGGAATGGTAGCTTAAGTGTTGACTGCAGTGATGAAATTCGACTGAACTGAATAGATCATATACAGGGGTAATAGAGGACTACTCGTCTACACACTACCTCCTCCTGAGATTGTCGGGTATGTAGTTGTCTTTGCCGGGAATGCCTGTCCCGCCGGAGTCGCCTAGCCATGGATACCTGAAAATAATAATCGTATTACAAATCTGTCCTGTACGTCTGAAATAACTGACTTTTTAGTGTCTGGAAATAATTTTCTATCTGCTTGCTTAATTTTATCTCTGTTAAGTTGGCATTTGATATTATGTCGGTTTTGTTTTTTAATGTCACATTTGCTGCTACTTGATTTACCAATGAACGCCCACCGCTCCCAATGAACGTTTTGCGTGGATGTGACGCATATTTTCCCCCAACATGTTTTTTTTTTGTGTTTCTGTTCTTTATCAGCGTCAAGTTTACCGCAGCTAAACGCATTTTCTTTCTTTTTTTCAAATAAAACCAAATCACCCACGTTTATCCCTTTCACAATATCACAGAATAATAATCCAGCTCTATCATTTTTGAGGTAAATGAAGTTTTTCCAACCACATTTTTCTTGATGCATACCAACTTAGGTGAACCTACAAAAATTATTCAACACAACGATGTTACAAAATCACATCGTCCCCCTTCGCTCGTGAAAGCCGAGTCAACCCGCGATAGACGGAACCCTGACACCGTGTTAAAAAACTTTTAAAATTTAAAACTCCCGTAACAAAGTAAGCAAGATCATCTTTGCGTGGTGCGCCGTAAAATGAACGAGTAATAACATAACTTCAGTGTTATTGCTGGCGCTGAAAATGCGTCAAAAGATTTCTGGCTTACATATTTTTACGCATTAAGACATACTACTTATAATCAACCTGTAATATTCCCACTGCTGGGACACAGGCCTCCTCTCGGTGAGAGGCCGTAATCCGACACGCGGGCCCAGTGCAGGTTAGTATACGAGTATGTCACATGTCTTCGAAGTTTTGGATCTAGGGCATACAGGTTTTCTCACGATGTTTTCCTTCACCGTTTTGAGAGCAATGGTGATAAAATAATTTACACAAAGTAAAGCGCTTGTCAGGGTTCGAACCCACGACCTAAAACTCGTAAGTTTGGGCCGCCGCCACTAGGCCACTAGTGCTCTCACACTGCAGCAGTAGTATGTCTTAATGAAGGTACTGGAACATAATGCGCTGACCCCAATGGAACCAGGGCAGGTAGAAGAAGATTGACGGAAATAACTACATTTAAATTCCACCAGAAGTTTGTCAAAGTCAAACTTTTATTTGTAAAACACAGGTTTAAAAACAGATGTTTGAAATAGAATAGGTACAGAGATCTCTATGTTTTGCTGTTAACGGCGTACAAATATCAAGTAGGGAAATTACGCAAAAGCATGCGAAGTTACAATTAAATATTAAAACAAGCTACGAGTAACAGAGTTAACTATCCTCTACCAAACTTAACAATATTGCATACAAAATTTGTTTAGAACATTTAAAATGTTAGAAACAGTATAATATTTCTTATGTATTAGGCACTATTAAATTTTAAATATATTTATAACTGACAAACATAATCACAAATTAAATAACTAATTATTACCGCACATATTTATCATACATATCTTGCACTATCTTCTAGGTATTCATTAATGGAATAATATGCCTTTTTTGAGTTAATAAATTATTTAAATATTTTTTAATAAATGCATTTTCTTTCTTTCTTTCTTTTAAATCATTTAGCTCGTATTTTCCTCTAATAGGCTCCGATATTTTATTGTACAATCGGGGTGCCATGCCTAGAAAACTTTTTGTGTAAAAAGGTGTGTTGTGGGTATTAACGCAAATCCCATTGTTGATACGTTTTGATTTCACTGTTTTAAATAGATATGTTTTTTTTTTTTCTTTTTTTGTATTCTATTCAGATTAAGGTATTTAATTATTATTTTTACAAGCTAACACTAATATATACTATACAACATGTCCCGGAATTAACGCACACCACCAGGCATCCCAAATAGAATATTATGTTATAATCATAATACATACACTGAATTTTTATTATTATGTAAAAATATTGTTTTTTTAATAAATTACTTATACTGATTGTGGGAGAAAATTATGGTCACATTACAAATCTACGCATACACACAGTCGCACTCGTATAAGGGTCTAGCTCAGTGTGTATTTCATCCATTTTGGTTTGTTTTGACTGTACAGCGGAAATGTGATAGTAATTTACGTGGTTTTAATTATTTTTGGGATAAAATATTACCTACATTAAAAATTACAGAAATTAATTCGTAAACGAATCTGAACAAACTACTTTCATAATGTGCATTAATTCAGTTACACATTGTATACAATTATAAACAAGTATATAATACGAAAAATTTTAGAAAAAGGCAGGAGCTCATTGGGCATCAAAAAATTCGTCCGCATCACTGTCAAATGATATAAGTTTGATTTCGCGAATACTGCTGTCTCATAAATACATAAACATGGTAGGGTTAGTAACTTATACTTTTTAAAAATGGCAAGCAACTGTCAGTTGTTTTTAGCTTGAAGACAGATCGTAAACATTTTGAATGCGATGAGTTTATGTGTACAATTTCCCCAGTACGAGTATATCATTCCATAGCGTAAAGTAGATGTTACGTAAGCATTGTACGCTACTAGGACGACGGTCTCATTTACAATTTTTCGTAGTTATAAAATGTATAAGAGTATTGATTTAGCTTTTTGCAGATGATTTGAATGTGAGGTTTCCAAGATAGATGACTATCTAAATGCAGTCCATAGAACCTGGCCATACTGGTGTCAGCTATTGTTGTATTTTCATAAATGGCATTTAATTGTGATTGATTTGTCCATTGATAAAATTACATTATTTTTGTTTTATCTAAATTTATTTTTCATTTGTTTATTTTTAACCAATTAATTATATTTTGTAGGGAGCTGTTTATGCCATTTTCATGTGTTTTTATATCTTTGCATGGCACGCTGTGCTGTCATCGGCAAAACAAAAAAAATTGTTTGATGTTCAGTGCATTTTGGTAAATCGTTTACATAGATTGTCCATTACTATTTATGACACTAAACTCCCTGCTACACTTCATGAGCTGCAGGTCCTCCGTGCTGGACCATTACAACAGATACTTCAATGCATATGCATTTTCTATTATATCTTTCACCAGCTTCATAGCAGCCGAAAGACGACTAGATACTACTGGAAAAAAGCCGCTCTTGCATCCTTTGCATGCATTATTATATATACTAATAATAAATCTGAAGAGTTTGTATGTTTGAAGCGCTAATGTCTGGAACTACCAACAGATTAAAAAAAAATCTTTTTGCATTTATTCAGACCAATTTTTGAGGCTATAGGCTATTTAACATCACGCTAAGACCCTTAGGAGCCAAGCAAAAAGAAAAAAAGTCAGAGAGAATGCTTACCGAAAACGAAGCAATAGTGGGGGTAGGCGATGCGATGCAACGGGGTGGGGCGGGGGAACATGAAATTTAATTATAATGTGAAGAAAAAAAACTTACTGTTTAGGGCATTCAGTGCAGGTCTCCATATATCTCGTATCAGTGATGTTCATATCAGCAGGCTTGAAGGACAGTGCACACTTGTTGGACAGATTACACGGAGCCAGCGGCCAGTCCTTGCGGTCACACTTCCATGCTTCGAAGTTGTTCAGAGTCTTGGCTGGCTTCGGGTCCGTTATCCACGTCAGAGCTTGGGTTACTGTCACGAACCATACGTCTGGCCTGTGGTAGCGAAAAGATGTTGGTTAAATAAGTTAGTCTTTAGATGTTTAGGATTCTGTAGACTGCCCATCGGCACATATGGTTTCTGCCTACGAGTGGTTTCAGACAGCAATCTATACAGGGAAACTACCTTTTGGAAGGGGCGACTAAAATCAATTCTATTTTTTGTAAATGTTGACGTTCAAAAGTGCATTTTATGTGCCTATTTGAAATAAATGATTTGTCTTTGACTTAGGGTGGCAGGATCGCACCCAAACTATAACTATAAGTTCAGCACATGATTCTGTTCCCCACTGCGTTGAAATTTTCGTCGGCTATTAGATTAAAATTGCTGTTCCATACATTTTGTTTTGATTGCGTAGGTATTGCACTTTTCCATGAAACAGCTGAATTTTTGGATAACCTACGAAAAATGTCTAAAATCATCTGCTCAATTTACAGTTTCCGCGTCTATGTTCTCCCTGCCATCCTGTATATCACCAATGTGATTAGTCAGGTTTATATTTGCATTGTCATTTGTTATCAAATTGTGCATGACAGAATGAAATAGTATGACCAAAGCACCCCCAGGCCCCGTTTTACAACCTTGCTGGATGGTATTCTTTATACTTTGTATAACAGCGTTGTGTAAGTGCCGATACAAAGGAGCGCTTCCGTATCTACCCAATTAACAGTAATATAATGTTAATCAAGGCTTAACGAGGCACTTTTAATTGATTACCAACTTTAAATACCTACGTTAAATGACGAAATAATGAATCGAAGAACATAATAAGCTTGTTTTACAGATGGATGTCGCTGATTTAAATATCACCAGAGAAACATCCTGTTGGTTAATTATATTTTTAATTAAAGGCGTCCGTATTAGTATATATTATATTCGTTATTATATTATCAACTCGTATGTTGGGATTGATATAAGTGTAAACAGCCAGTATAAATAGTGGTAATCTGTTTTCTTTTTTGGAACGGTATTTTTATTTTTGTATTTAATTTTATACAATCTTCCCCTTTCAACTTTCCCTCGTTGTTTATTTACAATTGGACTGTTTTCGTTCGATAAATAAACAATTGGTTTTATGAAATTGGTAAATGATATTATTATTGTGTTAATATTAATAGACATTCCTATACTTTTTAACGTTAGTATTTTAGTATGATGGTCGGTAAATCTACAATATTTTGGTATACACTTATTGTCCTCAACGATACAACAAGATTTTTTGTATGCTTTCGGTTACTTCTGCTTTAGGTACCATGAGTAAATATTGAACAGTTCATAAATTCTATGGTTACTGTTCCCGTAAATAAATAAACCGACTTTTTACTCGTGCTCTCTGCATGTAAAAAAGTCGGTTTATTGACGCAAAAATCAATAAAAAATCAACATATGATATTCAAGCACCAAAATAAAAACTGACATTTGATATAGCAGCAGCTATTTTTGTTTCGCAAAACCAGTAAGGTTTCGTGAAAAACATTGCTTTGTGCATTGTTTGTTAGGAAAAAAATTTTTATGCCTTTAAAGTTTTACATTACAATGATCACTTTGAAGAGAAATCAATACATAAAATAACTAATATACTATACCTATATACACAAAACTAAATATATACATAATTATACACCCAACTAAGCACATCTAATAATATTTAATTGTTTGAATTGCCGCTTAGCTCTCTTCCTCTCTCCTAAATGTTGCTGTGCCCGACAGGGTCCATGTTGATCTTTTACCTCTTATATACCATGTATGTAACTCATATGGAATGCAATAAAGATTTGAGTTTGAGTTAAAAAGAAAGAGTTTACAATTTTTTTACCAAGAAATATGCAGGATGAAAGGTACAGTTTGCGCGTGGTTGCCCACGCGCAAACTGTAACCATGAATTCAGCACAAGATTCAAGGCCCCTGGCATATGTAGATATTTATCAACGGTTATCAAAAAAAAATCTGCTGTTACATACAAAAGTGACCTACACGGTCAAAATGTATGGAACAGCTGATTTTTTTTTATAACCGACGAAAATTGCTTACTTACTGGTAAAATTGGTCCAGAATCATGCAGGTACTGAAACCATGGTAACAGGTTGCGCGTAGATGTCCCTGCCACCCTGTATATTTACTAAACGTACCTACTGTGCCTATACGAGTACTTACAATCGTACGTATACAAAAGTCCCTATAAACGACGTGCAGGTATGAAACATGAAACTTAGCTGCTTATCCCAATTTAAAAATGTCTGAGTGTTCCATAGACACTCAAAATTCTATCTCATATTTCTTGCCAGCAACTCGCTCCATCTTAGTTTCATTTCCAGCCAATTAATCAAGTCCAAAGCAATCCGAAATATTACACGTCTGCCTTGGCTTCGAATACTTAATAACATGAAAGTTAAGTTAATACGTAAGCAGAATAAATATCTCTTTTAAAACTATGATTTTATTGTGTTACGTAAATTGACCTTTCAAAAGACCGCTGTTTCCGGATGGTCAAAGTAGATTGTTTTAATTATCAATTAATTAATAGTTCTTTTTCCTTTGTTTTGTAAAATGCTAGCATTTAAGAACTCTAAACTAATGTAACTCGAGGGGATTGGCGCTGTTAGCCGAGATACAGGTTCCTCCTAGTTCGGCTCCAGATGCTAAAACTTTTGTGTACTTTTGTTTTATCACAGTACGTTTTTATGAAATAAAGCTTATTATTATTAGTTGTCAAGTATCTTAATTGGTTGATATTGATACTTTACATTATGTTAAAAAAAATGTATGACTCCTTAGGTACTAACAACCGCATACAGTGATAATACTAGCACTACGAAAATCACCCTTATTGCTACGACATAAAGACTCGGTCAATGCCAAATAGTTACCACTGATGTCTGATTGACTGTACATAACAACACAGCCATTTATTTGAATTTTCCCACAAGTACTCATCGCTCCGTAATACCACCTTTCACGAACAAGGCGATCTATTCTGTAAAAATCGCACCATGAAATTAAAAAAACATGCCAAGTTTTTCATTACCATAATTACAAAATCCTATAGATTAACAACTCAATTCTTAAAACTTTTAAGTAACTGATGACGATCTGCGACCGGAGTAGGTAACTCGACAGACAGAAAACTTCATTCAAACGCTCAATGATAGGTGCACTACTATAAAACGCCGTAACTATAAGCTCTACGGCGAGACGTTCGTGTTAATTCGGAAACACGAAGATTGCCAAAGCGCATACCTTTCTTCAGTCCGGCCGTCGAGAGAATGCGTTTCTGACACCTTGACACGTGTCAGGAACGCATTCTCTATGTTACTAGAACTGTCGCACGTCAGTGAACATAATAAAAATCAAATTCGAAATCAAAATACGTAGTTGTTTGTATGAAACTGACAGGTGTCAAGAACGCATTCTCTCGATGGCCCAACTATTATGTATTCGCTCGATGGCCGAACTATTGTGTATGTACTAAAGTCTGAAGAAAAAAAATATATGCTTTATGTAAGCATACTCACTGATCGGAGGCCCACTGCAGGAACTTGTGAAGTCCTCGTTCTAGCTCCTTAATCTGGAACCAGTTGGTGTGGAAGGGCATCATGTATGGCGCGCGGTTCTGTTCGTAGTGCCGATTGAAGTCTTCCTGCAGCCATTCTAGCACCTGCAATGTGGGATGTTATTAATGACAATGTAAGACAAGACCACGTTGCGGTCTAGGCAAAGGTGTTAAGCCACTAATCATAGATTGAGCCAAGGTCTAATAATATTTTATCGAAGCATCATAATGTTTCATTGTGGAATACAAATTAAAGTGCAACCAGTACCTAATTGCAATTCAAAACTCAAACACTTTGTGTAAAATTAACACTGGCATAAAAATTGGTGAGCGAAAGAGCAAGTGCTTCAAATAACACCACACTTTTTACAAACGAAGCTATAACCATTTTGAACAAACAAAAACGAAACCGAACAACACTGTTTAATCAACAAGTTGCTGTGGTTCAATACCGATATTCATTTTCATATTTCATGCTCAAAGGTGTTTACTCCGTGTCTCTAAAACTTCGCGCAAAGAATTGTTTTAATCAAAGAAAACCGCATTAAAACGAGGACCTCGTTGATGAGTTATGAAACTAAAACACGATATAACAAAATATGTATGTGTACGACCATCACACATATTACACTTCCGACGCGTTTCTTTTTATCTAGAGAGTTAAAAAAGGTATCAAAGTCGTAATACGGTCATATATGTACATAAAACATATCGGCCGACCGGTCGAGTGGTCCCAGTCACGAACAGGGTAACTAGATAATAACTAGTACTGCTACAAACACTGGTGTGCAAATAATGTATTATAAACTTTTTTATACTTGTTTAGCCAGGCTTCGGTTATAAAATTAAAGCGAGAGATAAAATATCAGGTCACTCGACCGCGTACGTGCGTATATGAAATTATTCTCTGCCGCCTTCCGCTCCACTTCTCGATTCAACTATGCGCAACTACAAACATTTGCTTACCTGTATAAACGGCCATTTTCTACCACAGATTCGAGAAGTTAATTTTTAAAAATATTAGCTATTTTCATATTCATTCCACTATTGAGGAAATAATGAGGGGCTCGTGGCTAAGTAATAACAGCCACACGGGTCAATCGATCAGGTTAAGCTACGCTTGCCGCGGTCTGTCCGTGGATGGACCATCTTTACATACCGAGACCCCTCCGTGCCTCGGGAAGCACATTAAGCTGTTGATCCCGGCTGTGATTCGTAGATCTTTGACAGTCGTTACAGGTCGGCAGAGGCCTGAAAGTCTGACAACCAGTCTTACCAAGGGTTATCTCGTTACCCAGTATCTGGATAGGCAGTCGCTCCACGTAAAATATTGGTATTTGGCTGCATCCGGTTAGACTGGAAGCCAACCCCAAAAATATTCGAAAAAAGGCTAGGCAGATGATGATTTAGAAAATATCGGAAAATAATCGGAGTTTGCATATTGTACAGACGCCAGCACATCAAGCTAACACAAACTGTCAAATTTCTTTAATAGATTTTCAACTCTATCGCTGAAGCATTAAGGTTCAAGGTTGATTGGGGAAATTTGACAGTTTCGGGTAACTCGACCTGCTGGCGCCTGTACAAAACTATGAAAACGAACCTGAGTACGAGACCATAATATTTTTTTTTTATGTAATTTTGGTTCACAGTTTAGAATATCAAAGCTCCAGCTCTGTAGATACATTTAAAAGAGCATATTTAATACGGTTTAAAAGCAAACAGAAGTCTGTGTTAGATCTGTTTAAAAGGATATCGGAAAGCCTGAGGACAGACCAACTAATCTGCCTGGAAAATACAAACGAATTAATTCTGCTTAGCTTCTTACTCTCCAATATCGGTCTGCATTTTCTTGTTAAATATGATTTTGTGGTAATGAAAATACGATGTGAGAAAGAAAAGGTTTGGGTTCAGCCCACAGCATAGTTGGAACACAATCGCGACCGCATGCGGGGCTGGGGGAAATATCGCACAGCTAGTACAAGCCATTCTCACCCCTATTAATCCCTGGATGCTTCAGGAATCAGAGGCGAGTCAATGTCTCTAAGCAAAATAGTCTGTGCTTTAATTCCTGACAGTTACGGAGTTCTTCTCATGCTATTTCATATGGAAACTCGATTAGAGCCAAATCATTGAAACTTCCTTGTTAGTCTACTGGTCGCGCTCCTGCTGAGCATGAGGTCCTGAATTCGATTTCCAGGTCAGGCAAAGTTTTATTGAGGTTTTCCATCAGGAATTTCTCTGAGTCCGGATTCATGCCCAGTTGATAGCAATAGACTCGCTCCCTATTACATGGGACTTTAACATAACTGGCGAAATGTGGGTCGACTACAGGTAGGTACACCTCTGCCTTACCCTTCGGGTACAACCAGTGTAATGTTACATTATTGCAAATTTTGATCGTTCTGTTAAAAGCGTATTCAGCCATTTAGTTTGGTCGATTAGGATCCGATCAAAATTACTACGTGGATCAATAAAAACACGCGTGCATATTAAATGCAAATTAAATTAGCTATAAAAATGGAAATGCACGCAAACGCCAACTAATAATTGTGTATTCGTAAAATTTAACATAATTATGCAAATGTTTATAGAGCTTATATCATCGTATTTACCATTAAAAGTTACCATGATTATATAACATGATTCGAATGCCGCTGTTACGTGAATAAATAAATAAAATGGTCAAGTGCGAGTAAATTTTATTTAAATATAATATTTTAAAGGTTAAATGTAACATTTTTAAACCTGTCAATGAATTGATATACGTAACAACGGGTTAGTTTAAGTCGCCTACAAGCTACAACAACTTTTTGACATAAACTCTACCAAACTACCTAAACCCAAATGTTGAAACAGATGACGAGACACAAATCAACTTAATCGGTTCATGAATCAATTCTTGAATCTATCGTTTGACCAAAGCAAACATCGTAGCATAGACGATAAGTGCCTGCAAATGGTAGACCTATTTTCGCCAAAACAAAAACAAAACATTGTGTACTCACCTCATCCGAATCGTGATTATGTAGCACACACTGATCGAGATAGGGGCAGTGTCCGCCCTCATACGTTTCAACGTAGTGAGCGTTGAACGGCACCTCCCACAGACCTGCAAACAAATAACGTCTTTATATATACCTATGAAAATGCTTTTAAATCAAATATGGTTATGTTGTGTATTCTCTGGCGAATCATTAAACAGCAGCGCAATTCAAAAAATGTTGACAGAGGCACGTGCAAACAGACTGTGTACTTTACTCTTATGACAGCTATAGTACGCATACGCGAAAACAACTTTATGGATAAAATTAGATGAGTTTTATTATTTCCTGAAATTGTTTTTCACCAAAAAAGTACATATGGATGGCATAGTTTCGGTTGGTTCTAATTAAACTCGGTGAGTGCATTGTTCCGACCGCGTGGAGCTACCAACTTGGCGTTTTTATAGGAAATGTGTGTGCACCTCGTTCTATCTAACGCCACATCGCACGCGATACGAAAACTTGGAAACGCGGTGATCACTATTGGTTTTCACGCAAAAACCTACGTGGAAAGCGTAGCGCAAAATTTGGAGTTTTACACACTTGAAACTCAGGCGAGGACTGTTAGATGCAAACAAATTTTCGTCGCATTACAGTTCTAAAATTAACAATAGCTGTGATTTCTCTTTCCGCTACAGTTCAGTTGAAAGGTACCTAGTGACAAAGAATGGCATAGAATCTAGCTCAACCTTTTACACAAAGGGCATCATTTGTCTATAATTTCCGCTCCCGCTGGGCTTCCTAAGAAATCTTTTCTAGTTCTTAGCTAGTTTATCGAGTAGCTAAGTTACGGCTACCCACCTGGGAACGACTTGAACGGACAAGTGCCTGACTTGCACTCGTGCGCGATCTTGTAGTCGAGCGTGTAGGGCCACACGGGGATCGGCTGCGGGGGCACGCCCACCGAACTGTCGTAGATGTAGCCAAAGTCCTCTAACACCTGTGAACAAAGAGGTTATGTGTTGGAAAGGATTGAGCTTTTTATATTAGGTAGGTACTTGAGTTTTTCGTTCGTGGTTCGGGCAGAAATCTATGAGGGGGCGATCAAACGCACGTTTTTCGCATATAGGAGCTCACACGAGTGTGTGCTTGTCTAATTACAATCGTGTTTCAAACAGATTTTCGTTTGATATTCCTGGTATATAGTGAATAAGTAGGTATGTGTTCCTGAAGCTGTTGTTCCCGAAAACTCCGATTCATAAGAGAAACCTTATTGCCAATAATCTGTCCGTCAATCGAAATTGCCTAGACATTAAGTCCGCCTCTATACATTTGTGTGCCTAAAGTATTAAATAAATAAATCGAAATTGTTCCAGCAGCTACGTTATGTTGCCTATTGTGTTTGATCTTTTCGTTGAAACACAGGTTAATTTTTTACGAAAAATCTTTTACAATTTGCAATTTGCTGTCAACGCGTATATGTACAATGACCATGTTTACATTCGTTCAAAATATTTATTTTCCTCTACGTGTAATTTAAACGTACGCTTGAAACCGTCATCTCGCACAACAAATCCCATACAAAGTGTACTTCAATCAGTTTTATTTAGATACGTTCGTCGATCGGTGCCTATCAAAACGTCGATACTGGAGCGTGCCGGCTTGTTTGACAACTGACGAAGCTCCCTGATGACGACGCACTGCAAAAAAAATCTCCACGTATTTCACTTTGTATTGGGAACGTGACGGCCGTAATTGTCAGGTAACGAATAGACGCAGCGCTGAAATATTGACACTAAGTGTAGCGACGTTGTACTTGGAAAGCACGCAGTATATCGAATGACTGTCAAAATATTACCCTAATAAGCTGCCTGATATTTGATGTAGGCCAATTTGGAGACAAAAGAATGTTCGACGAATTCGTCAGAAAAAATATGCCAGAATGATTTGACATTGGAAATACACGAAAACATATAATTTCGTTATGTAAGCACTTATCAACGTCAATTTCACCTAATAAGGATTCTAGGTAGCTATTATTATTTCGGAATAAAATATCAATATTGTTTACCGTACATTCTTTTGAGATAATGTTGCTAAGTGGCCTCCAAAAGTTAGTAGACGTTTTTCCACTTCAGCATTATGATTTAAAACTGTGGTTCCTAATGTTTGAACTGTGCACTATAATGTTTTTATTGTCAAATTCAACTACCGATGACATACCATAAAAAATAATTAAGTATTCCTTTAGGATCACCTGATTATTTTTTTATTTTAAATCATAATGTGGCTTCACACCTGAAGTAGAAAAATGTCAACTAACTTTTGTACATTATTTTGTCCGCAAGAACTTTACAATAGTTTTAATTTTTTCTCCAGCTTGATACAATTTCTTATTGATGTTTGTGACCCACATCACAAAAAGAATTTATTCAGTCTCATATTTTATTCTGTACCCTAAGGAACCGCCTACCTAGCCGAGATAAAAAGCATCCTATGCTTTTTCTGTGTTGTAAACTTCCTTTGCAGGAAGTTTGATTGTCAACTGAAGTCCTATTGAGATGGGATTGGCTAAGTAAAGTAATATTTGCAAAAATTATATAAAATAGATAGATTGGGTTGGCTTGGGTAGCTAGGTTGAATAGATTTTTTATTTTTATAGGTTTAGTATTAGTTTTAATTTTGTTTTTTTGTAATCTTAATTTTATCCTTACAGGCCACCCAGATTTAAGCTTTTGTAACATATCTTTTTACAATATGGAATACAATAAATGAATATGAATATTAAAAAATGAAATGAATAGCAGACACATCAAAAATATTTCAAAATTACGGAAGGAAGAATGTTTGTAAATATCTTTAGACTAAGGTTGTCGTATCCTTGGTTAGAAGACAAAAGCTAGTCTGGCAGACAATCGCAAATTCTATTCTCTAAGTATGCGGTCTTAGGAAGTTCACACAAATAATTTTGGTAACAAAAGGCAAAGATATCATGCACTGGGGTAGACTGGATGCGGAAGGCGGAGCACAGGGTATTGTGGCGCAGTCTGGGAGAGGCCTATGTCCAGCCGTGAACTGCAATAGGCTAAGTCGATTTATCATGCACTTGGGAGAGCTTTGCGCTAGTATAGGTAACTATAATTCTATTGAAAAAAAACTATTAATCATACTAATATTTATAAATTTGAAACTAACTCTGTCTGTATGTTACTTTCTCACTCCTAAATCACTGAACGGATTTCAATCGAATTGGGGAGGAGGAGATAGATGGCATGCCGGGGAAGGACATAAGCTACTTTTTGTCCCGATAGCACGTTCCCGTGGGATAAGTTTCAAAATCTGCACAGGCGAAGCCGCGGGCAGGTGCTGGTATTATAACATGCGATAGCAACTCTGTCTGTCTGTTACCTTTTCACGCTTAAACCACCTAACTGGTCTTAATGAAATTTGACAGATAGGTAGCCTGGGACCTAGAGAAGGATATTGGCAACATCTCACTCTGGATATTTATATTAAAATTCGGAAAAAGAAAATACAAGCAGGCGAAGAAGCGGACAACAGATAGTAGTTCCATAAAATACTCATAATTACCTTGAACTGCGTATTCCTCCCAGGTTTCAAGAAAGGTGCTCTTGCGCCGACGATCTCAGAGCGCGACACGTTCGCAAACTTGCCAAGAATCTCGCGCATGCCGATCATCTCGCCGGCCCATTCTTCATAGCCTTTGTCTTGCAGGCCTTGCTGCTGTGACACTGTGCCTGTCGCTATCTGTGAATATGAGCATTGTTTTTTTAGATCGTTTTTACAGATTGTGGAGAGAATGGAGAGGTCTGTCGAATACATTGGCGCAGTGGCAGAGATTGGCGTTGTATGGCCTACAGATAATTGTTCCTATACCTATACCTATATACACAAAACTAAATATATATATACATAATTATACACCCAATAAAGCACATCTAATAATATTTAATTGTTTGAATTGCCGCTTAGCTCTCTTCCTCTCTCCTAAATGTTGCTGTGCCCGACAGGGTCCATGTTGATCTTTTACCTCTTATTTACCATCTATGTAACTCATATGGAATGCAATAAAGATTTGAGTTTGAGTTTGAGTTCCTAGACTGCGCATTTGATTTGAACATGAGTTGATATTTCAATATTGTAAATTTTGACATGCAAAGGTTTTATATGGCTATTTGAAATAAATGTATTGACTTTGACTTTGAAACGCATCAACGAATCAGAATAAGAAAAGAAAAATATGAATATATAGACCCCATACTAACCACCACACTAACTACCAATTTTGGACTTTTTTTGTAAACTGGTTGAAGTGGGAGAATTTATATGATACGTCTCAATTTATAATGCCGAGGATATCTATCTCACGGTAATTTAGCCTGATCTTTGAACCCCGAAATGATCGATGTTGTGTGTTTTCCACCCTTAATAAATATAGTATCATATTTCCATCACCAATTAATCAGGTTTCCACGCTGACATTGGCAGATTAATTGAAATAGTATAGCATACAAAGTGGCAATGCTGCCAGCCTTTTGAGCACTTTTCCCGCTGACAGCGATGCGGACAAACTTTTTGACTCCCTATGATTATTTTCCCTTGTTTTGTTTTATATACATGTACATATTATTATTTTAAATTTAGCTTATATATTTTGTAAGTATAGCATAAGTATTCATGAATAAAAACCTCACCTCATGACCGTCGTGCGCAAGATGTTGCACTTGCACGTAGTTACTGTAAAAAACAAAGAAAACATTCAATAAGACTATCACATTTCTATCTTATTTCGTCCATCTTATAGAACCTTTCGAACACATAGAAGGTGGTATCTTTACATACTAGGTGAATATCTTTGAATTTTTTTTTTTCCTAGTACATCTGCAGTGGTGGTTTGTTTGCCTCAGATCTATCCATCCTAAAACCAATTTAATTTAACTTTCTTTAATAAGAGCTAAACATTTTATTCAGTAAAATTCAGTTAACTTGTATTTATATTCACCGGTAAATTTATTTATTTATTTATCCTCACACTGGAACGCCATACAGCAATTACACCAACGGAGCAAAAAATTACTTCATGTGATTTAAAGTTCCAATAACTGCGGTCACACATAGATATATATATGCGTTTACACATAATAATCAATAAATCAATAAATATTCCACAACTATCACACAACGCCATCTAGTCCCAAGCTAAGCAGAGCTTGTGTTATGGGTACTAGACAACTGATAAACATACTTATATATTTCTAAATACATAAATATTATAGATAAATTACACCCAGACACAGAACAAATGATCGTGCTCATTACACAAACATTTGTCCTGGGTGGGAATCGAACCCACGACCTCCGGCATAGCAGTCAGGGTCACTAACCACTAGACCAACAGGCCTGTCAAATAATATAGAGCCTTTAACGAGTATTGTATGCAACCTTTATAAATAGTTTATCAGTTGATGGTTGGTGGTTCTATGAGACAAACGCTAATTCTTATTACAAATAGAAAAATCAATTAGGAGTGTCGAGCTGATAAGCGCGTGTCGTGATGAAAAATGTAAAAATTATGATATCAATTGAGTTGAATAACTATGTAAATTAAACTATAAAACGCGCGTTTTATTTATCCCGGTACTATTATCACACCGGTGCTAACATGCCTATACAACAACAAACAAGTTGACTATGTACCATCAAAGTTATATATAATTTAGTAATTAACACGAAACTTGTGTAAGTAATTACCAAACTACCGTCCAAATTAATCACAGGAACTTAGCAAATTGTTTGTCACTAATTAATTGAAATATAGGTACCTAGATATTAATTTTGGACACAGGTTTCATGAGAAAATCTGAAGCGGAAAATTATGTTAACTATAATGCTCTCCAATTTTTTTATTTTTTAGGTAGGTATGCCTATTATTGTTGTTCTTCAACTAAAATTATTTTCACGACACAAACAAAGCTTTTAAAGGTCTTGACTAAATATTCGAAATAGAGACCAATCTCTATATAATCTGGCTGTGTGATACTGACGCATGACTGTCTGAGATTGAACAGCCACCACAATCGTAGAACTGGCCGCCAACTGCAAGCGGAGTGCACAATTGGCTACAGTATGTTGCAGTTACGTCAACTGCACAAAATCTCATTTGCAGCTAGATTGCAGTGCAAATGCAGACCGTATAAATGGACTCACAGCGGAAGCAACGATTGTTTGAACCTCGGTCTCTGACAAATATTTACTCTTAGTCTCGTCCCTGAATGGAAGTAATGACACCTTTTATAATTACCTGTACTCGTGTGACAGGAAGAAAGTGCCTCTAATGGGGCAACCATTAGGGTTCTTGGTTTTCCCATTGAACACTTTCTTGTACAGTTCGAAGTTGTTCAAGTTAACAGCACCGTCGAATGTCAGCATTATCATTTGGGGCGTCTGCGAATTAAAAAATGAGAACGAAGTTTTTACAACCACTTTTTGCGCATAAAGTTCGCAGAATTGTTGACAGAATTGAGGTCGGTTTTTGCACTATATAGAGATCTATGTAATAGAAGAATAACAGTAGTTTGAAATGAAACAAATTCCTTTTTTATAAAAAATAAGCTATCAACAAAACATGTAAATCAGCAAATTACATCATACGGTCGTTAAATAATTAAGGCATTTGGTAAATGCCTTAATTATTTAACGACCGTTCGATCCACCATTTTGTATTTATTGTACCTATTACCTAATAATAAGAGAACACAATAATAATATAAACGTCTCTGTCACACAAAGATCAAGTCGGATCGTCTATCGCTTTTTGTATTATTTGTTTTCGTCTTAACAGACCGTTAGATGGGCTAAATAATCGAGTAAGAAGACTATATATTAAATTTGGCCAAGCTACATTGAATTCTCGCAGGTTAGATAGGCGGGACAATTTTACTAGGAAAAATGTAGGTACACACTAACATTTTTCCCGGACTTAGCAGGCTTATGTTATTTCATTCGTAGCCCCTGTGCCTAAGAACATAACACTTTTTCTTTAAACTTACGATTTTTACGAAACGTTAGGCTATTAAAGTATTGGCCGTAAACAAAACAACATAATATGCTATGCACGTAATACGTCTTTTTGACTATTTAACGTGCACGACGGAGCTTTTTATGCATTGCTATGCAATGGAGGATTTGTATAAATACGGTAAACTGTGTAGGTCACAGACAAGAAGCGATAGTGCCCAAAGACGAAGTTGTTGCTAAGTTATACATATTACGACAACTTTGCAACGATTATCATTATTAATGAGAAACCATTAAGACTGACATTGCGGTTTAGAGCTAAGTATATATATAGAATATGATACCTACTAGCCTATCTAAATTGCTTCTCGAAATTAATATTTGATTATGTAGGTACGTTAACAGTATTGAATATTTTCAAGGCCGATTTTGTGAATGGCATACTAAATTTAAATAAATAACGACTGTCGACTTTAATTTGATTCCAGTTATACCTGTTACATTGAATAATCATAATCTATTTTCGTTTATTTAGAGCTTTTCGTAAACAGAGCTATTTTCTAGGAAATCACCCCATAATCGTTTACATAAGTAAATAATTTAATGCCTTTGTTCACATTAGATAGCTTTATATAGTCAATGTCAAATATTGATCTGATTCGAACTAATAAAATTGAGTGTTTGTTTGTTTATTGCTCTATCACGTTGTAATAGCTGAAAGGATATGCACACTATATGGAAATGTCCTATATTATAAATATATATACTTGTTAAAACTTAATGCGCAAGTAAAAAAAAACTGTACAAAGGCGGAGGGATTTTCTATCAGTCAACCTCAGGGTGATACAGAGACAAAACACGGTAGGTGCAACATACGGTATAGATAGCTCGGAAATAACTATAAAATACAAGAATAAATACTAATACGTAGATACATACTTACATATAAACAAAATAAACTTTGTTGGGAAGAATAACGATCGGTAAGGGAGAAAACGAATCCAGTAATTTACACAAGAAAATAGATTAATTACTTACGTCTTCTGGGTCAAGACCTCCAGGGATGAGGGTGCCATCTTTGGAGCAGAAGCAGTAAGGCAACTGGCACTCGCCAGTGTCGCACTTTTCTGCCAAGTCCAGGGGCGTTTCCGTGATCGGCGCAGGCGCTTAATAAAGATAAAATTATTTTTAAATAGGCGCTAAGTTTCTCGCAAAAACACATAAAGAAATAATTAAACGGATTTTCAAATAAATGTACAGCTCATCAAGCTAATCTGTCAAATTTCTTCAATAGATTTTCAACTTTATCACTAAAGCGTTAGGTTCAAGGTTGATTGGGAAAATTAGACCGTTTCGGGTAGTTTGATGTGCAGGCGTATGCACCTTTAGGAAAAATGACAAATAACATGACCTTTCTGCCACATGGGTCAAGTTTTAAAATAGACCTGACTAAATGTTTTATACAAAGAACTTAGGCAATACAGAATCAAATCATGAGTTAGACACCATTAAAATAAAGTTTACATGACATCAAAGTAACAAGAAGCTAAATGTTACAAGGCAAATTTTAATTCAAGGTATTTGCTGGCAGATGTGCAATTTCACAGCCAAACAACGAGCCGATTAATTGAATTACGTGTATCTGCATTGTCTACCTTCCTATATGTCATGTTTTTGTTTAGTTTTGGCCTTTTTTTTTTTTTTTTTTTTGTGGATGGGAAATCATCAAATGACTCCTCCCGCTCTGGGTGGAGCAGAAGGGAGTGTCAGACTCTTACTGACTAAAACCCACCCGTGTTCCTTCCTTAGCCCTTTACGTACCAGGGCAGCAGTAACCCTTTCGGACAATCCCGCTACCCCGGCAGGCTTCGGCCCTGTCGGGCCCCGTCAACTACGCTGACATCTCTTTGAGGCGCGCGTGGAACACATACACGCCGTCCGGCACGGGCCTGGTCCTGATCGGACGGAGAGCTACCCATTGCTCTCCGCCCGCAGGCCCGCGCCTACGGTGGCCGGGAGTCGTCACGCGGCTCCCGACGCCCGGAGCGTCTCCCTCGGCGGCTGAGGCGTGAGGATCTTTCCCTCGCCCATCCCGCCACCTCCTTCGCTAGCATGACTGCTTCGCAGAAGGAGGTGACCGCCTCCCACTCCCTCTCGCCCCGGACCATGGCTTGCACCAGGGCCGGGCGCGAGAGGTCGCCGCCGCTGCCGATCGCCTCTACGAGGACACGGCGGTGCTCTGCCCAAGCGGGGCAGACCTCCACCGTGTGCTCCACCGTGTCCTCTGGGCGATCCTCGCAGTGATGACACCCGGGCGCCTCCTCCCGCCTGATTATGTGCAGGAACCTCCCGAAACATCCGTGTCCGGAGAGGACCTGCGTCAGGCGGTAGGTGAGAGCGCCGTGACGCCTCTCTAGCCACTCCTCAAAGAGGGGTCTTACCGCCGCTATCGTGGCGTGCCCTGCGCTGGGTTGCGATAGTCGCGCCTTCCATTCCACCATGAGACCGCGCCGGAGGTCCGTCCGCTCCGCAGCGATTTGCCGCGGGTGCAGAGTTTCCCCCCGACGTAGTGCCTCCGCGCGCCAGTCATACAGGCGCGCGAGGACTATCGCCTCCAGATCCCATGGTGGCAGTCCGGCAAGGAGGCTTGCTGCCTTGCCCGAGATCGTGCGGTATCCTCGGATAAGCCTTATGGCTACCACCTTTTGGGGCGCGTTCAGGTAGTGTGCGGCTCGAAGCCGCAGTGAACGCGCCCATACCGGGGCCCCATAAAGGGCCATGGACCGCACGACCCCCGCGTAAAGCCTCCGGCAGGAGGCGTTTGGCCCCCTAAGGTTGGGCAGGAGCCGCTTTAAGGCGGCCCCGGCCCGTTCCAGTTTGGGGGCCAAACGTCGGAAATGCTCGACGAAGTTCCACCGGCTGTCGAGGACGAGACCCAGGTATCTCATCGTTGTCTCGACGCCGATGTGAACCCCTCCTACCATCAGTTGGGATCCCGAAGGTGGCCCGTACCGGGGCCCATGAAAGGACATGGCCTCGGACTTGTGCAATGCCACCTCGAGACCCAACTGCCGGATCCTTTCCACGACTATCGCAACCCCGCGTGTCATCGCGTCGGCCGCCGCCTGATGCGACCTCCCCTGCGCCAGGACCAGCGTGTCGTCAGCGTAGCAAACTACACTGACGCCATCAGGGAGGTCGGCCCGCAGCACCCAGTCGTAACCGATGTCCCACAGGAGCGGCCCCAGAACCGATCCCTGTGGGACACCGCACGACATCTCTCGCCGGTTCCACTCACAGTTTTGGCCTTACGACATCTTTTTTGTTATTTATAGTATTCATAATAGTTATTGGAAGGGGAGCCTAGAGGGTTTTTGAGCAAGCAAATGACTTAAGCCCGAAGCGCATCTAGGATACCAAGCCCGAATTTGCAACACACACCTAATTTGAAACACTTTTTATTCAAGCTAATAAATAGGTAGGTACATCATTTTATTTCTCAAAAATTTACAAATTGTTATACCTACACTTGTTGAATGATTTTACTAGATGCGCTTAGGGCCTAAGTCATTGTAAGATGTGCCTAATCCTTAGGCTCATCTTACAATGACTGTATTTTTAAGCCTTAATCAGTCATCCCTATGCAGGACAAGGCCTGTCCCCAGGACTTGTAGATAGAACTAATGGAAGATATTGCTCGTTGGTTTCGCAGTATAATTTTTTGCGAAAAGCTGCTTTGAAACTTTATCGTAACTTTATAAAAATCCTCTTAAACGTCTAAGCATTATAATTTATTATAAAATTAATTAAAAAGTATTACAAAAGCATTGTAATATAGGTACCTACTTGTGGCGATGGGGCCGCATCTGGCTTCGACTTTGAAGGTACAGAACTTGCTGATATCGTCGAAGTACAAACCGGAGGGGCATCTGTTCAGGTAGGGGTAGCCATCGACGCACTGGAAGAAAACGAAAGTAATTATTAAATTAATCAATCAATCAATGACCGTAATCCTAGAGAACTCTGTGAAAGGGGTTATCTGGAAAGTACCAACAGCATTCTTAGGCAAGTACTACTTTTAAACAGCATTGCTAAATGTTGCCCGACGAAGAATGCTGTTTCAATTCAAACAGATAAGCTACACCTGATAAAATAAAAATAAAAACATCAATTGTTTCTTTACTACCAAGTCGCCAAGGTTGGCAATTTCCTTGGCGTTACAGGTGGTAACCATTTTTCATCGGACCAGCCTGTTTGCTGTGCGTTCTCACAAAAAAACCCTTTTAAACCCTTCTTTGCAGGCACATAAAAAGCTCCACAACCCGCTAACCAAGTTTTAACCAAAACATGATCCAAAGTTGGATTCGCAGCTTGAATTCACCCACTGTTGGGTCAACAGCCAACCAACTGGTTCTCACCCGCGTTTTTAGATATGAGTACGTTCTTTATATGTCTTGCAAGACTATTACTTAAAAGTATGTTCTTGTAAACTTAGAATATAGCACGAGGTGGGTACAGTCACGGAATCCTACTAATATCCATCCATCCATCCATTCATCCGTACAAACTTTATAAGTTTGTATAGATGGATGGATGGACGTTTGTTACTCTTTCACGCAAAAACTAGATACTGAACGGATTTGGATGAAATTTGGCACACAGGTGGTTTATAGCCAGGAATAACATATAGGATCAAAACTTCTGCTGGTGAAACCGTGGGGCGCAGCGAGTAAATACATATGTTAACCCACCCTTTTTTTTTTGGTGGAAAATTATCAAATGACTACTCCAGCTCTGGGCTGAAGGGCGTGTCAGACTTTTACTGACTGAAACCCACCCGAGTTCCTTCAGTTGCCTGTGCCAGGGGCCACGGTTTCTCTTTCGAACAACCCGCGACCCTGGCAGGCATCGGCCCTAGCGGACCCCGTCAGTTCATGCTGACATCTCTTTGAGGCGCGCGTGGAACACAACGCGCCGTCGACCCGAGCCTGGTCCTTACCGGGCGGCGAGCTACCCATTGCTCGCCGCCCGCAAGCCTGCGCCTACGGTGGCCGGGAGTCGGCTGTTAACTCCCATCCAGAGCGTCTCCTGCGGCGACTAGAGGCGTGAGGGCGCAGAGATTGCCTCTCCCTCACGGGCTCCGCCTCCTCCTTTGCGAGCATTACTGCTTCACAGAAGGAGGTGACGGCCTCCCATGCACTCTCGCTTCGTACCATGATGTTAACCACCATTTACATACATAACAAACTACTTTCAGAATTTGCGTTTCTTCTGTTACACCTTGTAGAACATCGTGCCATATGCATATCTTCGAGACAGCCTCTTTCGAGAACTCGACGTGACATATTAGCACCATTTTAAGTACAGTAGGGTAGGTACATAGACTGTGCCAGCTCAAGCAAGCAATCCGCCAGCTAAGCACTAAGCAGGCTAATTATGGTAGGACCCTAGTGCCGTAGGGGAAACGGGCTAATGGCATGAGTGTAAATAAGTAAGTGTAAGCCGCAGAACTTCGGTTTACTCGAGTAGTTGGCTTTCGCGCCTTCATTCAATTAATGAACTTTAAAATTAAAAATCGGTTAATCGCGTGGTCCAAGTTAATCGCAATTAAATACAGGATCTACGGACATCTATCATACTAATGTACACATGTGTGTCTAAAAATATAATGTACGGTCACCAAAGAAGATACATAAGTACCCAGGGTCGTCGGATATATGTAGTTGAAGTTTTGTAAGAAACCGTTTAATTTTATTCGAAAATGACCATTATTTTCATTATATATATAAAATTAATAGAAAAAAAACAGTTCATTTATCAAATTAAAATTCATTCGAAAATATCCATCGGTTTCTTACTAAACTTCAACTATATCCGACGACCCTGGTTACTTATCTCCTTTGGTGACTGTACCTGATATGACCTATAGGAATCCAGATTTCACTGTGAGCAGCGAATCTAGGTAGGACCTATTATCTATTCTCATAGGTAGGAACAGTAAACTGGAAAAAAAACAGAAGTACGAAATACGAGAGCAAAACCGTTTGTTTTTTACAATACCTTAGTTAGAAGATAGACGTATGTAGAGGTACCTACAGCTTACAGTATTTCTTGGAATCAATCTGCGCAAAAGCGAAGACTTCTTACGCCTTATACTTGGAAATAAAATAATAAGTACGATCCACGTATCAACTTCAATTTCCTCGCATTTGTTACTTTCAAGAGGTCCTAGCCTTTTCATTCTTGAAAATGTTTTGTTTCAGTCACATATAATAGATTTATCCTGAAATTATATTCGTTTGTTTCTTATCACATGACAGTTCCTACTAGAAACTTTTGCGATACTGTCGTCTACCTGTAAACGCCTACAGCAAAAACATATGAGCCTCTTATATTATAAGGTATGTATAAATCATCACGAGTATATACTCGTGTTGTTGAGGTGTTGACCATCCTGGCATATGCCAGGATGGTCACCACCTCACCAGCATGGGTTGTAAGCATGTTGCATTTAGGAGCATGCTCTTGACTAATATCACCATCTTCTTAGTATAACCCCTAAGTCATCTTATAAGGCAACCTTATCTTGTACCTGCTGCAGGTCTATTCTGTAAAAATCTCACCGTGAAAACTTAGGTGAAGTGAGCTGTCGTTCCACCCGATGACACACAGCTCACTTAAAGCTCACTTCACCTAAGTTTTCACGGTGAGATGTTTACAGAATAGCACCGCTGGTGTTGAGGGGAGGCACATACCTACCTACTTCGTCGGGAATAAAGTTTTTATTATAGGCAATATCATATTATAACAGTTTCGCCCATAACCACTTTCAAGGCAAAAACTATGACAAAACAAAAGAAGCACTATAACAAACAACTAGATATTACCTAGCCACGGTTATGGGCAACCATTTTTATTTTTGAATCCGTCCAATTTCGCGGACGTAACATAAACTCAAGTGTAATCCCAGGGGGGTTAGTCACGCAGGGTTACGTTATTACATACAACGGCATACGAAAAAGGGAATCCACCGCGTTTTATGCGAAAAATGTTTCGGTGTTTGTCCATAAAAATATGAATGTAGCTGTTATGTCTAACTATTTATTCTTCGCAGGATATGGGAATCGTAATTCGCGCCTCGGATCTACCTACCTGTGTATTAATACATGTTGATGATCTTCTACATTTGCGTACCTTTTTCCTGTGTTGGGATCGGTTTCCAGTCTAACCAGAATGCAGCTTGACCACCACCACCAGCCAGGCACCTACCAGTTTTGCTCGGCATGACTCCCATCTACCCTTGTCAAACTAAGTCGGTATACAGATATCTTAAATCTAAACCTGTTAGGTAGAGGCACGAAAAAAAAACACTGTCGATTTTTAATAACTTGTTGACCCATACAGCCTCAAACTCACTGAACTCAAGACGATCAAGATCAAGGTCATAGTTTTTACCGAATACACACGTTTTATCGCAATCATTTCAGGTTTTTTACAGCTTTTAAACGTAATCTTCATAAAAATGTATTCGATTACGGTATCGTGTTCATTCAATAAAAAGTTAAGTAAGTACAATGACTTTGTGAGCCATACTTGTACTTGTACAATGTACATATAAGTACATTGAAGTTTTAATATTAAGTACTACCTGGAACTATCGCCACTACTTTTTATCGATGTGGCATCAATGCAGTGTTATAAATAGACGGACTAATCTCTAACTGCAAGTTCTATGTAGGTAGCAATACTTGTCTGAGAATAGATGTGTCACAGCCCCCAGCGGGCCATCACACCTCCATCGACTTAACATTCAACGGCCATAGGTAATAAAGACGCGTGAATAACAAAAACCCCGCAGAGGTCCGGCCACCAATACAAAAATACCTCAAATACCGATATTTCTCGATAAATACTTACAGCGCATACAAAAAACTGGGGCCGAATCATTTTTACGTTCCAATTCCGAAACTTTACCATTGTTTAAATTAAACCAGTCTGGTTCCACTGGTTATTTCGAAACCGGTCGTTCGAGATTCGAAATCGAAAGGTCAATAAGTGCCAAAATAAATACTATTTCCTTAATAAAACACCCAAATAACAGCTTATCCATGACGTTTATATACGTAATATTTTATCGTCCATCTGTACAATAAAACATTATTATGATGATTACCTATTACTAATCAGAATCGAAATTATGTTATATTACTAATAAATAAATAATTCGAATAATTGATAGTATTCATGTGGGAACTATCTTTAAATTTCTTAACCAATTTAGTGCCGTATTTATATGTCTAGACATAAGCATAATAGATTGATTTGTTTTCATACAATGTTTCATGATGGTAAAAGTATGTAGGAAAGTGAAGTTTAATATACATTACTGAAGAATTATTTCATGGATAATGTAAGCATTTAATTGCCTACGTGTTTTCCTTGAATTCATCAAATACGAATACACATTCAGATGAATAATTATACTGTTACGTTAATTATACGTACGTTACGTACGTATGTATAATATGCTCCATCGAATAATACACAGAATAAGTCGGAAACATTCCATCCTACGCTGTTCGTTTTTAAAGCAGTTTTTTGCCTCATACATGATGTTCACGGATATTCAAAGTACCTAAATCTACTGTAGAAATCTGGGCACAAGTAAAATAAACAGTTCGACTCTTCGAATGTAGACTCAGTCAGGCACCATTAATATTACTGTATAAAGTAAAATTCTTAATTAGCTTTCCCAACGAAATTGCGATCGCATTCTCGCTTTAGAAGCTAAATCGGTGGTAAAAGGTTTGGTAATCAAAAGTAAACAGTTGAATCCTCATTACATAATATTTATATAGGAAGCTGTTATTTTATAGAAAGAGTGAAGGGTATTATATTTAACCCTTACCTACCAGAATACGCGGAACTTCAGGTGGGCTAATTATAAAATTTTTACTTACATAAATCACATCGCGCGAGTACAGTCGATGACAGCGACTGTTAAATAATTATCACACCACTCTATGAAAGGGTTTTTTTTTGTTTTTCTGTGAGCTAGACAAAAAGGTGGTTCATACATACAAACAAAGTCAGCGCCAATAGACAGCTCATAGTTTATGGATACATTAAACCGAGGGCCAAGGGCCACATATACTGGCTTTGAAAAATCATAGGTACATGAAAACTAAATTAATTAAATTCTTACTTGATAAAACCGCCTGCACGTGGCGGGGTCAGCAAAGTTTCCATTGCCCGTGGTGCCTTCAGGACAAACAAAGTCTTCAGGCTTATCTTTATCTTTCTGCTGGTAGCTTCCTGAAAATCAATAAAGCAGTTTATACGAGTAGTCCCGAAAGTAGGTTGGTACCTAGACAACTCTGTTAGCATTGTGTCACCTTGTTCTAGGACTCCCAGGTATTTAAAACTCTGTCCTGAACAAATAGCGAGCATCAGGCTTTAACACAGACAGGAGACTACAAAGTCTTTACTTTATTAAGGGAAAACGTGAGAACAGTTTCTATTTGATTTTCTCAGTGGAATTTTCTCTTAGATACATAAAGACGCATTTGTTAACAGTCGGATAGACATAATGTCGTATCTCGTATAACTATATTCTACAATTTGTAGTATATGTATTTCTTTTACCTCGCTTTAGAGAGATCGTGACTAATTAAACCGCCAATTTAATACCTCAACTTTTATTCAACTAATTTATTATTTTCAAACTTTTAATAGGTGCCAGTGCCAGCACAAGTACTTTCGACTTCAACTTAGTATTATTATATTCAAAAGAGAAAGTTTGTTACGCAAAACATTTCATAGTCCCGAATTGATTGGACACTATTGAATAGGGAAGTCACGACTTAGATATTATTTATTTTATCGATCTTCCTTATCAGACTGACTATCGCATTCCTTGACCAAATTAATATGCGAGACGTCTTTATATCATTTAATTGAGCGATTATGTATTATTTTACACATAATTTTATTTTAAATCATTCAAGGATGTGTTAAAAACGTACTGGTAGCGTAAGTGGACATTCTTGAGTTTTATTTTTAACTTTGA
Source organism: Apamea epomidion (assembly GCA_947507525.1). Lineage (NCBI taxonomy): Eukaryota > Metazoa > Arthropoda > Insecta > Lepidoptera > Noctuidae > Apamea > Apamea epomidion. The sequence continues at coordinate 12,012,446 of OX382231.1, forward strand.
AGGTAAGCATGTGACAATATGTCTTGGTGAAGTCCCAGTAGATTGATGAAGGATTTTGTCGTAATATAAAAAAGTGGTAGGCAATACAATGATGCACTGAAAAAAAACGAAATTTTACTTTAAATTTCAAAGTGCCATTCAGGAGCTTCAAGCTCCAATACACCTCGAAAAAACAACTTTGCAAAAGTTTCAAGAAAATATATTATGTATTTAAAAGATTTTAGTCAAATACAAATGTAATGCCGCTGTTAGACATTTCTAGAATATAAAAGCTATTAGAATAGACTGACGCTAAGCTGTCTAGACATCTTGCCAAATTACGGCCAGTTAGAATGACGTCTTGTAACGGCTGGGGCCTTGGTACCTCACGTCTCACTTTAAAATACCATAGGGACTCGAAAATACTAAAAAATGGTTATTTTTCTTATTTTATAACATCCATTATCCACTTTAGCATAATAACAAGATATTTTCTGCTAATAAAGACGTTTACAAAGTTCAACAACATTACAGTTTATCTTCAAACAAAATCTTCATTGCCGACTTCGTCTCTTTTGAGTTGTCTTAAAAATATGTTGAGGTTGAGAACAATTTTTACCTTTAAGGTAATTTGTAAATAATTAACTTTTAAATCAAAAAACGTCAACGACAAACACAAAAACCAAAAAAAAAATTAAGACAACGGCCCTTTTTTTTTTTTTTTTTTTTTCTGGGTGGGAAATCATCAAATGACTCCTCCCGCTCTGGGCGGAGCAGAAGGGAGTGTCAGACTTTTACTGACTAAAACCCACCCGTGTTCCTTCAGTTGCCTGTGCCAGGGGCCACGGTATCTCTTTCGAACAACCCGCAGCCCCGGCGGCATCGGCCCTAGCGGACCCCGTCAGTTCGTGCTGACAGCTCTTTGAGGCGCGCGTGGAACACTACGCGCCGTCGACCCGGGCCTGGTCCTTACCGGGCGGCGAGCTGCCCATAGCTCGCCGCCCGCAAGCCCGCGCCTACGGTGGCCGGGAGTCGGCTGTTGACTCCCGTCCAGGGCGTCTCCTGCGGCGGCTAGGAGCGCGAGGGTGCAGCGATTGCCTCTCCCTCGCACGCTCCGCCTCCTCCTTTGCGAGCATAACTGTTTCGCAGAAGGAGGTGACGGCCTCCCATTCACTCTCGCTCCGGACCATGGCCTGTATGAGGGCCGGACGCGAGAGGTCGCCGCCGCCGATCGCCGCCAAGAGGACACGGCGGGGTCCCGCCCAAGCCGGGCAGACCTCCACCGTATGCTCCACCGTGTCCTCCGGGCGATCCCCACAGTGGTGACACCCTGGCGTTTCCTCCCGCTTTATCCTGAACAGGAACCTCCCGAAACAACCGTGTCCGGTGAGGACCTGCGTCAGGCGGAAGGTGAGGGCGCCGTGGCGCCTCTCTAGCCACTCCTCAAAGAGGGGACTTATCGCCGCAATTGTGGCGTGCCCAGCGCTGGGTTGCGACAATCGCACTCTCCATGCCGCTATGAGATCCCGCCGGAGCTCTGTCCGCTGTGCCGTGATTTCTCGCGGCAGCGGAGCAACGCCCCGGCGTTTTGCCTCCTCTCGCCACTCCCATATGTGGGCGAGGACTTTGGCCTCCAGATCCCATGGCGGCAATCCGGCAAGGAGGCTCGCCGCCTCAGCGGAGACCGTGCGGTATCCTCGAATGAGCCGGACCGCCATGACCCTTTGGGACGCGATCAACCGGCGGGCTGGTCGCCGCCTCAAAGATCGCGCCCATACCGGTGCCCCGTAAAGGGCCATGGCCCGCACGACCCCCGCATAGAGCCTCCGGCAGGAGGCGTTTGGTCCCCCTAGATTGGGAAGGAGCCGCCTCAAGGCAGCCCCGGCCCGCTCCAGTCTGGGAGCCAAACGTCGGAAGTGCTCCACGAAATTCCACCGGCTGTCGAGGACGAGTCCCAGGTACTTCATCGTCAGCTCGACGCCGATGTGAACCCCTCCCGCCGTTATTTGTGAACCCGACGGCAACAAGACAACGAAGACAACGGCCCTCAATTTATTCATGCAGAATTTTTCTAAGAAAACAATCACACAATAGGTCTGAGAGTTTTCGGTAGCTCTATGTTTCGTCCTCATTCAATTGTAGATTAATCTTTGAGTGCTTATCTCACAGTTTGTAACCAGGCAGACAAACCACATCGCATACCTCATTCATTATATATAAGCTAACTGATTAAAAATTTAGTGGGCCTTCAGAGGCTTGTGAATTGATCGTATACGTCTGTTTAACGTGCCAATAAATTGTTTAACACTGAAATTACGCATCATTCGTTTTGAAATGTGCATTACTAACAGCTTCCGAAGTTTCTTCATGTTCTGTACATGTATTTCACGCTTTGAAGTTACTTAAAGGCATGAATTCGAAGAAATATTTCCACTAGACACATTCATGGTCGAACTAAACATCGGTTTAGGTTTGTTCTTTTGGTTTGTTTGACAGTTGTTAATTACTTTTGTTGTAGACTGTACCGAGAGTTAGCCGCGCTTTGCTCCTGAGAGCTTTGAATTTACGAAATTCGTTTTGGGAAACCTAAACACTTAAGGAGTACTTCTTAATTACGGGTGCAGACGTTCGGGCGTAGACTTTATTCGATCTGAAGTTAATTTAAAAATAGCCTTATTTGTTGAGATTTAATTGCCTCACGTTTTTTCTAACTACCTTCATTTGGCTTTTATGAAAATCTCACCTCTATTACATTATTATCGAGCAAATGAGAATCGACCGTCAAAAGACTTCAACGACAACAAAGTCTGCAAAGCTGTCGGCTATAAATTTCCGGACTGGAGCCTTGCAAGATAAGTAGACGTTAAATCAGGTAACTACATTAAGTACCCACGTAAGTGTCAATATCCTCGATAGCAACCGGTCACAGGCCTCAATGTCAAGAGAAAGATAGAACATGCCAGACGAATTACAATTAGGTCCATTATACAGCCACATCTGACTGACACTTTCTAAATATAACATATTATTCGTAATTCACTAAGTAATGAGAAACGCTTATAACAGAGATGTTTCTCGCACGCTTTCACATTCAACGTTATTTTATGAAATAGTAAAAATTCTAGTTAAATACCATGCATAGCTTTCACTAAGTATCATTTCGTTGTAACAGTTACGTTAACGACTAACAAATTGATCGCCGCACCGCTTGCATAAGATTACGAATTACGCATTGGTTGAATTTTAATTCCTTATATGTAGAAATCGTTCTAAAGTGGTGATATATCACTGAATTAGATGGTCATAAATAAAAATATATATCGTAAATTAATTGGAACAAACCATTGATTAAAATAGCACAAATGAGTAATATTCGCATATATGGTAGCCCGGCCATGGCGTTCGCGGTCCGCGCACTGTTCACTGCGTGTAGTATCGACATGGTGCCTTTCACCGGCGCGCGCGTACTGCGCCGGCGCCGCGCCTCGCGCTGCCATCACCAGCCGACCTCCGCGGGCGGCTTTCTCCTCAAACCCCCTGACATTCGTCAAATAAAGGTAGGTGCTGCTTACGTGCCGCATTGGTGTCAAATTAGGTTCCGTGTGCAGCCAATGATATTGACAATATATCGCTTTTAAATGGAAAGGCACTGATGCAATAGGTGAAGATGACCCTTATATAAAAACATGTAACTTCGCTTCGCTACTCGTTGTTGGGATCACAGCGCCGGTGTGCGTGGTGCTAGGAAAACTTCATAACCCTGTATTCTAATACCTAAGCCGCTTACTTTGGAACTTCAAGTTTTTATTTCGAATTCTGTTACCTGGCTCCAGGAAAACGAAAAAAGTATCTATCAACCAGTGGGTCTTATATGTAACTCGAATACCTTTAATGCAAATCGATGGAGGCAAATAACCAAATACCTGGATGACGCGCTCTTCCCGCTGGCCAAAATTGAGTAGAGGAAAACGCAAGATTTGAGGCCAAAAAAAGAATGAACTCCAAGATCAACCAGATTCGGCTTAGCAACTATATTACATGAAGCACAGACTCCACAGGCACAGCCCAATTACTGGGACCATTCCGATGTATTGTGGTTGTGTGTGTGTCCTATGTCTCCGTATATCCGATACCTACATATTCCATGATTTTAACGGTAGACGGGTTTCAGGCTACCTGAATTACTGCAATTGGTTTTCTTATTCATTCTTACCTGTGTTCCTATTTCTGTCTGGAATGCTCTCAAGAGGTCTGTAGTGCTAAGTTGTATATATGTAGACTTTTAGTGTAAAATAAATAATTAAGTAGCAACCAGTGCCTTGGCTGACCGCAGCAAACGCCACTTAACCTAGTTTAAAGATGTATTTGCATTAGTACATAGTAGTTAGCCACACAAAATACCTTAATAATACCTATTGAGCGAGCGTGGTGATCAATGCTCGGGCCTTCTCTGTAGGAAAGGAGACCCACAGTGGAACAATATTGTTATTAATACCTATTCAAACCTTCTTCAATCGCCCCCCTCGTTACTTAGGATCGTGGTTACTGGACCCTTGTAAGCGGACAATTTGCCTCCATCGACTCCGGTGCAAAGTTGCCATCACCACCTGCTGAAATATGCTTCAGGACGTAACTAGTTTTACTTGGTCAGACCATCGTGCGTGTCTGTGACTGGCCGACAGGCAGTCGGCCAGTCGCCCCTCGTTCCTTCGGTACTTTTTTTATGCTAAATGGGCCTGCTCTTGACCTCGATCACACCTGATGAAAAGCGATGGGTGAGGTCTATGATGGAACGAGCGGGCCCAGAAGATGCCAGTTCACCCTTGCTTAGAAGACGGGTTAAACGTGGGAGGGAACACAGATGCTGGCAGAGAGTTCCACACTTTGGCTATGCGCATAAAAACGGGGAGGAGAAGCGCTGAGTACGAATCGTCGGAATATCAACCAAGTGTGGATGGTACGCTGCAGTACGTCTGGTTGTCCGGTGGTAAAAGGGTGATGGCGGGATCAGGCCAACAATAACCAGCTTTTCAAGGCTGCTATGTCCCCTTCGCATTATGTCACTGAAATCAGTCAAAATACGCTGTAGCTAAGCAAACTGTAGACAATCCGGTCTTCATATCGATTTAGGAAAGGACAGGCACATTTGTGCTGTCTATGGTATTTGGAGCATCCACCTCCAGCACCACATTTCGAACCAGACCAGAGCCATTCAAAGACCCGAATAGAGCTATTCAAACCAGAGCCGCCTTAATAAATACTATATTAGTGATTGTTCAGTGGGTCTGATCTCAGATCAGCATAGCTATTCACAACCACCCGACAGGCTGTCGTATCGTAAATACACATTTCGATAGCCTGGATTTGCCCCGACAGCAAACAGCTGTTGGAAGAATACTGGTCGTCTGTTTGATTTAAACTGACAAAATTTTCGGGTTTTCGACTTGTGAACAGCGTTTAAAGGACTCCTACCATAACATTGATTGATGTTCGATACGCTACGGAAGCGTATCGAGTGATTGTGAGTAGTGTGAGTGTGACGTTTGCCGCTGACAGAGCGACAGTGAGTGTAAGCATGTGTGAACAAACCACTTTAACAATGCCCTTGCAGTTACCATTCATTCGTGTGTCTACAGTGAATATAATATTTATATAATATTTCCTTTTGTTGTTACTGTCGAAATACTCGTAAATTCATGTTCTGTAGTCACTCATTGGTAATTCCCATGACCGCTACGACATAGCATTGAGCTCTTCAAGGCTTGGGTGGGTACCTATATGGCTATATTTCTCTCATCAGGTATTATTACCTACCTCTACGACCTTGAACCTATCTACCCGCATAAACTTCCTAATGGCAAAATTGATTGACACTGCCCAACTCGCGGGTTAATTGCGTAACACACTCAGTAGCAATGGGTGCCATTATGACAGTTCAACAACATTCATTGCGTTATATGCGTTATTGATCAGACACATTTTTCGAACATATGAAGCAATGGATTAGCAACATCCTTCAAAATGTTTCAGATTGATATTGATAGTGTGTATGCAATTAGTGTGCTGGATATCAATCTTCGGCCCCGCAACACACGACCAACAATGCCGTCCTTCATTAAATAGACACCATAGCACTTACCTACTAATTTAAACATAACAAACCATAACATTACGCCTGTATTCCCCAAAGGGTTAGGCAGATGTGTACCTATAGTACACCCACACCGACCCACATTTCGCCAATTATGTTAAAGACCCATGTAATAGGGGACGAGCCTATTGCCATTAACCGGGCGCAAATGAAGTCTCCGGGCTGCTGATGAGATATTCCAGATGGAAAAAACCTAATAACACATTGCCCGACCCGGGAATTGAACCCAGGACCTCAAGCTCAGCAGTGGCGCTAATTACTACTTGAAACATCATTAATTTATCCGTTATTCCGTGTTTTAAACTAGAACAGAATTTTTATTTAAAAAGTTTTAATGACTTAAATATTTTACCAAGCCTTACCAAAGAGTATCGTGTTACCCAGTAACTGGGTTTTGGAAGTCAGATAGGCAGGATGATGAATGGCCTACATGTTTTAATCCAAATTCATCATGTAGTTTATTTTTGTAATACGCCATACTAGCCATAATTGGACATTGTTGCGCGCGTAGTTTCTTGCAGTAGGTTAATTAACTTACGCATAAGTATAGAATAGGCATTGAAGGTGCTATGACTATATGATCGGTAGTGAGTCAAATATTTGACCGATCTTGACAGAATGGTTATTTATTTGGCACCTAAACAATTATGTAGAAGTAGCTGTGGCGTGAAGATATATTATATATTATCGTGGTGTGAGGAGCTCGTGACTAAATGATAACAGCCGGACGGGTCCATCAAGGGTTAGGTAAGCTACGCTTCCCGCGATCGGAAAATATACAATCACCAACTTTTTGTCATGCATGGTACTAGGTCGCCAGGAAACTACAGGAGAAGGCAGTTTGTGTTACAAAATAGCCACAACTATTTGTTTACGTCCAGTTCCAGTTCCAGGGGTAAACAATTTTTTTTTAATGCTAAGGAAAGTTAATTTACTTTTTAAAGAGCAATAATGGCGCCGATTCCCTTTTTTCACAAACTAAACCAAATTTAAGTTCAGTGCATCTTTTTCTTTCCATTAAGAAAAGGACAGAAGTTAAGTCTTAGTTTAGTACTATCAAATTAGTCAGCGCCTGACGTAAATCGACATTTTTTTAATAGCCATGTTTTTAATCACGTCTAAACTAGCTAAGTATGGAGTATCTAAATTATCTCCACTGTAGATCCGGCGGTACGACAACGAAGGACATTTGCGAAGCCAGCCTTCACCCGTTACTCCACATAATTATTATCAACCCCCAGCATGTGGAAAGACTGATTCAGCAGTTTGAAGAACAACCTTTTACGACACCAGACTGTTTGCAGAAGAATCTGACTGCACCCCGAGAACGCAGATGCAGTCCGGAATCCATCGGCATCCATCGGCATCGGCATCGGCATCGGCATCTACATCGGGTGGGGGAATACACAGTAGAAAGCCCACTCGGAAAATAGTTCTAAATGAAACCAATAGAGGCACCGATTTTTATTGACGGTGGGTAATTCAGTGCTGCAATCAGTGCCCAGGTTACATAGTCAGTACGTACCTATGACCAATGCACAAAGCAAACTGGGCTTAGCAACCAAACTAGCAATAATGGCCCGATTATGATTCCTACAAAAAAAAAATGTTAATAGAGAAATCTTTTCCACCAAAAAGCTTATTATTCTGGATTGTCAGTAAAAGTACTAGCATCTTTCATAAATAAAAATTTAAAATCCCATAAATAAAGTTAAAACAAAATGTATTTAATCATAAAATTACTTTAAAGGCTTTTAATGTTTTTTTACTGCACAAAGTGCCACTAATTCGGTTGAAATAACCAAAGATTTATTTTGGATGTGTATCCGAATTATTTTTGAACGAACTCTTCGCGGCCGACGTGTCGCTGTTTCAAACGTCAAATTTGACATTTGGGAGAAATACAACTCCCCGAAGAAAATAAGCTTAAATGGAATTATACGTTTAAAAAGTTGTGAAATTAGACAGTTAATACCATTGAATGAAAGGGTTATTTATTTAGCAGAACAAAATGAGTACTTTACGTGAACGACAGCTCAGTGCGTATAGTGATTTGATGTTATTTGACGATTACACGTAGTGCACATTATGGATTATTTATTTGTGTTGTAATATTACAGATGCTTTGAAGCAAATGCTGAATTTGAATCAGCCCCTAACAAAGAGCGTGGCATCTGAACCTACGTGGAAAGTGTTGATCTACGACAGAGTGGGTCAAGATGTTATATCTCCACTGATATCTGTCAAGGAGCTTCGAGAGCTCGGCGTGACTCTGCATGTGTGAGTAATCACTACAATATGTACCTTAGCAGCCTAATTGCTGGTACTTATATTTAGCCAGTCCCATATTATCCATTAGGTCAGTCTGACAAATTCAAGTAGGAGTTATACATTGATGAGACCTCTTGCTTACTTACTCTTTGTACCTACGAAATTGACTGACTTCCTGGTCTGATAAAATATTACAAAGTATAATGTCAGGTTTGAAGATAAAGATTGTACAAAGTCAACAATTCGTTATGTACATAGTTATAAACCTTCTGACACAACAATATGGTCACTGTACTTAACTTAATTATTTACTGTAATTAGATTTCAAAACATTCAAAAGTAAAAGTGTTAATCTCAAACACCAATTGGGCATATTATATGAAAGTAAACTAGCTCTATCTATCACCTGTTATAAAGCATGATTTTGTCGATAACAATATCAATTACTTGTCTTTTATGAAAAAGTCCTCTTGTATAAATAAATGACTGTTACACTAAAGAAATCCTGTATCCTTATCTTTATTATGAATAAATGTTAACATGAAAATATTATTAAATTTTTCAATAAAACATTTGTGTAAACTCAACTTTACTACATATTATCTTACTTCAAGTAGTAGTACTTGTAGTAGTTCTACATATATGTACATTCATCATACTATGTAAAACTACATTCTGACAAATAATAAATTCTGATTCTGATTTTGAGTAGCATATTTTTTAAAACAAACCCTTTAACGGAAACAATTCTCTATCTTTAACCCAAATTCCTATTCCAGCCAACTGCATTCTGACCGGGATCCAATACCAGAAGTGCCTGCTGTATACTTCTGTGCCCCAACTGAGGAGAACCTTGGCCGAATCTGCCAAGACCTGGACAATGGCATCTACGACCAGTACCACCTGAACTTCATTTCACCAATCACTAGACAAAAACTTGAGGACTTGGCAGCGTCGGCCATCCAATCCAATTCGGCTGTAAACATTCATAAAGTGTTTGACCAATATTTGAACTTCATATGTCTGGAAGATGACCTGTTTATTATGAAACATCAGCAGTCTGATGCATTATCTTACTATGGTAAATATATTGCTTAATATTTTGGGAAAACTTTAAAAGAATATACATCAAACAATACATTAAAATTACAATAGGTACTCTTAGTTTAACAACAGACGACTGTAGATGACATGCAAGACACTGCAGTGTCGTATGTATGGCCAGTCGAGCCTGTCTGCAATCATCATCAGCACGCTGTTGGAGCTGCCGCGCACCCTCTCCTTTTCATTTTAATAATTAATGACCTCCCTGATGTAGTTGCGAATGCCAGATCCCTCTTATATGCTGATGACTTAAAACTATTTTATGAAATAAAATCTGAGCACGATTGCCAAGCTTTGCAATCGGACATTGATTCAGTATATAAGTGGAGTTTAGAAAATAAAATGGAATTCAATAAATCAAAATGCTACGTGATGTCTTTCGGTCAAATGCGCAGCCCAGTAAACTTTCTATACAAACTGAATGGAGATATAACTACAAGAACTCATTCCATGAAGGACCTGGGAGTCATATTGGACCGTAAGCTCACTTTTCACGACCACATCACATCCACTGCTAAGGAGTCCTTCAGGCGCCTTGGATTTGTTTTAAGGAACTGTCATGACTTCCACAACCCCCACGTTATCAAGCTTGTTTTTGGGGCATTGGTCCGTAGCAAGCTTGAGTCTAGTGCGTGCGTATGGAATCCTTTTGGATTGCTTAACTTTCAATTCTCTAGAAGTAAGACGGTCGCGCGATCAGATGACTGTTATATTTAAAATTCTTAGGGGAATTATTGATGTTCCTAATCTCCATAATGAAATCTGCAATCTATTTGCCCCAGACAATTACTGTCGTGGCAGAAAACACCGCTTACTGGCTGTTCCAACTTGCCATACTGTGGCACACTCCAAGTCACCTATTCCTCGGACATTAGCCGCTATTAACGCTCTCCTGGACTCAAACACAGATCTTGATATGTTTGCGAACGAATGGAAGATGATATTGTCAGAATGCTTGAATTTTTGTGAGAAGAATATGCATTCTTCTCACAAAAATTCACAGTCATGCGACTGTGTTAAATAAATTATATCATTATGTTTAAATAGTGTAATTGGCTTCGGCCGTTCTATTTAAAATAAAATAAAGAAATAAATCATACCCTGCGCAGCAGAGACGAGCTTCGCTCACGCATCATTGCATAGAAGCAGTCGACACAAACTTCGCCAGACATGCCCAAAGCACTACAATGTCGCGGCAGCCCCATCAGCGCTCTGAAGGCGTTGTTATATGAAATGTGGAGGGCGTCGTACGTTTTTTGTGTAAAATTCACCCACAGGCTGCACATATAGAACGAGATATAATAAGCACCAAAAATAGCTTTATTAACGTTCACATATAAATGATGCCTTTTGCAGGGCACATCTTACACTTTCCAATGTAGTTATGATTAGTTTTATTTTCATGAGAAAGTGTGCTTCCATCCAACTTACTGTAGCCACCAATGGTTGTGTGGGAGAACCAGGTTTCATGAGTATCTTGGGGAGGCCTATGTGAATGTCCAACAGTGGACTACAGCTACAAACTGTAAATAAGAATCCAATATAGCATGTTACAGTAAATTATAGGAATGACTTTTAATGGATTTTTGTATCCAGCATTTGTATAAGATAACCATACAGGCTGACGACATCTGCATCTAAAAAAAATCTGTTTAATAAATTTAACCCTGTAGGTATTATAGGAAACTGCTGTTTTTTTTTTTATATAACTAACGAAAATTTACAGATTCATATACTGAATCCATGGTAACAGGTTGCGCGTCGATGTCCCTGCCATCCTGTATTTGGTTTATTCAACATATTAACTTAATTTTCAATTCCTGAATCTCTTTCCAGCTATCAACAGAGGTGACACAAAGGACACTGAAATGGAAGCCATAATGGACAATATAGTTGAAAGTCTATTCTCAGTATTTGTGACATTAGGTAAGTTAAAAGCTATCAGTTTCTGACTCATAAACCAATACATGAACAATAATAATTAGTAAAACAATAAAACAATTTTATCGCTCATTAAAATGATGCATATTATCATACAACAAGAACTTTTATTATTGGGATAGTGAATTTCCTTAGGCATAATTAAAAAATATTAAGTGATAAGCTGTGTGCCCAATGGTATTTCCCATCGGTAGCCTCAGGAGCGTGAGGCTCTTTGTAAACACACGTTTTTCTTGCCGTGATAAACTACGGTAAACTCACTGTGTAGACACGGTTTGTCAGTGTTTTATGGATCACTATGGAAGATTGTAGGTACACGGACACATTTTTTTTTCGACGGCGCGGTTTATACGACGCGTCGTACCATAATGAAACCGTGCCGTGTACAAAGGGCCTTAGGGGATGAATGATGATGAGTTTACATACAGACGAGTTTACATACGTCCCTCATTTAACCCCTTTAAGGGATGAATTTTCAAAAATGATCTGTTGGTGCTCACTTTTTTTATATAAAGAGCTCTTGTGAAAAATTGCATGCTTCTACACCCAGCGGTTTAGGCTGTGCATTGTCTGTCAGTGAGTGAATGAATCCAATTTTTTAAAATGATTAATTTGTTTAATTTTAGGTAATGTTCCTATAATAAGGAGTAGCAAAGGCAACGCTGCGGAAATGGTGGCCAAAAAGCTCGATAAAAAACTACGCGAAAACCTATGGGACGCTAGAAATAATTTATTCCATGGCAACACTGGTCAAGCAGGGTCGTTCAGTTTTACTCGACCAATGTTGATATTGCTGGATAGAAATATCGATATGGCAACACCTTTACATCACACATGGACATACCAAGCTTTGGCACACGATGTCTTAGATTTATCATTGAATAGGTATGTTTTTCGATAATATCAACTGATAATTAACTTTTCAAAGATTATATTTACTGCCTTCTATCTTTGCATTTTTGTATTAAAATATTTGAATATTCTTTCCTCAGAGCAGTGGTACCTGAAAACCAAACCCCTACAGTGCAGGAGCAGAAATCAAAGACGCGAGTATGTGACCTGGACTCCAGAGACCCTTTGTGGACCGAACACAAGGGTAGCCCATTCCCCACCGTCGCTGAAGCTATACAAGAAGATCTCGATAAATATAGGTAAGTTCTAAAACTCAGCCTAGCGTGTTCTACTGCTGGACACAGGCCTCTTCCAAGTCAGTGGCAAAATACAAAAATACTAAACTAACGACAAAATTCTAAAATTAAAGTTATTTTTCACTTTACTAAGTGAAAAATCGTACACGTAGAATTTTATACGCGTTGACAGCAATACAACCGACTTCCAAAAGGAAGTCGGTTGTATTTTTTCTAAAAAAAAATCTAATTTGCGGTCGTCACACAAGAACTCTTGCATCTGGCATAGCCGTCCACACGAAGAATTCGCATTACTTTAAACGATACATTAAACCAAGCTAGTCCAGTCAGTTTATAGCTAATAAAAATAAACCGAAATTCTAAAAACTATAGCTAAAATGCTAATGCTGCTCAGTATGAAAAAAATGAATGCACCCGGGTGGTTTGCTGTCACATCGTTTATTGAAGTCGCTGCTCACTGCGTGCAGCTTTACGGATTGCTGGATCAGCAAAATCATTTTCGACGACATTGCAATGGACACATTCTAAAATAATCCCGTATCTTTAATTCCTATAGGAGTTCAGAAGCCGAAGTGAAAAAGTTAAAAACCTCCATGGGGCTTGACGGCGAAAGTGATCTAGCTCTGAGCATGGTCAGCGACAACACCCAACGACTGACGAGCGCCGTCAACTCCTTGCCACAACTTATGGAGAAGAAACGGCTTATCGATATGCACACCACTATTGCTACGGGTAAGTTGAAAAAGCAACCTTGATGCTGGGCTACAAGTACAATCCATGCCATCAAGGTAAAACACCAAAATCCAGCTTGGTCTTGGACCAGAGCCGACGATATAATCTGTAATATCGTGTCGAACCTTCTCTGGATAAGTTAAAAATGGAGTGCTTACTATTTTCTCTCTTTTATGAAAAACCTTTTTACCTTTAAGGAACAGTTGTGGTTTTTATAAGAACTCTAATCCACTTTTATTTTTCCAGCTATACTAAACTCAATAAAATCCAGGCGATTAGATTCCTTTTTCGAATTGGAAGAAAAAATAATGAGCAAAAGCACCGGTATTGAATACAAGGCTGTAATGGACCTTTTATCAGACCCTAACGCTGGAACCCCCGAAGATAAGATGAGGCTCTTCATCATTTATTATCTGTGCACGTCACAAATACCTGAAGACGAGTACAAGAGGTACGAAGCTGCACTAGTAAGCGCCGAATGTGACATCAAACCTATGGCTTACATGAGGAGATGGAAGTAAGTAAAAACACTTAATGTATTATTAATAATCGCTCCGATTTCAACTATACATGCAGTAAACCTAAACGTTTTAGACTACCTCTTGTAAAGTCTTATTCTTGTTATTTAATCTAAGCGAGACGCGATGCACGAACGCTTAGTACTATCACTCTTCGGAGGCTTTTTTTATTGCATCTTTTTCCCCTGTCGTATTGCATCGCCTGCCCGCGCTATTACGCTATTAACGATGCAAAAAGAATTTTTCAAATCCAACTGGAAGTTTCGGAGATTACCCTCTACATACAAACAAACAAATTTGACCTCTTTATATCATTAGTATACCTAGCAGGGGCGTAGCTACCGCTGTATCAGCCGTATCAACGATACGGGGCCCTTGAGCTACAGGGGCCACCGACGTGACGTGTATAAGCAAAAAAATTTGATAATAATATCCAGAACCTAAAATTCTTGTTGATAAATGATATTTATTTCTATAAATTGGTTCAAAAATATGTTTAAAAAGGGGATGAGTATCGAGATGACGACTAATAGAGAAGTATGGAAGAAAACTGTGTCTGCCTCATTGGTCTAGTGGTCGCAAGCGCTACTGCTGAGCATGAGGTCCTAGGTTCGATTCCCGGGTCGGGCAGTGTTATTGGGCCTCGGCTTCCAACCGGATGCAGCTGAACGCCAGTATTTTACCTCCGGAGCGACTGGATATCTGACCGCCACAACCCAGTTACTGGGTAATACGATGTCCCTTGGTAATACTGACTGTCAGACTTTCGGGCTTTTGACGACCCGTAACGACTGTCAAAGATCCACGAATGACAGCCGCGACCAACGGCTTAACGTGCTTTCCGAGGCACGGAGAGGTCTCGGTATGTTAAGATGGTCACCCATCCACGGACTTACCGCGGCAAGCGTAGCTTAACCTTCAATCGATTCGTGCGGCTGTTATTACTTAGCCACGAGCCCCTCACCTTCTAAGTCAGTATGCTATATTCTTTATTTTGTAAAAACTATACCCTCTCTAGCTTAACAGTTGGGTATAAACGGCCCCAAAAAAATTTGATACAGGGCCCCATTAGGATGAGCTACGCCACTGTTACCTAGATAAAGTAAAAAATATTCATGAAAGTGTTTCTATCCTTTCCAGAGGCTTCACGAAAATGTCCAGCCAGTATGAAGGTGGTGGCACTAAAACTGTCTCCATGTTCTCCAAACTAGTGTCCCAGGGATCTTCGTTCGTGATGGAGGGGGTTAAGAACTTAGTCGTGAAGAAACACGTGAGTAATAATGACGATAAGTTTATAATTTAAGTTGTTTTATGATCTTGGGTAACAGTTGTTTCTCAATCATAAAGTGTGTGTCGAATTTATTACTAGCGATAGCAAAATCAACTCAACGTACTAATGTCGAAATTTTTCTTTATTTCTATTGTTAAGAAATAAAGAAAAAATTAACAGTTTACTATTCAGTATAAAGACTTTTACGACAAAAGGTATTGATAAATTATTGGTAGTCCAAGCACTCCATTTGATATTAATTCCCTGACAGATAGGTCTAAGCAATTTTTCTATTATGTTAAAAAATGACAAATCTTTACATAGGTTGAAACAATTCGCTTTTCGTGTCTGTTGGTGTAACCGGATCAAAATCCATTGTGTACTTTAGAAGATTTAGACCTTTTTACCATCATTTAGGGCATTTACTCCAGTAGGTTTATATATAGAATACATTAATAGGTAACTTAGATTTAGTAGGAAACTCGATGTTTTTGTTGAAGTGTCGCCATCCGTACGAAGCAGCGGTTCGCTAGTAAAGTAAAAAGACGGAACGCCTTGGCATCAGCAAATTAATAATGCAAAATTCAAGGAAATAATCGTACTTCGAAACTGCACCGGCTCCTCAACTCAAATCCATGTTTCAACGCCACAGAAACTGCCAGTAAGTCGCGCCGTGGAGGCGGCACTGAACGGCGCGGAGGCGGGCGGCTCGCTG
This sequence comes from Apamea epomidion, assembly GCA_947507525.1. Lineage (NCBI taxonomy): Eukaryota > Metazoa > Arthropoda > Insecta > Lepidoptera > Noctuidae > Apamea > Apamea epomidion. The sequence continues at coordinate 12,028,275 of OX382231.1, forward strand.
CTGTGGCTGGACCCGCGCGCCGCGCGCACCGACGCGGCCGCCCGCGCGCGCGCCGCCAAGCACGCGCCGCCCACCGACGCCGTGGTGTTCATCGTGGGCGGAGGCAACTACATCGAGTATCACAATCTTATTGATTTCGCTAAGGTAATCTTTTTTTTTATTGGTTAGTGTACCTTTACGAGGTTATGGATGGGTGACCATCCGTTACCCCTCCGTGTCTCGGAAAGCACGTTAAGCCGTTGGTCCCGGCTGTCATTTGTTAATCTTTGACAGTCGTTACGGGTCGTCAAAAGCCCGAAAGTCTGACACCCAGTATTACCAAGGAACATCGTATTACCCAGTCACTGGGTTGTGGCTGTTACTGCTTAGGCTGCTAGGGCTTCTGGCTACCCGCCAGAAGCCCTAGTCTGACAGTCTTATCGAGGGTATTGTGTTAACTGCTAACTGGATTGTGGAGGTAGGATAGGCCTTTGTTCTTTATGGCACCGGTTCGCAAGCGACGTTACACACGTGCCTCTGGCAAGTCGTAACTCCACGAAGTAACCATGTTACCTCCAAGTTACTTAGAAGTAAATTAAATATTTGACAAAGTTGCATACTTACTTGGGTGTTGCGGGTATTATTTTCTAGACAAATGAAATTATTTGTTGTTTATCAGTGCCGTAAAGTGCAAAATTGTACAAACAGCGACGCAAGCTTCCAAATGCTCTTAGGTCCTCAAATTGAGCACTGGCTCGCACTCATATTCATTTTGTGACTCTGAATATACAGTTTACCATTCTGTCATCAGAAAATCTTAGCACGTATCTTTCGAGTCCAATCCAAATATTTCTTGTCTAGTTCACATCTATGCAAAACCTAAGAAAAGCAGTTTAGCCTTTACTACTAATAATAATATGTTACAGCAACAAGCAACGAGCGGCGGCACTTCCAGGAAGATCATTTACGGCGCGACCACGCTCCCCAACGCGTCGCAGTTTCTCAAACAACTGTCCCTCCTCGGCGAGGAGATACAGTAGACATTCCTCACACGTCTGATATTATATCCAATTATGTATATTGTAATATAAAGTTAACGTTATAAATAATTTAAATTATAATAAAGATCGGTGGTTTGTTGTAAAGGCAATGAAACAAATGTCTCAACAAGTTGGCATTTTATTTACAATGACATTGAAAATATAGCTAACATCTAAGAATCTACTAATAAATTTTGATTGTTTTAAACAAGAAGTATAAAATCTAAATCACAAGATATTTTTTTCAACATTAATCAGATCTTAGTTACAAGATATTACAACTTTCCCAAATGAAATATCCGTCATGTAAAGATTTGGAGAGAAAACAATTTCACAACCTAAACAATACATAGAACAGAAACACATTGCAGATACCGAATAAACAAACTTGTTGAATTTCATCCCAGCCCTTAGATTATTGTGCTTAATTAGATAAATATAGAAACTAAAGCGTATGTTTATTTAAAACATATACATAGTTAATAACCTTCGAAAAATAGTAAATATGTTATAGATTACTCTTACACTAAACATACATTAATGAATAAACAAAAAATAATTAGTATTCAAATGACAAGGAACTTGAATATTTCGCGTAGCACTGCGGTTTGCTATCTATTGCGATAAAACTCGTTTTTAAAGTGTCTAACGAACAAAAAATCTTATATGTTACAAGTATAATATTTATCACTGATCATGATATGGTTTTGGCACAGTGAAAACTCAACTAATAACAAAATTGAAAATACCTAGAGAGCAAACTTGAAGTCGTGTATACTGCTAAAAGTGTGTAACAATGGCAAGATCACATAAGCGTATCTACTATTATTCGGTTATACATGGACTTCAACGGTTTAGTGGATATAAGTGTTTGTGCAGAAAAAGGAATAGAATTATAGGAAACAATCATTGACACATCACAAAGCAAACAGCTTTCGGTACATTTTACATAAATCATATTCAACCGTGCCAGCGACACGAAGAAGATAGTTAGCCTTAAAATTAAGACTTATTTAAAACATTGTGCGAAGTTAAAAAAATATCATGGAAATTGAAGTATAAAATCGATCACATAATTTATAAATAAGTAGTAAAACACATCTATTGGTAGACATGGCACTTTGTATATTTAGCCATTGACACAAAATGGGTACAAGTTAAAACGAAGATTACTATAATATTAAGAGATTATATTGGGATCTATGTCAATTCATAAAATACATGACTATAAAAATCCTCATAAAGATCAATCACTTTTACATAGTATACCAACATTACCTAGATAAAAACATATTACACAACGGAGTTACATAAATTAGATATTGACGTAAGAATAATAATTCCGTCGACAAGTAAATGAAATTCTATCTGCTTCTAAAAGTATGACGAAACCTATATTAGTACTCTTAATATTTAAACTATATTAAATACAAGGAGCACTGACAGAACTACTAAAATTACACAGATATTAAGGCGCATTAAGACAATTATTTATTGAACGTTACTACACTTATTATTAAAAACTTTAAAGCAGTGCATGCTTAACAATCAAGCGATGATTTATTATGACAATAGCTCGAAAACATTAACGAATAACACACGCTGATTGGCTCTTGTCTAACTCGGAGGCGCGTCACTTAATTACCAACAAGTCAAATCATCAACTAGTATTTGGGTCAAGATAAATATAAATTATTTCAATATTAAAATAAATCCTATTTTTGTAAAAAAAAAAAAAACAACACGATCAAAATACCTTCCTGTCCTGTTTCTTACTGAGAGAGTTATTGAATACTTTCGTACCGCACATTAGATCGCCGCGCCACGGCGTTGATTGGCCTTTATTCATGTTACAGATTTCAATAAAGTGTTACGGAACAGAAGCTTGATTTTTGACACAACACACAATATGATATCAGACTTATAAGATTCATTAGGCCAATTTCCATAAACATGAAATGGAAAATTGGTAAACCTATGTAATTATTAAATGCTAAAAAATCATTAGCAACACCATGGCACGGATTTGCAGACTAATTCAATAAGCTGTGTTAAAAAACAAAATCCCAGTGTAAGTTATGGACGGAAGATACATAACAAACAGCAATTACAAAAGTAAAATTGGACTTTTCCAAAAAGCACTCGCATCTTCGTCACCCTTCCTCTCATAAATAGACATTAAAAACGATCACATGAACACAAATAGCTTCGTATTACAGTAATTAAATAAAATCCTAATTGGAATGTTCATTAATTTTGTGTATAAGCTTTGCAAATACATGCAGGCATATGCATGCATATGCCTATTATGATAATCTACTAAGTACTTACCATTGATGTATAAAATAGATAAGTACATCAACGCTAATAAATGAAAATAATATAAAACAAATGCTCTTCGCTCCGTTTTTACAAACACAATCGAGATAAACAAGTATAATATTCCTGTATAAAAATATACTGAAGAAATGGAATGTAAAAAGTTTTAGAATTCATTTCAAATATGCCAAATTATAATTCACTGCGGAATGTTAACATTTTGGACTTCGGCATTTGGCAGGGTCAGTTCATTACGTAACAAAAGGGAGTTTTGCTTTAAAAAGGCTGGTTTCAACATCGATTTCATACATAGCACGCTGTGACTGCAGATCAGTTTTTGTTTTACACATAAGTATTTAAAAAGGAAAAAAATGAGATTCATTGAATCTGTACATGATACGCTCTTATATAATAAATTGGGCCGTCCAAATGTAGCAGGAAGCTAGGCACAGTAAAATAGGAATGTGCATGTTCAAACATAACTAATCTTCGTTTCAAGATTTATTATGCATTACGTAAATCCCCTGTTATAGTTTGACCAAAACCGCTGTACCGCGCCTTCGGTATGTGCGCGGCGAGACGGGGGGGCAGTGCAGGCCGCTCATTCGTCATCGCTCAAGGCGTCCCGCCCCCCGCCTCGCCGCGCATTCCTAAGGCGCGGTACAGCAGTTTCGGTCAAACTATAGCGATACTGTGATAACTCCTTTTACATCGTTTATACCCAATAAACATTTTCTCTATTCTACTGCTACGGAGAAACAACATATTTTATCAAATGCACAAACCGTCGTTAACATGTATCTTACATTTTACTCAAAACAATGGAATATTGAAAATGCTGCGGAAATTACCTATATCAGGGTTTTACTGAAAAAAACTAGTTATCACTTTACAATTTCAGTCTTGCGTACAGATCTTTCACCCTTACCGATAAAGCAATAAGTTGAGTTGCGCAAAATATTGTTGGATTAAATCATGTAGCTAGGAAATATTATGAGATTGATACTTTGCGAAAACAGCGCTATTTTACAATCCTTTTTTTTAAACGCGGAGTATTATATAACAACATTGAATTCAACAGTGCATATAGGTAAGATATCATAAATCACTACTTAACAGGTATTTGAATATGACAGTGGATATATAGGACTTAGCTTTAGAATCACAAAACTTACGCTAGGCATAGCATAGGGTGATCATTTAACAAACTTTAAAACAACTACTTTGAAGGGTCAAATAGAATAATCACAATACATGTCGTCACTACAGCAATTTCGTTAACCAGTACCTAATTAGGTACTCCAAATGGATATGGGATGGTATGGAAGCGGTTTAACATTCTCATTGCCTAATATACTTTATCATATCCAACCATTATCATTTAAGTGTAAATATTCGTCACTTTATTAATTTGTAATTCTAATGAATTTTGCAACAGACCTTATTTTTATGTGATTTGTCAGTATCACCATACCTAAGTAATAACTATTTAGTCAGTATCTTTTAAAGAGAACATTTTATTATCCTACCTAATTAGTTTGATTCATTCCGAAATGCATTTAAAAATTAAATTTGAAAATTCGTAAAAAGATTCATGGTCAAGAGTTAAGAATATAATAGAAAATAGAGATACATACATGTTGCTGTTAAAGTGTTATTTAACATCAAAAGATAAGTATCAAACAGGAAATACATGTATTATGAAATGTAGAATAGGAATATCAATGATGAGTTGAAGAGGTCAGCATAGTGTAACTCCATAATATTTTGTTACCATGACTACAGTTATCATATTATTCATATTTATGAATCCAATTAAAATTGTACATACCTGTATGCAAGCAGAAATGATAGATGACTAGACAAAATGTCTTATAAACAGTTCGTTGATTTTTAATCATTATGTAACATGCCTACGATATAGTTTTATAAGCACTGCCCCATATAGATTTCGAGAAGCGCTGATTAAAAGGAAAACATGGCATAAAGGCATCACAATAATTATAGCGATGACACGAATCTCAGACGAGTCTCTTAGCGACTGGTTTGACAATGAATTCCAATTAATTGTGATATCTACCAATTCAACAAGCATTACACCGAATGGTGCTGCATAACAGGATCGCGTAGAACTTAGTCATTTCGAGACCATTAAAAACCTACTATATAAGGTACCTTTCTAGGCAGGTGTAACAATGGCAATCGGAAGGTGGGCAGACAAACAATATAGCTATTGTTTGCCTGAGGCGCTAGCAGTGCGACTTGAGCTGCTGCTGCTGTTAAGCGCCATCTTCTTCATTTGTCTGATGACCGTAGTTGCATGGTATGCCTGTTTCCAGCGCGACTTGGCGAAGTTCTTCTTGAGCTGCTCAGATACAGTACCATGTATGTTCTTGTTGCTGGCAGCGTTTCCTGAAATCCATGGGTGATCCAAAGCTTGCCTGGAACAATATATGTTTTTTTTAACAAGGAAGAATCAATTCCCAATATGCACGTAAATAAATTTCCATAGTTCATGGTCAGGGTCAATTCTGGATTTAAACGGTCTGTCAAAAAAATAAAATAGGTTTTTTTATGTTGTCCTGAATAAAAGAATGACTAACAATAACCCAACACATTTTATAAGGAATGCTAAAATTCTTCATTATGACATGATTACAATTTCTATGAATAATGTTATGAATGTGCTAGCTCAACTGCATAAATCATACAGTAGGAATTCCCACGTTATTGTAGGCAATGTTGCGTCTTTAAGGGGCTCGTGGCTAAGTAATAACAGCCGCACGGGTCGATCGATCAAATTAAGCTTTGATTCCCGCGATCAGTTCGTGGATGGGATCTTTACAGACCTAAACCCCTCCGTGCTTTGGAAAGCACATTAAGCTGTTGGATCGCCTTTCATTCGTGGATCTTTGTCAGACGTCACGGATAGTCAGAAAGCGAAAGTCTGACAACTAGTTTTACCAAGGGGGGTATTGTTTTACCCAGAAACTGGGTTGTGAGTGTCAGATATGCAGTTGCCCCATGAAAAATACAGGCATTCAGCTGCATCTAACCCCAACAAGTTGGGAAAAGGCTAGGCAGATTTGTAGGCAATGATTTATTTTGTTCAAGTTTGCATAACTGTACTGAACACTGGTTAGACATCTTAGCAGCAACAGGTCTTAACTTCACGGCCACAGACCCAAAAATAATAAAAAGTTATAAAACCATAAGATAACCTCCAAGTTTTAGTGCCTAATAGTAATGATTTGTAAAATGTTAGCTTTAGTAGAATATGTACTCAAATAATAATATTTTTGACATGTGAAACTAAGTCCTACAATAGCCAGAAATGCTCCTTGCATTAGTTGCATCTTTTGTCCACTGTAGGCCTTAGTATTAAATATTATGAGATGTAAGAACATAATGTTCATGCATAAATGATCAGCAGTTAACCCTCTTGTAACCCATCCTCATCCTCCTCTTATCTTAATGGAGAAATAATTTAATTGTTTTATATTTGCAAATATGTCAGCATATTAATAGGCAGGTAAGTATGCATTTGGGTGGTTTTGATAATGGGGCATGTGGACTAGTTTTGACGATGCCATGGAAGTGGCAAAATTATGGGGCAACAAAACTTCAAATATTGTCATGCCAGCAACATGAAGATGAAGAACGAAGGGCTGCTAAAAACCTATTTTGATCGCAAATCAGCCAGCACAAACAAGGCACTGTAATTCAGAAATGGGAAGAAGTCTCTCATTGTGACGTAAGTTCCCGAAAACCAAACCGATTTATTTTTGGAAGATGAAAAGGCCATCTTCTATTTCGAAATAAGGAAAACTAATAAATATATTCTATACTAAACTACCTAAGTCTTATTATACCGTCTGACTTATTTTAATGTCTGGACAAAAACAGGTTCTAAAAGGTGAACAGACTACATGTCTATGAGAGAGTACTTGTCTATGACACAGAAATCTCTATTTTTTTCAATAATCTAGAGTAAAATTAACTTATCAATAAATACTATTACTTATTTAAAATAAACTTTTGAAAGTAAAACAAATATAAAAAAATAAAAATTCAACTTATACCCCTACACGCGGAAATGATCAATGATTTCGTAGGGACATTCAATCCTTTGATTGAAGCCATCGGCCAGGCCCAGCATCAATCAAAAGATTGATGTATAACTAAAGATAATTTTATTTTTGGTGACAAAAAAAGAGACATCCGTCCCATAGGCTGCTACTCAGTTCACCTTTTATATCCTGTTTTTGTCCAAACTATAAAAAAAGTCAGCCAGTATACTCTAATCTCGGTAAGTAATAATGAGACATTATATGTTGTGATAAAAAAATAGGTGTTATGTAGGCTCTTTCCTTATTATTTATTTGTGACTATTGTGGCATAATGTTATAATAATCAAGAAAAAATTCCTACAGGAAAAAATAATAACTATAAAGTAGGTACTACATGTTTTAACCTCGTCAACTATTCAAAATATTTTTTGTTATTTTAAAATACTTAACAAGAATTATTTTTATGAACCTGTTTTAGAACATATCTAGTAGTAACCATTATTTCTTATCCAAAACTACTCTCGGTGATGTCTATCCAAAACTCAGTCACCTGTACTTCTTATGTGAAAATTTTGGATAAATAAGAAAGAGAGACCACAGTAGTCTCAGTTAAATTAAGTACAAACCTATGTAGGTAGGTACACAATAACTTATAATCTGTTCATAAGACGTGTAACAATGCCAGAACCTCAATGAATCCTTTGATATTATTACGTCATTAATATGTGCATTAACATTTTAAGAGATAATTTAAAAAGAAACATTTTCAAGATTGCAATTACAATTCTTAATTAACACAGGGCGTCCATGTCACCGGTTTGTCTAGGATGTATCTTTATTAAAATATTAGAACTAATAGTACTAATAATATTAACCTTGAGCAACAAAGCTTTTCTATTATATTAAATGATGACATTTTAGCAAAACTTAAAATTATTATCAAAAATCTTATTTTGATAATAATTTGCATACATATAAATAATAATAGCCCAACCCAACATAGTTGGGAAAAGGCTAGGCAGATGAAGACATATAAATAATAAGTATTTAAAATGATAGTCATTTGTACTAGTTATTGAGGCACACATGCAAAAGGCATAAATACTGAGGGTATTTATGCCTTTTGCATATGTGCCTCTTTTTTATATCTCATTATGATATGAAATATAACTATGGTTGGAGGCTGTCATGAAATATGTTTCAAGAATACTCTGAGGCTTACTTGCAAGTGTATCTCTTGTCCACATCAACACACATTAGATGCCGGATAAAATCTTTTGCCGAGTCACTAATATCATCCCAGTATGGCGCGTCAAATTCAAAGTCTCCCTTCAAGATCTGAGCGAACAAATTGGCATCATTCTCATCATAAAATGGAGGGTATCCACACAGTAGAATATATGATATTACTCCTATGCTCCACACATCCACAGCCTTGCCATAAGGTTTCTGGGCCAACACCTCAGGAGCCACATATCCAGGTGTACCACATGCTGTGGCCATAATACCAGAGTCTTCTATCTTAGACAATCCAAAATCACTGATCATGATCTTACTATCCTCATCAGCACTGTAGTACAGCAGATTCTCTGGTTTCAGATCTCTGTGCACTACTCCTTGGGAGTGCATGTAATCTACTGCTTCCAACACTTGCCTAATTAGATTGGACGCATCTTTTTCGGTGTAAGAGCCTTTCTCAACGATTCTATCGAACAGTTCGCCACCTGTGACAAGTTCCATCACAAGGTACACTTTATTTTTGTCTTCGTATGTCTCGAGCAGCTGGACAATATTCGGATGGGAAAACATTTTCTTCTCGGCACCCTCGCCTTTGGCTTGCTCGCTAAACCTTTTCAAGACACGAATTTCATTTTCTAATGAATCTTCCTTGCCTTTGAGAGCCTTCTTGTCGATAATTTTACAAGCGAACATCTGCCCGTTTTCTTTGCTCTCTATCAAACGTACCTCGGAAAATGCTCCTGTGCCCAGTAGATCTTTGACGGCGTACTTGTCTTCGATTGACGGCTGCTTCTCTGACTCTTTTCCATCTTTTTTGGACTTCCTCCCGAAATCTTTTTTGCCAAAAAGAGGCATCTTCGCGCCCCACACTCGCAGATTTTGAACTACACTACTACTTAATAAATATCTACATACACACTGTAGAATGTAGATAGGTATGTCGAGACTAGCTCGACAGAACAATAATCTTGCTCGGTTGGATTCACGAATGTTGCGCAGGGCGCCCAAGGTCAGACGATTTGTCAAAAATCCGTTATGCGTTTTATTCCACGTTATCTTCATTATTATAGATAGTTATTGTTAAAAAAGCGGCATTTTTACGTATTTAGTTACAAAGTTTTCATCATATCCATATTTACTTAAGCATTTAGTGAAGAATAAAACTGAATCTTAATTTAAAATACAATTTGTAAACTTGTGTTTGGAAATGCTATTAGGTAAAATAAAACGTAAACTTATCACCAACATGTCACACTCGCGACACACATTACCCCACTCAAAATCAAGTTTGCACTACAAGCAATTGATCAAAATGAATTTGTTCATGTAGATGTTATTGATATTCAATATTCTGCGTCTCTTTTCTATAATGAAACAAAGACGAGTTACGTAATTGCATAAAATAATTACTTCAAAACGTAACAGGCGACAGCGGGCCATGAAGTTCTATTTATTTATCTAATTTGGTCTTGTTAAGTTGAGCAAGTAAAGAACAGTTTGCAAAATAATTATATTTATTTTTTAAATTGGTATATCGGCGGTTAATTTATTTTATAGTAATTATAATTATTTTGCAAACTGTTCTTTACTAGAAAAGTTTGCAAAATAATTATTTTAAAAATTGGTATAAGTATCGGCCGTTAATTTATTTTATAGTAATTATATTTATCACGTTCCCTTTCTACGTTTCTTCCCCTCAGAAATCAATTATTAAGAAATAAAATTAAGGACTTTTATAATTTTATTGACATTTAAAAGAAAACATAATATTAACAATGTTTCGCTTTGCTAGATTTTCACAGGGTCTTATAATCTCAACTCAACTGATTACTTACCTACGTCCTCGTACTCCTATCGAAATGTTAATTTTAGTTCTTTATTTAATTAATTACGGCGATTCTAACTAAGCGTTAAGTTTGGTAAAAACTTAGGTGGTACCTACCGTGAAGTTTTAACATTGCTGAGTAGGTATCAGTGTACGTATGATGGTTAGTAGGTAGATCAGTCAATCAGTCAGATCAGTGGTGCTAAAAAAACTAAGTACATAGAAATTATTGCAGGTAATATGACGCGGAATACCTCCTACTAAATAAAAATTAAATTGTGTTGATGTTTTCTACAACAAGTGGATATAGCGTTCTATCTGGCATCCCCAATTTACTTATTCCCAACCCCTGACTACATTTTTCATTGTCTATGCTTCCACCCCCTGACGTCACTGTGAAAATCGACCAATCCCATCGGGCGCAGTATTCGATGGCCCTTATAAGCGGCATCACTACCGCGCTTTGCTTCGTACCTTATCTTCTAAATGTTTTCGTTGTGCGACAATATGTGCCGTTCCAAAATCATCCTAGCTGTGATTAAAATTGTTTAACATGATCAGTGTCATCATTTTGTCACTGTGAAAAATCATTTCCATTTTATTTTGTCTCAAGTGTATTAGTTTTCTAAAATATCGTGAGGGGGTGGTGCCGTGATGCCAGTTCGTAAGCAAGGTGAATTTCGATATTCAGATATCGACGTTTATGGTCTATAATGGTCGTGTTTAGTCCGTGCTGTCATTGACTTATTATTTAATTTGCACAAGGGGTTGGCAGCGCTCGCCGCAGCACCCTTTTGTTGATCCGTGTCGATAATAATTATGAGGGTTGTAAAGCACCCGCTCCTGCGTTCCATACCGAGTATGCTACACCTACCTCTTATTTAACCTTCCTGTATTAAAACTATAAAACCCTGTTTCGTTTTATTGCTACTACATAGAAAACATGCCCTTCGTTTCAATAAAATGTAGGTCGAGCATAATATAGCCTACTCACTCCACTACTCACACATCCACCTCATGCGCTTTATTTAACTTTGCTGTTGCTAATATATTTTATTCTAAGTAGAATGCCTAAATTACCCTCAAACTTTATTGTCTTCGTAACCTTGCCTGGTATATAATAGCTGTCTAATAAATTTTGAAAACAAGAAGTAAACATGACCCAGTTTCAATGTGCCTATTTTTACCGAAGACGAATCAATGTGCCCTTTGTTGATGTATTGCTGTTGGTGTCACAGAGGCCCACCGAGCATTAGAACTGCTGGAAGACTACCACAGCAAACTGGTGAAGCCGCAGGACCGACAACTTCGCCTTGCCATCGAGAGAGTCATTAGGATTTTTAAATCACGTCTTTTTCAAGCTCTACTTGGTGAGTCAATAGAATTAATATACTGATTTTTTGTAACCTATAGGTACTGTACGTTATATGTCATAGGGTAAGGAACTCTAAATTGTTCTAATACGAGCTGCGTTGAGGTCGCTTTACATTACGTCACTTAACCCTAGTAAGCACGAATAGTACGACACCATACCGACTCTCAAGTGTATTATGTAGGTATACTTGCCATACGTACCGGTTTTAATAACTCAAGTGACCTACATTATTACGTAGATATTATATCTACCTGTCTCAACTAGTGATACTTTTCTGGGGTGAATCGAACAGGAAGTTACGACACAGGTAGGATATCCCTTGTATTGTCATTATTTATGAGTCAGACTAAAGCCAGTTTATATTACTTACGTGCGATACTCGAACCTTTCATAGGTAGTGACTAGATTAGTAAATAGGTATATTATTTTACTGGTACCGAAAATTAGGTAAGTAAATAAACTTCTGAAAGCCCAAAGACACAAAAATAAGCTAACAGACTGTTAAAAATCTACCTGGTACTGGTATTGGGGGACCGACACAACAGCCAATGAAATCACTTGACAAGAGTTTAATTTTCAGACGTTTTTGATAAGCCTTTCGGAAAACGGGTGTATGTCTCATTGATTTCTAGTGGAGTAGGTACCTACCTGGGGAATAAATCTTTGACAGATTCATTCTGTCCAGCCAGAAGTCCTGGTAAGGATACTGCCATAATGTTGCACATGCCATCAGAACCAATTAACGTGTCTTGAATGAGATCAATTGTGTCGCCGGCAGTTGCAGACTTTCGTAGTTTTCTCCACAGGCTATCACACAAATACAACTGGAATGTCAGGAAATCCCGGCTTCTATTATAGGAGTCCCTGATTTTATTTAAATATTTCTAATTAAAACGTTTGAATGCGTAAGTAACCCTTCCCATCCCTTCCTTTAAGTGGTGACAATAATGTGACGTCACGTGGATGGGTATACCTACCTACAACAGCCTCTCCTGTGAAGGGGGCACAGGAGTGCCGGTTACAGGGTAGGTAGGTACTCGACGTATGTTGAATGTCGCGCGGTGTGTCGCAGGGTACAGTCACGGGACCCGTAATGAAATTAATCATACGAGACAATATTAAGACAGAATCAGATTCCCACTAGATGTGCCGAAGCGGAAGATACCTTTTTCTATGTCATGAAAAATAATATTTACATATTGTTGTTCCAATTGCAGTCTTACCTATCTTACCAAGGGGTATCGTGTTACCCAGTAACAGGGATGTGGAGGTTAGATAGGCAGTCGCTTCATGTAAAATACTGGTATTCAGCTGCATCCGGTTAGTGGCAGTCGATCCCATCGTTGGGAAAAAGCTAGGCAGATTAATTGACTTTCAAGTGCCCAATAACCCACGCTTAGCAAGCGCTAACCCCCCTTGAATAATGGGTGTTCCGAAAATAATCAACACTAAAGAAGCAAACACCCCTTTTGAATTAGCCGTTAGCTTTGAACTTCAGTTCGACTTTGAAGTTCAGTGGTCGAAGGGACCGATTCAGCTCGCTATGCTATAAATATACGGAACAGGCGCGTGACCGCACATCGCGTCACTGGCGCTCTTGAATCTTCCTTGACCACGACACTGCTATTGTGATGCGATATATTTAGCCGGTTGTAATGAACAGTACACTAGTCTAGTATATCTGATATCAACAACACGAAGGTCTCTACCCGCAGAACGCTGTTGGATTATTTGTAAGCAGTATTTCTGTATGTACATATTCTAGATAGAATATCTAGGGCAAATCGTTCCATGAAATGCAAAATAATTAACTAACTTTGAGATAATCTTAGGTGTCAGCCTGTTTCTTGTGGGCTGGAAATCTTGCCTTGGAGCAGAAACTTTATCCCATCTCATTTATGTTGCTAGACAGTCAGACAGACAGACAGGCCTAGATGAAGTTTCGTATGTGAGCATAAAGGCAACCACTGTATTTCAAGTATGTACTTCGTATGTAAATTATACCTACCTAATAAGGTGGTGACTGATATGGTCAGGCCTAATTACTCTAATTTTAATCAAAAAGGTTCTTGTGATATTATAGTAATAAGACTCTATAAAATCTAAGCACCTATAAAGACTTAAGAGGTGTGAATAGATGACCTACTTCTTAGAACGTATAATAGAGTGCCTTCAGACGGTCTAATTCAACACACAATCCTTATGGCTTATTTTGGCAGTCTCCATGCTGGTCTGAACGGGGGCAGAGTTTACTTAGTAGGTAACTTTCTTTAAGATTTCAACACAGCCAAAATTCCACACCCAGCGCAGTGGACTGCATACCTACCAGAAGCGCAGACTCTGAAGTCGATTTTTGCATTTTGGGAGGGTAACCTTGTAGGCATTGAAATTAGGCTTGGGTAATTCTGATCAAATAGTGCACTTTTAAAAATAAAAAGTGTCAGTTTGTGATCAAGTTTAGTTAAAAGTTAAACAAAGCTGTAATCTGTAACGTGTATTCTATGTACATTGGATTAACCTTGCCCCGTAGTCGATGCGTACTTGATTGCAGCTGACAGCATGCGTCATGTCTAATGAACACACATGGGCTTCACTGCATCAGGCACAAGCGTGAAGTTATTCAACTTGTTCGTATAAATAAACCCTTCTGTTTTCCATTGATGGAAGATTAAAAATCTCATTGAATACTCGAAGAAAACTATAATGTCGTAGGTACGTAATAGGCGTCTAATCAAGAAACTCGAGTATCAATCAGTAGGATATTCACGACACAAACAAAACACACATACCATACCATTCCTGAAACCACGTCTCTAGTCTCCACACTGGAATTCGTACCCCGAGCCCCAAGAAACAAGAATTTATACATAGCTGTCAAGTTTGGTGCTCACTGGCAAATAATATATTTGTAACTTATCTGTAGGTAATATTTTAAACTACAAATGTCGTCTCAACTTGCTGTTAAACCGTGAATCTTGTTACTGTATTACCTGAACAATAAATATTTTCTATTTCTATTTTCTATTAATAGATTTGTTGATCAGTCGGTTATTTGGTAACCTCCTAACGAATTTCATAAAAATATTTACGCCTCTGGTGCTGATATAATTGAATATCCAGATAATATTGTTTTACTGTTGACACAAATCTCTAACAGAAACTAAAGTGTGATTGAGTACGCACGCAGTTTAAAGTTCTGTTATTTATCAAATGTGTCGCTTACGCACGTAATGCATTTATCAGTTGAAAATAATATTATTATGAATAATCTCGTCTCAGTCTTCTTGTTTATAAGTTGAACGTGATAACTGAGTAGTCCAGCCTCTGTTGATAAGTTTTATGTACTATTGATACTAAATGACCTTAAGATAAGGTTATTATGAATAGGTATCTACTTGGGGTACTTATGTATAGATAATATTACATTTCTGTACTCATTATCAGTAGAAAATAAAAATATTGAATGGAAATAATAATGCTGGTGCGGCTGCGGGCGCGCTGCTTAAACCTAGGACACCGTCAAACGCTCCGATTTTTTGCGCACAGTTAGGCGTATTTGTATTACATATTACATGTCAGAAAAAAATAGTGGACCTACTGTAAAATGTTCAAAGAAAAGACTTATTCAAAAATAATTCATAAAAATAAAATAGTATCATGAATTCATGATACAATAAAACAACCTTTTTTTTTCGTCTCATATTTTTCGAAATTTTGAACGTAAACTACCTTCATTTAATGATAATAAGGGGAATTCGATTAACTAAATAAATACCTAAAAACTAATCCACTGACTCGTGCACTTATGTTTTTATTTAATTATTTTAAAACTGCAAAATTACTTTTATGTTGGTGGTCATTCGATTCAACTAACATCAAACGCGTCGCTATGTTGAACCTTATTTGTTGCCGCGATGCGCTATTACCAATTAAGTACCTAAAAATTTGCTTGTTACTACGATTCAAATTGTCTTACAAGAACAAGGTGCTATTTGCACCAAGATTTCCACCTATTACCCTCCATTGTGTTTGAAGGTGAACGTAGTAGCCATGTCCGGTCCATGGCAGGACCTACCTGTACAACGACAACATTAGCATAGGTAATTACTTAACTGTATATTATTTGAAAATGCATAGGTAATTAAGTAGATAAACTTACTTAATTCAGTCCAAATACAAATCACCAACAAGGTTCTTAAAACGTTAATTAGTCAATGAATGTATAGGTGTGTGTGATGTAGACACTGCACTTTGAACTTTGTTGTTTTCATAACCAATTTTGCATTATGTATTTTCCTTGAAAACAGTTTGTTATCAATGCAAAACAAACGTGCTGCTTGCGGTTTCCCGAGTCACCCGACTCTACAACCTACCCTCATATGAAACTTTTATTGACAATTCACAAAATCCATCAGTCCATATCGTGGTGCGGCAGACGGATGCGTTCGTATGTTCGTACCTAAACACGACAATATGTGCGGTGGTCGGTTTGACCTACATCTCCTATATACGGGTCACCGGCTTCAACTAAGCCTTCGCCAACACAATTCGCTCTTCGACATGTTTTAATTGAAATTTTAAACTACGTGAGCTGAACTGTTCAACTATTTTTATTGAATAACCCTCCATGCAACTATTACAGAACTAAACAAACACTACGCTTGATCGCTTGCGCCCGCCGTACATACCTACGGGTGGAAGTTTAACTTTTTCAGTGTACTTTTTTCAGGACGAGTCTGTGCAATTTCACGAAGCAATATTCAGATACTTACTGCTGAAATTATGATGTAGCATGTAGGTAGTATGAAGGTAGTTTGATCATATGAATCTCGGTGTTTGCGTCACCAATATGTAGGTCTTGCCGACTGCGCGTAATAACCGTTGAGATATCGCTTATCTACATACATATTATAGTTATTTCTTTGTGGTTTAACGCGTGGTACCTAAAACCATAATATGTTGATAGCCAAGTAGGGTGACAAAATGTTCTATGATTTATTTAATTAGTCTAACTTCAAGTAAGTATAAACAAGAGTTGGACGGTACTTAGTGAACGCATAAGTACCTACGCAAGATTACCTTTGCGACACATAATATAGGCACATCACCTCTACATGTCTCTATGTCTAATAGTCACTGAGAAGACTCGTCAGTAAAAAAATTTGTACCATTTTCTCAAGATTCGACACGTGACAGTTTTGTTAAGGTACTACTAGGGTTTTTCTCATAGAATACCATATTCTTATAGAATACTACGTGCCAGAATGTTTGTAAGTAAAGACAGCTGCTAAAATCTGCGAAAATAAGAAACAATACAATAGGTAGGTAGGTACTTGTTGTATCATGCTGTCTGACACTGCACTGTCGCAAGGATGAACCTACATCGGACTAGTGATGTGAATTCTTTACCCAAACAAAGTTTATGTGTTGCTTAATAGATACTTACCTACCTACCGTAACTCACGACTACTTCCGAACAATCCATATACCAGCCGGTCTACTGTGTAAATATCTCACCGTGATTTGGTGAAGTGAGCTGTCATTATTAATGTCAATCAATCTGGTGAAATGACAGCACACTTCACTTAAGTTTTCACGATGAGATTTTTACAGAATAGATATCTATCTAGGATATCTAATAGGTCCTATCTAGGTACTATAATCTCCCACTTTGATGAGCTGCGCTACGATCAAAAGACGCTGTGAAGCAGACTGTAAAATCCGGCCAAAGCTGCCTTAGCCACCCTCGTATCCTATACTTAGTAAATTTTCATAATACAATATGCACTAAGTTCATCCACTTTAACATGAAACATTGTGGGGTCGCCGCCCGCACGCTCGATATCGATCTCAATTCTCAACACGACACGACTCACGCGATATTTTCTTGTACCTACCTACCCACCTACCATTGAACGGAGTTGTTCCAGATTAGCTCTTTCAGATAAGCCTTTTATAGGCTGCATATTCAACTAAACAATCCATTGCTTCCTTCTTACAATACCCTGAACATTATGCGAGTTCTTTGTTTAATCAACAGCTAGGTAAACAAACTACCTAAAGTCCTAAATGCATAAGTTATGATGACAATTCAAGGCTCAGAGAAAATCGATTGATCGGTGGCATTCTATTCAACATTCTGTTATCTCACAGATATTCAAGAGTTCTACGAGCTCACACTTCTCGATGACACAAAGTCGGTTCAACAAAAGACTGCGGAAACGATACGCATCGCGAACAAATGGGAAGCTGACAACGTGCGACGCGAAGTAAGTGAATTTTAATGTAATTTATAATTAGTCATTAGCATACTTCAGATTTTATTGACATTAACTAGAGCAGACAGTTGGCAAAATAGATTTTTTATGGAAGCAACGCGCAACGGTGATTGTTGGATTTTTATGCAATCTTTGCCCCACGATTTTGCAGTTTTAACTGGGTTATTTACAGTTTCAGTGTAAACTTCCCGATGTCTGTTTTTTATTGACTTCATTTCATTGTGGCTTGCCTCACGACCGACCGGTGTGGTTTTTTACTTTGTAAATTACAAGCGGCAATTTGCAGCAGATACCTAGCTATAACTATAATATTATGACACAAATTTTTCAGGCACTGCACTGTTAGGTAAATCTAGATGTTTCGTTTCGAGTCCTATTCAGATGTAGGTACGTATACGGGGTCTTTGCCCTTTGGACCTTGTTATAGAAGAAGCAACAGAACATGGCAATAGTTTATTTGATGGGACCCAGATTTATAATCATGTCTCATAATGTCATGGCTGTCGCAGCACCTGGTTAGCGTTACAAAGTTAGCATCAATTGACATTGCTCACTTTGTATGTACTTATCTGCCAGCCGACGAAGACATGTATGCATATGAACCTAAATTATGGAATCTTAATAAGTAAATGTCCTTTGCAGATACCACACACAGAAGACAGTGACTATCGAAGCGTATCCAATGCATTCCTTCAAGAGAATCACAGAAAATCTGAAACACGAAATGCCACGCCAGATTCGACGAAGGTCCGTAATGTTCGTATTACATTTACTTATTAAAAAACATACCTACCCTCCTAATTAACCCTCCTTCTGGAACTGTCGGGTAAAATAAGATACGCATAACAAATGGTTAAAGATTATCACAAAAAAAGATGCAGAGAAAATGTCATTGGCACCATCCGTATCCACACGGGTTCGATTCCAGGGCTGGGAAATTGAAATAAGATTTTATTCGTAAAATAGATTAGGTATGGCTAGCCCGGAATTTAAAATGCCAAAACTCGGAAGAGTATAGTTTCGGCACAGATTGCAAAATTATAATGCTGACAAGTGTTAGGAATGAATAAAAAGGTAGGGTAGGTACTCCTAAGAAGGCCTAGGAAACGGAATAGTAACCTAGGTCTTCAAAAAAAACACTTTACGGTTATACACTTCACCTTAGGTACTATCTAAAAATGTCCTGAAGTATGTCCGTGACGATTTTCCGATTAGACTATCAGACAAGTAAATTGCAATTCGAGCCGGCATTATGCCACATTACTTAATCATGATAAGATATTAGCTCCGTGGCCGTAACATCTGATTCTGCAGGTCTGCACACAGCCTCCTAACAGATTAATACGTTGCACGGCCGCTACCAATAGATGTCGCTAACGTCGCAAAATATATTGGTGGATCCAACCTCAGGGAAGTTAGGACTTAGTACTAAGATTAGCCCCATAGCCTTGTCATTCAGACAACAGAAAGGAAATAAGCGTATTGTATTCATGGTCACGAGCAACATAGTTAGATAGATAGCTCAGATGGTTATCGAATCATGTCCGGTGTACCACTTGATCACAATGACCAGTCCCTGGATTTCTGGAATAAATCTCCTGACGGTTCCATTATGATGACATAACCCTTCAAACTACATACCAGAAAAGGTAATTCATAATACTTTGTTCTTTGTTTAGGCTTATTCTGTCGTTCTACCTTCTGGAGACATCGAGGAAAAAAAGGTAAGTGATATTCTACTCTTTTAGTTTTTTATAAAGAAGATAAATGAAGAAGAAAAGACTGTTCAGTTTGCAATAATTTTTGTATGTGCATAGGTATAGGTAATAGTAGAAAACAATGGTGAAAATTCCTAACTAATGGATATTTTTATTTCTTGAATATTGCCGGGGCTTTTCTTTTATTATTTTGTAACAAATATTGTTGCCATAGTCACAACCTTTATTACGCACAGCGCCATCTTTCGTAAATCCAAAGAGTTTTAGTTGCAGATCGGGCGGAGGATCGATGCGATGATTCAATTTTTTTTTATTTTGATGACGTGACGTTTACGAAAGTGGCTGAACGGAGCGCTAGGTACAACAAGTGGACGGTAATGGCGGATGGTTGGTGTTTCGCGTCTCGTAGTACTATTTATAACCTAAAATATAGTACAAGTTTTCGGCGATATGTGCGCTAACGTTTCTTCGTTGTGTGGATCGGTGCCGTTAAATTTCACAATTGTGCCAATGACGTACGAACACTACATCGACTGAAAGTATACTGCTCTAAATGATAATCAGTGAAATGATATTGCACACAAAATTTTGACATTCACACTGCCGAGATTTCGTATTCGTTGCAAGTAAGGCCATTTAATAAACACTAATCTATTTTTAAACGTTTAGTAATTTCTTTACTCTGGGAACGTTTTCAATTCTTGGTGAGACTAATGCGACTTCGGAATTAGTTTTGCTTGTAACAATTCGCTGTTACTTGCCCATGGTTGATAGGTACAATATAAGTACTATGATCAAGTGTCCATAAATTGCACACTAATAATGTAACACGGACATTCTAATTAAGGTTCATCGCTTTGACATTCATACCATCCTATCATCGAACACAAGTTGGTAACACGCCTAATAATTACCCAGCCATACATACATTTATCTACTAAAATCGCTATCAATAAAGGGATCGGCTAAGTTTCGTCCATTCATTAGATAAGGACTGCTGCAATTTAAACCAAGCTAACATGATAAAGAGCTTTTAATGTAATGGGATTACCTGCAACATGAAAAGAGGTTGCATACCTTAGAAAAGGTCACATACTTTTGATATGTTTTGGTGCAAGTTAGTTGTGGGTTCTAGGTAGAGAATGGTGCATGCTGAACATCGTCAAGTAAGCTGAAAGTGGACACAAGTGTGTAACTAACAATGCATGCAGTGTACATAGTGTAGTACGGACAGCAAAATAAATTCCCTGAGGGCTATGCACACTTGGTCTTGAAAATGACAGAAAGACGGAAGAAAAAAACTCATAATGGATTCCTTCGGAAAGTCTCCTCCTTGTTTAATCTTGATACGGTGAGTAGGTGACATGACATCAATTTGATTCAATACCAGGCAATAAAAATATTAATGAGTTTTCACCATTGTCTCTTGACAATACTGTTGCTTATTCTTCTAGAATATTTATTAATAATTGGCAGATTTACAGATTATTATTCATCTAAGTATTTATAAAAGTACACTTTATTATTTTTACTAATATTATGTAATATAGTTGATTTCCGAGTATAATATCTTGATATCTACTAATCCATATTAGATATAACATACTGTTTACCTATTTACATTTTAATTACTGGTATTTATTTAGCCGTTCCTCTGTACATACAACCGGTATATTATGTGTGTGAATGATGTTCACCAGTTTGGTTTGACCCTCCTGTTTCTATCATTAATATTCATTAAAACTAATCACATTATTTCAATGAGTATTCATATTTTTAGAATATTACATTCTGTTGTTAATGATATACTTTACTACAGAATATTCTTGATTTAAGGTGGATGCTCCAAGGTAGCCTGCGAAATTCAAATTTTCTTACGTTTTGCAATTTGCTGGTCAGTACTAAGTTGTACCTTGATTAAAATATGATTCGCGGCCGTAACAAATATGTATTTACAGAATTATAATCATAAAAGTCATCAACACAACTCTCTAAGATCAAGTAATCCTACTGAATGACTATTTCATGAAATCTTGACATTTTTGGATTATGCTAACCTAACAAGTTGTATTACTGATTCTAATGATTATAATTCTGTAAATACATATTTGTTATAGCCGCGAATCATATTTTAATTAACATACAACTTAGTACTGACCAGCAAATTGCAAAAAACATAAGAAAATTTGAATTTCGCGGGCTACCTTGGAGCATCCACCATAAAGCAATATTTGTCCAATATATTGACCTTTTATTATAATTTGAATAATAATTTATTATTAAAAACATACTTTGACTTACTAATAAACAAAACGGTTTTATGAATTGTTTACCAGTATCTGTTGCCACAGAAGGTTTGTCCTTGGTCTTATAAAACGTTTGTACTGTGGATAAACCAGAATTTAAATTAGTAAACAAACCTGTTTATTTAATACTACAGATAATTTAAGCTTCATGCCTTAAGGCTCCTCTTAATTCCTCTTTATTCCTCTTTAACTTGCTGCAGAATTATATGTACCTACCTATTTACTACTAGTTATTTAATGAGAGAACTAGATATGTAGCAATTTTTTTTACATAAAAAGATTTATCTAGACACCTCATTGGGCTACAGTAGTTATCGAAAGTACTCATTGTAATCCTCTCATTATTATGATAAAGTTAATTGAACTATTATTTTCAGGCTCACGTCACATCACCAGAAATGAAGCAGGTAAATAATTCAATTTAATAGTATAATAATTAAGTATTTACGAGTTGGCTTTGGTCCCTCGTATGCCTTCCAAATGTCCGGGACGCCAGGGTCCCGAGAAATGTTAAGAAATAAAATTTCTAAAGTTTTAATGAATTGATGATTGATTATTGCATTCAGAATTATTATTGTACAGTCAACAAAAGAGATAAGTATGCAGGGTCATCAGATATAGTTGAAGTTTAGAATGAACCGTTTGTTTTCTAGATGATTTGACTTTGAATTTTATTATCAGTATACTAAACATAACTTGTAGCCTTTGCAGGTAAATGGCATAGAAGGTGGTGGCACGGAGCGTACACAAGGTGAGGATGGGTACATCTACATGACGGTGGTGTTGTCACGCGCGGGCGGCGCCGGGCTTGGCTTCAGCATCGCCGGAGGCTCCGACAACCCTCACGTAGCCGATGATCCACACATCTACGTCACTAAACTCATTCCCGGAGGAGCAGCGGCGGCAAGCCAGCTGCAGATCAATGATGCGATATTGCAGGTAAGGTTTTAATCCAGTTATTAAAATAATCTACGACAAAAATAACTGATATGACTTGTAAAGTACTTAAAGGCTATGAGAGGTCTTGACGTTATCTATAAATTAGAACACATAGTTTAAGAGATTGGTAAAACTTATTATCGCCCTAAAAATCGTGCGCGGAGGGAAAATCCATCTGCCGTCGACCCTAGCTGTGGATCGGATCGCATATTATAAGACTTCTGAATTTTCCGATCGGTGGCATTGAAGAAATGATCGCCTGCAAATTAGCACTCCAGTTACTCACTACTCCGCGTAAACTAGGGGCTACTACTTGGTAATCTATTTTGTTTAATTCGTAACTTGTTTTATTTGTCCTACAGGTGAATGATACGAATGTTGACAGTGTTACGCACGCTGACGCAGTTGATGCATTAAAAAAGGCTGGCAATACTGTGAGACTGGTGAGTTTGTTTATTTACTTTATTACATGTCAAACAACAGCTGTTACGAGATTAAGCAAATATGTGACTCAAGCTACAAGCTTAATGGCTCATTCATGTCATTTGATAACACGGTCGGCACAGCATTCAAGAAGTTTCCACATTCGGGTACATATCTAAGAAAAACCTTATTGTATTTCGTAAGCCAAGACGCTTGACTACTTGAGTTTCTGAGTAGGTGTGGTGTGTAATTTCAAGTAAATTCTGCTCGCAAAGTAGTCATTATTTTGAATTTAGTGACAGGTTCCGTTCATGCGAAACAAGAATAAACAGTGCCGCGTGTATTATTGCGCGGTGTTACAGCAAGTGAACGCATTCCGAAGTCGGGTCGTATCGAACAATTAAACGAGCCATGAAGGAGTTACTATTAAATGCAATCAGAAGAATCAATGTATGTGTAGGCACAATACAAGTGGTGACATTAATACATGGACAGAATCATTCCGTCATTGTGTTAGGAGAATTGATTGCCGACCACTACTTCTTGCCAACTTTGATTCATAATCGAACTATTGAGGGCACACTATTATGCGAAACTCCAGCGTTTGACCTTCATACAAGGACTCTTTTACAATAAACATTGTCCCGCGAAAGACATGACTCACTGCTGTTAAACGCGCCCGTCTTTGCTACTATAAAATTTTATTTATACTCTTTACAGAAAATACGACGTCGCGCGACGGAAGATACTTCAAATTCTTTACAAGTAACAAAGCCCGAGGAATCCGTAGAGATCGAGCTGGTGAAAGGTGGCTCAGGTCTCGGGTTCAGTATAGCGGGGGGTCTCGGTAATCAACATATCCCGGGTGATAATGGTATTTATGTGACCAAGATAATGGCTGGTGGTGCTGCTCATAGAGACGGCCGTTTGAGGGTCGGTGATAAATTGCTAATGGTCAAGAATACTTCGGTAAGTTTTGGTATTTAACACTATATTTACGAAAGGCGTTACACATCGGAGGCTTGACTTTTGTGTCTGCCTCATTGTAGTATAACCCTCGTTGTGTAACGCCCTTAGCAAACCTAAAACTGCTTTGCTTTGCATATTTTTATGATGTTGTTTTGTTTCTAGCACGGCGATGTGAATCTAGACAATGTGACACACGAGGATGCTGTGGCCGCGCTGAAAGCGACGGGCGAACGAGTGCTACTCGTGCTCGTACCGGGCCCGCGCCACGGACAACCCTCCCCCCGCACATCTCGCGCCAACACACGTAAGTTACATCACTGCTGACCTTAATAGCCTGGCCCTAAACTGAGGGCCTCTTACCAATGCCATACTTGATTACCAGTCCAAACAGACTGATGTAATTTGTACTTAACTATTATTTACTTATTTATCATGTTAAATATTGCACACACAGCCACGAGAATGACGATTGAAAATACTGAGACAGCGTCGAGCGCAGCGAATTCACTGCGTCGGGAGGATGTTACGGATAGCAATGAAGAATCCCGGGTCGTTGACCTCGAGAAGGGTCAGCAAGGGCTCGGGTTCAACATTGTGGGGGGTGAAGACGGGCACGGCATTTACGTATCGTTCCTGCTGGCCGGCGGGCCCGCCGAGCGCTCGGGCCAGCTGCGGCGCGGCGACCGACTCCTCGCCGTCAATGACGTAGACATTACTCACGCCACGCACGAACAAGCCGCTAAAGCTTTGAAGGTAATCTATATTATCATGATTCTATTTACTAAAGTATCAATATACCAGTAGCATTGAGTAGGAGCCAATAAATTGTTGTAGTGTCATTCGAAAACTACTGGATGCATTGTATGACACAGTTAGTGTTGATATGAATAAGGAAGTTGATCGTTTATAATTGAAAGTTAAACGTGAAGATTTTATTTGGCCTTGTAGGTTATTTATTGGGCTCTGGAGTAAAGCTCTATGAAGCCGACTTATGATAAATGTTGATATCATCACATAAAATCAGTCTAATGGTCAATGTTTTGTAGATTGACGATTACCTTATTGATTACTGTCCATCTGCATCATCCCATTGCTGGGCACAGGCCTCCCACATGGCTTCTAGATGTTTCGATCAATGGCTAGTGTGGACAGCTTAACATCTATATATATCTATGCTTCTACTAATAAAGCTGGAAGAGTTTGTTTGAACGCGCTTATCTCTGAAACTATTTAACATAACGCTACGATCCTTAGGAGCATAAAGAAAAATTGTCTGAAAAACGCTAAATGAAAAGTAATCGCGCGAGGGGGCGATAGAATGCGACGCGAAGGGTTGGGGGCCGAAATTTTACGCGGACGAAGTCACGGGTGGAATGCAACCCACTTAACTGCCTGGCAGTATCTCAGCACAATTCTTATAACATTTCAGAGCACGGGACAGAATGTGAAGTTAACAGTTGTATATAGACCTCAAGAGTACAACAAGTTCGAAGCGCGTATCAACGAACTGAAGCAGCATCATACGCTTCTGCGAACATCCCAAAAGCGATCCCTTTATGTTAGGTGAGATCACTGCCATCTTTATTTACATTTATGAATAATTTTGTATGCACACAAAATATTTTTCCTTCCTGTCGTGATTGTTCGTCGTAAAACTGCGATTTAATATATAAACATTTATCCTTGTTAACGTAGATTAAATCTACCTATTTTTCCTGGATGAAATGTGTTAAATTATGATAAATTCTACTTACAATCAACATTTCTTCTAAATCCATTCATTTATAGCTTTGTGATTAATTAACTCTGTACCCAGACACCGAATCATTTGTATTTGACCACATTAATTAATAGAAGTTTAAAGGAAAAAGGTGCATATTTCCTCTTAGCCTATCAGCTATGTTCATGATTGTAATAAAGTGTAATATATCGTTTTCAGAGCATTATTCGACTACGATCCAATCAGGGACGACGGCCTGCCTTCAAGAGGTTTACCATTCAGATACGGAGACATTCTGCACGTTACCAACGCTTCAGACGACGAATGGTGGCAAGCTAGGTACAGTAGCATTATATTGTTATCATTTATTTTACTTTTTATGAACCATTTTCAACAAAAACCCAACATGTATCACCTTGTACAAGTTGCGTCGTATCTTCAACCAGGCAATGTATGGTTGGAATCCTAAAAGGATTTTTGATTTGACTTATGATATGCTGGCCATTAACTCAGTCAGCTGACCTAGTATTCAAGATAATTTATTAACAAACATTATTCCTAAAATAAGCCGTTATTGTTCCAATTTGCTTTGTGATTACTATTACTACAAATATTAATGTTTAAATGTTTGATTACAGACGGCTGGACAAATCAGACTCAGACGCGATCGGCATCATCCCGTCAAAGCGACGGTGGGAGCGTAAACAGAGAGCTCGAGACCGACAAGTCAAGTTCCAGGGACAAGGCACACCTGTTAGCACTGTGAGTAGTTCAATATTCTTCATTACACATTCTTTTACAACATTAAAGGTTGTCTTTAAAAGATCGCTCTTAGCGATAAGACCGCCCATTGTGTCACCCTTAGTAAAATTGTATATATTTATGTTCTGTAATTTGTATGGTGTACAATAAAGAGTATTATTCTATTCTATTCTTTTTTACAAATCTTAATTTACCATTGCATGGAGCAAACTTACAAAAATCGTTTCCATACTAAATTATATTGCCGGATAGACCAAAGGCGACTGGCACAGATTGGTTGCGGAACGCGGAGAACCCGGTATAGTGGCGTAACTTGGGAGACGCTTATGTCCAACAGTGGACAGCTGTAGGATAATATAACGACATTCTCGTATTGATCAACTCGGAAGAAAGTTAGAACGCATGAACTTGCCCAACATAAACCCATCCCCACTCTTTTTTTTTTTTTTTGTAAACAGTAATCCAGGGTTAAAGCTGAACGGACCTAAACTTAATGCTGGCGCTTAAACCTTTTGCTTCCAGTATTATAGTTTTGTGTATATACTTTACTAGCTGTAATAAACGTTATTCTATTCTATCCACAACAACTGATCGATAGGAAAGAGATACGAGGATTATTAGCTTTTCATTTATTTACTACTGTGTTCTACGATTTTACTTATTGAGAATATTCTGGTCGTTATGAAAACAAGACCAATCGAGTTAAAGTTGGTTTCATATAAATCGGTTAGGTACGTAAATAAATCTATAACAGATAAACTAACATTTTAGTAAAATTTACATTTATTATTTAACTATGCTAATGTTGTCGTGACTGGATAGAGCTTGACTTTAAATTCATGTTTATCGATTTCTTATATCCTTTAATGGTAACGTTATTTGTTAGCTAGAATATAAATCTAGAATTGAAAGCAATAAATGCTAATATTTTATTCACAACATGATTCAAGAATTTAAGATTCACCTAAATGTATTTCAAAGTTGAAGTTGTAACAATTATTATTTATATGCCATTTCAGAGCCAATCAACACTTGAAAGAAAAAAGAAAACATTATCGTTCAGCAGAAAGTTTCCATTTATGAAGAGTCGAGAGGACGGCAAATCTGAAGACGGTTCAGACCAAGAACGTAAGTTCTAACAATGTCCTAACTCCCTCTCACTACTGTACACACATTCACAGCACGTGAATCACTTCTCATACATTTAAATATCATTAATTGTTCACAAACATTATAAATAATGTATTATATGGTGCAGTGGTACATGTAATATGATAATGATTATATTTCAAGAGTTCGACGAATTAATCAGTATGTTTTGTGCAAAAGCGACGAAGTAATTGGTAATTCACCCTCGCATTCTGCGTCACAGGGGTTTGGTGTATGTCTAAGTACAGGCTTTGCTGCACAGACAAACTAATAAAACAATTTTGTTACAGCTTTCATGCTTTGTTACACACAGGAGGACGCTAACGCGGACGGTAAGTGCACATTCCCTTGTCCTCTCATATTTATTACTTTCGCTACTGTGCTGTTAATCGTATGTAGGTCATTACGCAGTTTTTTTTTCATGCGGCTGCTAATAACCACTATTTAAAGTTAGGTCGTTTTACATTGGGGCTATTCGCTTTTTCTAACCACAGAACCAATTCACGTTCGATGTTAAACAAGTGAATAAAGCTGCCTTCGTGGACGGTTCATACGTTACGACGAAATAAGAGTACCTACACTGTTGATTACTGGGGGCAATCCGATACTGTGGAAATAATGAAAATGAACTTGGAATGAATAAAATCACTCTGAGTTACATGTTTACAAAGCCACAAGGCTAAGCTATAACTAAATAAAACGTGTCCAGCTTGATTGCCCTGAGTACATTGATTTTTCAGTATATATTATATACCCTAATTTTTTGTTTTTTCCAAGACGTAATTTTCACTTTTGAAAAGAACCCTTATATCTCGAATCTTTTTTTTTTTTCTATTGTACTTTATGTATTTTATCCTTTTAATAATTTGATTGAT
Organism: Apamea epomidion; assembly: GCA_947507525.1. Classification (NCBI taxonomy): domain Eukaryota; kingdom Metazoa; phylum Arthropoda; class Insecta; order Lepidoptera; family Noctuidae; genus Apamea; species Apamea epomidion. The sequence continues at coordinate 12,057,261 of OX382231.1, forward strand.
CAACACAATGTGAAATCTAACATATTGGAAACACACTCGAAATATATCTTCAAGGAACACAGACCATTATTGTGTAAACGTCTAAACATCACAGTGTAGTGTGTACTATTTTTAATCAAAATATACCGGATCTATGTGAGTAAATTATCGCTTGTAGTGTGTTTGGAGACGCATGGTGATGCCTATAATATTAAAATATAGGTCTAGCAATGTTGCCAGTAATCGGCATATCATTGTCGCTTGTCGAATAATACGATGTTGTGGGGCGACCGGCGAACCGGTGACAAGCTATGTACTTATTACCTCTGTGTGTTAGATAGTTTTATTTTTTTATATGCAGCTCTTATCGCACTACTGTGTTTAGTAAGATTTTAACTATGAAGTGTTCATGCAACCATGAATCGTAGCTGTAACCAATTTTTACAATACAATTTTAAGCAAGCTGTGCTGTGTTGCAAATATGATAATTAGCAGACTTTGCTACTACGATACCAATGCAGATATTACATAATATAAAATAAAATGTGTTTGTAAATCAAGAAACATGGGTGTGTGATGAGAGCTTAGAAATTACGATTTGGTGTTCCACAAGTAGTTAATGTTGATAATGAGAAGTGGTCGCAGCGAGCACACGGGTTGGTTTGAGACACGTCGGCCGCCGTCCCGTGCTTCTAGTTGCCTAACCGAAGCCAACGATACATCCTACTATCATCCCGTCTATGAGACGAGTTTTTATTATTTGCTATTTATTTTCCCAACCGCTATTCATGAACTTGTAGAGTTCTGCTATACAACCATGCTAGGGACTGATGTCGAACATACCCGTCGATCATTCTGCCCCAACGGAGGTTCCCCATCCCTGGTCCCGTACCTCTGTACGGACGCATATTGCTGCGTTTATTATAAATATATGTAACGTTAATTTTTCTACGTGTAGGGGAAATCTTGTACCGAGTGGAACTTCCCATGATGGAGGAGATAACGCTCATTTATCTCGAGGACGAGAGTAAGTTTTGGGAGTGAGGCGTAGCTTGCGAGTGCCGTAGCCGATACCTTACCTCCCGCATTCTGGTTATGATCATCAATTAGAAATGTAGTTTTCATTTCAATAACACTCCAGTTTTTTTATTATTTGTCATACTTTCTTTATGTTCAGTTGTTTTTAATTCATACAACGCGATTACTCTAATAGCCTCTCCGCACTCGAAAATATTATACCATTGAGCTCACGAAAGTGTTTGGATCATTGTTTCTAAATTGTTGAATCACGCCGGGCTCACTAGTTGGCGGCTGTGGGCGAAGCTCCGCCGTCACACACTGGTTCACTCGTACGGAGCGTACGAACAGCTGTTCGAGCCTCGATTGATTAGCTAGTTGGTTGTGGAGGGAGTGTGGGGCCACTGGAAGCACACGAGGACACAAGAGCCGCCTCTGTCACACTAGCTGATGCTTCAGGCGCCACGCATGTTCGCACACTTATACGCGCTTTGCCTTTAGTTTACACTACACACTACGTTACTGGCATGTTTCAGATGTACTCTCGATCTCACGACATTCTCATAAGAGCTTGTTTTCGTGTTCAAAACTACGCTGTGCTGGTTTCTTTTAGAGTTAGTTTTTATCGCTTCAGATGTGTAGGGATGCTGTAATTATTTTATTAGCCTAGCTATCGCTGACATACATGTAATTGTTGTATTGAAATGTGTACATTTGCTTATTATTATACTTCCGTTGAAGATGATATTGATGGGCATAATTATTGAGCCAGAATTAAATAAATCATACCTTGAAACATGTTGGCAAGACAATCAGGTTTTTATTTAATCTTGGCTAGTAGTGAACAGATTCATGTTGTTTAGAGTAATTTAGAAGAAAGCATAAATACAATTCGATACCCAAGAAATATGTCATTAATTCCCCATAATTTTTCATATTGTTTTCGTACGAAGTCGCCCAATCAATGTACAAAGGCCACGATGAATGATTATTTCTTGTGTCGAACTGTAATTTTATTCCAGAATTATATTTTGCGTAGCAGCAGGTGTTTTAATGCATACCTTCTCGCTAAGTAAGTCGAAACAATACCGACAACTCTTATAGTTTTTATTTTATTTGTACACTTTTCTATTAGGTTATTTGCTTCTCAGAAATATACAATAGGTAAAACTTGATAACAGTCTCATAAATAATATAGAATGTTAAATTCTATAAGACCATAGACTTTTGAACTTTTGTGTGCCCATAAGATGAAGTTTTCTTTAGATTTCGTTGCATAAACGTGTTCATTGTGTTTTGATATAAAAATAGGTTGATTTTGCAGCACAAGTTTTGCACGTAATACGTTACTTTGATATCGGCACAAATCGCACGAATGATGTTGTGTACACATTTAAATGGTTATGGTTACACGAATCTAAGCGACTTGACTACCATTCGAGCTGGATTTAAGGTTGTAGAATAATAGAGAGACATGTCCTTTAATTTAACAAAGTAAAGATCAAGTAAACGCACATACATGTGCACTTTGACTGTCTTCTCCGAGGAGGTAGAAAATTACGAAACCTATTTTATTTGTAAGTATACTAAAATGTAATCTTTACAGGTCAAGATGAAACGGTGCTATCGTATGAGACCGTACAACAGTTGACCATTACTTACACGCGACCCGTCATAATCCTGGGCCCTCTCAAGGACAGAATAAACGACGATCTAATATCTGAGTTCCCTGAGAAATTCGGCAGCTGCGTGCCTCGTGAGTATCTTAAAACCATGATTCACTATACATCTGGATCTAACAGTATTGACTTCCGAATTATGTTTGCATGATTCGGAAGTCACTACTGTGGCTACCACAGATAGCTCATGGTTTTTTCCAACCGTTTTTCGTTGAAACACGCTTACGTACGATGGAAAAAAAATCATAACGTAATCGTGCAATAGACTTTACGACGACATAGGCGGTGACGAGCTTGACCGAACGATTTTGTAAGCGTCGCCCGAAATCCTTGCTGATACATAATGCAAGTCGGTTGCAGTTGCAGATGACAATAAGTCCCATCAAACTTGCTGGTTGAAGGCTGTGGTGGCGCAACGGTAACGGCCCCGAGGTCGTGGGTTCGAACCCAGCCAGGCACTTTACTTAAGACATTTCATTGTAATTTATTAACCCCCGTTTTCAATGAACTATCGTATCATTCCAGACACGACCCGCCCGCGGCGCGACTACGAGGTGGACGGACGCGACTACCACTTCGTAGCGAGTCGCGAGCAGATGGAGCGCGACATACAGAACCACCTGTTCATTGAGGCGGGACAGTACAATGACAACTTGTACGGTACTTCCGTCGCCTCTGTTAGGGAAGTCGCAGAGAAGGTAAGAATTACGATACAATAAGCTTTTGGCGCGTGACCAAAATGGGAACTAACTCCGCCATCTTCTTTTTTTTTTTTTTTTTCAATGCATTTCATAAAATTATTTATCAAACGCGCTCCCATTACGTCATTCGAGCCGAGACAAGATAATTTTTATATTAGGGAGCTGTGTATATGTCACCGGAAAATAACAAGAACCGCAAATTTATAAATTTTCTCGGAAATTTATAAACTTTCGTAGGATTCTAAACTAGAGATAAATTGTATTATTTTACGCCCACATTTTCGCAAATTGATAAACTTACCGAATCACGCGTAAAATAATAAGTAAGCAATAATCAAACGCCATGTGCCCTCTGATTGGTTGAATAAGTCACGTGTCCCTTCTCCTTCCTCTCCACCGCCATTGTTCGCCACGGAACATTAACAAACCGGTTGCTCGTGTGTTTTTGTAAAGTTTTTAATGTTGTAACTGTGTTGGAGCTGTGAAAATAGTTTTATTTTGCTAAGGTTACTAAACTAGACCCATAATGAGCGACCTTTTGGCAAGTCTAATTGTACCTAAGTCTATGGACACAAGCATTGCCTCTGTCAACATCGACCAATCAGAGAGCAGTGTGTTATTTGCCGTATTTTAAAAAAGCGTAAAATTAAAAGCTCTTCTGTGATTGGTCGAACCGTTTAGAATCTTACGAATGGATATCCGTTAGTTTATAAATTTACCACGAGACGTCGCAAATTGATAAATTTGCGGTGGTGAAATTTATAAACTTGCGGATCTTGTTATCTTCCGGTGACTTATACACCCTTAGTGGTTGATGACATCTGGGTTATTTTGGCGTATAGAACAAAAGTTTAAAAGCGTGTGCAAGCGTGTGTTTGTTTGATAAAAGGGTTTCGAAGCGCAGAGGAATCCTAGATCCGAAAGCGAGAAGTGAGCATTAAATTTTGTCATGGAAACTAGCCTTTATGACATCGTGGTATGACCAATGAACAGCCTGCTCTTACTGTGGTTATTCAGACACTTCTTAGAGGATGCACTGGCTCTAAATTTAGCCCTAGAGCTAGACAATGTGTGCATGCCATAACTCCGAAATTCGTGTGCGTTTTAGTTCTTACTACTATATAAATACGATAACACTTTCGATTTCCCAAAAAAAATTCTAAAATGTTAATCATATTCATGCGTTTTATTGTATTGCAGGGCAAACATTGCATTTTGGATGTGAGCGGCAATGCAATCAAGAGATTACAAGTAGCGCAACTGTACCCTATTGCCATATTTATAAAACCAAAGAGCATAGAGTCTATAATGTAAGTATACAACAAGTATTTATTTCGTTGCAACAAGTACTATATTGCCTTACATTTCGTTATTTTTTTTTAAATATTTTAACAGGGAAATGAATAAGCGAATGACTGAAGAACAAGCGAAGAAAACTTACGAACGTGCGCTGAAAATGGAACAGGAATTCGCAGAATATTTCACCGGTTAGTATACTTTGATTAATTTAAGGCACCATAGCCACAGATGTTAGACCACTACACCTGCTATAGCTCCTATGGTCTCAAATTGAGACAGAATTAATATTTAGCCCTAAATATTAATCCTGACTCAATTTGAACATGTTGTGGGCCCTGGAAAACCCGAGGCCCTGTATTGAACCCTGGATTTTCAACCTACTGCTTAGCACCGAGAGTTGAAAAATCTACCAGTGTATATTTTGATACGCTAGGATGCACACTGTTGTAATATCAATGCTTTTTTTTTTTTTTTTTTTTTGTGGATGGGAAATCATCAAATGACTCCTCCCGCTCTGGGTGGAGCAGAAGGGAGTGTCAGACTCTTACTGACTAAAACCCACCCGTGTTCCTTCCTTAGCCCTTTATGTACCAGGGCAGCGGTAACCCTTTCGGACGATCCCGCTACCCCGTAATATCAATGCTTGGTTCAAAACCCAGAGTCCAAAATCCGGTGCGCGATAAAAAAAAATGACCCGCGCGAACTTTGACTTAGCATAGAACCCGTATAAATGTTTTGTGTAATAAATAAATGTACATGTTTTAAATAATATAAATGTTTTGTGTGTCTGCAGCGGTGGTGACGGGCGACACGCCGGAGGAGATCTACGCCAAGGTGAAGGCGGTCATCACGGCGGAGAGCGGGCCCAGCGTGTGGGTGCCGCGTCGCGAGCCGCTGTAGCGTGCCGGCGTGACGTAGCGTGCCAACATGCCGGCGTGACGTACCGTGCCAGCGTGCCGGCGTGACGTAGCGTGCCAGCATGCCGGCGTGACGTACCGTGCCAGCGTGCCGGCGTGACGTAGCGTGCCAACATGCCGGCGTGACGTACCGTGCCAGCGTGCCGGCGTGACGTAGCGTGCCAGCATGCCGGCGTGACGTACCGTGCCAACATGCCGGCGTGACGTACCGTGCCAGCGTGCCGGCGTGACGTAGCGTGCCAGCATGCCGGCGTGACGTACCGTGCCAGCGTGCCGGCGTGACGTACCGTGCCAGCGCGCCGGTGTGACGTAGCGCGCCGGCGTGACGTAGCGTGCCAGCGCGCCGGCGTGACGTAGCGTGCCAACGCGCCGGCGTGACGTAGCGTGCCAGCGTGCCGGCGTGACGTACCGTGCCAGCGTGCCGGCGTGACGTACCGTGCCAGCGCGCCGGTGTGACGTAGCGCGCCGGCGTGACGTAGCGTGCCAGCGCGCCGGCGTGACGTAGCGTGCCAACGCGCCGGCGTGACGTAGCGTGCCAGCGCGCCAGCGTGACGTAGCGTGCCATAGCGCAGCCCGAGCCCCGCAGCCACGTACTACCTAATTAGTACCTATCATAGTGCCTCGAGTCCACTCGCCATCATTACGTACGAAGGTGCGGCTCCGATATTTTTTACCAAGTCCCGCGACCGCGCGACTCCTCCCGACAGCAATAAACAGTAGAGCGTCCCGCGTCGCCGCCATGTTATATGCGCGCTAAGCGTGCGATTTTCGCGTCTTTTTAGAATTACGATCAGACTTTCTTCAATCACCGCTTCATAGATAGACCATATCGGAGTTAATTTAGCGTTAAAGAGATTATTTCTAAAATTAATGTAAATTATCACATGTGGATAAAATTGTTGACCAAGAACTCGCTATTAATAGCATTCACTGTTGTTCACTATACTTACGCTTATGTTTATCGTGCAAATCTATTAACGAGGACGTGTCGTCTAAAGCAAGTTTTATATCGAATTATTATTTTAATTATTTGACAAAGCCCACTAATTGTGCTTCAATTAACTGTAAATTTATTGTATATTTAATAACCTTTTAAAATGGTATTATACATGTTAATTTACTCAGGTTGCTAGATACATTTTGAATTTTCGTCAGAGTTAAGAGTTTACTATAATTACATTATTCAGATAGTGGATTTTTCGTATGAGACGAATCACGTGCACAGGTGATGTTGACCCGCTATATAAAATGTATACCTACTAGTTATGATATAGTTAGCTGTGTAGTTGGACCCACCTCACGCATGGCTAGTGTAAGACGTACATAATCAGGATTATTTGCTCAAGCGGCAACCTATATCGTATCGTAACCATTGAATCTCATGACATTTCTGCACACCGTTGTCCTCCTTGACACTTTAGGCGAGGTGCAAAGTTGTTTGTTGATCATTTTTATAGTAAGCAATTGTGTTATATGGTGTGAAATGTCTCACCGATTTAAATAGTGTTTGACATTTATTTATTGAGAATTTTATTTTCTTACGGAATAATTGATGCTCATCTGCAAATATGGCACTAGAAGCGAGCATGTAAAGCTTAGGTTGCAATATACTTGTTGTTACGTCATGGCGTATGTATTTCTTATAATAATTATTATGCCCCCAATAACAAAGTAATGATTACCCCTGAGTATTATGTATTACCTTAGTATAAACAATACGATGCATATACTTTTAAATATTAAAAACAATGGTACTTAAATATTTTATTAATGTTTCAAATATATTGCGAATGTTAAAGTATTAATTAACTCATACATGACATGCTAATGACGATTATTACAGAATATTTTAAACTTCGACACAAGAAAGGCATTACGACAAACACAATTGGTGTATTAGTACTGATAAATTGTTAAGTCCACCAAAGAGGTTTGACACTGTTTATATTAGCGATATTGGCCGAGCACTATTTTACACAAAGTTATATTCACTGCCGTTTGTCGTGATTCCTTTTTATGATTTTGTTGTGTATTGTAAATAATAATAATTATAGATATTTTAATTTATTTTTAAGATTCTATATCGATGTATTAACACCATAGTCACGAAAATGGTTTATTTTTAAAGCTATTTATTTTATCATTTATAAGTAGGTATTTTATTTAATAATAAATTGAGTTTGTGCAAATTAAGTGTATAATGTCTTTTTAACGTGTAGTTTAACATTTTAATCCACATCCATATTTGCAGATGTACAATGTTTATGAGTTAGTGATGTTCAATAGAATAGTTTGAATAAAATTATTTACGTTGAAAATCGATTATTGTATTATTAAAGTAGACCTTACCTTTCCAAGGAGCTCTAAGAATGAAGACAAACTCCGTCTTATATTCCCAAACGGGAACACGAATCCTCGTTCACTATCCGGCACCACCCTGGTGGCGGGTATACTACATAAATACGAAAAACTATTCCGACAGTCACAAATACGAATTTCAAAATACCGATTTTCATAATTCCGAAACAAAATACTATTTTATTTAACTAGTAATACTGTAAAGTCAAAGTCAAATCATTTATTTCAAATAGGCACATAAAAGGCACTTTTGGACGTCAAAAATAAAATGGATGGCAGGAGTAAAAATAAGGCCTAGGCCGCCTACGTGACTGCGTCGCTTCCGTCACATCTCCCGTCGTTGTCATCGGTGTCACATAGACATTTTAGTGTTTTTTTTAGTGTTTAAGTATTTTCTTGTTAGTAGTTTTATTAATTTTTAATATAGGTAGTATATTATAGATGCTTAGTGGTAGCAGCGATGTGGTGCATAATAGTGCTTGTCAACCTTCAACATCGCTGAGCATCCTGGAGAGATGTCCGCAGTGTACCCAGGCACAGTTTTTTAAAGGTAAGCGGGGTCTGAATGTGCATATTGGTAAGGTACACAGACCACAGAATGCACTCACCTCAGACCCTGCCTTAACATCTACACCTACAACACCAGCTATATCCATTCTTGAGCCGTTTTGGAAAACCCTTTCAAAATTCAAAAACTCTGTTCCTGTTTTGAAGCGAATTCCCCGCGGCGCTAGACCTCTAGTGGCTCAACACCTAGCAGGTTGCATTCGTCTTGCCGCCCGGGAGAACTCGCAAAGTGCTTGGGAACAGCTGCTCACCTTTCCTTACAGAATCCTACATGTACAAAAGAATTTGGCTGCCAAAAAGACATTAACTGCACAAATTAAAGAGAACTGTAATATTTCGGCTCATAATTTTGATTCAAAATTACCGACACAGAGATATACATCTTCAAGAGGTATATCCCATCTGGTAGAATCTAAGTTAGGGGAAGGTGACATTAGCGGAGCAGCCAGGATTCTTTTTAGTAGTGATGTGGTGGCACCGTGTTCTCCAGAAACGCTCGCAGCTCTGGAGAGCAAACACCCTGCCGCAGCGGATGACCTTTCTTTTCCCGACCCCCCTGATCCGGTTAACCACATCCTCACCATTACAGGTCGAGAGTTGGTCACAGCCATTTGTTCTTTCCGGAGCGGCTCCGCCGGTGGTCTCGACGGTCTGAGTCCTCAGCAACTTAAGGACCTTATCTGTTCAGGCGCCGGGGCAGCTGGTGAGTTGCTCTTGAAGGAGCTTACGGCTTTGATCAACCTTATGCTCTCCGGCAAGGTGAACGAGGCCGTCATCGACGTTCTGTACGGGGCCAATTTATGCGCCCTGCGTAAGAAAGATGGCGGTATTCGTCCCAATGCCGTGGGCACTACTTACCGTCGTAAGGCAGCCAAAATTTGTTGTAAAATTTACGGTGAGGTTGTTTCGGAAAAATTTCAGCCCCTGCAGCTAGGTTACGGCTCCAAAGGGGTCTGTGAGGCTGCCGTACACGCCTTGTCGACCTACCTAAATTCTGGAAAAGGAGAAGTTATCCTGAAGGTTGACATAAAGAATGCCTTCAATTCTGTTAATAGGGGGACACCTTGCTGGCAGAAACTAAAAAAGAAATACCCCAAATTTACAGTTTCCTTTGGCAATGTTACAGACACCCATCTAAATTACTGTATCGGGACAAACTTCTGGATTCTGCTGTTGGCTGTCAACAAGGTGACCCTCTCGGGCCAGTGATTTTTAGTTTAGCCATTCACCCAATTATTCAACAGCTAAATTCCAAATTTAATGTTTGGTATCTTGACGATGGCACCTTGGGTGGCGAAGTAGAAACTGTTTTAAATGACCTAAGTTTCCTAAAAAATGAACTTCATTCCATTGGCCTTGATCTCAACCTTTCGAAATGTGAACTGTATTTAGCGGACAGTACTGACAGTCATCTGACACTTTCCAAATTTAACGCAATAGCTCCAAATATTAAACTTGTTGGAAAAAGCTCTCTTCGTCTCCTTGGGTCTCCAATCTTTGAAAATTCCTTTTCCGAATTTATTGAGGAAAAAATACAAAATTTCAACGACGTTTCGGAAAGATTGTTCCAAATTAATATGCATTCGGCCATCACCTTAATTCGTTACTGCTGTTTCGGCCCTAAATTAATTTATTTTCTTCGCGCTTCCCATTTATGGAATCATACTCACCTTTTAGACAAAATGGACCAAATTATCAGGCATACATTAACTTCGATTTTAAATATGGCCTTGGACGACCGAGGTTGGGCACAAGCTACCCTTCCCATTCGTTTGGGAGGCCTCGGCATCCGCAAAATTTCTAGTATTAGTTTACCGGCTTTCATATCCTCGGTCCACGGCACTGAGAAATTAATCAGAAAAATCCTAGCCTCCACACTGATTAATTTTGATGTGCCCTGCTTCACCGAGGCTATGGATGCCTGGAGACTCGCTTGCCCGAACTCAGATCTACCCGATAAACAATTTTCCCAGAGACGGTGGGATGAGCCGCTCTGCAGAGTAGTTCAGGATAATTTACTTAACACGTCTGTTACTACTGCAGAGCGTGCGCGCCTGCTGGCTGTGGGTAAATGGGAGTCGGGTCTGTGGCTTCATGCACTTCCGTCGTCGAACATAGGCACTTTGCTCGACGACAGTACTTTCCGCCTCGCTGCTTCCTTACGACTAGGAGCACTATGTTGTTCTCCCCATCGTTGTCACTGTGGCGAAGTTGTCAACAGCCTCGGACACCACGGCCTGTCTTGCAGCCGAAGCGCAGGTCGCTTAGCGCGGCACGCAAACATTAACGACATCATTCGACGAGCTCTTGTCACCGTCGGCGTTCCAGCTGTATTAGAACCCAATGGATTGGCACGCGACGATGGCAAGAGACCGGACGGCATGTCTTTATTTCCTTGGAAGGTGGGTAGGCCGTTAGTGTGGGATGCAACTTGTGTCGATACTCTTGCGCCATCCCATCTTCCAGGGTCGGCGTGCTGCGCTGGTGCTGCTGCTGCGGCTGCAGAAAACCTCAAGCGGCGTAAATATAATAACCTTATTAATAATTATATTTTCGAGCCGTTTGGGGTTGAAACCCTCGGGCCGTGGGGTCCGAGTGCTATGCGCGTCTTTTTAAGGAAATTTCGAAAAGACTGGTTGACACTTCCCATGACCCAAGGGCTGGCTTTTACTTTGGCCAGAGGATAAGCATTGCCATACAACGTGGCAATGCCGCCAGTGTCTTGGGTACATTACCAGTCGACAGCGATGTGGATGAATTTTTCGACGCTATTTTTTAGTTTGTAAATAGTTTTAGTTAATTTAGGATATTATTTTGTTATTTTAGTGTTATCTTATAAAATGGAAATAAATAAAATAAAATTGATTCTAGTCTCCCCTTCCAAAAGGTAGTTTTCGTATGGAGAAGAATGGGCAAGAAACTCCACCGTTACTCTTTGAAAATGTTTTACAATATTTTGCATACATTATTTATATAATTTTATGTGAAGACGATGCACCTAAAAATAAAATTACTATACCACAATAGGTAAAAGAATGAAAATGGATAAATGAAACCATGACATATAGATTAACTATGTGATAGATACATGGTGCTCACATATTCACAAACATTCCAAAAGTAGACGATTTTCATAAATAAATAAGGAGTAATAAGTCCGGGTGTGACCCCAAGTCATTGCAGAATGTAAATCAAAGTCAAAGGGAAAAAAAAAAAAAAAAATTATACAATTACATTAGGAACCCTGTTTGATTTTGTCTAGACTCTAGAGATTGTCCTATGGAGCAGGACCAGCATGTTTCCAAGCATTCTTATCTTGGATATAATCCTCTAATTTGTAATATCCTTGCTTACAAAGTGTAATTTTAATATAAGTTTTAAATTTTCTTTCATTTAATTGCAATATTTCACAAGGTATTTTGTTGTAACATTTAACACAGTACCCCATAAAAGATGTATGTACTTTAGATAATCTGAAAAAAGGTTGATCTAATTTATCTTTATTTCTAGTATTAAAATTATGTCTACCACTTATTTTATTAAAAAGATGTTGATTTTTTCTTACATACATAATATTTTCATAAATGAATTGGCAAGGTACCGTCATAATATTAACCCTTTTAAATAGTTCCGCGGCGACGTAGATTGTAAATGGCTCTGACAGCTCTCTTTTGCAAAATAAAAATGGATTCAATGTCAGCAGCCCGACCCCACAGTAAAATGCCATATGACATAATACTGTGGAAGTTATCAAGTAAATAATTTAATGTCTTTGTGTGGAAGTAACCAAAATAGACCAAACGCGTGTACAAGAACAAATTAACATTAATATATACTATATACAATTATATAATACGAAAAAATATAGAAAAAGGCAGGAGCTCATTCGGCATCAAAAAATTCGTCCGCATCACTGTCAATGGGATAAGTGCCCAAAAGGCTGGCAGCATTACCACGTTGGATGGCAATGCTGATTCTTTGGGCTAAGAATAGGCCAGCCTTCTGGTTATTATTATATTCCGAATGGTTCAAAATTCCGAATATAACAACTCCGACTTATCATTACTCCTATTTTTATAATTCCTAAATTTCAATATTCCTAACGTTTATAATTACTAATCTTAAAATACCGATTAATAGAATTCCGAAATAAAAAACTATAATATGATGAAGTACATTTTTTACATTATATCTTTACAGTGTTCTCATTCAAAACTGATTGTTTACTTTTGAATAAAAATATTTTGTTTCGAATAAAAATATTTTGTTTCCCTGGTCACAATTCTAACCTAACCTAACCCAAATGATTCACCAACAATAGAGGGTATCTGGCGCTCGGCGGCCGCTGCCGCGGCACGCTCGCTTAGCTTGCTCGCCTTCGCGCTTTAATAGTCACAATTCTAACCTAACCTAACCGAAGTGTTCATCAATAATACAGGGGATTTGCAGCATGCAAGCAAGCATGCACCGTGCAAGCAAGCATGCACCGTGCAAGCAAGCATGCAGCGTGCAAGCAAACATGCAGCATGCAAGCAAGCATGCAACATGCAAGGAGGCATGCAACATGCAAGCAGGCATGCAGCATGCAAGCAAGCATGTAGCAAGCATTGTTTCTGTCACGGCTCCTGCGCTTCGGTGTTTGGGCGGCCCCATGCGAGCTTATCGTCGCACCTGCTCCTCAGCTCGCGGGCCGCCCCACCCCTCCGCGCCTATGCGGGCTTAAATTACACTATAGGGTAGAGCAGACAAGACTGCGTGAAGTCGGTTTAGCAGCGATTCGTTTCTGTCACTAAATTTTGTAGCACAACATGTTGACTATTTATGACATTTTTTTTTTTTAGTAGTAGGTAAGTACTAGCTTATTCGAATGTATGAAAATCGGAAAACTAACAAATCGCATTTACAACTTTCGGTAAAATTAATTACGTGATTTTTAATAATATACATTATAATTCGTAGGTGTTATGAAATTCGGACTTTTGAAAATCGGAACATCGAAATTCGGAATAAAATATTTCGGGAGTATTTGGGTGTTCTCCCCTGGTGGCGTCACGGGGGCGCATAATTTCCTTTCCATGTTCAATTCGAAACACCGGTTGCGTGTCGTGTGGAAGTGTAATCGTAAGTTGCGTCATAAATGGGTAACTTAATCCCCTACTATAAGTTTTTTGTAAATATTTCAAAAACTGCACGCACGCTGGCGGCACGGTTGGCGCAGTGGTTAAGCGATTGACTGCTGCGCTGCGTGTCGCGGGTCGATTTCCGCACGGAACAAATATTTGTATGGCCTACAAGTAGTTGTTCCGGGTCTGGCTGTTTGTGAGTTTCAATGTTTGTAAACGCACCCACGATATAGGAGAAATTCCTGTATCGTGGCTGCGTTTCGTATCGTAAAGGTTTTTTAAAAAATAAAAAAAATAGGCGCAGAAACAATAAAATTTTCATCTCTAGATGGCCTAAGTTTGATCGTGGCCTTTGTTATGTTATGCACCTTGGAAGAGCTAAGAGGCATCAGGTAATCGCGAAACTGAAGCGAATACCGCGCTGGATTCGGGACAATATTGTGACAACTACCTACCCACATAGTTTGTGTAGGGGTGTTCAAACTGTCATTAATAGTGCACCTAAAGAGTCGTGCATCATCGTAGACTAGGGCTGTCGTACGTCCGGCATGTCCGGGTGTACCAGTAAATAAGTCATTCGTCCCGGTTTCGAAGTTAGGGTGCGTTTATTTGACCACGAATTTCTTCGCACCTAACCTATCCGAGGTTGGTATCGATAAGATTCGAACTCGCTAGCCTATCCGCGGTGATAGACTTTTCAAGCTCGCTCCTGCATCTTACAATTTCAAACTTTTTGGTATAGATCGAGTAGGTACCTAATTTCTATAAATTTCTGTATTCAAAAGAAAATTTAGTTTTTGGGAATTTATCATATCCGCTTCAAGCGATTTTAAAACTTCCGAGCTAGCTAAATGGATAAAACCCGCAATCTAGACTCTAAGAGTTAACTTGAGATCCGAACGGTCCCTCCCGACCCCCACGCTGTTACCGCTCTCGCCATCGCCGCTTACGTCATCCGAGCGAACTCTCAAGTTAAGTAATTCTTGCGGGTTGTACTAATGCTTATCGATAAACTTCATGTTATTGTAAAAATACCAAAAGCTATGTCGAATTTGAACTTGCGTGCCTTGAATGAGTAGGTGCCTAATCGATGAAGCTGTGCGTGACTGTGGTACACCCACAGTTCGCCAGTTGTTCAAGTCCCATGTAAAAGGGGGCGAGACCATTGCCTTCAACGGGGCACAAATCCAGACTGGGTTACTGAGAAATTCTTGATGGAAGACCCAAAAACACTGCCCAAACCGAACCCAGGACCACATGCTCAGCAGTAGTGCTTGCGACTCCTGCGCTATTTTACTACTGTATACGATTACCGTAACATATCGTGCAGACAGGGCTTGAAGTACCGATATTTTTGGGAAACATTACCATTGGCCTTGGGGTGATAACGGTACCAGGGTAGTACCTGTACTATAAGTACCGTACCAGACGTGGTACCTGTATTCGTATTTCTAATTAGTATCGATCGGTACAGTACCAGTACCAAACAAATATTTCCGTAAGTTATGGAGAAAACGAATAGAAAGTAAGAGATAGTAAGTAAAAAGGATAGTTGTGATCTGAAACTACTTACAAGACGGATTAGTAATCGTGCACATCATCTGGTGATGATCAGGCATCCGCTGATAAGAATCCAAATGTTTATTTAGCGTCAATCCAGCATTCCAAGACTGAGATTAAGTATTTAGCTGATGCTAGATTGATCAACTAATCTCTAAGGTTTAATTAAACTGTCTAATCTGGGATCACTACATGGTTTGAAAATAATACAAATAAAGTCAAATTAAAATTATTTTATGTCCTTATATCTCATCCAATACAACAGTAGTCTTCTCAGACACGTAAAGACCGTCTAAGAACTTTCTGATGTCCTTGTTTTTAACTGTGGTGGATTGTTGGATCAGGGCAGCGGAGCTGGACACATCCTCCAGGGAGTTTCCTTCGATGATGAGTTCATCCTTCTGCTTAGGCGAGTTGACAACGGTCACACCAGGTGCCATCTTTACCCTCCTGATGTATTTCTCGCCAAGGAAATTACGGATTTCAATGACGCTGTTACCCTCAGTGGTGACACAGTTGATGGGGAAATGGGCGTACACGGAGCGCATTTTGTATTGGAATCCCTTAGTCACACCTGAAACGTGAATAATTCAGGTGATTTATAAAACAGGTACAGTGAATATTCCCAAAAATGTTGTTTTCAATCTATGTAGCTTATTAAAATGTTTCAACGTTGGTGCAATACCAATAACTAGTCCACCAGAAGTTCATGGGTCAGTATTGTTTTGGTAAGCGTAATTCACAAAAATATGGGTTTATCTGGCACATGTTTCGTAAATAAAAAAGTTATAAGCACAAACTTTGTAAAAGAACATTTTGGGTAGTATGCAGAATGCTAGGCACATTGAAGGTAATATAATATTAATTTTGCTAAAGTTATGAACTTTAACAAACAGTCTGTTGCAGGTCTTAGCATTTGGACGTCAATGGTTAACTTGTAGAAGCATTTTCATGACTTTAACAATATTCATGAAATTGAACTATTTGTTAAGACAGGTTTTAAGACATTTTGTACAGTGAGCACTTTATCAGTGTTAATCTACCGCAACTGCACATCTGTGTAACTTAATCAAGAAGTTTAAATCAAATTCCTACCTAAGATGAAAGATTAACAGCATGTGTCAAGACCTAAATAAGTTCTGGCTTTCATATTATCTGATAGATAGTGCTCAGACACTATTAAACAGGCCCTTACTCTCTAAGAGGCATAGTAAATATATTTGCCAGGCCAAGCCCATGCTTACCAAAAGTAATCAAGTTTTTTGACGTGTTACACTTAAAAAAACTACTCACTCATAGGTTCAGAGAGTTCAGTTACAGCAGGCTATGAATATCTAAGGGTGCTATGTTAGAATGCCACTGAAGTCAGTCATTGTTGTACTACAATATCCAAAGCTATATTGGCAAACTAAAGCTAACCCCTAGGGTTGTCAACCCAAAGTTTGCAACTGCTGATAACTGTTATCTCTAGAAAACTGATTTCTTTAACTTTGTAAACTTATACTCAGGGAAACCTAAACTAACCTCCAATATATTTCAGGTTATAACACAAGTTAGTAGAATAACAATACAAGTAAACAATTACCTTTGATCATGTTCTCAACGTGCGAGCAGACTGTCCTGACAGCGGCGAGCTCCTTCTTGGAGCCGAACCATTTCTCTACCTTCAGGACTCGAGCGTTCACCATGCGAATGTCAACAGCCAAGTGCTTGAAGTTCCTCTTCAGCACTCCGCGCGGTCCTTTCACTGTCACCAACCGCGATTTCACGTGTACAGTGAGCCCCTCAGGGATCTTCACTTTTTGATTCGCAACTATTTGCTTCATGGTCAAGCCTAAAACGATAATAAATTTAGTTACAGAACTTAACCTGTTTGTTGTAACACTTGTCAACTCGGGAGGCTATGTTTTACGTTTGGTATATAAAATATGGTTTAAAACTGGTGCTATATGATATTCCTCATTTATAATAATCACTATCACATCGATATATAATATAATTTAGGAGATTTTCATGGATTTTTGCAATTACAAACATATTCACCTACTTTCTTTGACACAAGAGCCGGAAAAGGCAGAATCGGCAAAGAGGTGTTGCAAGTATACAAAATTATAAAACGTCAGACAACTGTTATTCTTGATAAGCTGGAAAATATTACTAATCGATTGATCTATTCAACTTATCTCTGTATAATAATATAGCAAATTAATATGATTAGACTTTCTAAAAGAACAAAAACACTTTGTTTTATTATCGGTACCCCTGAGCATGAAATCACCGCGCCGGGCGGCAGCGTCTAGAGAGATACGGCAGTACTAATAAAATTCGTCCAAAAGTGTATTGAGCCCACAATTTCTGTCACGGGTCGCCTTCAAAGCCATTCGTTTCTGTACACACGACAATAATATCAAACTAAACATTTCCAGTTTTTGCAGACCTCGCAGTGTATAGTTTTTTCGTACAATGAGAAGTCAAATGTAAAGCTTGATATGTCGCCGTGCATACGTCAGCTGTATCGAAGTGCGAGTAAATTGTGACACGCAACGCTTGGTTTGTATGGAAAGTGTTGACAATAATATTGCCTGTATAAGCGTACCGAGGCGTCTTCGTGCTCTGTCAGCTCTGTGGGTACAATCTGGGGAATACTAATGTTCAGTCATAGTTACTCCCACTAAGAAGTTGTCGAATAATAATATAGTAGGTATTCACATCGAGAATATCAGTAACTACATTGATATTGAAAATTGAAACAGCTGTTTGTCACAGTCACACATATTGAACATCTGTCAACACGGAAGACGAGGCGGTATGGTCGAAAGCCTGGCCATTGGACGGATTAAAAAAAAAAAATGAACGTCTGTCAGGTACGGGAAAATAAAAATAAAATTGGACTTGGACTACTTGGGTGCTAAAAGAACAAATATTAAATGAAAATAAGTGTAAATACCCAATTTGAGATCTAAAACGTTTTTTTGGCGACAATGTTGTTCAAAACATTTATTCAGACAGAAGTAAACTTATGCCGACGGATTTTTGTAAGAGGTAAATAACTTTTAGGTTAGTTTGTAAATTAATATATTTTTATTTGATTTTCTACCAAACCAATATTGTTAACAGGTCTTAGCTCCAGATCATCATGGGATATTGTAACAGGAGTTTGTGTAGAGAGACTACCAGTTGTCACTCCACCGTTGAATGAGATGTCTAAGAAATACTTGGATTTACAGTACACCCTAGAAATTGAAAAGAGCATGAAGTCTGACCATGAAATTAGACATGAAAATGATAAGTAAGTGTATGTCATTCACATTTTCCAATCCATGATTTGGATTCCCCGAAGCTTGCATTTCTCTAGAATAAGTGGAAAGTTTTAAATAGCTTCTCTTAAACTTAATATGCTAAGGTATATGTGTTGTTTTATTTAAATAAATATTTATTTATTATTCAATTTCTCGTAACTGCACCTACCTCTGTTTGACTCTGCATTACCCAAAGGTTGGCTGGTAGAAAATTCCTATGGCATTAAGTCCGCCTCTGTACATTTCTGTCCTTGAAGTATTTAATAAATGATAGAAGGCAATATTTCAACTGCCCGATACTTTAGTGAAAAGAGCCCTATTGGCTAATAAAGTAATAAAATACCTGTTTCTCTATTTAAAGGGTCCAAGCTGAGCTTCTGAAAACTGAATCGGCTGATGTGGACATTGATGCAGTGAGCAAAATCACAGCCCAGGACATGGAGGATGCTGCCAATGAAGAGCTGGCTCAGTTTAAATTTGCCAGTTTAGAGACTGGTAATACATTCTACCTACAACTACGTTAAAAAAATATATATATATAAAAAAAAACTAAATTAGCCATGAAAAACATCAGTTGAGAAATTAATGAGATTATAACAAAACAAATAAAATATAAAAATTAGATTAAATTTATATCATTATATTTTCTATGAGGAGATGGTTTTTGGTTTTCTGTTTTTTATTTTTTGGACAAGGGTATTGGTATGGTATTGCAGAAATATTTTTCTTATTGATATCAATTAATTAATTTTATTCAGATGCGGACAAGAAAGGTGACAAGACATCTACAGAAAGGTGCCTCCAAAGACATTTGGTGCTAGTGGCACCAATAAAGCTGGGTCCAGATGTGAAGACCTTGCTGCCTCAAGGCTTGTGGAAGGAAGGAGAAACCTTAAGACAGGTAGACAACATTTAATTTTGTACTCTACAAAATAGATTATGAATACTATTCAAATTCTAGACAGGGCTAATTTCACAGTCTCCAGATACATATTATCTGCCAGATAAGTTGTTCGGAACCTAGCCAGAAGAGGGCGGGAACAGGTCATGAGAAGAAATCTAATTTTATACATGGTTAAATTAAATTAGCTAGCGAAACGCAGATGTGATGGGTAACAATATCAATAAAATAAAATAAGCAATATTTAATGTTTTCTTAGGGGTCACGGACCGCTGGTAGTGCACCACAAAAAAAATATTGATTTATCATGTTTAGATATTGATACCCATCCCGTCTGCGGAGTTTCGCTAGCTAATTTAATTTGACCCTGTAATTGTCATAATAAAAGAAAATAATTTGATGGCAGTTTCAAGTGAAAGTAAAAAAATCTTAGCCCGGATTAATAAAAAAACTTCTTGTAAACTTTTTTTATGTTTTAGACAGCAGAAAGGATAGTAAAAGAGCAGTGTGGACCAGAACTAAAAGTACAGTTTCTGTCAAACGCACCATGTGGGTTTTACAAGTACAAATATCCCTCAGAAATCAATGGAAAGATAGGGGCAAAAGTAAGTATAGAACCTAGCAGGCAGAAAAAGTAATCTGTAGTTAACAACTCTAGTTAAGGTGCTGCCCAAAGGTTAGACACCATAAAATGCTCAGTTTTTTGCTGCACAGTTAGGCATATTGGTACGAGTTACAATCCATATTTGTGTACACATATTTTGGTGGTACTGGTACATAATATATGTACAATATTAAACGCCTATTACCTAAGTATTCAGATATTTTAATTATGCTGTTTAAGACAAAGTGCATGCTGAAAAAAATATAAATTCATAATTAAAAACATTACCTCATTTTCAGGTATTCTTCTATTACGCTAATTACAAAAGTGGGAATCCAAGTAAGACTAAAGGCGACTGGCTAACCCGTAATGAACTTCAGCAAATATTACCACAGAAATATAATAAATCTGTAAAAGAGTTTCTAATAGAAGAGTCACATTGATAGTTTGTATGTAGCGTAGTAATTTGTAGTAATAATAAATGTATGATAAATTCAATGTATGTGTATTTGTGGTTGATCAATTTCCTATTCCATACTCAGGGCTAAACCTACTAATTGGCGAACGGTGCGTTTTTTTTCTCCAGTCAGCTCTCTGACCGGAGCGCCAAACCATTCGCAAATTCAAATCATTTATTTCAAACAGGCACATTAAAGGCACTTTTGAACGTCAAAATTTACAAAAAATAAAAATTGTCGCCCCTTCCAAAAAGTAGTTTCGTATGGAGAAGAATGGTCAAGAAACTCTACCGTTACTCTTTTAAAACTCCATTCGCTGACTAGGGCGAGCCCTAGTCGGCAGTTCTCCATTCTAGCCATAGGGGGCGCTGGTATATGCCAAAATAGAATTAAATCTCGAGTCAGTACCTACTTGTCTCACCATAGAGTAAATTCGTTACTGAAATATAAAACAAATGAGTAAAAGCTACCAATATTATCAGTGACGTAATGACCAAGCATAATTGGTCGCCTAATCCAGTCTTGCAGCTGGTGTAGCGTAGTCAAATTCAGGTGCTGTACCGAAAATGTTTTGAGGTTGCTTAATTTCTCATAATAATTGTAAGAGTAGTTAAAATCAATCAAAATTTTTTCCGTCCACTGAATAGGGAACGCAAAAGATTGCAAGACTACATAATAATGAACGTCTCCCGCTACGATTCTTACATTTTAGGTGCTTCTTCTGGTTACTCTTACATTACATAACACAGTATTTGTTAACCTATAGGTGGCCCCCCAGTCGTATTAAAAGGTACAGGCCCCCGCATATCAAGCTACTACAATCTGTCAAATTTCTTTAATAGATTTAACTTTATCACTAATGTATTAAGGTTCAAGGTTGATTGGGAAATTTTGACAGTTTCGGGTAGCTTGACCTGCTGGCCTCTGTACTACAAATGTTTTCGTGCCCGTGCCGCCTCAGTTGCATTGTAGTTATCCTTCTATCCCACTTCCTACTAATATTATACCTAAATGCGAAAGTTTGTAAGGAAGGATGGATGGATGGATGGATGTTTGTTACTCTTTCACGCAAAATTACTGGACGGATTTGGATGAAATTTGGCACACAGATGGTTTATGACCAGGATTAACATATAGGATACTTTTTATCCCGATATTCCCACGGGATCGAAACTTATGCGGGTGAAACCGTGGGGCGCAGCTAGTACGACAATAAGACAGTTTTATAACGTGTAGGTATTTTTAGTTTGTTTACGGTAGGTATATTACTAAAATATAGATTAGTCGTAGTCATTCTCGAAAACCACACACGCTTGGCCACATGTTTGAGTTTATACAAAACTAGCTATAGCCCGCGACTTCGTCCGCTTAAAGCAATTTTTTTTTCCATAAGAACCTTCTACAAAGTATTAGAAAACTTTTAAAAAAATGGATGAAATCGGTAAAATCGTTCTCAAGTTATGGCGTGACCAAGGGAAATATCGATTCATTTTTATTATATATTTAGATAAGTGCCGAAGGTTTTTTTTTTAAAGGTCTTTCACGGCTTGGGAATTCCCCCCCCCCCTCCCGTCTTCCCAGAGAGATACATTTGACCCCCTTTGAGCGAAAAACTAGATCCGCGCTTGTTCCTACCTACATGTAGTTTTCAATGAGACTTAAGTATTTCTTCCCATGATCTATTAACGTAACCAAGGTTCTCATTTCATGGTCATATTGCTCATTGCGGAGCCGGCGTGTCTCCTCGAAAGTTCTTCTCAACCCTAGATTCGCTATATGTATGTAGGTACTTAGTGTCAGACTTCCACTTGGCCATGCAGTATTTTCAAAACTGTAAACATGTTATGAATGGAATTAACGTGAAATGTATTATCATTATCATAAGAACCATTTAACTTCAAAACACATGAGTCATAAAACAAAAGAGTTCGTAGCACAACATTGTATCTTTTGAGAATATTCCAGAAATTCATATTTTTCACTCGACAATTTGTTTACACTCTTGGAAATTATGAAAACTAGAGATGGATGATGAATGTGTAGCGGTATAACTCTAGCGCCGGAGCATTTATAACTAGATTGATGCTACCTTCGTTAGGCTTACATACATAACTTCACGCCTTCTTCCCATGGGAGTAGGCAGAAACTACAGAACGAAACCTGTTACGATCCTTACCTACATACTCCTTTAGGCGCTCTTGATTTTTTACATACAAATTCAACAAAAACGCGCTTTCGCGCGTGGAATTGGCTTCCGTTTCCCGCGCCCCGTTGCGTGGCGCGTTGTAGTGTGTGATGCGCCTTAGCCTTGCTTATGTTCATAGGTACAGTCACGAGCAAAAGTATGTATACACTCGGCTTTATTCAAAAGCGATTTACTCCTTTATTTTTTAATGAAATTTTATGTTGTTACGAACATAGCATTTTCGAACCCATAGGTTTATGTAATGTGTCGTACCTACATATTTCAACGCTGCATTCGTTATTTCACGAAACAATCGAAATTGAAAGTTGCCAAGTGTTGACATGTTGGTGCTCGTGACTGTACCTACGAATGGTCATACACGCACGTCTGTTGCGAGTACTACACATCTAACCTTTCTGAAGAACATCACCAATAAGGTCACTATAGGTTCTCCTAGGGCGTCCCCTACCGGCGTTTCCACTCACATCTTTCCATCTATCACGCCTTTTATTAGTTGCCTTTCATTCATCCTCTCAAGATGACCAAGCATACTTTTTTAAATTTTTGCTATGTCTTCCTTTGGCATAAAACAAGGCAGTGGCGTAACAATAAGGTGGCAGAAGTGGCAAAATGCCACGAGCCCCCAGCCGGAAGGGGCCCCCGGCCCGGGAGAGCCATGAGCACAGGAGGATCCTAACATACCTAAGTATAGAGATGCAAACTTTTTTCGACCACTAAACCAACGAAGGTGTCAGGTATTCAATTTTGTGGGGGAAATGACGAAATCTACGTAGACGAAGCAGCGGGCTAAGTGCCAGTAAAAAAAAATTATAACGTTGGTTGAGCTTCTTTACATTTGAGGGCGGGCCCTATCCCATGAATTTGCCACGGGCCCCAAAGGGTATAGTTACGCCACTGATCCAAGACTCAGTCAATTAGCAGGTAGACCTTGTCGTGTAGCGATAAGTAAAGCTAAACTTTTAAAGTCAAAGATAAAATGAAATTAAAGAAAGGGAGGTAGAAAACAATTAAAGACAAGCAATTAAAAGATGGAGATGGACTGCAGAGTGGTGTGTAGTATGTAGAGGTGGGGTATATGGATGACGATGCGTGGTAGGTGGGCTGAGGAGGCTGAGGTGGAGATCCAGTTGGAGGAAGGTAGACGCCAGGCAGGTGCCGAGGTGCAGGTATAGATGCAGGTGCAGGTGCAGGTACAGGTGCAGGTGCAGGTACAGGTGCAGGTGCAGGTGAGGGCAGGTGCTGGTGCGCGTGCGGCACGGAGGACACCCGTAGGAGGGCCCACGCAGCAGGACAGGACGCAACACGGCAGCAGGAGAGAGAGGCACGGCGGGGACGCTGTCAGCCCGCCAGGTGAGGCGGCCCTCGGATGAGGCGCGGCCCAATAGTAATAGGAGCCCTTCACGGAGGACGGAGGACGGAGTCGTAGGCAGGATCCGACAGGTACCGGAGCGGAGAGGTACGCTGGGTATTCCCGGGATAGGTAGCCCTGGAGTATCAGGCTTTATATTGTATTCGCTTTAGAGGCGAAACCCCAACTGATCCTTGCATTGCGTGGATCTATAATGTCAGGTCGTAGAATAACATCATGTAGAAAATATGAATTTGAGATATGAATTTAAAATCAGCTAAAAAAATACAGGCCGGTAAGTATTTGAAAGAAAGGTTGCCATGGCGACGTATTAAACGTCGTTGTCAAAGCTGTCATAATAAAATATATTATTAGTAAAATACAATAAAATCTTTAGTTATTTTGTATTTGAAGTGTAGTATTTATAGGAAAAATGATATCCATCAATGTGGGCGAAATCACCAACCCTTGGATGTCACTAATTCGTCGTAGTCTCATGTTAAAGCTGGAGCTGTGTCTATGTACTGATTGTAGATAAAACGTGTCGTGAAAAATAATCAGATCAGCGCCTAACGGTAACAGAATGTTTGTTCTGACCTGAAGGAATGAATGAAGATAACTGTGAGTACGTACATTATGTTACAACCTTGTAGGTGGTACCTACTTAATACCTATAATACCACCCTGTGTCCCATTGCGGGGCGAATGCCTCTTATCGTACAGAGAAGGCACGAGCAAAAACGACCACGCTTGTTCAAGGTGGATTGGTGACTACAGACTTATTATTAAGTCCAGGTTTCCTTGGGATGTTTTCCATCACCGATCTCAGGGATGTTTAAGACAAGCTTAGGAAGTAGGTAATATAAATTGAAAAAGTAAAAAAAAGCCTCTTGCTTGAGAGGCAACCAACATGAAAACAAAGACATGTCAGTTTCAGCAAAAAGTGGAATATTAGCTCTCTTACCTTAAAAATTGGTACCTACTACCTACTTCTACCTATGGAAAAGAGGGTAGATTTGGCGGGTAAAAAGGAGCTAACAGCGCATTAGGTCGGTACCTAGGTGAAGGTTACGGTAACCAAAACAATGCTTTTATTGAAAATGTTCAATTCATTTTAAAGTTCAGCGGTGTAAACAATGAAAAATATGAGCGTTCGGATGGCACTAAAATAAATTAAATAACGGATTTCTTTGCCCATATTAAAGTGCGCAGTTAGCTTTCGTTTCTTATAGGGTACTGAGAAATAATGGTTAGCGCGAATCTCAGGCGGCGAGTGCTTCACAGTAAAGCATCGAAATAGAAGTTTACTTAAACAATGAGCGTGGTTTACGAGTAAACACTTTTTGGTGCCCGATTCCCGAAGATTCCAAGAGTGCGCATTGCCAAATTGAATCTTATGAGCTTCGAATTAGATTTTACTTTTCAGTACAATTTACGAACAAATTAAGAGAAAATTGGGATCATAGTGTTATTGGATTTCAGTCCTTATGTCTTATATCGAGGGTTGAGTTTCTTTTGCTGTGCGTGAGTTTGCTCGCTAAAGATGGAACATGTTAGCTGCACTTCCCAAGGCTCCCGTCTTTTCGTTTACAAACAACGGTGTGCTGTTTTTCGTTTGTGCCGTGCGAGATTAAATAATTTTCTATGTAAAGTATGTAAACATAGTTTTATGGGTGTCCTTCCTCTGCCTACTCAAGCTGTTACCTATTGGTAACAATCTGTAAAGATTGTTTAGGAATTATGTCACACCCTTTTGACTGATTACTTACTTATCTATTGAGCAATTCCCAACAGCTGTGATTCTTAGAACTTCAGTAGTCCATAACATTTTGTATAATTCTCCGGTTCACTGTTGTTTTTTATACCTACTAAAAACAACATGGCGTCAAAAATCAACAAGGAATAAAATTAGGAAAGTGTGTTGATAAAAGGAAAATCTTTGATGAAGAGGGTCATAGCTATCAGCACTTTTATTTATCTACGAAAAACTGTTCCTGACGAGCATATGATGAAGACACTTGCCCCTACAAATATTATAAAGAAGTAAAGTTTGTAAGTCTGGATGTAAGACGTAATCAACGAAACTACTCATTCGATTTCAAAAATTCTTTCTCCATAGAAAGCTACACTATTGTCGAGTGCCATAGGATATGTCTTATGTTAAAACGCGCGGACATAGTCGCGGGCAGAAGCTGGTAAAAAAAACTTGGTGTAAAATTATGCCAAACTTAAACCCCGGAAAATATATAATTGGTAAATCTGAAGTTATATTGGTTGTAACTTTACTCCGCGTAATCTAGTCATAAGCGGGTTGATGCCCATGAAACAATTGAGAAACGATAATAGTTTTCTTCATGAATAGGTAATCCGTTATATCAAATGAATTAGTAGTCTAGCAGATTCTTGCCCGGTCGTTACGGCCCTGATACAATCATAGTCTGATAACAGTGGAATTACCAACTCCCATTGATTGTGCGGTCGAACGATGGATAATTCGCATGGACAACATCTAATTATGAGGAGGAAGCTCTGCGAGGATCCTGAGCTTTGGAGCGTTGCCCTTTGACGATGATGAGTTATAAAATTAAGGTTTCTGTTTTACTGCGTTCCTAACAGTAGTATCTATAGCTCCTATGGGTACACGGATATCGTATTGGTATTTATTTTCCACTAAGTAGGTAGGTATTTATAATTGTGGTATTTTCCATTTCCAATTAGAAAAAGAAAAAAGTTTTATCCAAAGATTATCTACCTATTTAGGGCTGATTTTTCAATCGACAGATAATTCTTATTCGTGGAACTAAATTGACGTCTGACAGATTCTGTATGGAAGAACTGTCAAAAGTTCAAAATGATTCCTCCGACAAAATTATCTGGCGTTGGAAAAATCAGCCCCTAGTTGATAAACGATATTTATTTCTGTAAGGGCTGATTTATCCAACGCCAGATAATTTTATCCGAGGAATAATTATTTTGAATTTTTTACAGTTCTTCCATACAAAATCTGTCAGACGTCAATTTTATTCCACGCCCATAATATTCAGTTAAAAAAAAAACACGTTAAAATGTCACTTCAAAAATATGAGTTCGGTGTTTCCTATCTTAGTCCGATAGGAAATACCGAACTCTGACAAGAAAGACCATAACAAACTTAGAGGTCACAGTCTCTTTTAAATTCCAGTTATAATCTTGGTCAGGCCATATGAGAACCATGCAGATTAGTGTCTGAAATGGTCTTCTGAGGAAAGAACAACACAGATTTGAATTTTCCTTGGTGTCTGAAGCTTGAAAGCAAGACGGGAAGTCTTGCTTTCAAGCTTCGTGGATGCTCCAAGGTAGCCCGCGAAATTCAAATTTTCTTACGTTTTTTGCAATTTGCTGGTCAGTACCTACTAAGTAGTACGTTGATTAAATTATGATTCGCGGCCGTAACAAATATGTATTTACAGAATTATAATCATTAGAATCAGTAATACAACTTGCTAAGTTAGCATAATCCTAAAATGTCAGTAAACTAGTAATTTCCTTTATTTTTCTTTTAATAGAAGTAAAATAAAAATCATGTTATTTTACTTTTGTCATTATATTTCCTCTGGCAACCCTAGACGTAGACGTC
Source organism: Apamea epomidion (assembly GCA_947507525.1). Lineage (NCBI taxonomy): Eukaryota > Metazoa > Arthropoda > Insecta > Lepidoptera > Noctuidae > Apamea > Apamea epomidion. The sequence continues at coordinate 12,084,893 of OX382231.1, forward strand.
ATTCTTCTTATTCATTTTTAAGACATGTTATTAAATTTAAAATAAAAAGTTTGCACTTAATTACATTATTTAAGTTCATTCAATTGTCAAACTCTGGGAACCCTTCAACTGTCAAGTTATTGAATACGATTAACAGTCGAGGTTTAGGTAGGTATCCTATACCTATCTTTTCTCACAGGCAAGGGCCTGGCATCGTAGATCACTGCGAAAAACAAGGAAAATACTTAGCTAGCAAAGAATATTTGCATAGACAGATTAGGTAGGTACGTAATCGTTTATTCTAGATATTTGTTAGGGAAATTACTTAGGTACCCAAACAACAACTTATAAGGACAATTAAATATTTTGTAGATACCTACGTGGAAAACAAGATGGAAAAACATTAGTCGATTTTCCTCTAGTTTTCACCTGTATCTAGACCTACCTAATGTGATTACGGACAGTTTTTCAGTTTTTCAGACGTCTAGCTTTAGTCCTCAATGTAAGTACCTATTTTATGACATTTCTACGACTCAACTCGGCACACATAGGTACTACCTACTATTACAAGCATGTAAGCAAGTATAATAATATATATATTATGTGAGTTTGTTTCGGCATTTCTTGTCAGGGATCAGTCAGCTAAGAAATGCCGGCGCCATCTAGTTTTAAAATATTAACCAAAAATTTGACGAGAAAAAGTGTCTTACAAGATTTAAATACATAATTAACAGAAATAAAAATAATTTCGTTTCATCATTTCAGTAATACTGTTATACCTACTTACAGCTTTTGTGTAGACCAAAATCACTGTAATAATACGTAGTGTAGCAAAATAAAAACAGGGTCTTCACTTGTACACGTTTAATTTAGTAAAATATTTTTTTTTTGTAAACAAAACTTTATGAAGGACACAGCACGGTTCCTAATATTTCAAAGGATTAAGACATAACTCTGACGCGACATCCTTGGTGTTAGAGCCCTATAATAAATTTCACTATTACGCGTCGGTCACGATACGTTTGCAAACGTTCCTATAAATCCCGCAATAAATAAATATCTGGTAATCCTAAATGGGTAACTTTGCACCAAGTCAATCGGTTATCAGGCAGTAAGGTAATAACTTATATCACTGTTTTCACTAAATCAAGAAAATAGTAACTACTGAAAAATAAAAAAAATATACGCAAATCCGGTCCTAGACTCCACGCTGGCAGTCGGAAGGCTCCTCAATGGCTGGTATCAGAATCCACTTGTGTTGGGTTCGATTCCCAACATGAAGCTTGCAGTCGTCTGGTCCCAGGCTAGCGGTGGGGCGAATTCAAGATCCGCCTACAGTCTTCGGACAAATCATCAGTCTGAATGAAGAAACCTGACTCGCCTCGAGACAAGTTTTAAATGCTGTATAGTTCGTTTAATTTCGGGAACACTGCCCTTGTATCCAGTCAGACAACGAATGAACTCGGTCGTTCAAGCCGTTATATACCTTTAATATCGTGGTAAATTATTACATGGTCAAGCGGAAAAAAATAATATCATAGACTTCCGTCCTGTGTCCAAAAAAAACTTCAAATGAAAAATCTCGGAGAAAAGACATGACACTTTTAGATTCAAAATTCAAAATCAATATGAAGAAAATAACCTTTCTGAGGGGCAATTCTGGTAAATTTAAGAACGTTCACAGTCTGATCTCAGTCTCAATCTGTCAAAAATACGTCAAATTTCCCTACATTTTGACAAGTTTTTGACATTTGTTTGTCGCCAAGATAAGACTGCGACTAGATTTTATCGTTTTAAATTACGAGAATAGGCCTGCTGATTAAAAATAAAGTTGAATTGTTAGAAAAGAAGGTCGTTCGTGATAAAATTATAATGTAGCATTTGCCAATGCTGCAGTAGGTTATCCCAAAGTATTGCTTCCATGCCTGCCGTAGGAGAAAAGAGAGAACACTTGTAAAATATGGGGTCCTTACATGTCAATAAATAGATTAGATTTAGACTGAACTCTAATGAATGACTTGATTAAAGTTCTGACTGGCTTTCAAATAAGTACCCAACTTCTGATTTTCGCAAACCAATTAAACGTGTTTTTGATGCAAGAATGTATGCGGTGTATTGTTAAGTGAGTCATCATCAGCCTTTATTGGCGAGTACCAATTGTTTCATTTGGCTTTCTAACTAAGAATAACATCGAACCTGTAATCCCCGAGGGTAGGTAGGCAGTCCATATAGTACACCCTTATTTCGCCAGTTATGTTTAAGTCTCATTTAATAGTGGGCGAGCCTATTGTCATCAACCGAGCACAAATGCTTTCAATCTAACTAATTAAATATTCACTCTTTTCTCAGATAGTTGGGCTAGGTTACTAGGCGGGCGGCAAGTATGTAGCCACAATACATGAGTACAGTTACTACATATAGTCCGCCCTGCTCTGTGGAATGTAGAAGAAATCGTAAAAGTTCCGAACACACGCGAAGCACTTGCTTTTGAATAGTTTCGTAGATGACATAATAAGGCGAACGCTTTCATTTCGAATGGAGCTTACACGATCTTAATAAGGATGGAATATGACAAAATATAATTCAGAAGGTAATGATAACGTTGAAAGAACATTCGAAGGAATGTAGAGCCGGAAAATATAATTTAACTGTTGTAAGTTATTTAAAAGGTTCTATCTTATGACACCACTGAGATGGGCAAAGAAAATGAGCATAGTTGGCCGAGAGTGAACGGTAATACGAGTATATGGCGGAAATCGCGGCTGAAACTGCAATAGGTATTACAAGTAAGTGCAAGTCTCACCGACGCTCGACGAGGAGCATTTTAGTAGGAAAATTGTACCTAAAAGTCTGGAAAATTGTGGACCTACAATTTTCCTAACTGTATACTTCCTGTAACTACTGATTTTAACGCAGTTACAATAAAGTAGTTAGGTACTTACCTATTTCATGTTATAATAATAATGTAGTTGCAGGTCTCCTCAATCAGCTACAGAGCAAGAAATTCAGTATAGACTATTTAAATAAACGAAATATCAGAAAACGTTGTCATGACTTGTATTGCTACATATTATGTAGAGTACGCCAGTAACCAATTTTTTTTTTTGCTAGCCTGCCCCATGTCTCACTACTAGACAAAGGCATACCTACCTACCTTTTCTCCTCCGAACAATTGACCAATAAGATTAATTTACGCGTAGTATTTCAGTAATACATAATTCATTCAAATATGCACCTAGCCTACACACCTAAGTAGTAAAGTAAATTGCTTACCTTTACTCCATTACCTACACGTATAGAAGCATAAGCAATTCTTTACTAATTTATAATGAAAAATAAGTCGAAATAGTCAGCTTCGTCTACCATTTTGCAGGTGTAAGAAGTATTAATGTCACCGCAAAATAATTTTATGTTTCAATAAATTACCGTAGTTGAACACCTGAGCTGAACGATCTATGGATATTGCTAACAGTTTGACTTTACAACAATATCGTATTACATGCCGACACCTCAACATTATAAAATTAATTTAAATTAATTACATATAATAAAGAAGCCGTCTCCATGTTAACGTTAAAGGCTAAAGTTGAAAACGGCGGGGGGCGCAGCCCGGGGCTTCGGAGCATCTATAATTGATAAAATTCTCAACACACCACTCAATTTCTTCTCGACATTTTACTATTTTAAGAAGTGACTAATTTTTTCTGTATATTTTTTTTTAATATTATTTATTTCATTGATGATGCCGTGTGTTTACACTCGTTTATGTTACCTACTTACGATACGCTTATAAATAGACAAGTGATTTATCTAACTTAACGTACCTGTTATTTTATAACTTGAGATACACTCCTTCGTAAATAGGAATATATTAATTTATTTGTCATTAATTGACTGACACATAAAACATAAACTATAGAAATATCAATTTCTGATTATAATTAATTGAGCATTTTGAGCAAAGCCTGTTTTACTGTACGTTTAAAAAAAACTTATTAGATATTTCTTTCCGTTGTATAGGTAGGTCTCATACCTACCTATACACAACATTACTGGCTATAAGTGAATAAGTAAGTGTTAAGAATCACCAACAAATTAAAACGTGTATCTAATTAGTCATCAGTCAACGAGCGTCATTAAGTAAACATAAAACGTCCCGACAAAATTCACATAATGTGCGTCAAAGTTAGATAAAACGGCAAATAGAACCTGAGTGGTCCATTGTTCACGTTTAATGGACCACCGACCGATACGCGGCGGCATCCACGCAAAAACCGCTCTGAAATATCGGCATCTGAAAAAGGATACGAAAAACAACATATTTCGCCATTGAGGTAGGCAGCCGAGGAATTCGTCAAAGTATTTTATCTCGAGCTTTCACAGTTCGATGGCGGCCAGTGTTAAGTTATTGCCGAGACAAAGTTATCGACGTAATGTGAGACCCTTTAGACATATTCGTAGACTTATTTTCTTTGAATGGCCGCATAACTTGTGGCTTTCGGAGAAGCCTTTCGCCTAAGCTCCATTATTTTAAGAGTACTTTATTAAGTAGCCATCTTCTGCTTTAATTGTTTAGTAAAAGTACCGTAATTGTCCTTTTGAATACCAAGATAAAAATTTCGGTTCCCATCAAGTAATGGGAACCGACATTTTTATTATCTTAGCATTCCCAAAGATAAAAAGATCGCAAAAATGTTAACATTGAGTGTTAGCAGGTAACTCCTTGGAAATGTATGAAGTGAACCTACTCTAGGTAAATGAGTTGAAGTGTTATCAGTGAAACCGTTTAAAAAATTAGGTAACTACAAATATGAACAATATCAGCGCCAAAGTAAACAAAGGCTTAGGGACAAATTCGCTGTCTGGTGCTTCTGTTAGTAGCGCTAACTACAAAGGAATGCTCTTTTTGAATAGGTAAAATAATACATAAGAAGTGGCATCGCAATACCTGCACCTATCCAATGCGTAAAAGCATAGTTTCATGAAATTAAGGGTAACTCTACTCGGGTCGTGGGAAAATATGTAGGTGGGTAATTATTTTGTATTTCCCATTCAATCCGATGTTTTATAGGGAACACTTTGACGTTTGAGTTTGACGTGGGACTTGTATATAAACTGTCAAAGTCATATAAACTGACGTCATAGTTTTTCATAACGAAAGCCAATACGCGTACCTGTGATGACTTAAGCTCAGATTATAGAGTAGTTTTCATAGCTAATGAAAAATCAATAAGATGGATTAATTGCAGATAGAATTGTGGACTTATTCTTAGTATGTAATAGGTATATATATCAGTATGACCCCTCATAGGAGAAATACAATAAACAATCTATAATAATTAAAAAGCTCTAAGTAATAATAATCACCCGTAGACTCTACGAGATCCTTACTACGTCGTAGCGTATCGAAGATAAACTGCTCCGTGGTTTAGTTTAGAGACTCATATTTTGATATAACATGACATAAGCGCTAAAAATACCGTAGTTTAGCTGTTGATTAAAATTGAAAGTTTCCGCATCGAACTTTCTCTACAGTAAACAGTAATAAGTGTTAAGGTTACGTAGGCACGTGTATTGAGGTTTTAATGGATTCAAGTTCGAAACGCGCCGGTATGGACGCGTTAGGTATTCCTAAACTTTACCAAATAATATGAGCAGGCGCAATCAAAAACCAATCATGTGTTTATTAGTTAGACGGGAACATGACTGTGCTGGTCTGTCGGTAGGAATGTGTGGGCCGGTGGGCCGTGGGTCCGTAGGTAGGTGCGCACACACGCGAGGGAGGGAGCCAGGCTGCCAGGTGGGCCCCCATTAGCAGCGGCGAGCCTCGAGCGGCCGCTCTTCATCTTTATGATAATTATTTTCTGTTTGTTTTCGTCGAAGATCGGCCCGCCTCGCCGGCGAACGCTTCTCAGAACCAACTTCCATTGTGGTAAATTAAAGCCGCCCGGACCCCTGCCACGACGAGAGATAATTCGACAGGATGCCGCATATTATTAATTGCACTATGACTTGTGGAAATGGAGCTTTGAGTTTAGTGAGTCATTCATTCCGGTGGATCCGACGTTACCCTCTCGCGTGGGAACGTATCACGTTAGAGAGTTACACCCGCGTTAACGATCGCCTTAACTTCACTTGAAAACTGTCCATTTAAATTTTCTTACGTTTTTTTGGTTTAATCGAATTCTGTTACTGAAATGGTGCACAGCCCCGTTTACAGTCGCGAACAACGCGAATCAATTAAGCTGTGTTGGGGTAAAGCGATAAATTTCCAATTAAGTGCATCGCAAGCGCCGAACTGGTACTGAGCGATCAGTTCGTTAACTAGAGTTTAACAAGGTAATAAATAGAGATTTCGAGGCAGACACCGGTGACCAATAAAAAGAGAACCGTAAATAAGCCGAATGCCAGCAATAAAAAAAGGGAACCTCGTAATGTTTACAATCTTGTGGCTTTATTCACTTTGTGTTCCAATTTCATGCTAAATCGAGCGGATAAAATCCTCCTTTATCAGGCAGACTCACCGTCTCGACGGAGTCCGTGCCTACTCTCCCCCCCCCCCCGCCCTCCCACTACCCGCGGGACGCGGCGATCCGTCTGCGCACGGGCAGCCGCCCCGCGCCCTGAGCTGCCATTAAATATGAATCTAACATCAGCCCTGAATGAAGCCTAATACGTTGAAAGGATCAATTTATGATAATTCAATTTGTGAGAGAACGAATGAAATATTTTATTTATATAAAAATATACTCATATTTAGAAGGAGTTCATGAAGGTAACCTCTTGTGTCTTCTTTAGGAAACCTAAGAATATAGTTAAACCTTTACTTAGATGCATCTTTCAAATGGACAACTTTAGCTTTTCAATTTTTTTTAAATGTTTTCCCCATGTCCTTGAAAATGAAATGAAAAAAGAAAATCTCGTTTGAGGATGACAAAGTTAAAATGATATTCTAAATACACATATGTATCCTAAGCGCTAAGCGCGTTTAGTGATTTGTGGTGCAAGTGAGCCTTTAAATACTTTAAGCTTTTATATTACCAATGACTATAAATACGGTATTTATATTATACAGACATCGCCTCGTTGGTCTAGTTGTTGCAAGCGCTACTGCTGAGCATGAGGTCCTGGGCTCGATTCCCAGGTCGGGCAAAGTGCTATTGGGCCTTTCCATCTGGAATTTCTCAGTAGCAGCCAGGACTTTGGAATTTGTGCGCGGCAGTGGCAATAGGTTTGCGGGCTACTACGTGTTCCCTAAATATAACTGTCGAAATATGGGTGTACTATTGGTACACCTCTGCACAACCCTTCGGTGAAACAAGGCGTGATGTTATGTTATGTTAAACATATGATACATGTCGATGCTTGTAAGGCAAAATTGACTAAGCGATATAAGGCTAACTTTACAGGTGAACAGTTTAAAGTTTAACTTTTCAGAAATACAATTTTTATATGATTTTTTTCATAAAAAAAAATTATAATCATCCTGCAGGCGTAATTCTCACTGTTTTGGAAATCTTATTTTATCATCTGAATCATAATCTATATGATTTTTTTTTTCTGAAAAGTTAAACTTTAAACGGTTTTCCTGTAAAGTTGGCCCTATGTCGTTTAATATCTTTTTCTTTCAAGCGTCGATATGTACTTTTACCATAACACAGCGTAATTTTAGACTTTTTCACGTAGTCTCGTTATGCGTTGTTGGTCACATCAACATACTCCTTAATGTGGTAATCAATTACAATCAGAGGAACCTTCAGTTAGAATTGCAAACTTACTCAAAACATTTCAATAAAAATACCATCCATAGCTTCTTCATAAAAAGCAAAATAAAATAAAGCATCTATCGGTAATAGCAGATATTGCAATTACCATTGAAAAAGTCCAAGGTTTATTTTTATAATACTTTAATAAGTAAAAAGCATCTGAAGAAAAATATCAATGGCAACTGGTTTCAGACATAACTCTGAGAACTCCCCATTAGCGCAATACGATGGGGTCTAAGAGCCCATTCATACAGAAAAAATATTTTCTTGGTATTTTATCTCGGTCATGACATAACTTACAATTAAAAAAACTAATGATTCCTAATGTAAATTTCATAAACAGTGAAAAATGTGTCTCTGAAATTGCAACACTCTTCAATATTTTAATCATGCAAAGTTAGTAAATTAGTTAATACAGTTTAAATTATTATCATTTTTTCATTGCGAGTCCCATACTCGCGTGAAGTGCGCATGATTCTCAAGAGTGCATTGGTTAGGAGGCTCGACGGGTTATTAATTTTATGGTGTCGATGGCCGCACGCACCTGGCTGCAGCGGTCACTGCCGCTGCGCCAGCGCATTCCCCACTCCCCCCACGCCGGGATCAATCACGTAAGTACCTGTACACATGGGTACTTGCTGTCATATACATACACATCGGCAATTATATCAATTAAATAGAACCATTAAACGATACATCTACCCCCACTCGAATGATTTGATTGGGTATGTTTTAATTGTTTTTCTTAATCACTCTACTTTTTTTCAACTCCTATCTAGGCACCTTCGTTGCAATTAAAACCCTATACGCAGGTACCTATTAAACTGTATAAGTATCTAAAAATAGTGAACAATAGCAGTTTATCTGTAAACCGAAGTCTTAGATATGTGATGTGGACAGCATTCCCCTCCTAATCGAACTGGTTGGAAGCAGTGCGCGTGCATTACAATGTAAATGGCACATTCGTCTACAGGTGCCGTAGAGAACCTGAATTGTATGCTGCACCACGCATACCATTTGAATAACACATTTCGTGTGTCACATATCCATTGCCGTCTCGAAGTCGGCGGTGAAGCGGGGCGCCAGTGTTTCTCGGCGTTATGTAATTGCCATTCAAAAGGTGTCGCAGCGTAGTGAGAGATTTTGACATGTTTTGGTGAAGGTCACAGGTGTAAGTAGTACGAGACACGCGGGCGACAGTGTTGCTCAGACGATGTGGAAATGCAATTGATACTATTGGGTATATATCGATAGATGAGAATACATGCAGGAGATTTTTAAACGATCTGAGCTCTCACGGCTCTTTAGGCTCGTCATTTCTGTTTAGAACCAACTAGCCCGAAGCGTCAAGTTCAGTTTAGTTCCGATTTATGATAATCAGCTAGCCATTATTCCTGACTTCATTGAAGAAACTAGAAATTTATTTTGCCTCGAGGTGGTTTCCTGGCATCAATAAAATGTCGTAGCCGTCGTAGTCGCGGGTAAAGATATTTTAATTGCTCCATTACTTTCCGGCCATATTCCAAACAATGGAATTGGGCAGTAATCAAACTTTACGGTCTCTGCCAATGGGCCATTTTCTTCGCTAGAATGAAACATTACAGTTTGCGAACTTGGTCTTCTAACTACCTATACTAATGGTTTTTAGAAAAGGAAAAACAAGTTGAAGAATACAAACATTTGGAATGTTTCGTGTGTGTTCTGTCACGACATAATTCATGAATCTATACCGTCTACCTGAGCACAGACTCCCACAGCATAAAACTCATAATAATGTTCAAAGATTACGAGTCGAGGCGCGGATGAAAAACAAAACAAAGGTAATAATCATTTAGTGAAGGCACAAATTCCTACAGAATCACAGCCCGCTGATAGGCTGCTGTGAAGTGTACTCCGAGTAACCAAGTGGCGTTCGATACTCTTTACAATCAGAAATACTGAGACAATACTTTAGTGCAGTAATTACTTAAATGATTGGACTGAAATCGAAAAAAAATCTGCTTGGTGACATCTATTAAGTTGGTGGATTATAAAGATTACAAAATTGCGAGCTACCATTTCAATCATGCATATTAATTGACATTCATTTTGCGTGAATTCAATTAGTGCACAGTTTAGATAGTTCCAGTTCATCACTTCAGCCGAAAGACGTCCACTGCTGGACATAGGCCCCCCAAGCACCGCCACTTCGACCGGTTCTGTGCTTCTTGCATCCAGCGGATTCGAGAAGCACACAGAACAGAACCGCTCCACCAGGTCATGGCTCCACCTTGTGGGAGACCTTCCAACGCTTCAGTTACCTACATTCAAATCCTTAATATATTATAGGTACTAGCAAATTAGCTTTAAAATAGAATAATGTAGGTATCAGAAAATATACAGATGCTTATCGTCACCAAAGATAAAATTAAATTTTGCGGGAATTTCTTGTAGACTGAAACTGTGAAACTGAAAAACTACTAATACATTTTCCTGTGGAGAAAATTGTGACCCATTTCTAAGCAAGTTCTTAAAAGAATATGGCATATCATGTTGCTTTGTTTTGGCGGTTCTATAGACTTCATGAAGTCGTTGTCAATGCAAAAATACGGTGCAAGGCATTTTTTGAGGCCTACGCAGGTACGGTTATCTACATTTGTTGCGATGTTCACGTTTGTTATTGGCATGTTTTAAGTTGATATTAAAATTAAAATAACATTTTCACTACATAATATTAGTTTGGTGTCAAATACAAAGAGTGTAACACGAGTGATCGCGTGTGTAAGCTCGATCCCAGCTGGAACTGCGTTCTTACCCACGCTGCGCCTGCGCCGGCCACACCAAACTGTTTATAATCATTATGACGGCAAATAGATAGCTCACTAATTACTTTATTTGAAATTACCTACGAAATTGAGTTGTGAGGAACTTGGTTGTTTGGAATAACTACGGATAATAAACAAACGTTACATGTTCCATTTATTTATTAGAAATAATTATAGACAAAAATAAGTTTAGAAATCTAGGGATAAATCTCATTGCTTGGCAAAGCAATTATATTACAGTCTTAAAAAATGTATGATCGATAAATACTTGTTAAGATTATGAAACGACGGCGTGTTCCTAATTCAGCAGAATTTTGACATTGAAATTACGTTACGTCATTAAATTCCTGAGAATATAAGAAATGTAAAAGTAAAAAATACTCGTACCTCTTTATAGTAAGTTTCCCAAGTATCCACCTATTAAGCAAAAAATATTACACATTATTTCATTGCCTATTTTTATACCCCGCCACCAGGAATGTTTAAACATGTCTTTGCAGGTAAGTGCTTGTAAGTTATAAGGACATATTTATGCATGAGTCCTTGCGTAAGCTTAAAGTTATATTTAGTGTAGAAAGCGACGTGTCCAGGGGCGAGCCAAGTGGGCACCCGTCCAGGATATTATGCGGCCGCCACGCGAGCTTGTAACATGTCACAACATTCAGCACTGACATACATAATCAAATAGTCACAATTTAGTCTTGTGTGAAGGTCTGCAGGCTCGTCACGCACGACTTGACAAGACACATGTCCCGGACTTTGGACTTGAAAACTTGTCAAAAGTCGCTCAAGCATTTTTCAGGGCACTTTTGTAAAATCCGCGACATCCTAAGCATGCCATTTATTCGAAAATCTTATTTTGAACCAGTGCCCCTGCTTCGCATGTTTTTTACGACTTGACAAAACATAGAGACTTCTTTATTATGCGTAAGTTTAATATTAATGAAATATACACAAAAATGATTCGGAATAAATTCTCTAAATGATAGTGAAAACCTCATAAAAATCCGTAGCGCAATTTCGAAGAACAACACGATCACACAGACAGACAGGCAAAACGACTTTAATTTATAATAGAAAATAGAAAATATTTATTGACCAGGTAATACAGTAAGCAGGTTCTCTGGTTAACAGCAAATTAAGACGACATGGGTAGCTTAAAATGCTACCTACAGCTAGGTTACAATATTTTATTTGCTAGTGAGCCCCAAATTAGACAGTTAGTCTGTATCTTGGTTAATATGTACAGATAAAGATAAAGGTATGCAAATCCCCATTGCATTTCTTACATAACATTATTTTATAGACAAGAGCAACAAATTACGTCATCTCATAAACAATAATGTAATAAAAAGTAAAAATCGTCGTTGCACAAAAACCTCTACCTACATAAACAAAAGCGAGCGAAAAACGTTTTAGCACCTCCATAAAAACTGAAGCGAAACTATGGTCAATAAATTAATAAGTCATCGTCAAATGCCTCCAATTACAGCACAATATAAAGTGGAGTCAAGCAGGTAAACAAAATAGAGCTGTTATAAATTTTACAAGAGCAGTCGAGTGGCCACACTGCCTCCCGACCGCATTATGCAGTTTTTTTCATGAACTTTTTGCTCGCTGGCATTCGCTTTGTGAGCTTACTTCCGTCGCCTACAGTTTTTATGGTGGCGCTAACTTTACGACACAAAAGATTTAATATAAGAGCCAAAATAGTGCGTAAGTGCCACCCCGCCTCACACTCTTGTGTCTAACATCAGCACTCTTCGTAAATGCGTCACGCCTTAGGTATGCCGTCAATATGGATTGTGTAAACGCAAATTTTAATCGATGTGCACACATGTTTTAACGTGTTTAATTATTTTTAGATGGATTTACTTAATAATTAGGTGTATTGTTTAATGTGTAGTGTAAAGTTTAATCATCAGTCGACTTTGTTTAAAGACAGATGTACGTAAATAAAATTATTGGAAATCATTTCTCGGGTAAAAATGAGGCTTGTGGTTGTGCTTGGAATTATAGTTAATTTATTTTGGTAGCGTGAGATGTCATTAGATAATTTGGAGCTTTTTACGCGAACAAGTTAAATGCATAACAAGTTTTCCCTCTTCACGATGCACACATGAGGGAAATTGTCACGTGAACTATGATGTCATCGTCAGAAATATAACAGGACAAGTATCGAACAATGTGCTCCAACACAAAAGGGTACCGTACGCCGCATATTTCACAAAATGCTTGTTTGCGTTATCTTAAAACTTGTGGGCCGGCCTTTGTGTGCCTGTTGACTTTCCCTTAGCGCCGCTGTCAATTTTTTCACAGCGGTGTAATATCGTACTGTTTGTATTCGTCTGAGCGTTAGATAATCGCCATTGTCCTGCAAGTGCCAGCGGCATCGCAGACAAGCTTCTGTACTTACAATATGTGCTTTTACCTTTAGTCAAACCAATTGTTTAACTTGAACATTTAGGTCCTAAATAGTAGGATGAAATGGAGTACTTCATTGTGTGAGGTCGGTGTTACTGTCCTTTTATTTGTACTTACTGATGTTCTGGTTATCTAGTTATCAGTACAATGGTACGAAATAGCGGTGTAAGTAGGTACGTGGCGTGATTCATGCTCCCCGTTTGGTGAGTCAGTGTTTTTACTTTATATCCTATTCAAAAACGTTAATATCACCTTTCAACAGCTTTTGTTTAACACAAAAGAAGACAGTGCTATTTACCTTTTCGTGGAAAATGAGAGGTGGTATTATTGGTTCTGCTTGTTTAAAGAATTGCGAACAAGTATGAACTGGTAAATGGGTACTTGAACACATTCGCCGGTTACTTAGACATTAGTTAATTAGCTACCATTCCTAAAAGAATAATATTTTAATAAAACGAAATTTACTTCTTAATAATCGTAAATCTATACTAACTCAAACTGAAACTGAAAACACATAAAATATAACAATTCACAAGATGCAACTTGCAAAAGTAAACTAAAAAAATAATACTGACTCTGAACGCGTTGAAATCTTTTCTATGTGAGTTTTTCTCTTCGGTGTTACAAGGCCATTTTACAGGGAAAATGATGGATCTACAGCACAAAACGTATTAAGACATAGTTGCTCGTAATTATGTTCTTAAGGCTTCGATTCGATAGGTACTGCCGGTACCTACCAATTAGGCACCGTGCGCCGGATTGGCGGTCGTTAGTACGAAAGATGTTCGAAAGCGGATAATTTCTTTATCGTCGGCAGAGGGCGCGCGTGAGGTCCGAGCCTGCCTTTGGTCCATGCCGCCGAGTCTCCAACACCTACCCAAACTACCTAAGTGTTTTTCAATTAAGGGAAATAAAATTTATATACACACACATCTATAACACATATAAATGTTAGTGTGGGAAATAAAGTTTAATAAGAGAGCGTCAGGAAATAATTGTCGAATTCCTTTTACTGAAAACTTTTGGAAAGACGCTATGTAATGTAGCATCATTTATATCTCTTAATTGCGTTTCAAGTATCTAATGAATCCCACTTAAAACCGTTGAATTATGAGAACAATGAACTTAATGCTACTGTACGAACATAATCCGTTTAGTTTATGTTTTACATAAAGATACATACAATGTTAAGAAGGATCCTAATCCTTGTAAAATGACCAGTCATCATCTATACGTTAAGCACTGATAGTATGAAAACAAGATTTTCAAAACCGTGAGTAAATATTTGCTCGCCTGACCATTCCATAAAGCAAGCTGAGAGGAACAAAAAATATGTTAACAAGAATGGTCCTGTGGGAGCGGCCGCGGGTGAGACAGAGATATGAAAATACCTTAAGAGGAACGAGGATGGAGGATGCCACGCCCACAACCACCCACGTAGTCGTAAACAGTCCAAATCCTTTGCACGCTTTCATGTATCCCAAATCGAAATCGCTCCGAGCATCGAACACGCTGATAAAAGAATACACGCACCTCGCCCCTAGCCCGTAAGACATAAAGTTGTGTGAACCAACTAAATAAGTTATTCCGTGTTGTTGTCCTTTTGTGATCGAGATCATAATGATAAATAACCGAAAGGATAGGTCCAGTTGGGGAATAATAATTGATTTTGATGTCTTAAACATAAAATATTCTCGATTGTATATTTTGAAATGTATTTTTATAAACGCTGCCTACTTTTATGTTTTGAACATTCCATGTCATGGAATAATGAATATGTTTTGACTTGAATATAAAGTGTAGAGAATGTGATGTTTTTCTCTTTTATGGTTAACCTAATAGGGGATGTATTGGAAGAGGTTTGAGTCAGGAATAAAATAAAAAGAGATAACGTTAACGTACAAGTGTTAGCAAGTTGGTGGCTCAAAGAGCGCCGCGCTCCTCGTTGAGTCTAATAACTTGAGAGCTTATGTTGTTATCTAATTATTGCCATTACACATTCCTTCCCCTATCATTAGCAGACTTGGGAGACTGACGAAACAATATCATTAGTAGGTATGAGTATTCAAATGACGAAGTAATAAAAATCCATTATATGGCCTCTATATTACTCTACATGAATCGTAAAAGTTTCGCCAGTGATTAAATAAAGGTAAGATAATTTTTTCGTCTCCTAATATTATATGGTCGGGTCTAAAAAAAGACATTTGACGCAGCATCTACGTCGTGGAAAAAAACGAGGGCCTAACTGCCTAAGTGAATCAATAAATCATGTAAAAAATCGCCGAAGGTTTTGTCTCACACAAAATGATTAGGCCAAAAACGTATCAAAGACATTCCAACCAAGATGGTGGCTTGTTCCAGGACCGTCACAGTCTATAATTTGTGCATCCACATCGACACGTAATTAGGGGGACGTGACGCACCATGTTGCGCATTCCCACATGGACAACCAAGGACATAACACGTAATTTTGACCCATTATTTTGACCACAAAGTGACTGTAGTCACACCGTATCCACCGTGGAAACGTGACCATAAGTAATTAGTAGACTTCTAAGAAAAAAATCTAATATATTTCGAAATAATCGTCTAAGTGAATTTTCCGAGGACGTTGGGTCATTTTCCACTAGATAATGGAAATGCCTACACTACACTAGTACACTACACAATACACTACTAAATCAACGCAAACAAAATCATCATAAGAGCCGTATAGACAATGGACATTCCAGAGCGATCGACACACTAGGTATATGTCAATTATTCATTCAACGTTGATCTGAGTGTTACAAGGTCCCAAACAATATTTCTGGCAGACAAATAATAATAATCTTATGAACTTTGTATTGCCAACTTCTGCTTCATTTAGATTGATCGAATCTGAATAAACATTTACAAAAACACAGGCACACACTAATTGGCACTTACCTACGCATTTTTTTGTTACGCTACGGTGTAACAAGCGGCTACATCGAAGAAAAACTAACGAAGAACTATTAGCCTGCCTTTCGCTATTTATTGTCTTAATAGTTGGTTTCCGTGTTTCACCATTTCTTATAATTTGCGGTTTATAATTTGGGCCTCTCCGGTCCCAGTTGTGACCTGAAAATTAATTGATTTTCTGACTTTGTAACGGTCTCAACGATAACAAAATGTTTACGAGAAACCTATCCTAATATTGAACTGTGAATAGTTGAATATTAAAAAACTTGTCTATCACATGTTTCGTTATTCTAAAATAACATTTTTATAACCGGCATTAGACACTACCTGTTAAACAAAATTACGAGAAAAACAACTTAAACAAGAGGCCGACGTTTCGTCTGCCTCGCGCGCTCAGAACAAATAAAATATAAAAAGGTGAGCGATGCATTAAGTGCATATAAACATGTTGCCTTAGTGTCAATATTTGCGGGCGCTTTCCCATGGGAACCGCGTCTGTCTGGGACTGCGCTAAATCACTTTGGTTGTGACTGTACCACGCTTCTCTCCTTTTTTGCTATTGAAATGTCAATTTCCTACCTTACGTCCTGCGAGCCTAAAATCAATTAAAAACTGTGCCTTTTACTTTTATTTCAGATTGCCGAGTGCTCTATTGTCTTTTTTATAGCCGAATGCTAATTTTCTGCACAATCTTTATACTTAAGGATAATTATAGAGATATACGTGGAGTACATCCATTAATTAACATGCTAATTAAGTGGGAATAATTGAGACATATTATGTTTTTGACAATAATTTCCCGGACAAAATGAAATCAATTAGCGCTGTGGAAAATACAAGGAAAATCATGCATGCAGATGAGCAACTTAGTAGTTAGTGAAAGCGAATTCCTTTAACTGATGCAATAACTAGGAATTTGGGGAAGTTATAAATATCTTAGTTGGTCGATGCTGGTGCGATGATCACGAATATTTGTAGCGTGATGTCAGGAGCCGGCACAGACCGAGATAAGGTAATTGTAAATGCGTGTAGCTGTCCCCGGGATATATTGCTGTGGGACGCCGCGTTTTGCCGCTAACCGTGCCACTACCTCCGTCCAACCCTTTCCTTATATGCTTGTTGAGCTCAAAATATATGAACATAATTTAACGTTCACCACAGCGAAAAGCAACATTTTCAATTAATTCCTGTTGTCCTAGGTATGAATGCCGCAAAAGGTCAACGACATAATTGAGAACGACAGTCGGAATGAATATAAAAAATGGAATATTTTAATAGCCGTTTCTAATTAGTGGCAGTTACCGTTTTTTGGGTTCTGTGCTTGAAATGAAAAAACATAGTCCTCATCTAAAGATCGGTCGTTTCTTTATCCATAATTTAGCAAAACGAAGCAATCTGATGATTGAAAACTTGATTCTACCTGTTGGTTAATACTGATTTACTCACCCTTTCTCCAGAAATGCAAAATAATTAATTTTGATACCTAATTCCTGGTATAGAACTAGTTTACTGAAATATTTAAGTATAAGCTGAACCTGAAAGTGTACTCCGTGCCTATACCCACTTACGTTCACTAGACCACTGAAACATGTAAATATAAAAGAATGACAATAAGGAACCCTTGGTATCAGAACCCAATCATACTTGACCTGTTTTCATTTAGGTACTTAAAGTACATTCGACTTGATATTTCTTAGGAATGTAATTAATTAACCCAGCGCTATCGAATTGAGTCCGTAAGATTACAATCGGTTGGAATCGGTAAGAGAATGACAATAATCGGTGCATGTATCAAGTTGGGGAGTCGAGACATGTGTATACGCGCGGGTGTGCTCGCAGGTACCTGTGATGGAATGCCCGATACGCTCCTATAATGATGTTAAAACAAACTGTTAGGTTGTCATTAACGCGACTCAGCGCCCAAATGGGGGAGGCCCATTATAAAAATTTGTCCCATCCGTTTCGGCCCAAATTTATGGTTATCGAGCTGCCCCGTTTTTCTTGGGCCATCGAAATTATATTGCCTTAAGATTAGAGTGGGAACACTGATAACAATGTTTTAGGACGGGATTTGTGTCGTTTATGATGTCGCCGATGAATGAGAGTAATCAAACGTCATTTCATTTCTATTGAACACGTATCATTTGGACCTTAGAGGCAGTTGCAGGGTTTATATTATGTCGGTTAGGCATTCTTTAAATTAGTTTTATGGCATTTTGAGATAGACATCCGAGACGAAAGGTAACTTATCGGGGTCTAAGTGGAGATCTCACTTTATTATGGAATGTTTATGCATTCATTACGAGTTGAGTACGAAGATTTTTAGGTTTATCCAGTTTTAAGCATTCCAGGACTTGTGTTTTGACGTCTTCTTCTTCATAGCACTCTTGTCAGAGTGGTCGTGGTCCTCATGTAGTTCCTTTTCTAGGTGCTGATGTAATTAGCCTCACAATGTCTCGTCACCTACTCCGATTTCTAGTATTTTTAATGCACTCATACAAGGGATCGCCCACTGCGGATTTAATTTGGTCAGTCTATCTCATGGGTGAGCGTCCGCGTGGTCTAGTGCCCCTGCACGGCTCACGCCTCGAGACGTGTCCGAAGTATTTGAGGATGCGCGTTTGGATGCACGCTTTTTGATGTCGAGTTCTTGACGTAAAGAGGTGTTGCTGCAAAACTCAATCCACGAAGCATTCTTCTCCAGCATCACATTTCTAGAACGTCTATCTTCTTCTTCTCGATGTCACGCAGCGTCCAATCTCAGCAATGTAAAGTTTCCTTTACACTGCTGAGACGTGTACGCTGCGTGACGCGTGCGTGCGTCAAAGGGAACCAGTGTTTGAACATGCCGATGTTAGTGGTTTTTGTAAGATCTCTGCTCCTCCAGAATTTTTTGTAGTGACGTAACATAGGCATAATTAAGTAAAACAGTAAACAACAATTTCACAACTCAACGTTTTATGCCAAAAATGAGAACCGAATGGTTGCCCAATTAATAAGAAAGTGTCTAATAGTTATTGATATTCATTGATATTCTTTTAGAAGCGCGTATCACGTAACACGGTAGCTGCTGGCTCGCTCGTAATGTATTGTATTTTATGGTAGTGGCCTGCGGTATGCAAAACTTGCCTTCGATAATCTTACGTGAGCCAATACAAAGATAACTTTACCGTTCATCAATCAGGTTTACAAGCCACTTTAGCCGTTATTGCGACCCCATAGGAACATATAAGGTTGTTACGGAACGTTAAAACTAATATCAGTATGTATTTATGTGGTAGAGCAGATACTGGTCTCCGTCGACGGGTCCACGTCAATAAGTTATTATTTCTGCAAATATTCCAGTGTCACATACAACCGTTTGGATTATGATTTTAAAACGACGACTACTTGCAGTTCGATTACAAAGTTGAATCAACATTAATCAGAGTTAATATGGATTTAAGTTTTTCTTAAATATTGGTGGAGGTATTGGAATGTTGTCTTTGAACGTCCTAGAAGTGATTTCCATGTGCATTGGTAATGTACATATGAAGACTATTTAAAATCAATCTTGACAATGCATAATGTACTTACAACTACATCAATCTTGGAGTGAAATAAATGCTAGTGGTGACCACTATTGATCTTATGTGACCACTTTAGTCATCGGTACAAAGTTCAGTTGGAACATAGGTATTAAACTATGCATAACGTGGTTTAACATAATATGCACATTTTATTCCTAGTTGAGACTATTAAGATGAACTATGTTATAATGATTTACAGGTCATGACGCAAAGTGCTTGTTCATTGTGTTTCTGTAGATTCCTACATATTTAGGAAAATTTGTAAACGCCAAAGGAAAACTAAACGAATGAAGTAAGAATGCTTCCTAGTTACATGAAACTCCTGTCGCAATACGTGCACTTCAGTGCGATGATATAAATTGTGGTTTGTGGTCAATGGTTAAGAATAAAATTGAATAAATGTCTTTGGACATGTTTACAAGAATAGACAAAGCAAATGGGTGGTAAGATCCGTATATTCAGTGATAAATCGTACTTTAAATATTATGTGTCTTCAGAGATAGGTTAACGGTATGAGAAAAACTACCTTTCAGAAAAAATTATGTAAAGTATCTAGAGTTATTGCTTCTTACTCTTTGAGTGAAGATGTCGAATGTTGCAGCTAGTACAGGACATGCATTATGATCAGTAGCTTCTCTAATCTTATGCGATGTAGTGAAATACATATAAAGAAAGAAAGAAAAAAAAACAATTATTTAGCGCAGACTAAAAGGCACACAACAATACATATTTATAATATAAGTAAACAAAATATATGTACATAAAAAAAGAATACAAATAAAAAGTGTGAAGTACGTTGTGAGAAATTAGCAGGAACGTCTGCTTCGCGGCTGCGCCAAATAGGCCCAGTTCAGCAAACATGCCAGACAACCTGACGCTGATTTTCAACTGGAACTGAAGTATGAGGTGACGGATGTAAATCAGTTTACATCTACTAAACACGTCATACAGGCATTCACGCAAGGTGTACCAGAGCACCAGGCAGTGGGAAAGTGTGGAGCGTCACCAAGCTCCGTTATCAAGCGGTCACTTTGATTGTCTCGTTGGGCCCTGTTCCAGTGACAGCATGACGAATGGCCTGATGCAACCCATAGATAATAACAAAAACGCGTCCACTACTAACCCTGTCGGTGTCCCGTCAACGTCAAAAAACAAATAAGTCCTAATGATCGATCGTTAGACCTCTGTTTTGGGGCCTTTAAAACACGAGTTATCTCGAGTAAGCCGTAGCGGTGCGATCACCTACCTGTTAAAAGGTGGCTGAATTTGTCAGCCGATAGATTCCAACGAGGCTTACGTGTCAGGTGAGTTTTTCATGTAAGTTGCCTTACCTGGCGCGCCGAGCAATCTTGTAAGGCGACTTTAACTTCCATTTAACCGAGGAAAAGTTACTAACATGCGCTACGAGATATAAACTTTTTGAAGTGACAATCGATACTTTTTAAAAGTTATTTTTTGTTTTTGTAAAGCACAATCTGTTTTAGCCACATTTGATACGGATTGTTATTGATATTGGCGTAAATTCCCATGTCAACAGCTCGTGTACAATTTATTAATTTGTTTTGGTTTATATAAATTGACGTGAATTGACATGTTGATAATTAATGTTTAAAGGACAATGTGCAAACTAGACCTCACACAATACAAGAATATTATTAAGTTGAAGTGCCAACTTGAATGTGCTAAGTGTTTATGTGGAAGGAATTCACAATTATATTTGTAACTATCTTACTATGCTACTTAGAATAAGCTAGAGCACGCTGCGGGGACATGCCATAATTACTTACGTACTTAGAACATTATAGTTCACTTGTCGTCGCGATCCAGCGCGAGCGCAGGGTTCGCCTTACAATTTATCGGGAGTTGCTTCCAGTTAAGATACTATGTCAATGCAAAAAGCTCTATTTGCACTATTTATCGCCTGTGGTTACGAGCTCGACCAACAATCCGGACTAAAAATAGATGCAAATACTCAGAACTAAAGCACCACTTACATTTTACTTAACGGTCAGTATATTTTTAGTAAAAGCATACATATTTCAAAGGCTTATCATTTGCAATGATAATTAACTCTGTGGGTAAATGAGCACCTGTAATACACGTTGCCGAGAGAGGTATATTTTCTCACAGTATTTGAATACTATATCGCAATCGCACTAAGTATTTCCTTATCCTTTAACAATAATGATGTCACCAGCAGCGTTAATGAAATGAATAGCATTACCAGGTCGTTAACAATTCAAGCTTACGCGGCTAAGTCTAGTAGGATCTGCGCGGGCTGTAACCTGGCATATTAATAAGTGGTATTCGGCGTTCATATAATTATAGGTAGTTAAACAGCAATGGAATATTCAAATTTCTCGCTTGCATGCTTAGGTTTCAATTAGAGCAGCGCGCGGTGCGGAGGGACGTGTAAACGCCGCCGTATATCATGCGAACCACGCTATTACATCCAGTATCTGCGGTATTAATAGAAGTGGATACATAAATTTTAATAGTTGCATTTGTCAGATAGGGATTGGTGTTACGCGCACGTGTTTGGCGCAGTATCTCCGCAGGCCTACATACTGCCTGCAGACGTGCAGCTCTTGCGATATCTATGTATAATCATGTTTACTGTCAATATTTCCATTGCTTCCGTAGCTGATGATAAATAACGTCACGTCACAACACGATTATCTTGCTTACAAGGCGGCTAGATCAAGACAAATACGAGTTCGCAGATTAAATACTTAATTATCTAATTACGTCAAACGTTCCTTGTGTGTGAAATAGCGTCAATTGAACAAAGCGATTCATTGTACAGTAAGCTTATGAATGTTTCAAGCAATGTTCAAACTTAGACGTCTGAGGTATACCGAGAATATAATGAGATCTAAGTTTAGATTAGATCTCATTTTACTTTGTAATTCAAATGTATGCAGCTGCCTTCCTAAACGCCGAGAAAATCCTTTATGTATCTGCAAGTGTTAGTGTAATCGGGCCACAGCTTCTCATTCGTCCATCTGCAAGAGACACTCAGACTTTCCAAGAAAGTCGAGTAGGATCTCGTCGACTCTTCGCAGTGACACGAAATCAATTGATTCTCGTACAGTTACATTGGCTGCGTGTATGGCATGTGAGAAATGTCGTCGAGAGTATATCAAATGTTAGTCGAAGCTATCGGATGGAGGCATTCCGTCGCGGGATTGAACCGCACGCGCGGCGAGCGGCAGAAATGTGGGCGCAACCCGAGACGCCCGCGCCGCGCCGCCGCAAGGTCGGCTACTGCACTGCGCATGCGTGACCTAGCGCGACACCACCACGCCGCAACACGTCGCACCACGACACACCACGCCGCACTGCTAACACTGCAGCACCTATACTAAACCACCACAGTTTCCCTGCATCATGTCTTCTCATTGAAGGGTCTGTCATATCACCAGAGTGCTCATTACAAGACATGAAAATGGAATTCATTTTACAATAAAGCTTTACAACCAACGTGACTTATGCCTCTAGTCAATACACGTAATATTTTTTTCAACTGGACAAAACAAAATGCACTGTCAATGCTCGTAGCGTCGCATTGGGCTAGCGCAAAAAATGCAAATAGAAGTACGTTTGAAGGAGTCTAATGAATGAGTTCATTGCTTAATAGAATAACAACGAAATAAAAATGTAACACATATCTCAAAGTTGCACTCAGCGGCCTACGATAATTACGACACGACGACGAAACTACTACGCCACGGCTATGACACCGCTATGATACCGGTAAGACACTGCCACGCCACCGATACCTACAATATTGCTACGCCACGGCTACGACATTGTTACGCCACCGGTACGACAGCTACGCCGCTGCTACGCCACGCCTATGATTCTTCAACGACACGGCTATTACAACGCTACAACGCTGCTACGAGACTGCTACGCCACACCTACGATCCGTCTACGAAACCGCCCGACGGCGACGCTCCGTCCGACACGCCAGGTCATTTAGTCTTTTAACTTAAGTTTTGAGTTGATGTTATATAATAATTATAAGTACAATATTGGCAATTACAAACATGGTGCTTTACGCATGTAATGAAAGTTAATTAAGTAGATATTATTACTTTTGATTCGTAAAACATGTTTTGAAATGTTCACATAATTTGACTCAAAGGAATGTCAATCAACAGCGACTTCGTTTTAAACTTGACACATGCAATTATAACCTATTAATATTAAGCAAAGGTAAACCTCACACGGAAAACTAGTGAATTAGTCATTATTATAAGAACAGGAAAATTTTACTCTTCAATGTAATTCGCGGTTGGTAACATAAATTGAAGGAGAAGTCGAGATATTGTGAAGCACAATAAAAAGTTGAAACATACGAATGAGAACAGTTATGAGAATTCATATGAATGACTTAAAAGAGACAGGAAATGGCTTAATCGGTATCATCGTTTATAGAATCTGTTCCTCTTCTGGCGAGAAAATGAATCGATCCTGTGCTTAATAAGGGAAAGGAAATAAGTTTGGCCTGTCTACTTAAACATAGAGATGATAATCGAAAACTTTGGTAGAGAAATCAACAGGAGAATGATGTTGGAAATTATCTAAAATAAGACTCGAATTTGATTGACGAAAGGAAAATGCGGTAATATTTATAGCGATTGAACATAATTTAAGATGTTCAGTTTGTGTAATCATAAACATTTTCACTTTGAAGCACAGTAGGCAACAAACACATTAAGTTGTATAATCCGAAGTCAACTCTCCTGTTAACCCTTCCAACACGCTAAGCATGCTTTTAGTTAGAAACACGAGTGCTAAGTACCGCGATGTCTCGATGGCGCTCGACAGCGACACTACACTATAACTCAACGCTATTAGTAAATACAACATAAATCAGCTAATGCATCATTTAATGGTTGTTATAGCTGAACGATTAACGGCCGTGCCTAATCTTCAATGCGTTAAGTACAAACACATAAATGTGTTGGTTTACCACGCTCGTAAATACTTATGATAATAAGGTGTGGTACCGCTGTACGTATCATAGCGTTGATTGTATTGCAAAATGGAAACGCACCGCGGACCGGCCACATTCGTACTTGGTATCTACCTCGTAATATTTCCTCCGGCTCGCTTATGCAAATGCAGCGTATTGACAAACAATATACATGGAAATATATGAAGTGGACGCATAAAAGTGACAGGGACTGGGTGCGTACCATCGGAGGCACGTAAGGGACTCCACACACAACACCGCACGTTTTATGAGCAGCGTTGCATCGATTTACAAAGTTATTTATTGATATTAAAACAAGTGACGGTTACTCTATTTCTAGGCAAATGGCATATTGTTATTAAGTTGTTTGGATTAACGGTTTTACGACGCATTGAGTAAATACACTAGTTATTTTAATAAATCACGTATTCATTAAATTATGATTGCAGCTATATGGAACTCTAAATTGTTGACTATTAATCACTAGTTAAATATATCTTAACTTTGAAATAGAGCCGAATGGGTGCGCTTTTACATCTGTTGCACACTATAGCGACTGTGGGATACATACTTCATATTAAAAGGGTTCATAAACCAATCTTGGTATATATACGTTTGTTTCTTCTCAAAGATTGTTCCATTCCGTTCTTGGAATGGGCTTAGGGTCGATACGCTACATTGACGTGTGAGAGCAAACAATTACTCTCAGTGTTTGTTTATATAAAGTTTGCTTACATCACATTTAGCACGCGATTACATAAAATCGATGAAAACAACAATAAACGATTGATATAAGGTTACTTAACTTTGTTTATGTGTAGCGAGCGAGTGAACAATAACAATAAGTTCATCATAGTCGGCGACAACACGACTGCCTCTCAGACATTGTGTCAGTCCGTTTATCGTGCTGAGACCTTTGGCTTATTAGCGGGGCGCGGCACCTGCGAGCTACGATAATGGCACTCGTAATGTCCGAGATTTATGTCGGTGAATTAAAATGAAATGTTACTTAATTTAATCAACACTCCCCGTGGCGCGGGCGCACATCTGCGCGGGCCACGGCGAAATAAACGCGGATGAATCACCTTGTTTTGCAGTACATTCTCGGAACCGATTAATAATTATAATAATTTATCTCGTCAATAAAACAATAATTAACAGTCAGTAGTCATACGAGCCGTCGTATAAATTTCCTAATGAAACCTAGTGTAACATGATACTGAGATCGAACAGGTTGCTGCTACACCTGGCACCTGGCGAGGCTCACGTCAACTACGATAATAGACCAAACTTATTTTAATCATTTTCCAAAAATATCGATTACCAACTTTTTGGCTCGTTTTTAATAAAAATATAAGGTTTTAACGATGTTCCAAACAATATCCAGTATTATCTGGTTTCTATTGATTCAACACAACGTAATCTATTTTGGTATTATTGTTTTTCAATACGTCCAGGAGAGCTATCTGGGTTCAGGCACTTCATAAAGAACAGCCGCAGTCGATATGTTGTATTCTCCAAATAAGGGCAGGTCGTTGCTCCGTCGTTGTCTTCTTTGTTTAAAAAAATAATACTCGTCTCATATGTATGAACGTACGTGTATGGAAAATCAACTGAGAATTAATCATGTGTAAAATCCTTCGTTTTTATGAATGTCTAAAAGAAAACGAAGGTTCATTGTTGAGAAATGTCTTTCATACACGTCGGATGCATATTTTACATAACTGCTTTTTTTCAGTAGTTTTGGTGTTAATACGAGACATTGCACCTAAAATATACCATTGATGGTCTATCAGAACGTAACCTACATAAAAACGAGTTGCAGCTCCGAAAATCAGTCGTCATCTCTATATTAATTGTCATTAACATGTTCAACATGGCCGATAGCGATCAAGTTGGATACATAATTAAGAACGATTATGTCAGATTCGGGCAGTAAACTAGTTGGTTAATGCCATTGTGATATGAATATGGATTTAATGTTGTACAAACATCAGGCGCTTCAGGTTACACGGTATCAAGTGTCGTGACAGCACGGGGTCGGCTGCCAGGTGCGCTGCTTGGGACATTAATCGTGATACACCATCGTATAGATCACAATCAAAACCAGTTTTATTATTTTAAAGTTGTAAATGACGCAAGTGGCGGTGGTGCGGGCGCAGGTGGGATGTGTACGGTAACCCGACCGCTACGGCCGCGCGCTGCGTCCAGCAACACAGCGCAGCATTAATGCAACTCATTAGGACCGTAACAAGATACCAACTTATCATTGCACTTTTTATTTTTGCGTAATGATTTCTTAATTATCCACTTGTAATTTAACGCTACTACACACCTCTGTGACACCTGACTTGTTAATTAACGGAATGAGATGTTAAAGTTGCACTTGTCACGCAACCGTTGTGTCGCTTTCTTTATAAGATATATTAAATAGTAGGGTACAATAAAGTGGAGCAGCGATAAGCACAAAGTTGCTCAGTTCAAAGTTAAGCGATGGAGGCGGCCGTGTGTAGGCGCGCGCGCGACACGGTCAGGCGGCGCGGCGTCATTGCGCGGCGCCCTATCGTCTACCGGCCGCCTATCATTATTCCCATCCAAACATTATTTACCACTCGACCTTTTTATCTTGAAGCCTTTTTTCTCAAACTGCACTTCCATTTATCAGGTAGATATCGTGAGATATTAATATATTTGGGCAGATATTTAGTGTTCATATTGAACCGATGAACGCTTTTAGTGTCGAGCTTTGAAAATAAATAATGGCAGTTTAGATAAGGAGGCTTTAAAAAATATCCAAAGGAAACCTCATGGTAGATAGAAGTTCATCAGACACACGGGATATAATTGCATAATAAAGCACTTTATGACAGGCGTCTACGAAGGAATTTTCATTGACCGGAAAATCGTTTTATGTAATTACTGCCTGCGATATAAACTCCAGGTTGCACGTTGCGCTATTTAATTAATCCTCTCTGTATTTCCTTTCAGTCCAACACGTATCATCCGGACAAGAAGTTAAATAAAATTAATATAATTCTGATACTTTTTCAACCGTTACCGATACCCTTTTTTACTTGGCAAGGAACGCGGATGGGACTCGAAAGCAATATTTATTTATAAAGTCCACGCATCGGGTGCAGGCCGACTGCATCGGGATTCCATTTATACGTATCGTTGATGTTTTTCTGTTTCCAGCAATCTCCTGCGACTGGTGTGCGCAGGCGCATTGCGAAGCGCCCAGCATCGCAAGCGACTTTTATTACTTGTAGAACCTTCGTACTTATATTTAGGTGTATAAATATCAGCTTAGGCTTTTCTCAGCAGATGTTCTTGTTCGTTTGAATAATGTAGAGTTCAATAACATGTATTTTCTGATGCGAAGTTATTGTGAAATAGAAATGTGCTGGCGTTATGATTAAGCTTGCGGGAAAAAAAAACTTTTAACCATGATTATGACATGACATAGATTTAAATGACCTGAAAAAAATCAATACTAAAAGGCAGACCGATATTTTTACGCGGAGCTAAACATACGTTCCCATATCATAAAACAGGAAAAAATAAACCACACAATAATGACGGTAGGCGAAATAACTTTTAAATGGTTTTGTTTTGTGATCCTCCATTTAATTAATCCGTTCCGCTGCCAAATCACCTGTATGTGCTCATGACGTAACCTTCGGAACACGCGGCCAAAGGAAAGGATTAAATCGTTATTAATTAACTGAAACATCGGTGTAAGATTTCATCCTTTTTTCTACGATCTAAGCTTGTATTGAAACGAGAATCAATATTTTATCATTAATTTCCGAAATATGATATCGATAGATACGAACATTTATTTTATTATCGACGTTTATAGGTATCTTGTTTATTAAAATAAGGATTAGATACGAGGCTATTATAGTTTAAGTGGTTTAAATGTATGAGCACACCTGGCGAACATTTCTAGGCACCTTGGTTACTTTAGCCCGCCACGCCTTTAAAGCGTAGATGTATTATGTGTGTACGTATTCTGTTTTAGAGGTACAAGTATTTTTACCCTGAGAAGAACCACCCGTATAATCGACACTGTCGTGAAACTGAACTGTACTAAAACGTAAGTCTAAAAGCTTTGTTAATATCAGTAATCTGCTAAGGTTTACATCAACATCGCTACAACCGTTCGTAGCGGTCTTAGAAGGCCTGCAGCAGCGGACGTTAACGGGCAGACATGTTGAACGTCCCGGGGGTATCGTGAGGCGAGGCGATGTAGGTGAGGCGGTGAGGCGCTGAGGGCGACGGCATGATCAAGTGTAGTGTGTATAGCGTGCTGAGATATTCTGTGAGGAGATTCGCGGAAGCGGAGCGCGCGGCGACCGCCCGTCTGAGCGCGCAGCACCTGCCCGCGCCGCGAGCTATTTATAAACCAGACCGTACCTCCGACATAGAATAAGCCTTATTCGCAAACGACACGCCTGAATTTTAAACCTCCGTCATTCTGCCTACGACGGTCAGATCTCTAGTTGGACTGTCGGACTCGCACGATGTACCTTTTATAGAGTTATCACTTATCATAATTGAATTCCTTGTTTGTAAGTTTTAAACTTGGCAGTCCTAGTGTACGTGTGTTAACAACAATGTTTGTATTTGCATCATTCAACATTGTTTTAGGTAGGTTCTATTTAGCACTTGAGCTGGTATACTTTGTTAGCACGTGACATATTTTAGGCATTAGATGATAAAGCTCCGGAACGAGCTTTTGATGCAGATTTTCTACGCGAAATGGGTTTTCAATTAAGCATATACCTAGCTAAAACTGACGAAGCTCTTTCATGTGTATCATTCTGTAGAGGATGCAATGAAGTGTCCCTTCTAGATGTTGGCTCGTAGCATTGCGTTGTGCATTGCTATTTATCTACGACTCTATAGTACCCAACACATTATTCTAATACACAATACTTAATAGCTATACTACACCCAATAATATATTGTTTACCTGCTTTTTGCGCAGCATCGTTGTTTATAATTTTCCATAGTGTCTTTATGTATCTGCATAACAAGAATAGTAATAAAGAATAATAATACAATTGTAAGCGTAATAATAAACACACCTGGTACGTGTGAGCTTTTCAACTCCGTTAGCGTGGAGTGTGCGAGGTAGCAAGGTGGCGAGGTAGCGAGGTGGCGAGGTAGCTACCAGTAGTTGAATAAATATTATTTTTAATGATCAGTGCAGCCGGTGTTTGTGCACTATGTGTTCGACATGTTTACGTAACAGTGTTCAGATGTCGGCAGCCGCCGGCCGCGCTCTCGTCGTCGGTAAACACACCAAACGGTGTTCAGCACACGACACACACGACCCGATGTTTGCTCACCGACTAGTTCTTGTTCACCGCTCTCCGTTCCAACACATTAGTCGCGCCCTAATATACTCGTACATACCTTGAGTTAAAAGATAAAATGTGATTGATTTTTTCGCTCATCGATAAAATACGTAGAGTTTTTTCAACCGTATTTCATTATTCGATGTCATCGTCCTCGGGCCCGCCTATTCAACTTTATGCTATGCATACTTTAGCTTTCGATGAGGAAATATTTTAAGTCGACAAATTACTACAGTTTATCTGTGCCTACAGATCATAGCGCATCACACGACTTCATTTTTCGTAGCAAAAGCAAAAAGGGCCGTGTCCTTAGCTCAGAGGTCAAATATGCGAATGCATGCCAGTCGTAAAAACTCGGCAAGGTGAACTGAACTGTTAGACAAAGGCTCATCGCGCGCTGAACTAATTAGGCTGAACGTTGTGAGGAATGCCCCGCGGGCCACGCCGGTAATTGTAGAGCGCGCGCGCCGCTCTGCGCCCCCGGCTGCGCGGGCGCACACATCAGTGCGAACGAAGCTTTTGCTTCAAGATTTATTTACATCCGGATTCTATAACTAGAAACTAATGAGTTACATATAATACCAAATATAAATAACTGCGTGTTGTTGCATTCACTCTAGAAAATAATAATCCCCCCTCCCCCGGCCCCCCGCCGTGACGTTGTTGTGAGTAGACGTGCTATCAGAACTCTCCGAACAGTAAATTCATATTACGACAAAAAGTGCTTAATAATAAAATATAAACCTACAGTATACTTCAGTGTACTAGTGACAATCTGTGAAAAAACTATTGTGAAATAGTTATATAGTAATTAATAGTAGTGCATCATCAATTTAAAAAATCAAAATTAACATCCAAACGGCCACAAAAATTCTAAAATTTTAACTAGTTTGGACTTTGAATTCGTTCGTGAACACAAAAGAAACTGCTCAAGCGCTAATCACGTACCTACCATAACAGTTCGCGCAAGACAATACCGGTTACCAATTTAAACCGCAGGCGTAAGTGTTAACTTAGCGCCATGGCGCAAGACTCCGCATCGTGCGTAAAGAGTCGCAAGTTCCAACACCGCCTTGTGATATACTTTTTCGATATTTTAGATTTGTTTAAATCACATTTCTAAACTACTCAGATATAATGCCGCTAAACCGAACACCGCCAGTGTCACCTGCTGCATTAAGTCAGTTTCCTACAGTCCACTACCAATCTGAGCCAAACATAAGTACATTTGCGGAAATAAATGTCGTAATAAAAGGAAACGCGATAACCAAGACTATCTACTAGATTTTAATGATTTCAAAGATGAACTATATGGTGTAATTAAAGATCTTAAAAAGGAACAACAATGTAGTCTACTCTATCATGGAGTCGACGATGTCGGAAGTAAAAAACCAGTACAGAAAACTACAAGACCCAGTCGATTTTACTGCTAAAAAATATGATGAAATGCTAAACAAAATGAAACAAACGGAGTCGAGAAGAAGGAAAATCAAGACTATATCAGGAAACTGGAAAACAGGGTTGATCAACTTGAAATGCAGTCGAAAATTACAACCATAGAAATAAAAAACATCCCTAAAATTGAGAGTGAATCAAAATTGGATCTGGTAAATGTAATTACAAATGTTGGTACCACTCCACTACCACCACTCTAGACACCACAGTTGCAGAATCAGATATTAAGGACGTATACAGGATAAACTCAAGCAATTCTATGAATAACATCATCATAGTTGACTTCACTTCAGTGTTACTTAAAACCAAGATACTGCAATCAGTCAGCCACTTTAATAAAAAAAATAAAAGCTGTAAGTTGAATACAACACATTTACAAGTCCCCGGCCCAAAGGTACCCGTTTACATATCGGACAATCTCCCCGCAAAAGCTCGAAAGTTGTTCTTCCTGGCAAGAGAATTCGCCTCCCAACATAAATACAAGCAAATTGTTGGTCAGCGTTTGGTAAAGTGTACCTTCGCAAGGAAGATGGCGCTCAAAGCATCACTGATAACTCGGAAATGGATTTTGCTAAAATAACTGAAAAATTACTGTCAGGCCAATATTCCATAACATTAAAGCCCTGCATGTACTTTTCTAACTTTTTTGGATTGTTATTTTATATGTTTCAATTATTTTTTTCTATCTATAAAACACCTACTTATACGAGCAAACAATTACACATTATCATTTTGACACACCATCACACACACAATTTCACAATTTTCTCACTTCATTTTTGGGAACTCTTTGATACTGGATGTAAACTATAAAAGTACTTTATCGTTCTCCTTAACATACTGATGCTTGCATACTGAAATTCTCTCGTCAGTTCAGGAGAGATTCGGTGGGAGAGCGATCGTTTATATCATGTCTCTCTGCTTTGTACAGCTATGCACATTATTCTCTGCCTCTGTCATTTAAACCGTACGATCATTATAATTCAATAAATGATGACATTGACCACCTTACAATCGCTGACTCTACTATATGTGACCTGGCCGATTGCTTAGACCTGATCCCGAATAAAAAAAATTCCCGAAAAACGTCTCAAAGTTATCAATCAAAACATAAGAAGTATAAATTGCAACATGTCAGGGCTTAATGTCCTATTGGCACAATCGAGAATTCCGTGGGACCTAATAATTCTCACGGAATGCTGGTTACCGCATACCTCAAATCTTCCGGTATTAAATGGCTAAAACTATTACTCAACTACCAAAAACAAAACACAATACGAGGGTGTAGTTGTTTACATAAAAAATGGCATACATGTTAATGCTCTCGAACCTGACTTTCGTGACGCCAATTGTCTAACAATACAAATTAATAATGACACCGTTGTTTTAGCCATTTATCGCCCACCATCACATAACAATATATCCCTAAATGAAATATTAATAAACTATTCTTCACACACATTATTCTCACCGGTGACATAAATATTGATGTCAGTACTTCAAATCATGATCGAAATGCTTCAGCTTACCTCGATCTGACATCATATCACGGCTTGTTACCGGCTCACGTTATTCCTACACACGGGAAAACATGTCTAGATCACGTCATTCTGAAAACAAAATTGCCCGCAAAAGTTTTTATAGCTCAAACAACCCTAACAGATCATTATACTGTCATCCTTTCGTTGAATCAATGACCTCACGGATAGATTCAGTTGGATTACGTTTCAACTTAAATAAAGCAAACTTTCAACCAGTTCTCGAGGCAAATGATGCAAACGTAGCAGCTGACAAACTGGTTCACATTCTTAAAACTGTAGTAGAGTCAAACACTAAATTAATTACCGTCTCCTCGCGGAAAACAATTATTAAACCCTGGATAACTCCAGGTCTCTTAAGATGTATAAAGAACAGAGACAATCTAAATAAAAAATCAAAAAACATCCCGAAAATTTAATACCTACTAAAGACAACATACACAAGGTATCGAAACTATTGCAACAAAATTTTGAAAAAAGTTAAAAAGGAATTTGAAAGAGAAGAAGTGAAAAAGGCGGGAAGTTACAACCGCCGCCTCTGGAAAATAATAAATAAAGTTTCGAATAGATCAAGACCCAAAACATCACCGACTGAGTTATTAAGCCCGCAGGATCAACCAGTTCATTGCTTAAACAAAGTTAATCATTTTTTTGCCAATATTGGCTCAACCCTGGCTAGTAAAATAATCGCCCAACAGCAGGGTCATTATGACTTCCTTACTAGTACCCACCTACCAACCTTCTCCCATTCCATGGTTATTCTGCCCGCTGATGAACACAAGGTAGCTGCCATTATTTCCTCTCTAAAGCGCGACTGTGCCGTGGGCTGCGACAATATTTCTTCAAACCTTCTCATTGCACATAAGAATCTTTTAGTACCATCGATTACACATATCTGCAATTTGGCGATAGAATCTGGTACCTTTCCTCTTGCTTTAAAAAGGCACTTATACATCCGATTCACAAGAGTGGGGACCGACACTGTGTTAATAATTATAGATCAATAGCAATTCTGCCTGCCTTATCAAAAATTCTGGAACGGCTATTGAACAACAGGTTAGTGAAATATCTAGAATCAAAGAATCTGCTGTCCCAGTTTCAGTTCGGTTTTCGTGCAGGGAAATCGACAGCCATGGCAGTGCACAGATTGACAAACTCTATTGTTTATAACATGGAAAATCGAAAGAAGTCGTTAGCCATCTTTTTAGACCTAGCTAAAGCCTTTGATACAGTGTCGGTCCCGATCTTGCTTTGCAAGCTTGAAACCCTCGGTATACGAGGAAATCAACTGTCACTCTTCAAAGATTAATTTGTTAAAATTGGGAACCACTTTAGTGACACCCTTCCCGTAGCTTTCGGAGTTCCTCAACTTAGCATCCTTGGTCCCACATTATTTCTGGTATATATTAACGACCTATGCAATCTCTCTCTTCAAAACGGTCGTATTATTACCTTTGCGAATGACACTGTGCTTCTTTTCAGTGCAGACTCATGGGAAGAGGTACGTAACTACGCTCAGGTTGCGTTTGATACTTTGAATGATTGGCTAAGCACTAACATACTCACTTTAAATTCCATTAAAATAAAGTATAATGCTTTTTCTTTAAGTAACAGTCTCCAACCGTTCTCCATTCTCGCTCACACCGGTTAATTCCCTCATAACGGTCATTGTTCTTGTTCCAAATTGCAAAAAGTAGACCATATTAAGTACCTGGGGTTCACCTTGGATTCTAAATTAAACTTTGCCGAACATATAAATTGTCTGACTAGCAGAATACGGAAATTTATCTTTGTGGTTAAAAATCTTCGGTCAATCCTTAACTCCAAGCAACTGCTATCTGTTTATTGCGCTTTGTGCCAATCTCTCCTGACATACTGCATCACTTCATGGGGTGGAACGTTTAAAACTAACCTTTTAGCACTTGAAAGGGCTCAAAGGGCAGTCCTTAAAGTTGCACTATTCCTTCCTTTCGGTCATCCCACTGTAGAAGTTTATAAGTCTGCTAAAGTCCTCTCAATTCGGCAGCTTTTTATTCTCCATGTTGCTTTGCAAACAACGATCTCTTAGTCCTTTTAAAAATACCGACCATAATTCTGACACGAGAAGCAGAAGAAAGAATGTTTGCCAACCTAAAGCAGTAAAATCCAAATTTGCCCGAAATTTTCTTTCTTTTCTTGGCCCTTTTCTATTCAACAAACTAAACTAAACAGCTTTAAAAGGAAAATAACTGACTGGCTTCTCACATTAGATTATACACAAATTGAAGATCTTTTCAAAACTATATCTTGACATAAAATTTCCCTTTGCAACGCACATACTCGTACAAGTACCCCAAACCACACACACACTCACTCCATATCACACACACTCATCCCACATGCATTCACATACATTCACATACATCCTCCCTTGCATGTATTTTTTAATAAATGACTTTATTTTCACGATTTTAATAAATCAAGTTTAATGAGCAGTATTGCAATGTTATAATGTGTGAGATTTTTATTTCAATATGATATACGAACCAAATCGTCTCCAGTGCAACAAATATAATGTAAAACTTTGATTAGGGGGCCTGGTGACCTGACATACAGGTTTTGTAAAAAACTTAGTTTAGGCACCAGTCTTCCACAAATTAACTATGAAATTGTGTCTGTAGACATTAATACGAGTATCTCTGTAATTTGTGGTAAGAAATAAATAATTTATTATTATTATTTTATGCATAAATTCCACAAGATCGCATGCACATAACATTTTTGGAAATACATATATTTTTATCTAACCAATGCAAATATAGCAGTAAATAGCGTCGTCAAACCAATTTATTACTACTTTGATAACGGTAGTAGTGGAAAAAAATTGTTTGTGCGTTGGCGGCCTAACACACTGACAGAAAGTCGGCCGCTGCGCAAGGTTATGCCAATGTATGATGGTTTTTTAGGCTGATTACTATATTGACCATGTGTTACATACGCACCCATGTAATTTAGCTAATGTGAGAGAACATTTTTTTTAATCAATGCTCTTCGTACCTACTCCACGAAGTGACGACTGATGGACGATAGTGGAACAGATGACATTACAGATAACATTTATGATAAGAATTTTGAACATCTTACACCACAGATGATACCAAGAAACAATATAATGAACCTTAGTGGAAAAATAACGACATATCGTAACAGGTTCAGTTCAGAGTAAAGTGCAATAGACTGAGGAAAAAATATAGAAAGGAATTTAACTAAGTAGGTAGGTAGTTTCGAATACGATGGCTGGAATTTGCAGGTCATTGAATAGGTAGATGTTTTTATTAAAAGCACAGATTTTTTCTTAAACAAGCGCCTACAGTTCTGTGCAATCATGTAGGTAGCAACAACATGACATCATGAGTACTGAATTTCAGCGTCCTCAATGGCCTTTTTTACACTATAGAATAGAATTGAAAACTTTTATTTTTAGACACAGTCTAGAGCAATAGACTATACCTAAATAGAGACTAAGGGGTATGTACGGTTCGTACACTTGCGGAGTTGTTCTCGTTGAGGTTGAAGCGCGTAGAGAAAAAGATCACTTAGTTTCCGTAAGGTTTATTACTTGTAAATAGTGTTTACTCATAAAACTGTTGACGATTCCTTTCTCTAATGTTATATTATGTATGTTTGTTTATAGTAATAAAGTGACGCACGGCGGGTGCAAACCACCGCGTCAGCAAAACATGTACAGTTTAAGACTATACATCTTAGCAACCCCAAAAGGAGAAACCAACGAGAAGAGAAAGGAAAAGCCATCACAAAGTTAATAAAGTAAATTAATAAATTAAATTGAAAGGCGGTGTTCCTGTTCCCAGGTCGAGACTCCAGCCGCAAGTCTTTTGTTGTTTGCGCTGCGACTGTTTCTTGCTGGTACTCTGGTTTTCGGATGACTTGAAGTTCAATATCTTCTGGTGGTGGATTAGTAGTTTTGTTCCTAGCGTTGTTTGTGCAATAGTGCTGACAACGATTCCTCCCAACCACAACAAGTACAACTATGATGACGGCCGTCAGTAAAGAGTAACAGATGGCATATTGATGAATGTCATGACTTGATATTGTTGGTAGTGAAGCTTCATTTTCCCTTTTAGTTAAAATTTTCTGTTCAATTGATGCAATTTTTTGATTCCCCTTCGATGCAATTTTTTGATTGCCTTTGACTGAAGGATATTTGGGACATAGCGATATGTTAAGTTCACCATTTTGTTAATAGATGAATCAAATGTTGGAACTGTGAGCTCATAATCCATCTTCATGTGACTGCTGTATTGGCGTTGAGCGTAGATGGTCAGGTCGGTAGATTGCAATACGCATCCCTGAGATAATGTCACTATGCTCGATGATGAGATGGTTTGTACTGTGACGTCATTGCTACATATGATTCGTAACGAACACGTTTCGCAGCATATCGCCAGCCAGCTGTTTTGAGTTTGTAACTCTATCCAATTGTCCTTGCATGACGCGCGTTCAACGTCACAAGGTCCGCTGTTTTGATGTGATAGCAGTTTTGCCTCACACGGAGCGCTTTTGCTGTGCAACTCAAATGATGGCAGGTTTTTCTTGCAAAGGAAATTCTGTGATTTTTGTTGCATGCAGTGTTTCAAGTCATCTTCGGACATAGATGCGTAAACGTTCTTCTTGAAGTTGACAGCGATGTACTTGTTTGATAACTGCACATATGTAGTTGTTGTTGTGTTTCCTTGTCAATGTTACCCGGTAAACGTATAGCTTTTTATATATCGTAGTCTTACAGTCTTATTTGGTTACAAGTGGAATATGTGCTTCGACAATAAAATAATTTTCAGTAACTCTTGCTTTCACATTAATCAGCTTGTAAATATCTTTAACGTTTTCTTTGTAGTTATCAACTGGTAAGTATTTCGGAAGATTTCCGGCTATTTCAGTCAGTTTTTGCATCAGACGAACCGGAGTTATCATGTCTATGAATGTCTATGAATATGAACGTCTACATGTCCTTGGTAGACGTTAGTTAGAGTATTGAACAGCTTCGCGTGGAACGTCCTCAAGCTGTTAATCAGTAGGTACGTCGTTAACGAAGCAGAGTTGATGTGGGTAGTGGCCGTAAGTATTTCCATTTCGATGGATGCTATATTCATGTTGGTCTGATTTAAGAAGTTATCAATGGAGTTGAATTGACGCAGAATGTTGTCTTCACTTTGTTTCAATACCTGATTCTCAAGTTCCATAATAGTTGTTTGATTTTTGGTTAATTTCAAGTAAGTAGTTCTCGTTGGTTTGTAGAGATTTGATGTCGTTTTGGTATTTCTTAGCAAATTGTTGGTGCAATATTCCAAACAGACCATTAGCTATATATGTAGCCAACTCCGTCGACTAGGCCCCGTTTCTTCTTGTTGCTCAGGTGTTTGTGGGGATTTATAAGTATGGAGTTGTAGTAATTTAGAAGTTCTATTTCATGGATTAATTGTTCCATAGTTGATATGAGATCAGTGTTGTAGATTCGTTTTATGGCATAAGTTCTTGATATTCTCGAAGTAAGTTTGTTTACGACGAGTTCCTTCCCAATAGTTTGTTAGATTGTAGCACATCGTTAGTATCAATATCGAGCACTACTTGCATTTTGCCAATGGTGTCATAGTATACGGGCCGCTCGCGTTCCAAACTTGTAAAGTTGTTGACGACGGGGCGGCGCTCCGCACGTGCCATCACTGGCACTATAAGATACCGGTTACAATTGTAAGCAATGATAGCATTGTTATTAGTAACGTTGAAATAGGATTCTTTGACGTATTCTGAATTCTGTTGAGGCTTATTTTTCATTTCGTTATCCTTGGCATCCTCAATTTCAGAGTTCAAAGGTAATGGCGATAGTTTTATTATTGGGCGCTTTATGATTCCTGCTTGAGTTTTGACGGTAGTTACTCGAACATATCCATCAGCTCCTGGATGAGTCTCCAGTATACGGCCGAAGGCCCATTTTCCCGGTGGTAGATTGTTTTCTTTCACCAGTACTATATCGTCTTCTTTGACGTTTCTAGAAGGCTTGTTCCACTTACTACGAGTTTGTAGAGTAGTAAGGTAATCGTTTCACCAGTTTTTCCAATATTGTTGAAACATATGCTCGGTAAGCTTTACGTCATTTACGTCATTGTAATCCGAGAGCGGTATAGACAATATTGGGCTTCCTGTTAAGAAGTGTCCAGGAGTGAGGCAGTTGTAAAACTCTTCTGGATCTTCAGTTAGCGGGCACAAAGGTCTTGAATTCAAACAGGCTTCTATTTTTGCTAACATCGTTATGAACTCCTCGTATGTCAGTTTTTGTTCCCCTAGTATTTGTCGCAGATAGTGCTTCATCGACTAGACAGCAGCTTCCCAAAGACCGCTGGCAGTTGGCCAGGCGGGGGCGTTGAAGTGTCACTCCACCTCTAACTTGGCTAGTTCGTTGAAGAGATCCTGGTTTCAGTAGCCTTTGAAATCTTCGAATTCTCGACGAAGCACCTTTGCAGCGCCGATAACGTTTGTACCACAGTCAGAGTACATGTACCTGCGGGTGCCGTGTCTTGCACATAGTCTTTGGAAGGCTGCCATAAACATTTCTGTGCCTTTTGTTTTGTGCATTTTTGTTTCTGACGAAAGCCATTCATATTGAACTCGGGTCCGACCTTAGTCGGACCCGAGTTCGTCACCTTACATACAAATATGGCTATGTATCCCTTGGAAGTTTTCACGCCTCTACCCTTGTTGTGTTTGACATCCACATGACCGGTGAAGTCTACTCCGGTGTGCGTGAAAGGTCGGCACGGAGTGATCCTTTGCTGGTCACCCATCATTTGGTAGCAATCTGTCTTGTTGAAGCGATGACAGCGTACACATTTTCGTAGTTGGTTCTTAACGGCCCGGTTACCGCCAACAATCCAGTAACGCTGTCTTATATAAGTCAGCGTCAGCCGAGCTCCTCCATGTAATGTGGTTGAATGAGCTTGTTCTATAAGAAGTTGTGTAAATCGTCCTCTATGTGGTATGATGATTGGATTCTTCATCTCCCTGGGTAAGCTTGAGTGCTGTAGACGCCCACTGACACAAATAATTCCCGCTTTGTTTATATAAGGATTCAGTTTTCAAATTGCGCTTTTCTTTGATACTGCTTCGTTGTTTATAAGTTGTTTGTATTCGGAATCGAACTGAAGTCGCTGCGAATGAATGATGATACTTTTACACGCTGCGCTTAGTTCACTTGTTGTTAGGTACAGTGGAACAACGTAATTAGTTTACATCTTATATGTGTGGGTGAAGTCACGGTTATGCACACAAACACTAAATAAAACGAGCGAGCTCTGTGTTTAGTAGTGTGCGTATGGCACGATAGTAATTATTCATTGATATTACTGAATGAGATATAATATTTCGCATTATATTACTATAGCGACCTTTCGACCGGTTATCGCCTTTGGTAAGTGAACGTGAAGTCGTAAGTTCAAACCATGTGTGCAGCAAATGTCTTTTTCTTTTTGAATTCATTATTTTATTAAAACATTACTTAAAAGTTGAATTTATAACGATTTGATCCCGTTCATGGATGAGTAATGAAGTTTGCATCGTTTGAGACAGCCACGGAACTCTCAGACCATTTTATTTGACTGTTAAGAAAATAACTACCGACAATTAAAAAAAAACGTTTTCAGGCACCCTATTTTATAAAATAATTGCGTTCTTTGTTGTCAGTCTACAAGCATTAATGAGTTTATTGATTGCTACTCGTATTCGTGTGCAGATTTATTTCCGTGGATCCAATATTTGTCTATGTTAAAAAAGGCAGACATCGGTGTTCTGCATGAGCAAAACGTATCTATATGTGAAATTGCAAGGCGCCTAGTGATATCGGTGAGTAACAATTTGTTATTACGTTGATGTTATACCTTTTTTTTTTTTTTTTTGGTCTCGGGGGGAAAATCCTCATCTCATGGACATCCTCCGCCCTGGGGTAGGCAGAGGGGCATGCCGGACTCTTACCGGCTAAAAACCACCCCGGTGTTCCATCTCACACCTACGCCGGGGGTCGCGGGAACGTATGATCCTTCCGCAACCCCCGACTGGTGCCGGCCCGCAGCCGCGGGCCTCCTCGGGTCAGGGGGGGGAGTGAGGTGTTAGACTCCCCCCGCGACTTCTAAGAGGGGCGCGCGTGGAACACTACGCGCCGCCACCTCGGGTCCTGATGTGTGGGGGGCAACGGACGTCCCCGAGTCCGTCGCCCCTGGACCCATTTAGGGGGGCTGGAAGAGGGCGTTGTCCGCCCTCCGCCGACGCCCGGTGCGCCTGCTGCGGGCTGGGTGAGTGGACGAGATCTCCCTCTCCGTTTCCGCAGCCTCCTTCTGCGAGACGACTGTTTCGCAGAAGGAAACCACCGCGTCCCAGGACTCTTCGCTGCCGACCATCGACTCGACCACGGCCGGCAGCGACAGGTCACTGCCTACTTCTGAGATGAGGGCACGGCGCGGCTCCTCCCAGGCGGCACACTCTGCCAGCGTATGCCGCGCCGTGTCCTCCCGGCAGTCGACGCAGTGGTGACACCGGGCGTCCGGCTCCCTGTTTATGCGACACAGGTACTTCCCGAAGCAACCATGCCCCGAAAGCACCTGCGTCACCCGAAACGACAGGGAGCCGTGCCTCCTCCCGAGCCAGCGCTCGAGCACCGGCCGGACCGCCTCGATGGTGACGAGGCCAGCGGTAGGGCGTGTAAGCCTGTCCCGCCATTCCGCCACCAGGACCTCGCGAAGCTGAGACCGACGCAGCTCCATGTGTCGCTGCATCGGTCGCTCACCCCGCGCCCTCGCTTCCTCGGGCCACCGATACAATGACGCGAGTACTTTCGCCTCGAGGTCCCAGGGCGGGGATCCAGCCAGTACACAGGCCGCCTCGTAGGAGATCGTGCGATATCCCCTGATGACTCTGACGGCCATCGCTCTTTGCGGTTTCCGCAATATTGCGATACTGCCGGCCGTCAGGTCAGAGGCCCACACCGGGGCCCCATACAGGGCCATCGATCGCACGATCCCCACATAGAGCCGCCTACAGGCGGCGCTCGGGCCCCCCAGATTGGGAAGCAGCGTTGATAGCGCCCCGGCACGTTGATGTTATACCTACTTCAACTTAGGTAAATTATCATAAATGTATTATAGTTTTTTTTTGTCTAAGATTTTTATTTAAAAAAATTGTAGTTTATTTAGTATTAGAAGTTTCTAAATGTAATGTTTATTGTTAAAGATAATAAATTTCAAAACACAGATGATTATGATAAAATTAACTTGGTCTAGCCCATTTTTGTCCCACTACGGCACGGGCCTTTAGTTAGATAGATTAAAGAAAAGCCTTCGAATGACTTAAATAAAAATGGATTATTATGTTTACTAATGTCAGTGTATATTTAAAACATATACGTGATATTAATTAGATGTATATATAAGTATATTATATACACAGTATATAAATATAGTAGGTATATATATTTATTTGTTATAATAATAGCTATTATTATAGGTAAGTTTATTAAATACTGTTTTGTTTTGTATCCACAGAGGAGAACCGTGCAGTTATGGGTCCGCCGATATGCGGATTCAGGAGACGTAGAACATCTTCGACGTGGGCCAAAACTAAAGGCAAATTCATCGGCTCGATACCACGACATCGTGGCAAGGCACAAAGCTCCCTTCTTGTCCACCCGCGTAACAGCAACAGCACACAATGTGTCCTTACAAACTGTGAGAAATCCCCTACATTCAGCTGGTTTACGTTGCAGCGAGCCAGTGCGGAAGATTTTGCTGTCCACTGCGCACCGACAGAACCGACTACAGTTTGCTAGGTCATACATTAATTTTGATTGGGAGAACAATATGGTGATAGAAAACGTAGGTTTGCCAACTCATTATTAGTTGAATTTATTTTTATTAGTAGACGACTGTGAACCTTATTTTTACGCAAATAATGTTCATATTTTTTTGACGACACGGTTGGCGCAGTGGCTGAGCGATCGATTGCTACGTGTCGCGGGTTCGATTCCCGCACGGAATAAATATTTGTATTGCCTACAGGTAGTTGTTCCGGGTCTGGCTGTTAGTGTCGGTGAGTTTAAATATTTGTAAACGCACCCACGATACAGGAGTAATTTTTTTTTTTTTGAAAAACGTTACCCCACACTAGGAATTTCTTCTAAGAATTTCCTAGTGTGTTCAACGTTTTTAAAAAAGAAAAAAAAAATGTTAAGGGAATGTGAACAAATACAAATCTTATCATTAGGTATACCCCCGTAATCCTCTTTAAATTGTTAGACAACAACTCGTATTATTGAAAGTCTGGTGAAGTGATGTTATTGTTATGCGGGTAGAAGTTGTCATAATTTCTTACTATCTAACATGTTGATTCACTTCACCTCTAATTTTGCTTTGTTACAATCTATATACCTACCTACTTTGACAAACTATTTACGTCCATCCTTAACCAACAAAAAACTTTGTCTTTGTCAAAAAAAGTGATAAACAACAGTGTTTTACTCATTTGAACGTCTAGTATGAATATCTAAAGAATATATATTAATTTTAAAACTAGTTTGCATTAAATCATTGTATCGGCCACACAAGTTTTTTTTTTGCTAACATACAGCCCACACCAAATTGAACCTTAAAACAATCATGGTGAAGAAGGAACATATTGGAAGAA
This sequence comes from Apamea epomidion, assembly GCA_947507525.1. Lineage (NCBI taxonomy): Eukaryota > Metazoa > Arthropoda > Insecta > Lepidoptera > Noctuidae > Apamea > Apamea epomidion. The sequence goes on from OX382231.1 coordinate 12,128,446, forward strand.
ACGATACGGATCATTTGCTAATGACCCAAGCGATAAACTCGCTAATTCCAACCATTACCAATGTTTACCTAATAACAAAAATAAAATAATATTGTTGGTTTTATTTAATTAACTTTCTATTTTTTTGCTTGAGTGATTTTTTTGACCACAAAATTAATTTAATAAAAAACAAAAAGTAAAAAGCAGCAAACCAAAATTCCTCAGTTGGGATCGAACTCACGTCGTCTAGCTTACACCAGTAGCTATCGCAGGTGGTTACACTACTTGGCTATGCGAACTTTGTTAAACTAAAATATGGGCTTCATTCATTGTGAACCCGTTTATTTTACCTTTAACCGCGTGTGTATATTACGTATACCCACACAAAAATAATGACAGTTACCGATGTATGCGCGATGTAAACTAATTAAATGGGCCCAGTGTACGTAGTTTCCGATTTCGCCCTATTGCGCATATTTGTAAGGAAGCGTAATGTCCATCCGATGAAACTGTTTGCATGTGTCAACGCACTGCATTTGTTCAATAACTTTGTTATTTTGCTATGTTCTTTATTTTCTTGTGCAGATTCTTCGACCTGAACGTAATTTATGCAGCCAAAACTCGTTTGAAAAGCGCAAGGAATGTCTTCCGACGGATCTAGTTTTGTTAAAGGTTCGGGGCCTAGCCAACGTAGGTTGAAGTTCATCAGTTTGTTTGGCAACAGCCCACTTGATGCGCAGTCTGCGAAATTCTGTTCTGATTTGACATAACACCAATGTGTAGCAGGAATTATGCTTTTGATCTTTGTAACTCTGTTGGCTACGTACGCCTCCCATCCTGATGTTTCGCCTTGAATCCAGGCCAAGACAATTTGAGAATCCGTCCGGATTCTCAAGTTGTTGTGTTGTGGACAGGCCCGTATTGATATGTTGTATTCTCTGAATGATTGCTTAATTTTCTCCATTAATTCAGCCAGTAGTTGAGCGCCACACAGTTCCAGTCTAGGCAATGTTGTCTTCGGTGTCAATGGAGCCACCCTTATTCGAGCAGCTAGTAAAGTTACGATAGGTTGGCCGTGTTCGTTGAACACTTTGCTTTAAATAAACAAGCGTAAGCCTTTTCACTTGTGTCACAGAAGCATAATAACTCGACACATTTTTGTGTATCACCAATCCATCTATTTATCGTTATTTTTTTAATGTACGGCAGTTCCGTTCTCAGGTTCAGCCATTTAGTTTTAATGCTGCTGGGCACTACGTCATCCCAGCTAAGTTTACTCATCCGGAGTTTCTGGAATAGTAGTTTGGCTTTGACCGTCACTGGGGAGAGCCAACCCAGTGGGTCGTAAAATTTTGATATGGCTGAGAGTAAGGATCACTTTGTTATTTGTTTGGAGTTTTCTACAGGCCAGTTAAAGTTGAAGGTGTCGCTGTTTGGATTCCAACCGAGTCCTTAAGTTCTAGCCGATTCTTCACCTTTAAAATCAAATATGTGTTGAGTCGAAATTTGATCCTCGTGTAAGTCTTCTACTATGGCTTGGTCTTTGGCTGTCCACTTTCGTAAATTCATGCCTCCTCCTCTTAACAGTTGGATCAAGGATTGTTGCAGTTTTTTCGCTTCTGTGAGATTGTTAGGACCGCTAGTGACGTCATCGACGTAGCATTCTTCTATGAGAATCTTGGCAGCTTCCGGATGTTTGTGACCATCGTCAATGGCTAGTTGCTTCAATGTTTGTATAGCCAAGGTGCGCATTTAGTCTCGTAGGCCACGGCACAGAGCTTGTAATCTTGCAGATGGTGATCTCGTGAGTCCCACCATACAATTCTTTGTAATGTTGTTGTTCTTTTGAAATCCAAATGCAGCGGTACATCTTTTCAATGTCAGCCGTGAATGCGTATTTGTAAGTTCGCCATTTAAGTATAAGAGCATTATGAATATCGTTTTGTGAATTGGCGCCTTTTTGCATGACATTGTTTAATAATAATAATAATAATAATAACGTTTATTTGGACCAAATAATATAGCCTAATACAGAAATGTTACTAAGAACTAGTAAAAACATTTATATAACAAAGAATTAGGCAGCTAAACTAAATGAACTCCTGACTTCCGAACTAGGTTAATCCTGTATCTCAGAAATCAGGGCTCTTCCATGGGGGAGTTATTGTTTAGACTCAAATTACTTGTAGTTTGCTGAGAGGCATTAAATTCGACCCTCAACTTTGTTGTTGTCGAGTTTTCTCTCAAGACACCGTGATGAGGCAGAAAGTAGATGTCAGTAGGTATCTGAGGTGCAGGTTTCATGTGTCCCAGATCTGCATACTCAAAGAACTGAACTGAAAGTCTTTCATTCTTCTTTAGCCGTTTCTCCAACTGTAAAAACTGTGAAACCGCAATTGTTCTAGACTTGCCTAGTTTCTCTTCGTAGTCTGGAACGAGAGGCATTTTGACAATATGTACTAATATGTACTTTCCATCAGATGATCTTCTTACAGATTGTTTATAAAATTGTTCACACTGGTCGTCTTTGGCAATATCTTTCATATTTTGAATTTCTTCTTTCTCTCAAAATTTTGTGAGATCGTCTAAGTTAAGTAAAGTAGCGTGTCATCAAACGTTTGTTTCATTTTTCCGCATAAAATCCATCCAATTTGCGTGTGTTGTGCAACTGGGGAGCTAGTGCCTTTCAATACACCCTCTAGGATAATTTCGAAGTAAACGGCGGTTCCTAGTAATAAATAGGTCGATTTGCCGAGATACGTTGAAGTCAGGATCTGCAAGTTTTAAGTTTTCTAAGTGCTTCCACGCACCTTTCTCGAATGTTCTTGTAGGCAAATTGTTTGTTAGCTTCGTCAGGGTAAGCGCTTTAGTTTAAAATTTGTAATCAGAGTGAATCGATTGACAGGTAATTTTTAGTTTTCCCCTGCATTCTCTAGAAACAGAGCCGATTCCCGATACTGATGCGTTGATTCCGTTCCGAGGAAGGCGTAGCATTTGTGCAGCGTTTTCTGTTATTAAGTCAAAATCAAAATCAAAAGTCATTTATTCAAATTAGGCGGAGAACTTTTCGAAAGTCAAAATTACAAAAGACAGTCCCCCAAAAACGCCCGCCCTACACCACTTTCTAGTGCAATCACTGGGAAGAAGAAGTGGCGCAACAACCTCCCCAGCAGCACAGCTGTCTGTTCAGTTAGAAAAACACTTGATTGTATACAATACTAGGTACCTTTGTTCAGTAATTAAAATTACAAGACCAGAACATAAAATTAAATTATTTGCCATATGTCAGCTAGCCACGCCAATATACCAACAGATATAATAAAAACTATACGTACTCAAGCTAAAAAATAAATAATTAAAATGTAAATTAAAAACTTACTACCCAAATAAAAGCCTCCAGGCATAAAGGGCGTGACAGCTTACATATTTATGCATTGCTGGGTTCTGGTCACATAGCTGTTGAAGTCACAATAAGTTCACTTGTGATCCTTGATCGAGTAGCGCACGCAGTGTTACATAAGTTCCGTCTGCGGATTTAACTCTCAGCTGGACCGTTGTCAGTATGACTTCCATGTTGTCTTTAAACAAATGGGTAGATGTTGGTTGTTGAGTTGATGATGAAGAGCTTTGGTCAGTGTTGTTTTTTCTAGTCGATGACTTTTTGTTTTGTTTGTCCGAATTGTGCAATAGTGTGTGGTGTTTCAAGTCACATTCCTTGCACGTTTTCATTGAGTTGCACTCGTTATTTCCGTGGCTGAACAAACAGTTTTACAGAGCTGCAGTTTCGAAACTGTGTCATTTCGTTTACCAAAGTCTATTTTCCAAAGTCCATTTGAAGGAATTTGTCACATTGGCGCAGTACGTGACTTCCATTACCAAATGGGCATTTTCCATGTAAAGCGTGATAGTTGTTTGTTTTGTTTTGATTGACGTTATTATATTTCTTCATCTGAGTTTGCTTGTTGATGGGTTTCCAGTTGGATGATTTTTCTGGAGCTGTAGGACTCGCATTCTTAGCTGACTTCATCGTTTCGTATGACATGAACTGTGTTTCGAGGAAATACAGAAAGTCGTGCAGGTTTTGTATTTCTCTGTGATCACTTAAAGTACTGGAGTCCAGTTTTTGTGACATGATGTGCACAATGATTGCGTCCCAGTTTGATGTGTCAATACCAATGTTAGAGATGCCGTTCAGGCATTCGGTAATGACGTCATGCATCTACTTCAAATTAATTGAATCTGCATGTTGTATGATCGGCAGATTTAGCATGTTGTTCATAAATGAAGTAAACCGCAGGCGACAATTGTCGTAGCGCTGATTTAATATCTCCCAACATGAGTTATAGTTTTCAGTGCTAATAATCAGATGCTGCACTAAGCGTTCGGCTTCTCCTCGCAGCTTGTTCTTTAGGTGCTGCCTTTTCTGCGCATTGTTAATCATTGGGTTTTTGTTTTGTGTATTGCTTCCAGAAAAAGATCCTTGAAGGAGATCCACTGACCGTAGTTTCCTGAGAACTCAGGGATTTCGATCTTAGGTGTCGATTTCTGGTAGTGGACGGTGGACCAGATTTTGGCATTACTTTTCCTCATCAACTCGTCGTATTTCTGTTCGACGTCCGTGAACATCTGGTAGTAATGCTGGTTGGATCCTTTCAGTTGGAAGTCTATTTCCCAGTGAAGTTTGTCGATGGGTTCCCATTTTGATTTCAATGCCGTGAAGTGCCCTTCCAGTTCCCATCTTTCCGAGGTAGTGACTACGTCAATTTTGGAGATAACACGGTATATTGCGTTGAAACTGCATTCTTGCTTGTTAAGCAAGAGTTGAATGTTGTTACTATCGTCATGTTGTCACTGTCGCGATTTTCAGAAGTTCCACCTATGTTGAACTTCACGTTTTGTTTGCCCAAAGTCGCCAGTTTGTTAGTGATGTCCGTTTTAGTTGATAAAACCATTTCTTGAGTTTTCCTAAATACGTCATCCTTGAAATATGCCATGTTCTTATCTTCTAGTTCCATCAACAGTTGGGCATGTCTGCTTTCGAAGTCTTGCAATTGGTTTTCTAGCGACGTCAAGCGTTTCTTCAAACATTCCATAGTTCTTCGTGATGAGGAATCCTTGCCGTAGTTAACACATAATGTTTTTATGTTCTCGAAGCATGTTGACTGCAATTCTAGTTTATCCATATTGTTGCTTCTTGTTGTTAGCGTTGCGTTGTGTTGTGAAGGCTACTGCGTTGCTTGTAGTCTTCTCCTTTTCAAATCTTAGAATCGTTTTCTTCCTTGACTTGAAATGGTCAGTGGAACTCAGCACCCTTGCGCCTCGCTTACGATATTATGCAACTTCTCAATCTATCTGGGGCGACCCGCTTCTGGGAGACCAGCTAAACCGATCCGCTACCGTAAGGAGACACAAAAGCACCAAGATCCAGCTCGAAGGACCATGAAATGTACGGTTGTACACTTGCAGAGTTGTTCCCGTTGAGGTTGAAGCGCGTAGAGAAAAAATCACTTAGTTTCCGTAAGGTTTATTACGTGTAAATAGTGTTTACAAATACAACTGTTGACGATTCCTTTCTCTAATGTTACTCACCGCGTAGCAGTAACTGCACTCACTGATTTATTGTTATGTATGTTTATTTATAGTAATAAAGTGACGCACGGCGGGTGCAAGCCACCGCGTCAGCAAAACATGTACAACGTCTCTTCCATACATTATATTTCATTTTCCATACATTTTTGACGTTTAACGTAACGTAACGTGTAACGTCAAAAATGTATATATGTATGGTTAAACTGTCGCTGATCATTATTTAACTTTCAGTCCCAACTGAGATTTACCCCTTTATTTATAAACGTTTTATAATTAAAAGGTAAATCTCAGTAAGAACTGAGTAAAACTAAGTCTAAGTAAGGATATAGACTTAGTTTTACTGTAAATCACCTGGATTGAAGTGGATGTTATGAACTAAGCAATATGCTTTAATTAGTTACACTTTTGAGTACAAAGTTATGTTTCAAGAACGAGCTTCCTCCGTGGACTCGATGTGATGTTGTCCTAAATTCCAACCGAAGAATCCTGTCAATATGTTCTCAACTTCAAGGCAAGATTCATAGAAAGACCCTGATTTAACGGCGAGTTTACATCGAGCGGCCTTTTAATTTTCCTTAGTCGTAATCGTATTTTTTATTTAGAAAAACGGAAATAATTTACCTATAATTTATGATGGATTAGTTTAGCGTTAGTGCAACAGTTTTTGTGTGGATATTATTAACGTCGCAGCGGAGCGGTCTCGTTCTGGGCGGCCTTCGCTCGACGGAGACAAGAGGCTTGCTGCCACTTTCACTCGACCACCGCCACGCGCATCCATAAACACCTTATTTTAGATACGTGGATGTGGCATTTTTCTCAAAAAACTATAAAACATCAAGTCTTTTGTTCAGCTGTATGAAATTCGTTAACAACCAATTTAGATCCAGCATAAAAACTTGATAACTTTGTTTCAGTGAAGTATTTATGCTTTAAAAAATAAACTACGCTAAAGCCATACTTACTTAACACAGGCGAAAGACAAAAGAAACGGTACTTAACATGATTTGTTTCATATCACCTCCAATAATTCGCAGCTCTGCGATTTTGGAGGTTCATACTCTTACCAGAAAAAATCTGGCTTGAAAACAATACGTAAGTGCCAACACAATTTGTTTTTCACTTGTGCCTACTCGCACCTGGCAACTTGTTTTGATAGTTTTTTCACTACACAGCTACACACACACACACATGCATAATAAATTCTTCGTACATGCCTGAAGGTACGTTTTTAAACGTCGGTGGGTATACAGAAATTAGTTTCGCTTTGCTACGAAATTGTTACAGGTGTACGTAATCTGTGGGTTTGTATCACAAAGTTTTAAAATGCTTCTAAGATTGAGTGGTATTTTTAACATTAATTTTCCGGATTTTGGGTCATATTAATTAAAGGAACAAACAAAAATAAAATTCAGTGAAAATATAAATCAATCTGAAAAGAAAATTCAAGAAAATTCTCTCAAAGTTTTCCAATTTAGCGTATGTTGTCTAGGATCAAGAATCAATAATATGTATCATCGGTTGTAATGAGCAAAGCACATAGGTACACATAGATCGTGCGTGTGCGCATTTCGAAACCGGTGTTGCGCAATAAGGTCGGCGCCAAGGACGCGGGTTCGTTGCCAGAAATAAATTGCTGTTTATGTCTGTCTAGCGTACACTGCGGGCCGCGCGCACTGCTCGCTAATCAAAATCCATACTGGGCAAATTATTTCTTTTTTCATCGAAGCTCTTATGGTGTTATGCCTGTGCGGTTGACATGTATTAGACTTTTAATGCTAAAAGATTTTATGGCCTTTTTGTTACTGTACTGTCTTATTAACTTACGGTAAGAAATGCAGAGATTTTCTGCCTTCGAGTTTAGCTGTTAGAATAAATAAGCGTTTGTTTAATATTCAATCTATAGCGTCCCAGTGCACTGCACGGTAATCATTAAGTGACAGTTACTTATATACATAAGTTTGAACTACTAACGAGGCTAGACATGTCCTTTATAGCTGTTGCTAACAAATATATATTATTATGGTTTTCGTAGTTACAAGAAACTTAACACGATCGGTTAATAAGTCTGTAACGCAGCGGACGTGTTAAGTTGTTACGAGCGAACAAAAGAAGTAGGTAATAAGTATGATAAGGTGCTAATTTCTATTCAACATGTTGTGAACTAGAATTCTTCTGTTACGTTTATTTGCTGAGCGTCAATAATACACTTGGGGCATACTTTCATAATAAACGGTAGCATCTGGAAAAAGGATTTACGATTGTCATATATCAAAAATCATAAAAATAATGTAATATTTTCGTGACCCAATTTTCACGCTCGCCACTTTCTCCCTGACTAGGAAAAGGCGGAAGAAAATAGTTCACAAATGAGGTTTACTTATTTAGCTTTACTCTCTGAGTCTATTTGTTGAGTTCAAACAACAGTTTCAAATTCTGTACCAATTACATACAGGTATTATGAAAACGTTGTAAGTGCGCATGACTTAATAAGACGTGGGCTTCCAACGGGCTTTACCTACCAGCAATTAGTACCAAATTAAAATTCTTTAAACAGTAATCGTCACATCTACAACAAGGCAAGTCTTGTATAGAATTTCATGTTACGTTGCATTTATAGTGGTGACAAAATACTCGTTTAGTGTTGTCGCGACGACTCGGAGAGATGCGCTATAGCATGCATCGCAGCGGGGCCGCCTGGCCGGTTAAATATGTCATCACCGTTATACCGACACGTGACAACTACACCACTTGTGGGATTACCATCCACGCTTATTAACTTTATTTTCGCTTCACATGTAACTGTTCTCTAGAGCTGCACTCTCACTCAACAAATATTACTTTTTGGTCGTTTTAGGTTTCTAATCGCGTAATTAAAGTTAGAACGATTGTAACAAATGTAAACGTATTTATAAACGTTATTCCCCATGAAAGTGATTAATAGCGTTTATAATGTAAGCACCATTCCAGAAAAGCTCGCTACAATGTTGTAACGGGATGATTAAACTGTACAACAGCGAACAAGCTAAGGGCGTACATCAAAAGCTCAGCTCAGCGTGATAGCTGTAATGCTTGAGTGACACGCTTTACAAACTGCACTTGACGATAAAGCCGAGTTCATACTAGCTGCTTGATTTAAATAAATTTGCATAGCAAGTTAATTTATAAGAAATTAAACCTTGTTCTCGCATTAGTGTTGCTTGACTCGAGATCGGTAATACGGCTATGGTCCATGTGACGCTGCCCTTATGGTGAAAGTCGATTGTGATTGAGGTGCGTACGAGACAAACAAAACGCGAGGCGTGCGAGTTCCGCGGCACGCGACTATATTATTTTTTACATCGACAAAATAATTATGTTCCTTTTTCAACCTTCAGCATCGGGGCGAAAGGTCGAAAATGTGATGGACAGACAAATTGATGGTAGCGAGATGCGCTCCGATGCTCAAATTCGAAACGCAAACAAGTCACCGGTACGTGTTAAATATTTCACGCCACGCCGCCGCGCGCGTTATTCTTTTTCATTTAAATGAACAAGAATTCTGAAAATTCGAAATGAACCGTAGAATGAAGACGGATTACGCGCTGTAATAATTTGAACGTAACGAAGTCGTTATTAGGGTTGCCACGTAAATGGACCGTGTATGAAAATATTAATAAAAATAAAATCTTCAAAATATTACAATCATGTCTTGCACAACAAATTCTGGGTAAAGTTAAATGAAAAAGCTTGTGATTAAGATAAGCTAAACCGTCAAAAAGTATATGAAGGTTGGTAATAAAAGCGTGCAATGTGATTGTTGGCGCGTGTGGCCAGAGGGTATCCGTATGTTGAGTGTGCACTTGATAAGATAAGGTACCTGTGTACATGGCGGGGTGCGCGGGCGCATCCGCGGGCGTGCGGCGTGGTGCGCCTGCGCGAGACTCGCGGCCGCGGCACGGCCATCGACCGCACGCCTCCTCTAAAATATTCCAAGCATGCACAAATTAAACTGGTTTTTTCTTCATATTACTTTTGCATAAAAACATTGTAAACTAAACAATTTCGCGATACTGTGCAATATAGCACACCTGTTAGCTATTATATTAAATGAGTTTCTGATATAGGTAGCTATCATCAATGTTGAGGCTGGTTCTTTCGATGCCATGACCTCGCCGTACTATGAAATTGAAACAGATCAAAGATTTTTTTACAGCGCTTTGATTTGAATTTAGGTACAGTTATTTCAGGAATGCTAAAATATGAATAGAGTGGAATACATTAGTATTGTTTTTTTATGCATTATCTCCGTCGTATTAGGCTCTAAAATAAAAGGCTCATGCAAAGGCAAGGAATTCTGATATTTAAAATGATGTATCAACCATTAGTAGTCACATATTATGTAAATAAAGTATTGCTGGAAATGGCTGCAGCTTTTAATTATGAGACAAAAAAATATAAAGTTTGCTTCTACATAACTTTCAGAACAAAACTGAATCCTAATCTGAATTCTAATAGGTAACAATTATCTTATTAAACAATAATAAAAGCTGACTGACTGTAATTTATTATCTGTTTATTGTTTATTGCTTTGGTTATTGTATTTATTACCATTATCAGTAAACAATAAAGTGACTCCAACAATGTATAGATAAGTAGATGTTTGAAAAAAAAAAGCAATCACTTTCCACGTGAGGCCAGTCAAAAGCTCGCTCCAATTCATTTGTAGCTTTTTGTCTCAAGGGAATGCAAGTCGTCAGACTTTAGTCTGGTCTGCAGGCCAGCAGCGCGGGGGGCCGCTCCGCGCCCTTTTGTTTTTATACCCGTGCAAGAATGCAAAACAATTATAATTCCCTTAGGGATAAGTCGTCGCGCTCCTTGGGAACCGCGCGTACGTAATCAACAAACGATTTTCGTATCTTATTCGGCTTGTGGTTTGAAAAAACTGTAATTGGATTAAGCCGGATCACCTCGTGCATTATCTGGAGGCACTAGCACTGCCCTCCGCGGATTGGCCCCGGCTGCTACTGATGAGCAGGGAGTGGCTCAGCAGAGAGGTCCGAGGCGCGCACACAGGCACCGACGCTGACCAATCCATTTACGTTAATTACGCCGAGATGGGGATAAATCGGCGTCCAGCCGTCCACCGCCGAGTTACGAGCGAGCCGACTATAAAATAAATTATACCCACTTCGTTCGCCTCCACTCAGTTTTTTGTTGCCGTCCAAAGCGAACGAAAAAAAACAAAAGCAAAATCTCGAGAGGACGAAATACGAGGCAAAGACAAAGCTTGAATTTATCTACTGATAATATAGACGTAGGGCGGGTGGCGCGGCAGACGCGGAGTTGCCGACCGGGTGGCCGGCCAAATTATACGGCGCGCATTCCTGCGTCCAGGCAAAAACATGATATATAGCCGCCTTGTGACGAAATATTTGAAATTCGGAGACCTGCCCGCCACACTCTAAATGGAATCCCTTTAAATATTATCTCTGACATTCTTTTCAGACGACTTTATAAGCTTTTACATGATATTTTAAGAATGAATGTGGGGCATAAAGTTATATTGTTACGATATTTACGACGGTATGCCTACATATACATAGTTCTTTGTAGTTGGATGCGGACTTAAATTGCAAGAGGATAGCATGAGAAAAGAAAGGCTCGAGCGCACGCGTCATGCGCCTAGCTAACCTTATACAATTCAACTAGATGAATTTCCTCGGCGGAATGCGGCCCCGTATGCATACAGCATACGGCACACGGAGCGTCCAAGAATAAACTCTACACTTTGGACAATTAAATTATTATGTATCCAGAGGTTCAAGCTTCAAGACTTCGAAACATTTTGTTTATGGAACGATTCACGTCTCTATTACGAGATATATATTTCATTTTTAGCTACAAATTCCCGAAGTGTGCGTGTATAGAATGCGTTTTATAGATTTTTTCGTCACTATATTGCTAGGTGTGGTAGCAGTAGTTCAATGGCGTCCAGTCAGAGCCCGCGAACTTCCGAGCGGAAGTCTAGCTTTAGATCATTATAAATGATCGATATGAATAATTAAGTTGTCATTGCTTGACGTATACCTATGTTTCAATGTGTTTTTTATCTTGTTGTTGTTGCTATATACTTACAACATGCTTGGAAGTCGGTCAAACTGTTAGAGCGAGCTTGGTTACTATGCAAGTAAAATACCTCTAAAGTTAGTAATTTATGGTCTGTAGAGTGCACAGAATTCGTAATGATCGTTGTAGACATACTGTCTCTAGTGATCTTACCAGTCTTGGATGACCGATTCGTGGATATGACCAGAAACAGGTATTTGTTATCATTGTCTAGTTACTTATCAGACCTTTCCTGAAAAGATACCGTATAATATGTATTTCCAGATTTTCTTGATTTTCATCCAGTTTTTCTTCTTCCGCTTGGGCTCGGGTTGTTCACGGTAGGAGACGCAGAGGGTATGAATTATCAAGCCTTGAAACAGCGTATAGAACAAATAATGTCATTATTTCTGTGTGATTAATGAAGTTGGATTTACCCTCTTTAACAAGAGATCGATCGTTGGGATGACATCTACCAACCTGCATTGGGCCCGCGTGGTGGATTACGTCCCACACCCTCTCACAGCGATGAGGCCTGTGTCCCAGCAGTGGAAACATTATAGGCTAATTATGTATGATCGCTGAGTTCGCATAACCCAGTAACTGGGTTGTGGAGATCAGATAGGCAGTCGCTCTATGTAAATACTGGTATTCAGCTGCATCCGGTTAGACTGGAAGCCGACCCCAACATAGATGGGAAAAGGCTAGGCAGATGGTGATGGACCAGGGATCGAAAATAAATTAAGTTTTCTTTAATTTCAAACAAGTTTTCTTAAAATTTTCTTCAGACTTTTCTATAAAAGAAATAATTTCCACATGCATTTAAATACTAAAGCGCTGTCAGTATGTCTGTTTTCAACTTTAAGTAGCTTTCATGAGCTGAGCTTTGAAAGCATAGATTTTCCGAACTCGTTTTAAAAGAGACAAAAGTCACTTTTAAATTGAAATTTAACTACATTTGTTAAGCTTTTATAACACCATGCGGAAGAATTAATCCATATAATGTGCGTCAAGATCGTTACTGGTGTTTCATTCATTCGTGAGTAACCTTGCAGCGAGGTTACTGTGACACACACCTCTAGACGATCCCAGCTTGCCACGTTCATCTAATAAGGATTATTTTGACTGCGACTTGAACGTGACCTTATATCCGGTGGCTGTAGGCATAACATGAGCCTAAAGGTGATAATCGGACCTGTAGCACATTTCGATTGTATTAAAGGTCAGATTAGCTGTTGTTAATGTATAAAGGCATTGTTTCTCTAAGTTGTTAGCTAAGGTTATGGTCGCAGTCTGCATAGAGTCGTCATTGGAGTATGGCGTATGTGTATACATTATTTGATAAGGAGCGTTTGATACGTTACTGACCTACGCATTCAATATAATGGATTATACTGTTTTATCTTGGCTAGACTTTTAGTCTTTTGGTGAAAGCTGAAACATTTCTGTGTACATATAAATAATATGAAACCATTATAGTTACCATTAAAGTATAACATAATACAACACTGCTGTAGCTAGACATTGCATAATCACTACTTTTTGGTGTAAATATCAGCTAATTACAAGCACGTACAATATATTTACCTATGTATCATGACTATTATGTACTTACTTAAAACAATTATACATCTAAGTACGGTATGGCTACAAGATCATATCTAAACAGATTATTATCTACTGCACTTTAATTGTAATTTGATCGTAATTTTCACCATGGGTTACGTTATAATGAATAATAGACAGATACAATTTAAAATTACATCATTTATTACATCTGCAGTTTAATAAAATAATAATTACACGAATATATACACAAATAAGTATTTACAATGTTCGAGGCCATCACTATATGTACACTGGGTCCACGAGTTATCACTAGGTCCGCACTGGGCGTGGGGGCGCCTTCGTCATCGGCAACCGCAGCCTGTCACCATCATGTCCTGATAGTTTTTGAGCACCACATTATTTAGTTCGTCCATATATAACATGGAAATAGAGGAGAGCTGCGTAGGTACACAGCACGCTTTCGGCACCGCGGCCGGGTTCACTGAGTTCACGAGAGTCTGCACGATCGCGTGGTTCGTGCCGTTGAGGTGGTCGGCCAGCGGGAACGGGCAGTCGCCCTGGCAGTAGTAGGCCTCGTAGCCGTGCGGCGCCACGATCCAGTCACTCCAGCCAACCTCCGCAAAGTCCACGTACAGCGGGCGGCGCTGGCAGATCTCGCGCGCCTCCTTGCGGCGGTGGTGCGCACGGTGGCCGCGCCGTTGCGTCGCACGTTTGCTGCGCACCAGGCGTGTTTCGCCGCTCTCCCGCGCGGCGCGCGCTCGCGCGTCCTCCGTATACAGCAGCAGCAACGGTTGCCGCGTGCTCCACTCTTCGTCTTCTTCCGCGACACGTCTCCGCACTCTCACATGAGATTGTTTAGCGTCTACATTTTGCTCACCCTCTTCTAACACACGCACTAATAGTCCATGATTATGTTCTGGCTCCGAGAGCCACCGGCGCGCTGCACCGAGCGCGTCTGCTGTGACAGCGCCTTTAGAGGCCCTCAGCGGCACTGAGTCAAGCAGCCGCAGGATGGGCGCCGTCTTGCCGCGGCGGCCCGGCCGCACTATGTCGTACAGGAGCAGCCGCTGGGCGCCCTCGACTCCGTCAACTCGTTGAAACGTGATGTCGGCTCCGCGAGCGAGCTCGTCGCTGGGGATACCGCTCAGGTTGAAGTAGAGACGAAATCGATGCTCGCCGGGAAACCGCAGGTCGAGCTCGGTGGGAGTGTGGTGGTATGAGCGCGCCGTATTTGCTGCAGCGGCGGGGATGGCGCCGTCGGCCTCGTACAGCAAGCGCATGGCGCGCGGCACAGGCGTAGGCGCAGCGCGGCGAGCGGGCCTGCGCGGCAGGCCCAGCAGCGCCAGCAGCTGTCGCTCGGCGGCACCGCGCGTGCGCTCGTCCATTCCCGCGCACGCGCACAGCGCCACCAGCGCGCACACCACCGCGCATGCGCACGCCCCACGCATAATTCTCCTCGACCCACCTGCAAAGATGTAAAACAAAAGTTAAAATTTAAATTCATTACTACATGTCTACTTATTAATACAAAATCAACCATAGCAGCATACATAAACTTTTATGTTTTTTATTGAAATTACTGATGATATTAATGTAGTAAATATTTTTACTAGCTTAAAGTTCTGTTACTTTAAAATTAAACGGTCAAGTGCGAGTCAAACTCGCAAACCGAGGGTCCCATACAAATTTGTAGGTATGTAACTACAAATTTACGGTTTTTAGATTTTTTCCTTTACTTGGCCACATGACATTGCTCCTTGTCAAATTTCATGATTCTAGGTCAACAGGAAGTACCCTATAGGTTTTGATTCCATTGCCTGTGATATGCGGCATAACTGGAACATAAATGCCCTATCTTTTGATCGCGTTGACATAGAAGTTTGATTTTTTCACTGCTTCAAGGGATTGCAGCCCTGAATATCTGATATTAATTTCAACGTGTTCCTGAAATAAGGGTCTTGCCAGACGGACAGACAGACGGACAACGAAGTGATTTTATAAGGGTTCCGTTTTTCCTTTTGAGGTACGGAACCCTAAAAACGTTAGGATTCTAGATTGGAAGATAAGCCAGTATTATCAAACTAGTAGATTTTCGGCGGTAGAGTTTGCGCTCGCTAGCCTCTGCGCTACACAGGTGATGGCGCAGAGGTTCTATAATCTTAAGTCATAATCAATAAACGACCTCACTAGCATTACAAAATTTATTAAAATCAGTTTAATATAAGGTAAGTTATTGGCGGACAGACCTTGCGTTTTATAACATGTAGAGAACTAGAGACTTTGATGAATTAAGCAGTAGGAAGATTTGATCTCAGGGACCTAAGGTCCATCGAGGTTTACGAATCGACACAAGTAATCTAACCCAGTAAGAATTTCCAAGGAACTTACAACACTGATGCATTTTAGTAGTAATTGGTTAGCCAACAAAGACTGACACTGTGTCCGTCCGGCAGTTTTATCTCTAGGTGTATTTCTAATGAATGCACTAACGTACATTGTAATATATTCATGCATATTTAATTCAATTGAGTAGTACATGTACCGGTCAGCATACACAAGTGGAGAGTTTCGAACCTCTTGTCACATTTAAGTAAGACTGTACAAGCTTATGCTTACCTAGTACCAACCATAAGAGTACACCATCGGGATTCCAATATCTTCTGATTTTATTTTAATATTTATTAAGTCTATAAGATAGTTTTTAATAAACATCGGTTAGCTCACTAACTGTACACCGTATTTTAAATTGAGGAAAATTTACAAATATTTTATGGTTAACCAATTATTAATTGATGAGAAAGATCGAGTAAACATACGCCTACGAGACGAGTCCATTAGGAGGACATCCATAGACGCGCACGTTTTCGACCGGAGGTAAGCGATGACTGATAGTGATTGGCGATGATGACTATTTTTATTTAAGATCTAGGACACGCCCCCCGGCGATGACGGTCCAACATCAAAGGTCAAATACCTCCCTTATCACCGACATTTTACTTTTCACACAAATTGAAGATTCGTGGTCAATATATTGAGGGCTAAATGCCCTCCACTTTGACATAGTCTCCCTTTTATCCATTATATATAACTTTTTTCCATTTTTCTGGCAATTATGATACAAATTAAGGTTTTTGTTAAGTTAATTTATCCATTTTACATTATGGCTTCAGATTTAAAAGATATCTCAATCAATCAACTCAGCCTATCGCAGTCCACTGCTGGACATAGGCCTCTCCCAGACTGCGCCACAACACCTTGTCCTCCACCTTCCGCATCCAGTCTACCCCAGCCATCTTCCTTAGGCCGTCTGTCCATCTAGCTGGGGGGCGTCCTACACTACGCTTGCCTCGTCTGCTCCACCGGCCGTCGTTCCTTCGACAGACACGGCCAGCCCACTGCCACTTCAGTTTGCTTACTCTACAAGCTATGTCGGTAACTCCGGTTCTTTTCCGGATAATTTAATTCCTGATTTTATCCTTCAAAGAGAATCCCTCAAAGAGAAAGATATCTAACAACTACAAACAGTCCTTCTACACACAATTTGAGAAAAGTAAGAAAAAGAGCAGATAAGCAAATATCGCCAAACCACAACACAGCTGCTTATAATCTTATCGTTTATTTGTTTACTCTTTTAGAATTTCTCTGCATTTGTGTACAAGAATGTTTTCGTCCCGGTAATTTATACACGAATATTCACCACACTGACACAAACCAGAGATTACTTCGGATCCAATGAGATACAACATGGTTTTTGTATTTTCATTAATTTGTAGCTTTTTACTTATGTAAAGTTCACAAGAGAATTTATAAAGCTAACCCAGTTTTCTTAAAGTAAATACTGATATCTAAAACCATAGCGGAATGAATTATCTCTACGGTGTAGCAAGTGGTGGGATATCAAAACACAAGTGACCATGTGACGCGATACATTCAAATGAGTTACAACCTCTACAAAAAATTAATATCAATGAAATTTTACTAATCAAGTAGCATTTACTTTGTATGCTTATCTACTGCAATAATACACTATCACACATAAACGTCACTCTACGTAGCACAAACAGAAAAACATAAAATACGAGAATATGCTACTAAAAATGCATGTTTGACGATACACACCATATTAAAATGAAGAGAAACCAAAATCACATGTCATGTTACACAAACACCCAATATAAACATGGTTATATCGCTCAAGCACTTTCCAAAAGCGTTCAGTAAAAGACATCAACGGGATGCGTTTCGTGCTGCTACGAATAACTGTACGCGCTGTTTAGTTTGTACGACATTATTTAATCACGATTGTTTAGCTCGAACTGATCTTATGACTCTATTTATATTTATTAAATAACATTGAGGAATCTAACAATTGTCTTTAAGTTCATGTTTAATCCTATAATATGGCAAACAAACAAACACACATTTTTCTGAAACAAAATCAAGTTTATGTGAAAGTATTCAAGATCACGAAAATACTGGCTGATCTGGAAAAATATATTAACGTCACCGAATTTATATGTTTTTGTTATAATGTTTTGATCGTTCTAGCGCGGTCGACCGGATTGCGGCGTACGTATTTCGAAAATAATGCGGTCAAACCGGCCGCGGGCGCACGACCGCTCGCCTCTCTCACTCACCCGAAATTTTAACGCATCCAACGTCGACGGGTACGCAAAATCCGCGATATCCTCGAACAAACGCACAGTCAACGCTTGGGAAACAGATGGAGTGGCACTCGTTCACGACCGAACCGATGGCACATTACAGCGGAGTCTGGTAACATCACTGTGTCGGGCAGGCGCGCGGGAGTGGTCGCGCGCTCGTGCGTGCGGAACAGAGATGAAGCGCATGGCGTGCTCGCGGCGCTGCGCTCGCGGCCCGAGTGAGCGCCGGGCGCGGCAGACGCGGCGGCGTCGTCCGGACCCCGCGCCTGCGCCGCCGAGCGCGGGCGTGCCCGCCCCGCCCCCCGACCCGCGCCCTCTCGCACCGCCCCGCCCCTCTCACAACATGCCTGCCACTCCGGGAACAACCCTCACCACTATCTACCACCACCACCACCACCACCAACAACAATAACAGCTGCTAGCACCGCCACCTAATCACACCATCTACTTGTTCAAAGCGTCAGCGCCATTCCACTCATCAAAAAGTTGAAGTTTTTCTCCACACAGTCATTCGAGGTCAAACCATAACATTATATCTTTTCCAAAAAGGGACACAATGTCGGAATGGTCCAGTTCCAGAAGTAGTGGCTAAACATTACCTACATCCATTTGCTTTTTTTTGGTCACGCTCAATTAATTTGCTACGCGTAAATAGTAACAGCAGAACCAACACTTATCACGCCGTGACACTACACTTTTTCAGGGGTTATAAATTTTTGAGCCAAAATACAATACGACGAATGAAACCGATGAAGTGAGTGTGCTACGAAAAGCCTACGAACTCTTAATTTATTTTTGTAATTTTGGGTCTACGGTGCTACGAGTGCTACGCCGAAATCGATTCGGGAGCGATTGTGAAATTGACAATTTATTTTCTAGAACGATGACGTCAGAAAATATAGATTACTATACAAAAAGGCTATTTAATTACTCACAGTACATTCATAGATGTTAGTAGAAGTATTTAGTATCAAAATAACGATCTACTGTGACTCCAAAAAACCCGTTCGTAGCTGATACGGAATATGAAACAAATTCCAAAAACCCCACAGTGTCAGGTCGGTTTTACCTTTGATAACATTCCTTTTGAACTACTTTTAGAACTGTCAAGTCAGTGTAACGTTTGGACCCCAAACAAAAGCATTAGTCACTCACCAAACTCGGTTCCAGTGATAAAAAGTCACAACAGTGCTTATCATTTACGACGCGCTTCCTCTAATACCTTGGCCGTTGTCTTTTTCACGTATTTCAGATAATGGGTGATGCGTAGATGTTTTTATACCTTTCTCTTATGCAGGACGCAGCTGCCACGAAAGTTATAACAATGAGATGTGGTTGAGTAAATATTGCGATGAAAAAACGCAAGCAGCGAGTCTTTGCGATGAGTGTGTCGTGAACAATGATGAGCGAGTGTTTCAGGTGAGCATGTTGACCCACGTGCCCTCACAGATGTACATCTCAACTATATTTTTATGAAACAAGTGTAACATTAACACAGTTATGTTTGATTAGCGTTACGCAAGAGAGTGTGATAGGTCAAGTTTTTCTGGGCACATTTATTGCGCTTATATTTTATCTGAAACGGACAGTGCGATTCGTATCGTCGACATGTGAGGTTGTAACATAATATACGATGCATAGAATTGAAATACAAATAACCATTACTCTAAAGCAATAATTCTATTTGTAATATTTATTTAATTATAGACAAGGTGGCGCAAAAAGCGGACTTAATGCCATGAGGCATTTTGTATCAGTAAATCTATAGGTTTGAGCCACATTAAAACAACATGTGGCTTTTATATAATTGTCTAAAGTTGTGTCATAAATTATATTTGGAATGTATGTCGTAAAAACTTTTCTACATTTAAAGAACAAACAACGTCATACGTTAGTTAGACATTCCGTATTTTTGTGGTCACATCACAACTTTATTTGTTTAGTTAGAGCAATCAAACACTGACGAATTACGAGCAGGTAACAGCTATAAAACTACTATTAGAGCCAAATGTAAATTCACACTTCAATAAGTCAATTATTTAAACAGTGAAGATAAACAAATATCAAACAAACTTCACGTTGAATACCGTTACATTTTATGGAAGTCTTCCCGTCGCCCGCGCCTTCGCAAACTCGTAACATAATTCATGATTCATTTTAAAACAACATAACCTGAATTATCTGCAATATTTTACATAAATTCTCAAATAAATATCTCAAAAAAACGAATAAAGTTTTATCTACGTTCCAATAAAACGCCCCACTCAAAGATCCAGACATCGAGCATCTCGAAGTGTGCTCCTACATCGAATGGAGAATTAAAAAGAGGTACCGGTACAATGCGGTTTATTAACGATAATAAACCTCAATTATTATTTAGTATGAGTGTTCATAAATACGACCTAACCGCAATAATTATTGTGAGCATGAAATTCGGCAACTTATTGAGTGCTACCGGGCACCGCGGCTACCGGAGTTGCGCCTGCGCCGTTACGCGCAAATAACTAATGCTCTGTCGGCTATGTGTTCTTTTTTTGGCGCGTGTCTCTTGGAGCCGTTATATGAGGTATTTTGACGGTAGCGAAAGTTAGAATCACTTTATACCAGTTTTTATTCGGAAGATATAGAATAATAATTGATATTAAATCTATCGCGACGTATGCCGTTGGCTTTGAACCATTGCCAACATTAGCTCTGCTTTAATAACTTTTTTCTTGAAACTGGTTCAGTATGCTTACTTTGTTGGCATAAAATTATAGAACATGATTTGTAGAGCTCGTATTTTGAAGATTTGTCAACCTGTTTGACTTTTAATTGATTATAGATGAATAAATAAGTTGTAGAGTCAGAGGTCTGCTTGATAAAAACTTGTCTGCTTTTTCTTAATTCAAGAGAAAAACCTCATACGGCACAAATATAACAACCTTATTGGGAGCTATATGTTTGAGTCATTTGGTGTTGAACATTAGGGCCGTGGGGGCTCCGAGTGCTCATCCAGTATTTCGGGACATCGCCAAGCGGTTGGCTCTTCACGTGACCAAAGGGCTGCCCTAGTTTTTGGTCAAAGAATCAGCATTGTCATCCAACGTGGTAACGCTGCCAGCCTTTTGGGGGCTTTTTCCACTGACAGCGATGCGGACGAATTCTTTGTAGCCTAATAATCTCTACCCTTTTTTTTGGCTTTATAAACTTGTACATAGATTGCATATTGTATTTAAGATTTCTTAATAAGCATGTAAATAATTCAAGAGTTCACCATACTAATCGACATTTATGTTTATGTGCATTCTGACTTAAGAAAGACGACAGGACGGGTTTCCTATAAGCAGCTTCATCTAATGATCTAAAATTCAAACACCTTCTAGATTAGAATTTCGAGAAAGGGTGGACCACAATCACCATCACGCACAAAGGTCCACTTGAAGGACTAAGTGCGCAAACCAAACCCATAACATAGAAGGGTGCACCACGAGGTACGAGCATTCTACTTATAGTTTTAGGACTGGGTCTCCAGTATAGTTACTTGCCAAACTTAAACTTTCGTATGCCGAACGTGCCACAATGGCTTTTTGTAACGGCAATTGTTATACAATGTATATAATTGTTTCTATAACGGCATTGAGCCGGATAACATTAATAATTTCAGAGAAATAACAATATAAGTAGTGTCTGGAAGTATAATATCAGAAAAATATAATCCGTATGTCATAGGTAGGTAACTAGGTACCTACTGCAAAAGTTTTGCCAGGTTCCTATGACTTGAATACCTAAGAAGTTCGATTAAAAAGTTAATTTTAGTATTTCACATCTATCTAAAATAGCAAAAGTCAAATGAACTACGAACGGTGACTTTTAATCATTAAAATCACAACTGGTTTCTACAACTTCTCCACATTGCATATTTTTTCACTATTCTATTTTGGATCAATATTAGGTTGATACTAAAATCATTTTAAAGTGTTTGACAGCATTTTTTTTTTGTTTTTAAATAATAACTGATCGAAATATACTGCGTTCTACTATCCATAATAATCAATTCAAAATGTAGTCAATGAAATGTCTCATATGATGTCCAATGATCCCTAAGAGAAGTTCCGAATTGTTCCTCTTGTCCGATAACACAAGAACAACAATAACAGACAGAACAATTCGGAACTTCGCGGAGACGATAGTCTCATACGAGTATATTAATCTACCTCAAAGTGCATGGAACTTGAAAATTAAAGTGAAACCATTAGCCTTAGACAAATATGCCATTAAAATCGGCTTCAAGGAACGTTACAACATCGTCCGAAAAGTACTGAACCGAGAAGGGGGGGAACCGCATGGTTTTGCAAGTTCCAGCAGCCTACACAACGCCTATTCTTACTATTGATTACTATCAAAGTAAGTTTAAATCACGTTTTACGATAACGAAGTATGCCAGCGGTGTGAGTGTCGGAGCCACGCCGTCTGCCTCCCACGGACGCCGCGTCCTGCTGTTGACTCACCAATTCACGGCTTCATGCACGTAATTAGCCCATTAGCACGCACGCACCGCTCAAATGCTCAATTAGATCAACGACCGTCGGGAATAGCTGCAGATTACGTTCCTCCTTGTTTCAATGATACCCAGGATAAAATGCCCGTTATGCCGTACCGTAATTGACAGTTCTCCTTTTGTCTAGCGTTGTTCAAGATTGGATTAAAGGAAATTAACACCGACACGTCACTTTGGCTTTTGCTTTTTGTGTGTTTTTTTTTCATAAGGGTTATGAGAACTCTAATTGGTGTAAAACGTTTTTAACATGAACCGGCTTAATGGAGTTAAGAGATAACAAATGGTTCGTGAAACATATTTTTCTCTGGCGTATTCTAGAAGCTACTTCGAACGAGAAAAATCTTCTACAATTCGTGAAAATAACACTTTAATCTACGCCGATCATCGCCCACTCTACAAATAATCTCACTGAATTAGAATTCTAGAACACATAAACAATTTGTGTTCAAATATTGGAACGGAATGATGTGTGAATCTGGTGAGTTATTTAAACAACACTAACCTACGGATGGTGTGTATTTTGATTGGCCTAAGAGAGCATAGTGCTCGAATTGTTCCGGACAGATGCAACGAATTATACTTACTGCTCTTTACTAGTATTCTGTATATTTTAGTGGGCTATTTGTTGGAAAGTAAACCAAACTCCAAGGTAAGGTAAGGTACGACCCAGAAATAGCACCTCAATTCACAATACTTAAGTACTTACCTTAAGTACTTACTTAAGTACTTACGTAAAGTCTGTCAAATTATTGTTAAGAAAATTGACTACCAATTTAAATTTTCCGTATATTCAAATTACAATTGTCATTTTTGGACTGTTGTATTGAATGGCTATAATACGTCAAATTGACGTAATGTGTAAATAATTTTTTTTTATTGCAAACCGGGCCAGTTCTTGACCTCGACCTCGCCAGGTGGAAAGCGATGGATAAGGGGGCATAAAAAGGCCACTTTGGCAGAATCATAATAGGATAACAATATGAATCATATTAAAAATCGTAAAATGGTCACAAACTGACAATTCATAATATGATCTGTGTGAAATTCATATCACAATGCAATAACATTTAAACTGTAGAAATAATAAATAAAAAACCAATTTGATTAATAAAAACTGTAATGAAAAATTTACCGATTAAGTTACGGTTTATATTTTTTTCATGCGGCAATGTTTACACCAAATATGAATAGCTTTTAGAGATATTGCTTAAAGTGGCGTTTTTAGGCCCCAAGGTAAGTAATTTTTTCAATAAACAATTAATTTCCTTGGCCGTACTTCCTCATATTCTCTTGGACATCACTTGTGTTGGGAAACGTCGTGAAATACCTGGGGGTCTACTCCGAAGTGGTAAATGTATCGTATCGGCCGAATGTTCGGCCGTTTTCTGCTACGAAGTTACTATTTGGTTCGGTCGGTACCGATCCTACACTCCCACACTCTTTCGAATATTGACTATGGTCCCGACCCAACTGAGCCGATCCGAACTTTTTTCGCATTTTTCAATAATATTCGGTTTTTTTTTTTGAGGGTTTTTTTTTTTGAGGGGAAATCATCAAATGACCCCTCCCGCTCTGGGTGGAGCAGAAGGGAGTGTCAGAATCTTACTGACTAAAACCCACCCGTGTTCCTTCCTTAGCCTTTTATGTACCAGGGCAGCGGTAATCCTTTCGGACGATCCCGCTACCCCGGCAGGATAATATTCGGTTCGGCCATGATTGTGTCGGTCCGATCCGATCATTCGAATGTGTCACTTCGGAGTAAAAGAAAAAGAAAGAAAAATATTTTATTTTGAGTAGACCTCCTGATTATGGACTGAATTCATCAACACGCATCTAGCGTGTTGATCAAATGCTCGTTCCTGCTTTGTATAACCATAGAACTAGGTACCTTGCTATGGGACAGATACAACCTACTTTATTATTTACCGGGAAAACGCACATATTCCTAACTATCAAAGTAACTGTATAACTGTTTGTAAACCTCTAATATATCAACGTGGACATGACAAAAGCTCCCAATAACTTACTGTCAGAAGACTAATATTATTTAGGTATTTTATCGACAATTCTAGTAATAATATCGACTAATACATTCCTTACCGACATATTTCCATTTACTAGAAATTGAAGTTAAACAAATCTCTAAAGCTAGAAACACGTTTGTACATACAATCTCTTGGGAGAAGTTATTCTAGTTTTATTAAATTCCAGTCCATATTAGCTGTTACACTGTAGCATGCAAAGTTTCGGGTTGCATTGGCAGAAGTGGATAAAACGCTGCACTGTCGTATCATGTACAGGGTTAGTGAGAAACATACATCTTTTATGGGGTACTGTGATAAATGTTACAACAAAATACCTTGGGAAATATTGCAATTAAATGAAAGAAAATTTAAAACTTATATTAAAATTAGGTACACTTTGTAAGCAAGGATATTACAAATTAGAGGATTATATCCAAGATAAGAATGCTTGGAAACATGCTGGTCCTGCTCCATAGGACAATCTCTAGAGTCCAGACAAAATCAAACTAGTTGCTAATGTAATTGTATAATTTATTATTCTTTTTTTGACATTGATTTACATTCTGTAATTACTTAAAGTCACACCCGGACTTACTCGTATTACTCCTTATTTATTTATGAAAATCGTCTACTTTTAGAATGTTTGTAAATATGTGAGCATTATGTATCTATCACATAGTTAATTTATATGTCATGGTTTCATTAATCCATTTTAATTTTTTTACCTATTGTGGTATAGTAATTTTATTTTTAGGTGCATCATCTTGACATATAATTATATCATTAACATATGCAAAATATTGTAAAACATTTTAAAATAGTAACAGTGGAGTTTCTTGCCCATTCTTCTTTATACGAAAACTACCTTTTGGAAGGGGCGACTAGAATAAATTTTATTTTAATTTTATTTTTGCCGTTCTAAAGTGCCTTTTATGTGCCTATTTGAAATAAATGATTTGACTTTGACTTATTTAGAAAATGATAGAATGAAAAGTCTTTTCAAGATGGCCGCTAATTTCTTTTGACGATGAAAAAGATACAATTGCCTAATGAGTTTACACGGAAATGATTTCAAATATACCTGCAGTAGCTACCAAAGCTTTCTAACGATTGTTATTAATTAGTAATATAAATATTATTAGCTATTAGCAGTTCTCGTAAGCTCTGCTTAGTGGTACCAGTCTTTGAGCGAAATTGTTTCTAATTGAATCTATTGTACAGCATTTACGCCAATAGAAAAGTTTTCTTTTGACGCTTAAATTTTTAAGTTGCCTAATGAATTTTCTTGATAAACCTTAATACTTAAATAGTATTATATATTACTGTTACTGTTAGAATTCATCATCCAACTGCTGGGAAAAGGCCTCTCCCCATGACTTCCAGCTCTTTCGATCAAGGGCTAAAGTGGACCAGTGGCCGTTTGTCTTGTCCAGCTCGTCCCGCCATCGCCATCTTCTACGGCTCTGCCGCGACACCTTCTAGATGTTTCAGGGCTTCGCGTGGTTGTCGTTAGTATTGTATATTACAATAGTATTATTGTGGCATGTACATATTTTAATCTAAGTAGGTGCTATGGTTACTTACATAATGTTTAAGTATACTTACATAAATATGGGTCGGTGTCTGACTTAAATACATTAATTTTTAAAAAAACAACTTCATGCAGTTGTCCATGAAAAGACTACCAAAGCCTAAAATAAACTATTATAAATTACTGTTTAATATATTATAGCGATTAGCAGTTCTACAACATTGCCCCCACTGTGTGCCAAATAATAATAGATTTTAAATAAATCGATTACCGAGACATAAGTTTTCAATCGATTCTATTCACACCGGTAGCAAGTTTAGAAAAGCTAATAGATACGGACTCTGTTTCTTCGACGGCGCCACAGAACGTGAATAAGTAAATTTATCTATTATTAATTCTGTTCCACGGTAGGTAACTCATTAGAGTCACGTGGGTATGAATAAATCATGAAGGATTTGATGAAATTTATAATTAGACAGAGGCTTACTTGTTGGGGTTAAAAAATAATAGAGAAACGCGACAACAGTCATTTTGATTTTTCAAATTCATTAACGGTTTTTCGACGTCATGCGCCAGATAATACAAAACAACTCAGTCCTCATTTTCCTGTCAATTCTGAAAATTTCACTTGTGTTTCACCGAAAACATTGTCCAATTTTCTCACACATGCGGCAAGATGGGTGGACGGATAGAACCTGGACGAGGATGGCACAGGAGCGTGGGGATTGGCACATGAAAAGAGAGACCTATGCTAAGCAGTGGGTGAAGTCGGGCTTTGAATAATGATCATGAATGTTTCATGCGGAACTTCGTGGCGCTACGAGCCTTCTCGTGCTTGACCGTTTGACAAGTTAGACCGTTAGACAAGTCTACGTTAAACTATATTTTATACTTATTCACGTGAATTGATTTTTATAGAACCCACATTTACATGAAAAATTGCTTATCACTTTAGTTTTAAATAAATAACCAATTAACTAAAACTCATTTTATTATTACCTCACACTTAATTATAGGTACCTAAGTAGGTATCTGCGTAATATGATAGGGAGACGAAATTAATATAAGAACAACATTGAGATAATACCTGATTGAGACAATTATATTGCCTGCTAATATAATTTAAATAATGTTGTCATATTAAACAGGTTCTAAAAACAAGGAAAAAGTGTTCACAGTAGTTGTCTCTTTCAACAATAAAATGTGGAATACTCAGTTGTTAATAGCGTAAAGATTACCTACTTTGCACCAGCCAATTACATCAATTAACATTTCTTAGAAACTGCCATTGACATAATTAAAGCGATGATATAATATTGTAGATTAGGAGCTCGTCTAAGACTCGTTAAGAACATAATAAAGCTAAGTTCTCACAAAAAAAATGAGCCGAAATACATAATTTTGTATTTGAATACTAACCCTTTAAGTGCTTATCATGCAATATTTGCCTTCTATTGAAATGCGGGTATCTAATTAAGTATCAGGTGAACTTACTAAGAAGTCTTTGTTTTTGATTCTAAGTAATTTAAAAAATACAATACAATACCAAAGTTAGGAATGTCAATTTGTGCCTACATTTAGCTGTTGATTGCAGTTTTAAATGTTATAGTGATTCTTCTTAAAGACAGAGAATTTTACTTTCATTTTAAATATCGTTAGATTCTACATCTCAACTTTTTTGTACACCTATCATTCTGATAGGGAAACCTGTGGTAGTGAAAATGTTGAGGGCTGGTAAGACTATACTAGTGTCATATTAGACACGTGTGTTCGTAAGGCGCATTATCTGAAGACTGCAACATTGTACGCCGCGGTGCGGATAGTCCGTGTCGCCTCTAGCACCATACAGTTGACCTCAGTTGACTCTCATAGTGTCCGCGCGACATAACACGACCCATACTACTACATCACCAGTCTGAGATCATAGATTCCTTAAAGAAAATCACTGTTCTCTCAATTAAATAATATTCCAACCATTTACCTTCTAATCACTCACAAGAAACGTGATAACTGATAAGAAAACGAATATCTACACAACAGAACACAACAAAAAAGGTATACTTCGTCTGAATGACAGGGGGACATCCATATTGTCAAGCGATAATGCGTCTAACCCATCTCAACCTTGAAGAACTCGTTATGCTAAAACATAAAATCACGACCGAAAATAAAACTTTATCCATTCAAAGAGCAATATTGAGAAATTTGAAAATTAACCGCTAACTAATGTCCCACTAGATAAGTCTTGTTTTATTTTAAACAACAAAAGTCTGGTTGTGGTCGAGCGTAGTAAAAATACAACTACGAAACATTTTGAGGAAACCTAAATATAAGTAATTATAATGCCCACGTGCTATATGCGATGCTATGTTAATTCAGTTTTATTAATTAGGTAAGTAGATATTAGATATAAATAACTGTCTACTACGCAAGAAAGCTGTACATTAGAAGTGGAACTGATTTAACAACAAAGGTCTGCAAAACGCGGGCTGCGCTCGGAGTTTCTATGTTGGATAAAATCAGGAATGGAGATATGCGGAAAAGAATCGGAGTAACCGAAGTAGCTTGCAGAGTAAACAAACTGAAGTGGCAGTGGGCTGGCTATGTTTGTCGAAGGACCGATGGCCGGTGGAGTAGACGAGTCTTAGAGTGGAGACCGCGTATCGGCAAGCACAGTGTGGGACGCCCCCCAGCTAGATGGACCGACGACCTTAAGAAGGTGGCTGAGAGGACTGGATGTGGATGGCGAAGGACATAGTACTGTAGCGCAGCCTGGGAGAGGCCTATGTCCAGCACTGGACTGCGATAGACCGGGTTGATTGTCTGCAAAACGTTAAACCTTAGATATCAGCCCAAGGCAAAATGATTATTTGACGAGTTCCTAGATCCCCGTTGGTCTCATGGTCGCAAGCGCGACTGCTGAACGTGGTTTCCTGGATTCGATTCCCAGGTCGGGCAAAGTGTTATTGGGGTTTTCC
Organism: Apamea epomidion; assembly: GCA_947507525.1. Classification (NCBI taxonomy): domain Eukaryota; kingdom Metazoa; phylum Arthropoda; class Insecta; order Lepidoptera; family Noctuidae; genus Apamea; species Apamea epomidion. Next base: position 12,157,404 of record OX382231.1, read on the forward strand.
AAGGAGTCACTAGGTTGTCACTAGGAGGTAAACTGAAGGCCCGTTATTAAAAACATACAAAATCTAGTTGCAATCTGATCTCAGCGACAATCTATGTCAAAAACTTGTCAAAAGTGTAGGGAAATTACAGGTATTTTTAACAGATCGATAAGTGAATGTTCTTAAAATTACGAGAATTACCCCTCTGTTCATGCAAGACCGTTACACTACGATAAAAATAAAAATTATATATTTTAAAATTAACAACAAACAATTAGTCTGAGAGCTCAAGTGTCTCATACGAAAGGCTAGAAAACCTTTTTAAAGAGCATGTCGAATGTAAGGTGCTGCAATTCGGTGAACTGGTGAACGTAGACCAGTGTTAGATCGGCAAGTACCTACTGCAAAGAGTTTGCCTGCACGCACCTGACGTCTATGGACAGTTCTGGGAACTGAACAGCACAATAAGCATAAGCAGCCTATAATGTTCCCACTGCTGGGACACAAGCTTCCTCTCAGTTATAGGGAGTGGGCTGTAAACCACCACGTGGGCCCAGTGCGGGTTGGTAGATAGCACAATACATTATTGAAATCAATACAGTCAAAATTGCCACTAACAATGTTATACAATGCAATTGCTTCTAATTGTGTACGCTTAGAGCTGAGCGTCAAAAGTTTGTATTTACTGAGCAACTAAGAAATCTATAATATATTTTTTTTTAACTTAAAATCAGTCATAGTTATAATAGTGATCGTCTTAGTGGAGTGGAGGCCTGTCTCCCAGCAGTGGGAACGTTATAGGCTGAATATGTATGTTATGTAAGTGGAAAATACTTCTCAGTCAGCACTCCTACGTTTTCGCGAACCTGACAACATACAACGACGACTACTCGTAGAGTCAACGAGGGAAACAAGTTATCGTGGTGCTCGTAGACGATGAGTTACAAACTACCGTTTATACACACTTTGACATTTAGCTCCAGAACATTACTGTCGCAAATGATATGCTAAACTTTTCCTCGTCGGTAGCGTTTTCCAAGCGTGGTTGGTTCAGATCATAAACGATGATTTAATTTTCATCGTAGCAGAAAAAATTAATGGTAGATTCGGAAAGTTGTGTGAGCCTAATTGCTTATCAATCCTTAAGATCCTACCTCAACAACAAACGTTGAGAATACATTAAGGCATGCTTTGATTTAGTGCTACAGGTCAGGTCACTCCGTTAGCGAAAACGCTAGAGAAGATAAGATCTACACGTTGAATAACAAAGTGTTGTAACTCAATGTACTCTAATTCATACGGTAATCTGTATGAACAATTGCAAGTACCAACGGTATCACTTAATGACGAAAACATGTACCGTACGCCTGGACAGGTTGGTTCCGCACACGCGAGAGATCAGATAAAAAGATAAAGACGGAAGCTGATAAATGAAACGGTTAACCAGAACTGCTGATGAACACATCTCTAAAGTTAGGTTAAACTATAAACCCCGCCTGTTAAACCAGGTAGTAAAAACGTAGTAAGCCATTAACTTTATGAAAATTGCTTACACAGATTTCTCTAAACTGATCGAAAGGATGTTAGAATTGCAATTTTCATGTTTACCCGCCAGTACTTGCTCTTGTTTTATAGAGTTACCTCTCTGTCACTTGTTGCTTTCTAATTATGTAACGGGCAAACGAAATCGTAGCGTTCCGACGGCCTTAATAGTTTTAATTGTGAAACCCAGCATGAGACTTTATCATTTATTTAAATTATGTGGTTGAATCGAACGGTGGCTTGAGTCTATAGGACCGGTTCGCGCTTAAATGAGTATGGCACACACACACATACCTGGCTCGTTGTTGCTACACGGCCGAGGTCCCAACATCCTCAGAACCTGCGTGGATCTGTCTTGCTGAGACAAAGCCTGCGGAGGGCTTCTAACTACTTCACGTCATCTTGTTGACACGTTACACTCCACGAATATAATTGGTAGCGTTTGTTTATTTTGTTTTTGTGTTTGGATAGTTTAAATTGTTAACTGTGGATTTAAATATACGAACTGGTTGCTTTAACTGTTATCGAAGATGATATTAACGTGAGAAATAAACAAAAGTATACGTAACTTTTTTTGGATTGACATTTCCACTTAATTTTGTCCCTATATGTTATTTTTCCCAGTTAAAATCTAACCACTTATTTACCACAACAATTAAATACAACTACTTACATGCATTATGTACATATGTAGTAGTATAATTGTCTGCGTAAAAGAGGAGGCGTCAATGGAACCGCCGAAGCGTGGACGTGAAGGCCTTCTGTCTCCACGGTCTACTGCTTACCAATCCAACTCTGGCGTTTCGTTACTCACGATTACGTGATATGTCCACATTTCACAGTTGAAGCTAGTAAATTATGACTTTAATTTAGAGAAATATTAAGGATTAGCAAGGTACTTACCTATACAGTTTTCTTAAACTGAATTGTGAGCTGAGTTGTTGTTGCGTATTGTAACTGAATTGTGAATTGAATTGTACGATAAAATACGAAACAGGTTATTTACCGAATAAATTGGAAGAATACTCAACATGCAAACTCACGTAATGTTTGCTATAATAAAATAATATTATTTCCTTAGCAACAACCAACAGTTCTTCATGACCATACATGGAGGGCGGTACTACTACCATTTAAGTTGTATTTAGTTGCCTTTAAATTTAATTCTGTACTTACTTTTACATGTACAAACTGAACGGTACCTGTATTAAAACTGGCAACGTTGATTGGAAACTAATCAGTCTAACTATAGTCTGTGTAAAAAATAACTTGTTTTCTTTTCCTGGATGTCTAAGATTAGCTACGTATAAGCAAACCAAGAATTTTATATCTAGAACTAGTCATTTATTGCCACGGCTTTTTATTTCCAGGAGTGCCAGAAGCAAGCGTTCCTTAGAGATAGACTGACTGACAGCCGAGCTACTAAAGCCTGCCAACCTGGTGACAGGCTAATCGTTTACCATGACACTATCTGGCCATGACCATGGCTTCTTTTACATGACATATTTTCCCGTAACGCATAAAGATCGTGCCAACACGAGGCCTTATGGGTTTTTTAAGATAGGGTTAAAAGTCGGGAGACAAGGAAACCCACAAAGGTATCACGTGTCTGTATTTATATCCACACGTGTATGAATGAATGGCGATTCGGAATCGGCGAATAGTCAGTATAGTCACACAATAACTGCTTTCCAAATTCAGAGGGTTTATTGACACCCTAATGTCAAAATATTACCTACTTGTGAAAATGACAGATTTTTAATATCATGGCCACCGCTATTCTAGGCAACCGCCACTTGAGTTTTTAAAGACATAAGAAATAAAAAGAGGGTAAATAATCATTTACATTAGATACCTACACAACTAAAGTTACACCAATAAATTATGACCTATTGCGTTTTCATCAACTCAGCCTATCGCAGTCCACAGCTGAACATGAACTCTCCCAGGCTGCGCCACAACACCCTGTCCTCGGCCTTCCTCATCCATTTTATTCCAGCCACCTTCTATAGGTCGTCGGTCCATCTAGCTGGTGGACGTCCCTCACTACGCTTGCCGATACGCGGTCTCCACTCCAGGAGTCTCCTGCTCCACCGGCCAGCGGTCCTTCGACAAACATGGCCAGCCCACTGCTACTTCAGTTTGCTTACTCTGCAAACTATGTCGGTTACTCTGGTTCTTTTCCGAATAATTTCATTACTGTTTTTATTCTTCAAAGAGACTGCGAGCATTGCTCGCTCCATAGCGCGCTTTGCGACCTTGAATTTGATTTGTGGGGCAGCTACAACGTCAGTGTTCAGGTTTCGGCACTGTATGCCTGACGGGCAGGACGCACTGGTTGAAGACCTTAGTCTTGAAACACTGCGGGATGGGCGATGAGAATACTTGACGGAGTTTTCCAAATGCTGCCCAACCCAACCAGCTTCTTTCTCAAAGTTGTGTCTACCGATCTGGATGACTTGCCCTACGTAGACATAATCCCTCATAACTTCGAGAAGCGCCCCTTCGATGTGGATTGGACTCTATTGCGTTTTAGAACACAAATAATCTTAGCTTTTTCTCACTATTAGCTATTGAGACAGCAAATCTCGGCTGAATATACCTACCTATATTTAAAAGCTACTGAAAGATGACTGTAGATAATTAGCTATTAGAAGTTTATAGATTCATTAGTTGCGGATATTTTCATAACAATGATGCTTCACAATCACAGATGAGTTTTTATTAGAGCATAGAAGAATGCTTTATTGATATTAGTGCACAGGCAGATGTTACTCGTCTTCCTGACATCTTTAATCCTTTGTCATCTGGAAATCTTCATAGATAATAACTGCCTGGGCAAAGTGGAGTGGAAGGCTGGGGGTGGATGAAGGGTCTTATGCTAACTTGTGACTAAGTTAACGTCCTTGCCACATAAAGATCTCCGTAGATGCTATAGTGCCTGTTTGGTGGTACGCCTTAGCCTGGTTATAGAGGGAAATCTCCTCCTGGGGCAGGCCGTAGGAGGTGATTTCGCTTTATCTTCAAGATGCACAATAGTACCTACATTAACAATGTAACTTGTGTAATCCCCATATCTACGATAATCCCTTATTAGTCAAGGCAAAAAGAGATGCGATAAATGACAAATTGCTCTAAAAAAACACACGTCAAAAATAAATTATGTTTTAAAACTAGGTGAGTTTAGTGTTTCCTTTCCGACTACTCAGAGGAGATAGACAGACCAAAAAAAATCAGTCGCGTGTGTTGTGCATTGAGGTCCTCATTTCACACATACCTATCTGTGCACCTGTAGCAAATGATTCTCCTAGAACGTTATTAAAACAATGGGATTAATTAAATAAGAGCAATTTTCCTGCCTAGGTATTTATAGATTTACCTACCACACGACCTAGGGTATTTTATATACACAATGCTCTTGATAAACCTTGTTTACATTAACACCAATTGATTAAAAATATTGAAACGTGTGTGGTACCTACGCAACCATTTCTGGTTTTTATCTTATCTCTTTAACTACAGGGCTAACACCATTTCCATGGTAGGTACACATTCCAAAAATTGCGTACAAATTGCTTTTACTTTCTCCTGTAGATATTTGTGTAACTATATTATTAGATTATTTAACGAGCTCAATTTAAAATATCATCACTTAGAAATGTACGTACTGTCAGCCTTTTTGTCATTTTCTTAATCTATTTTCCTTTATTTTCTTAACACTTTCTACTCCACCCACTTTTCATAGAGCTCATACTCCATGCCGCCATACATATTGCAAGTGGACCCTCCAGGAGGGTCACCAGCATTGCGTTTGAGCTAAACTGAACCCTCGAGGAGCGTCGTCAGCATTAGGTTTGAAACCGTATTATAAAACACTGTAAAACGAAGTAAAATAATGTATTCAGAAGTATCCCTAGGGGTATTTACATGTCCTATTGAAATATAAATAAAAAATAAAAAAAATATGTAAAAAGACAATCCGCTCAAGAGACTGGTCACATCATGGACAGCTAAAAATGTATATAACAGATTAAATGCCTGAATAGCTTTCCTACACGAACCCTGAACTTAGGTTGCAGCAGTCACATGATATCTAGACTAATCTTTGTATAGATTATAGCCGACAAAAAAAAAGAAGGACCAAAAATAAATTGTTATGGGCAACCCATCTTAAGAAACAGCTATGATAACGACGGATTCACGTTGGATGACTTCTAAAAACCAGTTGATACCAAATTCATCCACATTATTTCACAGCTATCATGCACATGTCATGTGCAGCGGACAATCCAGTTCACAACACATCCAAAACTAGACGAAACGGAATTATTATCGTATTGTGTGCATTCTATAGGCATCGCACCGTACAGATAGGACTGCCAATACGTAGGTATCGTTCAATACACACATACCACTTATTAGGAAGATCAGAACACAGTTTAGATGAACAATCCCAAGAATTCCGATCAATCGAGTTACCATTGGTAGACCGTTTTTCAAATGGACACGCAAATGCATGTAGAGCATTTATTTAAATCAACATTCCTCGTTTTCCTGTTGTTTACTTCATTGAAATTGTGTTTCTGTTAATTGCTATTTACATCTTGTTGTGTCCTGTAAGCAAACCTCCTGTACTTCCTGTAGGTACGTGAAGGTACGTCATTCGAAGTCTCTGTTAGCAGCTTTACCAAAAACGTCACCAGTTTTATTGGCTGTTTGTGATTTAATTGGAACAAGGTAATAATTTACATACTCGTATCTAATAACTCGTGTATTATCAATACGAATGGACATTGGATCTTCGCAGAATTTGTTTGCGTACGTATACATTATACGTAATGTTTCTATAACGTGTTTAGTTGTGGTAGTAATTATATTTCATTACGTTGAAGTGTTGTTTCTAAACCTACGTTCGCTTTGTTTTTGTTTGTTAAATATGCAAATTAGTATCCAGCATTACTATTAAATGTACAGTTTGATTGCCATCATGCTGTAGAAAAAGTCCAATGAATCTGATCGCATTTACTTGTACTACTCAGTTCTTTCTACTACTAGATACTAACGAGTTACTTCCAATGGATAAGCTTACCTTTTCAGCAAGCAAAATGTACAGTCCGAAAACTTATTTACTTTGTGACCAGTAAACAATAAGCTTATCATTGGATGCAAATAGAGTAAACAGTGTGTGATATGTAGGTGTTGACATACGTAGGTCATCGCACGTTGTGCAGCAGTTGAGCGCGCTGGGGCGGCGGCGGCGGCGGCTCGCAGGCGCCGGCGGCTGCCAGGTCGCGGGGCTCACTACTCAGCCGCGAGGCGCGGGCGCAGATCGAAAGTTCGACGCGAGATCGAGCGCGCATATGTAAATATCGGCACATTTACAAGCGAAAGGGTTCACCAGAGCGGCGCACTAACGCAGCGTTGCGCGGGAACCAGTCCGGTGAGATTCCTACGGCGTCCGATAGAAAAATGTCGAATGAGCTTCGGGTCCATCACTCGGTGCGGGTGTGTGGTCCGGAACGCGGCCGCCGCTCGACTGCCGCCCTCCTCTCACCGCCACTGCTGGTATATTTATCGCTTAATTATTGAACTCGTCTGTGTAACAATTATGAAGCAGCTCGGCGAGTGGCAGGCTGCGCGCTGGCGAGGGCGCGCGGCGCTACCGCGTCTGCGCCGGCGCGTTGCGTCACAGCCGTGCAGCGCCGCCGTCGCACGCGCAGCCTTCAGATTTTATCTCAGCCAGCCGACAGCCAATCCGCTGCTCACCTGTTATAATCATTTTAAACATTAACCTCCAGCTTACATCATTTAGCGATATCTTCCTGCCTTCTGTTTCCGCGGTATATCATCTTAATTACTGTATGACTAAGTACATTATGCATTACTATACAAACAAACATGTACAGTCAGCAACAAAAGTCGATTAACACTTCAGTTTTTTAATTTTATATGCTGAGGAAAACATTAATTTAAAATCGAAACAGGTACCTACTTATGTAAAATTTTAAGTAAATTAACTCTAAGTTATTAGGTATATAAAAAGCTAAAAAGCAATTTATCGAATTGTTTTGTGACAATTTTGATAATGTACCTATTTAAAACTTACAGTGTAACATAGACTTTTGTTGCTAACCGCACCTACCTACTCTAAGCACGTACATATTCGCGGAAACTAAAAGCACTGTAGCGGTATCTACAACGCCACATGCGAACAACGCGTCATACTGCGTCACGCAAATCCTGCATCTCGCAAGCAGAGTTTACCGCACAACTAGCTTACATACAAACTTCCCAACATCAACCGATGGGCAGTTGCCCGCCAGATATACAACACCCGTCTGGTCGGAGGATCCTCCCTTTTCTATAGAGTATGAGTGAACTTTACACCCTGTTCCTCATACCTCTATACTGGTGACCCCGAGTATGAACGTCGGCGCAGCCTTCGTGCAAATACTTCAGCGTGACGTCATCATCATCACTCCCGCAAGCTTTAGCGGCGAGTCACCCAGCCAGCCAGCATCCACGGCTTCAACGGGTATTGTGACCAATAGCATGCAGCGTCCGCGCATACCTGGTTATCACCCTCAGCCTCATCAGCAATGCCGCCGGGGCTGCGGGTTGTTCGAAAGAGATACCGTGGCCTCTGGCACAGGCAACTGAAGGAACACGGGTGGGTATTAGTCAGTAAAAGTCTGACACTCCCTTCTGCTCCGCCCAGAGCGGGAGGAGTCATTTGATGATTTCCCACCCCGAAAAAAAAAAAAAAAAAAAAGCCTCATCAGCAACCTTGGCAGCGCACACTGCACTTTCGGCCGGTCAACAAGCAGGGCACCCTCTCCTGATCGACGCAGCAGCCAGCCTCAACCCGGCGCTGTACGACATCCGACGCACTGGAGTATAACGCAGCGCCACCCCGACTCACTGGGGACATCTCCGCAGACAGTTCCGACTCACCGTGAACTATGCGGCAACCGGTTCCGACTCACTGGAACCTCAGCTGGCATGGCAAGCATCGCAAGATACAAGACTCAGCCCACTATCCACCTCCGGTCTCCGGAGGGGAGTAATGTAAGCGGTATCTACAACGCCACATGCGGACGACGCGTCATACTGACGTCTCGCAAATCCTGTATCTCGCAAGCAGAGTTTACCGCGCAACTAGCATACATACAAACTTCCCAACAACAATCGTTGGGCAATTGCCCGCCAGACACAACCCCCGTCTGGTCGGAGGATCCTCCCTTTTTTATAAAGTATGAGTGAACTTTACACCCTGCCCTCATACCTCTATAGTACGTTTAAAAAGTAGTTAGGTACTGAAAACCTAGTGAAAACTACTGCTGAGGTTCCTGGCTGGAGCTACTGCAGATGAACAAAAAAGCTTCCAAATTGTTTGCCTATGATCAATTGTTTGTACCAGTACCTAGAAAATTTAATGATGACGGTTTTTTATTTATTTATTTGTGGATTAATAAAGTGATTTTCTTGTTGAAACGCGTTATATTGTTAGGATAGATATATTTTATGACACCTCCAACCTGCTGATGGACTCTATCTAACTAATGAAATGACGGGACACTTCATTATATATCTTCTTATTAAATTAACCAACAACGTCGCGCTTATGGTTGGTCTAAAACTAGTTTATACGCGAATCAGAGAAACAGGTAATTAATTTATTGAATAATAAAAAAAACGGCCACACTTTACACCTGACAATAAACCGTAACTACACGACGTAACCGCTGGAGTGTAGGTCCTGGGTTCTACTTAGGTATATGGTTTTGTTCCAAGGTTCGCTGATATATATAGGTGAATATATATCATGATATATATCACGATATTATATCAATTGACATTTATGTGGAGATATATCCACATAAATGTCAATTGATATAATATCGTGATATATTGATATTTATTGTGAAAACTAGAAACTTAGCTAATATCCGATATAATTATATCGGATATATTTATCAAATATCGGATATTTTAATATGTTTAATATAATTAATATCGAATTTTTACGAACCCTGTTTTGTTCATTAGGAATTTCTTAGAATTACGCCGGAGTCTGGATTTATGTCCAGTAAATGACAAACTGGCCTGTGTCCCAGCAGTGGGAACATTAGAGGCTGATTATGCTTATGCTAAATGACATACTCGACCTATACCTTATTACATGGGACTTAAAAGTAACCGGTGAAACTGACCTCTGCAATTCTACCCTCGAGGTTTACAAAGGTGATATAACTTTAGCGTCAGTGTTCTAAGTAGGCAGCCTAGGTGCATTACCAACTGCCACAACTACAAAGTAGGTAATCTGATGGGATCGGAAGTGGAAGAGTGATAATGGCTGTCAGTAAGTATATACCTAGTGCACTAGGCAGATAGTTACCGACAGTATTAACCATCATCATCATGACCATAGTCATAGTGGTTTCCTCAGGTTTACCTATAAGTGATTTCGACTGATGGAGAGGATAGATAACCGTTTATGAAGTTAGGTAATTAAAATGTAACCTTATGAACGGTGACAAACCGAAAAAAGTTCTGCAGCCAACTCCAGAATAATTGCAAGATGTTTTTTTAATTTAAGATATTAGATTATGTAAAGCCAAAATCCTCTTTTTTAACTTTATTTTTATTTTTTAAATTTTATTTTAAAAAACTTTGAATACAAATTAGTTTTCATAAGACTATCTAGAATATCATTCAACAAAAACGTTATCTTTCACGGCTGTCACTGTCAATGTCATTAAGTGCAATTTGAAAATATTTCATCAAGTTCAGGGCCGTTTCCGAAAAGATGTAGGAGTTAACAAAGAAAGGGTTAATTTCCGCAATATCCAATGCGCAAATTTTAAATAAAACAGCTAAATGTGTTTCTGAAATAAGTAAATTAATTCAAAATGTACAGCAGAACGAATATATGGTTAGTTGTGAGCTTACCTACAACTTCTACTGCATTCAAATGGATGTTTTTTTACTAAACTATCAAAAGCACTCTAATTCCGATCGTTACTATGTGGGGTCGTAAGAAATGTTAGATTGTAGTTTATAAATAAATGTATAATGTTACAGTGGCAGGTGTACCAGTGGTCTGGTATGCAGATATTTAAGTTCTGCTGAAGTGTCTACTGCCCTGCGTCCCTTTTACTTCAGTGTACATCCCGATCTGTTTGGAAAATATCCTACACAAAGAGTAAGTCAGCTATAGATTCAACTCATACCTAGATCCAGACAAACCTAGCCTGTCACTGAGGAGAAACATGACTTTTGGTAGTTTTTTTGTTAAAAGCACTAAATATAAATTTTCAAAGTTATATAAGGAAGAGAGAGAGAGTAAAGAATCTAAAAGTTTAAACAGAAATGAAGTTTAGTATCCTTTTAAATTGATAAACCATAATAAGCAAAATCATCACATGATTTATAACACCTACTGTCAGATTATTACAATTTATTTCAGAAAATCAATGAACATTCTCTGCAGCAGCTGAGCGCACTCATAGAAGCCCAACAATCCAGCAAAAGAATATCTGTACCTCCGTTACCATTTTATTTGCGACAAAAGGATATGCCTGATGGTAATCTCTTTTTTTACACTTGAAATCTAAGTCTGTGTTTTCCCACTACAGTCAAAATACTTAATAATAATAATATACTTTTATTCTTTTCATAATAAAAATACTGCTAAATGATTTTATTTCTGTAAGTAGGTTTGTACAAACACTTTTATATTTTAAAAACTAGATGAGGTTGGTTACTCTGGGGAAAAAGCCGAAACAAGCTCAGAGGTCACAGTCTCTTTTAAAGACCAGATATAATCTTCTTCAGATCATGTGAAGTCCATCTAGATTCGTGTCTGAAATGGTATTTTACTGTACAACATTTTGAATTTGCATCAGTCCATTCTAATTTCATATTGTGGCTGTATTCTTAAATTAATAACTAAATGATTTCTTTCATATTTTCAGGTGAATTTAAGCTCATAAAGATTCAGTTAAACAGTAATAATGTGAGGGAGACAGTAGTCAAAGTCTTGAATGCCTGTGCTATCTCTACCAAATACATTGATAAGATACCTAACAGACCAAAAGTAACAAACCCTAGGTAAGAATTCAAATGTTTTGCTTGTCAAAAACCTTTTTATCTAATCATGTATTTGTTTTAATCTGTAAACAGTCACAATCAGGCTTAAAGTCTAAAATTGATTGACATCAAGCAATAAAAACTATGATAAGATATTGTTTTTATCATATTGAGATCCCCCGCAAACTTTTACGTACATAAAAATTGCCGTATTTATAGATAATCTCATGCAAAGCACCACCAGCCATTGGTAACACACTTTCAATCACAATCTGAATCATTTTGAAGGATATTGCTCATCTATTGTTTTAAATGTTCGAAAAATTGGTCTGCTCAACAATGTAAATAATGCAAGGAATATTGTTGAACTGTCAAAATGAAAGCTGTTGCTAGCTAGCTACAATCACCCTGCTGTTTTAATTGCCTTTGGAATCCAAACTATTATACTTGTATAATTTACAGCAAAACAGGCTTCGGCCAAGGTGGAAAATATGATTTTGTATATGAAGATTATGAAAAAGAGTTTGATGTATCTAAAATGAAGAGGAAAGTGCAAGAGAAAAAGGCTACTGCTAATATTGTGTAAGTTCTAACTATTCCATATTCAAATCCTTGTTTCCAACAGATGTCATTTCCACTTAAATAAAAAAAAACTTTATGCAAGAAAAAATTAAGTTGATTATACAATGACAAGTACTATTAAAAAAGTCTTTAAGTTCTTTCACCTAAATTCTGTAGTTACTTACAATTTTCAAATTCAAAATCTGCTTTATTGCTAGCACTCTGTTTATGCTGAATGCTAATATGGGTAAACAATATGCAGATGTTTTACATTCATGTAATAATTGTATATCACAGTCTTAGTATCATAATATTTTACGTTTCAGCATACAAAATATATAAAAAGAAAACACAAAAAAAATTAAATAAATAAAATTTAATACTGAACAAAAATAAAATTGAGAATGAAATCAATAAAACTAGTTTAAAAATAAAGTATAAAAATAAATCTTATAGTTTATCCTGCAAATATTCAGATACACTGTAATATGTTTTGTTTATCAAAAATGTTTTTAGTTTTTTTTTTTAACATATTAGGCTACAGTTTCTTATTAGTTTCGAAAATGTGTAGGCCATTTATTGTTTATTTTGTAATATTGCAGGGAATGGGTATTTGCAAACAGCAATGATGCGAAGAACAAATATGAGTCAGCATCTGCAATAAGGGACCAAGTGCACTCCTTGATTGACAATCTTTGCAAAACTTATGGTATTAAACAAGTTGGTACACTACATTATAAACATTCAATAAATCATACACATTCATTGACATCTTCTGGGTTTAGTTGTCCCATCATAAACCTTATCCATTGCTTTCCACCAGGCGGGATTGAGGTCAAGAACTAGCCTATTTTGTAATAAACAAAAAACATCCAACAGCTTGCATTACAATAGTTACTATGTAGTTTCCATATAGGGACAAACTTGACAAATCAGTAAAAGCCTTTTCTACAACCTTTGAATAAGTTCTGGTTAACTTATCTGGTGGATAATAATTTGGACTTGTTCCATATATTTCATACCTGCATAGTACTTATCTGGACACTTGTGAAACAGGACATAATTATTATCAAACATTATTATTATTGATTAATTAATTATACACAGAGCAACAGCTTACCATCAACATAATGGATCTAAGTGACATGCGTTCAAAAGATAAAGGTCCATACTAATAATAAATCTGAAGAGATTGTTTGTTTGAACGCGTTAATCTTGACAAGTACCAGTTGGTTTTCATAAACTTTTTTCGCATTTGGTAGCCCATTTCTTGAGGAAGGTTATAGGCTATTTAACATCACACTATCTTTAGGAGTGGAGCGAAAAAGAACGCTAAACGAAAACGGAGTAGAAGCTAGTATACATATAAAAGTACATATAATAACATGTATTTATTATTTATGTATTTATTATATGATTATATAATTATATAGGTCAAATACGACAGCTGTTGGAATATGAGCCATATAAGAGGGGCCTTGCAGAGCTTAGCAGCCCTAGCGTCACAGCATCCTAACGTTATGACTAATTTAGAAGGTTAGTATTTTATTATGTAGTCAATAATTTTAGGCTTCAACTTTATTATTTTAAAGACAGCAGCAAAAAAAACTCAGCCTATGACACTCCTGCAGACATAGGTCGCTCCCAAATTGCGACGCAGGCAAAACACGTAGTCCTTCGCCTTCCACGTCCAGGCTGTCCCAGAAGCTCTTCGTTCGTCTACTGAGGAGCGACCCACGCTACGTTTTCCAATTTGCGGTGTCTTCTCAAAGACTCGCCTGCTCCACAGCCAACATTCGCTACAGATATGTCACAGATACATACACAACGATTATTCAAATTTTATTTTTAAATGGCATCTCGCAGGTCAACCAACGAGGTTGTCGTCTGTTTAGCTGAGCTTGCCTGTGGGTGCCTTAATAAATTAAAACCTCCAGCCAGGACTTAAAAACTAAGCGACAACACGCTAAGGGCACCCCCTGTGGGGTACGGACGACGGTCCTAGGCTTAGAGCGGCGCTGGGGAAGGGCAGCAGAGTACAGGCTGGTCCTGGTTCTTGATCCTAACGCTTCTAAAATATTTTCTTTTTAATCATTTTAGGCAGAACCATAGCGCTGGGACAGTTTACTGGGGTCAGTCTAGATGGCGACGTGTTCCTCAGTTTAATGGACGTCCGAAATGAATGGATATCGGTGAGCATACTATGTTAGAGCATCAACTCGATCAATGTTTACCGATCAAACATTAAAATATTCAGACAAGCTTCGAAAAGTACGAACGAACGATTTATTAAATAGAAAATACAACTATCGTCTATGATTTTTGTTTATATTTATTTGACAAACCCAATTAATATCACCCATAGATGTGAACATAGTCTGAAAACTACATCAATATTATGTGCAAAACGAGCATTTCAAATTCAAAAAACTGTTTGAATTTTTGTTACGGTCACATCGCGCGTTCGCGCAAGGCCTGCATACTGATAAAAAAAAACTAGTTGTTCATAACATTCAAAGTATTGATTATCCTTTTTTTTACAGCTCATTAAAAAGGTCAGCCAGGAGGATAGTGCCTTAGTAATGATACCAAATTATGAGAAAGCATTATCCAGTATATTGAGAAATATACACATACGTCGCAGGTAAGATTCACAATTTCCTTATTTATATAATTCTATGTGGTACCTAGTACTTGCAACCAGAGCGTGCATATATGACCAGATGTATGAACGTAAACGAGGCAAAAGGAGTATATAAATACCACATATAATTATATAAATACTAGCTGCGCCCCGCCGTTTCATCCGCATAAGTTTCAATCCCGTGGGAATATCGGGATAAAAAGTATCCTATGTGTAAATCCTGGTTATAAACTATCTGTGTGCCAAAATTCATCCAAAATCCGTTCTGTAGTTTTGGCGTGAAAGAGGAACAAACATCCATCCATCCATCCATCCATACAAACTTTCACGTTTATAATATTAGTGGGATGTGGTAGTACTCGCAACCGGGGCATGCATATATGACCAGAAGACTAATTCTCGTAATTTAAAACGTTCAAAATCTAGTCGCAGTCTCATCTTGGCGACCAAAAAATTTAAAAAACTTGTCAAAATGTAGGGAAATTAGACGTATTTTTGACAGATTGAGACTGAGATCAGACTGTGAACGTTCTTAAAATTACGAGAATTACCCCTCAGATGTATGAACGTAAACGAAGCAACAGGAGTATGTAACGACCGTAGCAGGTGTCGTTCTGTAGTTCAAGCCTACTCCCATGGGAAGAAGGCGTGAGTTTATGTATGTACAGTCAACAAAAGAGATAAGTATGCAGGGTCGTCGGATATAGTTATAGTTTAGTAAGAAAAGGATTGATGTTTTCGGGTAAAATTTTATTTAATTAATAGAAAACAAACAATTCTCGTAATTTTAATATTCGATTTCAAAATCGGTTCCCTACGAAATGGTTGAGCTGGGTGGTGCTGATCCACGCATCATGTTCGTGAACGGGCGCCGTCGGTTGAGACTGGTCATCTCTTAACTGCCAGGGCTTATTTTTAATTTTATATTTTAAATTGTTTCTTTTTTACATTGTTCTCACATATAGAAGCAATAAGAATAATGTACCCAGGATTTTGTAAAAATATCTTGATTTAAAAGAGTCCGTGGAGGTTCTTGCCCGTTCTTCTCCATAGAGATCTACGTTTTGGAATGGGCAACTAGCTTCAACTTTCTGACTAACTGACCGACTATTTAATTTTGACAACTCAAAAGTGCCCGTAAATGGTTTAATTGAAATAAATGATTTGAGTTTGAGTTTGAAGAACGTTCACAGTCTGATCTCAGTCTCAATCTGTCAAAAATACCTCTAATTTACACAAGCCTACATAAGCCATTTACCTACATTTTCACAAGTTTTTGTCATTTTTTGTCGCTGAGATGAGACTGCGACTAGATTTTGAACGTTTTAAATTACGAGAATTGGCCTTCAGTTCATTTATCAAACTAAATTTCATTCGAAAACATCCATCGGTTTCTTACTAAACTTCAAATATATCGGACGACCCCTCTCTCTTTTGTTGACTGTACAGTCACGAGCAAAAGTATGTATACACTCGGCTTTATTCAAAAGCGATTTACTCCTTTATTTTGTAATGAAATTTTATGTTGTTACGAACATAGCATTTTCGAACCCATAGGTTTATGTAATGTGTCGTATTTCAACGTTGCATTCGTTATTTCACGAAAAAATCGAAATTGAAAATTTTCAAGTGTTGACATATTGGTGCTCGTGACTGTACATAACATAATCAGCGTATAATAATATATAATGTTCCCAATGCTGGAACACAGACCGCCTCTCTTCGAGAGGGAGTGCTTGAGCCAAGTTAAAGAAAAGAGTACTTTTATTTTTCAGAAAATTCATGCCGAAAGTATCTGCACATCAGTACTGCAGTCATTTGAGACAGCTGATCACTTCCATAGGCGATTACTATGGTAGCGGCAGTAAGTTCCCGTCAGGGGTGCCTGAATCTCTAGAGAAATACGAAATAGTTATTGAACCGTAAGTATCTTTTTTTGCATGCCTATGCTGACATATCATAAATCTGGTCTGCACCTGCGCTAAAAACTTCAAATATCTTTGGAGTACCTTCTACTGTAGGTAGGTACCCATAGATACTTAAGTTTTTGCCGCCCACCGTGGGCCAAATCGTCAAATCTTTTACTCACTAGGGTTGTTAATACAATTCATACAAAAACAAAATCGTGTTTTGCATACAAACGATTGTAAAAAAATTATGTGACTCAGGCTGGCTGGACAAATCTTCAAAATAGCTCTCATTTAACTAGGTCAATAGGGCACTTTATGTGACGGCTAAACACCCTTATTTCAGAATTTGTAACGCTACAGAATCTTAGATAAAATCTTAGATAATCGATCGAAAACGTGTCCAGCCAGCTTGAAAAACCACTTTTCGCTGGTCTCTCAATCTCGGTAACGGAAGCGACCCTTACATGTGACGCCATAAATCAAACGTTATTACTGTTACACATTGCGTCACTAAATGTTAGTAAAGTAACCATATTCGAAAACGCTCCCGTTATTGAGATTCGGAAGTGCCAGCCAGACGTTTTATACGTAAATTCAAGCTGGCTGGACTCAGATTTTTGCATTTTTCTACTAAACCGCTGTACGTATCACAAAACTTTTAGCTCGATGCCTGTAACAAATTTATGTAACGCCCGTTGATATGCAAAAAGTCGTCAAACTCGCTTCTGTTACCGAAATTAAGAGACCAGCGAAAAGTGATTTTTCAAGCTGGACACGTTTTCGATCGATTATCTAAAATTCTGTAGCGTTACAAAAACTGAAATAAGGGTGTTTAGCCGTCACATAAAGTGCCCTATTGACCTAGTTAAATGCGAGCTATTTTGAAGATTTGTCCAGCCAGCCTGAGTCACATAAAAAATTTACAGTCTAAAACCACATGTCATCATGTGCTAGTTTTTTAGTGTTTAATGTTTTATACATATTTCAGTGAGGCGGGTCCATTAATGGTATCGCCTACGGGTCAGTTCATCACCCCATCGTCATGCCCAGCTGAAGAACTAATTGCTTTCATTGCCAAGAATTTGGACCAAGCAACCCTTTTGATGACAGAATACAGCATGTAAGTTATTAGCCCAGCTATGGGATGACTTTTCAGCTTTTTTTTTTATAGTCGTAGACGCAGTAGTCATCAGGTAGGCGAGAAATGTGTTTTTTTTTTCATTGCTAAGTGGGCCTGCTTTTGACCTCGATCAGGCCTGATGGAAAGCGATAAATGAGGTCTATGCTGGAACGAGTGTCCCCAGAAGATAAAATATGTTTTAGACAATTTCAGTACTGCTCCAGTCCTTTCAGTTATTTTACCTCTGACAGCAGCAACCCAACAGCAATCTTATGGTGAGGGGAATAACGATCACTGTGATGCAAAGTGAGAGGTAAAATTATTGTAAAAGGACTGTAGCTGGTGACGAATGTTGCTAAGACTACGTTAAACGGTCCCCATGTTAGTTACTAACATACAGTTCCGGTTAATTCCACTGTTCTTTATGAAATCGCAAGTAGGTTGCAAAAGAGGTTCAGTGCTGATCGAAAACGAAATAAATAGGTAATTTATTACAGAAACAAGCATGTTGAAAAAGCTCTTCACAGTGAAGTTGTAAAAAGGTTTGGGCTTCTGGACCTGCAAAAGGATGACAGCATCACACCTGCATACATGATCTCATGCTGTCAAAGATTGCTTACGCGTACGGAGCAACTACATGCGGTAAATAATGTTTTTATTACGTTTTTTTTTTGCATAACATTGCCAGATGTTTTTTGCATAAAGATCAAAAAGATTTTTCATAACGGTAAAAGCGGCGGTCGCAAACAAGTATTAGGTCGACTCCTAACCGAAAGCAACTTTCGCGCGAATATGCGATCCTTTGCATGAATAAGACCCACTCGCGCGATCAATCAAGTAGCGTTTGTATGTCATAATTCACGTAAACGCGCATCAGCATATTCGCGTGATCGCTTTTAGTTAGCACACGGCCTAATGCAGCGAAGTCTGCAACCCTTATATACGACTGCTTTTCAGTAAACTCATTTGGAGTGCGGGCACAACCTGTAGCAGACTCGCTTTGAGTTGGTCTCCCCTATATTTTCCTTATTCCAAGATATCTCCTGTGTCGCAATTTTTTGGTCGCGAGTCATCACGCTAACGTTTTATAGGCCTGCATCGCTGTCGACGCTGTCGCAAGTCTTCTGGCACCCACTGCGTGATGGTTCTGGACCATCTGTCCTGATGCTTCATCAAAATGTTACTTACACTAGATTTTTTACTTGTTTCAGAAACTTCATGGAACAGTCCTCTACATAACCCATTACTACTCCGTTCTATCAGAAGGGATATTATGTATACCTTGGAATTTTCAATCATGAGTTAGAACTTAGGGGTGTCTAAATGCCTTAGATAATGTAAATAATATGTAGATAATATTTAGATGAATCAATTTATTTATTTTTTATTTTTGTTTTAGAAAACAATAGAATCTTATATTGCTCGAATCTAGTTAGATTGTTGATAAATATATTTTTATACACGCTAAACTAAGCAACTAATTGGCAAAAATATATACAAATATTGTGAATACGAATTACATTAAAATTATGTACAGTGCACGATTTAAAACTGTCATGTTTAAGTAGCATATTAAATAGTTAAACCACAATAGAATTCATAAATTACATACTATGAATACATTGCTAGATCAATAAACAACATGAAGTATTTCATGAAAACGTATATGAAGATAGAATTGATAACGGCAAATAAAATGATGTACAAATATCAGTGTTTTTTATTTTGTTGTACTATGATGAGTTTGTTCTTCTCCTTTGTCACCTTAGCCACGGGCAGATTTGTCGCTGGCATGAGCTGTCGCAGGTTTTGACTAGGTATTATGGGTGGCTGAAAACATTAATACATTATATTAGTTATTTTAAATTATGGGTTTTGCCATAAAACTCGCCGAGTTGCGAGGTGAGTATATAATATTTATGCCCGTTACAAGCAGTCCAGTCATCCTGTATCACATAATACAGGCTGATTGCAAATGTATCCGAGATATTGTTCAATAATTTGATTAAACTTACCGGAGGATACCGCGCGAGCTGCTTCATGCGATCCACCAATCTCATGGCATCGTCCGACGTCTCTGAATCAGTCGTCATGCCCAGAGACAGCGCCCTCTCCGCATTGCCTCCGTCCAGACATCTATGGAATGATTGGAAGTGCCTGAAACGTGAAAATTATATATAAATAAAATTAAAATAAAAAAGCCTTTTATTTCCAGCATTGAAGAATAAATTAACATTTTTACATGAGTGTGTTCATTTCATTTATACATTTAAATAATATAAGAAGAAGTTTATACATTCGATTTTTTGTTAGTTTACATTTCATATTAACTAATAGTTTCATAACATATTCTCATTTCAATTTATTGACTGCAATAAAAATATATTAAATGTTAAAATTTAATTAAATTTAAAATCATTTAAATAATACACATATGCATAGTACGTACAGTTTTGCAAAGAAAAGTATGCGCTTCGGGAACAATCGTCTATTTTCGGAAATACAAACGCGCGATACTGAGATCTAAATTGAAATCGCGACATATTCGCCAAAAATGTAAACAATTATGAGTTTATGGAAAAATAACTTTAATTCCTACTCAATAAAGTTCAGTTTACGCTACAGTTTCAAACATTTTTATAACTTTTTCAATAGAGTAAAGTAAAATAAAGTTGATATTTGTTTAACTTGAAATAACGTCAATTTGAAACATAAATAAAATTTTAATATAATTCTATATTAGATCTCAGTATCGTATTCGTATTGCTTTTACAACACAGTACAACTACAACAAGTATTATCCTATTTTGTATTACCATGTTGACAAACTTGCAATCCAAAAAACTTTTCGATACTTTTGAGTGACAAATAACAATCTGAGATTGGAGTAGATAATCCGACAGAGAATGCGCAATGATAGTTGCACTACTACAAAACTTAGAAGCATTGCCTCTGTGGCACGACGTTCCTGCTAATTCAGAGAATAGAAACACACGAAGTTTACTGAAGTGCATATCTTTGTAAAGCTGTATGTGCATAAAATAATCGTCAACCCGTGCTTCTGTGGGGTAAACCGACGTCTGACGTCGCCACTATTAATATTTTATGACTGAGATATGAGAAGTCCCTCGCCCTTACCTGGAATGAGCATGTGGTCTAAGACGCTGTGCGTGCCTCCAAGCGGCCGCAGCCCGGGCGCGCCACACTGTCGCCTCCTCGCTGGCCGACGCCACGCCAGCCTCGAGAGCTGCACACGCGCCGCGTAAATCCACCACCTTGCGAAAACATGGCTAGGACGTTTACTTTTAGCTCCAGCTTCAAACATTGTATGACATGTTCGATTATAATAGTCATTCTGAAATTAACTTAATTTACATTACTGTAAAGTTGATGTTTGGTGAATTAGAAAAAAGGATTTGGTTTCATATCGATTATATACTATATATTTTATTTATTTTGGTGTGCCAAATGTTCATGAAAATGCAAGGTGAATACGGAAAAGCGTTCGCAAACTAATGGTATTGCGTAAACTAAAATTTTACGTTTATGTCGCTCGTCACTCAAGATAACATAAATGGTAAAATCGTTAAATAAACGTAAATGATAAGCCTAACAGTGAAATTACATACTAGTAGGTACTACTAGCACTTTATTTAAAGTGAAGTTTACTTTGAAACCAAAACAAGTGTGTTATTCGACTGTCTACTGTAAGTAAAGAAGAAAAACCTGATTTTTCTACTTAATTCTTAATACAGCGAAAATTACATCATTACCTTTTGGAAATACCTATAAAGCAAAGTTTTCATCTCGTCGTGCGACAGTTTGTCAAGTCGCGCCATCAACATTTGTTCTCCTCTGCTCCTCGAGTCTTTATTGTCTTGAGAATCTGACAGAGAAGCTGATGGTGACTTGCCACAAATTAAATTGTTTTTGTACTCTATTGCTGTGTCTATTGCTTCAATGGCTTCTTCACATTCCAGCAGCTTGCGCTCCTAAAATAAAAGAGATTTATGAATAGCTAACTTCCGCCCGTGACTTCGTCCGCGTAAAATTTCTTGTTCCAACGACCATCGCCTGCCCGCGCTATTACTGTGTTCTTTATGACTGTTTTTGTTTTTGCTCGACTAGTTAGTGTCTTAGCGTGATCTTAATAATTGGGCTACCAAATGCAAAAAATAATTTTTCAAATCCGACTGGTAGTTTCAAAGGTTAGTGCGTTCAAACAAACAAACCCTTCAGCTTTATTAGGATTGATGATAAAATACATGCATAATTCTTTAAACAAAGTTCAAATCCTTGGATTGCTTACCTCAGAATCTGAAAGAGATTTGTATATTTTTCTCTTCTGTCCTAAACTGCACCTCTGTTCATGCAAGCATTCTCTAGTCTTCCTCAGGTTTTTGATTTCTTTCCTCAACAACAACTCCTTTTCTTTGGACATTTCTAAGGTTTCCAAATCATTTGTCTTTTCCTTCAAAATACTGTCAAGCTGTGTTATTCTATGTGTAAAGTGTTTCAATGAGTGTGTTTTCCTGTCTTTCACATCTACTGAAGTGTCCGAGAGTTCATCTAGCTTTAACTTATCTTTGACAAGCTCTACATCTAATGTATTTTTGCGTTTTTCGTCTTTCTTAATCTGTCTTTTGATTTGTTCAATTTGTTTTTTATACGTTTTGAGATTTGTCTCATGTCTTTTTATTTCCCTCATAGTATCTTGATCAATTAAACTAGATTCTATCTTATCAGAATAATGCCTGTTTTGTGTATGACAAATAGATTTAGACAAGTCATTTATCAGTCTCTCTTTGGCTATACAAAGATTAATCAGTTCTTTTAGTTGTGACTGGCTGCTACCAATTTCTTTTGAAAGTTTTCTGGCCAGTATTTGCTTTTGAGTGTATTTTTCTTTCGTAATTTTGTATTTCTTGCATATCTCTTCCGTCTTTGGAGAGTCAATCATTTTAAGTAGTTCCCTCTCAATTAATTTAGGTTCTGGATCAACATCCTTTTTGTGAGATTCTATGAGTATCTTTTGAGATTCAGGTGAGATCGCTTTAGCTGCAACTTTTCTCAGCAGGTCTAACTCTGCTCCTGACAAACTTTCACCGGGTTGTATAGTTCTTCTTCGCCCAGAATTTGACTGAGATGTCATAACAGGCAAAGACTGTGATCCACTTAATTCAGAAATTGTAATATCATCAGAGTCAATGTGATTCAGATATTCTTCACACCTGTCAGCAAAAAGTTGGTCATTCTTTTCTCTGAAATATTCCATGAATTTTTCAAGTTTATCTTGGAATACCGTGTCAGAATGAGTATCTTCCTCTGAGTCCGAGTCAACATCTGACTCACTGGGCTCACTTGGCTCTGTATCCTCAGCTATTCTAGGCAATCCCTGCTTTATATTTGCATCCTTATTATCAACACTGGCATCATTATTCAGACATTCATCACACTCAGCCTTTAAAAACAACCATTCACTGACTTGATTAATATCTGCTTCAGACAAGGATTTGGACTGAAGAATTTTGTTAAAAAGCCCCTCTGCATTTGAAACCAATTTAATCCACTGAGTTGTAGCAAATTGTAAATTAAAATGATTGTCTGCATGTGGTAATACTGCCTTATCTGTGTAAACAGGAGTATTATTGTCAGCAAATAAGTTGACAGTAACAAAATTCTTAATGCCTCTACAGCATAAACACAGGTTTAGGGTTTTTAATGTGTCTTGATAGTCCTCAGGTTCTGCACTTATGCATCCAATGACCCAAGTAAAAGCTCTGCCTCCGAAGGAGTCTCTGAGCATAGCAGTGAGAATACACTGATCATAATTGATTTGCTTTGGTGGATTGCCTGCTAGCAGCTCTTTTATTATGTTCTCTAGGGCAAACAGCCCAGGTTCTGGGTATGCAGCTAGATCACAGAAACTGGCAGTGGACATTCTATGATTAAGTACTCCATTTGTGCTGACCCATTTCTGTTCCACACTGACTGTGAACACAGTGTGGTTGTTTCCTTGACACCTCTGTCGCCATCCTAGCTGTAAGTATTGAAAGGCTTCCTCAACATTGCAGCACCTCACCAGACCTGCTCCCAGCACATCAAATATGTTATTGTTGACAACTTGCATCCATGTTATGTGTAATATAAATTCCCTCTCTGGCATTTGGTTCAGCTTGTGGAATATTTCAGACAAGAACCGAGGTACAATACCTTGGTCACATTCACTGTGAATGCATTCAAAACCTAAAATAAAAAATAAAGTGGCAGTATTAATTTTATGACTTAAAACCAAATTTTTGTGAGCACCTTCATCAGCAAATTCTTGGTTCATAAAGTAATACTACTATTACGGAAATTATAATATTACAAATCCTTAAGTGTTAGACCACTTTTTACTATTTATGCTGCCTGTAATGACTATATGGGCTCATGAAACATGTTTGTGTGTTTTCAATTTTAGAGGTGAAAATTTAAACAATCAATACAAATAAAAACATGTCTGCCTATGTCCTGACCTGGTCCAAATAGAGTGTAAGTTTTGCCTGTCTTGGCCTGCCCGAATACGACGACTGAAGTATCACACCCATCCAGAAAGCAGTTAATTTGTGGTATCATGAACGAGTTGAAGAGATTCGCCTGTGTGCAATCTACTGGCAAAGCCCTATTAACATGAAATGTTTGCCCACTCTCAGTGATCACTATTTGGGTCACAGGATTGCTGAATATGCACTGCGATGAGTCTTCTAGACTTGGAGGCTTCAGCCTTATAGCTATTTGCACAGGGATATCCATCTTTTTACTTGTTTACGATCCGAATAAATAGGCTTTCTACCACTTCAAGATAACGTGCGAAACATTGACACCATACTGTAACTTCATTAAATAACGTGACTGTTTGCAATAATATCACCACAACTTTAGGTTCTTTTATATTAACAAAGATTATATTGATTCTATAAAATATTAAAAACAACAACTTTCATACATCTTAAACCCACAGAGTACTTTTACTATACGGGCAACTAGGGAAGCTATGTATTTACGCGATCAGGTTTTTATACCAAGTATTTGCTTCCAAGTACGTACACCAGGTACCGAACCGAAATACTTGCAAGACTTCAAAGTATTTTATACGGCTACTCGCTCAACTACGTAGGTACTGCGTTAGTTTTTTCACATGCGATCATGCTCCTATGCAAGTATTTTCTCTTCTAACAGGGCTTGGAGTGGATTTGATTTTGCTCCTTATCTGCAAGGGTCTACGGAACAATTTCGTATGCAAGTATTTTTACTTCCAACAAGGCTTTTGAATACGCGATTGTATTTCTTATTTGTATGATGTCATGGATCAATTTTCGATGCAGATACAAAATACTTGAAAGTATTTCGAGCCCTGGTTTTTTAAGGTGAACGTACTTGGTATCCCTGGTACTCGATTTTGCAAGTACGACCCATGTCTACGGGCAACCACAGTCCACAAAATTGTTTTAATTTTTTATTGCAATTGGCAACCCAGAACAAATCTAGTGGTTCCCATAGAGGAAAATAAAATGATGCTGCCTATCGAATCCCATGCCGAAACATAGAACTTATGGACATTTCGTGATTAAGTACTCCATCGGTGGTGACCCACTTCTGTTAAACGCTGACTGTGAATACAGTGTGCCTTGTGAAAGTTGTTGTCAAATATACACACACAAACACATATTGAAAAGAATTTGTGACACACAATAACATAATAAATTCCTTTATCACCAGACCTCTGACCTTGCTTGTTAGCCGTTATAAATTTTCAAGCAGCTTAAGGTGTCATCAATATCATCATTTCAGCCTGGAATCACCCACTGCTGGGTATAGGACTCCGCATTTTGCTGCCATACTTCCCGGTTTAGTATGTACAAAATAAACATAAACTTCTGGGATTTCAGTAAAAATAAATCATTGACCTTACGATTTCATGAAGCAAACATAAGTACTATTTGCACAGGTTGAACATACTAGGAATAGACTTGATTCATGTTTTCGAAAATAAGTATGTACTTATGTATCTTCTATTTTTCTAATTTCTAAAACCTCTTGTGAAATTTAATTGTGATACTATTAATCATAGTTTTGAGTAGGACAAATTCGTCTCTCTCACAACAAAAACCGAAATCACTATTCTGCTATAATATATTGGTAGGAATTCAATAAGAACAGTAGGAATACTAATTAAACTATAGGCATGGCAATACGGTGCCACATCATGGTGTTGCATCCGTCAATATTTTATTTCTAATGAGTTGTTTTTATTCGGAGCTACATAAAGGTTCACGCTGATTCTGCAACCCGTGCGCATTTCATAAATTAAATTGTTAGTGCATGGCTAAGACCACGCCTAAGACTGAGACAAGTTTCCCTATCTCTTTCTCTGTGTCTGAACATCCTTCAAGGATCGGAAAAGGACGCAAAAGCAATACTGAAAACTAATCTCAGCGACTCTTTGTGTTGTCCATGGCATGTAGGTCATAATCCTATTACTAAGACAATTATTATAACATGCTTTAATGCAAATAACTAAAATATCTTTATTTTATTCTACCTTTGATTCCACATTTTCATACTTATCAATCTGATTGACAGTAGATTGACGGATTCAATATAATTCATTATGTAAATAAAAAATGTCCTATTCGGATTCCAAAACCATTTTGAACTTTTAGGTTTCTTAACCATTTTTTCTATTTTTAACACTTAAAATAGACTAAAATGACAGCTGCGATCGACTTTTTTAACATGACATTACTAAGTATATATTCGCTGTCATTTCGGTCATGCAAAAAAAAATAGAGTTTAGTCGAAAAGGTTTTAACTATATAGTTGTAGAAATTCTATAGAAAAATCTGGCAGCACCCCTAAAGAAGCTGTCAAAGTTTCAAGTGACAAGTCTGAAGTCAAGTCAATTCGCAAAATGTCACTTTCATTGTGATTTGCAGAGATGCATTCTCTTGTCACTATTTTCGATTATCAAATATTAGTATAATTTGGTTAGTCTGACATGGTTCTGTCTGAG
Source organism: Apamea epomidion (assembly GCA_947507525.1). Classification (NCBI taxonomy): domain Eukaryota; kingdom Metazoa; phylum Arthropoda; class Insecta; order Lepidoptera; family Noctuidae; genus Apamea; species Apamea epomidion. The sequence goes on from OX382231.1 coordinate 12,184,307, forward strand.
AAATATATCTTCAAGATTATTATCTGAACAGAGCCCACATTTTTGTGTTAATGATTATTTAATTTATTGTGTCACGCTGAAATTCCATCTTAATTTGATAAATTGATTTGCTATCGTATCTTGGGAAGGAACAGAGAGATAATGTGATAATACGATTCGATTTATAGACTGTGTGAGAGGTTCGTCTTAAAGACTGCTCCAGGCTTGGAATACATTCTCAAATTATTCAACATCATGGAGATGGAAACAGTTGGCGACGTCGGGCTAGGCCTGCAGGAGCCTCCTAAATACGGCCTAAAATTACCGCTGAACCATGAATTTCCCATACAAAGTAAACAAATAATCATACCAAGAGCGAGTCAAGTTTTCGACATGATGCCATTGACTGCCAGGTGAATATTTTTTATTTTACTAAAAATGAGCTTATTACACTATTCTTGTGCAAAATTCTTATTATGCACATGATGCCCATGATGTCAGCGTGAGCCACATTTATATTGCTACTATTAAATTGTGTGCCCTTTCTCATTCAACACATAAAATGTAATATTTAAAAGCATTTAAATTGTTATATTTATTACAGGTATCTGAAATACTACATTGGCAAGAAGTTGAGTAAAAAACGTCCTATAATGGATTATATTCACATGATATCAGCTCAAAGGATGTATGGTAAGTTCTCATAGAGACAATTACATTAATTCGGTAATTTCCGGTCATTATAAAACTAAAGTCTAGTGAGGGACTTGGACTTTGCCCGATTATAGTTAAAAGTAATAAAAAAAAGTCTTGTCTTTTCTATACTTTTGTGGTCTGTTGTACAAAATTACTGTTAGAAACTTTTTGCTGTTACTAATAAACTTAAAGTAGTCTGATTACCATTCTCATTGCACACATTTTATTCTGTCGATTAACAATAATGAATAGCGTAACACATGTGGTTATCTTCATGCCAAAAACTAATAATAGAAGTAGCGTCTTAGAAACAAGTATTCATCTAACAAACTATCTAGAATTGTAGATTACCGAATCATTGTAAACAACAAGTCTTACGTCTGCTTTCCAATCTTAGCCAATTCATTTGAGAATACCATTGCACTTATTTACTGGTTTTTTAAAGTATTAAGGCATTTCAAAACACCTTTAAGAAAGTAAAAAGCCCCTACAAGCATGAAGACAGTATCAAGGGTCTTCACACTCTCTTTCTCTGACTGTTATTAGTAATAACTTATTTGTTATTGGTACTAACCATGTAGTGGTAGGATTGCATTGTTTTTGTGGTTTAATCCAATCCATATCCTTGCCCAGACCTATCTACGCACTCTAATACATGTTACAGCAATGTTACCCTATGCTTAAAATATTTATTCACTTACCTGTGCTGTAGCAGTAGTAGTAGTAACCTGTGTTAAGTTTTTAAATGGCTATGTATTAATTATTAAAAAAAATAATTTTAGCCTATGGTGACCATTGTGCAGGGCAAATAACTCCTTTTCTCCTTTCCACTCCTCTCTGTCTTGAGCTGGTGTGGATGTATTTAGTTAATATAATATTTATGTATTTTGTAGGCTGTCCTATTGGAGGTATCGGTGGTGGGACTATAGGCCGAGGGTTCAAAGGCGAGTTCTGTCGCTTCCAGCTCTACCCGGGCATATACGAGTATGTCACAGTGCCGGAATGTCAGTTCATTGTGAACATACGAAATGCCAGCAATGAAACAGTTTACCAGTCAGTTTTGTCAACGTATAAGTAAGTTACTCATATTCCACCATCATTCTAATGTAATTTGCATGTTTGCTTGAATATTTTAGCACCTAAAAACATTAAATCTTGTTCTGTCTAATTGCCTTAATTTAGTGTTGACTTAGGTATTTGGTTATTTATCTTTTGTTGTCAATGGCTTTTCTGGTCACTAAAATGTTGTATCAGGTTCATGATTCTTTAATCTTATCTATGTAAAACTGTGATATGTAGGGATTTAATTAAATAATTACATTAAGTATTTGATTAATAATAAGTTTATCAGTTAGCGGGATCCACCTGGTAATGGTACCATGCTCTGATAACAAGATAATGTCGTAGTGACAACACCTGCAATATGGGATAAATCCTGGGAATGATAGAAGGCCCTACATAGATTGTATTCTAAACTTTCCTTTTAGCAAACCAAAGAAGGCACCACCTACTTGGGAATGGAACTTAAATGGTGCAGATTGTGAATACACAGCTCTTTACCCGCGCGCGTGGACCACATACGATCTCAGCAAGTATGGAATAAAGCTGGTTTGCAGGCAGATCTCACCTGTCATACCTCATAATTACAAGGTACAGTAAACATTAGGTCTGCCCCCACAGGTCACAAAAATCTTAGGACTGTCCCCAAGGGCCACAGAAATCGTAAAATCAATCCCAAGTTTTTGATTTACACAAATACCCATGCCATCATGGGCTCTTCCATTTGCTTTAACATTATGCTATACAATGCATACAAATTATTCTAAAAAACAAAGTTTTTCCTCTCTATTACTTGGTTTTTAGAGATAAATAAATGTTTCTTAAGTATAAAAACTTGTTTATTTTCCCCATTGCCTTTCAAAGATGTGTTGATCTGAGTCATGCTCGACATTTCGTACGCAACCTACGCGGCCATTAGCCATTCATTACTCCCATTTTAAAACATGACTATTACTTTTTTTGTTGAGATTAATTATTTGTTTACAGGACAGCAGTCTGCCGTGCGCAGTGTTTGTATTTACAGCTATTAATGTTAGTAATGAGAAGCGAAATGTTAGTATTACTTTTACATGGACTGAAGTACTCGGAGGCGCCCACAAGAAGAAAACTATTGGTTGGTATAAAATGGACCTAGCTGGGTTCTGTAAAAAGTATATGATACATTATATAAAAGAATTATATCAATAAGCAGTAGCATTAAAAACGTTATTTCTTCCAGCCAAACTGGATTTGGAGAGATATTCAGAGGAACACACGTGTGGCGTTACTCTAGAACAGAAAGTCGCCGAGACTCCTTGCACATTCACCATTGCCAAGAGGAAGGATAAACACGAGACAATTCACGACGGGTACTGTCTATGGAATGCCGCGAAGACTTCTGGTTACGTGTGGGATTGCCTAAAGAAACACGGCACCCTAACACCAGATCCGAGCCTAACGCCACCACCGCCGAAAGTGCCAGACAAGGACAAAACAAAAGAAGAGAAGGAGAAGGAGAAAAAAGAGAAAGAAAAGGAAAAACAAAAGAAGATTTACAAATGTACTTAGACATTATTTATTTCTTTAATTTGTACTCGTTGATTGTTGGGATTTTATACAATCATTTCTGTTATTTGCAGGTGATTCGATAGCACTTTCTAGTGTTATATCTTTAGAACCTGGAGGAACGGGATCTACTGAGTTCTGTCTTGCCTGGGACATGCCTATTATAAGATATAAGAAAGATAAAAAAGTACATAAGAGGTAGGTCTTCCTTCTCATTTATATTTCCCACAGTATCATATTGGTCAGTCTTTTAATCATCAATTTTGTTTATTACAGATTTTATACGAAATACTTTGGTAGCGATGGTATCGCTGGTGCCAGCATAGCTGCGTACGCGCTTAGAAATTATGAGAATTGGGAGAAACTACTCGCAGAGTGGCAGGACCCCATCTTTAATAATAGGTAATACTCCTTCCATTGTTTGTTCTATTCGACTTATTTCTTGCCATTTAATGACTGACTTTTAATTCCGTTTTTGTTCCACAGTAATATACCAGACTGGTTAAAAAGTGCCTTAATGAATGAGCTTTATTTTGTCGCTGATGGCGGCACAATATGGTTTGATGTCCATGACGAATTTCCGGAAAGTGATCCTAGGTAATTAGTCATCAATTAGATTTCAGTACACGTCAGGTTTCCGTGTTAAATGAAGTGTTAAAGGTCTTATTCGCTCACCACTAACTGGCTAATTTTGTTCTAGGCATGACTTTGGTTTGTTCGGGTATTTAGAAGGCCACGAATATAGAATGTATAATACGTATGATGTACACTTTTATGCTTCCTTCGCGTTAGCTCAACTATGGCCTAATTTGCAAGTAAGTAGATGTCTTTACCTATACTATAACTGCCCCGTTGGTCTCGTGGTTGCAAGCGCGACTGCTGAGCGCGGGGTCCTGGGTTCAATTATTATGAGAGAGTGTACCTGTGTTTGCGCACACACTTGTGCACTATAATATCTCTTGCGTACGTGGTTAATCCCTGTTGAGTTAGGCCACCATTACCGAAATCGGTTGGGAGGCTATTAATAGTAAAATCAACAAAATTGTTCATTTATTAAAGTAATGCTTTTGTTATTTCAGGTGGTTTTACAATATATGTTCCGTGACACCATCGAATTAGAAACTGATAAATGTAGACAATCACTTTACAATGGAAAATCAGTGAAGTTTAAAATAAAAGATTCAATTCCTCACGATCTTGGTGATCCCGGTGAGTCATACACATAGTCATTATAATCATATTGACATTTATATTATTAAATACTTATAACCCAACTCAAGCTTTGTACGGGTGATTATTAGTCATTTTATTACATTCAATTATTTAATTCGGCACGGTTGGCGCAGTGGTTAAGCGATTGACTGCTGCGCTGCGTGTCGCGGGTTCGATTTCCGCACGGAACAAATATTTGTATGACCTACAAGTACTTGTTCCGGGTCTGCCTGTTTGTGTATGTGAGTTTAAATGTTTGTAAACGCACCCACGATACGGGATAAATTCCTAGTGTGGGGCAACGTTTTTATAAAAATAAAAAAAAAACTGATATAAATAATAAGTAAGCAATTGAATGTATAATAAACAATTAATCTTCCTCCTTAAAAAGATGCTGAAAACGGCAATATAATACGTCATAGTTAAGAAGTGTTAGGCAAATGGCTTTGTTCTATAACTAAATATTTCATCATCATCTGCTTAGCTTTTTCCCAACTATGTTAGGGTCAGCTTCCCGTCTAGTTAGACGGGAAGCTGACCCTAACATAGTTGATGTAGATGCTGCTGTATTTTACATGAAACGACTGCCTATCTGCAGTGCCGGATTAAGACTACCTGATGCCCTAAGCAATCCACGCCTGTGGGGCACCCTGTCCACTAGAAAACTAGTACAAAATCGTAATAATTAATAAAACGTATTTATTACAACGAGATAGATCATTACGTTCCTTAGAATATATACGAAAGCATAATTATTTTTAATTATTGAAATGCGACTTGCGACCTTTACGGGAATTAAGTTCAACATTTTTAGCATATCTGCCTCTATACACTATACAGGCCAAGTATTACAGGGTGACTTGTAATTTGTCGTATTCCTTCCAGGACGTGATAGTTACTGATAGTGATATAAAGTTAATAGTTGCAAATGGGGGACCCATTTCGTATTCCTTCTAGGACTTTGGTACCATTAATCTCAAAATTTTACTGCAACAATTAACTAACTACCACCATCAGTAACTAGGTGATAGTAAGTGATAGTTAGTTGGTAGTTAGTTAATTGTGAAAAATTTTGAGATAAATGGTACCAAAGTTCATCATGTACATAGATGATTCTTGAAAATTGTTTATAAACTTCTCTTTACTTTTAACTGTTTCATGTTTTAGAAATATTGGTGTCATCGAAAGGTTTGCTAAAGTATGAGATGCCAATGAAATAGCAATGAAGACCATTCGATTTGCGAGTTTAGAGAAAAGTGATATTTAGTGACGAATTCTGGGAAATTTACAAAAATACATAAAAATTGAGTTTTCCCGAATCCCATGAAAATTGACCTATATTCAAATTTTATTTATGTTTCAAATTGACGTTATTTCAAGTTAAACAAATATCAACTTTATTTTAATAGTAATTAAGTTGATTTCAGAGTGACTAGCACTATTGAAAAAGTTATAAAAATGTTTGTAGCGTAAACTGAACTTAATTGTGTAGTTATTATATAAACTCATATTTGTTTACATTTTTGGCGAATATGTCGCCATATTAGATTAGGCTTTATGGGGTCCTTTACAGTTGCAAATGGATCCCTCTATGGAAGTGATAGAGGGATCCATTTGCAACAGTAAAGGACGAGGAATACGTCAAAGTCCAGTATAATATTGATATAGCATCGAGCCTTTCCAACGTCAACGCAACAACATCTCCCGTCCACAAAACGCGTGGGTTTTCAAACAGCCTTGCTTTTCATGAGCTGCAAATATTTTTTCGGTGCTGTTTATGGTGCCCCCCAGAGACGTGATGCCCTAAGCAATTACTTAATTTGCTTAGGGGCTAATCTGGAACTGCCTATCTGGCCACCACAACCCAGTTACTGGGTAATACGATACCCCTTGGTAAGACTGGTTGTCACTTTCGGGCTTCTGACGATCGGTAACGATAGTCTCAAGATCCACAAATGACAGCCGGGAACAACGGCTTAACGTGCTTTCCAAGGTACGGAAGGGTCTTGGTATGTAAAGATGGTCACCCATCCAGGGTCCAACCCCCGGCAAGCGTAGCTTAACCTCATTGATCGACCCGAGCGGCATTTTATTTATTTATTCATTAGGGACAAAAAACAGTTACATGCTGTTATTACTACATAAAACAACGAAATATTTATAAATAAAAAATGGGTTTATATAACATTACATAATTCTGCCCAGACAGAAATTTGTGTAAAGACTCCTTACTCGAATATTGGCGTTAAGTAGTAGAATCGGCAAATGGGTCTAATTTTGTACTCCACCATCAATCATCCCTAGTTGTAACCGACGGTTTCAGAAGGTTAGGGCATTGAATACACAGTTTGGCGCACCAAGGGGTGTACTCTTGGAACTTCTCAACTGTCTGTATTTCAGATCTTCGCTGTGTCTTGATGATTTAAAGTTGTTTTGATAAATAAAATGCATTCAATGCTCAACTAAAGCGACTTCATTAAAGCTGAATCTTGTAGATTAGTAGCATTCTTTATAACACCAACCATTTTAGTTTTAGATTTGAATTGAATTCAATGCTTTAATGAATCTTTGGATGTTTAGGAAACTACACAAATACTTTGTATTAACTAGAAATCATGGTTAAGTTGAGTAACAAACATAATTTTACAGATGACGTACCATTCGACCATATAAACGCTTACAACATCCACGACGTGAGCGACTGGAAAGACTTGAATCTCAAGTTCATACTGCAAGTGATACGAGACTACCGGTTGCTGAGAGGGCATACGGCGCCGTTCGGCAACGAAAGGTACCGCACGATGGCGTTTATAGACGACGTGAAGGACGGGACGGAAGACGACTTGTACTCGCGGTCGACGGGGCAGGTCGACGACACGGACGGGACGACGGACGAGTCGCCAGATCTGACGGAGCAGTCGACGTCCGTCGTGAGCGAAGAGAAGCCGTACGGGATGGGCGATATACTAGACATGTTGTACAGGAGCGCGGACGTGGAGGCCGAGGCCGAGGCCGCGGGCGCCGGGCCGCGCGCGCCCGCCGCGGCCGTGTGGGACGCGCGCCGCTACCTGGCCGAGCTGTACCCGGCCGCGCGCGCACTGCTGCGGGCCGCGCGGCGCTGGGACCTGGACGGCGACGGGCTCATCGAGAACGGGGGCTTCCCCGACCAGACATACGATGCTTGGGTTATGTCTGGACCCAGGTAATTATTTGCCAACTAATTTTTGTCACATTCTTCTAATACTTTTCTCTCTCTCATGTCTTGTCGTGTAAAGGTAGATAACGTAACACATAACATCACGCCTGTAATCCTTATAGGAGTAGGCAGAGGTGTACAGGTGACGTGAGGTGTAAAGGTAGATGTACATAACATTCAAGTTTCTTATCTTTAAACCACATTTGCTCGCTTTGCACTAGGCTTGCATCGAATACGTGCTGGTATTGTAGTTATCACTCAACTTTAGACCGCTGGACTCTGACTTTCGGTATTACCGCCAATAATGAAGAACAAACAAATTATTAATGAAGAACAAATAAGTTCGAACACTTATTGGAGATTTTGCCAAATAACGTCTTTTGGCCATTAATCCGTATATTAAAATGTGACCTTCCATTTACAGTGCATACTGCGGTGGTCTATGGGTAGCGTCAGTAAGCGCAGTATGCGTGATGGCCCGCATCTTAGATTATAAAGAAGACGAGAAAGAGTTCGCCAAGCTACTGAAGCAAGCGCAACAGTCGTTTGAAGAGAAGCTGTGGAACGGCTCCTATTACAAGTTCGACGTGCGCCCTTCCAATAGTAAAGTTGTGATGGCAGATCAGCTGGCGGGACACTGGTGAGTAATTGAGAGTTTGTTAAGGATTAAGCAACATTTTATTAACACTACAGCTAAATAGTAATCCGACTTTCAACATTTTTAATTAACAGCAAAATTAATTTTTCTAGGACGTAGTAAAAGTTATGTTAAAATTGTGTTTTATGAGAAAAATCCCCAAGACACTTCTTCAACCGACTTCTTGAGCGCTGAGCATGCGATGGACTATTTGTCCGCCGGACAGCTGGACGCTCTATTTCTCCTACTCTATTTTTGAGTTTATTTGTTTTACGTGTGCGTTTTTGCATAGATTTCCATACGTTCTATCGTCTCAGACGAATTTTCCATCGTCTGCTCAGCGCTTTATTTGAGGCTGTTTATAAAGTTATTTCACCGGAGCTCTTTTCCCCCAGGTTCCTCCGCGCGTCAGGCTGGTGCGAGGAAGTGTTCCCCGAGGCCAACGTACGGAAAGCCCTCGCGGCAATCTTCGAAAACAACGTGCAGAAGTTTAAAGGTGGCAAGATGGGCGCCGTTAACGGTTGGGTGACGGGCCCGCGCGGACACATCGACACCACGGCGTTGCAGAGCGAAGAGGTGTGGACCGGCGTCACTTATGGTCTGGCTGCGCTTATGATTTATGAAGGTAGGAAACTATTGAAACGTACTAAGATTATTTATAAACGCGAAAGTGTGTTTTTGATTTGACCTTCTTTCACGCAGCAAAGGAGTCCGTCTGTCCGGAAGTCACACAGCCATTTTACTCGGAGACTATATTGCACTATACCTAGTCTTGCCATAAATATTGTCACGGAGAAAAATGTTTTTTTTTTATTGCAAATAATATTTATTACTTTTACAGTGTGTTAGTTAAATACATAAATATAAAACAATTTAAAATATAAAAAGCTTATTCGAAGTGGTCTCCATTGGCTGCAATACAGTCCTTTAAACGTTGAGGCCAGTTATCAATAGAAGCACGCACTCTTTCCATGGGAAAATTCTTCACTGCCAATCGTATAGATTGTTTTAGGGACTCCAAATTATCATGGCGTTTAGAGCAAGCCGTACTCTCTAAAACTGACCATAAATCATAATCCAGCGGATTAAGATCGGGACTAGACGACGGCCAGCCTTCAGCTCTGATGAAGTCCGAAACGTTCACTTACAACCAAGAGTGCGTGGACCGAGCTTTATGACCCGGCGCCGAGTCTTGTTGGAAGGACCATACTTGGTTATTGAACATGGTGTTGTTAAGGGGCTTACCTACCTTCTCAAGAATGGTATCTTGATACACTTGTGCCGATGTTTTGATACCTTTTTCACAAAAATATGGCTCAGTCACTCCTTCATAGCTGACACCCCAACCCCACCAAACCATCACTGAAGACGTATAATGCCCACGTTGCACTCTGTCGTGTCGACTAATTGGGAAGCTTCCTTTTTTTTTTTTTTTTTTGAGGATGGGAAATCATCAAATGATCCCTCCCGCTCTGGGTGGAGCGGAAGCGAGTGTCAGACTCTTACTGACTAAAACCCACCCGTGTTCCTTCCTTAGCCCTTTATAAAATTTATAAAATAAAATTTTAATAAAATTTATTTTTTTAATTTTATAAAAAAAATCTGTGACCTCCCTATGCGTACCGCTTCAGTAGTTGTTTCGATTTTACCACGCTATTCTTTTTAAATTATCAGTTAAAAAATAACCAGTGCGTCTCTTATAGGCTGCAAGTCCTAAGTCATCTTTTAAAATACGCGACATGGTTCTGGGTGCTATCTTCATCTCCCGAGATAAAATCTTTTGCTTTCGGACAGGATTTCTTCGAATTCTTTCCCTTACTGCTTTGACCACCTTTTTCGTACGAACACTACGTAGACGGCCAGATCTTTTTCTGTCACAAACAGAGGAGGTCTCATTGTACCTATTAATAGCCCGGTACACAAACATTTGACTAATACCAAGCGTATGGAGAGTTTTAAAAATTGCATTTGGCTCCATACCAACTTTGTGTAATGCTATCACAGCGATTCGGTTCTCTTTATCACCCCACTCCATTTTAATATCGCAAAATATTGTACAATGTATTGGCGCCAAAATTAGAAAACTCAATGAACAATCGTATAAAAAAGACAGATTCCAAATTCAAATGTTAAATCTTTCTTATTTTTAATTGTAACAGTATTTATGGCCAGACTGTGTATAGATGAAAATTAAAAAGAATGTGTATTATGATATTTCTAAGTGACTTTGATCAATAGTTTTTGGGAAATGGGGTATTTTCGGTGGCAACCGCAGAAATAACTGTTTTTTTTTTTTTTTTGAGATTGATGTAATATGAATACTGTGCATGCGTAAAGATTCATCTCAATTACCGAACACTGCGTGGTCCGTCATACAATTGACCTTTTTTTTTGCATTTACTTTATGATCCGGCCAATAGGCTAGGTTTACTATCCCAAAATCATCCCGGATATCCTATAGTATATGCTATAGTAATTAAGATCGATAGAAGATATTGGATATCAGCTAAAGGGAATTTCCATGCTGTAATCTTATCGAAAAACGTGCAAGTAATAAAATATTCCGAGTTCTGATTATATGAAGTTATTTCGCTTGTAGTTATTTTTATCTTATCGCATAAAATACCTACGTATTTCGTTGTAATTAAAGTATGTTAGAAATTATAGATTCTCTTAGCATTTTTCTAAAATGATGATGACTAAATATCAACTATTTCGTTTCAGGCATGCATGAAGAGGCTTTCGTGACTGCCGGCGGCTTATACAACACATTAACACAAAGTGGCCTGTCGTTCGAAACCCCAGAAGCTCTGTATGAGAACGGTAACCATCGCTCAGTGGGCTACATGCGACCTCTTGCCGTGTGGAGCATGTACCAGGCAATCCTGAGCAGGCCTCCGCCCCCGCAACCAGTGGCCAACGGTCAGCCACATCATGCCAAAGAAAAAGCGCACTTATAAAACTTACTCTAAACGAAATTTAATACGTAAGATTTTTACATTTTGGTACATCGACAGATTGACATTTCGTACGTAAATCGGATAGAACGGCTAGAAATTACCGCCTAAGTTGTTAAATTATGTACTTACCTATATTCTATACGGTCGGTTTTCTTTCGAACAATGAAATTGTCGAATTGTTAAAGCTTCACAATTATTGTACAGCCTTAGAGGCGCCGATGCACGGTATGTTTAGACAAATAAATGACTAGTAATACGAGTCAGAGAAATGAACCGATGAAACAATAACGTATGACATTTATTTATTGAGATAGGTGGCAATAATGGTATTCTTAAGTATTTTATACATCAATGTCTAGTAACGAATTGTAGGTAGATTTGTTTTATTTTATTTGTCTTTGTGATATTTTGCTTATTTTTAGTTAGCAATCATTCTAATGATACGCTTTCGTTTAGAAGTCTTGAAGAGATGACGTATTACTTTCTGGTGTAAATTGTTTGATGTTAATTTAATGTCCTCAGTACGAAACTACATAGAAAATGTATTGTTTTTCGCCTATTGGTGTAATATGCATTTATCTTCAACGAAATAGTTGTCAGGTTGTAGCAAATTTTGATCATGAACGCGTATCTACATGTGATTATTTTAGTTACGCATTTATTTTGCCTACGTATTGTTATACCAATGAAACTGAAAGAGTATTAAGTTATGTTGTTCGTATGTTAATAATAATTAGCAAAATTGTTGTGCACTTTATGTGCTTATATTACTTTAGCAATCGACAAATACTGTCTTAAAACTGTATAATTTATTTTTGGTTTGTTTAATTTATGGTATAACTATTAATTATATATGTTTCTGTATTTATAATTTGGTGGCTTACTTATTGTCTGCAAGAAGTAGGTGCCGAATTAAAATACTAACAGTATTTGAAAGTGTTTGCTTGCAAAGTTACATCATTTCCTATTACTAAGATCGAGTGTGTACTGATAATAAATAGTGTGTAACCGAACAGGGGGTCTACTCTCAAGGTTCGTCAACGAAAGTAGTTGATCCGTGTGTGTAGTTGACACATGTGTCAAATTAAATTTTTCAGACGGGCAAAAGCAAATCGGGCGTAGGGGGACAACTGTCACAATCGTGTTGTCATTCATTCTTAGTTCGGTAACCGAACTAACCATATCTCCGTTATGTATAGTTTGACCAAGGCCGCAGTACCGCGCCTTCGGTATGTGCGCGGCGAGACGGGGGAGGGGGGGGGGGAGTGCGCCGCATTCATCAACGATCACGGCGTCGCGCATTCCTAACACACCCGTAACTTCGGCTGAAACTACGAGCATAGTGTTTAGGGAGTAGTCAATCATAACATAAGATCAAAGGGCTGACAGACGGAACGGACGTCTATATTTATCTGACGGATGATTATCCAGATCCTCGAGCTATGGTGTTATCAGTTTATCGACGGATGCTGAACGTCTTATATAACGGATTAGTCGCAGTCTGATAAACGACAGGAAGATCTCTTCCTGTAGTGGTCCCCAACTAGAGTGAACTAATTTTAGCCATAAACCAAACGGCACAGACTAGGGCGTGGGCTTATAAAACAAAAAAAAAAAAATAGAATTGTGAATTTATTTTCTCAATACATAGTATACATGGTACAATAAATGCATCTTGGACGATTTAATACAAAAGTATTAATAGGTACAAAATATTTTATTCAAGCAGATCTTTATGCCAAGATTCTCGTATGCTAATGTTTTTTTCTTAATTATACGGTAAATGCTTAAATAATAACTTAATTTTGGCTACATAAACTAAAAGTGAATATATTTTGTACTATTTAAAATATTACGTATCTGCTTTAAAATCGACGACGACAATAAATAGAGATATTACGTTTAAATGATTAAAAAATATATATACAATATTTACATGCATCTTTTCAGTCTTCATATATTTTAATGGAAAATCGCACTATTCGAATGTTGATACAAAACTGCTTTATGGAGCCTGTGAGTCTTTTATTGATTCGACGTAGTGCTTTGGCACTAATATTGAAACTTCGCTCATCTAAAACGTTTGCCTAGTCAGTTAACTCTATTAAACATGTAGGAGACTTACGTTTATACCTATCTCTTTCACGAAATGACTAAACTTATATTATTTGGCACGGTCACTATATCCAAAAATTACGCGTGGATTAATGCAACACCCACGAGAAATAGTCATTTCTATTTCAGAATGTCAACAATTCCTTGTTACCGAGTGACCTACAAGAATGAATGGTTTTGTAAAAAATACGCGAATGTCATGTGATTTGGAATACAGCTATAGATATAAACTACGTGTGAGTGGCAGATATGTTCATGTACATGTGTGCGCCGTCGCGGTCGTCGCAGCGACTTGTCGGGTGCGATCGGTCGCGCGAGCCGAAGTTTAGTCGCAAGTGTGTGCCGTTCCGCGTGTCTGCGTCGCAGTCGAGCGTTTCTCGAGATGCTGACGTTTCACGCTCAACTATCGTAGCCATGTGCTGATTTCTGAAACGAAATGGAAATTGGGTTAGTAGGTTTTTTATTCATTAAGCTTTTAAATAACACTAATCGTTTAGTTGTTTAGAATTTAACAGCAGTTTGACTGATCAGCTAATTGAACTTGCTTCCAGGCCGCACAGCATGACCACCATAGAAACGGTTTTGTCGACCGAAGAATAGACAAAATGACAGATTTCTGTAGAAATATTTCTACAATCTGTCATTTTGTCTGTCGAGAGGTTTATTTCATGCGTACATTATATGGCCTAATCTAATTTGCTTTTGTTTGTTTACCTGTTATCATGTTTAGGGTGTCCGAAAGTAGTGAACTGTGGGCAGCCGCCGTTGAGAGGTCGTGGCGGCGGCGGGATCAAGTAGTCATCCATTCTGTTCTCACCGTCACACGCAGAATGCATTGTCAACGTGCTGGATGATATCTGAGAAATAGAAGCAAGATATTCAAAATAAGACAGAAGATTGAGATTGAAAATACGAAAGGAAAGAGGCTTTTTATTATGAAAGGAGAGATAATCTAAATACAAAGGGAAAATGGGAGATTCTAAATATAAAAGGAGAGATAGTATTCAAAGGGTAAAAGGGTTTTAAGGAGGATGTTGGTAAATAGTTTTAATACTTACAATAGACCTAGCTTTGTCGTCGATTTCGGACTGCACGCTGTTAGTTTCAGCTACACTGCCTCCACTGACCGTACTTAGGCGTCCCGATGATGATGAACCTGTTAAAAACAAATGAAGGTTTTAGAATTTGTCTATACTAATAATAAAAGTTGAAGAGGTTGTTTGTTTGAACGCGGTAATCTCTGGAACTACCAGTCGGATTTGAATTATTTTTGCATTTGATAGCCCAATTATTGTAGAAGGTTAAAGAACGGTAAACGAAAACGAAGTAATAGCGCGGGCGGGCGATGCGATGCGAGGCGGTGGGTCGGGGAACACTAAATTTGTCGCAGACGAAGTCGCGGGCCCAGCTCGTAGTTTTATTTAAAATAAAAACGTTATTTAAGTTGTATGATATGCTGTACTCACTTTCACTCAAGCTGCTATTTGGTCTCGTGTTTCCATTCCGTTTTTCGATAGTTCCGTTGTTGCTGTCGTGGTGGTGGTCTGGAAATAAAATGATCGTAAGTAGTAAAAAAACATTAACTTCCTTCTGGGGCAGTCGCAGTAAAAAATTAAAACGCACGTTATTTATTACTGTTTCTATATGCGTGCAGGAAAAACTTACGTTTATTTTTGCTCTTAGAGAACATTTTCTTCACTCTCTCGAAGGGCGTGGGTCTTTTCATGTTGTCTTTTATCTTCAACTGGATCCTATCGTACTCATCTCTCATTTTGTTCAACTGTTCTTGCTTTTCCTTAAGTGACTGTTGCGTCTCATTCCTGTTCTTCCATTCCATTACCAACTTTTCCACTTCAGATATCGTGAAAACATTGTTTTTGAAATCGTTTATTATTTCTGCTAACTCTTCCTGACCAGTCAGGGGACAGGTTTCTTTCCCTGATTTCACACTACCGCTGCTACGGATGTCTTTGGTATTTAGGTTTATTTGGCTTATATCACTAGTAGGAGTGTCAATGGTAAAAGTCTTAGATTCTTCGGTGGGCGAGTACAAGAATATGTCCGACTGCTGCGGCATCAGTCTTGAACTATTGGCGTATAAGTTATTTGGTCTGAACTTAGGGCTTTCTACTTTAATATTGGATGGTTGGACTAAGTAATCGTGTTCGAGGGCTTGTTGGATTCTGTCTACAGTATTGTCGTGAAGCGGGAATTCGTTTTGGTAGAACTGTTCTTTAATTTTCGGAAGCCTCAGATTTGGTCGTTGTTTCTTTTCCAAATCGTTTGGCTTTTCGACGTTTTTCTCTAAGTTCTGCGTGCATGCTTCGCTGAAAGGATCGGAAGAGGTGTGATCACGTACTGGTGAGTCGACCGTGTCGCATGTTTCTACAATTCGAAGGTCGTCTTGTTTAGCTTCGTCTTGGCTTTCTTCCTTGTCGTTGTCAGACATGTTTTTCAGATAATAATACATGTTGGAGAATTCATTTATTTTCTGGAAAAAAAGGGGACAAATGATAAATATATGCTTACATCATTATCAATTTCCTTTGTAACTAAGTCTAATGAGGTACTTACAAGATGGTCAGCTAGTACGTCAGCGAGTGCGTAATGTTTGTGGTCTCTGGCGAGGTCTGCCGGAGTTCTTTGACGCACATTACGAAGTGCAACTGCAGCGCCACCACCGGGACATTCCAGAAGTTGCCAACAAAGTCGCTCCAAACCGAACCGTGCGGCCCAATGTAACAACGTTGGGTATTCCTCACCACCTACAAAACAAAATAACATTACATATCCTCCTTTTGATACAATGATTTGAAAGCCGATACTAATAAGCCGTAATCATCAATTAAATGAAAGGGCAAACTTACTTGACATATCAGCTTTCGGGTTAAATTGTTCAGTGGATGCTAGCAGGTTGAAATGCGGTGGTATATTCTTTTGGAAGGCGTTCAGCATCCAGCTGTCCAGTTGTTCTTTACTGGTTGTTTTAAAGCCCAAGGTCTGTGTAAAGAAACATTATTCATTAGAGAAAAACTATGAAAGTTAATTGGTTATGAATTCGCATATTATAAGACAAAAGTTTCATTGAGTCTTCTTCAGAAACTCTTGATATCAGTTTTTTACGAAGTAGGTATCACTATCCATAAATTGGGGATAACAATTTAGATGGAAGTTGATATTTAGAGATAGGAGCAAGTGTGATGCAAAGTTTTGTATGATTGTGGCATTGTAGATGTCGCCATGGATAAATTCTGCGTACCAAAAAGTACCGACCATAAAACTATGGAAAACACGGATACTAACTTGGCACATAAATTCCAGGGGATGATCCGATGCTCTTAGCAGCTG
The DNA here is from genome assembly GCA_947507525.1 of Apamea epomidion. Lineage (NCBI taxonomy): Eukaryota > Metazoa > Arthropoda > Insecta > Lepidoptera > Noctuidae > Apamea > Apamea epomidion. The sequence continues at coordinate 12,201,054 of OX382231.1, forward strand.
ATCTAATTCCCTGAGTCTGCTTTCGCACTTAATCTGTCTTCGTCCAAGCGACTGGCCGTTCTTGCTCACACGCACCCATACGAGCATAGACACTTCCAGACATGACTCTGCAATAAATAATTTCATTTTAGTATTGTCATAAATATTACAGCAGTACACCCAGTCGTAGTGCCAACGGAAGAAATACTTTAAATATTTAAACGAGGAAAATTTACATAAAAGAGAATTCTCAAAAAGAGATTTTTATGTAAAAACAAAAATAAAACATTCTCCATGGATCTTTAATTCGTAAGGCTTTCAAGTGGCATGGCGATGGGTCACCCTGTATAAAAAAAATGTTCAAGCAAAATTGTTCTTTACCTGGTATATCAAACTGAAGGGTGTAAGGGTTCCTCTTCTTGAAGCTGGGGATGTTAATGACCTCGCCCTTCTTGTCCACCATTATCTTTATGCTGTCCTCGTCTCTAATAGGGTCGTTGAGGAGCGCTATCACTCGACTTTGGCCCTGCGAGCAAACGACATTAATTAACTCACGTCGTGAATTTATTTTGTTAAGGTAAACAGGCGTTCACTTTGTGCCACAGAACCTTCCCCGCAGTTTTGAACCCTGAAGTTTTGTCATAAGGTCGAAAATCGTGTGAGCGTATTCATAAACGTTTGTGTCTAACGGTCTAATTTGTCGTTAATGGACTTGGGATTTCCTCGTAAACGTTTAAATTGATTCGTAAGAATTTGTGGCATGTTTGCAGTAAAGTATGCCATCTTGTGTTTAGTTAAGATAAATAGTTGTTGTTAACGTTTCGTTCTACATAGTTGTAATTAGTGTGTACTTACGATTTTAACTTTTTTGGGGACGATAGAGAAGCTTGTTCTGTCAGTCGCTGTGTCTTTACAGTCTTTGGTACGAAGGATTCCGACGGCTGCTGTGAGGAATGTGTCCACGAAGGACGTGTCCTTCTCTCGCACACACATCATTTGCCACTGATCTACCATCGGATAATCTGTGAAAAATAAAACAATGCATTACATTCTTTAAAAAAATTTCACTTTCTGAATTGAGATCATACAAATTAATTGACTAATCAAATTCCAATGGAGGGTAAACACAAATTGACTAACAAAATTGCTTTTCTATTCGAAATTACTGAAGATTTAAAAACCTACGTTGTTTCAAAAGTCCGTCTTCCAATAATTTTAAACGTTTTCATGTTGAAGCTAAGTATTAATTAGATATTCCTTTAACATACCTTCGCAATTACCGGAGATGACTTGATTCTTCTCGACTCCGAGCAACATAACTAGAACCTTGTCCACTTTGAACAGACTGTCTCCGTTGACGTCTCTCTTCAGATCGGCTAACTTAGTTGCGAGTATTGGGCACAAGATCACTATTTGTAACTGCGCCTTCGTCAGTTTATCTACTTTTTCTTGTGAGTCTGCCGCAAGCAACTCCTCTGCGGTGATTGGTGTAACTCTGCAATAATATATAGCTTAGTAAACCTTTATATCCAATATATGAGCCAATAAAACCGGATGTTAAACTCTTATCTACGTTATTATTGAATTGATGTACTGATATCCACCTGCATGCATCTTTGAAGGTTATCACTTTATCGGTTAGTAGCAAATCTTATGAATGAAGTGGTAGGTACCTGTAATGATGCCTAGCTCGTTGCGACATAATCTTATCAAAGCTTGCCACCAAGTAGTCGGACCATAACGCGCTCTCAGGAGACCCAGAGCTCCACAGTATTGCTATGTCCTCCATTTCTGCAACAAAAATATTAAAATAATAATTTAAAAAATATTTATCACCAGTACTGGTAGGTAGTTACATTTTATTAGAACCGAAACGTCTTCTATTTACAATCGAGGAGAACCCACTTAACCAATATTGTCAGCCTGTTAAATTAATCAATCATCCAGCCCGACTGACTTTAAACAGACTATTGATTTGCTAAGTGCCACAATTGACGAAATTTCTCAGAATTATTCGGTGACAACAGTCTGTTTCCCCGAAATACTTTACTTCACAAATAATAATTATCCCAAAATTCGATAAGCGCGACTGTGAACGCGTAATAAGCAATAGGTACCTACATAATATATTCCGAATGTGAATAGTCACCCGTCGCTGTCATAAATAAGTCTGTAGCGAACTCAAATATAATACCTAACATTGAAAGGAAGTGTTGTCAAGGGATAATCAAGGCATGAACGATGTCGTTCACTTGATATCGAATGGGGGTCATTGGCTGGATCGAAGTTCATGGATCGCGCGGACGCTTCATAAACCTTTCTACACATGTTGCTGAATTTAAACCCTTGTTAAGAAACTTAACACAAATCGCACATTATTTTTAATGATGTGTGCACAAAAGGGTTACTCATATCTGTATTAAAGGAACTCCAAAGTAATTTTATATGTGAAGCTTATAAAGAAGCCAATTGTGCGTGTAATGATGCAGTTTTAATTAATGTTAAGTGCGTCCTTACGTTAATCGTAAAGACACTTGAAATCAATCGACCGCTATTGATTAATGAATGCACTGCATTTATATTTTAAATTCGATATAGAACAGAAAAGCTTGAAAGTCAAGTGATCTCAGCAACTATATGGAATTCCTCTTTTATCTTTGAGAGCGTTTTTATTTTTGGATTCAAAATATGGCGTTAATTTCTAGGAACCAATATCTTTCACTTTCATTACACAATGCGTGATGATTAGTTAGGTGTATGAGCTTTAAAAGCTTCAACGCTGTCCTAAAAACATATATATGCCTTTCCTAGCGTATGAATGAAAGCATACGGTCGCTGTTAAAATTTTTATTGCATCCAGTGCCACGCATACGCATCGGCTGCTTACAAAATATGCTATGCACTGCGCGCGCGCCGGAAACTCGTACGGGTTTATACTTACCCACCTCTGCCGCCAAATGAAGACTCGACTAAATGTAATATCCGTTTCCTAAATAGACAAACGTCTATCAGCGTCGCCCGGAATAACTATAGCCGATTAAATGCAGCGAGTAACAGAACTGGAGGGCTGAATATGACGCCCGATATGCAGTTATGTGTTGCTATGCGACTATTTTCTACTCAAGTAGAACGGAAGTGCCATCTCGAAAGATTTTGAATTAGAATGGAATTTATTTACGTTTATTTGCTTACTTTAGTAGTAAAAAAATTGTGAGATTATTATTTTATAGATCCTACATTAGCATGTCCTGTATAAGGCTATATAAACTCTGGGTTTCAAGGCTACCGTGAAATGATTGCTGATTTATAAGAATATTTGTTATATCGCATTATTTTTACAAGAGGTTCCATTTATTAGGTACCTTAGATTACCTACCTACTGCCTACATGAGCCTATAAACAAATGACATTCCCGAATATGTAGAGCAACTTAATGAGTAAGCAGCAGAAAAGGAACGGTTGTCGCTTCTTTAAAAAATATATTTGCTCAAGCTAAGTACCAAGTTGTCCGATTGAACCAAATCCTTCGCAACATGTCTTCCGTCAGGTTACACTTAAAGCCCTATTTTTAATACCACAATATGGCCGTTACGCAAGTTCGAAAGTGGAACAAAGCAGGTACTTACATTGGGCCACAGTCGGGGCTGTGCTCACTGCTCCACCGCTTTAAGTTTTCAGTCCAATGGCCGCCGCGGACGTCTTTGATGTTCCGAGTAAAATATTGTAGCCCTATAACGCCTCCCAATATCAGGTAGCTTTTTAATCTGTATTTTCTTTGCTTAAGCCAGAATGGTATTGCTCGATTTCTGTTGACAGGACGGACGAGATTTGGAACCCCAAAATGTAATTACTGACCGAACAATAATATCCATATGAGATTAGTTTCCTTTGGATCTACTCATCTTGTTACGAAAATAATTGTGAGACACAATAATGCGATGACAATATTGTATCATCTGCCCTCGTACATTGTTAGTAAATAGGACATCCAATATTCCCCAGTGGGACTGAACGTGGGCGACACGACGTTGCCTATTCATTTCGTTATAAGATGTTTCCAAGAAATTCGAGGAAACGCACCGTAGATTTCCAGCAAAGTTAGTCAGAATGAGATCACATTTTAGGGAATTACTAAATACAAGATGTTTCGGCGACATAAAGTACCTTACTGAAAACGAGTGTGTAGGTAAGTGTTGTTTTCTGAAAACCCGTGAGTAATGCAGAAGAAGTCTACAACTTACTTGCTCATTCATGAACAGATGCTATAGTTAAAATTGGTTTCACCAATCTGCATTTGTGTTTCGATTATGATAATGTTTATAACCTACTTACGAGAGGATATTATTGTTTGCCAAAAAAGGGGTTAATATAAAGCATGTTCCTAACAAATAGTGAATGTGTGCTGGCGGGCTACCGACGCCATGTGATTCATCATATCAAAATAAACGGTATTTTTCTCTGGCTCCTGTCTGTTCTTCGATGCTAAATCATACTTTCTGGTTTAATTATAAGACACATTTTATATTAATAATTTATTGTTGACTCACCGTCACTATCATTAAGCAGACTGTTGCAAGCCCTACGAACAGCGAACATACACATGTTGGCTTAAATAACAAATTCCGCTTACTGACTCATTAAAAAATTGGTTAAATAGGACTTCCCTTTGAGCTTCATAAAGAGAACTTTGAATTTTTTTGGGTTAGCTTGAATGGATCATTGTTCTTCTGTGTAGATGTTCCACAAGAGTACAAATTGTATTGTACTGTTAAATACATCGTTGTAATTAGACAATTTCCTCGTATTAACTAATAATAGCCTTGTATGCGGTCGTTGATGATAACGCCTTGTCTCGTCTTGTTTTTATCGCGATACAACGTCGATAGACGTCACAAACAAAGTTATAATTCAATGCTCCGACTGATAACATGACAACAGCTCGGGAGACAAAAGAAGATATACGTGCGTCTCTACCATAGTACTTATAGACAGCCGCATGTCTCTGGATTTTATTTGATAAATCTACTCCTACTGCACTAACACTTATGTTAAGTTCATTTAAGATTGCCATCTAAGAATCTTCAGATCAGATTTTAATTCTATCTCTTGAATCTCGTGAACGTCAGATGGTTAAGTTAGAGCTTTATGTTTCGCACCTTTTGTGCTGAATCTAAACAACAGGCCGACGTTTTCCATCTTTTGTCCCTAAATAATTGTCCGTAGTCTCTACATCAGTTAACACAATCTGTGGGAGCGATCCTACCGACAATATAGACAAGTTATACAAGACGTTTACGCATTTACATTCCCAATGCGAGTACATTACGGGAGTTGCTTCGATGCATGTAAATTACGCTATGTTTATTCAGCCATACATGCCACCCTGCATATTTAATGCGTTCGCCGCGACCAACTCGGTTGCCAACCAACTCATGGGGCTCCCTCCTAATGCTTAGCTATTAAAGCTCATTATCGTGTAAACATCAGCATGGCAACGGGGTATCTAATTTAGTGTTGTTGTACGGTGTTTCTTTGACATTGATTTTGGATGGAGCTGGACATTTTCGAATTACAAAGTGTGACGTTGTTGAGTTCAGTAAAGTGAAGGCCGCTGAAGACGTCTTTAGCGAAGACAATGGCTTATTATCTATCGCATTAAGGGAACTGTGCTGGTCGCCATGCACAAGTGTTATAGTGTCATTGTATGAGGCTATGAGCCACTGTATACTTATCCAATAATTTATCAAATAACACACACATAACAACTGTCAACTAAGTTAGTCAAATATAAAAGGAGGTCCCGTAAATCCACACACTGTCAATAGTAACTGTAATAATCTCTCCGAATAGCACATTTTCTACGTTGAAAGTACAGAGACATTAAATTAAGGACCGTGGAAATGCAGCATAAAGCTTTCCCGCGTAGTCGCGTAGGCCGTAGCAATATGAAGGAAAATGTGGTAAAAATTAATTATTAATATCTTCAGTCGTGATGTAAGGAATTTAGAATTATATATAGTTCCTTTACTTAGGCAAGTAATATCAAATAATTAATATGGGAAGCTATAATCTCTCATATATTAGTTAAGGAGCGTACGAGTTACTAGTTAGTTAACTTATCCGCTTAACAGCCTGTGTAGTAATTACGGATTATTTGTCTCAAGTTAGGAGACGTGATTGTGACGTGGGAATCAGATAACAGAAGTTCGCACCAACACACTCAAATTAATTAAATTATGGCCAATATAAATCACGCATCATTAAAAAAAAAATACAGTAACGTATACCGTACCGTGAAACGTTGTTAACATAAAAAACTTTCGAAAACACAAAGCGTAACATTTACAAAATTTAAATTTTAAACAAAACTCACTTGTGTCGGCCATTGTTTCGTTCCTTTTATCCTCCATAGTGAAGCGAGTAAGAGAAGACGTTCCCGACAGTTTCAAGTTAAACGCTTGTCATTGCACTGACTGAACTGCAGCGAACTAGAAAGCGCACGAAACTAATACAAGAGCCCTCAGAACTGTGACAGCGAGAAGTGTCGGTTCGCGATCATGTGGCGCGCGGCCGGCGACTGCGCGCGCGCTGGCGTCAGGCGGCGGCGCAAGCGCACGCACTTCGCATACTAAAAGCTCGGCGCGACAACGATAATCGCAAGTCGCAACGCCATCCCTGACGCCTAACCGCCTAATCTTGCAAAACAAATTTGGGCCCATGTGTAAATATTCCCCAAGCGTTATCGACGACCAAATACGAGACGGTAAACACGAAAAACGTTTTTATTATATTCTGATCGCGTTTCGCAGATACGCTTAATCGGCGGAATATTACGACTCTTGAGAATTGATAAGTTGACAAAATCTTGATGATATCGAAGTTGAGAGACAAATCTTTTTATAAGTGTCGCCTGGCTTCACATCTTACGTAACGGTTGGCTTTTGTTTTTATTGTTTCTGATAAAACATTGCATCGCATCCTTGTTTTAGATAGCTTTTAGTTAAAGGGCAAGTGAGATATGAAGATATCAAAAGCGCCGCTGAGGTTATTGGACATTTGGGAGATGCATCTGTATCGTGTAGCGCAAGTATCGGCGAGGGTCGAAGGGCAGCTCGTCTGTCGGGAGCAACGTTCTCTGGTATCGGCCCTAGGTTTCGATTGACTTGTTTATGACCGTTTATCATTATTATTCACTTCCACGTATCTGTCATTATTATCTTAGAATAGATTTTACTGCGGGCGCTTCCTCTACTGTCGCTTTCAACTTTCAATATTAAGTTAAAACAAAGAAAGATTTATATGTTAATTTTTTCACATCCTGGTCACGTAAAGTTAGATAATATCTGAGACTAACTACATCTACATTAATTACCTTAAGTGACCAATAAGTAGGTGATGCCAACTACACAATTAAACGAAGAATGCTAACTATATGCCAAGTAAATACAAACCGTATAAAATGTAAGTAAATGTTTACGTGTAAATAATTCTAAAGTAAGTAAATAATGGCAAATATCCCATTCAATAATAGTTTACGTTACACTCTGGAATAATCTTCAGTCAAATCTGTTACGAGTTTAGATCGAAGTCAAACAGCCAAAGTAAATATTGTATATGTTCCTCAAATAATTCATACTTGGCTAAGATAACTCATCATAACATATAGGTGTTTATTTATGGATGTTTCCGATACGTTTATTTCCTCATGTTTAGTTTGAAGATAACGATTGAAAGTTAGACGTCAACGTGTCTACATTTTTTACAAACAAACAATAATATTGAACTTACCTTTGAAAGAGAAGTTCTTTGGTTTTCTTCTCTTGATGGTGTCCTCTTCTTTTTGGTTAAACCTTGGTGGGGGCATTCTTGGTACTTCGCTGGGAACTGCAGTCACTTCGCCAGCCCCGGCCGCACCCGTTGTCAAGTACCCGCCAACAGAGTGCCTTCTCCTACCCTGAAGGGGAATAGTGTAGAATACTTCTTCGCGCTCCTGTGGACCATCTGTTGTTACCACTGTTGTGCTTATTTTGCCCTTCCTGTAGAACAAATGAAGTTAAATTAATATATCAATAAATTAAACCGATATCAGTACCTACTTTGTTATTTCAAATATCTTTTTAACTTACTTGATTCGCGGAGCAGTAAATGTGTGTCTCATGTCACCAGGAGCGCAATCCCCTGGTCTCGGCTGTCCTTTTAGAAAAGCTTCGGCTTGTTCTGGCTCGCGAGCAGACAGAGATCTGAGCAGAGCTCTGAATTCCTTGCGTCTGGGACTCTCTGGTTCCCTGCGGCGCGGCGAGCCCAATGGCCGGCCAGCATCCGGCCAGACTCGCCCGGGAGCTGACCGGGAACATGGCTCGGAAGAGCCCTGAGATTCCCCGCTGTCAGGCACATCCTTGTTCGGCAACGCAAAATATGACGGATTATCTGGAAAGAAGATAAGAATTGTAAATAAACAAAGTTACGTATCAAAACTCCGTCCAATTTGGAACAATGATAACAAATGATAAAAAGGGCACACAATACCCAGTATCATCGAGGCGGTCGATACGACGTCGCTCGCTGGCGGCAGCCAGTACTCTACGAGTCCGACACACGGGAATTATTCAATAACCCCAATGAACTAACGGCTCTCCATTACGTCCAGTGCGGGCAGAGTGTAGCAACCTACTTTTGAAAGCCGGAAAATGCGAATTGAAGGCAATTTTCGCCCATTGTCTACTCCCTATGTAGATGTCTCACTAGTGCAATGATAAGCCATTTGGCTAGCTGACATGACACGTACACTTACGAGGGAATGTGGTACAGTAATAGATGTTGCTAGTACCTATGCACAACTTACATTAACAGCGTTGGTTGCTATATAACTTTGGCTAATTTTAATAGCAGCATCAGCAGTCGTAAACGACACTTAGGAATTTAACGCACTTTAGAATGTGTCGGTACGCCTTAATATGAGGCAGAAATTACATCATAAACCATTTATATACCTATCATAAAGTAAATGAAGCATTAAAGTACAAAGGAGATGAAAATCGTAACAAAATAGGATAAATGATGCCTAATGAAGATTTATCTTTGTAAATTGTTGCCATGGGATATGAAAGAAGAGCTTTTACCAGTCGTACCATTCGTATTTTTTGTTGTGCCCGCATCTGCGAGTTTTCGGGTGGATTTAGGGACCGCGGGGCGGCAATAGAAATGGTCCTTAGCACATGTGGCTAAATAAAAACAAGTGACAAACAATAGCGGACCCACTCCTAAATAAGGTATACAATGCTATTCACTGTTATTGTGGCATTATTAGCCAGTAATGACGTATCTGACAGCAATTGATTGCATTTTAGTTCTGTTAGTAACAAACTTCAAGCTTCTGATAAATAGGTGTCTACTTTAGTTATGAGTATGACATAATGAGTTAAAATGATGTCGAAGAGATTGCAAGGTGGATACTTACTTTCAATTTTCTTTGATTTGATAATTTATAACGCAAAAACAAATATACAAAAAAGTAGGTATGCTATTGGTTTGCCGGGCTGCTTAGATTAGGTAAGACAAAATAATTATGATGATAAACCGGACAAACGATATCGATGAATAAGATAAATCATATAATCGATTAATTACAATTAGTGTCGATAATAAATTTAAAAAACTACCATAAATATGCTACATAAAATAACAAAACAGTTTATCTGTAGTAGTTAGGTATATTAAAACATTCCAATACTGTACATTTCTAATTAGTACAATCATCAGTCGCAGTCTAAACAAATGAAGTTAGGCGCCTCTTGATTAATGAATCAATCGTATTTCTCGGAAAGCTTAAAAAAGCTTCCAAAGTGTGTTTTGAGAATTTCGAACGAATGACTAATTTTATTCTCACCGATATGTTTGGAAATGTTCAGTTGTTTCAGAGCTGAAACGCTTTCCGATTTCACCGTTAATTACTTCGGCGACGAGAGTGTACTTGAATACTAATTACCCGCCACAATACCTACTGTGTATCGCGAACAGTTATCATCGACACTAATAATACACGCCGATGCCTAATTAGGAAACAATGTATTTTATATCCTTATGAACATTTATCAGCATCCATCGTAACGTAGGTATACCTATACAGCGAAGATTGTTTGTAAATATAAATACGAGTCTCAAAACTGACTTTCCAATAAAAATATTGAAGATAAACTTATCACAAATTAAGTACCTACGAGTTTAAGCGACTTCTGTATCGGAAAATTAAATAACTTGTCGAACTTATGCCGTTGGAAAATTGCAAAAGTTTTAATACACAGCGCAGGCGGTTCGATCCAGGGCTTCCATAATGAGGTTTACACAACAAACAGAGTAGGAGCAAAGTATAGATAACTCACTGGTGGCACGGAGGCAATAGTCAAACTGGGGTCCCATGGTCGGAGATCACGTATGTTCACTAAACACGACACATCTGGACGGGCGCGCGGCGTGCTCTGCGGCCTACGCGTATCTCGGGGATACGGCGCGCGCGCAGGTGGAACCAGCGCGGCTTTTAGGCGCACACGTGCGGGCTTTCACAAGGAAGCAAAGCTTTCATAGCACGCGCGCACAGGAAACGCACGGTGTATACACAGCCCTGATGCGCTGTAACCATGTATTGATGAATATGGAACGATATGGATGGAGGTTAATTTCCTGGGATTTCCTGTACCTGCGCAACTCCATGTGGATTCAAACTCAAACTCAAACTGAAATCATTTACAGGCACTTTTGAATTGTCAAAATTAAATAGTCGGTAATTGATACGATAGTTACAAATAAAAATTGGTTTGATTTACGAGTTTTAGTTTTGTGACGGAATCTGCGACTAGATTATTTTCTTATTAGAAATATTAAATGCTTTATTAAACTCTAACAGTCTACCCGAATGGTCATAACTACACAAATTCGGAAGACCATATAGACAATGGTCTCCTCAAACACGCGCAATATTGCTCTGAATAAGCTTATTTAGCATTCAAGGTATTGACAGCTACACATCACATATCAATGATATACAGGGATTTACAAAAACTTTCTCAGGCCAGGACTATCCCAACACATTGCCGAAACATGGTGCCTTCAGTACATATTCATGAAAGGGGAGTTGTGTGGCCAGTTTTAATTTTAAGTGTTTATGCGTGTGTTGAGCTTGCGTCTCGTCGTCCAGGAGTCAGGCGTGGTGTTTGTAAACACGCGCCCATTCACAGACCCCTCGGGGAACACTATATCCGAGTAATTATAACCCTTCTAATAATAGACACAGACCCTGTAGGAAGTAAGGGAGGATGTAGCTATGAATGTTACAGGTAAACAAGTTTTGGGGGAGCCTGAATATCCGGAGCTTGTGTTGAAGATTTTTTGAAAGTTTTTAGTTAGAATTACGATGTCATGTAGAACTTTTACCTACATAAATTCTACCCATCCATACTAATATTATAAATGGGAGAGTAAGTCTGTCTGTGTGTTACCTTTTTACGTTTAAACTGCAGTGAATTCCTGTAGGATAATTTCCGACAAACGCGGGCGAAGTCGCGGACGAAAGCTAGTCATAAACCAATCCCTTATACATCTAAATAATATTCTTTCAAGGTTCATAATTACCTATCAATATACAGTGCGTATACTTATTTCATTTCTACAAATGACTTTTATACGCAGGTATTACCTAACCTACGCCTTCGTAGACCTATATACGAGTACTCACATCTGTTTAAAACAGCTAAAAGCTCGAGTCACAAAATCTGAAATGAACATCCAAGAGCCAGTTGTGCATGACGCTGTACGTATGTATTACAATTTCAATCTCGGCTCGTCTGTCGACCCATTCGAAAAATGAGAACTGTGACGTTGGACGCTATTACTGACATATTTTGAGTTTAAAGTCGCATACGATATTTGAAACTGAATGGCGTAGCACGCGCTACGGAGCGTAGAGCTTTTAACTGAAGCATTAACTTAATTCTATTAAGTTAATGTTCGCTATTGTGTCTAAGTTATAATTCACATATTTAGATCATTTATTATGATTACAGAAACATTAAATCGTACAATATACTGCTTTTAGAATTCTTTATACTAGCGACTGTCGTAGGCAGAAGTGCGGCTTAACAAATAAACACCTACCAGCGATTACCTACTAACCGTTTAATTAAAACTTCAACACTTTAATTAAAATATGAAACCTAGTTAATGGAATATTAACTAGATTTCATATTTTAATAATAAATACAAATTTAAACTAGCCAGATAATAACTTAATCCGATTTCGTTAAAATATACAGAGCTTAGTAAATACACGAGAGCGAACATAAAATGAGAGAATGCCGGAAAGCAGACGCGGGCCGGTATATTAAATATATGGTTTGTTTGTGCACAATGTGGCATGGATTTACGTCTTCTTACATGATGTCATATTGAGGTATACAGTTCCTTTCCACATTGTGGTTCTTACAAATATCAAATATTATGATGAGTTCATTGATCTCTAGGAATAAATAGGGCAGTAGATAACAAAAGAATCGGAGCACGCGTTGATTGTGATTCTTAGAAGTTTTATTTCGCCTCAAAAGTTCAAAACGTTTCCTACAGCTGAGCCATATCGATTGACGCGGGAATAGACCCTTCGTATAGTGGAAGTAAAAAAAAAATATACCAGATGTCGGGTCGACTGTGTTTACTTGCATCTGCTGTAAAACAACGCTCAGTCTTGTGGCGCAAGGATTTACAGAGGGCACAGCGATGTACCGCGCATTAGTATTGGTTCACTATTACGCCTATACCCACTTGGGTTTCATATATTTAAGTACTTATTCTTGAAGCAGTTAGTTGTTTTGGAGATAATTTTAAATCCTAAGTCAGTAGAATCCTATTGAAAGGTAATTGAATATTTAAACAAAAGACCTTTTTAAAAGTAAGTACCTAATAATTTCTTACTGGAGTGTTGAAATTATAAATTTAAGATGTGGGTAAATGAAGGAGGTGGTAGGTGTGCAAAAAGAAACGGCACCTCTACACTTTAGAAATAAAATTGTGTAAAATGTAACAAACATTGATATATTAATACAATCTATGGTAACAAAGGTCTTACACTGCAATGCTACAGAGTAAAAAAGACGATATATTATTTTCGAAAACGTCTCTCATCCAAATACCTATAGGTGCCTATAGTTATCGATATGCTGTGAAGTTCAAAATCCGAGGTAAGATGCAGGGAATGCAAGCTGGTTTATTTTTGCGTTCGTACTCATCGCTGAGAAACGGCATGTTGTGATTAAAATCCCTCATTAGTCACCATACGATGATCAGTATTTCATACAATTATTTTTATACAAGCTTTTGGGAGTGGCATTGCTCGCGTGAATTTCAGGAAACGAGAACTTTTGTTTTGTGACTTCAACCGAAAGGACTGACTACATGGGAAAGAGATATCGAGCTGTAACATATTCTGCTAATCATCATTCTGCTGCATAAGGGCAAAAAAAATATTTAAAGACTCCAAATAAATTGGGATAAGTCCCAATTTATTTGGAGTCTTTAATTTTTTTTACATATAATATACTTACTAGCGGACCCGGCAAACGTCGTCCTGCCCGCAAAAGCAGCGCCACCTACCGGGTCCATTTCTGCTTTCAAGCCATCCAGGAACCCATTTAAATATACACACAACATTTCATCCAAATCGGTCCAGCCGTTTAGGAGGAGTTAGGTGACAAACACATGTACAGAAGAATTATACACATTATAAGATAATATTTTATCTCATATCATCATATTTGATGATGATGATGGCGACCCAGTAAACGGCAGAAATTGACTACTCATTGCATTTTGTGACATATATTTTAAGGGTCATACTACAAAACCTGAATTCTTGTACATTACTTACACGCTTTGCACGCTTTTACTTATATTCTGACACTGCTGAGTTTCTTTATGTAAGCTATAAAAATAAGTATATCTCGTTTTCAGCATTACCTCCTACAATCTCATCAGAATCCAATGAGCTGTTCGCGAGCTGCGACTAAAACGTAAATCGTGTCTGTAAATTCACAAGAAATTGACGTTTTCAGGGAAATAAAACTTATAATTTGTCGAGAAAATATGGCTGACATCCATTTGAATCTTGAAATATAATTTTAATGATAATCGGGAAGTGGAATGAAAGCGGAGTGTCAGCTGTTTATCATCCCACGCCGGGTTCTTAAGCGAGAAATATGTTGTAGTAGGGGAGACCGGGGCTGGTTGACTAACTTTTTATTTACTTATTGGTGATCATATAAATATTAAAACACAACAAACATATTCCAGTGTTTTTTTCTTGGCTTGTCTTGATATGTATAAAAATTAAAAGAAAAAAAAAACATTTTAAAAACAAGTTTTTATTACCTAGTTATTAATAAAAAGGACTAAAAAGTAAAAAATAATTTAAACCTGATAAGAAATAAATAAAAGCGTGTTACATTGTGTTCTAAATGTTCTCTAATGTTCCATCAAAATGTAACACGCTTTTATTTATTTCTTATCAGGTCTAAATTATTTTTAACTTTTTAGTCATTTTTAATAATAAGTAAGTAATAAAGCTTGTTTTTATAAAAGTTTTTTTTTTCTTTTAATTTTATTTTTAAATTTTAGTATTTTTGATGCGAGATTGACTACGGCGTAGTTCGTAGCGCGTAGCAGTGTTTTTCCGTTATATGCGTTTACGGCACTTAAACTACCTGTTCATCTTTAGTCCCTGGTTACCATATATCACCAAAGTACTCGTCAAGACGAATCAAACGAGCCTAAACTCGATGGGGTTGTGTCGTTTAATTACCGAGTTCCTATGGCCATCTTCCAGCTCCATCATCAGACCCTGGTTACCATCTAGCACCAAAGTACTCGTCAAGAGGAATCAAACGAGTCCAAACTCGATGGGGTTGTGTCGTTTAACTACCGAGTTCTTATGGCCACCTCCCGGTTCCATCATCAGATCAGCTCCATGTCATAATAATTTTGCATTGTCATCCGATTTACAAATGCATGAAAAATTTCAGCTCAATCGGTTGAAGATATCTGCTTCAAAATTGAGTTGCAAGAGTCCACCCGAACATACAGACATACATACATACATCGCAAGTTAAATAAAAGCTTGTAAAAACGAATGAATGTGGGTTATGTGTGTGTTATACATCTATACAAGTGATTTTATTTGATAGTCTAATAGCCTAATAAAATAATTAACATCTATATCATAATTTATAATAGCGGGATACCGTGCATTGCACAAATGTGGCACCGAGATGCATCTTCAAACGGTTTAGGTGGCCAAAAACTCGTACTGCTGACGAGTTTTTGGCCGTTAGTCTACCTACCCCGATAGGCAACTAGCCCCTGTTTCCCCTACCGCTCGTGGGCGATGGGATGGCAATCTGTCGCTACAGCGCGCACAATACTAGCTGAGCCTAACACAATTTCCGCTGTTACATTTACCTTTGAATTGTAAAACGTAACAATGTCTTGTTTCTGCCCACTTCCAAAAGGAAAGAGCGGTGTGACATTTCTAACTGATGTTCCGGTAATACGAAAATACTGGTATTCAGCTGCATCCGGTTAGACTGGAAGCCGACCCCAACATAGTTGGGAAAAGGCTAGGCAGATGATGATGTTCCGGTAATACGAAACTGATTGCAATGTGCAACTTCAGCTCATTCAACTTAATTTTTTATGTCTTTTACGAGGTTTTGGGAAAACCTACGCCCAAGTTTCAGAAAAAATATATTTTCTTTAGTAACGATCATAAATTTATTACTATGAACAGCTTCAGCAATAATATCTCATTTCATTATTAATCCATTAAATAACTAATAAGCTGATCAATCAAATAAAATGATCAATTTTATTTTAATTTTATTTTTGACGTCCAAAAGTGCCTTTTATGTGCCTATTTGAAATACATGATTTGACTTTGACTGATTCAGCATCCTATATTTCGGCGTCGCTTGTCTCGTCAAATAGTTTTGGTATTCCTTCAATGTCACATATTTGTGCTGCCACTTGTATATGCCTTCCACAAGTGATCTCTTATTGTATTTTCTATCATCTTGATGACAGATGTTGATGGATGAATCATGAAGATAGATATTGTTGCTGAGCAGTCTAAAGTAATATATTTATATTCTTGACTGTACTTAGAGCACCAAGTAAAGGAAATATGTTTCTGCGTAGGTAAGTAAAAAATCGACGATTGAAAAATACGACGCAGTCTTCAGAGCTCTGGTAATTGGATATTTCCTTAATGTAGAGCCCATTCATGTAAAAATTTAAGCAGCTGAAGAATTCAGTGGGTATGGCCATGTAGGTCATATTCAACGAAGGATGCGTAATTCGATCCATATTATAATGATGATGAACAGATAAATTATGGTTCATTACGTAACCTACAGCTATGTCTTATGAGCACATTTTTCCTTTTATTTAGTGCGTTAATTGGAAAGGTTACTATAGAAATATTCTCAAGACATAATAAGAAAAATTGATCATAAAGTAAGTACTAAACTTATAAATAGGTACCCTGCAGCTGGATTTTAAAAGCAAAGGCGGTCTGGCTTCAACCACGTGTTGATCAATCTTTATATTGACAAAACTTTTATGTGCTATGCGTAAAGTAAACATTATAGCTTGGGCATTAAAACAAAAATAGAAGGAAATAAGGGACGCGGCCCTAGAGGATATTGTGTGGAACTTTAGTGAATTACAATAAAATGTTATGTAATAATATTTAGTTTTACTTCTGCAATAACTAAATCCATGCTTGGATGTAGAATGCAGCACAAAGCAAGACTGTAGAATCTAGTCCGCAAAAATATCCACACGCAGAAGATGCGGTTATTATCATTCAGGGTGTCAGGACATCGACGCGCAAACTGTAACCATGAATTCAGCATAAGATTCTAGTCCCTAGCGTAGAAATGGTTCGTCGGTTATCAAAAAATAACCTACGCGGTCAAAATGTACGGAAAACCAAATTTTTTTAATAACCGACGAAAAATTTCAACTCAGGTTTCAGAATTCATGGTGGTTGCTCGCCGATGTCCCTGTCACCCTGTATGATGTAACATGCGACCCAAACCTATATTATAGGTACTTAGTCTAATTCAGTATAAAGGCGCCGTACTGATGCAACAACATCATCATTGCATTGATATCCGAAAACCAAGAGTTATATTGTCAACATAACTAAATGAAATTTCGAGACTCTTCAAGATTATGTTAAGAAACAGCTTAACAATTAGAGCCATATTAATTTCGAGAGTACCTACCCCTCTAAACTACCGCTGAAACTGAATCCTTCTACGTTAACAATCGACTTTGTTTTGTCTTATTAATTGGTTTCATGCTTGAGAAATAGCAATTAATCGTTGTGCCATAAATGTAGTTTGCCACAAGCGAAATTCCGAGAAATAAATGGAGCCTTAGTAAATTAAGTTTACCCCAACGCTTATTACGTTGGCACCATCAAAGACTCGTTTACTACTAAAGTGCACCCTGCACTAACTAGGTTACCTACGTTGCTAGCTCGGCAAAAGGCTTTTATGTCGAAGCTATATTGATTTTAACATCGTTCAAATGTGGGATGAAAAGTTGTTCATTTCTTTTCAGGGATTACGTGGACGTTGGAACTAAGGAAAGGAAAATCTTTTCTTTTCCGAAGCCATTATGGGTTTTGAAAGCGGGAATACGAGACGTATTTCTTACATTAGGTACCTTTCTATTTATCAAACTTGAAAGATGAGGGACGGCCATTGAATTTGGTGGCATGATTAAAGAACAAAATAGTATCAAGTTATCTACATATTTAAGTTTTAGGAACTAAACTAAAGATTTCATTTCAGCAATAAATTACACAGAGATAGGGAATACACTTCGATATCGTAAAGTTTGGATCGGGTATCAGATTTTAGGGCTTCTGTTCGCCCCGGTACGACCGTTAGAGGACGAATGGACCGCGCAAGCGCGACCGAACTTCGCAGATCGATTGACCTGCGTGCTAGCTAACGTTCAGCTCCGAGCCTAGCACGAGATGATAATATCATTAGATCAAATTCAAAGTCGATAGCATTGGATCGCTATTAAAAATAAGATCGCCCACTGTAGGAATCTATGTAATTTTCAAAATTACAAATTGTGGTAACGAACATACAATAGAAAAGTAGGTATTTTATCTATCCACTATTTATCTATGAGTTAGGATAACAGTTTTCAGAAGAAGAAAAAACCATACCCAATTCGTTTTTGGAGACATTGCCAATCGGTTGGTCGACTTTTCACACGATCAGAGGGCTGGCCTATTTTTTGACCAAAGAATCGGCATCGCCATACAATGTAACATAGCTTCCAGCCTTTTGTCCTGTTAACAGCGATGGGGACGAATTTTTTGATGCCCTGTGATTCTTTTTCCTCCCTTTTATTACATGTACATAAATTATTAATATTATTTTAAGTCTGTTAGCTTATATATTATGGTAGTCTTTACCAAGCTGCCATTTTTTTGGTAAAGTACAAAAACATAATAAATTGGGACCGCCACGAATAAAGTTAGGCACTTGTACCATCGCGACAACTGATGGCTTAGATACAATTGGATGTTTCCGTTCCTCTTGAACCAATTTATTGTATACGTGTACCTACTTAACTGTATCAAATAAACATGGAGCAACCAATCCAGTATATTGAAATATGATATTTTGGGAATGGGATTATGTATTTTGTGTACCGTAATAACCGTATGTAAGGAAGTATTATTCCGATTGATATTCTGGGAACAAATGATAATATTTAATACTTAATCGTCGAAGATGAATTTCAGAACTTAGTTTCTATAGGAATCCGGAAGACCAGGATCCTCCCATCGTACCAATATTATTATAGAGCATAGGAACAAGGGCTAAAGTGCCAACTGATGGCAGAAATATTCCTCTAGGAGTTGGACAGGTTTAAGTAACTTACAAACCATACAACCATTGGTGCAGTATAAAGCCATAGTTGTAAGGTGAAAGTTTCGTACCCTTTATTCGTATCTCAATATAGCACGTAGTAGCTCCCATGACATAAAGTAGCATAACACTAAATCCAAGTCAACAAACTTTAAAGGAAGTACAATTATTAGTTGCAAAATTAATTAGGTGTTATCAAAATAGAACAATGAATCACGAATTTTAAGATGACCTACATTACCTTCCAAATGTTTAACATGAAGGAAAAACAATATCTTATCTCCCTCGAAACAATAAGTAGTAGGTAAGTAGTTACTGATTCAGTAGTCTGTACCTACCTATATTATGATTTATAGACAATTTTTTTTAAAGAAATGCCGAAAAAACAGCTATAATTGTTTTTGAAAACCGGACACAACAGGTTTTGACAGGCAATCCAAATGACAATATATATTCATGACACAATTTAAGAGAAAATCCTAATGGATATATAGATACAGCTCAACTCAACACAAGAATCTATAAGTACTAAGTATCGATCAACGATCGTCACTTAGTTAATGATGATGGAGATGTGAGACATAAACAGGGCCATAATCCCTGTTTTACTGAGTTTCTAAGTAATGACCTAAAACAAGTGTCGGTGGACGCCCACAGGCGGCCATAAAATTCTATAACAATGCCTACCGTCGTATTACTTTACCTTTCTTTGTTCCCGATTCACTTTGGCCCAGTAGACTATATTCAAGAATATTCCTGTATTAAGGAAATAGCTGTAAACAATGAAATATGATGATAACCAGATACCGATGTAGAAGAGTCTGTGTCCCAGAAAGCCGAACTGCCGAAAAGCAGAGTTCATCGACCAACCTGTCTTCTCACGAAACGCATCCCAGACGCGGTGTGATTTAGATCATCTCACTCATATACACACGTAACCCACATATTTTATGAGACTGCTATAACACTGAAGTGCTTGTTCATTATACCGCTGAAAAAATATTTCGTAAAATTTTATTTTCAATCTTTAGTATTTCATTAAATGTGAGTGATGGACGGAGAGAGGTTACAAAATCGTCATTTGAACACGCCCCGGGAAGATTTGTTCAATAATAATGGCGTAGTGACTGTAGTGAGGCGTTCTAATTCTAATAAATATGATTTCGAATTCAGATTACATTCGTATTCGTACTTTAGTTCCAAAATGTACATATCATATCTACTAGACAACGTCCAAGAAGCATGTTAGAAGTAGTTTTATTACACCAACGATTATTTCAATGAAATGTAATAGGTATAACACTACGACTTCATGGTATTATTTTTCCAAAATCAACTATGTAATAACGCGAGTAGGTGAACCGATAGCGGACGCGATTGTTACTACAAATTGGCTTATTTTTTAAGTTGGATCGTTATCTAAACTCGTTAAAGTACGTCTCGCTACATTCAATGAATATTAAAGTTTTAATTGATGCCTTCTTTATGAATAATATGGCACGGCTACCGTACCCGTAGAGAGATCTATTTGGCACGGTTAACAGTACCCCATACTGTCGATGTCACACATATTATTATGAGCTCAGTAGGATAATTAGTTTTTCGATTTAGGTACAGATTAAAGTTTATTTGTTCACTTTTGTAAGGCGTCGATAGTAAGTTAATCTGACTTTGTAATTAGATTCAGTGTTAAACGAATTCAGGGTTATATTGGCTTTGCTGATGGAATCAGAGTTAGAAAGTTAACAGCATACAACAAAGCTTTTACAATTCTGTTGAGTGGATAGTTAGTTTTACTACTGGCACAGACAGGTATCCGAACATCAACTACGAAATTAAATTAAAGTTAGTAATAAAACAGGATCCTCACCGGATTGAACTAAAGGAGATATAAATAAAGGACATTGGGCTGGTAAAGGTCGATCTATGTAGAATAAAAGTATAAAAGGAAATGTAAAATTATTCGGAAATGTATAGGGACATAATAAAGACGTATAATGAGTAAGAACCTACCTAAGCGGGTAAAGAGGCTGCGAACCCGGGACCATGCACTTCAACAGACCCACTCCAACCATTTTTGGGGTCGTAACACATGTTGGTAAGTATAATGTAAAAAGAAAAAAAAAAAACATCGCAAATATAATTTAAGAAAGCATACACGTGCGTATCAAAATATAATGTTTTATTCAAGGTAGTCACTATGAAGAGAATCGTAAATAAACTTGTGATTTTTTTCATCACAATATAAATCAACTCCCGATGTTTGATAAAACAACACACATTTTGTTCAGACAATTGACCACAAAAGCTCCAGCTTATACCCTTGTCAAGTCTTACTTATAAATTCAATTTACAATCTGAAGTGAAACATTAAGTGAGCGTTAGCAAGGGCAAAAGGATTTTATAAATCTACCTATAGCGACAGCTATAAACGAATACAAACAAAAAATAAAGGTTGACAAACTTTCGGCAGGGACACGGATCGCATAGAAAATATGGGAACGAAGATGCGAGCATTGTTGTTAAGCATTCATATGCCACCGCTCACCCATTGCCGGGACATCCGCCGCTACTTCCGCTGCCAAAGATGGAAGATCTTCGAGCGAATAGTTCGTTGACAGCGCCTACCGATGGCTGCCCCTCCAAAACATAATATAACTTGTGATTTAGTCCCGATACCTCACAAAAACAACACTTTTATACTGCACTTCGATTTGTGATCTTTATTAAATGTGTATGGAGCGGGGCACACGGCCGCGGCGGCCGCTCAGCCGCGTAAACTTACGTTTAGCGCGTCTTCAGTAGCTATTTTTGATGCAAAAGCGCGTTGGACGCCAATGTCTAGAGCATGCACGGAATATGCAATGTCGTCAGCCTTCACGATTACACTGGCGCGTACATTTCAATGGATAGCATGTATATTTTGCACGTATGATAAGTAATTACTAAGGTACTTATATATTTATTTTAATATCAGTTCGTTGTCTGTTCATTTGCATACAGTAGCCACGAATTACTTAGTTGCCTCAC
This sequence comes from Apamea epomidion, assembly GCA_947507525.1. Taxonomy (NCBI): domain Eukaryota; kingdom Metazoa; phylum Arthropoda; class Insecta; order Lepidoptera; family Noctuidae; genus Apamea; species Apamea epomidion. The sequence continues at coordinate 12,223,061 of OX382231.1, forward strand.
ATAACCACGAGACGTTACACAAAGATTTTAACATTCAAGCCCTTGAGTGGATGAGATGCACGTAGTTTATTATATATCTAATTTATTTAAACGATAGAAACATCAATATCAAATTCCGTAGGATGAGACAAGAAAATAAAAATAGACGGCCGTAAATCTGTTAGTTACCTGTGGGATTAGTCATGTGACCGTAGTAAATAGTACGTAGCTATGTACACGTTGTTGTTGCTTTTCCTGTATGCTCGTAAAGCCACATATAGTGGGCCACCCTATTTCTGCTTAACGTTATTAGGTACTTAGGGTCCACTTTACGCAATGGGCCTTCAACAGTGTGTGGGATAATATGCTGGAGTCTATAAACTGGGGCGAATTCATTAAGCATCATACTCGTTCTAAGGGCAACTGTGACCTGATTTTATGAAATATTTTGGCTTCAAAGCAACGTAGTTAGTCCAAGGCCTCCAAGGTTAACATTTTGTTTGGTGGGAGAATAATTTCATTCGCTTTTCTATGGGAAACGTTAATTCTATTTAGGAAGTCGGAAAGTAGATTATTGGCCGCATTAGGGTCTTCACTTGCCAGATAAGCAGTGTTTTGCTAAAAGTGAACGGACCCAAGATTGACCCTTGCGGGACTCCTACGTAAACGTCTCGTATGCAAATTATTCATTGTTTCACCTATAAGTCTCTTTCTAACTTATGGAAAACAATGAGTGAGTCCAGGAGCAGCTTTATCTTTGCTTTGCTTCGCCGGCAGTAGAATTATGAAAGCCTGTTGCCTCTTGTCTTAAATAAAGAAAAGCAACAAGTGCAAAAATATGGAGGCTGTCTGTAAAGTACAGAGAGCCTCTAAGGTTCTTTCAAGAAACTAAATTATATTTTTATATGCACGTATTTCTGTGTTATATAAACAGCTTTTCTTTGTTTCTTTTATTTTTTTAGCACGTGTACATGAATAAACCTGCAGGCACCTGGAGAGGAGACCACACTTCAGAGACCGCAGCGTAGGAAGCCACCTTGAACCACATTTTGATAACTATTCAGGCAGGTGCGGATAGAGAGCGCAGTAGTGGCCCGTGGCAACAGCCCCTTACGAGTTGTAGATCGTAGGTTCGAACCCAGACAGGCGCTTTACTTTGTGTAAATAATTTCATTAGCACTGCTCTGAAAACTATGAAGAAAAACATCGTGAGGAAACCGGCATGTCCTAGCAACAAAAATTCGAAGGCATGTGACATCTACGACCCAGCACTGGGCCCGCGTGGTAGATTATAGCCCACTCCCTCTCGAAGAAAAGAAGCCTGTGTCCCAGCAGTGGGAGCATTATAGGCTGATCATGCTATTATACAGGTGCGGAAGACGAAGATAAATATATTGGTTTATCATATTCTGGAATTCCTATTCTTTATGAGTAATGGCTACTTAGTTATGTAAAGTTCGACAATAGATACGTAATAGACATCTGGTACAACTGCGGTTAGTATACATAACATAGTTACATTGCATAACTACGCAGTTGCCATATTGTCTATGATAAAGAATGTTTACAACAAATTTAATTAGACTTTACTTTGTGTTGATTACAATACCGCGGTTTTATTTTTGGGATAATCGCTTGTCTGTGACGTACAGCTACAATGTTAAGATACCGTTATAAGGTAAATACTAGAGCAATGTCAAGTCTGGGATGAAAATGGAAGGACAGACTAAAAATTATGTGTAGTTTTAGACTTCTAGGTCTAATTTCACAAAAAAAAACTGCGCTATACGATTCGGTAAACGTTGTAAGACCTAACAAACGCATGGCTAGTTCCGAAAGTATTGATGACAGATATGAGTATAAAACTCAGTTAATTTATGTGCGAACGACCATTTATTAATACTTCGCGAGTTATGACGCAGTGTCTACTACAGATGTATCCACAGATATTTCATATTACTAGCCCTACTCTCCCACTTTCAGTGCAGGCCACTGACTGGCTGGTGCAATGTAGTGATTTTATGTCCGCGCAGTTTATCCACCTGAATGCATCGATCCGAAAACGCCCGGCGCGGGGAGCAGTGTTACTAACTATACTATAACGTTTTGATATTTGTCTTCCATCACCGATACATGCATAGCAAATATGTAGATCGCGGCGTAGATTTGCCTAGGGGTGGGAATTGTGTAAGCGGGAAATAAGGTCAGTTTACGACCTACATGCGAATAAAAATCAATATTCATGACTATCATCGTCATTGACTCTAGATAGTTGTGTTGTTTATGTGAATGTATTTTGTCAGAGTATTACATGTATTATTTTGATAATACGGCCTTAAAAGCAACACTGACGAATCATTAGGAAAATAGCTGAAACGATCGCAGATTAGTTTTTTGTGTAAATTGTTTGGTGTGATTAAAAGTTTTGATCGTGTTTTATTTTATGCTTGAGGGATAAGTAGTGCTTGCAAAAACAACGAATATTTGTTTTGTCTAATAGTCGAATATTTGACTTACCTTCAGAAATCCCGGACTGAAAGGCGAGAAAACTGGCTGCGGAAGGTGGAGACCCGGATGAAGTGGTGCTAGTTAGGTGAAGCCCATTGGCGTAGCGAGGGATTTTGTCTAGGGGGGGCAGACGTCCAGCTGAACTAACCACAGTCATCTAATGAGATCATAAATGGCTCCTCGTAATAAATAATTCCACCAAAACATTTCATGTCAAAGTAGGTTGTAGAAGTAGGTAGGTAGAGCCAAGCCCCTAACTCTACAAACCTGGTATCTTAGTCAAAATGACGGCTCTGTAATAAACCCTAAGAAAAAGCGATCAAACAGTAAGTAATTCTACAATACTGTCGATTTTTCTAAGGTGGGCAAAGAAGTTTCTAGGGTAGGCATTGCCCACGCTTGCCCAAAACTACGCCCATGGCGAAGCCTATTTCCAGCAGTGAACTGCAAAAGAAAGCGTTAATTGATTAAATATGTTCTGATAACACCATGGGCCTCAGCAAGGAATGGCAGTCACGGAAAGAGAATCAGCAAGACGTATGTTAAGAAAGAAAAAAAACATCATCAATGTTGGTCAAGAAAGTCTATGCTATGATTATCTTGGCAGGCGGCCAAATATTTCCCACATAGGACAAGTTTAACGAAAACTATTCAAAATACTGTTCCGTAACCAAACCCAATGTGGGTTGCATTGGAGTTGGTTGGCCTGATAAACCCCCATCGAATCTCACAATCTATTGTTGGCATTAAACTAAGAGAAGGATAGAAGGACGAAGAAGAGAAGGACACTTAACGTGTATTTGTTCTCTTGATACTTTTATCTTTTATTTGCAAGGGTACAACCACTCGAGCCCACTGTGCTGCCTTGCGGCACCCCATGTTCTTCCATGTATATTTTATTGGGGGCACTATGAATTTGAAGGGTCCCCGAGTTCAACGTCATTAGAAAGCAACACAAGGTCTTTAGAATTTTGTAATACCATCATAGGAGTAGACACTCCTTACTTTCTATGTAGATACTTAGAAAAGATTATAATTTATATGGAATCTTTAATTTAAATCGTAATAACCTTTAAAACTGTTACAGTATCTTTATATATTGTATAAAATAGTAATACATATAATAATTTTAATAAATATTTAGCGAATCATCACCTAAATAAACTGGTACGAAGTCAATCGATTCGCGCAAGTCGACTAATGAACTCGGTTGCGTTAGTAACAGTAACCGCGCAGCGCTACCTCAGATTCAGTATCAGCTTCGGTCTCGTGCGGGAGGGTCGTGAAAATGACTGGCGTCGATGAAATACTAAATTATCAAAGGAACCCCGACGACGACTTCTACGGCTTGTTGGGCTGCGACGAGAATTCAAGTGTAAGTACTCAAGTTACATTAATATTTTGAACCAATTTAAACGCAATAACAGATGTGCTCTGATTTCGGATTTCTAGTGCCTAGTTTATTGATTCTACTGTACTGCTCGATGACCTTATTTTGTCGAATGCCCCGAGAGTTGACCTACATCTGATGAAAAAATACAGCTTTTGTGTGTATGTTCGAATTTAATATGTTTTAATTAAGCAAAAGGCGTAATTGCGCGTTGGAGGAAACAATGTTTTGTTGAGTCAATGCCTTGTGTTTGGGTTTTCCAGTTCCCCGTTATATGACGTTCCATTGCGAATGAACTTCGTGCGGCCAAGTAGTTCCTAGTAATAATTTATGAATCAACAAGATCTAATGAGAAACTAAATGATAATTTAAACGCGTTTGCCTCGCAATTGTTTGTAATTAAATGTTATGATGCTTATAATTAAATGCGTTCATTACAGGTGGAGCAGATCACTGCTGAGTACAAGGTGCTCGCTCTGCAGCACCACCCTGATAAGAACGATGGGGATAAGGAAGCTGAAGCTAAGTTTCAGCAACTAAAGGTAAGAAAAAACTTATAAGCTTTTTTTTTATCCTATATATTGGTAAGTAATCATAATAAATTAGGAAAACGGAGGCACGTCTTTTGCACAACAAACGGAATATACAAGGATGCGTTGACTGCTTAATATACCACAATTTAATTTTGCTTAGTATTCAAATTCTAATATATACCTTGAATTAATTACTTAGGCACTTACCTAATTTAGCATCAGTAATTTCATCAATAATTAGTAAAATTTGAGTCTAATTCAACTCTTTAAAATATCTTGTCTTACACCAAGATAAAAGTCTATTATTAAGGTATTGTTAAGTATTTTAACTTCCTGTTTCAACATTTTAAACTCCATTAGGCTAAAAGTTTAACGTAGATTTTTAATAAGGTAACATGAAACGGGAACTTCGAGCTTATAAAGTTTGATCTCTAAGTTTGTTTAGACTTTAATTGATAGACTATACTTCAAGTGCCTACTTATGTATAGGTACTTCGTTTTTAATCGAACGGTTGTATTTTCCCGGGCTCTTCTCTAGTTTTTTTTTTTTACAAGCAATTATTGTGCCACTACTGGGCAAAGGCCTCTCCTTCCACCTACCTCTCTCTGTCCAGAGCTGCCAAGGACCAATATTTGATGAATCTAAAGAAGTTCATCCGCTCTATTCTGTAAATATCTCACCGTGAAAAGTTAGGTGAGGTGAGCGTGAAGTGAGCCGTCAATAGGGGCAATCCCTAACATCAAGTGGATTGACAGTTCACTTCACCTAAGTTTTCACGGTGAGATTTTTATAGAATAGAGCGCTTTACCCCGCCCTCTCGGTTAAAAAAGTGTCCGCAAATTATTTCGATTGTTCGATTTTTACGTATACCTACCATACGTAAAAATCGAACAATCAAACAATTTAGACGTCCAATCTAATATTTTGGAACTGTTCTATTAGATCTCGACGAAGATTCTCAATTCAGCGAAAATAGTCGTGTCGCCTAATTAGATTTGTGCTCCGGCCGGAATATACGATTTATAAAATAGAAGTCGCTCGAAAAATTATGAGCGCTGGTAGGAAAAATAACATTTTTACATTACATTAACACTAAAATAAAATATAGATCCGTCAGTTCTGAACTTCAGGCCAAGTTCTTTGTGTGGCTGTTCAGCCGTAAGATGGATTGGCTACGACAGCCGGAACGATGACAATACGGAGAAAATCAATAAAACTAAAAATTCTGATCGTTTTTGGTATTTGTGTACCGGTCAGACCGATCTGACGCAGATTCCTGTGGTCAGACTTAAAACTGATCTCTTAAAAAAAGATAGAATAAATACTCGAATCGGAAAAATTTCGCGATAGCGGTAATAAAATCACAGTACCTTTTTATTCTCGAAGTTTCGTCCGAACACGTTATTTGTGCAGAATAAACAATTTTTATTTATTTCCTTCCGTGATCACGGGTAGACTAGAGATGCCCGGGCGTTATACGTACAGGGATTTTTACCTTTTCACCCTCGCTCGGTTTTCTTTTATTCGTCTTCACTCAGATAACTGGGTTCAAAGATATTCGATAATTCGTATCTATCTTCCCGATTGAGCATACTTATTTGTTAAGGATTATAATAGTGACAAGTAGTGGAGTGGAGTTTCGAATTCATTCAATCGCGTATATTGCGTACGGATTGCCAATTGGTATATTATTGTAGCCGGGTTACAGTTAATGCTCTATTGCACACCTTTTATTTTGCGGTTCTTCTTCTATCCACGATGTCTTCAGTTACTGCAAAAAAAACCTACAGAATAGAATAAAATACTCTTCATTATGAATGACATAAATGAAAACTACTTTATAAAATACTCTTCATATGTTCATAATGAAGAGTATTTTATAAAGTAGTTTATTTTATAAATTACAAATATAAATGTAGCAATTTTACATAGGGTGACACAATGGGCGGTCTTATCGCGAAAAGCAATATTTTATAGACAACCTTACTATTATCATGAATATGCACCTCCTATTAGGTGCATATTCATGATAATAATAGGCAATTGGTTCATTCGTGGTCAAGATATTGAAACACTGTAATGAACACCGATCGCGGTGGGTGGGCCATAACCGCAATGGACGATATTATTGATATTTACTGCGCCGGTCGGTGTGTCACATTGAATAATAAAACATTGTTTATCACGAACCTACTCGAATGATGTATTATTTTTCGCCTCACAATAAATTGATATTTGGTACTTTGCAAATAAAACTGAATATCAGTCGGCTTTATATTCTGCTAGAGTTATAGGTCGTCTCTCTCTTTTTATTATCATCGTCCAGCCATATCCTTCGCACACTTCATTCATGCATCGCTTTTTTTGTGGGCTTCCCATAATCTTACAACCATTCACATTTACACTCAAAACTTTTCTCAGTACTTAGTCATCACTCATCATCATTTTAGCCGGAAGACGTCCACTGCTGGACATAGGCCTCCCCAAGCGTCGACACATCAACCGGTTCTGGGCATTTCGCATCCAGTTCTCACTCGTCATAAACAAATGTATTTATTTTACCAGGAAGCGAAGGAGACGCTGTGCGATCCATCGAAGCGTGCGCTGTACGACAAGTGGCGCCACAGCGGCATCGCCATGGGGTACAAGCAGTGGCTCGGCATGAAGGATCACGTGCAGCAGTCCATGCACTGGACCAAGCCGAACACCAAGGATCGCATGTTGGAGGGCGAGTGCGGCCGCGCTTCAGGCCCCTCGAGCCTGGGCCCCTCCAACCCGGCCGCTCGCCGGGCCTCCGAGGGCGGCGCCGCTCTCTGGGGCCGCTGGGGAACCGGCAACCAAGAACCTCCCTCTGAGGTCATCAACAAATTCCGCAACTACGAGATCTAAACTCGAAGTCGCCAATAGTCCCCCTCTCTCTCGGTTAATAAAGTCTCCTGACTTTATTAGACCAGCTCCCGGGACTATTTTCTTATTTATTTATTTTTTTATTGAAGAGGTTACTTGTGCCCTAATCTCTATTTTATGTTATACACCAATTATTGTACTTAATTTTTAAAATTTACCCAAGTCACATCTTGTGATTTTCTTGCAACCAGGCTGTTAAATTTATCACTTGCCATTACAAGTTTACAAATTTAGTCATGTTATATTTGACAATTATTAATTATATTTAAAATTAAGGATAATTATTATTAGTAAGTTATATATTATAAAATAACGGCACAATATTCATCAAGTCAGCTCGCGGTACGTTTCTCGAATGTGGCTCGATATTCTAATGATAATTACTGTTTTTCAGTGTTTGGTGTACTAAATGTATTTCTGTTGTAAGTAGGAACAGATTTTGATGTAGGAGCCCCAATCCCTAGAATGATGTATTAGTGTAAAACACTCTTAGCTGTTACCCCTTAGACGTAAGCTGTGCACATTCCTGATAAACTTATGAGTCTGATTTATTACATTTCTGCTATAGAACAATATTGTCTACTTAAAGAATCTCGATATTTTGAAGATTTATATTTTTGATCCTCTTTATCTTACTATAAGTATGATATTATTTTTAAAGAGAATGAGTATATAACGGATGTTGTTGTGAGATATATACAGGGTAACGTTGCGAGACAGGAGTTTTGTTTGTTTTACCTTCTGCAACCTTGACAATTCTACTTTCTAACAATCATGATCTAACGACGTATATAATCATTAATCGTATTTGTTCCAAGATAAATGTTGTGTTACCTGATAGTTACGTAGAAAATAAATGTTATTATGTGTTAAATGTTTGATCAGTATTTACTTTATGTATTTAAAAATATAAGTACTTAAATGTTATAAATGGGTAGTGGAATTTTAAACTTTAAATGTTTTGTCTCGATAAGTATTTTAACAAGCTAAATCCAAAATGTATAAGACGTTTTTATTTTTGATGTAATACATCTTGAAAACAATAAAGGTTTGCTGAACATATTCGTGTTTGGATTCTGCAACCGCATGTCTTATCAAAAATATCCTATCAGTAGAACTAAACGGATGAATGGAAACAGTTTAGTTAGAAGAACATACCTAGGTACTGGTAAAAACCTCTGGATGGATATGGAATGCCAATTATTTTTACCTCCTGGGACGGACTAGCTGATATAATATTTACGACACAAAAGGTAAGAATCAATGCTACGGCCTTATAACTCAGTTGAGCCAGAAATAGGTAGTAAAAAGATGACAGATTCCAAATCGCGATGTCAGGTTCAAAATCGAGCTAAGTCGCTAAAGACAGCCCAGTCATAAAATGGTTTACCACGCAGAATGATGACTACAGCGCTGACTTCTCTGAAATCAGTATCGCTTCTGGCATTTTGACTCTAGATATTCAAGCAAGTAATGCAAGCTAAGTACGGGTAACTAAATGGAACGTGAGAGTACCTACACAACAGAAAACAGTGCTTTCAAATCAACAGTATCTCGTCAGAAATGATATAAGATATCTATAGGTATACTACCTACCCATCACAAAACTTCAACGACTCAAATTGAATAGGTATCTTTACAAAACATCCACGGGACTGAATGTTTTCTATCTGTTGCCGCATTGCGCCAACGCAAAATGATTCTCAGCGTAGTGATTGCTTTTTACTTTATATAGGAGCAACGTAACGTTGTTCCAAGCTGAAAAACAGTAGATAACGTATCCTGGATGAAACTCACTTTCACCCACCAAAATCAATAGATCCCACGGTATTGGGACCACGCAGAATATCTGGAAAGGTTTTAAGGAAAAATTATGTTCTTAACTTGCCTCTGCAGTTAAATACTGTAACAATCACTCTTTACCGAAACCCAAACCATTATTGTAAAGACGACTTTATTCTGTAAAACTGAAGATTCGATTGTTGATAGAAGATTACCTAATTGCGTCGAAGCAAACGAAAATTAGATTACTCGCCACACAGTTTGACTCTCTGTACTTAGGTAATCTCAAAGACGTCTCATTAGGAATGGATTAGGAACAGGTTGACTAAACTTTGCTTCACAAAGTTGTCTTCTGTAGGTACTTTTATAACTCGATAATGGAACTTTCTAACTCTACTGGATCTATATCTACCTGCTTACTTATAAAAGTTTGATGCACTTTAAATCTAGAATCTGGATCTGTTCATCCGTCGCAAAACTTATCGGTAATAATATTATTTTTAAGATGTTTTTTTTTTTTTCTTAATTATACAGACTTACACAGGTATTCTTTAAGTATCTTTACAGAGGATTCTGAAAAAGAACTCAACGGTATGGAAAAGCAAATCGGTTCCTCGCAGCTATAGCGTCAACAAGCATTTTTCAGGGAAAATATTATGTAAACAGGTCGCGTGACATACGAGGGTGAATCAAAAAGTTCTTATAATTGCATATATATAAAACCTTTTTGGGAGAAGTTCGATATTCAAATTAAAGAGTGTCAATCACACAATATTTATGCAAACTGTCACTTGTTTTTGTCAGTTCGTTCGCACGTAATAAATTGTTTTGTGCAACGAGTTGCTAAAAACCCAAAATTATGGATAAAAGTGAGTTACGTGCGGTGATAAAATATCTCAGTTTGTAAAAAATGTCTACGAAGGAAATTTTTTCCGACATTCAGCAGACATTAGGGGATGATGCTGTACCCTATTCTACGGTTGCGTACTGGGTGGCTGAATTTAAAAGAGGTAGATCAAAGCTGTAAAGATGACCCGCGTTTTGGGCGGCCTTCAACCTCCGTTACGGAAGAAAATGTCTATTGAATGGTTGAGAATCTGGTTTTGGAAGACAGAAGAATAACTATAAAACATATAGCTGAGATCCTAAAGATATCATTTGGTAGCGTTCAATCCATTTTAATTGATTCACTGGGGTTCAAAAAAGTGTCGGCAAGATGGGTGCCACGAATGTTAACCGACGAAAACAAAAAGCGACGTTTGGAAATTTCTAAGCGTACCTAATCTCGAAATGTTCCAGCGTGATTCGGATAATTTTTGCCGTCGCCTTGTCACCATGGATGAAACGTGGGTCTACAATTTCGATCCTGAAACTAAGAGACAAAGCATGTCTTGGAACGACCATTCTCTCCATCCATTAAGAAATTTGGGAGTTGCTCCTACCGCTGGCAAAGTTATGGCCTCAGTGTTCTGGGATAGTGAAGGAATCCTTTTTATTGATTACATGCCAAGAGGCCAGACGATTACTGGACCCTATTATGCAAATTGAATCCCGAAAGTGCGTGAAGCGATTAAAGAAAAACGTCGTGGAAAACTATCGTCAGGCGTGTTATTTCTTCAAGATAACGCTCCTGCTCATTGATCGGAAGTTGCGCTCAACGCAATCCGCTGTGCTGGCTTCAATCTCCTTGACCACCTAAGTACCATATTCTCCGGTCTTAGCTCCAAGTGATTTTCACTTATTCCCAAAATTAAAAGAGGACATTCGTGGAACAAAATTTTACGATAATGACGCGGTTATGGCTGCCGTAGAGGAGTTTTTTGAGAGTCAAGAAAAACAATTTTTTTCACAAGGAATAAGGAAGTTAGAGACGCGTTATTCTAAATGCAATGCATTGGGGGGAGATTATGTAGAAAAATAAAATATTTTTGTTTAAATCTTTGCATTTTTTAATATTGATTCCAAGAATTTTTGATTCACCCTCGTACCAACATGTGTCTACAAACATGTGAAAAAGAAACAACAAGTTTTCACGCAGGCCCCATCCTGTTTAATCATTCCGAGGATTCTTGTGTTGGAAAACATTTGAAGCGCGTGCCTACAACATAATTATTTGTAATCAACACCATTTTATTTACACAAACTGCCACGTCATTATCCCTGAAGGCTTGACTGGAGATGTACGGTCATCCGTAACATTTGAACGACGAAAACCGCCCTTGCTGCTACGACATAAGGGCGCTGTCCATGACAGACTGTTGCCATGGACTTGCAACCGCACAGTACAGTCAGGCGACTATATATATCGTTTACTTAAGGATCATCGAGTTTGGCGTCAACCAGCGCTTAGGTACACAACCCTAGAAAAAAAAACTAGAAAATTCCTTTTGAAAAACCAGCCAAGTGCGAGTGCGAGGTCCCCCTTTAATTTTTAACTTCATTTTATTTTTATTATTTGTTGTTATAGCGGCAATAGAAATACACACTCTGTGAAATTTTCAACTGCATACATATTACGGTTCATGAGATACCGCTCGCTGACAGACAGACGGACGAACAGCGGAGGCTTAGTGATAAGGTTCCGTTGGAACCCCTAAAAATTATAACTTAAAAATTAATTAGCGGCAGCTGTTACAAAAGCATATATAATTGGAGGAATAGGGTAATTACCCGTAAACTGTAGGCCAATTCTCGTAATTTAAAACATTCAAAATCTAGTCGCAGTCTCATCTCGGCTACAAACAAATGTCAAAAACTTGTCAAAATGTAGGGAAATTAGAGGTTTTTTTGACAGATTGAGACTGAGATCAGACTGTGAACGTTCTTATAATTACGAGAATTGCCCCTCTGCTATCAGATCAAGCACAAACAATGTTATATAGGGATGGCCACATAAAGTGTGGGAAGACCCACTTAGCAAGGTTGAGTAGACAAGCTGTCTGGCATATTTTAAAGGCCATGGGGTAATTTTAATCGCTGACATTCAGTGGGTGCTTCTGTCTTAGTTAGCCCTATTATAATATGTACGGTCACCAAAGGAAATAAGTAACCAGGGTCGTCGGATATAGGTAGTTGAAGTTTAGTAAGAAACCAATGGATGTTTTCGAATGATATTTATTTTGATAAATTAACTGTTTTTTTTCTTCTATTATTTAAATTAAATTTCATTCGAAAACATCCCTTGGTTTCTTACTAAACTTCAACTATATCCGACGACTCACTCACTCACTCACTTTTCAAGCAGTTTAATACAGAGGTCTAGACAAAGACCAACACATCAACAACGTCAGTGCTGACCTCGAACAGAATTCTGCGAAACATGAGACTAGAAACGTTTTCCGCAAGGTCAAAAAGCTGACTAAATCTCGTAATACGAGAACCTGCACGATTGCAGATGAAGCAGGTGATAGGAGCAGGTATAGCATATAATAGGCAAACTCACTGTTAAAGATCAGGTTCTGGAACGCTGGCAGCAGCACTAAACAACACTTTATGACACCGGTCGACCTATTACAAACGGCGCGCAGACAGATTTATTACCGCAAGAAACCGTAATTCTGCAGTCAGAGGTCGAATATGCCATTGGATGTCTCAAGGATAGAAAATCTCCAGGTAATGACGGAATTCTCGCAGAGTTACTTAAAAACCTGGATTCCAAAGGTGTAAAGCATATTCTAAGCATCTGCAATTCCACCTGGAAGACCAGACGGCCTGAAGAGTGGACCGACTCTGTTTTTGTTCCACTTCATCAAAAAGGCTTTACCAAAGACGCAAGGTACTCCTGTCCATCATAAACAACAAGCCATTACACTTTCTCGATCCACAAATTCCAGAAGAACAAGCAGGTTGTTAAAGCAAAGGCATGCGGGATCAAATCCTGAACGTTTGCCGAAAATAGAAAAGAGCAGGGAAATTAACAGCCCTGTTGTGTTTCATTTATTACACCAAAACCTTTGATTTTGTGCAGTGGGATAAGCTGTGGGAGGTTCGAAAAGACATGGGTACGCCTCAACATCTTACTGGACCAGCCTGGTACCTCTACATCAACAACCGCTCTTTAGTCAAAATAGACACCGACTATTCAAATGCGTTCTCCATCAAAAAAGGCGTTAGACAGGGATGCATCCTCTCACCTCTGCCTTTCAATGTGTATGGAGATGGAGAGTATATCATTCTAAAAACTTTTGGGCTAGGAAAAGGGGTTTTCCTTTGGTGGAAAGTGCATTTCCAATCTGCGGTACGCTGACGACACCGTTCTCTTTGCTACAACTTTGCTGCAATAAATGCGCAAAAAACCAAGCTTGTGGTGATAGATCGTGCGGGAAAGCTATCGGACGCTTGATATCCCACATGGCCATGGTACAATTTTTTTTTCTAAGAAATTACTTTTTGACTTTTAAAATCCGCTTTCTTCATTTTCATTTTATAATATCAAAACCTATAACCATCGTACGACCTAGACGAATAAACGATATACACCTCATAATATATCTATCCAGCCGTTAGGATGCTTCGATAGCAAAGATACATACTTGTTAAAAACATAACCCTGTCTTTGTTGTCGCGCAGTCGAGCAAAAAGGCAGGGTCAGACTAGACTTTTGAAAGCAAAACGTTTTTCTCACAATAATATGGCATAAACCTGGGCTTAAACATTAGCTGTAGTAGCACCTGACCTTTTCAGGGAAACCCTTAAATCGTTTCTATTTTTTTTTGTTTGTTAAAAAGATTGATATAAATTGCTCACAGAGAGACTCATAAATAGATTCCTTATTCAGTATAAAATTTCTCAAGTTACTAGACCTCTTACAAGGTCTGGTTTCTAGCAGAGTACTTTTACGAGTAGTAAAATAAAAATCTGACACAATGAAAAGTATCCAGTATGAAAAAAGTTATATTACCATTTAACGAAGCGACGCCATATTGTGAAATATGCCAACTAATTAAATAGTTCAAAATTAAGGTCCACTGATTATAAGTCGACACGTCAGTATGGTCTCTTATTAGAAGGTATGTGTTATTGCCACTTAGTTTCATAATTATTATAAATATTTATTTAGACTGAATCTAATGGCGACTAGACACATAAAAGGTCATGGGCCTGTCCAGAGAATTCATCTCCCCGGTGGTCAAATAGTTATCTTTATGTACCATATTACTAATGTAATGGAGGTCTGAGCGCGAGCGTCGGCGGTGCGTCGACAGCCTGCGAGGATTCCAGTCAGTGGATGTTTACAGTCCACAGCTCCGGTTTCATCGTTAGCCATCGACGACCGACTCCACTAGCCATCAGTTTGTTACCAGCACTTGGCTGATTCGAAAGTGTAGTGTTAACTATCTACATATTCATTGTGGACCATCCAGAAAATTTAATCATCATTGACAATTTCATCAATAAAAATCTGCTCGAAATATTGTTCAGAAATGGTTAAGATCAGTTTTCATAGGCTCTTAATTCTTTATCAATAACTTTGCCAGTGAAGAAGTATATCTATGCAACAACTGTATAGACTTCGGAAAGGGTGAGTGATCTTTTTTGAAGGGAAATAAATGATTGTAAAACAGAATTGGAAGTTCTTGTGCCTTTTGCCGCAATCTTCAAAGATTTCCAATCGATCTTTAACATGTTTACTGGACATACATTTATTTGAGTTATTTTCTTTGTTGAAAGATGGAAAAAAGAAAAACCAAACATGCTGATCAAATATATTTGGAACTGGACGATCCTGATGTTCCAAAATATGGTAAGTATGGAACATCTTTGATTAGTTTTTTCCGCCAGTGCAAGATAATTGAGTTTGACTGATTGTATAACATTTTAGCAACGTTCATAATATTAGCTCCAAGGTGCTGTAAAGAGAGGGAGTTCCAAACTTTTATAAAATAAATAAGTTCACTGGTTCGGTCATAAACCTAAAATTGTATTAAACCAAGAGTGCTCGTACTTTGGGGGACAGACAGTTCGCTCATTACGGTCACGTAAAGCTTTATCCTGCTTCAAAACTTTTCGAATCAATCCTCCAAAGCTGATGATAAAACTTGAACGGTTATTTTAAGAGTCAGCTGTCCGATATTTAAACTATGAACATCAGCTTTTCAGATAAGCCAGTTGAAGTTAAAGAAGAAAACTATGGGTCGTGCAAACTGGACGAGGGAGCAGTTATGTAATTAAAGTTTTACCTGACAAATGCTCAGACAACATTTAATAATACTTAAGCATATTGTGCCTACGAGAGTCGCTACCAGTTGAACTGTTGCATCTAATTCTAAACTCAAGCCTCGCAATTAGTTTCAATTTTTAATACTTTTGTACAATATCACGATAGTCAGTAGCTTTGTCAATTATATACCTATAATTATTTCAAATATCCTCGGTAGCAAGCAATTATGAATCAAAAGGTTATACGATATTCAATTTAATATTAGATCCAGCCAGTTGCATATCCTTTTGAAAGTTGATTACAGTCGGAATTGGAAAAGTTATTTTCGTTTTATTACTTTTCGTTTGGCCCTTCAAGCTAAGATTAGATGATGATATGCCTCGGCGTCAGGAATTCTATTGATACGTGTTACTACCTATATGTTTACTTTTTTAGATTCTTGTTTGAGTTGGTTTTTTAGTTTGACCGTGATGATTTTTACTAATCCGCAATACCGAAGGAGAAAAAATTAAAAGAAAAAAAAAACTTAAATAACAAGCTTTTATTACTTATTAATAAAAAGAACTAAAAAGTTAAACATAATTTAAACCTGATAAGAAATAAATAAAAGCGTGTTACATTGTGTTCTAAATGTTCTTTAATGTTCCATCAAAATGTAACACGCTTTTATTTATTTCTTATCAGGTTTAAATATTATTTTTAACTTTTTAGTCCTTTTTATTAATAAGTAATAAAAGCTTGTTTTTAAAAAGTTCTTTTTTTCTTTTAATTTTATTTTTAACTTTTTAGTATTTTTGATGCGAGATTGACTACGGCGTAGTTCGTAGCGCGTAGCAGTGTTTTTCGTTATATGGGTTTACTGCACTTAAGCTACGTGTTCATCTTTAGTCCCTGGTTACCATCTAGCACCAAAGTACTCGTCAAGACGAATCATACGAGCCCAAACTCGATGGGGTTGTGTCGTTTAACTACCGAGTTCCTATGGCCACCTTCCGGTTCCATCATCAGATCGGCTCCATGTCACAATAATTTTGCATTGTCATCCGATTTACACATGCATGCAAAATTTCAGCTCAATCGGTTGAAGATATCTGCTTCAAAATTGAGTTGCAAGAGTCCACCCGAACATACATACATCGCAAGTTAAATAAAAGCTTGTAAAATACTACCTACATACTTGAACCAAAATTCATACCTTATTCCAATTGGATAAGAATCCATTTGCTGCGACATTTTTTTTTTTTTCTTGTTTTGAATTTTCAGTTACCTACTTACCTATAAATACTATCCTCATATATTTCAGTGATTTTTTTAGGATACCTATAACTTGATCTCATTATGTGCACTATAGATAAAGTGCAACTTTACGTTGAACATAACTTCCACAATTAATTTTTACGCAGTATTGCGAACTCAGGAGCAAACATTAACGTTTCCGTGAATGCGGAATCCGCAGAAGCAACCCGAGAACCGATTTTCCAATCACTACACTATTGACCTTAAAACAAAGAGCCATTATACTGTGACAATGAAATGTAACGCCGAAGGTTAACTACATGTAGACTGGAAGTTATTTTAAGAAATTATATGACTATACATACATTTTGAGAAATGTCCTAGCTACTCTAGCAGTCTAGCGCCCTAGAGGAACTTTTCGCCCAGATGCTTGGCGATAGGTTCCTACGGTCGAGAACCTTGCCCTTATTTTTTTTAAATACTGTCTAGCCTATCAAATAGCCATAAAGTTAAATAAATAACTAAAAAATATGAGATTGGAATAATAACATAAAAGTTAGAAATATAATATTAAGTTCATAGGTACGGTCAGCAATAACAGTCTAATAACACTGACAGTTATACATATCATCAAAGTTAACACAAAATAAAAAACTGCTTTTTCAGCATTTCATGGCATAGCTAAAGTCTATTGAAACTAATGTTTTAAATTGATGTTATTTTAATTTAAACAAATATGCACTTTATTTTAATGACAATTAAGTTGATTTCAGAGTTACTACCACTATTGAAAAAGTTATAAACATGTTTGAAGTTGTAACGTAAACTGAACTTTATTACGTAGGAATTAAAGTTATTTTTCCATAAACTCATATTTGTTTACATTTTTGGCAAATAAATCGCGAACGCCGATTAGGTGTTAATATTTTTGAATATTACGTTTGTTCAGTTTCTTTTTTAAATATTTTACTCAATAACTACATTAAAAAAACTAAAGTGACAATCGACTTCTGTTGCTGACCGTACCAACTAAAAGGTAATATTCAAAGAATAAGTAACGTGTTTAAATAGTAATTAATTAATTTTATAATAATTTCAAATTGTATTAAGAATGTACAAATAAGGTAAAGAGAAACAATTTGTCTTATACAGTCTTATTACAAAACGAGTTCTAACTTTAGATCCAGCCTAAATCGAACCAGTTACTATATTTTGAACTTTATTCCGGCAAACGCAAAGTTCTTAATGCAAAATTAACTATTTGGACTCGGGTTTAACGTTAGTTTTTGAAATAAGAACTTTAATTTTGTCGGATTCTAGTTCGAAATTTAAAAATGGCTCGATGGTTTAAACCTGCGTCTAAAATAAACCTTATTTTGTAATAGGCTTTATTACAAAACAAGCTTATAAAGTTTAGCAAGAAGAATATTAAGATATACCAAACCAAATGAGGAGTTACCTACTGAGGACTATGAAAGCCTGTTCAAGAAGAATGGAAAACCAAATAGAAGTTTGACGAAACAAAACACAACAGAAGACAAGAAGAGTGTTTCATAGCAAACACAGTAGTGTGCAATGCTAAAGGTCATCATGCATGTACTTACTTTGTTTGTTCTGAAATACTCTAACGAGCGTCGCCGGCGCCGCGAGATTCCACCACTAAGGAGCCAGAAGCTTTAGGGTAATGTATAAACAACAGGAATGTTATGTACAGTATACGTATAATTCTATATGTAACGTTTTTGTTGTCTTAAATTGCTCTCCTCACAGCGAATCAAGAAAGAAAATGGCTGACACCGGATACCACTGACTTTATTATTTTTTGTTTTTCTTTTTTGTACTTACGCCAGCACATCAAGCTGCTACAATCAGTCAAATTTCTTTAATAGATTTACGACTTTAACGCTAAAGCATTAAGGGTATATATCAGTTTCGGGTAGCTTGACCTGCTGGCGTCTCACTTGGTGTATCAATTATTATAAAATGTACCTACATTAATTTGGAATCGCAGCTTTGTTCGGTTGTTTTTCACACTATTATGGTACTCTTTACAATAGTCGGCTTTACTTTGGTTATTTATTATTTATTTTATTTATAAATACAGTCTTTTTTATTGCGGGGTAATTGCGTAACACACTGTCAGTAGCATTTGGTTTCATTTAGACAGTTCAACAACATTCATTGCGATGTTTACGTTGATGAGCGGACTCATTTTTCCAAAATATGAAGCAATGGATTAGCAACATCATTCAGAATTATTCAGATTCAGATTGGTAGTTGTTACGCAATTAGGGTGCAGGTTCATGTTTGTGTTCAGGTTTTGTTGTGTTTGTGGTTTGTTATTTTGATGAAGTCTCTAATTCCGCGAACTTATAAACTTTGAATAAGCTTGAGCAGGTTTATGTGACTCTTCGGGGGAGCGGTGAATGCTTATGCGAATCCCGCACCCCCGGCCATAGGCAGAGGTGGAACACAGCGGTGGTTTTAGCCGGTAAGAGTCCGGCATACCCCTCCGTCACCCCCACGATGGAGGAAGTCCATGAGGATATCCACCGCGGAACAAAAAAAAAAAGGTTTATGAAACTCTATGTAATCGTACTAAGATTCATCATTAGTTAACGATGATTCATGCATATAACGGCAAGGATTCGAAAACCACAACAGTGTTTTCAGATGTAGTATAACTAATTTGAATATTATAATAATCAAAAGACAATGTATCAAAGAAAATTGTATAATCAAAAACTGGAAAACAAAGCTTGTTTACGTCTTATCGATTTTAGAAATAGTTCTTAATTATAACCAACTTAATTTAAGCATAATTTTTTAGTTAATTATCTAGTAAAGCAATATTGTCATTATTAACATTAGATATGTTTAAAGACTTTGAATAAATGCATTTCATGAGATTGAACATAATTTGTATCTTTTGTTACTTAAAACTAAATTAAATGACTGGTTTTCATAAAAATAATATAATTTGTACATACATATTTAAAAATATTTTTTTACAATATAAATATTTTTGTATATAAATCAGCATATAATATCAACGTATTTGATCTACAAAAGCTACTAGTATTTAAATAAACTATTCTTATATTTTATACACACTGGTAATAAATTATTACATTAGTTTTACAGACAAACGGCAACTCTGAAGCCTCTATATATTTCATTTGATTAGATGTCTATTTGTAGGCTAGATTTACATAATTATTACTTGTTCATAATTTATTACACAACACGGTTATACACACTAAACACTATATTCGATGGTAAATCATCTTGTACTCAATTAACTAAAACAAGCAAATGTTAAATTTGATAACTAGCAAGTATGTATACATAAGCAGTTTCAGTAAAATATAAAAAAATAAATAACGAATTAATAGGAACGGAATAGCGACTCAGTAATGTTGGGATTGCTGTTTAGATTTTATCAACGATATCGATAATATTAGCACCTTTGGTACGCAGAAATTGGGGTGGAAATCAGTGCGCGCGAATTTCACTCGATACAAAATACTTTCGCGTTTGTAGGAACATACACTCCCTATATCGTTGGCGTCACAAAAACATACTTTATAGTTATCAAATGCACAATTTACTGCACTAATCAGATCACTACATTTGCACTAGTCAATACCGTTTGTACAGTTTATTCATCAATATGGACTGGTAATTCTACCTGGATGTCTTGGGTACTGGGCGTGGGATCTGTCGAATCATGCCCTCTTCTTGGTACTCCAGGTTGCAGGGTTTCAGCAGCTCTTGGCCGCCTTGGTGGAGCCATTTGTTGCACACTGGAATGTTGTAAGCAGAATAAAATTAACTTTTGTTTAAGTCATGGTAAGAAATTATACTGGAGCATGGTTTATACAGACTAACTGAACCATGAATCTATGGTAATCTATGGTTGAGCGTCGATGTCCACGCCATCCAAAAAAAATGATTAATTGGTATCTCAAATTGGATATTAAGCCCCGGAAAGGTATTGGCAGCTTCTAATATATTGTTATTTTTCAACAGATAATATCAAAACAAGCAGTTCCTGCAACAGGATCCAAGTGAAGTTCCAAGACGTGTCAACTCTTGTAACTTCACTTGGATCCTTAGAGGACGGGCTTACAATCAACGGTACGATGCAGATGCTACTAGTTAGGAATGGTGCAATTCACCGCGAATATGCTCAGACCTGACATTATGAACACTGATACAATCTTAAACCACGTCCTACGACTAGGTACAATTAGGAAATGAAAAGGTTAACCGTGCATGAGACCGACCACGCACTGCCGCTCAATTGTGTCAATATCATTGTTATTCGTTATAAATGTAAACAAACCCTGTTCAGGTTAACTTCATAGCCAATCACGCACTGAAAGGAATAAGCCACACAGACATCTGTTTGTAGAAGGTTTCCAAAATTTTTGTTATAAACTTCAATTGTCAAATGAAGAACATCTTCGGGGAGATTTAAAACTAGAATTTCGTTTTAATTCTTAAAATAATCAAATCAAACCACTCTATTTGGAAGTGACACTACAAATTGACATCCAAAGATGACGAGAGAGACGTTTTCTGTTCTATTTGTTTACACTTTCATCAGATACTTTTGGAACAGACTATAGTATGTTACTAACCCCACTTGGATCCCTGCAGCACTGGGCAGGCGGCGTGTCTGGTGGCGAGGTCTCCTTCGCCGGAGGGGTGCAGGTTCAGCCAGAAGGCAGCCGCTCGCTTCACAGGGAACACGCTTAGACCTAACTCCGTGAACACCGTGGCGCCGCCTTGAGCTACATCCGACATCTGGGCAGAAAGGAAGATATGAAATAAAAATTGTTCTACTATAATTAATATAAGTATGTAATCGGCAATCCGCCTTTCGTCCAAGAGAACAGGCAAAGACCATACTGCCATAGCACCATTGACCCACTGCAGGGCAAAGGTCTCTTCTCATACAGAGAAGGCACGAGCATTGATCACCACGCTTGCTTAGGACGGGTTGGCGATAGTGGAAACCATTAAATAAAAATAGTTCAATCATGTTGTGAACTAAGTTATCTTTTAGTTAATACAGTTTTTATTTTTTTACCAATGGTTTTTATTTAGACTGAATGTTTTGTTTGCCATTCAGGTTTGGTTTCTAAGTATTAAAAAAAGCTCATAAGATACCGGTTTATGATTTGAGAAATTTACAAACTCTACTTATGCATTAAGTAATTGAGAATAAAGCATAAGCATATTTAAATTTTTGATTTTTAACCATAAAATACAAAAAAAAAAAACAAATAACGTAACACATTATTGCTTTAGTTTTTCATTGCATCAAGAATCTTAATACAGTCGAAATATTTCGCCCATATATTAATAAGATCTAAGTTTGCCTATGATTTATTTAGAATTCATTAGAATCATCAGTATTGACACGCACCCAAGTTGTTAGTTGACTACAGCTTATTATATTGATATGAAATAAATATAAATGTATTTTGATGTAATAAAAGTGAGTTTCTGACTTTGTAACAAATAAATGAGTTTGTGGATACAACTGTTTATTATTTGAATTTGAATACTAACATAGAAGAGCACCGTAGCTATTCTGTTGCCACCTGACTTGGCGAATGCATTCTCCCGTTTCTGTAAACAAAAAGGATGATTCAATGAAAAGAACATACGGGATGGCAGGGATATCGACGAGCAAACTGTAACCAAGATCAGCACACGATTCTATACTCTCCTTTGTGTAGAAATTTTCGTAGGTTATCAAAAAATAAATCGGCTGTTTCATAGAAAAATGTAATGCCTAAGCGGGCAAAATGTATGGAACAGCAAATTTCAACTACGGAGCGTTCAGAATCATGTACTGAATCCATGGTGACAAGTTCCGCGTCGATGTCCCTACCATCCTGTACACTTAGAATGCAAAAAAAAAAATTGACGTTCTATACAAAGACAAATTAGCTGGCGAAACTTCACAGATGTGATTGATCGTAATACCTAGATGAGGGATGAGGGTAGCCGAGGATCAAGTCAAATCGCGTGCGATTGAAGAGGGCTATGTCCATCAGTGAACGGCTGATTATTGACTTACCCTAGCAAAGTCGTAGTGGGGTTCATAATGCCCTCCGATCCCGTAGTTGACGACCTGCAGTTCTTCAGCGAAGTCCATATTAAGACCTGTCATGTGGGACACTCTGCGAGAAATGCGCGCGATGGCCTCAGCTTCGGAGTCTCGAAGCCACGATGACTTGCTGATGCGGTAGTGGGCGGGTACCAGTTCACCGGTCTTCGGGTCGTGAACTACGGCGCGTTTGAACTAACAGAAAAAAAAGAAGTTGTAAAGCAAAGTCAGAGAAAGGAAAGTTATGTCGTTTCTCTATGTATTTTACCGTGCGTACATAAATAATAAAATAAATAAACATTGTCGGGGAAATAACCATTTGATAAATATAATATAATAAATCAAGTCAGTGGAAAGTTATTTTTGCTAAACAATCCATTTCTCTGACTGTATTTAAGTAATTAACATTAAATTTTATAGAAACTGAAGACTAGTAATAACCTTGATTTGTGTAATACTGAATTAAAAACGATAAAAAAGCTTAACCGATCGAGTGTTTTTTTATACAACAGTTATAAAAGTCAAGGTTAGGAATTAGCGAGAACGGTGACATTTGCGACTGAGTGATACCTGCAGACAAAACCAAAAAGAACACGTTCTTTTTTGCGTTTTAAGTTCGAGAAATAATCCCCTTTTGCCTGACAATAATAACATGAAAATGCTATTCCAGTAACTCACCCTTGGCCTGGCCATTTTCTTGACCATCTCAATCTCTCCATCACTGATCACGTCGTGGAATATCACTACGTCAGGTTTGAGGTACATCATTTCCATCTTGATGGGCGCCAGGCGAAGGAATGGATGGTTCTCTGTGAGGTAACGACATGTCAACCTGTGAATGACAAGAATAGACACCAATTAAAATAATTTTATTAAAATTAGGCTGAGAATCAATACTTTTTAATGGTTAAAGTTACA
Source organism: Apamea epomidion (assembly GCA_947507525.1). Classification (NCBI taxonomy): domain Eukaryota; kingdom Metazoa; phylum Arthropoda; class Insecta; order Lepidoptera; family Noctuidae; genus Apamea; species Apamea epomidion. Next base: position 12,246,602 of record OX382231.1, read on the forward strand.
AAAGAGAGCTTCTAAAGTACGAACTCGAATCCGCTTAACAGTGTTTAAGCTGAGAAGAAGTAACAAATGGACTAACGTAATCTGACACACCAAAATATTGAGCTGTAATTAACAAGTAATTTTAATGTCAGTCTCTTTTTTTTTTTTTTTTTTTTTTTCAGGATGGGAAATCATCAAATGACTCCTCCCGCTCTGGGTGGAGCAGAAGGGAGTGTCAGACTCTTACTGACTAAAACCCACCCGTGTTCCTTCCTTAGCCCTTTATGTACCAGGGCAGCGGTAACCCTTTCGGACGATCCCGCTACCCCGACAGGCTTCGGCCCTGTCGGGCCCCGTCATCTATGCTGACATCTCTTTGAGGCGCACGTGGAACACTTACGCGCCGTCCGGCACGGGCCTGGTCCTGATCGGACGGAGAGCTACCCATTGCTCTCCGCCCGCAGGCCCGCGCCTACGGTGGCCGGGAGTCGTCACGCGGCTCCCGACGCCCGGAGCGTCTCCCTCGGCGGCTGAGGCGTGAGGATCTCTCCCTCGCCCATCCCGCCACCTCCTTCGCTAGCATGACTGCTTCGCAGAAGGAGGTGACCGCCTCCCACTCCCTCTCGCCCCGGACCATGGCTTGCACCAGGGCCGGACGCGAGAGGTCGCCGCCGCTGCCGATCGCCTCTACGAGGACACGGCGGTGCTCTGCCCAAGCGGGGCAGACCTCCACCGTATGCTCCACCGTGTCCTCTGGGCGATCCTCGCAGTGGTGACACCCGGGCGTCTCCTCCCGCCTGATGATGTGCAGGAACCTCCCGAAACATCCGTGTCCGGAGAGGACCTGCGTCAGGCGGTAGGTGAGAGCGCCGTGACGCCTCTCTAGCCACTCCTCAAAGAGGGGTCTTATCGCCGCTATCGTGGCGTGCCCTGCGCTGGGTTGCGATAGTCGCGCCTTCCATTCCACCATGAGACCGCGCCGGAGGTCCGTCCGCTCCGCAGCGATTTGCCGCGGGTGCAGAGTTTCCCCCCGACGTAGTGCCTCCGCGCGCCAGTCATACAGGCGCGCGAGGACTATCGCCTCCAGATCCCATGGTGGCAGTCCGGCAAGGAGGCTTGCTGCCTCGCCCGAGATCGTGCGGTACCCCCTTATAAGCCTTACGGCAACCACCTTTTGGGGCGCGTTCAGATAGTGTGCGGCTCGAAGCCGCAGTGAACGCGCCCACACCGGGGCCCCGTAAAGGGCCATGGACCGCACGACCCCTGCGTAAAGCCTCCGGCAGGAGGCGTTTGGCCCCCTCAGGTTGGGCAGGAGCCGCTTTAGGGCGGCCCCGGCCCGTTCCAGTTTGGGGGCCAAACGTCGGAAATGCTCGAATGTCAGTCTCTTGGGTACATTACCAGTCGACAGCGACGAGAAGGAATATATCGACACAATATTTTAGTTTGTTAATAGTTTTAGAGTTTTATGTTAATAGTTTTTTTAGTTTATTAAGTATTAGAAGTTTGTCCATTTAATAAATAAAGAATATAAATTTTAATGTCTGGGATAAAAAGTGCCTTCATCTACATTTTTATAGTTTAAAGTAAAGAATCATACAATTAGCTAAGTTATAGCTAGTGCTAGGCTAAGTTATACTATCATTATATGGATTTTTTTATAATCTGAAATAAATCATTTGAATTTGAATTTGAATTAAACTAAATTAGTCATGGTGTACGGTTCTGCCTAAAACAGCAAACTTGGGTTTAAAAGTTCCATTCTAACTGTATGCGTGGGAAGAAAACCATACCGTTTACAGTTACATATGAATGGAATTAGTTTGTTATGATAATTTTATTAACTTCATTTAGATACCATAGCGTGAATTTCTGTCAAAAGTAATAAAACAAAAACAATGGTCGGATATTAGCATAATGTTAACACTTTACGAAACACTAATCGGCCCGAGACGTAATAACAATAAAACTATTATTACGTCTCAATCAGTGTCCTTCAACAGAGTAAAACCAAACAGAAAAAAAAAATTGTTTGGTCCTTCGGTCCTGAGTACGTTGGTTGTTACTCAGTACTTACTTATACAAATACATTTCTATAGACGACTGTTTAATGTTCGTTTGATATTCATTTGTTATTTTATTCGCATTGTGAGAGACATTCTTCCCAGATGGGAGGAAGAAACCTACTCACCTGATATCCAAAACCTAGCTATCTGGATTTAAACAAACGACCTATAGCTACGCAAAAAATAACAAACAGGATACGGGTACTCGCCGACCTTGACTCAAATTCGTGCTATACTCACTGGAGCATAGGTAGGTACTGACCAACCATGCCAAATAAAAATTAACGCATTATCGCCATTCAAATGAGTTAACTATTCTTTCACAAGTAATACACAAGTCACAAGTAATGCTATGTTAACAATGTTAAAACAAAAAATAAAAACGAATAAATAAATACTAATACGAAACCAGTTGTGTTTGTTTTACTTTTGTTTTTATTTGCATTATATTATAATTAATTATATTATATTATTAGCCTGTGATATCCTCACTGCAGAGCAAAGGCCTCCTTACTCTCTCTTTCCCCTCTTTCCAATTAATAGGCTAGTTGCCTGGGTAAAAAAATAATTATTATATTTAGTCCGTCAGTTAGATTATTGAAAAATAATGGACACGTATTTTTTCTTTTGTCAATCAAACAAAAAATGACAAAGATAAAGCGCGACAAAATTTGGGAGTGGGGGTCGTGACGTCACTTGCTTGCAAAAATGTCGCAAGCAAGTGACGTCACGCGGAACTTTAACGCCCGATATCTTCATCATGTTTTTATATAATTGACAAAAGAAAAATACGGGTTCAATATTTTTTGATGATCTAACTGACGGACTAATTAGATTTTTTTAGGAAAATAGCCTATTATACTGCAACATATTAATTTATTGATTTGTAATAATAATATGTTATAACAATAAAGAATTAATACTAAATTGATTTATGGCCAATTTAAGTAAACCTTGAAGGCCATGTCCTACAATGAGACAATATAATGTTCCCACTGCTGGGACACAGGGCTCTTGGCAGTGAGAGTTGTGAACAACAAATAAAGCTTGGCGCGATAGGGAGATTTTTACTATGAGAACTGAAATAAGTGTATGATAGTTTACAGCTGTATTGCTTAAGGGGTTTATTTATAAACGATTATTAAAGTTAAGTGACGTTTAAACGTCAAAAATGTATGGTTAAACAGTCGCTAATCACTACTTAACTTTAAGCAACGTTTATGAATAAGGAGGTAAATGTCCTCAACAACGCATGATGGTGGGAATTATTCAATCGATCGGACATCAGAATCGTTTTAACGAAATAACTGTAAGTTGGGACGATATGGGTGGGGTCAATGTAGTATGAGGCAGATTAGTTTTTTTTTTTGCATTGAAAATGTTATGGAGTAACATTTAAAATCGTGTGACGACCATGAGAATACAAATGAGGTGATTAAATATTTTAATTTTAACCGATAAATTCACTGCATGCTGCATAAATAGTGACTTTGCCCTGGATGAAGAAAAATTACAAAAATAAAATCCTTGAAATGTGTGATATGTGAATCAGATTTCAAATATTGACCAACAATGATTTTATCTAACACAAGTTCACTCTGACTTAGCTGAAATTAAGCAAGGCACCATGTAAGTTATCTATCAGACCATGCTGCCAAACTGTTCTAAACGCCACGAGGTTATAAGATGTTCGAGTAGGACGGAGAATATTTAATACGGAATTCCTAATAGCTAGCTAGCCTAGTTTGACCGGATTAATTGCAACTTAAAATTACGGAAGTATGCATGCAACTATGCTTCTTAAATGCTCGAAATATGCAACAAAATCGCCAAAAAGTGCCAAAAAAGCAAGTTTTTGTTTGCAAATACTTAGAACTACAATTGCAAGGGCTTAAAAAACGTTGACTACAAAAACATTACAAATTACTTAAAAACTTGCTACATTGAACTAGATATTGTAATTTTTGATCATGAAAACGTAGGTACTGTTTCAAATGCTCAGTAGTGAGATTTTGACGACCAACGCCGAGTGGCAGGTGGTCGGGGAGAAAAAGAAGGCGGCCAAGGCGGCCAGGAAAAAGGCGCAGAGGAGGCGCCGCAAGGAGCGAGCCGTTGCGGCTAGGCTTCGCCCCCCTAAGACCGCGGCTGTAGTCATTACGCTACAGCCGGACGCGGTCAAGAGGGGGGTGACCTACGGCGACGTGCTCGCCAAAGCGAGAGCGACGGTGGATCTCCAGGAGCTGGGGATCACCGGAGGCCTCCGGCATAGGGTGACCGCCACTGGTGCCCGCATGCTGGAGGTCCCCGGTGCGACGAGTGGCCCCACCGCTGACGCCCTGGCTGAAAAGCTAAGGGCGTCCCTCAATGCGGACGAGGCTCGAGTCTCCAGGCCCGTCAAGTGCGCGGATATGCGCATTGTGGGCCTGGATGACTCGGTGACGGGGGCCGAGGTGGTAGCCGCCGTCGTCAGGACGGGCGGGTGTCTGACCGACCAGGTGAAGGCGGGCACCCTACGTCCTGACTTCACGGGTATGCGAACCATAACGGTTAGCTGTCCCGTGACGGCGGCGAGGAAGATAGTGGAGGGCGGAAGGCTCCTGGTGGGCTGGGTGTCAGCGCAGGTCAAGCTGCTGGAGCCCAGACCTCTAAGGTGCTATCGATGCCTCGTGGGGCACCACGTGAGCGTCCAGTGCACCTTAGAGGACCGCAGCACTCTGTGCTTCCGCTGCGGCAAGCCCGGACATACGGCCGGCTCGTGCAACGCCGCGCCGCACTGCGTCGCATGTGCGGCTGCTGGCAAGCCGGCCGATCACCGGGCGGGGAGCAAGTCCTGCGCTCCACCCGCCGAAGCCAGGAGGAAAGGCAGGCCCTCCGCCGTCGTCGCCACCACCACCGTCGCCGCCACTGTCGCCGCCACCGCCACCGCCGCCGCCGCCGCCGCCACCACCGCCGCCGCCGCCGCCGCCGCCGCCGCCGCCGCCACCACTGCCGAGGGGGCCCGGGGGGGGGCTGAAATGGAGGAGTAATAACTCCTCCACTACGCCTTCTCCAGGCGAACATCAACCACTGCGCCTGCGCTCAGGACCTGTTGCTCCAGAGCATGGCGCAGTGGTCGATTAACATCGCCGTGGTCGCTGAGCCGTACTTTGTCCCGCCCAGGGATGACTGGGTGGAGGACCTGAACGGCTCAGTGGCCATAATTTCGTCGGCCGCCGCCGGTACCCCGTCCCTCGAAGGTGTCACGAGGGGACAGGGGTGCGTAGCAGCACGGTTCGGAGAGATTGTAGTAGTGGGAGTATACTTCTCTCCGAGCCGAACTCTCGCCGAGTTCCAGAACTCTTTAACAGAGTTGAGTGTCGTCGTCGCCAGAAACCATGCCTTCTCCGTGCTAGTGCTCGGGGACTTCAACGCCAAGAATTTGGCCTGGGGTTCCCGTTGCACGGATGTGCGGGGCAGGATGGTGGAGGACTGGGCTCTGGAAACAGGCCTGGTCGTCCTAAATCGGGGTTCTGTTCCTACGTGTGTGCGGATGCGGGGCGAGTCGGTAGTGGACATCTCGTTCGCCAGCCCCGCTCTGTCGCAACGTGTCATTGACTGGCGCGTCATGGAGGAGGTGGAGACATACTCCGATCATCGGTATATCCGGTTTGATGTCTCCACCCAGACCTCTAGCGCGCTGGTCCAACAGGCCCCGAGTGGTCCACGGTGGGCGCTGAAGCAGCTGGACCGGGAGCTTCTCCTGGAAGCCTCGATCGTGCAGGCCTGGGTGTTTTCACCGGACAGGCCTGCTGACATTGACGATGAGGCGGAGTGGTTCCGGGAGGCCATGTCCGAGATCTGTGACGTGGCAATGCCCCGAGTCCGGCCAGGACGCGCCCGACGTCAGGTGTACTGGTGGTCGCAGGAGGTTGGGGCGCTACGCAAGGCGTGCGTCGACGCGCGACATCGGTACACCAGGCACCGCAGGCTCCGCATCCGCCCTCCGGATGCGGAAGCCACGGAGGTGGAGCTGTACGAGGGGTACAGAGCGGCGAAGACCACCCTCCAAGAGGCTGTCAAGCGGGCCAAGGATACGGCCCGCGAGGAGATGTTGGAGACTCTGAACCGAGATCCATGGGGGCGCCCTTACAGAATGGTGCGGAATAAACTCCGCACCTGGGCCCCCCCGCTGACGCAGAGTCTCCGACCCCAGCTGGTGGAGGAAGTGGTGAGCGCTCTGTTCCCTTCACGGGGGGAGCATACTCCCCCGCCTATGGCTCCGCCACTTGCGGTGCCCGAAGCGGACCACACCGACGACGACGACGACACCCCTGAAGTGACCGGGGTAGATCTGAGAGCGGCGGTAGGCAGGCTGAAGGCCAAAAATACCGCCCCGGGACCCGACGGCTTGCCGGGTAAAGCCTGGGTCCTGGCCTCGAGGGCTCTCGGGCCTCGACTGGAGGCGCTCTTAAGCGCATGCATGGAGAGAGGCCAGTTTCCACTCCGTTGGAAGACGGGGAAGCTGGTCCTCATTCAGAAGCCAGGGCGCCCTGCGGACTCTCCGTCCGCATACCGGCCCATAGTGCTGCTCGACGAGGTCGGCAAGCTCTTTGAGAGAGTGATTGCGGGCCGCCTCGTCGGGCACCTGGTGAGGACGGGGCCGGATCTTGCGGAGTGCCAGTTTGGCTTCCGCAAGGGGCGCTCGACGGTGGACGCCATCATGCGCGTGAGAGCCCTCACGACGGGGGACGCGGTGTCCCGGGGTGGGGTGGTCGTGGCGGTGTCACTCGACATCGCCAACGCGTTCAACACCCTGCCCTGGAGCTGCATAGGGGAGGCACTCCGGTATCACCGGGTGCCGACTTACCTCCGTCGAATAGTCGGGGCGTATTTGACGGACAGAGCCGTCATCTACCCCGGTCGCGACGGGAACTGGAACCGGCGAGAGATGTCGTGCGGTGTCCCACAGGGATCGGTTCTGGGGCCGCTCCTGTGGGACATCGGTTACGACTGGGTGCTGCGGGCCGACCTCCCTGATGGCGTCAGCGTAGTTTGCTACGCTGACGACACGCTGGTCCTGGCGCAGGGGAGGTCGCATCAGGCGGCGGCCGACGCGATGACACGCGGGGTTGCGATAGTCGTGGAAAGGATCCGGCAGTTGGGTCTCGAGGTGGCATTGCACAAGTCCGAGGCCATGTCCTTTCATGGGCCTCGGTACGGGCCACCTTCGGGATCCCAACTGATGGTAGGAGGGGTTCACATCGGCGTCGAGAATACGATGAGATACCTGGGTCTCGTCCTCGACAGCCGGTGGAACTTCGTCGAACACTTTCGACGTTTGGCCCCCAAACTGGAACGGGCCGGGGCCGCCTTAAAGCGGCTCCTGCCCAACCTGAGGGGGCCAAACGCCTCCTGCCGGAGGCTTTACGCAGGGGTCGTGCGGTCCATGGCCCTTTATGGGGCCCCGGTATGGGCGCGTTCATTGCGGCTGAGAGCCGCACACTACCTGAACGCGCCCCAAAAGGTGGTAGCCATAAGGCTTATCCGGGGATACCGCACGATCTCGGGCGAGGCAGCAAGCCTCCTTGCCGGACTGCCACCATGGGATCTGGAGGCGATAGTCCTCGCGCGCCTGTATGACTGGCGCGCTGAGGCACTACGTCGGGGGGAAACTCCGCACCCGCGGCAAATCGCTGCGGAGCGGACGGACCTCCGGCGCGGTCTCATGGTGGAATGGAAGGCGCGACTATCGCAACCCAGCGCAGGGCACGCCACGATAGCGGCGGTAAGACCCCTCTTTGAGGAGTGGCTAGAGAGGCGTCACGGCGCTCTCACCTACCGCCTGACGCAGGTCCTCTCCGGACACGGATGTTTCGGGAGGTTCCTGCACATAATCAGGCGGGAGGAGACGCCCGGGTGTCACCACTGCGAGGATCGCCCAGAGGACACGGTGGAGCATACGGTGGAGGTCTGCCCCGCTTGGGCAGAGCACCGCCGTGTCCTCGTAGAGGCGATCGGCAGCGGCGGCGACCTCTCGCGCCCGGCCCTGGTGCAAGCCATGGTCCGGGGCGAGAGGGAGTGGGAGGCGGTCACCTCCTTCTGCGAAGCAGTCATGCTAGCGAAGGAGGTGGCGGGATGGGCGAGGGAAAGATCCTCACGCCTCAGCCGCCGAGGGAGACGCTCCGGGCGTCGGGAGCCGCGTGACGACTCCCGGCCACCGTAGGCGCGGGCCTGCGGGCGGAGAGCAATGGGTAGCTCTCCGTCCGATCAGGACCAGGCCCGTGCCGGACGGCGTGTATGTGTTCCACGCGCGCCTCAAAGAGATGTCAGCGTAGTTGACGGGGCCCGACAGGGCCGAAGCCTGCCGGGGTAGCGGGATTGTCCGAAAGGGTTACCGCTGCCCTGGTACGTAAAGGGCTAAGGAAGGAACACGGGTGGGTTTTAGTCAGTAAGAGTCTGACACTCCCTTCTGCTCCACCCAGAGCGGGAGGAGTCATTTGATGATTTCCCATCCACAAAAAAAAAAAAAAAAAAAAAAAAAAAAAAAAAAAAAAAAAAAAAAAAAAAAAAAAGTAGTGAGATTTTGCCTTCTATATTTGTAATACCTATATATTACATTTTTCTAGTTAAAATTATGAAAACATGCAAAATCAGCAGATGAAACAAGTAGAAATAAGTATTAACCTAAAAAAGTGCCAAAATATGCAAATGCATTTATGCAATCATGCATTTGCATAAAATCCGGTCTACTAATAGCTATACTGGATCGGGTCATCTCGCGCCCGAGTTCTTTATATAACGTAGGTCATCCTACAATAAACGTTTTTGGCATTGGTTATATGGTGTGCATAATAAAGGGTAACTCTGAGACTCAGTATAGCTTTTAGGAAACCCGTATTAAATATTCACCGTCTTATTCCCAATTTTAATGACCGCGCCAGCTACGAGTCTTGGCGTTTAGTATGGTTTAGTTTTAGAATATATATGTATATACAGGGTGGCAGGGACATCGACGCGCAAATTGTAACCATGGATTCAACACATGAGTACCCCATAGCGTTGAAATTTTTTGTCGGTTATCAAAAAAAAAAAAAAATCTTCTGTTTCATAGAAAAGCGCAATACCTCCGCGGTCAAAATGTAAGGAACAGCAATTTTATTTTTTAATAACCGACAAAAAGTTCGACGCTCTGGGGTCTAAAGTCATGTACTGAATCCATGGTTACAGTTTGCGCGTCGATGTCCCTGCCACCCTGTATAACCCCCCCCCCCCCCCCCCCGCCCCCCCCGACTGATTTGGGTCACGGTGGCAATCTCCGCAGGAGATATTATTGTGCAAAGTGTGTGCACATACACAGGTGCACTCTCTGTTCCTTTACTCTCACAGTCCGATGGGACGGCATTCCGACATGACCGGGGACAGACCAGGCGCAGGGCCAACGGATTTATTTTATTTCTAACTCCGGGTTATTACTAAGAAATTCGTACTCAAAAATGCAATAAAACTTTGGCCAACCTGAGAATCGAACCCAGGACCCCACGTTTAGCAGTTGCGCTTGCAACCACGAGCCGAACGGAGCAGTCAGTTTTAGAATAACAGAGTTTTTAAAATATATTTACTTCTTAGAAATAGCGAGAGGTATGTCCACTTCGCCGCGACACAGCGACTCGTAGACTTTTCTCTCTTTAGCATAGCCAGTCAATTCAACCGGTTTTTCTTCTGGTTGCTCCGCACCAGTCTCCTGTAAACCAACCAATAAAATTTTATAGCCGAATTAGATTAGATTAGACCTCATTAAAATAATTTTATTTTATAGAAATGTGCTTCAATAACATAAAAATACGACATGTTTTTCTTGTTTCTGCGAGGAATTTTTATCTTTAAGGAAAAACGGTTTAACTTTATCAGTTAGTATGCCCGATAAATTCTGTAGTTCTGACTCAACTCTTCAGGTTTTATTGGAGTTGACAAAAACAAAGCTGTTAACTAAAACATTAATGTAAAACATATCTTGTTTATATGCAAATGAATGTGAACCCCATATTGAATAATTTATATAATTCCGAATCCGAACAAGTTATTAACCTTTACACCAAATATTCTGTTATTATGACGTAGTCACATATATATAAGTAAATCGGTATTATTGACCTGTATAAAAAGTAAAGTTATGAATTAATCATAATGCTTATGTTTTTTGCTACACTTTTTTGTGCACGAATATATCACAGACTGGTCTGTAATATATTCCTACACAAAAAATTTTTAGCACGTCACGTTACACACAGCAGTAACACTTAGGTATCTATTCCTGGCCCGAGACCCCACAATTAGATATACATACTTGGGCATGATTCATAGACCCGGCACTCATAGATTAATACAAGGTGACCTTGTCGCTATCACAAAACACATGCACACATACCATTTTATTTCAGCATTCCAGTGCATTATGATAGAATCTAACAGTTAATATTTGTTAGCAAGACCTAATAGACAATCAAGTGACAAAAACAACCGCCGCCGTCCGCCTTTGTACTTGTGTGCTTAAAGTATTAATTTTTTTTTAATCTGTTACCATGCAAGATCATCCCCACTCACTAGCAGGCTCTTTACAAGTAAGCTATTTTGGGAATAAAAAAATCTTGTATTTCAGAATTGTTTTTGCCCGCGTCTTCGTCCATGTTGAGGTGAAAATTAGCCCAAGGGAACGTACTATCGGGATAAAAGTATTCTATTTTTTTTTTCTTTCTTTAAAAACGTTGCCACACACTAGGAAATTACTCCTGTATCGTGGGTGCGTTTACAAACATTTAAACTCACATACACAAACAGCCAGACCCAGAACAACTAGCTGTAGGCAATACAATTATTCCTTAGAATACACATACAGGTAGACCACGACTTTTTTTATTTTTATTTTGCGGATGGGAAATCATCAAATGACCCCTCCCGCTCTGGGTGTAGCGGAAGGGAGTGTCACTCTTACTGACTAAAATCCACCCGTGTTCCTTCCTTAGCCTTTTATGTTCGAGGGCAGCGGTAACCCTTTCGGACGATCCCGCTACAAGGTAGACCATGACTTAGGTTAGGGCATAACTAGGTCATGGACTGGCCAAATTTCATCGAAACCTGTTTAGATACAGTTACTTTAAATATAACAGATACAGTTACTTTCACATTTATAATTTTATAATAAGGATTACAGGTAAGTGCAATCGCTACTCAATCAATCGCATTATGCGAAGTAGAAGATGAGAAATCGATCACAAAATTCAATTCTTAGTTAAAAATTGAAGTCAACAAATTTATGGTACATACCCCGCGCCGTTCCTTTCTGAGTCTCTGTTCTTCTTCAGCGATGCTCTTCTGATAGTGCGGCACATTGCCTTTAGCGCGCGAGTGCTTGGGGTCGACGGCAAGCAGCTTATGTGTCCATTCTAGAGCACTTCGTGTATCGCCTGGAAATAACAATAATAAATTACTATTGTATCAACATGTATGGTGAGGTTAAGACTCCTTCATTACAGTAATAATCATCAATATAATAAACGAATGATCGTTTACATTACATTACTTGGGTCACTAATCTAAGAGGAAAACCATGAGGTTTTCCTCTTAGATTAGTGACCCAAGTAATGTTTTATTGGTAGAAAGGAATGGAAGCAAAGCATTTTGTAGCACTGTCAGGCAAAGAACTAAAATCCAGATTACCCAAATTATACTCAACATAGACTAGGGCAGAGGGAAGACTAAAATCTTGCTGACATTAACACAATTTTATTTAATGCTAGCTGTGCCCCGCGGCTTCACCCGCATAAGTTTCGATCCCGTGGGAATATCGAGATAAAAGTATCCTATGTATTAATCCAGGGTGTCAGCTACGTCCATACCAAATTTTATCAAAATTGGTCCAGCCGTTTGAGCGTGAAGAAGTAACAAACATACAAACACACACTCACTCACAAAGTTTCGCCTTTATAATATTAGTGTGACTAGTAACCCGCCCCTGCTTTGCACGGTTGCAATAGCGACATGTCAAAACGTCGAAATTTCTGCGCTAAAACTAAGTTAAGTATTAATGTACTAAAATTTGTAATACATATAAACCTTCCGACATCAATTCTCTAAATGGTGTTGAAAACCACAACAAAACCCGTTGCTTAGTTTAGAAGAACAACGCGGTCACACAGACTGACATGAGAAGCGACTTTACTACTTACTATTTTATATATTATGTCTTACACACAGGCACACTTACCTAGCAAATAATAAGAAAAGCCGATGTACTCCAGTATGTCAGCCTCAGTGAAGGAGTAGGGAATATTTTCCTCTTTCATTTTGCGTAATGCCTCCACCATCCATGCGCGCGCGTTTATTAGATCTTTCTCGTTGTAAAGTGCGCGGCCGAGCTCGTAACAGTCGCCTGCACTCATTGGAGTACTGAAATGAACATGTAATATTAAAGCCCTGAGTCACTGGTTAACAAATGTTGTTACAGCAACATCATTTTGTGGTGCAGGCAACATTGTCAAACTTAAACTTTATGAAATGTTGCAGCAACCTGTTTCCCGCAACACCAAAACTTGTTGCTGAAACTTAATACAATTTGGACAAGACAACGATACGTTTCGTAGTCGTAGAAAGCATTGAAATTAGTGTGAATAGATCTCACTTTTGTCAACCATAGAGTCTAAACACTGATCACGATTTGTTACTTGTGTTGTAATAGGATATAATTAATGACTTGTGTAAAGACTTTGCTATTGTAATAGGTTATTACAATAGAAAATAAATAAGTCATACTTATGTACCTAATACGAGTATGCAAGTCTTTTATTCTATCCTATTTTACACATTTGACATACTTAAATCATTTATTTATATTTATTATATCTACAACATATTATGTTCCTATTGTAATGGGTAGGTATTATAATTTATACATCTATAAAAATAAATAAAATTGAAGTGTCTGTTTGTAATGTCAAAATAACAGCTTTTTACTAAATGCAATGGAAAAAACCATTTTGATTTTTTTTTTGTCTGTCTGTTTCTTCCGGCTAATCTCCGAAATGGTTGGACCGATTTTGACGGGACTTTCACAGGCAGATAGCTCGTTTCAGAAAACGAATTATTTAGTAATTATTAAGTGTTTTCCGATATGCACGCGAAGGAAGTCGCGGGCACATTATAGTTAGAAATAAATCTCTACACTAAAAATTCAAAACTATTACCTAGCAAACATATCTAAAGACACGCCAAACTATTACTTAACATGATGTAAGTTATTATGCAAACACAATTTATATAACTCTTAGTCACACAAACATAGTTATTGTCTATACAAGTTAGTGCTAAACTACTAACATCATCCTTCACGCTAATAAAGTCATCATTGTAAAATCAGTTACACTTAGCGCATCGGTTAATAAAGATAGTGTAACTAAAAATATGAAGGCAGTTAGGTATTTAACAAATGACACGATTTTAAAATGATAAATTGCAATTAACCTCTGAAGACACATGTCGTATAGGAAAAAAAATATGACTGTCTGATAACTATATCGGGAAAAAAGCTCCTTACTTCTTACTTACGAGTTTCTTATCTTATCTTACCTGACCTGTTGATGTGCAAAAACTATCTTATACATATTACTTTGAAAATTATAACCAGTTGTCTTAAATTCACTTGAAGTAAACTTTATGGTAAATTATATTGGATAATATATAATAGCCCACCTTCCATCTTGCGCCGCATCTGTCACCTGTGCACTTGATGATCTTATGACTGCGTCAGTGAGCGGAGTTCGCGTAGCTGAATTTTGGGCCAATGATGTTTGAAATTTTTGCCATCGATACATATAGGGAAGAAGAAGAAGATTGGCTAATGGTTGTACTCCTCTACTCCTCCTGCTTTAAAGAGCAGGCAGCCTTTATGATTGTGTGAAGGAATGAGCTTACCTATAAGCGACACCGTTCAGCAGTCCTTCGGAGAGGTCCTTCACATCCAGATGGTAGGTCTCTTGAAGTCTGGTGAGCGCCTGTGCGGCACCCGTCAGGTCTTCCAGAGCGGGATACTTCACGTCATCGTGGTTCATTGTTATATTCTTTATGTATTCTGTAATCATCGCTAAAAACTCAGTATCATGAAAGACGAGTTTGTTGGAAATATGGTCTTAGTCATTATTATCATTACAAGCACGTATTTTCCCACTGCTGGGCAATAGCCCCCCCCGTTCTTCCTCAGATTTCTGTATGTATATCTGTCCCAGTAGTCACAGTCAGCATTTAATTAGCTCAGATTTTTTTCTCCAAATAATGCAATTATTCTTAAGAAACCCAATATAGACAGTTTCCGTCACCTTCGTTACTTTTGGTGGGAAATAATACAACCCCTCATTAAGGTTTTAGTTCCCAGATAATGTGCAAAACATAACTCGCGTATTATTGCATTGTGACACTTGTTATTTCGAATGCTATTGTTTTATTTTGTAAAAAAAACTACAATCCACGGCTTAAATTGCCTATTATCTTTTTTTATAGCCGTGTGGTGTTGATTAAAACCATTATATTAATGAGCATTATGCTTTTCCGTGAGACTTTGTTAATAGTTCTACCTTTATGCTTCCCAGGGAAATGAACAACATGGAAACTTAGGAATTCGGATGAACTTATATTGAATTGAAGTGAATAGGCCTTCCAAAGAAATAAAATTCGCGTGTTACGTTAGGTTAAGTTAGTTGCTAATGGAGATTTATCCCAATAAAACTTCTCGTACATCATCTAATTTGACCAGATCAAATCAATGAAGCCGCAACTAAAATTTATAGTCACGATCTGTGCCAGTCCAGTCTATCATTTTAATTTTCGTTTCGTTTCAGACTCGATTTCCGCATGTTTATAAAAAAATGTGTGTAAAATACAGTCCAAAGATTTTGTCTGAGTTCATAGTTTCTACATAGATATTCCCTTCTCACTGTGGGGAGGCCTGTGACCCAGCAGTGGGAACATTATAGGCTGATCATACTTATTATGCTATGCATAGTTTCTACATAAATATTCATGGTATATCAGTGTACCTACTAACTTCCATTTTCCAAAAATAAATCATGATCTTGTATGGGATCATTTTATAAATAGCATAAACAAAACGATACCTGTTCCTATTTTAATACTATCTTCAATATGATCCAGATCTGTCGTCAGTCTTTTGATAAGAGTGAAAGCGTTGATTGGATTACCCAAGTAATTGGGAATGTCTTGCATCGCTCTTTCATGCTCCTTTTTGTAGAGATTCAAATGCCTGTGAATATAAATAAAAATGTTATAGGTACAGTCAGGTACATCCATCCAGTAAGTTAATTGCGTAACACAGTATCAATCTGAATTATTTTGAAGAATATTGCTAATCCATTGCTTTATATGTTCGACAAAATTGTCTGCTCAACAACGTAAAAAACGCAACGAAAGCTGTTGAACTGTCAACATGAAAGCCATTGCTACAGATAGTGTGCTACGCAATTACCCCGCTGAAACCAATTTACTATGTAGAGAGCTTATTGTTTGTCTTCTTCCAACTTATTTCAATTCTTACCTCTTTAAGTTCGAAAGTCTGTTCTCTTCCTTATTAATATAAAAGTCTAAATCATCAATTATTCTCTTGTGTGTTTCCAGCAAATGCTCTACTTCTGCTATTGCCGTGAATAATTCCGCGTGCGTGCGCACACACAGATCGAATAACAGTGCGAAACATATTACGTGCAGCAAGTTCAAATTAGGAACCATATTCATGGCTCTACAAACCTAAAACAAAAACAGCCATTAAAATAAATTCCAAAGTGTCGCATCTACTCTTTTTTTGCGCAGGACGGTCTGCGGTTTCGATTACATGAGTAGTTTCTTGAGCTAGCACTTTACTAACCACTTCTAAGAAATACAGAAACATACAGAGTGTCTCATTTACAGTAGTTCCAGTTTGTTAAAGCCTCTTTTTCAATAGTTTCCTGAAAAATGTATTTTTCGGAAAAACATTTAAAAAGTAAATTGGACACCTGTATAAGCCGGTTTAAAAGTTAAATAATTAAATAAACAAGCAACAGTGTGATGAATTGATGATTAACAATACAAAATATTAAACCAGTAATGTAAAGCAATGTTCATTAAAAATATTCGTTTGGTTGACATAGCAGAATATAATCTTAAAATGTTTATTAATTAATTATGCATATATTCTATATTTGACAGTTAATTACTTACAGACGTGACGATTAAATGATTTCAAAATAAGCTCAACAAATTCTTAACTGGTTAAAGATATGGTTTCTCATTACTATCAAAAACCAGTTACATTTTGTAATAAATTATATTCATAAGTGCTAAATATGACTGTGATACGTGATTCACATCTCAATTTATTGATCTTGGTCATAAAATATAATCAATAAATGTGTAGGCAAGTTAAATCATCGTAAAACTCGGAACTTCGGAAGCTTTAATTAAGTTTAAGCACGCTTATGGTTATTTGATAAATTTATATAATATTTGCTTTAAAGAATTATAATGTTTTCTTGTATATTCACTTGACTTCCTTAGGACCAAATATTATAGTAGAGAATTCGAGATATATTTGTGCTTTCGGGGAAACCCAAAGTATTTCGTCAACGTCTTCGGCTTCGACACACAAAACCACAAGTTGGTGTTAGTCAGTATTTTAGCTGACGTAAGGATTAGAATGAACGATATTTTGGCAAAATCTTAAATTTTTTTTATGTTTAATTGTATTTAACCAAGTCGGCTTGGTTCTATAATATTTTTGAGTACAATGACCGGCTTACAACGGTATATTAAGGCAAATCTTCGGATTTTCGCTAAAACTTTAATGGCTAAGTTACTTTGAAGACATTTTTTTCTAGAAACATCTTCCAAGTCTTGCAGATGTTTGATCAAGATCTGAAGATGACCTTAGATAGGACAATTTCGTAATCTAGCTAAGTACGGTGTGACTACCAATATTTTTTAGATCGATGATTTCAGAAACATAGATTTAAAGCAAGCTTAAACTTTCCAAAGCTTACGGGTCGTACAGATTCGTACATTTAATACCGTACCATAACAATTACGTATGAAGCAAACAATGCGCGAATAATTCCGATTGATGTATATTGCCCAGCCGGGCAATGACTGCTCGCGGTACCTATACCAATTCATTGTGACCGGCCGGCTCGTAAAGAGCTTAAATAAGTCGAATGTACTGAATGCGTCCTTCCTTTTACCAAAATTGGAAACATCCCAAACGATTCTTTTTTTTATATCTTTAATGATCAGTCAGTGTTTTGCGAGAAAAATAATAATTTAATGGGACTTTTTTGCAGACTGTATCCTGGACTCGTGACTCGTATGTCGCACACAAGGCAGAGAAGATTTTATCATTACAGTACGTTTTGTTCCTGTCACAAGCAGGATTTTGATAAAATCTTAAGACGTGTATATTATTGCTCATATTTATGTTTTAACATAAAAATTCAAGCAGAAATCTGCAGTGGTGGACGTGATTGTAAGCGCGTACGGAATTGTACGGAAGCCGGCCAGCAACTGACCGCTTTATTATCTGTTTAATAACGATAACAAAATGGTTCACAATATGCTATCGAATATTGTTCTACTGATCTAAATATTTTTCTCGAAGACTCGAATTTGCGATACTAAATTGACAAGAACTAGACAACAAGTTAAAAAAAAGTAGAGCCAAACGTTTTGTAAGTTTGTTCCTCCCTCGTCTGAACTGTGCAATGAATTTTGATGTTACTTCATTATTTAGGACATCAATACTTGGGGAAGTGACTACGCACGTGTTAACATTGTTTTGTTATAATCTGTTAAAAACATACACAGTAATTGAAGTACTTTAATTGGTACCGTAATAATATTTTCAGTCGTTCAAATAAATTAAAAATCGATACAATATCGTAATCGTTGAGGAAATAAGTATACGACAAGGAAAAAATTTGCAATGTTGGTGCTTAAAATACAGTGAAAAAAAAAAAAAAACTATTATTTTCTATACAATGCAGCTCATGAATAACACAACAACGATATTGGTACATAATTATTTTCTTAACGAAGAAACATAACGGCATTCGCGACACTTGGCAATGTTACCAGAAGATTCTCATTTAGAACAGTTACATGAGTAAACACAATTCGGTCATAATAAAATGTGTTCCTGTCTGCCCAAAGAATCCATTCATAATCAGATAGCAACTTGCTTATATGAATTGGTATTTAAGATGGTTAGGTATGAGACCGGTGTATTAATTTATTGAAATGTACTTACCAACAGGGCTAATAGTAAATGGGTCAAATATTTATGCCAAAAATACACAAAAGCGGCACCAAAATAATGAGGTAGATATTAATCTACGCACTATTACACAAAAACAAGATCAAAATGTGAAAATCTGGGCCTCGAACAAATGCTGCTCGGATCCGAGCGTGCGCCAACGCAACCGTTCGCGGGTCAACGAACAAAATACTGCCATTGAGCAGCTAGCGAGGCGGTGACCTTATCTAACTACAAGTGTGACGAGATGACGTCCTTTATTAATACGTGCTATATACATTAGGGGAGTGCTTGATGATTTTACATTGATTTGCGACCGCCTAGCGTGAAGTTTATTGTTTCAGCCAAATTAATGTTCAAAATAATCATGACAATATATCTTTTGAGCTTATCAGTAGATTGTTGTTGCGAAATTCATCAGACAGGATATTTTGTAATTCGGTTAAAAAAGATAAAAATTAACGATTTACCTATTTGATACAAATCTAGACAGATCTAAGGATATTTCTATTCTGTTACATTTACTTTTGTGGTTGAAAATAATTCAAGTGTTAAGCGACTTTTGTTGCTGATCGTACCTACGACGATAAGAGTCGTGGGCATCAACTCTGGATTCATTTTATGATTATTAATTTAAAGCATATCACGGGCTTTTCTCTACATAGGTCGGTAGGGAGGTCGTCCACGGCGACTTTATGCAGCGATTCTGTAGCGCGTTTCGGTAAAGCGCGTCTGCATCGCTACATTTGGCTGGTTATCGCATTTGCATCGCGCGACAGCAGCCATTCAGTTGTGATACAGTATCGCTTCTGCATCGATGCAAACGCGCGACATATTCCGAAACGGTCGCGCGTTAGTAGCGATGATGAATCGCGAGAGTCGAAATGTAAAATCGTAATTAAGTGGGCGAACGTTTAGGAACAGCGACAGCATGGCGACTGTATCGCTACTGAATCTTTGCAAAAAGTCGCCGTGGGCTATCACCCATATATAGGGTAAACGGTCGGAGTGCTATTAGTGCACGAAATTATGATAAAGCCTGTCCTAATGTTGGTATTATTTGAAAAAAAAAAAAATATAAATACATCTACCGCAGATACCAAAGACGGTTGTCAGCACTTTTTCGCTTTTGGGCAAGCATCATTGAGTCACAGCAACAAAACCAATATTTACTTATAACGGCCCACTTCGTTTTTGTAAAATATGACGAAATTCAAGTACCTACGTAAGTACTTATTCAATGTTGACACGATACAAGACGCAAACATTTTCGGCAAACAAATTAGTGGCCACCAACTTACCCTACCACCACGTCCGCACTCCGCACGGACGTAAAAATATCGCGGTTGGATTTTTCACGCACTAAATTTTCAAATGGTGCTGAGCCGAGCATTGAGAATCCAGCAGGGCGCATCCCAGTGCGTCAATAAAACAGTTAGATTTTCAACACTCGGCACTAAGCAGTACAGACGCCAGCAGGTGAAGCTACCCGAAACTGTCAAATTTTCCCAATCAATCTTGAACCTTAAAGCTTCAGCAATAATGTTGAAAATCTATTAAAGAAATTTGACAGATTGTAGTAGCTTGGTGTGCTGGCGTCTGTACGTTGAAAATCAAGTGCGCGTAAAAAAATCGCCGCGGGAAATACATGCCCAGGCTTAGGCATCCCAAAGTCAGATTTTAAGGTCTGTCTGGCTCAGCATTTTTTGGACTTTCGTAAATCTCACTTTGGGATATGATGATCTAGGGATAAGGTATCTGCTAGCTTCTAATCTATTCCATGGGCGGGCAAGATAATTTAAAGATGAGTGGGCAAAATGTTTGTTGATGGTAAATGCAGCGTAAATACTGCCCAAAGGCGTCGCTAATACCGCGTCAATGAGACATTGTTTCGACACAATCCCGTTTATGAGTTTTTCTAATAAAGACAATTTTCAAAAACAAATATACAACAGTGCTTTTGTTATAGACATTACTATTTTTACGTTTTGTTAAAAAATTAACTTTTATTTAGAAACAACTATTTTTTTATGTCCTGAGGCTATTACTGGATACTGGCTTCTTTCTTAATAATTGGTGTGATAAAAAGCAATTTAACAGGGGTCTTAATACTGAAAAAAAAACACCTGTAGGCTCGAAACCATTTTTAATGTTGTAAGATATTTTTTATGTATCCAACACTAAACCTACAGCACAATTTAACTTCTATCCAGACAAACGATCTTTGGGTAACTACCTACCTATTAATGAACAGTTGTTTGACAAACAACAGTAGAGAAAAAACATTTTACAACAAACTGATGAAATGGGTCCCTTTTCAAGTAATTTGAAAGGTACATTTTGATTTACCTAATTTTATTGAACTTCATTGTAAAAGAATCATAAATCAGAAAAATAGTTGAGACATGGATAATAAACAGGCAGGGATTAAGAAACCTATTTGAAAACCTTTCAATAGATGCACAGTCAATTTTAATTTGTAAAGTATTTATTTACTTCAAGAGCTAATTCGATAACATCTCATCAAGGTACACGTCGAACTATATTTTGGAATAGAATTGACGAATAAAAATACGTGCTAGGAGAAGGATTAAAGCTCCTGCTCTACAAACATAAATTATTGTCCAATAAAATATAAGCTTACAGGCTAAGGCGAATCCACTACCAGCAGTTTGTTTGAATATGCGAGTATGCTATTTAAATGGCGAAAGAAGTTGATTAAAACACTTAATGATCAAAGCAATTGAAAGTTTCTAACACTTTATTTTCAGCATCAAACAATAACACAAAATAATCGCCCAACTCAGCTCACTAACTGACACCATAGATTATACACTACTGACATGACATTTACTCTTTTAGGGAAGGTACGTATTTACGCAACCAGGTTTTTATACCAGGTATTTGCTTCCAAGTACGTACACCAAGTACCGAACCGAAATACTTGCAAGACTTCAAAGTATTTTATACGGCTACTCGCTCAACTACGTAGGTACTCAACTGCCTTAGTTTTCGCAAATGCGATCATGCTCCTTATCAGTAAGAGACTACGGATATATAGGAAGTCACGTATGAATTTCCTATGCAAGTATTTTTTCTTCTAACCGGGCTTGGAGCGGATTTGATTTTGCTCCTTATCAGTAAGAGCCTACGGAACAATTTCGTATGCAAGTATTTTTTTACTTTATTGGTTTGTAAGTATTTATTTATAAGCGTGATTTTGCTCCTTATTTATAGGAAGTCACGGATCAATTTCCTATGTAAGTATTTTTACTTCCAACAGGACTTTTAAATACGCGATTGTACTTCATAATTGTATGAAGTCATGGATCAATCATTTTCGATACAGATAGAAAATACTTGAAAGTATTTCGAACCCTAGTTTTAGGCCCTGGTTTTTTAAAGTTGACGGACTTGGAAGCCGTGGTATCCGATTTTGCAAGCACCACGGTTGGCTAAAAGTTCCTTGCACAGAGTACATTTTTGTAAGTACGACTCATGTCTACTTTGCATGACACTACTACTTACTAGACGCTGACCACAGATTAGATAGGCTAGGGATACAGGACATAATAAATAAAATAAATCATATTATAATGAGTATACTATACACGAAAGACATTATTGTTTTTAAACTTACCACGTAAGAAATTCTACACGGTAGATGAGGCGGTATGGTCGAGAGACTATAGCCTGCCTATTGGGCGAATTAAAAAAAAAAAAACACGTCAGGCTTAACGCTTATTTAGTGGAAACAATGTTTAACGCTGCCTTAAGACACCGTTTGACACTCGCCGCTAGCGGACGTGCCCAAGCGCTCCCTCCCGGTTTAGTGCCCCTCGCTGTCGCTCTCGTTGCGTTATCGTAACGGCTCTCTGTAGTCGCCCCGACTACACTCGATCTTTTCGGTTGAATTTATTCTCCGAAATACAAGATCTCTCAAACTGCCTTTTTCAAGGCTACTACTGTTTCTTTGACGTACAGTTCGTCGTAGATTCACTAGGCCCCTTCTGGGCTAAAACCACAGTTTCGTGGTCCTCGGAGGAAACCTTACGTTGCCAACGAATCCGAGCGGGGTGTTGTCCCAATCACACCCGCCGAACCCCTTCAGGGCTAGGTAGTCAATTGGATCGGGTCCCAGTTCCCGGCCTTGGGGGGTCTCCTAGTCGGTGCTGGTGACAGTTTTTCTTCACAGCTACACACCTAGTGTCTTTAGGGTGTCTCTACACCCTTCGCGCTAGACTGGCTAGGGCCCCGTTCGCACAATAAGACTGGCGACGGGTTACAAGCTTAGGGCTCACCCTTAGGCACTCACCTCCCTGTCTACACCCGACAGGGAGGGTACACACCCCCGGGCCCATCCACCCGGGGAGTTAGGTATAGGTATT
Source organism: Apamea epomidion (assembly GCA_947507525.1). Taxonomy (NCBI): domain Eukaryota; kingdom Metazoa; phylum Arthropoda; class Insecta; order Lepidoptera; family Noctuidae; genus Apamea; species Apamea epomidion. Next base: position 12,269,353 of record OX382231.1, read on the forward strand.
AATCACGGATTAAATTCCGTTCCTCCGCCCCCGACTATGGCAGACAATGCCATAGTGACCTTTATAAAGGAGGTCCCCTCAAGGACCCCGACATCCTCGCCAAATATGGCTCCAAATTAGCTGCTCTGCAGCTTACCTCCCCCGCCACGACTGACAAATCGAGCCTGCTCGATGAGTCGCCCACCTCCTCAGTGTCCATGGACGCTGAAGAGGCCTCGGGTAAACGCGCCCACGTCTCTTCGGACAAGGAATCTCTCCTCGTCTCTGACTCCTCCTCTGCCACTTCCTCTGACGACGACGGCTTCACGCTGGCGTCAGGGAAGAAAAACATGAGAAAGAAGAAGAAAACTTCTTCTCCTTACAAAATAGCGGCCTCAGTCTCGGTCGCTACCCCTCCCTCCACCCCCGCTTCTCAGGCCGCCCGCGCCACTACCCCCGCCCCGTCCGCCCCACGCGCCTCTCGCGCCGCTACTCCCACCCCGACCGCTAGCCACAGCGTTGACGTCACCCCCTCCGCCCCTCGGAAATCTCCCCCGCCACCCCCTGTGTTCATTCCGGACAAAGGGAAGTGGACGGACGTTTCCAAATGGTGCACCGATCTCAAGATCGGTTTCACCAACGCTAAATCTACCCAACAGGGTATTAAAGTATTAGTCCCTACGTCGAAAGACTACAGGGAACTAACCCGTTTACTCCGGCAGAGAGGTGTGTCATTTCACACCTACTCCCTCCCGGAAGAACGCCAGACCCGAGTGGTGATCCGCAGGGTCCCAAAAGAGATCCCCGTCACGGACATCAAGGCGGATCTCCAGGCACAGGGCATCCCTGTGTCCGACGTCCACCGGATGCACCGAGCCAGAGGGCAAATTGCATTCGACATGATCCTCGTGGTCTGTCCCATGTGTTACATGTTGGCGCGCCTTGAGGGAAAAAACCGACTCATATGCCGTGACGACACATGGCGCCGGCGTGACGCTTATCGCCGTCATAGCACCTCGCCGCCGGCGCGGCCGTTCTTTTCGATGTTTCACATCTGCCGGACGTCTCGTGACAGGCACATTTCTTTTAGAACTTAGAAGAAAATTACGATTGAAATGTATGATTTTAGGAACTAAAACTGTTGACTTAAATCTCTAACATCCATTGTTGATTAACAAAGCTGTTCAGAGATAGGTTATATGAATATAATAATTAACATTAATTTGTTGATTCCTACATTTATATCTGTAATTTATATGGTGTGCATAATAAAGAGTATTCTATTCTATTAATAAGGTGAATAGCAGAAAGTATTAGATTTTTAAGGGTTTTTCGTAAGGAGTTACGGGAAATCCAAAATCAGAGAGTGGTAGCACCGAAAGCATGCCTGTGCCTGCTGTCAGTCTGTAAACGTCGTAATATTTTTTATCACTATTTGAGGTTGAGGTTATGTTGTGAACATAATAAATCGGAGACTGGTTTCGTGATTGATTTAAAAAACTGAAAGCAGTAAACAAGCATACAAGATGTCGAAAATGAAAATAAAAGTGATTAGCCGGAATCCAGATGATTATTTGCGTGCTACGAAACGGGATATCCACAAACGTGAGATTATTTATTTTTTATTTAATACCTGCAATTAATAATGCTCTGTGACCTGCTCGCTAATATACTCTTTCTTTGATACCCTCTAGGCGAGTCCTGCCTCCCGCCTCCCGTATGAAGCACAGGCAGGACTCACCGTAGTCACACATTTTCATTTACACACGCTCTACGAAACTGTTGTTTTTTTTTGTAGTCTTATTCAGTTATGCACTCATAATGTAACTATTTAGTGCTCGATTGTTTCAGTACCAAGGAATTATGATCCAAGTTTACATCCTCTCGAAGCGCCGCGTGAATATGTGCGCGCAATGAATGCTGTTAAACTTGAAAGGGTGTTTGCTAAGCCTTTTATTGGTAATCTTGATGGACATAAAGACGGCGTTTCCAGTATCGCCAAACATCCTAGCAGATTAGCTGTTCTGGCTAGTGGAGCATTTGATGGTGAAATTCGTTTGTGGGATTTAGCTGTAAGGAAATGTACTAGAAATTTCGTGGCTCATGAAGGTTGGGTGCGAGCTCTGTGTTATACACCCAAAGGCGACACATTCACCAGTGTTGGTGATGACAAAACTATTAAAACATGGAAGGCTGAAGTCCAGTCTCATGATGATGAGGAACCCATAAACACATTGCTCAGCATGTCTGTAGTCACAGGTGTAACACATCACAGAAATAAACCAATATTTGCAACATGTGGTGAACACTGTCAGTTATGGGAGAATACAAGAAACGAGCCTGTGAAAGTTTTCAAATGGGGAGTGGACAGTCTTCATCATGTTTCATTCAATCAGGTTACAGTTTAGACTAATTAATTTAGAAATATTTAACAAAATATAAGTTTATATTAAACAACATAAGTCACCTGAATTAATTTTATTTATAATTGTTTTCAGGTAGAACAAAACTTGCTAGCATCATGTGCAAGTGACAGAAGTGTAATTCTGTATGATTGTCGTGAATCAGGCCCTTTGAGGAAGGTTGTAATGGAACTTCGGTCTAATGCCCTATCTTGGAATCCTATGGAAGCTTTTATATTCACTGTAGCTAATGAGGATTATAAGTATGTATTTGCTAATATTTTCTTTCATCATCATCAACATCCACAGCCCAACTTAAGCCACTGCTGAGCATAGGCCTCACTTTTCTTGTGCCAATGTCCATGTGCCTGTGTGCAATTTCCACCCATGATGGCAACAATATTATCTGCCCATCTTGCCGTTGGATAATATTGTTGCCATATAATAATATTGGACCGATGGCCGGTGGAGCAGACGAATCCTGAAGTGGAGACCGCATATCGGCAAGAGTAGTGTGGGACGCCCTCCAGCTAGATGGCCAGACGACCTAAAGAAGGTTGCTGGGACGGACTGGATGCGGAAGGCGGAGGACAGGGTGTTGTGGCGCAGCCTGGGAGAGGTCTATGTACAGCAGTGGACTGTGATAGGCTGAGTTGATTGATATAAGAATAATATTCTTATTAAATAATATCTTTCACTTCTGCAGTGTGTTCTACAGCACCTATAAGTACTTTACTAATATGTTTCCCTTAAATTTTCAGTTTATACACATTTGATGTAAGGAAATTAATACAACCAGTAAACATACACATGGGACACACATCAGCCGTCATAGACGTAGATTATGCACCAACTGGACGAGAGTTTGTAGCTGGCAGCTATGATAAAACTGTTAGAATATTTGAGAGTCTCAAGGGTAATTCCAGGGATGTATACCACACAAAACGAATGCAAAGACTGACATGTGTTAAGTGGACACTGGACAATAAATATATTCTCTCAGGCTCTGACGAAATGAACATAAGAATGTGGAAAGCAAGAGCATCGGAAAAACTGGGTGTGGTAAGTGTCACAGCCTATTTTTATTTCTACTAGCACTTCGCCCGACTACGTCTGCGCGGATTTCGTAGATTCGTACTTTCTTCTACGAATTTCAATATCCCCTTCCCTCTCATCCCAAAGGGTTGTTTTGGGAAAAAATCATTAGTCTTAAAAACAGCCCACAGCTCGATTGATCAGGTTAAGCTACGTTTACCGCGTGACCGTGGAGGTCAGATAGACAGCCGCTCCATGTAAAATACTGGTATTCAGCTGCATCCGGTTAAGACTGGAAGCCGACCCCAACATAGTTGGTAAAAGGCTAGGCAGATGATGATGAAGTAGTTGTGGTTCTAAATGAAAATAATGTGATTTTTCATTGAATGTTTTTACGCTTTTTATTTGTTTACTGCTATGATTGGTAGACTAAATTATCAGCAACCAATCGGATCACTCGATATGCATTTAATTTTAAATTGAAGTTGTTGCAACAACCTCAACCTGTCGATTTTCAATACCTATCTAAGTATATCCGTAATGGCGATAAAACATGCGCAACTTATCTATCTTTTTGATGATCACGCCTTAGAAATACTAGTTCGTTTTCTGGCTTAGTCATTAGCTTACTTACCCGTGTCTCCTAGGAGTTACTAGCGTAGCCACAAGCAAATCTTGTATTTGCCACTGATATTGGTTGCTAATGTACGCGCAATTATATTTCAGCTCAAACCACGTGAAAGAACCGCATTAAACTACGCAGATTCATTAAAGGAAAAGTTCGCAAACCACCCGCAAGTGAAACGCATAGCTCGTCACAGACATGTTCCCAAGCATATATTGAATGCCCAGAATGAAATCAGAACTATAAAAGACAAATCAAAGAGAAAAGAAGGAAATCGGCGTGCGCATAGCAAGCCAGGCGCTGTTCCCTTCGTGCCTGAACGACAGAGACATATTGTTAAGGAGGATGAATGAAAATACACTCTTTAAATTTTATAATACCTGTTTCATTTAGTAATAATATTTTGATATTTATTGGAATCAAGTGTTACATCATTTTATTTTTAAAATATTAGTGTAACTATAACAGATTATGTGATACAGACATTTAAGAAATGGTATTTTATTCATGCATGCACTTACAAGTATTATCTAAATAGGTATAGACGAAATATCATAATGACTTAATATAAATAATGTAAGTATATAAAGCTGCCCTACGTTTTAAATAATGTAAGTATGTAAAGCTGCCCTAAGTTTTTCTAACCAGATTGGTTAATGGGCCGGCTAATGCGGTTTGGAAGAGTCATGAGGCGGATGTCCACACTGAAAAAAAAAATACAATAGACATAGTCAATGGTATTTCAGTTGACAAGATTTATTTCAAACTGTGCCTATAAATATATTAATACTTACATAATATCACGTGGTAGTATAGATGTGTCAATGTTGTTTTCCAACACAACAAGGATAGATAAGGTCTTGAGAGATGGTTGATAGTCAAGGAGATGTAGGTCACTGTTATCAACCAATCTCTCTGGGTTATTATCCACATTCTCTGGTATTCGATTATTTCCAGGACAGGGGCTGCAGAAAAAAACATTTAAGTAGTTGTTTAACTAGTTAAATTCTCATGTACTTACTAATCATTTGACCTTATACTATTAGACATGCAATACCAGAAGTAGAAAAAAAAAATTCAAAACACTGACCTTGTGCCTCCAAATAAATACACTACATCTTTATGAATAAGACAAGCTTGACGTCGACGCTTGCACGGCACTGAGCCGCCCACGCTGATGAATTGCCAGATATTATCTTTTATAGAATACCTGTAGAGATCATTGAAGTGAGTCTTTGAGTTACCATTAAATCCACCAAAAATATACATGTAGTCCTTGTAGATCCCTGAAATCGTATTATTGTCTTTATAATAGGTACTTAAACATTATTTTTCAATGACTCCATTTTGAAACTATTGAAAAAGAACTTACAAGACGAGTGACTGCGCCTTCCTTCTGGCCATGTACCACCAGGGTTTACAGCCACCCATTTCTCATCAGTAGTGTCTAAATAAAATACTTGGGGGCAGTATATTTCCTCTTGCGAATTGTAGGGACTGTTCAAATCTCCTCGTCCACCAAAGATGTACATTTTGTTCTCTACAGCAACGGCAGTGTGGAAATCGCGATGAGATGGTGCAGTGCCCCGTGCATCAACAAAGCTCCACTGCAGTGTATCAAGATTTAAGCAGTGTACTTCTTGTGAATACTGATCAGTGAGATATTCAAACCCTCCAAAAATGTACATCTTGTTATCAATCACACAAGCTGAATGGCCATCTTTGGCATAGGGCACCATGCCTGTTACAGCTGGTGTGCTCCATTCCAAAGTCTTGGTGTCAAAACATGAGAGAGTGTCACAGGCCACAGCATTATTTCTGCCTCCCCACATAAAAACCTGTAAGGCAAATAACTCATGGTCGTACAGTATGCTCTCTAGTAAGTTGCAGCATGAGTTGCTCAGCTTTTATAAACCTCCCTGCATTTGAATATTTATAGAAAGTTAGTAAAAAAAAAAAAAAAAAATAAGTACATACATTTTGACAGCATAGGTAGGCACTTTTCTATGAAACATCTTTTTTTTTTTAAACCAGTAATCTATTTCTTTGCCAGAAGGTTTAGAATCATGTGCTGAATAATTATTTATTATATTTGTTCAGTTTTCATACATGTTTACTTTCATTAATTTAGATATAGCAAAATGCATAGCTGCTCTTATCTTTGCAGATAAGCCATGGAGTGCATATCAATAAATTACGTACTGTGAGTGGTTTGCTTTACCTACTTCCGAACTAAGCAACAAGCAAGGCATGAGTCCCAAACACTTGACTTTTGTTTATGTTACATAATACAATTCTTCATAATACGGTATCAGGAAGAATGTGGTAATTTATGCACAATAAATATTTATTTACATAGACAAGGATAAATTAAAATCATGTGAATACACATTCATTAATATTCTTATTATTGTAATCAATAAGCTTGTTACCTATGCAACAAGGCATTGTCTGGACAATAGGTCTATTTATAAATACTACAGTTTAATTAAAAAACACGGAAGTATAAAATGATTTCATTATGATATAATAGTTTCTAGGATGCGTTACTCAAGTATGAAGTTGCAGGTTCAGACTAGGAAGTTAGTACAGTCAGTTACAGCAATTAGCTGACCCACCTTTGCATACATTGTTGCTGTAACTGACTGTACCAATGGTACTTTAAAAAAAAAAAAACAATTTATGAGCATAATAGTATAAGCATATTTAGTATATGTTTCCACAGCAAGGACACAGGCCTCTCTGTGCGAAGGAGTGGGTTGTGATTCACCACTCTTGCCCAGAGCAGATAAGTAGATTTGGTTCTAGGACAAGCCGGTTACCTTTTCCTCATAATAATTTGAGAGCAGTAGTGATGAATAATGTACACAAAGTAAAGTATGTGTCTAGGTTCAAACCTACAACCAACAACTCATAAGTGGCAGCCATTTCCACTGGGCTACCACTGCTTTTCATCAAACATTTTACAGTAACATTCATGTAATAATTTAAATGTTTGCAACTTTACGTGTGGCATAGACATTGGACCAAAAAAATGATTATTGAAGCTAATGTCTACTAAGGCTTGTACATAGGTACATGAGCATAGTTCATCATCTTGGCACTTGACCAACTGAGTATGGGGAGTGATGTAAGATTAAGTCATCTTAGATTTTTTTTTAAACCTTTCATCTGGCCAGAATAATAAAATAAAAAAATCTATGCATTCAATTAAAATTAAAAAACAGAAAATTAGGGCAAGTGCAAAAAAAAAAAACGGTTAGCGTCATTAGAATTATCATCATCAGAGGTTTATTATTTCTCTAACTTACCTTGTCCCCATATGCGACGGTGGTATGGCCATATCTTTGGAAAGGTGCTACATCAGTCCTCTTATAATTCACTGGTGCCCATCTCAGGGAATTTGTGTCCAAGACATGGACTGGTATTGGCTCCCAATCTTTATATTCCTCGGTAGAGCAATATCCCCCAAACGAGTAAATTTTATCGCCGATGCATACAGCAGCGTGATTAACTCGCATAGGACCACCCTCGATATGCACGGTCCATCTCATGTTGGCAAGTGTTTACCAACAGTGGTTGATGTTATAAAGCGACGGCTCACACTGGAACCGCGCTGTTGTCGAAGAATATTGTGAAAAATATGCTGGTAGTCTGCAACCGTGAACTACAGAACTACTTCTGTAGACACTTGTCAGTTTTCTGTAATTTTCACTGACATTTTCATGTTTTATTGATTTATCGTTTACGGCTGTCAGAAATGTCACTAATGGCAGCTCAATAGAGTTGCTGAATTTCAAACGAGAAAATCGGTACAATTTATTTAAACACTGGATGCAAATTTACAATTATAGATTCGAGACACTTATAATTATGTTTATCTTCGAATTAAATTTTATTATGCAGTCAACAGAAAAATGTACAAAACATTATATTGCGTTCAGTTTACCACACATCAGTGGTAGTAGAACTACATACATATTTGCACTACGAAAATCACCCTTAATGCTACGACATAAAGGTGTTATCAATGTCAAATTGTACCGATTGTAAAGATGAACGGTGATGAATCACATGATAGATAGTTTTATTTCATCAATACATATTAAAACGCACAAAATGAGTATGAATGAATGAGTTTTAGTTGTATGAATCTCTAATATATGGAATTCCTTGCGGTTGTGTTTCTCGATATCGAGAATCTTCTAAGACCTTATCATACTGTTATTTATTTATCACTATTGTATTTAGCTGTAAGTCTTCCAAAGTCCTTAAATAAATAAATAAATGTCTTCGAGTCAAGAGTGTATAACTAAAGTTTAACCACGTCATCGTTTAATATGAGTCGAGTAAAGCAAACCTAAAGACAAACTGAAAAAAACTAAATAATAACCGGCGTGGCGGTGATCGCAAAAATCTATTCAAGTCTGCAGAATGAACACCAAAGTATATCTACATTCTGCAGACTTGAATAAACAGCAGACTGCTTTTTCAAGAATTAGCAGTCTGCTGTTTATTATTTACTAGTCTTGGCAACATTGAATACCAGAAGTGTTGCTAAGCCTCATAAAGTTAAGTTAGAGTTGCCACTTAAATAGATAATAAGATTAGATTTTTGTATGTGTGTTTGTTACGTTTTTACGGTCAGACGGCTGAATAGATTTGGATTAAATTTGGCACATGGGTAGACCATGATTTGGACATAGGATATTTTTTATCCAGAGATTCCCCCGGGATCGAGACTTATTGCGGGTGAAACCGCGGGGCGCAGCTGGTTATCTAAAAACGGTTGACCAAATTGTCATGTAATCATATATATCATGAAGATGACAGAATTTCTAATGAATAGGTACATCTTTTTCTACAATATATAAATTGACCTATGTGCATTCAGAAATGCGTGTCTTGATAATAACGGCGAACAGAGTCATCTATGTTATTCATTTACCAACGTTATTCATTTACATCTGCTACAAAGTATCTCAGCATTGCAAAAGGAACTCCAGGTCGCTGAAAATGAGATAAAAACGCTGAACACACAAATACAGACTCTGAAGCAGTCCTTAAGGACCACACCGACCCCGCAACAAATTTCTCCAGCCAAAATCGATACAGCAATCCGAGCTAGTGGTAACACACAATTATTTGGGAAAACAATAAGGATTTTTGGTGCGCAACAATGCGTTGGTCTGGCTGCAGCCCTTGCAATTTCAAGAAAGAAGACCCAGTATGAAAAATATGGAGTACTCGCCCATACGATGCCAAATGCACAGAGCGACACCATAACTAAAAGCTGTATCAACACAAACCTACAACCAGGTGACAAAATTGTAATTTCTCTAGGTGAAAATGACTACAACATGGGCCATGTGTTATCACAGCTAAAAATTATATTTAAGACATTTTGTAACAATACCATAATTATATTAAACGTCTTAAATAATAGCTATTTAGATATTAACAAATTGAATAATCGTATGGAAAACATTTGTAAATATTATAAGAATTGTCACTTCATGAATTATATACACCGTAGCGTGTCTGACATTTGTAAAACAATTACTTACATAATAGATTGTGAATATTATGACCAAACATACTTAAATCCAGCCGAGCTCAGAAAACACCTCGCGAGAAGCAAACCAATCTCTTTACATAAAACGCAGACAAGTGTACCTAAAATAGGAACTATTCCCTTTTATTTCAAAAGCCATAAAAGGGAAATAGAAAGGGCAAGCTCTCATCTTGCTTCCGAAAAGCACAGAAAAGGTACCATACCTTACTATTTTCCCACTGTTTCAAAAAGCGATACATTTTTTCGTACCTAACAACACAACGCATGCATCATCACATAACTTTCGAATACTTCACCAGAACATTGCAAGTGTTTTATCTAAGCAGGAACTATTGGAGTTAACATTACTGGAAATGCGTGACTCAAATAGCAACCCACATGTTATTTGTCTTTCTGAGACATTTATTAAAAAAGGGCATGAGAGTTATCTTAAGTTGTCAAATTATGAAATGGCTACAAATTTTTGCAGAGAAAAAAACAGAGGTGGTACTTGCATTCTTGTTAAAAAAGGTCTATGCTATAAAGAATTACTATTCATAAAAACATATGCATCAGTAAATACATTCGAGGCATGTGGCATAGAGCTAGAAAATCAGAAACTAGTTATTATTTGCTTATACCGAACACCTCAATCCGACCCTAACCACTTTTTAACTAAATTAGATAGTGTAATACATGATATATATAATAAATATAAATCTAGAACTCGCATCGTTTTAACAGGTGACTTTAATATTAATACCCTCAAACGAAGCAATATCACTCAGGAATTCCAAGCCATAGCCCATAGTCATAATTTAAAAATTCATATTGAAGTTGCTACTCGAAAAAAATCTTGTATAGACCACATATTGAGTAACGTACCTGACGCAATCGCGACAGTGCTGCCGCTTCATCTCTCTGATCATGACACAGCACAAATGCTAAGCTTTCCTTTAAAGCTCCAAACAACACTACCTCCAATATACCACATTTACAAAAGAGATTACAGTTTAGATAATACGCGTAAATTCAGGGAATGCTTACAAAATCTCTCCTGGACGGATGTTTACATGGAAAATGATGCAAACAAAGCATTCACCTGCTTCCATGAATTAATATGTTTACTGTACAATCTCTGCTTTCCAAAAGTAAGGGTAAAGATAAGTTTGAACAATAGGGCAAAACGCATGTGGATCACCAATGGTCTTAAACAAAGTTCTAAAACGAAACGTTTCCTGCGATACCAATACTACAAACATAAAAATACAACGAACAAGAATAAATATACCACATATTCGAAACTATTTCAAAAATGTATCTACAATGCAAAGCGAAATGCTAATATAAAATTTATGAATAATAACGACAATAAGTGTAAAGCCACATGGACAGTCATAAAAAGTGAAATGCAAAATTCCGACCCAAAAAATCACATTGAACACATTAAAATTGACAACATTATACTTACCGAACCAGTAGAAATAGCCTCTGCCTTCAACAAACATTATACAAATTGTATCCCAACTCATACTTACTACAATACAAATACATGCCGCAGCGATACCCTAACTGCAAACTCGATGTTCCTCACACCTTTGTCGGAAAATGAAGTGAAAAATCAGATACTATCGTTAAATAACACTAACTCTGCAGGTTATGATGAACTTAACACCCGAATTATTAAGGCATGTGTCAATGATATAAGCGGAGTATTGACCCATCTTATTAACCAGTCTTTCTCTCAAGGAGTCTTTCCAACCACTTTAAAAATATCTGTGGTAAAACCAATATTTAAGAAGGGCGTAAAATGTGACATTAATAATTATCGCCCCATAACTCTTATACCCATCATGTCAAAAATATATCAGAAATGCATGTATGGAAGAATAATTGGTTACTGTGAGAAATATGATATCATCAAGAGTGAACAGTTTGGCTTTCAGAAACATAAGTCCACGACCTTGGCCATATTCTCTCTTTTAAAAACAATACTCAACAGCCTTAATAACAAACATCTAACAACGGGTCTGTTCTTTGATCTATCAAAAGCATTTGACCTTGTGTCACATAAAATATTATTGCAAAAATTAGAGATGATCGGTATTAGAGGATTGCCACTTCAGTGGATTGCGTCGTACCTGACTAACAGACAACAAAGTGTCATCATCACAAAATTAAATAAAATGAGGGATATGACAGACTACTCGTCTGAATATGAAAATATAACACGTGGAGTCCCCCAGGGTAGCATATTGGGCCCTATCTTATTTCTTCTGTACATAAATGACATCGTCAAAGTAACAAACCATAAATGCTTTCTTTTTGCTGATGACATTTCCATAATTGTTACTGCCGATAAAAAATATAAATCAATTACTGATCATGAAGCGGACATAAATAATACTATCAACAATTTAATTAAGTGGTTAAATAATAATAATTTATCAATTAATCTAAATAAATCAGTATATATACAATTTAATCAATCTTATAATAATCAATTTAATTTTAAAATGGACATACCAAAAATTACACAAGTGGCCCTAACTAAGTTTTTAGGAGTCATCATTGACGAACAACTTAACTGGAAAGCTCAGGTTGAAAGCGTATGTAACAAAATAAATAAATTTGCTTATGCCCTGAGACAAATTAAAAAAGTAACTAATATAAAAACGGCTGTGATGTCATACCGCGCATACGTTGAGTCTTCTCTGCGGTATGGAGTAATAATGTGGGGAAATAGTACTGATAACAATAGAGCATTTGTCGCCCAGAAGAAATGTTTACGAGCTATACACGGGATCCCGTCTGATGAATCTTGTCAACCGGTGTTTAGGGAGCTTGGTTTGTTACCATTACCTGCATTATACATTTATGAAACATGTATGTTTGTTCGGAAATATAAAGAAATTTTCAAAACAGCAGGAGAAATAAACTCGAGAAGTCGGCGTGACCAATACAAGCTAGTGCTGGATGAGCTGCCCAGATCAGCTAAATATAATAAAAATACTTCTGCTATGTGTGTAAAAATTTATAATAAATTACCAAATATGTTAAAAGCATTAAATTTTAAGATATTTAAAACCGAATTGTATGAATGGCTTAATAATAATAATTTTTATAGTATTAATGACTTTTTGAAATTTAAATAATTAATTGTATTCTATGTCAAATTGTAGTATTATAGTTGTAAGTAAGTTTGCATGCTTTATCATTAAGCAAAACATGCTGATCTAAAATGTTTAATAACAACCTGTATACCGTGTTTTATGCAAATAAAATATCTTATCTTATCTTATCTTATCTTATCTATGATTTTTTGGGTGAAGCATCAACTACAAACAATACCTACGATAATATTATGTTGAGCTTTCGATGAGCTTCCTTTCTAGGAACAGACGCTTGTCTCCCTAGGTGAGTCTATTTTACATGCTTTTATTTAACTTGCGATGTATGTATGTATGTATGTCTGTATGTTCGGGTGGACTCTTGCAACTCAATTATGAAGCAGATATCTTCAACCGATTGAGCTGAAATTTTGCATGCATGTGTAAATCGGATAACAATGCAAAATTATTATGACATGGAGCTGATCTGATGATGGAACCGGAAGGTGGCCATAGGAACTCGGTAGGTAAACGACACAACCCCATTGAGTTTGGACTCGTTTGATCCGTCTTAACGAGAACTTTGGTGCTAGATGGTAACCACGGTCTGATGATGGAGCCGGAAGATGGCCATAGGAACTCGGTAATTAAACGACACAACCCCATCGAGTTTGGGCCCGTATGATTCGTATCTTGACGAGTACTTTGGTGCTAGATGGTAACCAGGGTCTGATGATGGAGCTGGAAGATGGCCATAGGAACTCGGTAATTAAACGACATAACCCCATCGAGTTTGGGCTCGTTTGATTCGTCTTGACGAGTACTTTGGTGCTAGATGGTAACCACGGACTAAAGATGAACAGGTAGCTAAGTGCAGTAAACGCATATAACGGAAAAACACTGCTACGCCCTACGAACTACGCCGTAGTCAATCTCATATCAAAAATACTAAAAAGGTAAAAAAAAACTTTTATCAAAAATACTAAAAAGGTAAAAAAAAAACTTTTATCAAAAATAAAAATACTAAAAAGTTAAAAAAAAAAAACTCTTTAAAACATGCTTTTATTACTTATTAATAAAAAGGACTAAAAAGTTAAAAAGCGTGTTACATTTTCATGGAACATTAAAGAACATTTAGAACACAATGTAACACGGTTTTATTTATTTCTTATCAGGTTTAAGTTATTTTTAACTTTTTAGTCCTTTTTATTAATAAGTAATAAAAGCTTGTTTTTAAAGTTTTTTTTTCTTTTTTTGCTATTCAATACTCGTACTGAAGTGTATTTTAAGTACCTAGGTAAGTACCTAAACAAGATTATCAATAATTCGTTGGTCTATCTGGTTGGATGGTGTGTATCAGACTCACCCATACCTAAACCTTTATGGCTCCACCCGAACCTGCTCGAATTGCATTAAGCGATTCAAACTCATACTCAAAGCATTTATTTCAAATAAACCTTTTGAATTATCAATCGGACAGTCAGAAAGATGAAGGTTTCAAAGCGTAATAGGTACCTACCTATGGAGAAGAACGGGCAAAAAACTCCACGGGCACTCTTTTAAATCATATACTCGTAATTGTTACAAAATATTGGTTAGGTACATCATTCAAAGCGTCCGTAATAAAAAAGATACAAACAAAAAAAAAACAATTCAGAAATTAAAATATGCCGTGGCTGGCAGCTAAGAGATGACCAGTCCCTACTGACGGCGTCCGTTCACGAACATTACGGATGGACCAGCACCATTCAGCTCAACCATTTTGAAGGGAATTTAATTATCCAATATCCAACACACACGCCACCACCGGCTAGATATTTGAGTGAGCATAACACTCCCAACGCCAGGGCACATTCAAGTCAATAAAAGACAACTAAATACTACACATGTGAGCAGTATCATACTGCTCGCGCATGTGCTATGCAATTATACACGGTATTACATATACAAATTAGGTATCAAATCATGATAAATTTTGCAAATCAAATCAATGCGTCAAGAGGGTACGTTTAGGTTGCCTAAACATTTTACTTAAAATGTGTATTTGTGTTAAGGTTATAGATTATGACTTCCAATACCGTATATCTAGGTAATTAGTGCCTACGTCAGAAGTCAGCGGGGTAATTGTGTCACACACTATCAGTAGGTAGCGATGGGTTTCATTTTGACAGTTCAACAACATTCATTGCGATATTTACGCTGTTGAACAGATATATTTTTCGAATATATTAAGCAATATCCTTCAAAAAGATTCAGGTTGAGATTTAAAGTGTGTAACGTAATAAGGGTGCAGGAGTCATAGCCCCAGTCTTTATCTTTCGGAGAATATTTACAGGCTTAAACTTGAAGAGTCGGTTAGTTGTGGGTTTCAGCAACGCAAATACTATTAACTACCTACCTCCATATGTCCTAATTATGCAAAAAAATGATCTGATAACTAGTGAAAGGTCTGTCGTATTCACAGAGTACTTTTATACCTATATTTATTTGTGGACGAGTCGACAACTCTAGAAATAGGTATGTAGGCAATTGGCATATTTTGAATTTTATGCTTCTATTCCGCATATCAATTGGTAGCGTTAGACCTCATACGTAGGTACGTATTGTACCTATTACATAACGACTTTTTAAATTATCGATCGATTCTGTAAAAAACTCACCGTGAAAAGTTAGGTGAAGTGAGTTTAGAGTGAACTGCAGTGCAATTCTGTACTTATCCATCTCACCGTGAAAACTTAGGTGAAGTGAGCGTAGAGTGAGCTGTCATTCCAACTAATGTTAGGGATTGCCACAATTGACAGCTCACTCTAAGCTCACTTCACCTAAATTTTCACGGTGAGATTTTTACAGAATCGATCGGCTGTCAATAGTGTCACACTCCACGCTCACTTCACCTAAGTTTTCACGTTGAGATGGTTACAGAATCGCACTGCTGAAATGTATCTTACTGCGTAACTAATATTGTGTATTTTTTTCATCAGCAGGAGAGCAAAAGGCGTGATCTTTCAACGCCAGGCGGTGTTAGGGCGCGAATCATTTGTTATTATTTCTCTCACGCGTCAAGTTTCCAAACAAATTGTATTGTAACTGACAATATGAGCGATTATTGTTCGATTTGATACAAATGTTCGGTCCGTGCCGAGAAATATTGTTAACGCACTTCGAAGTGGAGACTGTTTTTGTAGAAGGAAAGTCAGATATTGATGGTGCATGAAAACAAGGAGACGAAACGTTCATAAAACCATTTTTATAGAGGAGGCATTGTAGGGCCTCTGCAATGTCTCAGACCAAGGTATTAGGACTAGTATGATAGATAAGATAAGATAAGATAAGATAAGTCTTTATTTGCCTTAAACATGGTATAATGGTGTTACAGTCTTATTTAAATACAATGTCCACATGTTTAGCTATACAGAATATGTATCAATTGCATGCAAAAATAATTATGATATCTGATATATATATATAATATATGTACAGGCTGATTTTTTAAAGACCAGCCAAATTTAAGGATGTGGTACAGACCATCAAACTGAACAACTTTCTCCATGGGACCAACATCGTAATCGCGAATAAAAATTCAGCCGTCCCATACATTTAGGTCGAGTAGGTATTGAAGTTTTCTATGGGACAGTTGATAAAATTTTCGCGATTACTTATTTCTCGCGATTATTGTCCCATGGAGAAAGTTGTTCAGTTTGATGGTCTGTACCACATCCTTAAATTTGGCTGGTCTTTAAAAAATTTGCCTGTATATGATATTAACAGTATGTACCGATCAATTTTTATTTTTACTACCCTCCGCTGTCCCACTCCTGGGCAAAGGCCCCCTCCAGTCCTTCCATCTGTCGCGAGCCCGCGCGTCCTCCTTTCAGTTTTAACGGAGATCTAACGAAATAAATATTCATAGCTGATTTTCCAGTACTTAGATAGTCGAGAAAACGTTCCATGACTGAGTTCTTCAGGTGGTAGTGCAATGGTAGCCAAGAGCACTAGTAACCACTACAGTTACCAAAGTCCTATATTGAAAACCAGATGGCTAAAATTGATGTGATGGTATTTGTCCAAAACATAAACCAATAGGTAAACATCAAATAATTGTAAATGTATCCATTATTGAAAGCAATCAACATTACAAATTAGAACTTAAAAATTAAAATATGCAACAGAATAGTGACATTAACCGAAAATGTATAATAACATTTAAATGTTAAAGTAAATAGGAACAAAATCTAGATATTTCACACAAGTCAGAATAATTTATCAGTCAGAAATTCGTCAGTGCTGTACTCAGACCATACTTTTTTATTGGTCTGAGGTGCTGTAATCTTTTGTATATGCCCTCCAATATTTCGGCAACGTACCTATATAAAAATTGGTGCCATACAGAATGTACTTTTACACGGTAGAGCTGTCCTGGATCTAAGAATGCATAGTTTGCTATTGTCGCGTCTACTTCGAATTACTATATCTGTGTGTCATCTATGCGAATGGCAGGACACCTTCGCCAGCAAGAAGTCGATCGGGTCGGTAGAAGAGAACACAATGCAGAAGTTTGGTATACTGTTGGGGTTTGTTAGTTCAAGTTCAAGCCCTCAACAGGATGCGGTTTTCTAGTGGTATCGTTAAGGGCTTAAATTCTTATGTCTCATAGATAGGTACCCCATAGGAGCAAATAAGTAGGTACATGAGTATTTACTTTGTAGCACCAAAATATACACAATTTTCTTTACCCCTGAACCGCGGTGTGAAGGCGGTGACATGTCCTGTGACGTATAGAAAGCGCATTGCCGATGACGCCCGATCTATAAATCATATTTCGGGATCGGCAATCGTCCATCCGCCCGTCTGCTTGGCAACTTTCCTCGTTTTTTGTCTGACTCCTAAACCGTTAGCGCGTGATGTGATAGAAGGGTGGTGACATATGTTGGTACCGTACGTAGTCAACAATTGTATCTTGATAAATTGATGAACGCATCTAGTATTTAGACGGATATTAGGACTAAAAGGCCAAGCTAAGAAAAACGCTAAGAGTACCAACCAACACGACGGTTTAGCTATTTGAAGCTTGATACTAACGACGTTTTGGAGCTGTGGTGGCCCAGTGGTAACGCCTGCGACTTACATGCTGTAGGTTATAGGTTCGAGCCCAAAGAGGCGCTTTACTTTGTGTAAATAGTTTCATAACCACTGCTCTTAAATCGTTGAAGGAAAATATCGTGAGGAAACCGGCATGTCCTAGCACCAAAAAATCGAACAAGACTGCCAATTCGCATTTGACCCGCGTGGTCTATTATGGCCCACTCCCTCTCGAAGGGAGGATGCCTGTGTCCCAGCAGATGGAATAATATAGGCTGATTACTATCGTAGTTTTAAATATCAACAGTTCCAAAAGTATATGAACTTTTCACACACTTTATTTGCCGCTTTATTTCCACATCATCGATTGCATGAATACATTATAAGCTATTTGGAAAGCTTATTTAGATACGTTACACGCACCACCCGTTAGCCCATCCAATGGTAACATTTATCATCGGAATCCTATAAAAAGTAAACCGGAACTAATCCGGGAACCCCACCAGTCACCCTCCCCTAATCTGCATACGCCAAGAAAATAATTTCACGCCCTAACCACACGGAGACGATGCGCCATTGTTGAGATTTTATGAATAATTTTGATGCGTGGGTGTTTGTAGTGTGATACACTGTGGCTCTGATAACTTGGTAGTGGCAATAGAATGGCTTATTTGGAATCTCTATTATGTTTTGGATTTTCCGCATTTGCTCGTGTGTAGGTAATTATACTTTGGCAGACTATTCCTAATTAATATGATTGATGGTAAATCTTAATACCTATGTTCTTCTCAATACTTAAACGATTGTCAAGGAAAAAACAGTAAATTGTAATTCTTGAATGGTGGATTAGTAATTAATTTAGATTAGCAAACAGATGTTCAGCCGGTGATAAGTCTTCAATTCTTAACCCTCTGTTAGTCAGGGTTAGTTTGGGTTAAGTATTGGTGACCATTGGTCAAACAGTGGTCATGCATGACACTAGTGTCTGAAATCCCCTAGTCCGTAGTTACACAATTTGAATAGGTAGGGCAGAAAAAAAAGAGCATCAAATAGGTACCTAGTGGTGTTCTCTAGTAATTTTATAAAGTAAAGTATTTTGGTTCTTACGCATATGTTCCTCTTCGGACCCAATTTTTATAATCAACGCACTAAGAATAAGTTACTGAGGTGTTCCTGAAAGCTCCTCTGATTTCAACGTTTCAAGGGCAAAATATCCATTCATAATCTGAGAATATCTTAACCATATCAGCACGTATCACGTAGGTATACGACATGGCACTATAATGTGACATCGCGGCGACATAAAGAGCGCAATGTGTCTAGTCGACGGCTCGATCGACGTTATTGATACACGGAAAAGATTTCTCTTTGATAGTTGCGGTCGTGCGTTTTGACGCCTCGCGTCTTGAGCTAGTGCTGTGACGAAGTTTTACCGATACTTATTGTTTGTTTATTGTATACATTTTCTACCTACGTAGAAGATTATAAGATCAAATTATTGATGGTTCTTACTGTGTTTTACTCGGGCCTTCAACAGAAAAAAATAACAAAATTGATATTAATGTCGTATAGTGCGGCTAAACAAAAGTGATGATGCTGCATTTTATCAATGTTTATACTAGAGTAGGTACTTACTTATTGATTGATTATTAGGTATAACTTCTGTCGGTCAAGTGATTACAATGTTGTTATTTGCAGGAGCTCACAGCTTTACTCCTTAGACCATTTGCACGAGTTTATAGATATCTCAGTGACAAGTTAACCAACATTCTCACTTACTCCTTCTAGAATGAAGCGTGTCTTCATAATATTTTAAATCTAATTATTAGAATAATTAGATTTAAAATATTATATTCGACATTTTGAGACATGTCAGGGTTACAATCATCGATAGCGTTATTTGCGTTGGCACAGCACTAACCACCATAAGACTGCGTAACGTTCCCCACGCAGCGCCACATTTATTGATGGACTTTGGAAGTTTTCAATATTATGGCTACTTTACATATCATATGGAGAGTTTTATTACGATTTCGCATTTGCCGCCTGATGGGAAAAACGATTTCCATCGGCATCGTAGTGAAAAAGAGGGTCTGTTGTTCTGGACTTTCCTTATCACTTCCAGAAATCAACAACATAACAGAAACAGCCAAATATCTTTATTTTCTCCTCTTTTTTTTCTAAGATACCTTGTTCTTTTTCTATTATATCACTCCTTTATAATATTGGAGCCATATTTTTATCATCTCCATATCGCTGGACGTTTATTCCCGCTATTTTTTCGCCATCCAAACCTACGCGGCAACCGTATGTCATTTTTATGTGGCCACTTTTCGACATTATATTCCTTTCTATTGTGGCAAAGGTGCTCATAGGGATAAGGGCCTTAATATACGATTATCGGTGGCACTCACTATTGTGCTTGACCTATTCTTTGAGTTATTGCCCTTATCGACAATGATAGCTCAATTTTAAGATTCTTTTAGGACTTTAGTATGGAATAAAGTATCCTGGCCTAACGGTAAGTAAGATTGGTAGCACTAATAAGATTTCTAGCTAATTTCGAAACATTTTCGTGTATAGTTTATGATGGGTTTGTAGGTTACCATGGTGCACAAGTTGTAGTAAGTAGCGCCAGGGTCAAGTTCCATCATAACACGCGGCGACAGCCCAACTTTTAGCGCAGAGTTCGAACATCAAGAGCAGCGCGGAGACAAAAACACAGAAAATCGGCCATTACCAACAAGCAAGTCGCAACTTCTTAAAACATCCTTATCCAAAGAACACATAAAAAGCAGACATCGTTTTTCTTTTAAAAAACTCTCTCATTTGCCTATCAATAGTGGTTGAGGCAGATCTGACCGTAATAAATGTCATACTTTATGGCACTTAGGAAAAAATGCAAGGGAGCCATTTTACATTTTAGCCGGTGACCGGGGATCGCTATGTCGAATTACGCATTTCGAGTAGCCATTTCCTTGGGGAATTTTAAATATTTTTCGTTTGGAAACATTGAGTTTTTGTTGTTGATTTACGATGTTTACTATGTAAGATCGTCATTGATCGTTGACGTTCCTACACCGAATAATAATAGGAAACTTATAGCTTTATCTCCAGCTAAGCACGTTAATATGCTAGTGAGAACCAATTAGATTAATTTTCCTCAAAATATGAATCTATAGAAATATAACAACCTATCTATAGAAATATTAACATGATGTGTCGTTGTTATAACGTAATTTAATTTTGATTGTCATACTCATAACGGAGCAATCTGTCATGGCGGCTCGAGTGACTTCAATAATTTATTTTGTCAAATCAGCGAGTTTTTTCAACAGAGTTGTTTGTACTTCTGTCGGAATATTATTCCCATTTCCTAACACTGATTCTTGCCTAGCTTCAGAAAACATTACAATTATTTTCATTTAAACTAAATACTTCGTGTAAGTTGCATCGCATCGCATCAGATTAGGAACGACCATTGTTCGCACGTATGATACAAAGTACCGCTGTTAGCTGAAACTGGCTGAAACTCACTAAAATGCACCAAAAGCTTGCCTGAATAACGTTAGATTACAATCTGTGAGATATTCATGAACTCTGACCAGACTTGCGATACCCAGGTGTTACGTTTTTAAAATTAGTGTAATAGGTACCTACTTACCTACTGTCTGAACACCGGTTAGCTTTCGGTGATAGTGAAGAAACGATGGAAATCTTATCAAAATACACGTGGGAAGGTGTAAGTGGAACCTTGTATAGTGGGGCTACCTCGACGGAACGGCAGCAGGGTGTGGATGTGGAGTTATGTCACAAACTATTATGCTCCACCTCCTACCCTGCTCTCTGGGACCTAAAACATGCAGCGACTAATGATAATGATGAAAGTGACCTCTGCTACCGATAAGGCCGTGGATGTGGGCGAAGTTTTTGGGCCAATATTTGAATAACTCTCGTGGCAGCGACACGAAGAAGAAGGAGATCAAATACATGTTATGTCAAACAATGAGAACAGCCGCTTAAACATAAAGTAGGCTGTCTACTGTTACTGTTAGCCTACATCATCCCACTGCTGGGCAAAGGCATCTTCCCATAATTTCCAGCTACCTATCTAGGTATATGAAATTAACTTAATGCTTTATTGAAAAACACTAGTTTCTTTTCTAAATTACAATTGACTCGAAGTTTTATTATTTTCGCAATGCATCCCTTTTCTGTTTGATATTATTTTCAATGTGCACACGAATGGCGGTCTGGGTGCCAACTGCACGTGATCAATCAAAGATTTAAGCCTCCCTTTAGCCAAATAACGAAAGTGTTGCAAAAATTTAAATTAAATCTATCCCAGACGTGTTTATCGCAGACGCACAAGTATTAAAACACTCCTTTTGTGTACTCGGAAACATTTTTGTCTAAAAATCATTTTGAAAATATAAAAAGTCTGCAATTTTCAGGAAAAATATTTTGAGCTGTTGAGCTGCTTTGGATAGAAAGATGTACCTTTAGACGCTTGTTAATGCTTTAGTGTTGAAATTGTAATGCAGAGCGAAAAACTAAAATAAAAATTTACGCGTTTTGCAAGATTCTGTCGTTGCTGCATGAAATCACCATATTGGTCAGTATTCGTTCCAGATTGCAATCTGGTGTAAGAAGGTAGGTCCCTGGCACATCGCCTGCAACGACCACATTAACCTATTTCCTGGAGTCCAAGACTAGGGACTAATTGCTATGTTAGCTTTAATTTTCCAGACATAGAAAATCAAAATAGTTACCTACCTACGTAACATTATAATCTAAACTTATAATAAGTACCTACCTAATAGGTTAGGCAAATAGTACCTGCCTGCAGTAGGTAATACGGGCTGGTGACCGCAATTCCACGTCAAAGCGTGTATTTTGCGTACGGCATAAGGAAATGTCGAAATGAGCACCTGTGTAACTATTGGCATAAGAAACTCTAAAAATATGAAGAGCAACAAATTGCTCCAGCTCTTCTATATTCGCTGTCATCCTTGCATCGCTCTATTTTTTTAACCCCATAGAAAGCCAAGTATAAGTAAGAATCATGGATGACACTTATTGGCAAGGGGTTGAACGATTGACGGATGGCCTATTGTAACCAATCTTCTACAATTGAATATAGAATTATTTAGACGGAGGGCGAACGTGCCTGACGTTTTTAACTGGAATAGATGAAGAGAAAGGCAATCGGGAATTGATAAGTTCAATGAAAAAATGTTCATGGTGGTTTATCAAATGCACTCAATAACATTTGATAAAACACACACCATGAGCACTTTTGGTCTCTCGATTGCTTTTCTGCTCAATTACAAGAAAATTGTACTTAATCTCAAAAGAAAATATCATCGACTGGAAGTTAAGAAGAAAAAGAAAAGAAAATGAGGTCTGTTTGTGATTTTAATACAAATATTGTGTCCTGCAATTATCTACTGTCCTTATCTACCACTACAAAATAAAATAGGGGGCCAATCACATTATCTAGATGGGTTTGCTAAAGTGATAGTAGGATGCTACGGAGATTATCTAGATATTTTTTCACTCCAGATCGAACTGAAAAGGCAAACTGTATTTTCCTCACACATTTTATTAGTAATTTACGTAAGCTTTTGCTCATTGAATCAGTGGAGCATCTTGAGGCTTTAAGCAGACGAGTTGAGCAAAGCGTCAGATTACGGTGACACAATATTTGCGGGCGGAGAGTGCGTGTGCCCGATAAAAATATTCTATTTATTACGAGCCACCGCGGAGGTACATTCAAAGCGCGTCACGAGTTGACATGCGACTTCTCCGCGTTTCCGAACACGTACGCTTGCTTAGGGTTGCGCTGCCACGGATTTGTTTATGATCCTTTTGTGACTAATTTGCGGTTTTGAATCAGATATAACTACATACCTAGAAGCAGCTATGTAGGTAAATACTTTTTGCAATAAATAGATGGAGAATTTTAATTAGTAAATTAACTCAGCCTCATTGAGTCACAACATGCAGCCTACAGGCGCACTAAGTATTATATTCTGACTATTGATCAATTAATTCTTTTTTTTTTATCGTGGGTGCGTTTACAAACATTTAAACTCACATACACAAACAGCCAGACCCGGAACCACTACCTGTAGGTAATACAAATATTTGTTCCGTGCGGAATTCGAATCTACGACACGCAGCACAGCAGTCAATCGCTAAGCCACTGCGCCAACCTTGTCGTCAAGCTAAGAAAAATGTTTGTCCTAACTTGCTTTTCATTTACTTATTTCTAGTAATTTAAGTACCTAGGTAAATGAGCCACTAATTAGTCATTTACCTATCGTATCAAGTATAAAATAGTGTGGTTCATCCAATTCAGAACTAAATAATTAAACTAAATAAAATTCAGCAGTTTTAATCCGTTCATTATTTCCCAGCAGCAATTGTCAGCCCTGTATCATATTTCGCGGGATCACGCGCCCGCCCCCGTCACCATAGCCACCTATACAGTCAATACGTGCGAGTGCGAATAATTTTTCATCTATTCCCATTAAATGTGACGTCAGTGCCGCTATCAGATATCGGGACTATAGTTCATTGTAATGTCATACTACAACTATAATAATACGAGTCATGCATTATTGCGTTCTACTTATACTCGTACTGGGTAGGTTGCACTAACAGTTTCTGAACGACCTATTTTAACCACGTGAATTGATTGCAGTCAACGTGCGCGGATCATACACAGTTTTCCTATTTTCCCAACCACGTCAACTTTCCTTTACACAGCTCCAAGGGAACAAAAATAAGTGTAGAACATAAAGTACACAACGCCGCAAAAAATCTAGTGTGCAACTAAAAAAAATGTACACGAGACTATTCAGCGTAAAAAGTATCATTCATACTGCACTGCGGTCAGCGCCGACTAAGCCGCCTCGCAAAGTCAAAAGAGCTTTGACTTCAAAGCGTTGGGGACTGGGGTATAACTGGCAACACCAAGAGAATGCAAAATAAACTGGCAACACTAAGGTAAGAGTGCAAAATAAATGCAGCAACAGCACATTACACAGCCATTGAATCAAAAGACAGACGGAGCGTGAAGTGATGAAAACTGTAAAAATAATAAAGTTGCCCCTTACGAGTGTGTGCGAGGGACGACTATTCTGGGATCTTGAGGCGCACAGATAAGCACAGAGCGGCACTGATCGGTGAACTGCCCTTTACTCAGTCCTCCTTTGCTTGTTGGACCTAATAAGTCTAATAAAATCTCGTAGACAGAAAGTTGACATTAGGGCTACGCGGCGCTATGGCAATTACAATTTAAATACAATTCAAATTATTTCAATTTTGGCAGTTCACCTACGTCGATTCAAATACATTGTACTATTTGGTCTACAAGTCATAGTAATTAACCATAGAAATGTAAATCCTATATCTATGTAATTAACTAACCTCATACCTGCGGGATAATTGCGTAACACACTGACAGTAGCAATGGCTTTCATTTTGACAGTTCAACAACATTCATTGCGTTATTTACGTTGTTGAGCAGACATATTTTTGAATATAATAAAGTAATGGATTAGCAATATCCTTCAAAATGATTCAGATTGAAAGTGTGTTACGAAATTAGGATGCTGGACCTAAATATACATTAAGTAAGGCTTTATAACTGCAAAGTTTGATTACTAACAATACCCAATTTCACCGCAAATGCAAATAAAGAAATATTCAGAGCATTCTCTAAATTACAAATTCAATTCAATTCTAAAACTTCCTTCCAAAATATACACATTTCAATATCGCCCACGAAAAATGATCAGAAAAGTAAATTATCAACTGAATAATGATTCCCTGTGGTCGGTACTCCGTAGTCGTTAGTGTCGGTACCGCGTCTAGGTGTTCGCACAAGCCGTGTCAATATTGGCAGACACTTGCAGGGAGAGACGTATGATTTTTACATCAAAAGCAACACGATCTCAAAGCAGACCAGAGAGAATTTACATTTGATGAGTAAGAGGTGTGGTAACGTTTTTGTTCAGCCCCGACGTGGGGATAACAGGGCTTAGTAAACAGCTGTTGTTGCTTTGATATCTGTGCACCTTACGGTTTTTACACCCCTTTCAGATAAGTGTCGAGAGTATAATGACAATTTCACCAGCTCATCATTTCGTTTTTCGAATTCGTTTCTTACTTTTATTTTGCTTTTGTACCTAAGCATATTTTTTACCAACCCGCACTGGGCCCGCGTGGTGGATTACAGTCCACTCCCTCTCACTGAGAGGAGGCCTGTGCACCAGCAGTGGGAACGTTATCGGCTGATTATGTATGCTTATCATACATTAATAAATAATATTTACTTTTGTAACAATATTTTGGTTGGATCTTTTTTTCTCCTTTTTCTTACAATCTGTCGTATAAAGATATTTAGTATTTTTCATGACGTGTTCTTGGTTGGATCCAACTTAGAAATGGTGCTGATTTGAGCTAGGTAGCTATACTAATCACTCAATTCCCGATGTTGCGGAGGTGGATGTAACTCCACGCTGAATTTTAATTGGATATGTTAATCTGTGTCTATAACCTAATAACACGGGGTATGGACTCCTGTCCGAAATAAAAGTTGTCTATTCAATAGAATAGAACACTATTGTCTTAAGGTAGCCCGCGAAATTCAAATTTTCTTAGGTTTTTGCAATTTGCTGGTCAGTACTAAGTTGTACGTTGATTAAAATATGATTCGCGGCCGTAACAAATATGTATTTACAGAATTATAATCATTAAAGTCATCAACACAACTCTCTAAGATCAAGTAATCCTACTGAATGACTATTTCATGAATTCTTGACATTTTAGGATTATGCTTACTTACCTATTACTGATTCTAATGATTATAATTCTGTAAATACATATTCGTTACGGCCGCGAATCATATTTTAATCAACGTACAACTTAGTACTGACCAGCAAATTGCAAAAAACGTAAGAAAATCTAAACTTCGCGGGCTACCTTGGAGCATCCACCTTAAACCCTACTAAAACAACATAAATAATAGACCATTACATCCATCAATAACACCACAGACTGATGTCGCGTTAGTACTCGCTACTTCCGCAGAGCGGCGCCAAAAGCAAATTAGTGAAAACATAAATTATCGAAAGCGCAGAGCGGTGGCACCTTGCACTGTGAACAAATTTAATTTCCTAGTCGAGCACGAGTAAATGCATGAAACCAGGATGCGGGAGCAGGGGCCGCGCACCTATTGGTTGCATTATTTACTGCACTTTCAACCCGACTAGTGAAAAGCATTGTAATTAATTGGGTTATGGCCGGCGGTTTTGTCGTTGTTCAACTTACTCATCACTTGTTTAGGCGAAAAAATGAATGTAGAGGTATTTGTTTAGAGTGCTATTAAAGGTAAAATGGTAAACATAACTTGGTTTAATTTTATTTCTTTGTTAAAGTTTGGTTTGGCACCGATGTCTGGAACTGTTAATTTTAATTGTTCCTAAATCTACCGATCTATATTAGATATTTACATTTGTAGAGTTCTTATGATTGAATCATCCCACTATCCTAATTGCATATTTTTTTAATTATATCAGACCAAAAATAAGTGCCATTTTTCAATTAACTACATGATGTCATTAACAAATAGCTGCTGTAGATACGAGTATATCCGATGAAATTATTTAATAATACCTATCGCATCAAATCTGTAGCATTCCATTTAATATTAATATCTATGCAAAATTTTCACGTTTCACAGCGGGGATTACAGTTGTTGGCCGTCGCATCCCAAAGTTACGGCTTTAATATAAAAATAAAGTTTAACGAGTATGCGCAGTCTGTTGCAGCTTCCCAATGTTGAGCTCGATTTATTGCTCGGCAAAGACCATTTGTTTCCGATACTTTTTTGTGGGCTAATCCCCCTGTATCTCTTCATTTTTTTCCGCGAACTGGCTGCTTTTGCGATTAAAGTATTTTGATTGCTGTTGTAGGGATGAACTTTAGTGGTTGGGACGCCTGTTCGATTTGTGTGAGCCATGATAGGTGTGTTGTGGGAACGTTTAGGTTGATTCGAGATAGTATTGGAATATAAGTGTAAGAAAGATTTAGTTTGATTTTGTTTATGGTGGAGTGTTTTACAGATACGAGTACATTTGAGCTACTTTAACCTATATATGTTCTTTGTCTGCCATAGTTCCTAAATAGTTCACATCTGATTCTCACACAGAATGTGTGAATGATTTCAATAGCTATACTTGTTAGCGTTTTCACACATTTGTCACAAGATGTGTTATAGAAAACTTGGTTGAGAATTTGAGATAGACCGGTTGCCAATATCGACGACTTGATGTCGCATACCAAACCGCTCCGAAATCAGAGACAACTTGAGATGTCTCGGTGCGACTTGTCGGCAATAGATGGCGCTAGTAGATACGATACAGAGCTGCAAAGTTTTTCCACTTGGAGGGAAAGGTGGGATTATGCAAAAGTAGTGTAATGACATCGTTTTTCATATAATATATATTTAATACGTATTGTTCTTGACTATAATAAACATTTCTACATGACTATAAGGAAGTTATAAATAACTGGAAGTTAAACTAACTGGAAGTTATAAATAAGTGAAAGGTTTCCAGAGTACCTTTGCAAAGTTTTATGAAACGTTACTTGACGGATTCTGAGTTTTTCATTCAAAATCTGTCATGAAATATCGTGCTTTCAGATGTAAAATTCCTTCTAGTTGGACTCTTATATGAAACTACCTCACAGAGATTCCCTCAACGAGGACATGTAGAAAATACTGAACTTTATTTCACAAGAAACAACCGGATTTTCTGATGCTCGCTACTTCTCTGTCTTAAAGGAAACTCGTACAGAGAACTACCTACGAAAAAACATGGTGACATAGATAAATAGGTGGCAGGTAATTAATTAACATTAATTATGTATAAACATATTACGAGTATTATGTTGTGAAATCTCTGTAAGTTATAGAGGAGATAACAAGTGGTTAAGAGCTGTTAATTTGTTTGTTGATAAAGAGTACTGGAGATTATCTGCCGGTGGAAATATTCCACGTATATGTATACGTAGATAACGTTTACTTAAGGTCAATATAAAGCCAGGCAATTCTGTGAATACTTGTACTGCAGTTGAGTTGGTATCCTTTTTCTCTCTCCTGTTGGTACATATATTCTTATGAATATAAATATGTATCTTTAACCGTAAACGTATTCTGTTGTCAAATTCCTTCACTGTGGATAAAGAGTAAAGTCAAATCAGTGTTAGTTTTTACATATAGTAGGTAGGTAGGTACCACTGAGCTTATTGGTATAGATTCTTTTGGTAATAGAGCCAGGTAGCTGTTGTGGTGTTTCATTATTTGTAAGTCAAAATGAAAGGCATTCGTAAAGAAACCGTTCAATTTTCATTAAAAATTCAAAGTATTACAGAAATAAAGATCAACATGGTAAAATTCAAGAATATATACACGGATATAACTACGTCAGGTTGTACTAAAGTGTGGCAGACCGTTACATTCGCCGAATTCACCCACACATTCGCGTTCCCAAGCGCCCGGGGTGGTTTCCATTCTAAAAAAGGTCATGTCATGGAACGCTGAAAAAGAACTAGCAAAGCTAACGTCCACTACACCGCTACGTTTCCAATGAATCTCGTCATTATTTTTTCATCTCTAGGCAATTTCGAGGGACAGTGTTAGTCCATAGCCTTATGCATCAACTCCAAGATTAAGATAACTCAGTTTTTTATATGAAAAAAAAATCTGATTCTAAAGCGCAAACATATTTTATACACGGTATCATTATAGTACTCCTCTATTACAAAACAATGTTTTTCTTTGGATCAGGTTTAAGCCACTGAGCCAGTTATTGAATTATGAACCTAACTGATAAAGAAAGGCAGTTCTTTATACAAAAATTAGAGCTTAGTTCTGTACTAAGTTGTCATTTTAGTATTAAGAACTTAGTCTCAATCGAAATAAAGTTCGAAATAAAAATACTGGCTCAAAGGTTTAGACTAGAACTAAAGTAAGATTTCGTTTTGTAATAAGACGGCTGAAGTCATACAAAACCAACCAAATATTTGAATTAACTCTTCTTAAAGACAGTTTAAACTAGAAAAAAAAACGAACGAACCTGATTGTTCACACTCTTGTACGAACAATGCACTATTCCCCTTAACAGTATAAAACATTTTTAATGCTGAACAATTTTAAAGCTGTTATGAATTACCCAGTGTTTCAGTGGGTAAATATACTTGTAGATAACATCGTTCTTTGTTTCCAACGCCCCTTTAGTGACATCTCATTATCTTTGATATATGATTGATAATCACGCAGAAAAATATATTTTTCCTTCACTTGTATACGGAAAACGTAAACACAGGTAGGTTTAATAATGATTATCAATGTACTCTGTACTTGTATGTTTGAAGATATATAATGGTTTGTACCTAATGTGTGTGCTTACGTCATTGAATATGGTTTCTTGAATATGGCTAAGTAAATATAGATTAGAGTCACGTATATAAAATCTGAAAAACATGTTTACATTGTTATAAGATTAGTTTTATATGGAAATTTGTTATTACTTAGGTATTTTTTGATGTTGAATGTGCCTGCTCTTGACCTCGACCACGTCTGATTTAAAGCGATGGATAAGGTCTATGATTAGAATGAGCGTACCCAAAAGATGCTTGTTCGCTCTTGCTTTGAAGGCAGACGGGTTAAATGTAGAAGGGAAATACAGAAGCTGGCAGAGACGTTTGCACTCAAATGGTAATTACAATCGTATTTCTTAGAGTAAGATTTAAATCTGGTAAATTGGTGTGATGTACTAGATTACGGAACCAAATGAATGTAGTATCTGTAGCAGGTTACTTAAAGACGTCGTCATGAAGTTACGCATATCTCGTAGTCATCTACTTAACTAGCGTTGCAGTCATCTTGATCTCGTAGACACAGACTTACACATGTCGCTGCTTTGAATATACATCTCCTCGGCTTCTCTCTTGGAGAGGGAGTGGGCCGTAATACACCACGCGGGCCAAGTGCGGGTTCTTCAATGTCACATGTCTTCGAATTTTTGGTTCTAGGACATGCCGGTTTCCTCAGGAAGTTTTCCTTCACCGTTTTGTGAGCAGTGGTGATTATAAATTGTATGAATAACAACATAATCCAACAAAAGGAAATCCAGAACTGCCATCTGAAAAAAAATAAAAGACTTGTCCACTACTTATAGGTTTTAGGTTTAAAGAATCTGTATTTCTCATAAGAACTTGATTCAGTTCACTTATATGAGATTTAACTTTTAACATAAATAATCGTCGTTTAATGACGAAGCATATATAATGAACATAAACAAAGGTAGAATGCAAAAATAAGAAGGATATTAATCAAAATATAGCTAATGTACTTCTATTTAGGTTTGGCCTTGAAAACAATTATTAATTATTAATAACTGCAAGAACTGACATTTCACTGCCACTTTTCGAGAATAATTGTTCGAAAATAATTCATTTTATTTCATTAAGAATTCAAACTGGATTAGTTTGCAGATAATATTACTAAATATCCAAAAATATAATAGAGATATGCTTATTATTCAGGAAAAATTGTATATGGTTCATTCAAAGACTCGTAGAAACTGTCGATCGTGGAATGTTGGCCAAAAATTTTGCTAAACATCAACCAATGTCATAGTAACATTTGATCTTATCACAACGCATTTATGCTGATATCATTGTGAGTTTTATTTTTCATGTAGTAAGAACCATTTTGGTTTGCGTTGTGTTTTTATCAAGAAATTTTAATATTTTGGATTGTGTAGTAATTCATGCAAAGCACCGATATGTCGTAAAACCGTCTACTTGCGTAGCGTACCAGTCTTCTTGATCTCGTAGTCACAGAGCTACGAAAGTGTCGTAGACCCGTCTACTTGACTAGCGTAGCAGTTTTCTTGACCTCGTACCCACAAAACTACGCAAGTGTCGTAGACCCGACTACTTGACTAGCGTCGCAGTCTTCTTGACCTCGTAGCTACAGAGCTATACAAGTGTCGTAGACCTGTCTACTTGACTAGCGTAGCAGTCTTCTTGGCCTCGTAGCTACAGAGCTACGCAAGTGTCGCAGACCTGGCTACTTGACTAGTGTAGAAGTCTACTTGGCCTCGTGGCCACAGAGCTACGCAAGTGTCGTAGACCAGTCTACTTGACTATCGTAGCAGGCTTCTTAATCTCGTAGACGCAGTTTGTCAGCGTAGTAAGCCTTTGCAGGCTAATTAGTCATAGACTCTTACTTAGCATTAGCAAGGGTAGCAGTCTATTTGAAATTATAGAAAGGGATATATGTAGATCTAGATGTAATTTGCCATAATGTTATCAACACATTCATCTGTATTTAGAAGGTTTCAACTTTATGTCTTATCACTTTTTCCAATAATTACCAAAAATGATCGACAGAATTGAGGTTTTATATGAAAAACATGTTTAAGGTGATTTAAAATTAGAATATCGGCCTTAAGTACCTATTCATATAAGCAAATCAAAGCACTCAATTTATAAGTGGCACTACATATTGGCATCCAATCCGTTTTCTAATCCATTTGTTACATTTTCGTCAGATACGATGAATACGACGGCATGGTTGGCGCAGTGGAGCGATTGACTGCTGCGCTGCGTGTAGCGGGTTCCTGCACGGAACAAATATTTGTATGATCTACAAGTAGTTGTTCCGGGTCTGGCTTTTTATGTATTTGAGTTTAAATGTTTGTAAACGCACCCACGATACAGGACAAATTCCTAGTGTAGGGCAACGTTTTGTTTAAAAAAGAAAGGAAAGAAAGAAGATAGTTTTGATCTTTTATACTTAGTGATAGTTCTTTATCTGCTTCGCTAGGGTAGTAGTCGTTACCTTCTAAGGCACAATATAATGTGTGACCTGATCATGCTGCTCACATAAGATGAGTATCCCGTTGTTTGTAGTTGCGTAGTTATAGGCTACAAGACTAAGGGTAATTTTTCCATCGCCAGATAACTTTTATTCGAGGAATGAAATTGACCTTGACAGTTTTTGTATGACATAACTGTCAAAATTTCAAAATTATTGCTCGAATAAAGTTATCACATGATTGAAAAATCAGCCCTAAATAGAATAATAGTAATAATAGTTTATTTTACAAATAGAAGAATATGCAGAAGCCCGAAAATCTGACAACCAGTCTTACCAAGGGTATACTAATACCCAGTAATTGGATTGTGGAGGTCAGATAAGCAGTCGCTCCTTGTAAAATACTGGTACCTACTCAGCTGCAACCTGTTAGATTGGAAGCCGACGCCAACATATTTGGGAAATGGCTATGCAGATGATGAGATGATGAGAAGAATATGCATCCAATGCATCTTGAACTATGTCTTCGCAGTATATTGTCTTGTACTTGAAGAACCCACTAGAAGATTGTCGTTCAGATTTTGAAGAAAAAACCTCACGAATGATAGTAAGTGTTCATTAATTTATTGATTGTAGATATTCCAATAAATGGTCAAACTACCGTCTGTAGCTGTTAATGTTATTAAAACATTTCCGAGAAAATATTTAATAAATTAAATATTTTATTAGAAACTGTTTATTGATCTCTTTCTTGCGTAAAAGTTAAAGAAGTAAAGACTTTAGCCTATTTTCAAGTTTGGTTTAAAAATCGGTTGGTAGATTCCTACTTTTATGTTATGTGAGGGGCCACAACCGTACAGAATATATAATAAAGTCAGAAATAAAAATGTAGGTAACCTGGCTACTATGGATTTAAGATTTTTTAAAATTTACGTGATATCTACCTTTATTATGTGTTATTTTTTTACAGAAATACAAGGGGTATTTACAGAAATACAAGGGGTATTTCTGTAAAAGAACACAATCACTTTGCAAATAATTTATTCTAAAAAAAATTACCTATACCAATACCAACTTAGGTACCTACTTTAACTTTTAAAAGAAAATAAGTAACTACTCACTATCAAAATGCATAAAAGACCTTCATATTACTGCACATAACATACACTAATCTCAATGAAATGACATTAATTGCAGCATTACAAAAATTACCTAGACCCCTCATTTCTTAAGATGTCTAGGTACTCTATTTACAGCTTTTCATTCATAAAACTTAAGAGTCCACTCAAACTAACAACTCAAAAACAATACTTTTAAAAACATAATAAACACTCAATACATTGAGTAATACAGAAGTACCCTACATCTATATGTTGATTTTGATACCAATATTATAAAGAATAATCATTGAAAAACATCCTGAACAAAGAACTTTACTAAACAAAATTATCTTTGACCCTCCCAAATTAACCTTCCACCCCTTATGGTCTGAAAAATAAGGGTTATTTTAGTGTGTGTAGTAAGTGTTGGGGGTGTAAAAGTTATAGTGGTGTAGAAGACGGAACCTATTGGAGTGGCTTTCGGGAGTTTGGCTAAGTTGTCGATCGTTGAGATCGCTATTGTTCCGACACTTCAGCCCCTTTGTATTGTAATCGCGATGTAATATGTAGAAATAAGTATGTACTTGTATTGTGGGTAGTTGGAAAAATGTGCTGGCAACAGAAGAGAATGTTAATTATACAAAATAATCAAATATCTACCTGAAAAGTTCACAGTTTCTCAGACATCATTTTTTAAATTATTAGCCATTTATGTCCCACTGCTGGGCAAAGGCCTCCCTACTTTCTTTCCTCTTCTCTCTGCCCAGAGCTGCCAACGACCGATCTTTATTATAGGAGTCCAGTTAGCCATCATTACTTAATATTATTGTCTGCTGGGAATTTATGTACAAAACCACACAGTAGGTATGTAGGTAAATATACAGATGAGCAATAAAATTAATATATTTCTAATGTTTTACTCACTAAGAATTCTAGTCAGAGACTTTTAAATTCATATCAGGTGTATTAACCCTTGAATAGTAATAAATATTGTAAGTAGAGCCATACTTTTACAGTTTCAAGGATCACTTTAATTAGCATTTAAAATAACTTGCTGAAAAGAAGTTGAAGTTCTAGCAAAATAAGCAACATAATAAAAAGTAGAGTTCAGTTTTCCTACTCAATAAAATGAGTACAGTCCA
The DNA here is from genome assembly GCA_947507525.1 of Apamea epomidion. NCBI lineage: Eukaryota > Metazoa > Arthropoda > Insecta > Lepidoptera > Noctuidae > Apamea > Apamea epomidion. The sequence goes on from OX382231.1 coordinate 12,304,281, forward strand.
TAGACATATCTAACAGTTTTCCTCCTTCTAATCAAAGTTTGTAATTAAACAAGATTGTAGAAGTATCAGTTAGTATTTATTAGGCGGCAGAGAGCGCGCGGCCGCGGCTTCTAGGCTCATATTGATTACCGGTGACATTGTTATCAATCCCCGAGCAGACGCGCGACGCCCGACACACACAACACCCAAAAGAAACAGGAACGTTTCTTCGCGCGTTTGTAACGCAACGCAACGAAAAAAGAGGCGGAGACTCCGCGACAGCGTCGTCGACCAATCACAGAGCAGCTGCAGCCGCGGCGGACCAATCGCGCGCGGCGGCCGGGGCGGGCGCGCGCACGCGGCCGCGCCCTCGCCTCGCTCCGGCTTTTTATTTATTGTTGCGCGGAACAGCGCGCGCGACGGGTGTGTGATGCGTGTGTAGTCTCCCGCGAGCATGGAGTCCGCCGTGGACTCAGCGTCGACCGCGAGCGAAGTGAGCGGTTCGTCAGGGGGCTCGCCGCGCGTGAAGGCGGTGTCGCCGGCGCGCGCGCTCAGCCCGCCACCGCTGCTGGCGCCGCGGATGCCACTGCCGCCGCCGGGGCTGGGCCTGCTGGGATCGCTGCAGATGATGCACCACTCACCGCTCGAGCTCATGGCGGCCGCGCATCATCACGGCCCACCGCGCTACGGTAGCCCGCCGCCCATCTCCACGTCCGACCCGTCCGCCAACGAGTGCAAGCTGGTGGATTACCGTGGCCAGAAGGTGGCAGCCTTCATCATCCAGGGGGACACGATGCTGTGCCTGCCGCAAGCTTTCGAGCTGTTCCTGAAGCACCTCGTGGGCGGGCTGCACACAGTGTACACCAAGTTAAAGAGACTGGACATAGTGCCGCTGGTGTGCAACGTGGAGCAGGTGCGCATCCTGCGCGGGCTGGGTGCCATCCAGCCGGGCGTCAACCGCTGCAAGCTGCTGTCGTGCAAGGACTTCGACGTGCTATACCGGGACTGCACCACGGCAAGGTACGTCCAACACACGAACACCTCCTCCTTGTTGTTGTCACATGTCAGTGCCACCGACCACCTGGCCGACCACGGTGGCCGGTCTACCGGTCAGTTAGGAAGGTACGTATCACCTCTGTGTCTGTAGTGTTCATTTAATTTTACTGTGACTGGCTTATTTATTTATTTTTAAGGTTACGTTTATATTGTTTTTGTATGAACCCTGACACACTTCTTCCTCCACTGACCTCTTCATGTGAGCAGGATTTAAAGTTTTGTAACGGATGTTAAAAGTCAAGTATTGATGAACTACACATGCTTCCAAAATAATCGAGTGAGCTACCGTTTAATTGTGACTTTATATCTCCTGGAAATGAACCTATGAACGGTTTGGATAACATAGGCCTAATAAACAGGCTAGCTAGACAGAGAGGTCCTTGAGTGCATGACTCCGATTAATACCAGTGTAATTAGCTATACAATTATAATTTAATTGTACTGAGGATGAGCCAGGAAGTGTCATTAAGGTCGTCAGGATAGAATATAAATTGTGTAGCGTTTGTCCGCTTGCATGTAGAGCCCCGCGGGGAGAGACGCGCGATCCATTAATTTTTCACATTTTAATACGCGCAAAATATTTCCACCGGGTTAAATATTAAAGTGGGCTTCGGTCGGCGACGGAAGGGTTAAATCTCAGTTAATTAGCGGCTGTGGCTTAAATATTTAAATAGTAATTTTTACAAACGGTAAAGTTAGATTAAAAAATCTTGTTGTGTTGTGGTCGCGGCGGCCCCGTAGGCCTATATCGGTGTTTTTACTGAATGTGTTTTTAAAAATGTAATGTTACCGGGAACTGTGCATCTGGGAGGCGTAAAGTTTAATTTTTTGTTGTTATTGTCGCTTTGTGTAATATTTCATGTTTGTTTATTTATTGGGGAGCGGAAGTGCTCGGACGTGTGACGCGAACGCGCGGCTGCTCGGCTCTCTGACTCACACTTTTGTTTGATTTCATGAAATCACTATCCTCCTAATTCATATGACTAATGATGTCATACATGAATTCCACTAATTTGATTGATGTTGGATCCGGGGTGGATATAAAAAACAATTGGAACTGAGTTTGTACCTACTATATCATAAGAATAAAATATTTTATTAATTGATTCAGTAGGTAGATAGAGTCTTAAGTAATAAACTATTCAATAGGAAACGGGTTGTTACATTTATTTAAAATTTAATGATGAGTAAAATTAAAAAATGTGGAGAACCAATAAAATTTTATTTTTCTAAACATTATTACATATTATTACAGGCACTGATTAATATTTTGCACAATCCTAAATAGAGAAAGGTGTCTAAGGTAGGAGGGTCCTGAGTTACAGGTCACCCGGCTCTCTTAGATAGGACTTGTTACTTTACAAAACGGTTAGTAGTAGGTATGACAAATACTGTGCCAATACAATCAGACCAGAGCTCTACATTTAAATCTTTAGAAAGCAATTATAATACAACTTTTGTAATCACAGTGAAAGTGTTAATTTAAAACGAATCATTTAAATTCTAAAAATAAATGAATGCTACAAGAAATATCATAAGAAATACCAATCAGAGTAGAAATAAATGAGAAAAAACTCGTCCGTTCGCCGGCGGTCGGTGAATCGGACGAAATTCGTATTGACATGTTTCCAGTATTACGATTCCACTAATACAGTCGACAAAGAAATCTTGTTTCTAACATAAATAACAATTCGCTTTTTATACCTGACTTCTTTTGATAAAATAAAATAACAATTTTGCTCTGCTATTTTATATTATAGCTAGGTACAGTCGGTATTAAAATTGTTTCGATTTGACTAGGTTTGTATTTTTTGTTGTAGTTGCTAACTTGTCTTATTTGCCTTGATTTGATTGGTAGGTAACCAAATAGGTTTAGTTGTGTAATAATTATAGATAAATGCAGCATTTGTAATAGAGCATGGGTCACAATAATAATTTTTAACCTTTTAATGAACTAATTATTTACAATTAGGTAATGTAAAAAAATAATAACGCTTCAAAAAATACAATTTTCCTATAGAGTATAAATACAATCGTTTTATAAGTTACCAATGAAATAAAAACAACAAATATTTCTTCAAACACAAACCTAATGGATGTCACTACACATATTTGGAAATGCGATATTTTTTAAAATAAAAACGGAACGCCCGCATTACAAAACGCAGTGTAAATAATAGGAGGACGTTCCTTTTCACGCTTCAATAATTGCTCGACAGCAGATAAACGAGAGGTATCACGTTACCGGCGAGGATCTGCACGGGTGTTCTGACTTCACTTCTATAACTCTTTTATGTGACTTAATGTATAAGCACAATGCCTTTTAAAATCTTTTATGATATGTAATAATAGTATGTGTGAATCAGATTGGGTTAGTCACTTACAAAGCTTTAAATGTATTTAATGATTAGCCGTTAGAAACTGGGTTGTTGAGGTCAGATAGGCAGTCGCTCCATGTGAAATACTGGTATTCAGCTACATCCGGTTAGACTGTAAGCCGACCCAAACATAGTCGGGTAAAGGCTAGGCAGATGATGATTATAAGCCTAAAAACCAGAAACGGGTTGACTATGTATTTCTTTTATGCGAATGTGTTCATAACAATAAACGGACTTGTCTGATGGAATCAGACAAGGCCAATCGAATTCCTTCGATTAATTAGGAAGTAGAGAAAGCACTTGAATCGCACAAAAGCAGGCGCTACTGCCGTCGACTTATTTTTTTCTTGTAATCAATACATTCAAAGCACAGGGTTCCGTCCATTGTCTCTGCTACAAAGAGCGAGGTTCAATTACGGAGGTCATCAACACGACTTTTTATGGAATTTTCAACTTTACGACTCATTTTGATGGTCCGCCTTCAAACGGAGTGATATTTTGTAAATAAACAAAGGACTGAAATAACTACCTCATTACCTTTGTAGAGCCGGTAGTGCGGAGTTCTTCTCAAGCGTTTTTGTAGCTAGTTTAAAAAACTTATAGGTGTATGGTACTGGTTATGAAAAAGATAAAGGTTCTCTCTGTAATGTTTAATTAGTATCTATGTTCAATGATTATGCCGCGACTTACAGGAGCCTGTGATTTAGAAAGCAGTTCATCCGTTGAGGGTTTAGACAAGATGTTTTTATTATAACACTATTAAATTAATAGCTAGTCAAAAGTAGGATACCTAGTCATGTCAGCGTTAGTTTTTACGTTAACTATAATAATAATTTAGTTATTAACAGATATGTTAGTATTTTAATATTTATTTTAGCTTTTGTTTTATAGTTCGCGGATGGCACAATGATTTGTTTGCTTAGACACACATAGTGCACATGCAAGCGTATGTAGAATACATTATTATCATGAATGTTGTGTCCGGACTCCGACTGGCGTTGGTCCAAGCACTGATTCTCATTGAAATATTAAACCAAGACACTGCAATGCAGTGTCTGAGATGCGTGTGTTGCCAAAATAATTAATTACAATGTTATCTTATGTAGATAGATTAACAATTAAATGTAAATAATTGAAAATACATAAATTAAACATCTTGATTAAGTTATAAATATTCATGTGAAGGATAACAATAATTTCTAGTTTCATTGTTTAATATTTTGTCTGCGATTGTACCTATCAATTTAATTCTTTCTGGTTGATCAGTAAAGTACTTTCCGTAAAATTGGAAAAGAATATTAAAAAAGAATAGAAAGAGAATTATAAAAATACAGCAATAGGTAGTAGAATTTTCCAGTGCACGCTGTATTTTTACATTTATTTGGGTAACTTTTTGTAGGTAACAAGAAATAAAAAATAATGCACTACTTATGATAATGCAACCTTTAAAATACAAAACAAGGAATTGTATAGCCCAAATTAGATTAAAAAAACGGTAGCAGTATGCAGTAGTACCCTAGTCTGATAAGTTACTAGGAGGTGATCTACCTAGATCATCTGCGCCGGCGTCGGTGCGGCGACGGACCGGCGCGGCCGCCGCCACCGCGCCAGCCTCACGCCTCGATGCACGCTTTATCACCATCCAAACAGACATACACCCACACCAATGGAACTCTGCTTTGCTTTCTAGATTTCCGCATATCGATTGGTAGTTTAATTCTACTCGATATAAACTCAGTGGTTATTCAACTCACCTCACACTTCCTTCCCGCACATCTCGATTAAACAAGGCCACCCAACGCGACAAATAAATGTACAACAATCATCCAATCCACATTACATTCACAATTGAACGACAAATAAACTCGAGTGGCTTGAGGAAACGCAATTTCCTTCGAGGCAGTAAAGCGACAAACTGTTCCACAATGGGAATATCATGGAGGCAATTTATTACGAATGATCAACAAGTAGCTGGGGAACTTCGGGCCACAGACGGAAAGCAAAGAATGAATGCGAGAGCCTCCGAATTGAAACGAACACCGATAAAGGACCCTCCGAGTGTCGGCGGCGTGCACGCTCGGAACGCACGGCAACACTCCAATCCTCCCGTAGCTTTAATTCGAAAAAGCGAACGCACACAAATGACACGAGGGAATCCCTCCCGGCTAGACAGAATTATCTCGGCCTCTCTATTTCCGTTTCGCGTACTATTGAAATCGCGTCTCACTCGCTCCTCGCGGAACTGTATAATGCCATCTCTATCGCATTCGGTTCATTCATGACTGTATATTTGAATGGATTCGGAATGTGCGTTTTCTTCCCGCTAGTCTCCAATTCGACGTCATTCAGGAAACGGCCGGGTGACATTAGGACGTGTCGTTTGAATCCGCTGCGAATCTTTGCTACGACTTTTTTCAGAGTGGAATGCTTGTGATAGTCAGTAAATGCATCAGATATTCGGCCCTAGTCGTACGGTTGAATGTGAATGCTAAGCAACAGTTATGGTCAACTGACGAAACAAGATCGATTCACAAAAAGCGACAATGTATTAATGAGCGCGTATAATTAGAATTCGCTTCCGTGTTAGGTAGATATTGAATGGTTGATAGAAACTATCGCATGGCGTGTGGCGTAGTGCGCTGGTAGCCGTTGTAACGTCTTATAATTGCGGCTCACCATGTGTTGAGCTCTAATCATGTTTAATTATAGTAAGAAGAAGGAGTCATTGCCGTTTATCATGAGATGAACTGTTACAGACGTATAAACGCCGCGAGAAAATGATGGATTAAACGTTGCTCCAGTTACGAGTATGAAAGTACGGTGCTCACATTAATTAGTAAACGTTAGAATAGATTAGAGCTATAAATATGTTTTATATTTATTGCTCTGCCTATATGCGTAATTTATTAATAGGCGGCAAGAGAATTTGCGGAGGATTTAGTATTTATATCATAGGTTCTAATTTGTTTTAAAACGCCGTCATTTGTCGGTTTACTGACTCCGCCATTTAAAATCATGTCTGAAATACGAATAGGCTAAAACCTCCAGGTGGATTACCATAAAAAAATAAACCAAGACATGAAATTTTCCTTACAACGCCAATCTTGCATCTAAGAAATGAAGACATGCTGCGTCGATGTGAATAACGGGAGACAGTAATTTAAATACAAGTTTTCTTCTGTCCGTACACACATAGGTACATGGTTATTAATCCAATGCAGATTAGAGGTGAGACAATGGGAGGCGGAAATGCAGCGGAATGACGTTTTTGCGAGACTCGCTCAACCGCCATTGTGTGAATGAGACGCGCGCACTAATTGCCAGCGAAATTATAAGTTCAAACAAACGAGACTCATTTATATTATGTTCTAAATTAAGACGTCTTTGTCTGTTTAAGAAAATTATATTAATCGTACAGTAATCGTAGATTGGAGGCAGACAAGCTAAAACGTACAAACGACATCGTGGGATCTCGCAAGATTGATACAGCAATAATTGACAGTAAAAAGCGCTCGTTTTAAAAAGCAATAATTCTAATATAGCAGTTAGTTCTTGCACACAATTGTAACAGTAGATAATGTTTTCTTTTATCGAATTACAATTCGTAAGTAGTAGGTAAACGCCAATGGAATTGTAATTGTTTCTATTAATTTGAATTGTAAAAGCAGTTAAGTGCTCTCTACAGCGTGACAAAATAAAGTCATTATACTCGCACGGAGTGTTAGTATAGAGCGGTGTAAGAAATGCATTCGCACAATTAGTCCATTATGATCTGATACTACGCCATGTACCGCGGTTTTGCTTGTTTTTCTCATGATACCATATCAATTTACTAGCTTGTGCACCTAATCGTGCTTTTTGCAAATTATTGGTTAGGTACACGAATGTGCTCGTTGGAGAGAGAACCGATCATTCTTATTATGTACGAATAGTTTGGAAAAAATCGGAGAAGCTATGTGTGACTTTGAATGTTGGTAGTTATTTTATTCGTGCCATGAAATCAGAAATCACATAAGCTTGGTTATGTGTTAAAATAATTCAAGCAAAGTAATATATAGCTCTTACAAGAAAGTCTGCAAATGTTGTGTCTACTTGGCAAAACAACGGTTGTGAAGATACGAGCGTAACAAAATATCTTTATTGCAGCCGTTATAAATTTATAGTAAGGTGAGAAAGTATTAGAAAACATAAAAGTAGAGATGTAAATTACAAGTAATAGTGTTCGTAAGTCCAACTTTATACAAACACATAGGAAAGTTTATAACAAAGAAACAAAATGAGATAAGGGCTACTTAAGTCGGTCTGAAACCCTCGTTAAACGTTGATATACGGTTTATAATAAAAGTTAATAAAACATTTGCAACAATTTAAAAGGGTTATCGATAAAAAACTTAGTAGACGAGTATCGAATGTGCGTCGGAGGTTGCCAGTTAAAAGATAGTAAACTGCGTTTTACAACCTGGCTGTTATTTATTTTTAATCAAATCACGCCTTAATAAATATAACAATGTAACATTATATACTTGCGAAGATATAGCTAGGTGGTAAGAAGGTATTCAAGGTAAGGCAGAAGGTATTCATTAAAAAACATTGGCTTCCTGTTGTTCTACAGCTTGATCTGATCTTCCTATACCTATGCTCCATTGTCACATAAAGACCTTATAAATATTAGTTTGATTGCAATTCAGACCGTGAAAATGATTTCCAGTGTATCTGCAATAAAGTGCAGATCCCTTTTTAATCCCTGTTACATTTTTGAGACATTTTATATAGTGATGTGTTTGTCCAATAAAAATTTGCTACATTGTTTATATATTTTGAGCTGGATATTATTTTGCTTGAACGAAGATTTGAACTGAAATTGTAGTATTGTGTCCTTGACCGACATTGTAAAGCTGGCAGGTTTTCTTTGGAGAGCCGACACTACGGTTTTAATAACGTACGACTACGGATTAATATGAACATAATTGTGCATAAAATGTTGTCATTAGTGGTTGTATTATTTTAGGTGTATTTAACGTGTCTTCTACAACATAGTAGGGTGATAGTCATCGAGGCGGCCGCAGAAGGCGCCCGCGAGCATCACACTCCGATTAAAGTAATTTACAGCCGATATAAAACTATTTCATTTCGACGACGGACACATTTAATATAATTATCGTCGCTGCACTTAAAATAACTTTGTTTCCACTTTTACGACTGCGAAATTAATAGTTTTTATGTTTATACTTTTAGCACATAACATAAACGACGGAACACGTAAGACACGTACTTTACAATAATTTCGTAAAAAAAAAAAAAGTAAAATGTTGCCAGTGTATGCAATTATCGATTGCTGGCCGGGAGCTAAAAATCGATAGCGGTCCAGATGCACAAAAATGTGCCAGAGAAATCGATTTGCCCCACATTTTGGCGGTCTAGCGGCCGCCGGCGGCGAGGGTAACGTTCGCGATAAGGGATAGTGCCCCCCTCAGGGGCGGGGGTATCCCCCTGTCCCCCTTGATAATATTTACCGCCCCCCGGCCATACTTACGCCCCTCAGTATTTACGGGTTAGAGAAAAACAAGGGTACTCGAGCTTCGGAAGGTGCAACGTAGATTTTAATCCTTTCTGATGTTTATGATTGATGGCGGATTTCGTGATCGGTGTTGCGCTCATGTTGATGGATTCTTTATGATTCCCGTGGCTGGCGGCACCGTGGCTCCGGCGCGCGCCAACACGTGATCCCGAATTAGTTTTAATGATTACACGCACGTAATTGTTGCTATATTTTCAAATGCATCTTCATTAGCGTCATAGATCGGTTTTTTTGGATGATATTTAAATCCAGTCTTTTGTAGTTACCCCTCATCTGCAGAAATCAGCTCAGCTGTAGTTAAGTTAACTTGTTGAAATGGAAATTGAACTATTTGAAGTATATTTGCATGACTTGCCATTCAAGTGATTTTGGCCCACACAACATGAAAAACTATTATCATCAACTTGAAAGCTAACAACTATGTCGATACCTACTCTTCAAACGTACCTTCAAAACAATAGTTTAATAATCACATCCCAAGCGATGTATCCATTTTAAATAGCCGCTAGCGCCATCTGTCAATCAATAATGAATTTCAATAGTACTAAAAACTTAATTAGACTGCTTTCAAAGACAGAGTAACATCGGCCAACAAATCGGATATGCGGCTGGCAACTCCCTCCATAAGTAACCTGAACTTTATTTGTAGAGTTTTAAAGTTTGGAATGGGGCAGTTTAGTTTGTGGGATGGTAAAAGTAAGTTTGTGTTGATGTAATGTGGTGACGATGGGTAAAGATGTCCGTCAGTATTGACGCGTGCCGATAGCCCAGTGTGTCCGTGCCGGCCAGTCACGGCCAAAAGGCTAATTATTATTTTCGTTATTTTAATAGACGGATTAACGGTTTCGTAACAGAGTAATCGTTTATTTGGTCATGTAGTACTTTATGTGTTGATCAATACATCAATAAAATTGAGCTGTAAGAAAAGCTTCAATTGAATGTTAGAACAACTTGTAGTTTTTTATGGATATAGCTAACTGTAGGCCGACAAATTTTCTTTTTTCGTTGGTGACAGTTCCAAGGTCCCAGCGGGGACGCGGGTAAAAATAATTGACGCATTCTCAACGAGTATGCAGGGCCGTATTCAGCAAATATGGGTGATGGATCGATGCTGAAGCTGGCTAATGTTCGGCAACACACGGCTCAGGTCGTGCAAGATTATATTCAGGAGGTTGGTATCAGCGTGATGGCTTGGCTATCAAGAAGTCCTGATCTCAACCCAATTGAGAACGCGCGGGATAAGCTAGGCAGGCTAGCCAGAAGCCGCAGACCACCACCTACCACCCTCAGGGCACTAAAACAGGTCCTGATTGAAGAATGGGGGAATGTTCCTCAACATTGGCTCCGAAACCTCGTGTTCAGTATGCCAAACCGGTTCCAAGCTGTAGTCAGAGCCGGAGGAGGCAATGCCAGTTATTAAAAAATAAATAACATGTAAAACATATTTATAAAATGTTAATTGAGTTTTTTGACACTAAGCTAAAAATGGCCATTTTTATTGATTTATCTTTTTTTTTAAGTTAAAAATGTTACACACAAAATGCTACATGTTGTGTTGTATGTGTAATGTGTAGTTTACTAGTTTCAAAGAAAGCTGATAAAATTTGCTATAAAACGTTTTTTATTTTAAATCTCTAACTTCTATAGTATCGAAAAAAAAAAATTAAAAGTGTAGTACTTAGTTTTGCAGGTCAGTGTATTTCGTGATTTACTTCAGCGGATTGAAAAAGTCGGACCTTGAAGTCTACAAACACTAACACACAGAGTTAAAGTAAACAAAAGATTGCCTATCAATTAATAAAGTCGTTTCCCTTGGAAGGTTTTATAAGTTTTATAACTACACAGTAAGATAAGCCGATATATACACTTTATGTTTTTCTTTAATTACCGGATCAGAAAAATTAAAATCCGATCCTGAAGTTAATAAAAGTGATCATTAAGCTTACAATTTATTTTTACGATTGTTAATGTTTGTGTATCTGACGTTATTTAATTATCATCTATATGAATTAGTGTGAACTTTAAATTATGATAATTGTAAAAACGATACAGATTATTTTTTCCGACTGATTCTAAATAAATGATACAACAACTAGTCATGCAATGGGTTAATACTGAATATTGTAGCAAATCCTCTATACGACCTTCGTAGCACATAGTCAGCCTATAACTAATGTTCACACTGCTGGGAGGCAAGCCTCCTCTCTTTTTGAGAGAGAATGGGCCGTTCGTATCCACCACGCGGACCCAGTGCGGGTTGGTAGATGTCACATGTCTTCGAAGCTTTGGTTCTATGACATACCGGTTCCTTTACGATTTTCAACTTCACCGTTTAGACCGTTTTTTTACAGTTACCTTAAGGTCTCAATATTCTGATATCGTCATGATATTTTGAGTAATTACAACCCACACAAAACACGTCCACTGAACCAAAGCGTATTAATTTATTTATAAATGCGTTTTTCGGTTAGTTACACGTTTGCGATGGAGGAAATTAAGTTTGGGGAATTGAAACTAGTCATTGTTCTTTTAATTGCGGTCAATTTGAGGCGTTCTAGACGAAATGTGCCGATCATTGTGTGTCGAGGTGAGCCGTTACATCAAAGGCTTCATGCCTCTCTAGGGAATATTAATTATATTATTATTTTATTGTTACTCGATGCTAGGAATTAGAGCATTGCGGTTATATGTACTCGTATAGTAGAATTTTGATATAGGACAGTAAAACTAAAAACATTATTTATATTGTTAATGTAAAATAAATATTTATTCACATTCATCTTTCTATCATCATACTTTTCAGTTTACTTGAAACATTATTAAAAAAAAAAAAATGTAATGGTTATATCTTTTTATTTACAAAATTATCGACGTTTAATTAAAAAATGTCGACAATTCCCCAACCCTACTGCACACATTTTGGAACAAGTTTTAATAATTCCATTCGTAATATCATACAGATATCAAAGAAAGGGTTGCACAGTGGGCCGACTGCGCGCTGACTCGCACAAAATGTTCTATCTGCATATGCCCTCTGATTGATGTGCCCTGTAATTATTTAGACGCGTTAATAATACCACCGACGACGGCCGCACTTTGTTTCTGACGACTTAAGACGAATGAAATGAGAAATTCTATCGGACTCTTAATAGAGCTTATTGCTTTCTGATGTTTTGTTGATTAAACGAACAGAAATTGTTATTAAGTTCTCCGGTTGTTTTATTCCGTTTTGGGTTGCGAATTTTAATTATCTTCCATTCAACAATATTAAAAAATATTTTAATTGCGAGAAGGATGACAGTCAGTAAATCCGTTGCGCATTAAAGTAATTTAATTATAACGTACACAAAACCACACCCAATTATAATGGTAAACATAGTGGCCACACCCGTTTCGTACATATTGTTGTAATAATGCGGTATCGTAGATATATTTACATAAATGGCCGCCACATACAAATTGTCTTTATGTTTTCTGTGCGTGCGACCCCCGCTCCGACGAATCAGAATATTAACGTAAATAGTAATGGCGGGAAAAAAAGCTATTATGCAAATGAAACATTTTGTGGTAAATAGAAACTGATGTAATACGATGTTAAGAAAGGTTATAAATCGTTTTTGTTAGTGGATTTATTAGATTTTTATAGTTCCAACATTACTTGATACTATGCGTGACTTGATAGGGATTCGAGGCTTAATGTATCGGTACGTTAATTTTAGTTGGGTTTAATTTGATTCGACATTATTTTTTGTGCGTTTCAAATAATATTATGATTATTATGAATTTCAGAAAATGTGCTGCCACCTACTTTTAATATAAATACCCCATAATTTCGATCATCATAACTAAACTGTATACTTAAATTAAACCATTTGTACTACGCATAGTGGCATCTGGCAAAGAATACAAAATATTAATCTCGTGCAACACAAAATAATGGAATTGGCATATTCATTGAGATCACAGATATGAATACGTTATGATATACATTATTATATTTAATAACAAACGGCGGCTGAGTGGTGAATGTGCTTACGTCACAACGGGAACCGAATAATAGAGTTCGCTACAAACGTTTAGCGAACCCTCGAAAATTGAAATAAAAAAGAACCATTCGAGATGTAACAGCGATATGATTTTGCACTTTTTATTCTTTTTTTTCCTGTTTGCGTGCGTGTTTTCAACACTGTGAGATGGAGTTGCAAATCGATTAGACACATCGAAATTACGGATATGCGTAATGTTGCACGTTTTTATTAAATTAAGGTAGTTTTCCATTGAGACAAAGAAAAATCTAAGTACGTAGGCTACCTACAAACACCGTTACTTTATTTTCATAAAGATTCACTTTAAAGTTCAATGGGTTAAGGATATTGATAAACTTGTTTTTGAGTGCTAAAATACAAACATCAAAATATGAAAATGTTATTATGCAGAAATATTAGAAATATAGTAGAAAGATTTGAAATTTTTTTGCTTATAAATAAACAAATTATTTATATTTTTCATAGACGGACTATTCTACGCCTTTGGTGTTCCAAAAAAGCGCCCCTGTTTTTGTGAGTCTAACGTAATTATAAGCGAGATTGTTGCGAAGTGACTTGTAATACGACCCCTTCTATAATACAGTTTTTAATTTTACAATTACATACCATATTTGGATAAATTTTACTCTTATTTTCATAGTTATATCTTGTATAGGAAGATTATATCCAAAATAACTAAAATATATAGGTATAACTACGAGTAAATTGGTTGTATCTACTAACTCTTTCAGAAGAAAGTTCATTGAAATAAAATAGTTATTTCGTCTATGAAAATGTTAGTGCCTTCATAGATGCTGTGTAGTAATTTCGTAGGCACTGCGTAGCAATTGCATAGTACCTGCGTAGGTGATGCGTAGCACTTGCGTAGATCCTGCGTAGGCGGTTTGTGTAGTTTCATAGACGCTGCCTAGACAACACGAACCCTTAATTACATAATAGTTTTGAAACAATAATTAACTAAATGGAATCCGATGTTTTTTGTATCACAATAGGTAATTCAATAAACAACGGCTGAAATAATTCCAAAATCAATATTAAAACTATGAAGTACATTGTAAAGCGTAAGAACTCCAAATATTCGGACATTCGGACCAGCGAGGGGCCCATTCGTAAGAATGTAATTAATTAAACAAATGTACAGAACCGGAAAGAAATTCGCCAACCCTTGGATCCCATTTTTTATAACAGACATACCTCATTTTGTTTTGGGGCCGTAATTGACTCGTTGTTAATTTTATTTAAATTTTCTGCTAAAAGGAATTTATCTGTGATTTTCAATTAAGAAATTATTGTTCTATATTTTTTCTTTTTGTGCAAAAATGGCTGTTAATACTGGATTATACTCATTACTGATGGTTCAACAGAAATTGCTCAAGTTGATTACAGAAAATATGCACATATCAGAAGATCTAACGATACCATAACCAACGAGCATTAAATAAACATCAGTAGGAATCATTTAGATAGACGCCAGTTACCGCGGCAAATAAACAATTCAAACAAACAGCGGGTCATTACTGTAATCGCAATATGAAACAAGTGTGCATACGATTCTCACTGTTTTTTTTCCTTAATTATACCTCGTTACATATGGAAATCAATGGCCATAAAGAATACAGACATATCTTGGTAACAATCTATCGTAGACAGGATAGAAACGGCGCTAAATCAAAACAACGTGCAACGCAACATTCGCTTCTCATATTTCCAATTAAAATTCCTATACATATGCATTGTTGCGAATCAGATATCTCTATTGTCCAGTGAAAAGTTTTGTATATCGCACACACATACGACTGTATTATGCGATTCTAGCAATTGATCGTTGAGTCGCATGTAAACATGTCCGCTAGTGCTAGCAACACCGGGAATAGTGATGTTACCTGTCGAGGTCTATTAATTAGTCGGGTGGTATAATGTGACAAGTAGTGATGTGTTCGAGGTGTAGCACACGAAATGTAATAACGTGGTGGTATGTGGTTGACAGTGTACAAGTACTTATTTGAAACTAGCTGGACCCCGCGGTTTCACCCGCATAAGTGTTGATCCCATGAGAATATCGGAATAAAAAGTATTCTAAGTCCTAATCCAGGTCATAGTTTACTCATGTGCCAAACTTCATCCAAATTCGTACAGTCGTTTTAGCGTGAAAGCGTAACAAA
This sequence comes from Apamea epomidion, assembly GCA_947507525.1. Lineage (NCBI taxonomy): Eukaryota > Metazoa > Arthropoda > Insecta > Lepidoptera > Noctuidae > Apamea > Apamea epomidion. Next base: position 12,319,480 of record OX382231.1, read on the forward strand.
CAAACATACAAAAAATCTAATCTTTCCTTTTATAATATTAGTTTAGGATTACACTGATTCGATTCCTGTAACCTATTACAAAAAGGAAACAGGACACAATTCTTCCAAAACAAATGAAACATAAAAAAAGAGTTCCCAATTCACCAGAGTATAAATTCTTACGTCACCAACAGCTAAGTCCAGGCACTTACGAGCACGTGGCAGAGTTAAAGTACAAACAAAAGTGTTTCAGTTCTTACACAGGTGTCCCCTTTAGAATTATATCAAGACTGGTAATGAGGTGTAAACACATCACACACGTTCTTGGCAAACAAGATTACTGATACATCCTGCCATCCCGGTGGGCTAATCCACCTTATCAGCTATAGGGAAAAATTTATGAATAAAGCCACTGTTTCACTCATCATTGTTTACAACATACAAAGATGCCGCCCAAACTTCTATATTAATATAATTAATTTTGTGCTCATGTAATCTTTGTCACCCGTTTACTGCTTGTTGTGTGGTATTTTTACTATAGTTTGTACTTAATTTTCACATGGCCGTGCTTATAGTTATAAGTTACATGAGAATCTTATTAATTTTTGTCATTTATTAGATCAGTGAGTTATGTAGACATGCAGACAGTGTTTGTTAATTAGAAATCGCTTGTAGTTTTATACTAGTTTTTTATATGAGACATATTATGAGTACCGTGAACTTCACAAGAGTAAATGACGAAACGTTTAAACAAAATACTACAACATGCTTACTTTACTTATCTAATTAGTCAAGTAATTACACAGAAACTGGCTGAACATTAAGACAAATGTCTCCATTCATGATTTCACAGATAACTGTTGCACAATGGAATTGAAGATGGAACTGTTTCAAATTACCGTTTGAGTACTAATGTTCGTAATAGTGTACTTGGAGAGTATGTTCTGTGAGTGTGATAAGGGTGTAAGGACGTTAACTAAGCTGTTTGTACAAGAAATAGTTTGATACGGTAATTCAACTTCCGTAAGTCGAGATGATAATGCGAGGGAGTCATGTTGTCTACCGTGAATGCTTCAAGCAAGTGTAACAACACATGTAGATCATGTTCGTAGAAGCATAATTATATAAAATAAATAACATAGGTATTTGTAGAGAACATGGGTGGGTTCAAAAACCTCTAAATAAGCTAAGTTAAAAAAAAAAAAACTAGAGACGACTGAAATTAAAATCGAGCCTTTAGAATATAAAGAACCACCAAATCCAGCAGCACATTGCAAACTAAAAAAGCAACATTTCAAACCATCAAAAATTTAACGAGCTGAATAACTGCACTCGTTATGCACCAGTGTAGTAACTAGGTAGGAAACGCAATTAGCCAGTGTAGACCCGCGATGCCTTTAAGTCGCTCAACCATGTAACTCCTTATCTCTGTTGCATGTTTTTTCAATATGCAATCCAAGACAATCGCCGCTTTATCTGGCAATCAGAATTCTCAGGTATTTTTTCATTCGCCAACAGTTCTAATTATTGTACACTTTCGTAACTAGCTAGCTCTTCGTGTCAATTGGATTATAATTGACTACACACTGTCGTCGTGTTGAGCGTACCTAACAATTAATTTTTAATTCCATTCGCGTTACGATCATCGGTAAGTGCACCGTTATAAAGTTGGCGAAAAACTTTTTCAGTCTGCAGCTTGTTAACTTTTATGGTTGTGTGTATCGTAATACTAGTAGACTCTTGTGACTTTGCTCCTGTTAGGTGAGTTGGACGAGTTTTACTGTGACCTTTTGCATATTCAATGATGAAGGACTTATATTTCTGCATTTCTAGAACATCACTTTCTTTTCATTTTAATTCAGCATCGTTTACTTAAGCAATCATATAGGGCTTGGCTTCACCATCAAACAGTATTGTATTATTCCTGTATTTGCATGGAGATACACCTTAATTTCTTTAAAATACCAATAAAATGTCCAAACAAATAAATTGTACAGAAAAGATCAAATTTACACAACAAATGATCATGATATCGATCCCTAAAGATACAGACAGACTGCCTAGTTTGGGTATGACTGGAAAATAATATATTATAACCCAACTTACAACTCAGAAGCTTTAAACCAAGAGAAGTGGAAAGAGAGTAGGGAGGCCTTTGCCCTACAGTGGGACATCACTGGCTTTTCATCCTACTATAATACATATCATAAACGCGAAAGTTTGTATGGATGGATGGATAGATGGATGTTTGTTACTCTTTCACGCCAGAACTACTGAACGGATTTGGATGAAATTTGGCACACAGATAGTTTATAACCAGGATGAACATATATATGATACTTTTTATCCCGATATTCTCACGGGATCGAAACTTATGCGGGTGAAACTGCGGGGCGCAGCTAGTAAATAATAATAATAACCCAACTGTAGATAGTATTTTAAGCTACGCAAGTCGTCTCAACTTGCTGTTCACTTATGAACCTGCTTACTGTATTACCTGGACAATAAAATATTTCCTATTTTTATTCATAAGCGGGTAGTTGGATTGGCCAGCACGGTGCTGCCATGCCGGACACTTTACTTTTGGTTATATAGCTAGATTACGTAGCTTTGTTACTGGTTAGATAGTAGCCGTTGATTGGATCGGCACGGCTCGAGTGTTCTGCGTGTTTTCTAATTAACAATTTACATTAATTGATCGCTGAAGCCATAACCTCATGACTAATGTAATAATGACTCTGGTTATTGAATCAGGGTAATTTATTGTTATGTTACAATAATTGACAGTGTTTGTAATTAATTCGTCCAAATGATATAGCTTTCCTGTTTGTGATGTGGGTGTAATTGGTTTTGGATAGACAATTCACGATTGTTCTATGATTGTCATAACAGTTGTCCTAAGGGGTTATCCTCAAAGACTGGTAGCAATATATCTTGGATGAATCTATTTTCGCTTGTATTCAAGGAATGGGTCTTAAAAGCTTTTTGTAGTAGTATACTTATTGGGATCTCAACGTCAATGTTTAGTTGTGGGTCTCGATAGGGCAAGAGAATTAGTCTTGAAGTATCATTATCATCATCTTTTCATCACTGCTGGATAAAGGCCTCCCCCAAGCACCGGTTCTGTGCTTCTCCCATCCAGCGGATTCCTGCGGCCCCCACCAGGCCTTCCAACACTACGTCTTCCAGTACGGGGTTTCCACTTAACCTTAAAAATATACTTTTAGTAATTCTGAATTAAAAACCCAAATCTCTTATCAAGTACAGTTAGCCAGCCACATTTATAACATAATTAATCGAACTTCCTCACGAAACAGCTGCAATTACTTCAGTGGAAATGAAACATTATGCAGAAAGGCTTTTACTAAAATAAGCCAGTACGATTTCCTGAACTACACATAATAAGGAGTGTTTTCTACCCTCGTCTGATGTCTTAATGATATCGTCCGAATGATGAATGCAGGCCGGAAGTATGAGTGGCGGTGGACCGGGTACAAATAAACCAATTTCCAACAATTTGTTGGCTTTATATTACCGTAGCGTGTGCTTTTGGGCAGATTGTGGTGAGGGTAGTTTTTAAATGCTGGACTTACGATCTATGCTAAAGTAAACGTGACATCTTTTAAAAAAAGTTCAATTCCTGATAATATGGATATATACGCTTTTGTGTTTAGACCAAAACATTAATTTCAAATATGGTACTCTTCCTTTCCAATGAGATATAGAGCATTGATGTCAATAGACAGCATATCAATTTTGAAACTATAATTGTAAATTATGTTTACCATTTACCAGTTCTCCATGACTTTAAATATAAATATAAGTTAACACAAATGCCTACATAAATTTCGTTAAAGACCATGCTCACGACTGATCAGTTTATTACAATGATGTAACTCACCACAATTTATTTGCTTGATTCAAAAGCTGAATTCTAGCGATTGTTTTAAAAATGTGGGCTGTTTGCTAATTTTATTTCATACTGACGTGGTTTGCGTGCTACAACAAACTTAGTATGAAGAAAAATTGTTGTAACAACGTAATTCTCTTTTATGGTGGCCGTTTATACTATCAGCTTGTATGTGACGGTTTGAAAATTTGCCTCGTCTTGATACATTGTTAGTACTTACATAGTTAAGTGTAACAAGAAAATCAGCTGTCCGTTTATAAAAAAATACAACGATATAAAAAAACTTTAACTAAACTTGACTGTCACTACTAGGCATCTATTTATAGATACCTAAACATTTTTGGCCATTTTTTGTGCCTAGCTTCGTGAAGTTTTTTTGTGAAATAAAATATTTTCGATAATTTCACGTTTATTTTTTATCGGGTTGCGAATATTTTGTCAAACAAAACGATCTCTTTGAATCTGATTTCAATGGGGAATAATGGAAATACCAACCGTATTTGTATACAATATATTGTTAATGCCAAATTGTTAGCCAAGCTTCGTTGCCAATCATTTCAGATAGAACTGGTTTTAAGCCTAGACAAGTATCTTCCTTAAACAGCTCAGACTTTACTGTGTTGAGGATCGAATCGACCACGATATTGTTGCGTTCAGCAAAACAGTTGCTAAACTAATTTGAACCATTTAGAACAGTGGAACGGAGGAGTGGGTTGTTTAATTTAAAGTTTGTGACTGCAAAATTAATTTGGTTGTAGCGTACAATAAATCGTGACCATGCAGTCGGTGCCTCGGGCTAATCGCTCCTGTTGCCTTTTATTCTGACTTTGTTGACGTCTTGGGTCTCGTAATTTAAACAATATTATATTAATAAATATGTATTTTAAGATTTGTGTTTGACAAATGGTTATAGTTTCTGAATAAAATATTTGTCTTCGTGTAGTAATTGATAAGACAAATAGGCGTCTGGTTTTGCAATGAAATATGATGTCGATGAGCTACTGACATTTTCCATTCACGAGTTAATTCCAATCGATAAGACTGTGGATATAAGTTGTAACTACGAGTATATTATTATATTCTGTGCATCGATGCACTTACTGTAACAGTTTTTATAGTCACAATTAGGGCCCATCATTACCACAGTGGGGCAAAATGGATGAGTTTGCGGTAAAGGGCGTTCATAACTCAAGGCGCTTGCGGCGCACCCGTGCGAAATTATTGCCACTAGCCGCTCGATAATTATCATAATTAATTTTGCAATTAGTTAAACAATTGCAATTACTGGTGCCTCAACCCTTCCTAGCGTCGAATAGAGGTGCTGACATCTATAACGTATCGGATCTTCGTGTTCTTGTTAATTAGGAAGATATCACATTTTATTATGATAACTATAGATATTGATAATAGTTATTGCTTGTGTAATTAAAAATAAACGTATCATTTTCTTCTAAATAAAAATATATTGTCAGCAGGTGATTATGTTATACTGCAATAGGTACATGTTAAATACATTAGCTAAACAAAATGACAGTTATTAAACTTGAACATTAGGCCATAACTTATTCTAGTTTAATTCAATGTTTCTTCCATTAAATATGTAGTTACAAATAGATAAGTAGATAAACTGCACATAAGTGCCATAGTTATTATGTTGGTACAAGCCGACAGCGGTCCAGTTTGAAGAGTGTACAAGGCCGACTAAATGTCACTAGCCCTCCACATGACAGGTGTCACTAGGACTTCGATACTGTCGACTAGAGCGAATTATTTCCTTAAAAAATACTAAAATGCAAATACTCTTGCAAAGACCGACACATCAATGGTTGTGACTTATAAAGGTATACGTAAAGGTCTCACTTGTCACTTAGTTTAGTCATTAAGACGAAACGAAAAGCTCGAATTAAAGTTTGTTTTATAAATACCAAAATATAATTGGTTCTGTCAAATTGTACAGACTTTTATGGTTTTAAAGGGTTAATTTTTTAACTAAAGGACTTTAATTTATTACGATGTTTTAACAACATAAAAATTAATCCCGACATAATTTTGGACACCCTTTAAAGTGTTTTGCCAAAACAAAATAAGAACAATTTATTATTACCTTGTTTTAATACAGTAAGAACACAAATGTTCGATTAATCATTTACTTAGGTAAAAAAGTTACCCTTTTAATTAGCGTTGGGCGAGCAATTTAATCTCGGCTTGGGATTACAAGCACTGAGCAAGGACTTAAACGATTCAGAAGTAATAATTCTTCCGAGTGTTATAAATAACAAAAATAAAAATCTTGTCCTACAAAGACTTGGAAGGGTTACACTTTTAAGGTGGTAACACACCGCACTCGCTTAGATGGTGCTTAACCTATTTATAGCTACATAATTATATTTGTTATAGATCGATACTTGTTACACGCAATGTGTGTCAAGAATAAAATTGTCAGTACGTCCATGTTGTCACACATTAAGTTAATGTCAGCGGTCATTTCAAAGACATTTTTTTGTCATAAAATTATACGTTGAACAGCTCATGCGTACTAGTGTTATTATTAAATTATGCCACAATTTGTATCCGTATTCACATTAAAAGTACACGCATTGCTGAAAGATCTCGCTCATCTATGTTGTTATCATGGTAAATATTATAATTAACGCCATAACAGCCGCAATTTCATTCTCTTTTCATGGTTGCCTTAGTTTGACGTCGCTTAAGTAATGTTTAAGTTAACGTTAAAGTTATGTATTAGAATTATGATACTTTTGTAACGCTATTTCGTCAATATTCACACAGATAGTTATTCAGAATGATTTGTCAAAAAATAAACTTACAGTTTAGCGTTAGCTTACGAAATTGCCAATGCCATATAGTTCATATCTTTTATTGTGCTACAGTCTTTAAAAGAAACCAGATCCTTGCTAAAGTAAGAAGTAATGCACTAATTAGGCTGTTTTCTCAACAGGATCGCGGCTGAAGGGAAATTAATGCCCCCAGGAGGATAAATGTGCAATTATTTTTCCCGAAAAATGTTCGTTTCGGTCGTGTCAAAAGTTTGTTTAAAGAGCAGGTGGGACGAAGGAGTTCGCGCCATTCTAGCTCTATACTATGTTTTGTTTATGATTCTTGTTTCATTTTATTACAACCGCAGAAATTAATTTGGAGAGACTAATTAAATACTTACTGAGTATATACTTGTACAGACACTGTTTTTACGTAGACATCATAATATAATATAATCGGTAAATTATTTCCAGTCTTAAAATATCAAATAAGGATACTTGTGATATTTCAAGGAGGGACAGGCTCGCATTTACTTTAATAAATTGATTTACAAGTGGGGTGGATGTTTCCAAATAATTATTTCTGCGTTTTAATTGAGAGCTATGAAATTTCTAGTCCCCTGAGCAGATCATTGCTTAAGTGGGAATGTATACCTTCTTACTTATAGGTACCTGTATCTATCATTGCTTGTGGCTTGTTATCATATTTAATTGTTGAAATAACTGAATATCGTTTTTAATAGAGCTCATCCTTTTAATAGGTAGGGATTTTGTTAATCGTTTTAAGTTATAAGATAAACAGATAGTACATTATCTTAGAACTACATGTTTTTTTTGTAGTTCTTTGAGAAAATGCATGAAACACCCGATAGAAAGGATGTATACGTAGTACCTAATTATTAATTGATTCTTATTTCAACAGGCTATTCATTTCTGATAGATCGTTGTGTACATAATAGGTATGTAGAGTGTGGTAGTCTAAAATGATTCAGTAGACCCCCACATCCCGGCACATCACTATCAATTGCATGCGCAGCCTAGAGAACGTATCAATCTAATTCTATGACCTGTCAAATATAATTTATACTCTGTGACTCATTACAATTATCTCGATCATCGCAGGCCTGTGGGAGGAATATTATTGTGAAACTGTCTTAAAATAATATCATATACTGGCACGTGATCTACCCACGACATGTTTTCATTAATTACATTAATGTTGGCAGACGAAAATAATGTCATGATTAATAATGTTTTATTACTGCTCTATCTCCGTTCTCTGTTTTCTTAGACTTCCGAAAACTCAGAAAACAATTTAACAATATTACTGTCTCGAAATAAGCTGTGTTACACTTACAGTCGTTACGCTAACACAAGAATAGTTCAGCAGAGTAGTCGGGTACTGCATCCTTCTATTGTAATAAAATGTAGAAAGAATGAACTGGACGCAAGTGATTTGATTTATGGCCACGGCCACCGCAAATCAACCGAGCAACAAATCTTCGAGATACTTATATCACTAATAAATTAATATGGAAGTTGTTTCTGGATGCTACATCAAAAGAAATGCTCCGAAATGTTTGTGGTCAATTTATTTACTAGTGATTCGTTATGGTTTGGGCGGATACTTGACTGGATGATAAATTGTATACAGTCGCTCATTTTCTTGAAATCCTGGCGATGCAAATGCAGAATATTGAACTTTAAAACTAGCGAGATACGATTCAAAGTTGTATTTTTTACTCTCTTGAAGATTCTTGGGCATATATTTCGAACCGAAATGTTATTTTGAACTTTAAACGTAAGCTCCGTAAAAGCATTTTGCATCATGTGGCATTCAAAAGCTCACTGTGGGATTCAGAATGACACTTGGAATTGACAAATGATTACCAGTCACAGTTCAACAGTTAATTTGTATGTAAATATGATTTTGTTTCGTTTTATTGTTTGCTTTTAAATTAATTTCTTTTAACAACAACCTTGTGGCAGACGTTGGAGAAATAGATCATTTTTTGTGTTATTCATAAAAATAGAGATATAATTTTTTGAAGGGACACAATTTAATGCAGTTAACAATAACAAACGTTGAATAGAAGGGAAAATAAACGCTAAATTGCACTCATTTACTGGGTCGCGACGATCAATCATGGCGGCTAAGTCATCAGCCGGTTCAAATGTCAAACGAACCTAGGGTGGCAATAAAAAAGAAAAACTGTGTTGCCATTATTAAAAAAATGACTGTGACTTTATTTCCATTGTCGATTGCCGATTCGGGATTATTAACTGACTTGCATATTTTTTGTGTTCTAATATTGATAGATTGGTTTTTTCGAGTAGGTGACTTTTGATTTTGTTGCATGTATGCGTCGGTACACTGTGAATACCATCGATTACAATATCTACGAGAAAAGTATTTGTGTCAAAATAGCACAAAACGATAGTCATCGGTGGTTGTTCACACGCGAAGTGAAATGTATTGTACGAACCGCTACTCTACGCCACTTTATTAATTCTGAGCTCTTTTTATTGTTTGATATTTTTGTTCTGATTCGATAAATTTATTTTTAGCTTTGACGGTTTCATTACTCCTCTAATGATACAATCGCAACGTTTAACGGCTCTTTAAGTTCCATATCTTTGGTATGACTGGCACTACATTTGAGTACCGGCCGATATCACGTGCATTATGCCCTCTTTATAATGAAATGATGTTAAGGGAATTGGATTCAATTTAACGGGATTGATTTCCTTTAATTTTACGATTCCGTTTGCGTGATCTCGTCCGGTAATAATCTAATAAATTTGTCCATCGGGAAGGGGGGTTTGCTGTATTGTAATGACTCAATATTAATCTGTTTTTATTGGTCAATTCATATCCATTTAATAATACTTATTTCTTTAATTGATTACTTGTACAGCATGAGTCATTGTAAATTGTAGTGATGATCGTAATTTTGGGTTAACGTTCATGGAGGTTAACTACATCATATTTTTTTGTAACTTTTTCAAGTAGCTTAATTAATAATAGGTACAATAAGGTTGAATGAAAATCACTGACTTTTAGTATACCTAGAAAAATAAAACATTTAATTGTTTAAATTATGCTCTCTGGTTGAACCCTCGCATACAGGCACCAGTAACATTGGAATGCGATGTATCTGTAATACTTAATAGGATAGTTAATGATTTTATGCACATGATTCAAAAATGGAACAAACCGTTGGCTTGTAGCTGCACCAGTGTGCGAATGCAAACACGAGAGAGAGATCGCGTGCAAGCGCACAATAACACCGGAGCTGCGGAGTCAAGCCGCTCGACGCTACCCCATATTTTAACAACTGTCCTAATACATCTTGCAATGTTGTTTTTAACTGTTTTTGCCACATTATTGTTTATTCTTTTTTAGTATGTTTACTTTTAATTTTTATAATTCATTTTTGTTACCCCTTGTTCTCTTTGTAGATCCATTGCTCGCAGTAGACGATTTCGTTTACAATGCAAATAACCCAGAATTCCAGAGTCGATATCCAGTTTTGTGATACAGCGAACCGTTTTGATGTAAACCTACACACATCCTTGCATGTAAATTTATCTGTGTCAATTTCAAATGTAGATAATCAAAATTTTTGAAATTTAAAATTTTCAACGAATTGGATCGATTTTTTTCTTCATTTCAGGTGCCTGTCAATGAAAGCGCCAGACAGGTATGTCGCTCTCTCACTTGCACCGCGCGTTCGGTTTCGTTCGGCCGGGTTCGGTTGCGTTCGGAAACGTTCGAGCGGGCTCGGCCGCTGGCCGGTTGCTCGCAGGCCAAGGGGGTAGCCTGGAAGACCACACGTTCCACCCGCAACGCAGGACTTTTACAGACAGTATAATCTTTCCAACAAAATTGCTTATTGGTGTGTTTATTTTCTTTTCATTTATTTTATTGTGTTTGCGCAATTTCCATCTCTTACCAGGTAGGTCCCATTTCATTTCATTGGAATTTTGAAGTTAAGCAATGATTTTCTTAAATGCTTGGTTGGTCCGTGAATCAGTCCTTTTACATTCGATTGCATAATGTCTCAATGGTGTGATTATTTTACTGTATCTAAGTGTAATTGGAATAATTGTGGGTGAAATGTTAGTTGTCGTTGTTTTGGTTCCAGGTTACACCCTAGCTATTGATTAAAACTGAAAGTCACAGATAAATTTACATTGTAATACATGTGTAGTAGTATTATTGAATGCGTTAGTTGTTTATGTTTAGTTTTATAAGCATGATTGTGTTTGTGACCTTTTATTTATTAATTATATAATGCTTCCGGGGGCAGCGTTGGGTAAGTATTAGCATTTTTTTTACATCTAAAAATCCATCGGAAAATATTCTAATAAAAAGTTGAGTGACAAAAAAAAAGTAGGTTAGACATCAAAAAATATCTCATAACAGAACAAACGTATTTCAATATGCGAGTTCACGCATGACCGCCAACGAGCCCAGAGTGCGGTCGAATGACAAACGCGTGATCATCATCATCAAATCGTAAAGGATTTAACGCCTCTGTTGGCACACTTCTTTTGTTGGCTCCATAAAGCCGGCCATTAAAATGTTTGATAAAACGTTGGACGTACAAAAAGAGACTGTCGGGCTACTGTGGGCTCCCCACAGAGAGGCTCAATGAAGAACGATGCCATGCTGCGGTACTTACAATGGGAACACAAAGGCGCTGAATGTTCCAACTCCCGATTTGGTTGATCATTGCTTGTTAATCTTGCATTCTGTATGATCTGTTGTTGAAATGTATCAATAATTTAATAAGTAGTTAGACTCTGTTAAAGCATTCAGGTTCACAACTAACAATGTACTAGTGTAACGGATTTTACTTATAGCTCTGCATACAGGCATCAGATAAAATGCAATTAGATGGGAACTGCAGTTATTTGAAACAACAATGAAAGAAAATATAGACTCTGATAAAGAAACAAATGAAGTTAAATCTTCACCATTAGAGCTACACTACATACAAAAATGATTTAAGAGCTAAACAAAAACTCTCTGAGCATTGCTTCCTTTTGTTCTAACTCGATAAATTAATGCATCGATATCACATTCATATGCCACTCAGTTGATATATCATGTTCAAATATCTCAATATATCTTTATCTAATGGAATTCAAAGCTCTACTTATGAAGAGCGTGTGTTGTCAGCATCCACATTAAAATAATCCTGACAGACTTTAGAGCATTAACATAAAATGGTCTCATAATGAACTCAGGGGTTTCTTGTATTTCTTATTATGATTGTATTCTGATTAATTTGAAAGGATTTGATTGAATCTGTTTATATATACGCTTACTATTGGAAAACCCAAAATAAATGTGTGGTTCTCAAGTACGTAATTAGAAAGAAGAAAAGCTTATAATAGTTAGAACAAGAACGCAAGATTATGAGACTAGTTAAAAAACTAACCAGAATAAGGTGAAACAACCAATAAAGTTTTTACAAATAAATGTCAACAAAATTTCTAACCTAAAATTCGAGCAGCACCAGTCGATAAATTGAAACACAAGTCACAAGTAAAGGGGTGCGAACGAAATCCTTGCAAACGACAAAACAATAAACCGGCAACGGTCGGAACAAAACACACGGCAATCACAACAAAGGATCCGTTTACATTCTAACGCCTTTTAAACTAACAAAGGCGGAATTCAAATAAACACTAAATTGTAACCCTTTGACCGTCCGTGGGCAATTTTCACGGAAAACGGAATAGAAATGATTTTGTGAAGGGTTCGAGTCCCGACACCCCGGAGCCAAGTGGACCTATTTTCAAAATATTTTTGAAATCAATTCAATTTAGGTGACTGAATGTTAGGGTTTATTTTTCGCCAATATTAGCTGAAAAATATTTTCAGCATGTATTTGTCAGTAAAAGTTAACCCATAGAAATAAAAACAATAAAAGGTTAACATTATTAGGAAAACGCTTACTTTAAAAAAATTGCTTACTATAAATGGTAAAAATAAAAACTGAGGAACTGAACGAACATTTACAAAAAAAAAAAACAACAAGACAACTTTTAGAGAAGTTCCAACAAAAAAAAAAAAAAAAAACCTGAGAAAATAAATGAAAGAAGACTACAGAGCCGACACTAATCATAGTAATCATCACTCATCAGAGTTACATGTAGGTAAACGTTATTCTATTCTATTCTAGGTAGTGAAGGTTTTTCTGTCAAATAACATATAATCGTTCTAAACAAGGTTTAGAATCAGTGCAGCAGTCGTTATTCGTAGCACTCGTAGCGTGACGAAATATCGAGTGATATCAAGATAAGGCAGTCAGTACGGTGCCGGGAGTGTTCGTTGTGACGTAAGGAGGTGTCCGACTGTGCCGTTTGATGACGTGTGCCTTTGTGTGCAAATTATGCCCTTTAGTATGCCCTACACTGTGTACGAATGTACATTCGTACACAGTGTAGTACATGTTTGCCTGGCTATAATATAACTTTGTTGCTCCGTTAGTAGGGCCTAATGATCATTAAAATATTTATAAATGTCGGTAACTAGCTGTTTGACGTAAAAAGGTAGTTTTAAAGTAATATTACAGATAAAAAAAAACGTCGATAAGGTAAATCTAAAACTAGAAACAACTTTATTAAATCTCTTAGATTAATCAATCATAAAAATGATGTCATAGAATTTCCATATGTCATTTCTCATATCAATTCTTAGAATTAGTAGTCATAAATAGACAATTGAAAGCAACAAAACTCAGTTCAAGAGATCTCCAATCGGATAGTGGATATACTTAACGTAAAGCCGAAGGTGTGGTCACGTCTCAATGTCAATCGGCTTTGATCTCGCCGCGGCGCACCCCCGCGCTCACGCCGATCTGAACAATAGGTATTCTCTTAACACCTTGTCTGACCACTCATTGTTATCTTACACCTACAAACTTAGCAGGCAGCTATCCACTCCTAATACTCCCACACCTAGAGTTTAATTTCACTTGACCGATTGTAATACTACCGCTAGAAACGTGTACCACCTATTATGGCCCATAATTGAATAATAATCTTGGCTAGTCATTTGTTTATCTCCTAAGAGTTAAAGTTCAGAATGCCGCGACTGATGTCCTTGATTATCAATGTGTATGTAATTCGACACACTGTCAGAGCTGTAATGCGATTGGTCGGAGCAATAATGGCCTATTCAATTGTTGATTTATTACAGTCACAGTTGAAACGTAATTGAAGGTTTCGTTAGCTATGAGCTATGAGTTACTATCGAGCCCTTGGTTTTTCTTCCACAGACATTCTTGTTATCTGTTAAATAGCCTGTTATAGTTTACTACTGTGATTGATTGAAAACGAAAATTGTGGCAATAATTATGTAAAGTAACAAGAAAATTGCAAATAACACATAGAGACAAATGAACAATAGCAAGCAATAGATACAAACAGTGCACTCGACCGCACCCTTACAGTACGCAATGCACACCATCCACAAAGGTGTTAACATGTTCACCATGTGAAAATACATCTGTTTAATGAGCCCGATTGCCAATTATGTCATGAATGGCCGGTGCGTTGCTCTGGCCAGTAACCGCACTCACCCACTTGCGCGCACAGGCGTGATGAGAAACGGAACGTGAACTTTCCCTCTCATCAGAATACCCTAACTGCTCGTATTACGTAACACTCGACATCCCTGTCCCACTCCGGACCACACTTGAAGTGAGAGTGAGGCTCACAAGTAATCTATGTAGCTATTGGGACAAGGGTGCCTGACGCCTGACGTACTTGACAGTTTGTACTAATTGTTTACCTGGTTCTCACAGTAATCTCGATCGACAAAAAACCGGTGGAGACGATGGAAAGTTAATAACTTTGTAGCAATCTATAGCTATAGAAAATAAATCGGTAACCGAAAGCCGAAATTAGCGTTGTAAAAATAAACGTCCAATATTTGCAGTGCATATTTCAAAGCGTCTAAGACAAATGAATCTATAAAATTAATTGGACAAGTAATCGAAAACTCAGAAAGAATTTCTTCATCTCTGGTGAGGGGAACTGGAAACAAATGAGGGGCGGACGTTGAATAATTCGATTTCCTTATTTGTACCAATCAATATCTTATAAGGAAACTCGATATCGTAATACGGAGACATTTGGATATTGACATTGAGAATCAAAAGAGAAAATATAGGTGCGGTTCATTTCGCCATCAAAGGAATTTTTAAATGATTGACCTGCGGCCCCAAATTTTATAAAAAAATCTCTAAGGTTTCAATGAACTAAAATATGCTAACAGTTTAGAACGGACCTAACTATGATAAAAAAGTCAGGTGCTAGTATCTTAACTAAATTCCAAGTGATCCCCACACAGTTAAAGGGTGGCATCGCTTGGAGCAGTGCTGGGAGACGAGCGCGCGTCGGCTGCAGACGGCATATTAGCAAATGTAATTGTATTTACTACCGAGATCGCTGACATTTCCGACTAAATGTATATCGCTGAGTATTACAGACAATTGAGTTATTAACACAAACCACCCTCTGTAATAAGTTACCACTGATGGAAATACTCCCTCCAGGATTGACTTCTTAGCAACTTCTAAACCAATTTCCCCACGACGCGGAAAAGTATGGAGCTCTGTTTATTTGTCAGAACAGGGAAATATTTAAATCCAATAAATACAGTGAAGAGTATCAGATTAATTAGGAAAGATCTCCGCTAAAAATAAGCTCATATTAAATTTTGTTCGTAATACTGTCGGGTACTTATTTAATTCCGGATATAAAATTTCTGTGATTGAGTCCCAGCGGGTGGAGCTGAGGGGCGTGAATTCCAACAAAATTAGCACCAGGGGTCGAAATAAAAAAAGCGAAGGAAAAATTTAATGAACAGGAAAATGCTCCTTTTTGCAGCTATTCCATCTATTTATCTACATCGGGATGCCCATTACCTTGCTAAGAGAAAAGTTTACATTTTTAATTTAATGATTCCACTTTGTGGAAGTTGGGCGGGTTTCGGCGAGATCTTAATTTGGGGATTTCTGAGGCGTCTCGTTTTGTAAATATTATTCCTTTAATAAGACCTCACGTCGAGGGGGTGCCTGCTGAACTCCGTGATTACGACTCTCTTTGCGAGCTTCATTTTGGACCTCGTCATTTTGATTGGCGCTAATGAAATTTTTCCTACTCTGCGTGCCATTTTGTTGTTCTTGACAGTATAATTTCAAGGGACTCGGAATCACTTCTGTTGCGTCACTAGCACACCCTCTAAACATTTAAGGAAGGCAATTTCGCGACATCTCGAACATTATTGTTGTCATCTTCATTTATGTTTTTCACTTTGCTAATGCAATTTTTTACTTATCTCTTTCCCGGAGCGGAGTGCGTGTCCCATCTGTATCAAAATTTCTAAATCGTCAAGTCCCAGCTGCGGTTCGTAGGCGATGACGTTTCGCTTTTAGCGGCTGTTTTAAAATTGAATATTTGATGCCTTATTCCCTTCTGACGAATCCGCGGTGGGTGTAAAGTACCGGATTCCGTGGTAGATAATTTTTTGAATGTCTCTGTTAACGACCGCATG
Source organism: Apamea epomidion (assembly GCA_947507525.1). NCBI lineage: Eukaryota > Metazoa > Arthropoda > Insecta > Lepidoptera > Noctuidae > Apamea > Apamea epomidion. Next base: position 12,335,723 of record OX382231.1, read on the forward strand.
CATTACCCTTAATCCCGGTGTGCCACTTGGTGTTCTTCATTTATATTTCAACAATTTGTATCATGTTTCTTCGTAGCACTCTATTTAAAAAGTGAGTAAGTAATAAAACTTTGAAGAAGGACATTAAAGCTCTCCCACTTTCATGTCCTTCTCCTCACTTCAAAAGTTTCAATTTAGTTTTCATTGGTTATGCGTGTTTTATTTTATATAGAGTAGTTCTCTAGGATCGGCCGGTCTATTCTGTAAAAAATCTCACCATGAAAACTTAGTTGAAGTGAGATTGCAGTTACCTCTCACACCACCTGACGTTACAGAAATTGACACTATTGCCAGCTCACTTCACCTAAGTTTTCCCGGTGAGATTTTTTACAGAATACATCGGCAGGTGGTGGTATAGGTGCGAATACTTCTAACTTTTTATCAAGGTAGTAACAATTTTGACATTTACAACAGTTTTATGTTATCGCACGTGTATTCTATTAAAGCGTTCAACTAAGTATTCGGTTGTTATTTCAAGTTCATAATATTGTAATCGAAATCAAAGAATTAGCATAATAATTTATTGAATAACTTAGGGATAACAGATAGATAGTCTCCGTCATTGGTTAGCTCACGTTAAGTTACCTAAAAACTAAATGCTTATAGCTCGGTGTGCACCTATCATAAGAACGAAAACATGATCACTATCAATACATAAAACGACTATTTCTATACATGTTATCAGAAACATGACTGTAACACTCGAATGTTCCCATAAACACAAATGGTTACAGCTTAGTTCCTTTCTAATTACATAGATAAGCAACTTCAATAACGGTTGGTTTATCACAATCATATGTTTGGAATCTAATTGGAATTTTGCATGTTGATATGCAGAACTCCTTATTGGTCGATATTATGTTTGTTTTCCGATATTGATGATTGTATTTCATATATATCGGTTTCATTAGTGATAACAACGGGCTGCACGAGCTTAATGCTCAAATAGTGAAAATGTACAAACGCAGTATGTTTTTCCGTTCCTTGTTTATTGATTTTCTTAAAACGAGCGTCACCAAAACAAAGAATATTTTAATGAAAAGTCAACAAGATGAAGTGATAACGCTCTTTTATCTACACCAGTGTTTGATATGTACTTGACAAAAAATAGATTTCGTGGACATGAAAACAACTATTATAATAAACTATATTAAATTTTTGGTCGGGAGTGATAACGTTGACATAATACGAGAAAAAGTTCTTACTTAATACTGTTAACTACCAGTCACGGAACTTGTTGAAGGTTCGAAAGCTATCGAAGCTATCAAAAACGTAAGCACCTGTCAAATAAAGATGAAATTGTTTTACAAAAATTAATTCCCTGACACGAGGTCTGCTCCAATTTGTCAAAACTATGACCGCATTAATACATCAGAATGCCCAATTTGCATTTAAACGTTTACGATAGAAAGATAATTTGGGAAATTACAGTTATTTTAATAGAAATTATAGTCGGCGTTTTATATGCTAGGGTCGATAGGGGTCGGTTTTTTAGTAAAACATCTGTTGTGTGTAGCGTATGAGTTTTTTTTGTTATTTTAAAAGGAGACATGATGGATCAGTTTCAACACGTATTCGTCGGTTCCTTTGTTGCTTGGTTTATAGCTTTGTAATGTGTTTCTTTGTTTGTTCAGAATGTGTTACAGAAGCTTCCGAAGTTTGTGTAAAAACGGGCAAGTGCAAGCAATGTTACACTGTGTGCCCTACTAATTAATCCATCACTGTGTCTACGGTAAAAATAGTAGATATTTTCTATGAGGTAGTATACAGGATTTCCATATGATACTTAGAATTAATATGCACTGCAGTGCATCTTCTTTACTTAAAATTCCACTCTGCTCACATACTCGGGAATCCTTTCAGACTCCCACAAAGGATTCAACACCGAATTCAATTACAAGCGGATTAAGAGACAACACGTATCGTCACTACAAATGCGCTTGAACACAAAAGAGTGCAAAAAATTGCATCTTAACGAAAATCGTTTTGTGTGAGTGTGGGAGTGTGCTGGTCCTCGAGAGTGCGCTTTAAAAGCCACCGTTGCGTGTTTTTAAAATAGGATTTAGTGCAGATTGCCGGTGCCGGCTAGAGATTGCATAATCTTATCTTTTAAAGTAAAAAATATCGGTTTGTCGCCAACCTTTCAAATGATATTGCAAAGCCATATGAGCTTAGGTTTTTTATGAAACCTTTGAGAAGACGATTTTTTGCTTACCGCGTGTATCTCTGCAGGAATCGCTGTGCCAACGCGGGCGACCTTTATGTTTACAGATCTGAAATGAAAACGTGCAAATGAATGAAACCAATGCTCGCTTTGAATGTACGGAGCCATTCGTAAAGCAAATATGGAGATGGAGGTGATCTTGACGTGTCATGCAGACGAAATGGTTTTGATATTTTGTGTTGCAACTTGTAACTGTATTGTATTTACTGTCAGTGTTGATTTTATATTTTTAAATGCGATTACATAATATAATAAGTATTTATGAGACCTATATACAGTTTTTAAAATTAACTAACCATATTTTCATGAGACTTGATCGGCTAATTTACTTACTAAATAACTTGTTTATTTAAATTTTATTGATAAATTTAACCATTGCCGTATATACAAAAAAAGCCACGTATATACAAAAAAAGAGAAATAATAAACTATCATCATTTCAATCAACCAAATCAAAAAACAGTCAAACGAAAACGCTCAAGAATGTTAAAGTACAGTCAGCGAGAAAAGTCTCGGTAGCAATTAGAGTCTGTTGAATAAATCACGTAATCCCGACCGGGGCCGAATGAAGCCGAATGATCACGAACGTGAAACGAATACGAATGTTTATTTACACGGTACTCCGGGGCACTTTGCGACGATCTGCGATAGACTTATGAATGTAAACGATTGGGCAATACAGTTGAGTAGGAAAATGCTGGGGAAGATTATTATAGGGAAAAGGTAGTTAACGTGTAATTATGTGGTAAGCACATTCGCACGACTATATATTTTTCCTTTCTGGTTAGGATGTTATCGATACAATTAGATTATGATTAAACTCAACAAAAATAACCACATGCAGCCCAAATACATACGAGTATACTTCAAATAATCATATCTATGCCAAATTCCTTATACATTATTTAAAAACATTTGTATTATCAGGTGCTACGAATTTGCTACGAAATCGTAGCGGTAGTTTGTCCTAATCTAAAACAAACTTCTCTACTCAAATGTCCAAATCTAAACATGTTTTTAGGTTCTGTCCGTTGCTACGATTTTGCTGCGTACTTCCGCTACGAAGTACGCAGCAATCGTAATCTAACGCTTAACTCCACGCTCTGTCTAGTCATAGCGATAGTGGTTGAGTCTAACACATTCTTAGACACGTAGTGCGGCGTCTGAGCTACGATTGCCACTCAACATGCGACCACTCAATCATACGTCTCCGCTTGCTCGTGACTATATGTCAAACTCGCATTTGATTCATAACTGCAAATCCGTTTCACATGCCTTAAATAAATACCCTCCTAAAACAAATACCCCATGGCGATGGCACACGTGTTTTTAAACTTCCAAAATATAATTCGCGGAACATCGTTACGACCATAATCATAACAAGAATCCATAATTACATTAAGATTAAAAAACCTCATTTGTAAAATGTAATTAATCTTTGACATCGGGACAAATCCGTCAAACTAATTTAATTTAAGGGATACCCGATTCCTTTATACAAACAAAATAATACAGGCACATTTATAGCGGTTACAGAGAGGCGAAAGTGTATTGCAATGAAGTATAGAAAAAAGAAACGAGCGGCAGTTTTGATTGATCACCGACTCGGAGCTGTTTTTTGTGTGAAATTAAAAACACGGAGTGGGCATGCGTTGGATTAAAGAGGAATTTCACTTGGCCAGTAAGTAGAGGGATCCCTGCCTTTGTTGTCGAAAACAAATTGTGAAATTAATTTATTTTCGTAAGACGCGTTTTTGGACATCGATTTCGCATTACAGGAATTAATGGTCGCTTCCGTTTCGATCGATTTGGATGATGAGTTTCTGAAATCATTAACATACACGCATCTGTCTGTTAGAATATAATGTAGTCAATAAACGTATACAGATATAACTCAGCTTCAAGCTCGAGCGAATAGAAATGAACATTAACAGAGGAACCACAAGTGTACCGCAAACGAGTAATTAAAGCATCTATAATATATTAACATTATGCATACCAAATTCATGGGAGACTTAGTCAAAATGTTAACAGGAATGGTTGGGGAGAGATGTGTAACACCCAATACCGCAAAGGTGAAGCGTAATAATAGGAGCTATTCGGAGCTTTATGAACGATCAAAATTGCAAGAGCACGTGTATAAAATACACTTTGCAAAGTAGATTTAAATTTTAATACAAAGCTTTCAGCCGAGGGTCGTAAGTAATGTCTTGGCGTTGGAAAAGTGTGGAGGTGCTTCCGTGGCCATTTTTCAGTACTATTTTGCCAACAGTAATTTACGTTTGCAACATTATCAAAATTCATAACATAAGAAAATTAAATGCATCTACCCATTAATTTCTGGTGCAAGTATTTTGAGATATTTGAAGTTTCCATTTCCGTGCGGAGTTTCAGTGTCATTCAATAATGGCCTTGGCTTATTTGTTATTTAGAAGGTAGCGTAGTCAAACTGTATCCCGGGTGAGCGCAGTGTTTCGGCGTTGCGGGCGGTGCGGCGGCGGTGGCGAGTCTCGTTACCCCGCGGCGCGGCGTATCCACGCTAAGTGGTCGAGCCCTGTGTCTCAGGTGTCGACTGCGGCCGATTTCACAAGACAATGCTTAATAATTTCATTTCGCCATTACGGCGGCCATCTTTGCGAGTCGCACAGTTAGAGGGCATCGGCGCACCCCTCCACGGCAATTTGCATTGTAACTCGGACCACGTAGAAGGCCCTAACTGCCATACCACCACCTCCTAACTCTTGAATATATAATTTTGTTGCTTTTATTAACAGCAACTTTGCGTGGGAATTGGCGATAGCCTTCCGCGGCGACTGTTTATTGTGGACGATAACTTGCTAGATTTATTTTATAGTTCAGCTTGAGACTTTGTCCTGTGCTGTACATGAGTGTGTACCTAAGGGTTGCTCGCTGGCTACGCGTTCGACGGACGCTTTATACTGCCAATAAAAAGGGTCGATGCATGGAACCATTAAAATATTTGTTGGCTTTATTTGACAGCAAGCTTGTTGAAATGTTTATTGGAACCATCAGTACATTGTTGCAAATTGGACTCTCAATCGTAATTATGTTGTAATAGATTTACGATTGGAGTGCATTATAAATCTACAGATTTTATGAATAAGAATTTGTTAATTGAAACTGAATTGTAATAATGTAGAAGAAATAAAAGGTAGTGATCAGACAAACGGTGTCGGTGTAATAGATGAAACCGTAATTACTTCCCCGACTGGGGACTTAATGTAAAAGTTGGGCGACTGTTACAGACTTAAAAAGTTTGTTTTCGTGCCTATAAATTAATGTGTTTGCATGTCTTCGTTGCCCTTTAAAATCATTTAGAAGTTGGTCTGCTTGAGTTTCTGCGGTTGACTCTACAATAATTTGTTATGTATCTTTGTATTCAAATTCTTAGAAAACTCTTAATTAAATTCTGTATTTCCTATAAATCAAAAGTTTGTCTTATTTCATCAGTTAACAGAAAGTTCAAGGTTTTTCTATGAAATGCTAATTACAGCTGAATTACATTTCACATAACCACTAATAATAATAATATTTATACCAATCACAATAATAATATTTATTCACCCTCTTAAGTAAGCTTAAGCTAAGGTTCCATGGTTCATGAGATAGTGTGGGCTCGTGCACGGAGCACAGGATACAGGAAACGCGGAAATATTGGGCCCCGGTGCGGAATAAATTGTGCCTCTAATTCTAATGGCGACTTTTAGGGGAATCCATAATTCCATTTCGTGTTTTCAACTCTTTAGGGGGTCGGAATATAGACATTAATGGCTTGTGAAAGGTTCCTTACGAGGAAACTTTTTGGAAGTATTGTTTCTTTGCTTTCAACTGACATAAACGCTGGTTTTATGGGTCAGACAGTTTAATTTATTCGTCTTTTTAATGGGTGCCAGATAAAATGTAAAGATTTTGTTATTAGCGTTTGTGTGCACTGCATTATAAATATTTAATTTATGTATTCTCATGATATAGAATCTGATAATTAAAACAACATTGAAGAAATTTATGTTTAAGTTCCTAAAGAGTTGTTTATTAAAAAAGTATTGTCTCTTGGCATTAAAACCACTTTAGCAATCTATTATGAACAAAAAACAATCTAAACTCGTAACTAGATCTTCACTGAAGCGTTATTGGAATGTGACCACAAAGAATTGAATAAAACGGACATTTCTTCACAAAAATGTGAATTGAACGTCGAATTTTGAGTCGAGACCAATCGCTTAGTGACACAACCCAAGTCACTGGTAGAATCCAATGCTATGGGAAAATGATAAAGTGGGATTGTTTAATAGATTTCTAAATACTTAACAAGTTAATGAAACATGAACGACTATTTAAAGTTGCAGTAAAGTTTGGTACAGTTTTCAGTCGGTTCATCAAATGATTAAGTTTTGTGGTACTTATTAAGTTTAATTTGCGTCTAATTTGTCAATTCAGTTATAGTTCTCGTGCATAAGTTTTTTTTGTAAATTATGAAAATCCAATTTGATGTTTAATTGACTAATAAGATATCCGTATTTCGATAGGGATTACTTTGTAGCCAAGACAAAGACAAAGACATTTATTCGTCTGATATGGTAGGTACAAAGGTGGTTGGTACATATGGATAAGTTCGACACATCCGCCGCTACTAGCGGCATACGAATATTTACAATGTGAACCTAATGTACACGTGGGTATAAAACCTAACTTATAATTATACTACTTATACTCTAGTAAACAATACAAAACACTTATACTATGGACATTTGTACACTAATATACAATATAAAATAAAATAAAAACACAACAATAACAAAATTTCTATTATACAGTCAAACAAATCTAACTTATTATTAAAAAAAATAATATTATTTACTTATTAATACTTATAATCAAAACATTATTTTAATATGTAAAAATTATTTTGGAGAAGCCAATTTTTTAGACGTTTTTGTAAAAATTAAATGGTAGCCTCGTATTAGTTTTGGAATATGGTTGTATATTTTAATGGACATAAGATAGCTGTTTCTGTAGTGGAGAGTACTATTACAAAATTGGTTTCAATATTACCATAAAGTTACACACATTAACAGTTTGCGTTATTTCTTCTTTTTCTTGAATGAAATGAAAAACTATCATATCGATAGTTACACCATACAAGCAGTTCGCATTCCAAAAAAGATAAAACCAAAATAAAACTAAACACAAACCGTTGCCTTTCAGAATGAACCGCGTACAGTCGCGTACACTCCCATTCAAGCATCAAACAAAAGAACAGCCATTAAAAGTTTAAATTTCGAATGTAGTGAAGTGGAATAGTGTGACAGACATGTCGAGCGTTTCACCAGCTAAGACAGGCGCCATCAATCGTACTGGTATCGATTCAGACGCGCGCCGCGATGAATTATCGAATCTATTAACTCGCGAGATTACCGGATTCCATGGAGAGAATGACTGCGGAACGACTAGACAGATCGCACACAGATGTTAGAAATGTAATTGAAAAAAAAAACTGAGCTCACTGCAAACCTTAAGAAAAAAAGAAACATTGTTGTGTTGACTTACTTCACAATATTAATTCTAATCATAATTAAGTCAGCACCACTTTTGAAAAATAACTACTTTTTATAGAAAGTACCTAATAAAATATTCAAAGTAACCAATCGTGCTTTACAACTCCTATTTTTATATATTTCATGAGATCATAATTTACAAACTGAATGAATCAAGTCTACACGTTGTTAGTTCTACGCTCGGCGGCTTGAAGCAGACGATTTGTCCTAATTATAACGCGCGAACGACGCGCGACGCGATTAGCTTTCCACTGCCGATGCAAAACCACTGCCGACACTTAGACGACTACAGCTTGATGATATACAGTGTTCTCTAGATAGAGAAAATCTATTTTAATTAAGTAGTTGGTGATAAAAACCAATAAGCAAAAGTAAGTAATTATTATTATTTCCAAAGGGAAGGTCGAAATTTTCCGGCTTATTGGTCGATTCGCACGAATTTACTCGCCGAAGCGGGATAATCGACACTTAATAAAAATATTGTACATATTTCTAGAGATGTCGACTCGCCCACAAATAAATTAACTTTGTGCGAGTCACTTATAGTAAAAATAATATCATTTAAAAATATCGATTCGCCCGTTACGGGCAAATAAATTAGTATGAATCGACTAATAAGCCAATTTTCCATGTTGTTATTTGATAAATATCGATTACACTAAAGCAAATAGAACGAAATAAAAATTTCACGTTTGGCGATCATTTGCGATTTATTAGACCAAAGACCTGGCTCTCTAATTAATCTTATAACATAACCCGTTTATTGATAATTAAAACCGCTTCTCATGACAAATATGCAATGAAAAAGAACACTAGCGTACTACGTACGTGTTGGCATGAACACGTGCACCATTTTATGTGTGTAACCTAACACGTGATGCAACAAAAGCTGATGACAGTGAACAAGTGTCAATATCCTTGATGGAGCAAGAGGAGTATAAGATGCCCGTATGTCGTCGGCTTGCACTTCATTCATTCATCCAACATAATGGCACTTTACGTACTGTGTGGGAATGTGGAATAGTATTCGAGTGCTCGGTAACTTCGGGTATAATCGACGAAACGGTCATCCAATTATTCGCAACAGTCGAGTAAATCGGACAGCCTCGGCGGGACGCTCCCAAATTAACAACAAAATTAATTACAGAAAAAAACACGCCTACCGTGCAGTCCTACAACGAACGCGGAGTAAATATACCGTTACTAATTACTGACGAAAAAACTGTTGGAATTGAATTCAAACATTTGTCTCTTAACGAATCGTGTCGCGGCGGCTTCAACTCAAAGCGGCGTGATTCGGCAATTCCGTTCCATTTTCAAATGCTCGCTGCCCATTCGTTCTCTCGGCTACGCCTACCTAATAAATTAGATGCCTCGCGTAGCACACCGCATAGTTACAAACTAACGAAATCCCGAAAAGATCTCAACCCATTTTCTTAACAACTTTTCCGAAAGAGCAACCGCCTTCAAAGATTTTACCCGGAGAAATAATTCCGCTAATAACGCTCAGCGCTCACGCGAGTATGTTATGCAACCATAGGAATTTCATTAGATACACACGCGTCTGTTTGTTAAGGAGCTTTCCATTGCTAAAAGTTTCTTGAGGCGGGTATAATTCCTTTGTTTGTTGTAAGGGGTGGCACGCCCGCCTCACCCACTACGTTTTCTAAGTCATCGGGTCCAATTATGCCCCTTTGTAGGTTTTGATATGTAAATTCGCGATTTTATTAAACAAACCGTGATGCCATTCGGGGGCAGCGAGCCGGATTAATAGCTTCTTCAGATTTGTGTAATCGCTTTCTCTTAAGACAACAGAGGTGGATCTCAAGGGAGCTATTCACTTTTGTTTCATCTCCGCGAGGTGGCCATTTGTTTGATGTTACCAGTTCCAATGTAGATTTCCGGGTCAAACATCTAAACTCACAGCGACAGACATCCCTAGTTCTAAAAATAACTCGGATCGTTCCACAGTCAATCGGCACAGACACATTGACAATAACGTCGTTGACATAATCGATATATGACAGCATCGCGCGATTTCGATTGCCAATAAAACCGATTCGCTTGACTCGTCACAGGATATAACAACATATTAATCTGCACATGGAAACATAAAACGAGCGTTATGGCCGAAACTACCCATTCGGTTTAAGCTTAATTTTTACCCCAGCACTATTAATAATTTACACGGGATAACGCCAACGTTTGCGCCATATTACAACGCATAAATTAATAATGTCGCTCGCTTGTTTAACTGCGAATCAGATGAGTTTTATTGACAATTTTGTTGGGAAAGAGCAATTTGCGGGATGACCAGGCAGTGCCGCCAAGTGGTTACCAAATAGGGGAACGTTCGGCTCCGTACGTATGCTATTGGCTGCAATTGTCATTTATAGTTACTGTAATTGAGATAGTAGTAGCGAGCTTATCGATATTATGGAAAGGGCGCTTAGCAATTTCAACAAAATATTGATTATTCTTTTTGGTTTTGACAAACGTTTATCGTAAAGAGTATAAGCACTTGATTCGCAGTAACGTGGTCCCGAATCCTAAAGGTCTTTATTAAAACAACTTTGACCGTAAAACTCACCCTGGCCTTAAGTATACTTAATTAGTTTTCGAAAAACTCCATCAAAACTTCAAATCTGGAACAAATTGTATCCCAAAAACAAATGCAATCTGTCAAACCATTTTCCATACATCGATACTGTTGACATTAAATAATGTTACCTGCACTAATAATTATATTAACAAGGCTCTCTCCACACCGGAGTGCGGGCGCTAGATGCAAATGCTTCCATCGCATTCACTGTAACTCAATCCTCGCACGAATGTACACAATTGCATTTGGGGTTGCATTGAGAAGCTGGCACATGGACGTTATTATTGTGCAAACTAGGGCTTCCGCTCATGTGGACTGGCCTTTATCGTACTGTCGTGTGAATGACTGATATTACGGGTGATTATGAAACAGCTTGATGATTTTATTGATTTTCTCTTTCAATTATTTAAATTGATGGTCGTGTTTCGTTGGTTTTAATTGAAGTGTAACTTAATTGCATTACGGAATACGGTAATAATTTGATCAATTTGATCCAACTCTCCCTTGTCTTTAGGTAGTTTTTATGTATGAATGTGTTTTTTTTTTCTGCGTTATTGGGTGATTAGTTATTTTAACTGGCATCGTATTTGTACTTGTCTGCTCGATTATTAGTTCGTAATGTAGTTAGGCAGGTGGGTGGTAGGTAGGTACATTGGCAAAACGGTGTGTCGCCTCGAATTAACACGAGCTTTTGTTATCATTCAATTTGATTCTGCCGCCGGCTGTTTTATTATTTTAATGAGCCTCAATTTTCAGGGATAATTGAATGGACGTCGCGTAGGTTCGATTATTATTTCATTCGATACTGTAGTTGCAGGTAGGTGATGTATTGGGTACACTGATTTACTTAATTGTAGGTTTGATGTTATCGAAAACGGAATTGGTTATCAATCCATTAAAGTACACGGTTATTTGATACATTTTATTTCTGAAGATTTACCCTTTAAGAACTGGACCATTTCACGTTTTTTTTTTAAAAAAAAACATCGCCCCCCACTTTTGAAAAGTTTTATCGAGTTTCAGTTCAAAGGGTATGATTTGAGCCTCGCTTAGAAGAGCAGTGGTGGCCTCGTGGTACCGGCTCCGATTTAAGAGTTGTAGGTCGTGGGTTCGAATCAAGGCAGGCGCATTCTAATCCTATCTGCAGTGGGACAGTACAGGCTAGTTAGCCTGTACTGTCCCATTGCAGGGCAAAGGCTTCCCTCTCCCTTTTCCACACAATTCTGCCAGTGCCGGCCAGTCCTTACGGTAGGAGTCAAGCTCGTCCCGCCATCTTCGCCTCGGCCTACCGCGATGGCGTCGTGCGTTTAGTGGGACCCAATCGGTGGTTCTCTTAGCCGCAATACTTTGTGTAAATAATTGCATCACCATTGCTCACAAAACGGTGAAGGTAAAAATCAAGAGAAAAACTAAAACCAAAAAAACGAAGACATGTGACAACTACCAACCCGCACTGGTCCCGCGTGGTAGATTTCAGTCCAGTCCTACTCGAAGAGTAGAGGCCTGTGTCCTAGCAGTGGGAACATTTTAAGTTGATTACGATTAGAAGAGTATAAAGAATTTTATAAAAAATGAAGAGCGAACGATCTAGCGACGATAGATGACATTACTCAATGTCAACAAGTCTAAATCGACCAACCACCCTGAGCACGAGCACAACGTCACACCGACCGTATAGCTTCCCTCCGTCACAATTTCAATGACAACATGACTGTTCCTACCTAATATTACTGCTCATTCGCCCTCTGACAAACAGTCCGGGACAATCGCAGGAGTAAATTATACGTGTGCCTTTATTCAACGGCTAGTTTTACCTAACTATAGTTAAAGTTGACTTAGTGCCGGCAGTTTAATTAAAGGGGTGCGTTTTGATTTGTAGTAGCAATATGAAAGAGTGCGTTCCATAATGTGATTGTAAATAGTGATTTTCAACGTTCATTTGTTTGTCGTGAAGGGAGGTTTATTTGCATAGTTTTGCACCTACTTTCCTAGGTTTGTTTTGAAATTAGAGGTTTTTAGAAGCTAGTAATTTGGTTTTTAATGTTCTGTACATTTTCATTATTGTTTTAGTTACAACTTTCGTTAGCTACGAAAGTTGTTCAGTCTTCAATTTCTAGAACAACTCACTTAGGGCTGATTTTTCAATCAACCGATAATTTTTATTCTTGGAATAAAATTGACGTCTGACAGTTTTTGTATGAAATAACTGTCAAAAATACAAAATTGTTCCTCCGTTAAAGTTATCTGGCCTTGGAAAAAGCCCTTAGTAGATTAGACTAGTACATACCTAATAAGGACGATTCAAACATACTATTTCTTATCTTCCAAACAATTATTTCCAGGGCGACATTTCCAAAAGCTTTCGCATGCAACAATGATATCTATTACCCAACACAAACAAGTACCGAATGGGTAACCATGCCAGTCCGCGGGCAGTCCGACCACAGACCGCGGCACGCGACCAATGAGGGGCTCTCGAATTACTTATTAACGTATCTTTGGACAATTAGCACCCATTTCCGAACAGTGTTCGCGAACGATCTGTGGAACAATGTTGAATAACAACTGATTTGATTGCACAATAGGATAATCATGTCTCGAGCATAATTAGGCCATCCGGTCGTGATTTGCTAATTGGTACAACGGAAATCGAGATTAAACTGTTAACTTCAATGTTGTATAGGAGATTTAGGATTATTGTCTTAAAACCTTTGATTTTAGTTATTTTGTAAAATTCGAAATTCACTCATTGTCATGACTGCTCACTATAAGAAAACGAGTGTCAATTGTTTTCAAAAAGTCATTTGGTAACTCATCTTGGATTCAAACTTCGAATTTCGAGATGATTCGACAATAAAGACTCCCAGGCAGACAGGCGTAACGCGACAGTGCGACGCGATTTCGATAGAACAATTTCCATGAAGTTTTCATAGAAATTGTCTCGCCTGTCTGCGGTAGCCTTTACACTTCCTATTACCTTGGCTAGCGTAGTGATTGTGGTAATAGTCCCCACGATTATTGCAAGTCTATATTTGGGGTCATGTGTTCAGTAGTGGACATTTGTCATTACAGTGTGTACAGAATATTAATATTAATGTACTCTGAACTAACTAGGTGTAATGTCTATAAGGGGCTCAGCAATGCTAGATACGCTTTTTATCACCAGAACCCTTTAGTTTACATTGTGAACACGCATCGTATGATTTTTTTGTTGAAATATCAACAATTACACCCTATTAAAGCCTTTCAGTACTAATGAACACTACAAAGGACAATTATTTCGCGTATTCGTTCTTAACAGAAATAATAAGTTCATTAGTTGCGTACTTGCTAGTAATTTAAATTTGCACGAGACGCGCGAACTTTAACTGTCTGCGTATGTACAGTTATGGGCAGCAATATGTAACAAGATAGCGGGGTTTGCTTTTTAAATGCTAATTTGCAAAATATTTTACATGCCATGTGTTTACAAGATTGCCTATTAACCGTTCCTATTTATTTACAATTGATAATCATAATCAGCCTGTAATGTTCCCACTGCTGGGACACAGGCCTCCACTCTGTGAGAGGGAGTGGGCCGTAATCCACGTGGGCCCAGTGTGGGTTGGTAGATGTCACATGTCTTCATATTGTTGGTTCTAGAATATGCCGGTTCCATCAAGATGTTTTCCTTCACCGTTTTTGAGAGCAGCGTGGTGATGGTATTTGATAATGACAATGTTTATTTGCCAAAAACGGTGCTTTATATTTTGTTATAGTCTACATTAATAGCTAGGTTTATATTTAAAAAAAAAATAAGACGCATTTTGTTTTGAACTCTAGGTCGAGCCTATCTCAGGGAGTCCTTTATAAATGGAAAGGAGTGGAATTTGGTTACAATGTTAAGTAAAAAAGAAAGAAAAATGCATTTATTGACATTACATGAAAAAACACACCATTATTTTTGCTCACGACTGTACAGTGGCATTTAAAGTTAATAGAATTAAACGCACCCAATGACACGCATTCAGTCATTGCAATTGGCGCCCTATATCATGAAAAAAGTGCCGGTCGTAATGAGACTTAATTGAATTACCTGCATTTATTCATTTCATTATGAAATAGCACTCACAGCCGCTCCCAAATACGGACGCATATAGCCCGGTGCAAATTTCTTAATTATAACGTCGCTCATGACAGATAAATGGTCTTTATTAACTTTTAATAACTAATGTAAGGCTTTTAACATTATGCCTTACTTGCTGTTGTGCGCAATTTGACTCGCATTATAGAAAAACACTTCCACGTAAACGGATAAAAATTAATATGTCTTACCTAATCCATGACATTGACTAGCACCCTAATTTCGACGACACAATTGGCGCAGAGGCTGAGCGATTGACTGCTGCGCTGCGTGTCGCGGGTTCGATTCCCGCACGGAACAAATATTTGTAAACGCACCCACAATACAGGAGTAATTACCAGAGTGGGGCAATGTTAAAAAAAAAAAAAAAAAACTAACAATCACAATCTGAAACATTTTGAAGGATGTTGCCAATCCAATGAATGTTATTGAATTGTCACAATGAAACCTATTGCCACTGATAGTGTGTTACCCAATAACTCCGCTGCTCTGTTTCAAATTTCCCCCAAATTAGTAGTTACAGCCGTTTATGAGTGTTTGAGTAATAAATGTTTTCACAATCTTTACAATTTTTTAATAATATTGTACCAGTTGGTATGACGATCTGGTAACGTTTGCAGGGCCAACAGAGATCGTACAAACGCCAGCACATCAGCTACCCGAAACTGTCAAATTTTCCCAATCAACCTTGAACCTAATGCTTTAGCGATAAAGTTGAAAATCTATTAAACAAAAATTTGACAGATTGTAGTAGCTTAATGTGCTGGCGTCTGTACAAGGCAGGGGCGCTTTGGAACGAAAATGGGGACGAAAGGCTAACAAAAAAAAAAAGTATTTTAGTTCATAACCGATCGCTTATTTTAAGAATACAATAAAGAAGTAGAATTTAAAAACAGTGCAATTCCTGGAGAGTTTAAAAAACGTGCCAGTTTTAAAAGGAAAGTAGGTACAGTTAAGGTTGAACCTTAAGGAGTAAGAGGTTACATTTTGACAGCTCTCTTCGCGTGACCGACCAGCTTAATATTATGTGTTTTTTATTCTTATACTCGGTTTCGAGCAAATTGATTACGTCTATTAACTTGTTCCTCAAAGACAGCCCTAACTATTAAAGATGGCCGCGCTTTTATTCTATTTTTTAAAGTTCGGAATCCCGTTAATAGGTTTGTCAGTTGTTTAAATCGGTATTATTGAGCCTGATAATAACTTTCATTTGTTTCGTAGGCTTGAAGGAATCTTTTATGCTAAGAATAGCATGCTGGTGAGCTGTATTTGTGCTTTTAATTTACTCTACCCATTCTTCAAAGTCGTCAGTAGGTAATTTATCGATTCATGTCATTTTTTTATTATGTGTCAATTTGAATATCTGATTACAAACTAGTATAACAAACATTTAATTCTAAATTCACCGCGGTAAGCCAAAGAACATAGTTTTATAGGACTTTAAACCTTTGTTTAAATACCCCATTGTGAAGTGTAACCAGTGGGACCCTTCCTAAGATTCGTTTAATTTGTCATATTTGTGTTAGATAAGCCACGAGATGGGAACGGAAGTCAGTAGGTAGCTGAACTAGATGACACACGTCAACAGATAAACCGCTTTATGACTATTGAAAATACAGAAGTACGTAGTAGTAGGGTTATAAACTTCTGATATTTTATATCTGATCTATTTATTTTGTTTCATCCGCATAAGTCTCGATCCCATTGGTATGTGGGAATAAAAATTACCTTATGTCCTAATATAGGTCATGGTCTACCCATGTGCCAAATTTCATCCAAATCCGTTTTGCCGTTTTAGCGTGAAAGCGTAACAAACAAACATACAAAAAATCAAATCTTTTCTCTTTATAATATTATTACAAGTTTAGATTAATTTATGCAAAGTTATAAGTCGATTTGTAGGATAAGTAATAGATCAGCCTGTCATCGGGTTGAGAATAAGCACTAACTGATTTATCTACCATTATATGGTGAGCTAGAACCGGAGATGATAACTGGCAACCCTACTCATATAATTATGTTGACAGGAATAAAAATGATGTCCTTCTAGAATTAACGTGGCATGTTTTATCGGACACCTACTCCTAATGACGTAGTGTGGCTTTTTAAGTTCAAGCACGTGTGATCTAAATATCTTGCCTGTGTCCTTACTCGGCGTTTTTTCTTGATACAATATTATATGATAATACACAGTACGCACCAAATGAAAAAGTGCAAATTAGCAAAGAGTTTATTCCATTTCTAATCAAAAAGCTTCATCAATTTTTACATTCAAGTCTAATAAAAAGATGGCCCTTATTGACATTATTGACTGACCAAGAATAACTACGCCATTTATGATACCCGAGGGAGACGAAAAATGTACGGCTCTTTCCCAATACACCAATCATGGTATTAGGTTTCAATATCCAATTCGTTTTATTGGACATGATTTTGAATCGTAGCAAAGAGAGCTAGCTAGTTTAAAAATAGAAATACCTGTTCTTCGTCTGCATATGGACCTCCAAAATTTTCTATGAATGTATGTGAAGCAAGTTGATGAAAAACAATACCTAAGAAAAGTCCTATCAATCTAAAAGTAAAAATCAAAAGAACCAATCATAGCCCGGATGTAGAACACAATACAATGATTCCCACATGCTTCTGACAAAAGAAAACAAGGTTTAAACATCGTCTAAACGCTGAAATAACAAACCGATTACGCCATGATCAGTGTATTAAATGGTCCAAGTTATACACTTCGGTACCTAACCCTTTTGATACATCACCTATTCTTATCGCTCCGTCGTAAACATATTGAAAGTTATCTAGTACCGCTTCACATTCCATGAGATATTATTCCCAGTATGTCAAACATTTTTATACAAAATACGTGTACCCGCTACCGTTTATCACTTGGAGAGTAACGTGGAAACAGTAGCGGGTAGTCTCACTCAGCGATCCAATATTTAATAGTTTTATGATGTATTATCAAAACAAATCTCACCGAGTAACTATGAACCACTGCGGTACGTTTCGGCTGCAATTCGATGATTAACCGAACGGTTTTGATATTAGATTGTTATTTCGTTGAATTTTGTGCGGGCGTTGAGGTGTTTTTTTGAGATATGTGTTTATATATATTTCCTCATGAATTGGGAAGCCAGAACAACTGAAGTAGGTACATTATCTGCAATTATAACATAATCTTTAATTCCAAAAGACCAGCTTGACACGGCATTCGATGCATTTGTATTAAATGTCAAAAAAAAGACAAAATGTATTGATGTTTTGTCATTTTAACAAGCAATAACCGATGAAATGTTAACTACATCATAAAAATTAATTGAAAGCAAGTACAAGTGAATTTGGACGTCACACACAATGCCTGGACCGAGTAATACGTACATTTCAGTAGTTAATTGGCATTATGGTCTATGGTTATAGCTTGTGAGTTCAATTATAATTGGGTTTCCTCTTGTCTACGTTCGTAGTTAAATAATGCTAATATTGGTGGATACGGATGGTTTACATTCAACATTAATTCTATAATGACTCCATGCTTAGAACATATTAAAGGGCACGCTAGATGGATTGCGTCGCAGGAAATAAATTAAAGATCATTCTAGGTATACAGTTTGATCTTTGATGTAGTATGAAGATAATGCCGCCCTTCGACTTGTAGAAGGTTCACTTATATTTAATAATGAGGGCAATAAATGAAATATATCAATTCATATAATATGAAAGTATTTTTTATTAATATTGATACAAGCTCCATAAAACTAATTGTGTCGTAAATTTTTTGACATATGACCACGGAATGGTTTGTTGAATAGTCACGGTGCTAAAGTATAATAACTTAACCGCTATATGTAGTGCAGACGTTTGGCATTTAGTGAAATGTTGTCCCGACGCCGCAATTATTCACGGTCACTAATTTGTATTTCTTTATACAGAATATAACAAATGCAATTAGCGTATTACTACCGTGCCGAAGGGTGGTTACTGCAATTTTTTCAACTTTATTCTTTATCCATTGATTGGCGATGATCAAACGATCAAGATTAAACATCAATAGCTTCTCATTTATTATGCACTGTCTCGTAAAATGGAATAATTGCTCTTACAAAGTAGTTTACTCCAAACCTTTTTTAATTGTACATATATATATAGGTTCACAAAAAACTTTTTCAAGGTAGTGTTGCATTTTAATCAGTAAAAAAAAATTGTGAAGTATCAAGACTGTTAACTAGTCGAACAAAAATAAACAGAAGCGGTCGATACAAAAGGACTTAAGATATTTTTTGATCATATTTTATTATGAACTTCTGTTCAACATCCAGATGTTTGAGTCTGATCAAACAAAAGATTTTTCAGATGTACTTACGCTGCGTCAGAATGTAACTATTACGTACGTGATTTATGATTAACTTCTGTTTATCTTGAAAATCCCACTTTTGTTATTAAGATTCGAAAAACTTTTATCTTTGAATATTTGTCTATTTCCTTTGTGTGGTGTAGGTATGTGGAGTGATATCAAAGTGGTCGGTGGATACTAAATAATCTCGAGCTACCGTTGTGTTCTGCTACATTTACCGATTAGACAGTTAGTTATGAAGTTTACATCTGTTTCGTATGTAATTGGCGCAGAACTTGCGCAGTTTGCGCTTCTGATAAATCTGAACATTCCGTAACAATAAAAAGTTGAGCATGAAAAAACAATGAGTCATGAACTCATGAATTCATGATACAGTACTGAACACTGGCTACAGGGAAGCCCGCTCCCACTTGGCCGTTTTTTAATAGTTTATTTCCAAACTCCCTGTCGACAGCGCCGATGTTTTTCTAATAACCTGTTTAACAAATCATAACGTTTATTTTTGTTCGACACTGAACGATCACACGTCCGGGACTCTATTCTGTTTCAAATCTCAAGCTTGTATGTTTTGATTATTTTAATTTTTCATTGAACATAAGAAATTGAAGTTATAACAAGAACAGCGGACGTAAACGCGTAGAATAGAGGAAGAAACGCCACAATAATGTAACACATAAACATCGCACTGAACATGTTATTTGCTTAATTATAAAATTGTCGTAATCGTCTTTGAAAAGGAAATATAAAAGATTATTTATGCGACATGCATGTATTATATTTTTATTCTAAACATGTTTAGGTTTCGATATGCAATGGTGTATTTATGTGTATCCGAACGCGCTTTAAATACAACTGCATTTATCTTTCAAGTGTCTCTCTAATGGTGGCCGATGAAAAACAAGCTCCAGCACTTTTTTCAAACGCATTTCTTTGTATAGCTAAAAGCCGCCGATGGCATGCATACGACCTATATGACTCGACAGTATCAGTCGCCAGAATTAGACGAAATTAATTTAGGAACCGACTAACTGTGTCTGTTGATGGCCAGGTAGCTCGCTACAATTTTTTGTATGGCTACAAAAGACCGTTTGGGAAGAAAAAAACTACAAATGCCGGGTACGGTAGCAAAACTTTTCGATTATTCTTGATGAAGCGTATCAATATAAATAGAAAACTATTAAATATTGAAAAAATATAACAAAATGTTCCATTCGATGTAGACCCAAAACTTTAATTTGAGAAAACATTTTGCCAAATTAACAACTTCTGGCGCCAACAGCAAAAACTACGTAAATCAATTAGTCATAGCGTGTTTAAAAAGTGTTTCAACATTTTAACTTGTATTTTTTAATAACCTGTAGTTTACAAGTCCACACAATTATTAAGGTTAATCCATGAACCTTTTCATTTTAAACCATTTCAAAAATAAAAGAAGTACCTACCTTTTGTCGTAGCTCATAATAATAGATTTTTCATTTACAATCGAATGGCGGAGGGCGTGACAGTGGTGATGGCCAGCCGCGCGCCGTGGTCACCCGGCCAGAAATTGTATAATTTTACGCAACAAAACAATCCACCAATACAGGGTGAGCGTGAATGGACACGTCCGAACCAACAGCCGTCAACGATTCATAACAAAACGTGCCAAACGCACGCATCCCGACTGATGCCGAATCAATTGAAAAGTGCTCAATGAAAAACACCACAAAGAGAAAAATTTATCAACCGGTTTCGCACCCTGTCAAAAATTTTAACCACCAGAAACGGAGAGAAAATACACAAAGCATTGAGGCAAAGGTCCATAATTAATAAATACAGGGCACAAAGTAGTATAAGAAATGAAAGGAGGTTTATTACCCAGCAGTTGGTGATGCCGGCCTGAAATGACGATGATGAAGGCAAAAAGCTACCAGACTAAGCTAAGAAAATCCACGCATAGAGCGATCTCGCGAATGTCTTTAATAAAATACTTCGATCACATAAAGCTTTGTACAATCCGTCTACAAAGTCATTCAAAATTCATCCAGCCAGACTTTCCAGTAATGAAATCCTTAGACAGGTAATAGTAAAAGGGAATTTCATAGCGGCTTTAGAAATGAAATAAAACGATAATATGTCGGGAGATATTACGTCTTACAATAGAGTACGACAAAAGGAAATTGTAAGATGGCTGTTAAACGCACACGATAAAGTTATATTAATTCTATCTGAAGAAAAAGGGGAGGCATTTGCCCAGCAGTGGGACACAATGTAGGCTAACAAAATAAAAAACTATCTAATCTCGTCTGTAAGATCTCTTAAACAGTTACGCACATTGATATAAATAGCGACCGCAAAGAATATACGAGCAATAAGCTCTCTAGAATCAAAATAACACGTTCCTCAAAGACTCTTCAATAAAATCAATTGGAAAGAATAAAACTTCACAAAGACGAATGCTCTGTCCAGATAAATGATGAAACTCGAGCATCCTTTGATACACCAGCCAAAGAAACAATAAAGAAGCCATATCAAACGATACTCTAAGCGAATTAGAAACAAAACGGATTCGAAAGACTTTCTGAAGATGACGTCTCTTTCTATACGAAGCAGTCGTCGAGTTTCCTTTGTAATTAAATATTGAAATTAAGAAATGAACAGCCGCTAATTACAAGAGGTTGTCCCTTGGGGGCTGATTATGTTGCCCCAGCATTCGCAGAAAGGGATGTTGGGGACTACGCCGCTCTTATTACAATTAATATTTAAGATTTTAATGTTCTCCTGCCAGAACATTTGTTTCTGAAGTTGGATTAATATTATTTCTAATGAGCTTTCATACGATCTTACTTCAATTTAAAATATATACATATACTTCTATTTTGAGTAAAGTCTCTAACTTAGTATGAATTTATGCAAATTCTACGAGGCATGTTAATAAAACACATCAACATGTTGTGAATTCATTAAAGGGTAATTAAAAAAACATCTGTTCTGGTCACAAAGGCGACAGATCTGCGGCAGACGTGTTGTGTCAAATATAATAACATTAGATCAATGGGAGCAACATCGATAGGAGTAATAAAAAAGAAATAGTGACGTTGTACAAACTATAAATTTAGTGTTTGGACATATCAATTATCCGGACCACGTGGCGTGCCGACAATGATGTTCGTGCCAACAGTAATAAAATTTAAAAAAGTAACAATAAAAAAACGTGTCCGACCCAGTTAATATTTTTATGTATCTAATTCTATCGCTAATAAGACATTTTATATTGAAGATGATTAACAGAATGGTACAGTCGAATGCGAAAAAAAGAAACAAACAATAGAAGCGATAATAACTTCATCAGGGAGCGATCACATCGCAGTCGCAATAGACTAAGATCTTAAATACGTTTGGAATGTCTTTATGAACTGTCAACAAATCAAATGAAGCACCGGGAGCTGTTTAATACCCTATCAGACAAACGTAATTAGTTTTGTAAATAAAATGCCTCGAAGAAATTGAAACGTAGCAGCTACCTGACTGTTGCGGTGACTTGCTACATTAACTTATGATTGTACTGTCAGATAGAACAGTGTTATTAAACCGACCTGTAACTTTATAGAATCACAGAGGTTAATCCCCTCAGCCGTTGATTTAACTATTATTTTCTGGATCTAAGAATATGAAGATGATATCTTCAATTGTTTCGCTATTATGTTACATTAATTGTATTTGAAATGCAAAAATATACAAAGTTTGATCTTAACGCCTGTATGCGTTTAGCTAAAAGATTTGAATCAATGTTAATTACAATTCTGGGTTTGTTTTTCTCTTGCATACTTAATTACTTAGAAGTTAATATAATGTATAATTCAATTTAAATATCGCTTTGTAATAGTTAACAATAAACTAACACATATTTCCAGTTCGATGCGCTGCGTTGATGTTAAAACGCTTAGGTATTCTTTGTGTTAGAATGTATTGAGTTACTTCCACGAAATAAGAAACTAAGTTTTAATAAATTAAAAAACATCCCTCGCCCTTGGGACAGGTAACATTAGGAGAACATCTTGCTGCAACAGAACATGATATAATTGTAGAGCAGAACTCCGGTCGCCAAACTTTTCCACCCCAAAGCATTTTTTATTTAATTTTTATTTTTACGACACAATTAAACGCGGCTTTGCTTTCACTTTTTATTGTTACTGTCTTAGTGCCCTTTAATTTTTGGCTTCAATTACATTTTTCCCTTTGGTTTTTATTAAAACATTGGTTTTTAATGCTGAAACTTTATCGTCATCTGGACAAAATTATCGAATTTTATAGTTTCTCCTTCCGTTGTTTTTAGAATATCTATAATGTAGTCGAAATAAATTAGTTACCAGACGTTATCAATAATTCGGACCTCTCTTCTTCCTCAGGTACTTCTCAAGGTGAATAGGTGTTTCTATTCAAGGAGAGATTACATCTCGCTCCGACCGGAACTCGTTTAGGAAAAAATAGAGCAACGATTTTTGAACCGAAATCATTTATCATGTTTGCACTGAACCCAAGACAAACTGCTACTGCGTTTGAGTTTACATTAGATAAGATTGCGTACGTTTGTTTTACGTTGTCTACCGATTCTTGGGCCATTTTTAAGACAGAGCCTCATTGTTTGGTGTAATACCCAGATATGGTGTTTCCGAGACACTTAAGTTGAAAAGGAAATAATGCATCATATGGGTATACAGTCATATGTGCGTTCAAATATTATTCAGTAGCGGTTAGGCTTTTGATAGATAGGCGATTAAAATGGATTTATAGATAGCCCAAAGCCAATTTATGATTAAGAATATAAAAAACACACCAGAAAAAACTAGTTCCAAACACAATCAAAGTAATGATTGAGAGTGGAGTTTGATCAAGCTAATAGTGACCTCTATTAAATACCGACTTAAGACTAATACGTATAACAATTACAGAAATTGGTAGCTACTTATATTGACTGAAACGAAACTAATTAAAAAATATATATACTTATAAATAAAGCTAACTTCCAATCTTATAATAAGGCCACTAATCCAATAGCACTAAAACGACAAAGTCGATGCAAATAAAACAACGGCGGCATTGAATCAGAAGCGTTAAGTTTCTTCAAAGGTATCGTATGAAAATATGGCTTAAGCTAATAGAGATAAGGTATAATGTCTTGTCCTGACCAACCCTCCGAAAGAAGGATATATTTGGACCAACAAAACTTAAAAAGAGTTTTAATTTAATGTGTAAACATTCCCATACGGGTTGTAGTGCTGTAGCGTGTAAATAATCGGGCGCTTGAGTAACAAAAACATAAAATATATACAGATTATGACTATTAGCTTACAATATGCTGTCAGCGAGCTGTTTTTGGTCTTTTCACTTTTTTTTAAAGGTAGGAAGGATGTTTACGCCACGTGAATGTTATGATTTAGTGTCAGTAATTATTAGTGAGTGTGAACACGTCCACTAAGAGTTGAGACTAGTAATACAAATATAATAACAAAGACTGCCGAGTCTATTCATAGTGTGCCGATGCGTTGATACTGTTTGTGTACTTAGCAGCTTCACGTGTTTAAGATCCTAGTTTTTATGAAGTCCGGAAGATTGAAAGGAGTTACTCGGAATGAGTTTTGACGCTGAATCAATGTTGCAGTCACGTTCGTTCAGAACCTTATCTAACTTCTTTGTAATATTTATACTTACTGCAGATTTTCAATCTTTCTCTATAGAATCCGTCGATCAGGATTTGTTTCGTAATGTTTGTGAAACTATCTATCAAGGGTATATCTGTCAGAAATATCTGGGGACTCCTTTGTGGATGCTATTTGATCAGTGACACGGGCGGTGAGTGATGAATATTGCCAAGCAAATATACAAAAAGCAAAACTATACGTGGTGTTAGTTTCACTAGGGTTGGTCGGAGGAAAGAGTACGATGTGCAGAATCGTAACATGTTTGATTTTATATATATTTCGGGATATTGTTAGGATTAGGACCAATTGTATATAATTGTATGTATTGAATATATTATGCTGATTGATGGAATGATATAGAAAACTTGGTAAGAAAATAATTTTGTAGGTTACTTACGCAATAGGCGAAACCCAATTTTTATGATTATTTATCCTATACTTACTTTAACTTGTACTTACTTATTGTTTCTGCGCTTTCTTAAGTTTTAAAGCTTGGCTGGTAAATTAGTTCAATGTTCAATCTTGTATCGCCATTATACTCGTGTTTATCTCATTATTCCATTACTTTTCGTAGATACTAAGTATTGAGTAAGTTTCTACCTTCTAGGACCCTCTGGTTTATGATACTCTCTCGAATTCGCACACCCGTATAAATCGTTCGGAAATCGTTCGGTAATAAATCGAACGCTTTTTAATGGCAGTTTATCGCAGTGAGCTTTGCGGTATTCAGATTACGGGTATGGCCTAAGTGGCGGCAAGGGAGCGGCACGTGCTCTCCTTATCTCTGTCCCTCGACACTTTCAATATTCGATTTCGTCGCGGGCGCGATTGTGTTTAGCTTTTTTTGTTCCCAACTGTACTCGCTGCACCCAAAATAAAATCAATTTTTATGTGCGGCCTTTGAAGTTCATTCAGACTATTTATACTTTATAATTGTTCTGCGACGATAGTCAAATGTTTCGGAGATGACAGAAAAACTAAAGCTATTATATTTTTTGCTGTAATACCGTTGTTTGTAAATAAAATTGGTCATCAAAATAACAAACCCTTTATCTGAGCACGGCAACGAAGAAAAAAACTGTCGCACCGTACAATCGCACCCCAAAGCGTAACCGAAAACGAGTGTCACCGCAATCCAAGCTAATGGAGTGTCTCATAATGACGGTTGCTGACATAAAAATAAATAGGCGAGACTCAGTTTCTGCGTAAGCCGATACTATGATAACAGCATCGCTCCCCCGATAATTGCCGAACTTGGACGACGCCTCTGATGTGGTAGCTAGTTGTAATGTAGTGCGGATTAGCTGGTACCAGTGTAATTGATCTTACTTCGCGCCGCCAATTAGTTCGGACTTGCAACTAACGGCTACTGTCCATATATTTAATTCTAATGGTTTTCCTGGCAATTAAAATTGTTGTATGACAGGTCTATTTGTTTAAAGTAGGACCTACTAACTTATGGTATAGGTTGGTTTTCATACCATTTTCTCTATTATCTTTAAGGCGTGCTATTTACTCGTTTTATGAGTTGTATAGGTAACTAGGCACCTCAACTATGAAGGGTTTTAAGATTATGCAGAATATGTAAGATTCTTTTATTCTTAGCATTACCATGTCTTAAACTTACTTTCCCAGCTGTATCTTTTGTATTTTACTTGATCTTGGAAATTCTTCTAGACTATGTTACTTTGTAGGTACATATTATTTTTTACCTTTATGACGTGACAATTGGAGGAAAGTCAGTTTGATTCTTAAACAGGTCCAATAACATACAAAATCTTCGTTTTTTGTCACCCTTATTATTATGCTGATCAGGTTACACCTTTCTTAGAAACCTGTTGTTAATTTTCAAGCAATGATACAGTTTTTTTGTCCAAAGTAAAGCTTCAAGTAAAGTCAATGTTGAGTGATCTTCGTATTCTTCTTACTTTACTTTTGGTATGTTTGGTCTGACTTATCGAAAGCTGATTTTGATTAATTCTAGATTTTCGTCAGCCAATTTTGTTTCCATTCTAACTTTCAAGGTTCAAGCAGCTGCATAAAATGATTTATAAGATTTCGTTACCGAAAAGTTTACACTTTTAGTTCCCAGAGAGCTCGTTAACTTAAATTCTTTACTAATGAATAGAATAGAATACTCTTTATTGCACACTATACAAATTACAGAACATAAATATACAAAATAATGCCACTAATGCCACTTTCATTGAGAACTACTTGCTATGTCAGTAGAATCTATCACTATTGTCTTTCCAACACAGCAGAATGCATTGGCACATTTCTCAATTACTTAGAAACACCACCTTTTTATCGTCACCACAAACTAATAGTAACTCCAATAAAGGTAAACAAAGTTTTAGGTCCGCAAGTACGCAATAGGCTTAAGGGCAAAGATTTAGGTGACAAACTTTATTGCGGCCAAGAAATACTGTTGTCTATTACGTGGACATAAATCACGGATGGGAAAACAATAAGCGTGAAATTGTGGAAACTGCGGTCGACGTGTTGCGGTATTAAATCTTAGGGGAGTGAAATAAATAAAAATAAATCTGTACCCTCCCTCCCTCGCAGAAGTTGATTTATCTGATAGGTGTAGATAACGCATGAGAAGCTCCCGTTGCTCACTTTTAATAGAATTTAATTAATGACCGTTTCAGTTATTGTTCTTTTGTTGCAGTTATGAGAATTTACTATGAGTACTGAATGATAATGAATGAATCATGTGTAAAAGCGGATTGATCGATTTCTTACCTGATTTTTATGCACAGTTTTTATTGAAGCGTTTTTATCAATTAGCGTTATAATTTTTTCACACGTCTGTGACTTTTATTGCAGTAATAGAATGTGTGATTTGTGTTGCTACACTTGACAAACTTGACTTATTAATTAGTTTTGTTGATCGAAACTGTAATTACACAACTATTATACGATCAACTGTGAATTATTTATTAACTCGGTCTATGGCAGTCCATCTATGTTAATTTCGTTGAGGAAATATGTCTTATGATTTCTTGTAGTCGCCACGTCCTGAAAGCGGGTCATTGACCGCGTAGCAATATTTTTGCTCAAATAGTAACGTAGCGTTACTATTTGAGTGAGCGCGTGCTACGAATTTTCTTTGACAGTCAATATTTTTAGGAGGGACACGTTTCAACGTTGCTCCATACAAGGTAATTGAAAAAAATCTAAAACCTCTTAGTACTAACTTCGTATCATAATCTCGAATAACGTGTGTTCTACTACTTTTTTGTTGCTGTAAACTGCGATAGGCTGAGTTAATTCCTGGTTTCTGAAAGTCTGTTCCTCGGTCTGCCGTTAAAACTAAAGTCACGGTTCTGATTTTCATTATTGACTAAAATTACAACAACCTATCACAGATATTGTCATGATATTTGACAGCTGAAGAAATTGAACAGCCTTTCAGAGCCCCAATGTCTATATAATTACATATATTTTAATGTGTATCCGGTGCAATCCTCCATAGGTAAAGTGTAGCATCTTAAACGGCAGTAACGTGCTACTATGTCCGCAGCTCCAGACCGGGCCGACCACCGAAGCGTGCGTCAGGAGTAGGACTGTCACTCGCAGCCACGCAGTTCCCGGGTCACCCCTTCAAGAAGCACCGCCTCGAGAACGGCGAGTACTCGCCTTATGAAAACGGACATATGAGTGGTAAGTACTACTTTATAGATAGATTTAAGATAACTATTACGTTTAGACTTTTTTGGAGTGCAATTGGGTTGATCGTAGGTACCTATAGACTGATACTGTTCAAAAACATTGAAGATTTTGGCACTATGTGGATGCGTTTTCAATGAAGTATAGGATATACTTCGTTTTACTGTTCTATTACACCGTCCCATGAAACATATGGTGTAGGCTCTGTTTTATTTTGATGTATTTCAATTGTATGGTTAGGTATTTGATTTTGAAGAGTTAAAAAAGTTCTAAAATTAATTTATCTAATATCGTCTAATAATTCAAGAGCTAAATATGAAGCCGTAACTATACAGGCTAGCTAGACAGGCAGAATGTCATAGGGGACACTTCTGAGGGAGCATAGCTAACAGGATATGATGTCACCAAGATTACGATACGGTATGAAAACAACACGACTAAATTCCCACCATAACAAATGTGCCTATGTATTCCAGTGATGCCTTAAAATTCGAATTAAACACAAAGTTATTAACCCAAAGATTAATCTCAACTTAATCTGGCTTTGTAATATAAATCAAAACAAACGGTACCATGACATGTGATAACATCAAAATCGGGTTTGTGTAAGCTCCGGATAGGCGCCGGATATGAATCCCCGTCTTCTCGGGAGGTATGCCTCCTCATTTCGTATACAAATTACACAAATACAAAATTATCCCAACACAAACGGAGAAAAGGGAATAAAGTGATTAAATAGAGCTCAGCGCAAGACGGCTAGCAATCAATCATTTTTGTCGCTTACGGCTTTGTTGATACTGCCACTTTCCATCTCTTTTTGTCGTGTGCATTAGGCAAATTTTGTCTCGCTTCAGCATGAAGTGTCGTGCCAGACAAGGGAGCAATTACATTCGTGATCTTGCATAAGCGGCACTTGCTTATCGCGCACTGCCGCATTTGACTTTGAGTGTAGTTTGTTCGCTTTTTTCCCGAAATTTGCAATTCGAAACACTCTCATGGCTGAAATAAGCATAGCTTTGTTTTGCGCTTATTGCATTTCCATTCCATAAACCAGTCACATTTTTTGTTGAACACGCGACCCTCGTTCTTTCGTATTCTCGTATCATTTCTTGTTATTGTGTTTCATATCCCATCTATGCTTAGTTAATTTTAATTATTTTACAATTAGTGGGAAGATGGATGGCTCTCGCAAGGGGTTTGATTTGAGATTCGAAGCTCACGATACTTATGTCTATATGTGTATACTTAGATAGGCTAACGAGATCCTTAACAGGTTTTGATACTTTTGGGATTATTTGGTTAGTCCAAATTAAATCATAAGTTTCAAAACTCATTCGTGGGAATTTATTTTGTATAATGTTTCTCAAGTTGGTTTCATTTATGATACTGGACAGGCTGTGTTGGACATTACTAACATCGATGAAGGCAAAACACCGTGAGAAAATCTGGATTTATCCTACTATCCTTCCTACTAATATTATAAACGTGAAAGTTTGTATGGATGGATGGACGGATGTTTGTTACTCTTTCACGCAAAAACTACAGAACGGATTTGGATGAAATTTGGCACACAGATGGTTTATAACCAGGATTAACATATAGGATACTTTTTATCCCGATATTTCCACGGGATCGAAACTGATGCGGGTGAAACCGCGGGGCGCAGCTAGTAGTTAGTATAAGTCTGAAAAGGATAACCAGTCTTGACCAAGCGTGGTGATCAATGCTTGTGCCTTCTCTGTATAAGACCTCTTCTCGGTACTTACCTTGCAGTGGGACAATGTAAGGCTGGTATTATATATATATCTCACTTATCACAAATATAAATTAAAAACCTCTTTCATAGAAAAATAAAACAAAGTCTGTCATTCAAACAAATTATAATTTTGTTACGTAATTCTCCATCACCCATAATATTAAAGCCATTCTAATTAAATTCGTGCGTGTATCAAGTTTCCATGTACCATATCTGTGTACGGGCTCCGGCGTTAAGCCAATATTATTTTGACGAGTCGTTGACAGTGGTTTACAGTTGATGAAACAAACGCACACACACACAATCAATCCTGGGAAGGTGCACTCACACAGGTACCTTCTAGTCTGTACACGCCACACACGTATCTGAGGGGTGTCACTGTCTGAGTGAGTGAGTGAGGAGGCGGGTGGCCCATTTTCACCCCGTGAAATAATAGGATACGAAAACATTGGAGGCAGAATATAATCCTCCTGCGAAGGTTGAACGGAATGGAAATACGAATATGAAATGCGCGAAAGGGATGTGTCGGCCCACGTGCTCGTTGAAAGGGTTACCCACCGATGTTTATCTTAAGGCGCTAAATCTAAACGGTTGTTCATTCCGCGTTACGACTCTGATTTGCGATAAAGGTCTCAAGTAATGTATTTTTAAAGAGCCATTAGATTGCAGTTCATCCTTAGTGCTACATTTACAAGTCGTAATTTAGCTCTTGGACGTGCAAATTATTACAATACTTTATCAGTTCGACATGGTCTGGAGATTATAAAAATTATCGTAGAATAAGGTCTTAGAGTTATTTAATGTTGCGATAGTAAAGATTCTTGTTATTGGTTTAAGAAATAGGAAAATAATTGAGGTGAGTGAAGGAAGTGGTAGTGCCATCCCTAATATTTTAGAAAGTGCCATGAAAATGATGTGTTGATAATAATTAAAGGTTCGGCACGGTGTCGCCGCGAGTCGGATACACCGGGGATAATGTAAGGCATTATAACATTACTCGCTGGGGTACAAAGCTT
This sequence comes from Apamea epomidion, assembly GCA_947507525.1. NCBI lineage: Eukaryota > Metazoa > Arthropoda > Insecta > Lepidoptera > Noctuidae > Apamea > Apamea epomidion. The sequence goes on from OX382231.1 coordinate 12,366,778, forward strand.
TACGTTCTGATTGAATTCTGCGACTGAAATTAAGTAAGGATTTGCTTGTTTATGTTAAGGGAAGAAGGGATCAGTCAATTTATGGATCTCTTGTTCACGCCATTGTTTGTTGCATTGTAACTTGTGATCGTATTAAGATGATTATTATAATAATGATACCTAGATGGATGTCGGTAATTACATTTATTGTAGCTAGTCGTTAGGAATGGTACCTTAATGTTTCGATCTGAAAGGGTTTGAGATCTTCCTTATAGATGTTTTGTGTTGCAAGGTTGTAACTTTGTAAGTAATGATAGTTTTTTTATAACAGGTAATTTAGTTTTTGCAGTTTCAATACGGGTCGAACTCATAGAGCACCCGTTGCAGTATTTCCGTCTTTCTTTGCAATTTACAACTATGTTATGCTAATAAGCAAAGTTAATAGTTTGAAATCATTGGATAATTTTCATTTAATGAGTTTGTAGTGGAATATGAATTTAATTAAAGAGGTACTGACAACAACTTATAATCGCCTTATTAAATTTTCTAACGCTTCTACGTTTCCATTTGTAAAAACTCACACACTAACAGACGATGATTATCTAAGTCGCGTTTTTTACTACGCAGAACGTTATTGCACATTTATCGGATCGCAAAAAGCGCATATTCTCCACAATCACTGAATCGAAAGCTCATTTTTTCCATTTCCGTATCGAACGCTGGCAAGAAAGTACGATAAACACTGCCAGAGTCGGCAATCATAGCAATTTCTTGCTATCCACGGCTGCGTTTACAATTTTTAATGGTTAAAACATCAACTGGCAATTGGAAGTAATCAAACAAATTGCCGTTGCCCCTTATAAGGAAATCGTAATAATAAACGCGGTGGCAACAATAATTAAACGCCGAAGCGATGCGAGACGACCGAGAAGTGTTAGCTGTTTATGACAAGTGCGTATACTAAGTAGCATCGAATTATTTGAATATCGAACGTGTAACAGTGAGAATTTATACTCCGAATAAGACATTTAATTCCAATGAACGGTGTGCACATAAAGTTTATGCACTTACGCCGTCATTATAAATGAGGCTTCAAATAACTTTAATCGACTTACAGAAATACCAGAAAAGGAACTTCTTGTCGTCGCAATTTCCCTTAATTATGTACACAGTTGTGGCCTGTACATCATGGTGACAAGTATCGAAGTTTTTACTACTTCTATAACTAAAAATAGTTTTGCATAGTTGAACCACTTTTGCATAACAAGCCTGTAAGTTCTTACAACGGTCTTGTAGATCGCCTCGGGGGTATTTTATTTCAAAGTAAGTATGTAGATAATCGAGTCCGCAATAACTGTTACCTACCACATAGCAATGTAAGTTACATTAATTACTTAATTGAAAATACTTCGGTAATTATTCGAATGTGTTAGCGGGAACTACAGAAGAAGTTCGCTTATTTTCTTAGTAGTTGGTCGGAATTACTCACATGCACAAAACCGAGGCTAAATAGTCTTTGGTATTCATTGACGGCTTACTAAATACTCGTATGCAGCTCTTGAAGGCAAATCGAGAAATGGACATCGAAGCTCACCCAACAAACATGAGCTACGAAATGTAATTCAACAATAAATAACCCCATTACATTAGTCTTCGTTGCAGGACATTTCAATAAAAATTAAGCAATTAACATTTTAATTAAAACAGTCGTTATTGCGCCGTTTGTTGCATGGGAGCATCACTTGTTGCAACCCTGTATGTAAATGAGTGTGAAAAGTGAGGTCGTTTGTGTCCACCTGCGCTTAGGCACGTGCGTCTGCGCAGGCAGTTGCTGATTACGGTCACCAATCAGCATAGCCGATTAAATCGATTATCGACTTTCAATTATCAGTATATTTCGCAATAAACATCGATTTTACAGCCAGCGTGCGCGCAAGACGACCTGTGATTTGTCAAATAAACATTAAGCGATAGAATGTGCCGTGCCAATTATTAGGAATGTTGTGTTTGCTGAATTGTGTAATGAAATATTAACGTTTGTTGCATTCATTTGATTATAGTTATCTTTAACGCAATGAAATCAATGCAAAACAGTAATTTATTTGTTCAACTAACATCTCGCTGTCAGCACGTGCAACTGTAAAATGAAGAACGCCTTTATATCTAGCGCACAAGCTGTATAAACTATGATGATTAACACCGGAATATCCTTCTTACACACATTCATTTCCTTCAGAACTTTATAACACTGCTACACAAGTATAAGTACGAATGTAGGTCGGATCATAATACAAACAGGTACCATTCTATGCGTTCCAAATAAAACACTGCGAAACGGTTAAGGCAAATATGCATAAGGTAAAATTCACAATAGGTAGGCAGGTATCCCGGTTCTTTGCACTGTGTGTCGCTGCCGATATTTCGAATTCCAAACATTGGATTCGCGCGTGGAATTATACAAATTCTCTCCCTCACTCTGTATTGCTAGGTATGCCATCCTCAAATAGGAACAGGGACCGATAGATCTGCCAAATAGATAAACTAATAACAGGTGGTCCATCACTTCCGTTTTATTCATTAGCCGTACGGACTGTCACTATCTTATGCACCTTAGGATTACCTCTAGCCTAAGAATTTATACAACAGTCCTTAGCAAACGGCTGAGAACTAGTTTACGATTCTTTGTTTGTTACTCCAGATAATAATTATAGCAAAAAAATGCCACGAGCGGTTATACACAAGTTAAATGATTCCGTAATAAAATTAGCGGTGTTATTGACCGCATCGTACGCACACATCTTGATATTATTGACTACTCTTACAGCGTATGCTACACTGATGTAATTTACCATATTATGTACAGCGATAATAACATTAACTAACGCATGTTTTTTCATCCGCCATCATAGTAAGAGAGGTTTCTTGTGAGTGTGTTATAAGAAATATTTGCGTCGCGAGAGAATTTCCATACATGCGTCCCGTAATTCCGTTGTACGCAGTGTTTAATTCCCATCGTTTTGTGTCGTGTGGAGCGGCGCTTACAATTAAAATGTCGTTCTACTAGCCACTTATGACATTGCTCACACCTTGGAGTCGTCGTGGCGGATTCATGTTTTTTGTCCGCGGAAAAGTATAGCGAAGGAATTTCTTTTAATTAGCAATACCGGTGTTTTGTAAGCGTCTGCTCGCCGCATTCTGTACATATTCCGTTGTTTGTTGAAGTCCGTTTTATATTGTTTTCTGTTTAATTAATAAAATTATGTCTTGCGTTTCGAAAGTTATTAAAAGCAAACTCCAGAAAAGTCAAAATTAGTGCGAGTACTACTTTCTTTCTGGTCTTTAACGATTAACGATGTTGGATAAATAAACATTCTGGCTGTGATTTCGATTAGTTCTTTGAATATTTTAGTAGAAACGTCCTTGGTCACGATTCGATGCTCGACCAATCACACCGATAATTATTATGTTAATACGATTGATTTATAACCACTTATCCACAAGTCTATACGGTTTCGCCTGGAGCACGATCGACGTTCGCATTGTCGATCAATCGACTCGATTCAAAATTACATGTTGCCCTCTTCCGTAACTCAAGTCCGTTTGTTATTAAATTGACGACACGTAATAACGCCTATTAACTGCGAAGAGGCCGAGTGTCATACACGACAAAGATTAATTTGACAATTAAATGTCTTTTTTTATTGCTTGGTTTGAAAATGGAACTGCAGAGTTGTCGTGTTGCCAGTTTTTTCTTAGTGGCGACAGCTCGTGGCAATTTCTGATATTTAACAAATTAGAGCGAATGTGCGCGAATGCACCTGTTAATTGCGATTATTATAAACAAGAAGTGTTTTTATTAATAATTACGTAAAGTTGAAATTATGAGCTTTAATGCGACAGTTTACATGAATCTAACTTCGGCTGCGTATTTTTTTGTTATGCAATAAATATTTTAATTAAAAGTTTGCACATTCGTATAGATATTTATAGTTTATTATTACAGTGTTAATTAGACCTTTACCCATGCATGTCAGTTTGTAAAATATTGCTAGTAGTTATTATTGCTACTGTTAGCATATATTTCATTTTTAATAGTATCACTATAACTTCAAAAGTGAAACGTACTTTGGTAATAACAGCTGCTACCAAAACCACTGGCAGATAATCTCTCTTTTGTGTGTTATTAATAAAAATATGGATGGATATTTCAGTATCTTCGCTACTTATTATGTAACAATGGTGTAGCTCCTTTTGTTAACATTCACGGATGAGTTGATCCTTTTTGTAACGTTTTTAACAAATCACATTCACACACGGATATATATTGTAGTCCTTGTAATTTTATTTGAGTTACATATAGTTCGTTCCTAACTGATACTTTTTAAAGAACAACTTGTAATACCTGCTCTGTTATTTGAAATAAAAGGCTACGAGAAGGTTTAATAAATAATCCCGCTGATTAAAGACATTAAGTAGTTAGGCACTTGAAAGCTCGGGTGGTTACAATATTCTAATTAAATAGGCACTATACGAGTATTCAGGATGTTGTGTCCATTACCTACAGCCATCAAAAGCTTTACAATATTCATCCGTTAAGCAGCTCATTACGAAATTTTTTTTTTTTAATCATTGCCCCGCACTAGGATTTTCTCCTGTATCGTGGGTGCGTTTACAAACATTTAAACTCACATACACAAACAGCCAGACCCGGAACAACTACTTGTAGGTCATACAAATATTTGTTCCGTGCGGGAATCGAACCCGCAACACGCAGCGCAGCAGTCAATCGCTTAACCACTGCGCCAACCATCAAACCATCCTGCAAACCATCAGAAGTTGAAACATAACTCGTATGTTTTTAATTCTGACGAGCTACTTTTGACATTGTTACACATTGTTTGCTTTGAATTAGTTACACAGTCAATCGCATATCACACACGAAAATATGAAAAAAATACATCAAAAAATAAATATTTTGATAAGTTTATTCATTACAGCCTATTTCTATTTCTAATTCCAAACATAATAACACGTATGACACATCGTTATCCTCGCGTGCATTTATCCCGGATAAAACTGTATCCCGGTCAATTTACGAGTAATTAAGCCTGACCCTCTTTCACATCGGGGGAGGAACTTTTATTTGGATCGTTGAAATAGTCCGGAATCGCCGCTAAACTCCCATCCTATTGGCTGGTAACGCGTAAAGATTTTCCCGGTTTCCCGGGAACTTGATTAATGTGTTCGTATGGTGTGAACCGCTGAATTTTCTTTTTTATTGCTATTTATATTTGAACGTAGGTCGGGATTACTGTGAGTAGTGTACATTGCTTTTATTGTAGCGTATTATTCAATTAAAAACTGGTTGTTTATCATAGTTGACAGCATTAAAGGATGCAAATGTGATTGTACTTTTCTCTTTTGTAACGTGACTTTAGAATAGAATTTATATATTTGCTGTAAAAGTGATAAAAAGGAAAGGTCAAAACAATTTGTAGAACTTTAGTTTTGTGATAGCACAGTTTACATTAACATGACAAAATATTAATTACATATCTATTTTAAAGACACTGAAAAGTAATCATTGTAAAGTAATTACAAAAAGCATGAATTCTAGTTTCGACTGTCGAAGTACTCATACAAAAACACCAAACATAGCTAAATCACAGTACTTACCTATAGGTACGTAACTACGTGTAATATTTCTACAGGATGAACGTCTTTGCAGACGGACTATAACTTCTCAAATTGCGTTCGTAAGTAAGGGACGCGGATTAGCGTGTGCTAGGGCAAATATTTTATTACGTCCAAATCTCCAGCCCTCAACGTTTTATTGTTCATAAGGCTCGTCCGAGCCAAATGAAAGAGTTTATGGCAAGACATAAGTCGGTCGGTGTTGCCAATGTAGGGGAGTCTGTCTCATTATAAGCTTAAATGAAATAACTTATTACTTCCGAATTCTTTCTCGAAAACTTAAATAATATTAGGAATTAAATAGCACTATTTTAATGTCCCAATTATTTATGGTCTAGAAATCTATAATCTATAAAAATAGATAAGCAATATTCTAATGTCGTTACAAACGCATCATTTTTATTACATTAGGAAAATTGTGACATGCCTTCTTATTAAATTAGCATAGTAATAAACAACTTGCCATTTTTCTCCGCTGGCATCTGGCAACCCAGTCTATCGGTCCGGTCGGTCTTGTTGACTCACGATATTGACCGTTCGCATTTTGTCGGCGATGGTGTATTACTGTTATTGATTGTACTCGGCGCGTGACTTGTGTAGACGATTGTACTTCGACTGATAAACAAGTTGTAAGACTTGTGTATAGAAGTGTCCGGCCAGACGCGTCAATCACTTTGTGTTACAATCGTAAACGGTCTTTCATTAGTGGGTATTACTGGGTAATCCAAAAGTCAATGAATGTATGAAAGTTCTTTTGTTGGTACAGTCAAGGTCTAGACATTCAACGTGGTTTGAATACACAAAATGTGTGTATTGCCAATTAATGACTTGGTTTAATATTGCTGCAGTTGCCGAGTCGGCTAGGCATTTAAAATCTATAGAAACTACATTTTTAGGGTTCCGTACCTAAAGGGTGCCAACGGGACCCTATTACTTGCCTTCGCTGTCCGCCCGTCCGTCTGTCTGTCAGCGGCAGTATCTCATTAACCGTAATAGGTAGACAGTTGAAATTTTCACAGAGTGTCTATTTTTATTGCCACTATAACAGGCCCGTCATATCTATCACAAAAAATCGCTAAAATCGCCAACTAACGGCTAGTTCTGATTTTTTAATATGTTGTGCCGAATTTTCAGGCTGATTCAGACAATCTTTATGAACCGTGCACGAAGCGTTAAACATGAACAATACTAACCAAATTAATGTCCTTGTAATGCCTTGTAAATATGCTTAATAAATATGTACAATATTAATAGTTGTAAATGTTTGGAGTACTGTATCTCAGTAAGTATAGAGCTGGTTCTGATCTCAAATTGTAGCAATTTTAGTCAAAATACTTTAAAAACGTACAGAGTTTGTTTAAAAAAAACGCATAGTTTAGGAATTATATTGAGAATACCAAAAAACGTGCGAAAATTTCGCGGTTTTTCGAGTACTGCTAAGTTAGCACAGGTCTTTCGAAGCTGCAAACTTGGATATACGCTACTGGTAGTGGTCCAAACAACATATAAAAAAATCAGAACTAGCCGTTAGTTTGCGATTTTAATGTTTGATATGACTGGCCTATAACAACAAAAAAATAAAATAAAATAAAGTTAAACATTAAAGGAGGACTCTGTACAAGAAACGTGTTTTTTTCGGCGCTGTAGGCCTTGTGGTACGGAACCCTTCGTGGGCGAGTCCGATCGCACGTTGGCCACGTGCCTTTCATGTTTGATATGTGTATGTGTGTTTGACTATACTTATACGCCTTTTTTATAATATTTTTACAAATGCCAATCTTTATGATGTGACCTCCCCATACTAGCATTTCCATACAATTTAATGTGTCTATTTATCAAAGTTATTGTCGGTTATCGCGAAATCTTTGATAGTTTTATACTCAGGTTGTAAATAATAAGCATACGTTTTATGAGGGCTAATAATACAAACCGCGATTATTCACTGAGGAGCAACGCGCGCTAACGAAGCAAAAACCAAGCTTTTGAGTGTTCCCTGTAATGTTGTAACGCAAGTGCTAATTATAAGATCTGTCAAAGTCGAAAGCGCAATTACGATTGCTATTTCAGAAAATGATACCAAGGTGTTGCCAGTACAATTAATTAATTGCCTAGTAAACCGATAAGAGTTTGACAGACAGTGTATCAGCGCTGGAAGCAAGTGTTTCAATTTAAAAACTTCGTTTCACTTGAAGCCAGTTGAAGCGTCAACTCGAGCGATTTATCGTGCAAACGCGCGGTCCGTTATTTTGGCCAATCGCATATGCCATTGGTATACTGACCGTACAATTATGTATTTATTGTAAACGCTACGATTGCCGGCTGACTGTAATTTGCTTTTAATTCGCCCTCTTTCGTATCATTTTCGAGTTTCTTCGTTTTGCCGACCGTTTCAAGATTTGTTGTATTCCATAACACTTTGTTACTCTGAAGCTCGGAGTTAGTAGTTTTGTTGATTCATTGGCGTTTTGTTCGTTTAGTTTAGTACATTGTGCTGCTGAGGTTTTATTAACATTTATCGAAGAGGAATCACAACTCCTACATTGTATTGCATTTATTGCCCTCGTATTTACTCTCTGCGACTTAATGCATCCAATAATTTATTCCTTTCACATGATTTACAGGCCATTACGGTAATGTTAAGGTTTCCAGTTAAAACCACCGAGTTATAAAGTCTAGGAGGCTACGTTTACGATAGATGTTATTTTACGACAGCAACAAAACTTTAATAAAGCTTTCCTTTTATTTTATTACAACTGTGTACAAAGTGCTTGCTCCATGTATTCTTGTGTGCGGAACGGGGACTGGGAATGTGTTCCCAGCCTAACATATCTGTTTAATTAATATCAATAGCTTGTCATATTTGTCTGACCGAAGGAGTATTATTACATATATCTCGATATTCTTTCGCAGGGTATATTTATTTAGCAAAATATAGGTTATACGTGGCATTCACGACAGTCCACATGTACGTTTTGCCAATCGTTGAATGTTATCGGTAACTATAATTTTAAAATACACGTTTCAAGAGCTGGTATTAAGTTGTTAATACATTTTTATGTTACATTTTATAAGTATTTAAGTATATTGATAGTTAATTTTAATTACATGCCGTTTTATTAAAATGTAACTTGTAAACGCGGGCTAAATAACATTACTTTTGGACGATTTAGGAGTCGGCTAAATGTGAAATTGACGATTGCAAGCAATAAATGGGCTGTCAAAAGATTTTTGAGTATCTGAATAAATTGGTGTATTTAAAATTGTTCAATAATGAGTACCTCAACGATATTATGTAAGCGTCAGGGAAGAATACAATGTCAGTGTTGGCATTCGCTCCTTTAACTTAACGGCCAATCATTTATGCCCGGCTCGTTTGGTCATTTTGTAATCTGTCTGCAATAAAACTCAACGGTTATTATGCCTGTGCCATTATCTCGAAACTTGCCAATGTTGCCTCCTTTGTTATAATTAAAAAATTCGAACGATTCCAAATTAATTTATACTACCTTCTGAATCTGTTTTTCCTTCAATAAAGTTTAATCCACTACTATAAAAATCAAAACAAACAGCTAAACACCTGAAATTGGATTTTTTATATCAGAGAGTGCGTCCCTAAAGTTTTTGCGGTTATGATTGCCTTTAATCCAACCTCCTTTAAACACATAAGTGATATAATTGGGGTCCCGATTCTATCGATTCTAATTCGAAATAATGGCCAGTAATTTGGTACGACCATTTGTCGAGGACAGTCGATATTCGATCAATAAATCGATGTGTATCGATATAATAGCGGTTCAGAATCGACGTTTCATTTCTTTAAATGCCCTGATCAGTCGATTCGGTTAATAATAGTCATAATGTTAAACGATGAACATTTTTGTCGGTTATTGAGCCACAATTTGTGAGAGATCACTTTTGTGTTTTTGTGGTGTGCACAAATAACGTTGAGGAGGAGTCAGGGACGGTCATTTCAAGTAAGACAGTTTTCTTGAACAGAAACTTTAACTTCTTGAAAACAAGTCAACCTGCAGCAGTACCTTGTTAAGTTACCAATTTCATATGGTTCTGTCATTGCGGTTTTCTCGATCGGAAGTATCAAAGACGTATATAACCTGAATAAGGAGAAAATCAGACACAAAACTTCGTTCAATACTTTATTGAAACCAACAACACGCTACCATCATCCCGTGAAACAAGTCTAACACTTAATGGAAGAAAACTCGTTCAAAACAACCACACTGACCGTTCTACGAATCAGAAAGAGACGCACTGATATAACTCCGTCAATAAGAACGAGACAACACTAAGGGTTGTAACCACTGCAGGTTATTACGAGATTTAACACGTATTTAGTTAATTAATAAGTGCGGTTGACCGGCGCGGTCGTGGGTTCGTGTCCGGGGATTTGTAAATATGCTTTCTGGTTTAGTGACCTAATTGTGGTTTTTGGGAGCATCCCATCACTGTTAAAATATTATGTTATCTGTGTGTGAATAGGCGGTTTAGGAATAAACTTTGATAGGTGTACGTTTAATGCATCTTTAAGGAAGGGTTGCGTCACTTTTTAAGAAGCAGGTGCTTTGCCAACCATGGAAAAAGATCGCAAATTATATCATTAAGGTGGTTACTCCAAGGTAGCCCGCGAAATTCAAATTTTCTTACGTTTTTTGCAATTTGCTGGTCAGTACTAAGTTGTACGTTGATAAAAATATGATTCGCTGCCGTAACAAATATGTGTTTACAGAATTATAATACCTTGGCTACCTTGGAGCATCCTCCTTAAACTACAATAGACTTATTGCTTCGTTATCATGTTCCTGTTTCTGGTTGTCCTGGCAACACAAGCATAACAAATTAGGAAGCTTTAAAGCAGTTTCAAGAAACACCTACTGATCTGTTCACAGATAAATATTTTTTAAATTATAATAAGCCTGTCAATAACAAGTGCTGAAGAGCTAAGCTCGTAAAAAACAATATTCCTAAAGCAAACACAAAATAAAATCATTTCACTCAACTTCCAAGATGGCAGACAAAATGTTGACATACTACCGAAAGTGTTGCCATACTACTGAAAGTGTTGCCACACTAAACATAGAATAATTAATTACAATAATAAATACGAAGTTGGTCGGTATGGTTCCGAAGATAACCGAAACGGTTAGTTAAGTAAATAGACCCAAATAATTAATTCAGGGTCCATTGGTCATAATGTTTGTTTGTAACTTGCTACCCTTGATTTCTGTTGGAGTTTGATTTGCATGCGTGTACTCATAAACTATCGGTGTGATGTGGATTGGTAAGCTAAATATTTAATATGCTTATTTTAGGGATCATGATTTTTGGCTGAATTGATTGATTTGTTAGTTCAGAATGTGTACCTAGGGATGTATCTGCCAGTCCAGTTCAGCCAACATTTACTCAACTAAACAGACCTGAAAATAGCGATTTTCTTTGTTCGTGAATAAATGAATGATATATTTATTTGCAAGAATATAGGTAATAAGTTCTTAAGATCTATGGGTTTCACTATATTCGGCATTTCTGTCGTGCAAATATTTAGATTTTATATCTTGGTTATACGAGTACTTATCGCATGCAGTACACATATAGTAATTATCAATACCATAAAAAAATTATAATAATTTCATCATTTAAATTTGGATTACAATGCAATTCATAAAATAAAATTAAATACAATACTAGTCATTTAAAATAATAATTTATATTAAAAATAGCGATCAATAATAATGATGTCATGTAAAAAAAATTAAAATGTTTCAATATTATTTAAGTAATTGGTAGTGGTATTGTTAGTATTTTGTTTAATGAATTGTACTCTGACCTAGATTTTTGGGCTGTTTTCTATTTACCTACCCACCCTACATTTATTTTTCTTAATAACCTTTCAAAAGTGTTACTATGGAGATCGCCAGTAAAAAGTTTGGGATCGGCGATTCTCGGCTCTACGGCGATACGAACAATCAAATTCAGAGCTCTTTTTACAGCGGTCTTCCAAAAGATTTGCTTGTAATTAAAATTTTCACATTAAACACACCGCATCACATACCTGTGCCCTTAATCGCGGAACAAAGCGACACACAATATTTAATATTCAGCAATCCCAAAATCCTTTGTAAAACGCTGCCACAATGGAAAAGGGTATTTTCCTTTAACGGTCCAACCGTTAATTCGTGTTTAATTCGACACCTTGTTAATTGTTTCCGACGCCCCAGTAGGTTTGGTGACCTCGGGGGGGCAGACAGGTCATGGGCAGCGAAAGACCACCCGGCACCTCCAAAAACACCCTCAAGGGGGGTCATTTTAAGAATATTTGCGCTTCACCCCCCTTATGTTTACACGGGTTGTTTGTGGTACCCAGAAAACAATAGTCTCGAAATTCATTGCTCATTTTATTATTGTTGATACACCGTTTTACGGGCGATTCGATTATTGGAACGAGTAATTAAATGATAATACTGGGCATTAATTGGATTTTACCTGAGTGTTACGCCTAAGTGGTCTCATGTTTACCTCAAACCTCATGCCGTTTCATGGCTCAGGTTTTGATATTACCATTTAATGGAGATTTTACTATACAAACTTTTGCTGTATTCCAGGTATTTAGATTATGGCCTGTTATTATAGTAGAATCGTTTAAAATCAAGGGGATTTCGCAAGTATTTTTCTATTATAATTCTAACGTAATCTTATGTTTCAGAAATGGCTCGCATGGAGAAGTCTCCCCTCCTGGCAAACGGCTACAACGCACCACCGACGCATCTGGGCCCCATGGGTTTCATGCACCAGCACGCACTCATGTCCCCAGGCATGCCCCACCACGGCGTGCCGCGGCCTGACGGCTCCATCATCAAGGGGCAGCCTATGCACAATATGGAAGCACTGGCAAGGTAAGAAAACGTTGATAAGAATTTAATGATCCGATTGGAGCAGTGTTTACTCTCGCCTTTAAGGGTTACGGGTTCGATCCCCGTTTGGAACACATCCTTCTATAACAACAGCATCCACAACACAGGGAAGTACAGTTTCATGTTGTTCTATATTAATCACACAAAAAATAAAAATTAGATAAATCCTGGTCAGGTTTTATAAAAAAATTGGATTGGAGATTCTACTGTTGACATAAGCCTCATATAAACGGTTGTTAGGCTGGTTACAACATTCTTTCTCAATGGTGATATGAAAGTTAAACACTATGAAACTAGAAATGAAATTCTAAGAAAGGACGTGGCCTTGGTCAGACGTTTGCCGTCGATCGATCTCGGTATTCTATATCCTATATACAAGAACATACAAGTGATAAAATTAAATGATTTTGTTTTGTAAGTAGGTACTTTTACACGTCAATCATATTTTAAAACTAGATGAGGTCGGCGTAAGGATATGATAGACCCCCTTTTTTATTGTATTTGTCTTAGTTGGCTTTAATGATCAAACCAGGATAATTTCAGAAGCCACAGAAAGTATAAAAATGGATCCAGCCCAGAGATTCTGTCAAACTTTTATGACTTTGTCCAAGCTTGGACATACAGTGGCTGCTACATCTATGGTTGTCATAAACCCTATGGCCGGAAGTGAGACTATTTCAGTTTTTATTGATTGAAATATAAAAACTGACGCACCCAAAATTTATAAGAAAGATTTGTTTATGAAAAGATTTGAAACAGGTTAATTTAATATACTAAAATAACACGATTTTCTATAGGTAGCCGCTTACAAAACAGTTGTGTTAAGGAACGAAAAACAATGGATACACAAATAGATTGGAGGAAAATTAAAACTTGTACTGAGAAATTCAGCGGCACGTGTAAGCCCAGTGTTTTTAGTATTACAAAGAGGGAAAATTTGCTACATATTGTTTCAGGAAATAATGAACGGTTTCAAAAATCAAGTTCAAAGTTTCGGTCCCGGGAATCTTTCTCTTGTTCAATAGTTAGGCTTCATTTGTTATTATTACACAGGGTGTTTGGGAGATGGGTGCAAAGCTTGAAAGGGATGATATTTTAGGCCATTTACAACATAGTTAGCTGAACTTGAAAGTCGGTTCCCTTTTTTTGAAAATGCCATGTTTTTCGACTCTCAGGTACCGCCTAGTCAATAGAGTTTTATTCAATAGAAAAATCAGCTTAGTTACTGAGGACATAAAGTCGTTATTTATTCACACTAGTCAGAATCATTATCCGAGTAGTCGGGCGATTAGCAGTTAATTAAAAAAAAAAGGGTTTTATAGTTAAAAACCTTAAAGAATCAACAAAAAAAAAAGAAGCAGACTTCATCGAAGTCTTAGCTTAATATGTTGTAAATGATCTAAAATATAATTCCTTTCTAACTTTGCACCCATCTCCCAAACACTCTGTATAACTTGCGGGCTGTTGTAAAATATACATAATTTGTTTATTAATTGTCGATTACTGGTAGTCTACTCTCTATGCACGAATACCGTAGTTTCTGATGAAGTTACGGGCGTTTTCTCCGTGTCACCTACGGACATAAGATTAGTCCGGGGCCCGAACCAAGAATGAAATTCACAATTTTATAGTTGTGACACTTACTTCCCAAGTGTATTTGCCAGTACGAAAAAGTTAACAAGGTTCGGGGGGGGGGGGGGGGGCGGTTACAAGTTAGGTAGTAGAGAGATCTACTTTCAGATCATCTATGTTGACGGAGTTAAAGAGTAGGTGATAGGTTAGTAATGAGTCTTTTTGTGATTTCTCAATACCTTTAACTTCAACTTTTCCTACACTATTCATAGCCATAAAATCTATTACGGAAAATAATAAGTAAGAGTTAAATTGTTAATTAGTATATTAAGCTAGTTTACTTGTTATTAATACAGGAAAAAATAAATATTTCCCTACTTGATCAATCTGAAAGTGCTTCATAGAATTCCTTTAGATTCCAATTCCTCTAATTGGATAACCAAAAACTTAAAAAATCCACTAGAAACAAATTAGAATATTCAAACGACGAAAAAAATCTTCAAAACACGTCATAAACGGCTTAAGCACGTATTAATTCACGAAAAGAAACCCTTAAGCAGGCCGGTCAAGTGGTTCAGGTTAAATGTCCAGGAGGGAAGTTAATCCAGTTAGAAAAGTACAAACACTGAATGCCCTCACTTCCGCCCGAAGACCCACAATGCTCACTTGACTTACCCTACTGTCTTACTGCCACTCATGTTACTTAAGTGTGCCTTTATAAACTTATATGTGACATCTATCTTTGTAAAAAGTGGTCGTCGTTTAATATATAGTTAGGTATGTGCATTGTACATATAGGTATGTATATTTTTGGGTGATGTATGTATGTGCAGGCTGTGTACTGCACTTTTGTGGTTGTACGTTAGAGGAAATTCGAGTATATTGTTGTAATAGGGATGACTATTCGATACGCGGTTGATTCAAGGTTTTCATAATGTAGAAAAGGTGCTTGGTATTTAGGGTTGTGTTAATTCTCAATTCGATTTATGTTCAATTTGTTCCTGTTTTGTTAACTCGTGCGTAACAACACGCACTGAATAGATAATTATGGTCTTCTGGCAGATTTACAAGTTCGTAAAGGTGAAAAAGGCTAATTGCTACAAACAGTTTATTACTCACTCGCCACTTGTGACAGAAACATAGATACGAGTAGAGCTTTGTTTTTCCACCGAACTACGCACATGAGCCAATTAAACCGTACAATATAGCGGTAATATACTATTTAACGCTTCGTTTAATATATTGACTGAGTGCAAACAAAACACATTTATTAATAATTCATGCACACGTACGAGTCCGAGTAACCACAATATTGTTGTGAAAGGAACTATCAGTAAGATGTTTTTGAGGGCACTCATGTTTAAGACAAAGAATTAGCACCCTTTGCTAGATGATACTTAGTTACAAAGGGCGTTCCTTTGATTACAAACGACGAAGAAAAGTTTAATGAAAAACAAAGAGCTAAAGCAATCGAGAAACAATTTGGACGATCACGCATGAGTGGGTACCGTACAAATATAAACGATTGTTTTTAAAACATAATTTCAACGACCCCTCGCTTCACCAACGGAACATTTAATATTGAGTGCTCATAATTATTCCTTTCATATTCAAACCCTTTTTATGAAACTTTCTTTGCAAATACTTGAGTAATTAGTTGTAGATTTCTGTATTTATAACGGCCCTTTATGATATCTTCGCATTGGGTGTACTTGCTATGATATCAATAGGGACAACAATGATATCGTAAGAAAAAGATCACTTATATCTTCGACCTGTTTGGGGTTGAAACACTAGGGCCATGGCGTCCGAGTGACCACTTGGTTTTTCGAGATATCGCCAAGCGGTTAGTCGACTCTTCTCGTGACCAGAGGGCTGGCGTGTTTCTTGGCCAAAGAATTAGCATCGCCATTCAACGTGGCAATGTTGCCAGCCTTTTGGGCACTGTTCCTGTTGACAGCGATGCGGACGAATTTTTTGATGCCCTATGATTCTTTTGCTTATTTTTTCACATGTACATATGTATTATTATTTTAAATGTTAGCTTATATAACGTAAATAAACTTATTAAGTATAAAGATGATACCAAAAAACGATTAGGCAACATATTTATGGAACGAAAGTCCTTAACGCGTCTTGCAGTAGGAGTTGACTGGTTGAAATCCTCACGAAAGGAAGAAGAGTTATGCCCCCCCTACATGCAACTTTCTCATTCTCTCTGTGTCTCTTTTTATTCTTTAAGAGTGCGTGCGTGCGTGCAAGTCTCGTGTTAGGCGACGTTTTTCTGACGGGGGTCCCCCGATCGCACACATTTTTTTTTCATTAAAGTCAACCATCAGCAGTAATTTCAATTCAATTTCACTATCATCAACTCTTCCCATCTTTCTTATTTTCCTAATTTTATGATTCCAATTAATTCTAGTTTACTTACTGTTTTCTCAGTTTTCTTATTTTATTTTTCTTTTTGTCTGCAGATCTGGTATTTGGGAGAATTGTAGAGCGGCATATGAGGACATCGTAAAACATCTCGAAAGGTAAGAATCGACTTGCGTAGAAATTAACTTAGAACATCATCATGACCAGATAGAAAAATATGGGGTTATTGTTCTTATTTCATCTTTTTACTATTTTTATTTTCTTATTTCACTGTGTATTTATTTCACTCATCAATGGCCTTCATAATCCATAAATAATTGTGTATTTAAAATCTGTTTCTAAATCTTGAAGAGCTCGTATAGATTACACACAAAACAAACAAATCCACTCCCAGAAGGGATCATTATTTTAAAACAAAGCGAAATCTTTGTTAATTTGAACGGGGCGCAGATATCACAGGAGGGTGTGAAATTAGAGGAGACAATTAGATCCGTGGATCGGGTGTATTTTTAACAAATGACCGCTCACAGCGCGGGACGGCCGCGGCTGCGGGGTGCGAACGATTCATCAAACTCATTCAGGGGCTAATCTCGATGCGAGGAAAAAGCGGCTCTCATGTAAATTGGGCTGATTCGAGGGCCAATCGGCGGGGGAAAGCACTTTTCTTTTCTTGTTTAATGGATGGTGATTGATCGCCGAGTCGCTTTGATACTCCGCGGTTTTGACTTCTATTTTACTGCGTTTGAAGCTTTTCATACACGTGACAGTAACACGTCAGAAGCTTTCATTGGTTATACGTGATTTCCTTACGTGAAAAACGTAGGTATTTAATTTCGCTATATTTCGAATATTTATTACACAAAATGCCGACACATTGGAGGGGCTGCGTTTTAATCAAACATAAGGTGCTCATATTGGTTAAATGTTTTAATTTTAATAACTTGATGTTGTTGGTGTGTTCTTTTAATTAAAATACACGTAAAATGAGGTTCAGTTCCCAAATCCATCTAATTAATCGTGTAGATTGGAATATAAAATCGTACACACGTAGGTCCGGGGATCGAGGCCGGGTAGAATTACAGTCGGACAGCGCGCCTTGTACCGATGTGTCACTGTCAGCCGGCGATCGGCCGGCTACGGCCCGGATTAGGGCTGTTTTTAAAGAAATTACTTGGTATTTTTTTACAAAATTCAATTGGGTATTTTTTTTAAGCGTTTACCGATGAGCATTAGTATTGAAACGTAGCAATGTGTCGTTTAGTTTACTTCGATGTTATGCAAGCAGTAACTGCGTAAAACGCCATTAAAACCTCATATAAGTAGCTTTTCATAACTGAGATCAATTATTTCTACCATTAGTACAATTGAGTGGTACAACAGGTAATGTAGTTAAGTCATATTAATGTCCTTGTCTGAATGGTGGGCTTCCTTGCTCTCGCATTATCTTGGTTCGTTTAATTTGCGCATGCGTTCGCGACCGGTTCTCAATGCTAAGTCCAATTAATTGACAGGATTATCTCTGATTTAATATAATTTGTACGTACTGTTTGTTTTGTTTTCTCTTGTACGAGCACTCGGTCGTGTTTCATTTGCAATTAAATTCAAATTTATTTAATTACCGCGTCTAAGTTAATAGTGCTCATTCAGAAGATAACAGGGCCCTAACACAACAAACGCGTACCGTGAGTCCGTTGTTTGTATTGCAGCCAACATGAAGTTCATTAAGTGCACATACATAGAATCGGACAGGGCAGTTTCATGTGCATTTTAATATGCAATTATTTAGCACCATAATTTACTGTTAATGAACACTACCAATTAAAGTATCCATTTTCGAAAAACAGAGTTGTAAATCAAACACGACAATTACATCGGACAAATCGTTCGGCTCAATGCATTCGTCCGGTTTAATTCGGTTTCGGTGGGAATTAGGCGGCGATTAATCGGCGCGCGGCGGGTTAAGCCGGGCCGGGCGCCGGGAGCCGGCATACGCCGCCGGATCGCCGGATCGGCACACATCGCTGTGACGTCGATCGTTATTCATCCCCGTGCCCCTTGCCATGGCAAGATAGCATTGTTTGTTCACCCTTAATTTTAAACACTTTTTTCGGTGGAAACTTTGGAAAACTTTGTTCGTAAGACTGAAAATCTAAAACAGTACCAGCTAAAATTTAAAGTAATTGATTGAAACAATTAATTGAAATACAAATATCTAAGTAATTTGTATCTGTAGCGCAGTATACGTCATCGCCACGTAACCGATCGTCAGGAATCAAGAGTGGCGTCAGGGCGTCAGCACTTGCGTGATTGAATCCTCCACCATTAATTTCTGTGAGATCAAACGGAGACCGAGGGTGATATTTATCAAGGATATTGCGAATTATTTTAATCAAATCAAATTCCCTTCGTTGTAAACAAATGCTTTTGATTAATGAGACGCGCGACAGAGCCTCGCAGCCGTTGTGATAAAACACCCGAGGAAAAGGCGAAATTAATGGTCATAAAATGAACTCTTGTATCCGTTAGATAAAGATACTGAATGCTTTGAATCTTAAGTGATTTTTCTTCTGCTATTTTGAACGATGATGCCGACGATCGCATCTGGTGACTGTACATTTATATCTTCGGGATTAGTTGGGAGTAATTTCGCGCGATTAGTGCGTAACTTTCGGCGCGCTTCCGAAGATATTTAGATTGTCATGGCGTTGAATCATTAATAATAACGAGTTTTGATTTTCAGTGGACTAATATGCGTAGGGCGGTAAAGGGTGCCGCGTCACGGCAGTCGTCAGCCCTTTGAATACCTTCCGAGTTTGTCGCCGATGCGGTCGTACTGGAATTTTATCTAGCTCTTTGTACTTTGCCCTTTTACAGCGAGAACTATTCGGTTAGTTCTGTCGGCGAGCCGAACTATTCGTTTTGTTGGCTTTGATGTCACATTCACGTGGACGAGGCTGTACCCTGCGTGGCGTGCATAGCAGCTACAGGCTGCGGTTTTTTGAATTTAAATATTATTTTAAAGAAAATTTCAAAACGTAAATTTACAAAATATATATTATAGTCACGCTGTATCTACCTATCTCCTTAAATACATTTAGCCTGCACACATAATGTTCACTTTTTAAAACCTCTACAAAAAGTTGTTAATTCTATACTTTCTGGCATTCAATAGCTAACAATTTGTGGTTATCTACACCCGTTTTGTATAGAAAGCCCAAACTTCCAAAACTCGATATACCTAAATGGGAAGTGTAAACGGGACTCGCGATGTCATAATGTAACTTGCACCGTCAGCCTATATTAATCTGGATCCGGCGTCTGACAGCACAAGTCAAATTTCTCATCAAAAATAAGAATTAATGGCGAACGGCATTAATCATTGGCTGGCAAACGGCACGAGGTGTCTGTATCCCATTATTTTGCATTACTAATGATATGTACACAGCGATAAGGCAGCTTTCGGGAGGAAAAATCTACAGTGTCACCGCCCCTGATTATTTGGTGGCGCTTTTCATAGGTACTTATTTTTATTTTTAGAAGGTTTTAAAAGTGCTTCCTTTGTAATGTATTTAGACTAGGTATCTGTCGAATTCTAAAAGTAGGGACATTATTTCTAAAGTTCAGTTTTATTTTAGACGAGAATGCAAGGCCTGATAGGATCTAAGTCAAATACGTAGATAACTAGGACTAAATGTTACAGTTGACTCGTGAACTGCATTTTTAGACTGAAAAAGCCTCAGATTAAAAATATTCACAAAAACCTAAGTTGATATATTCTAACAGCTGGTTATGTTAATTGCGAATGTTACTTTATGCGGCGACGCGTGCCGGGCGTGGTGGAAAACATTCATTATTCCATCCTTCATTCGGGTGTCATTTCCACGGAGGGCGACCAAAAACACTGACTCCTAGCTTGGGATTAACTAAATCGTAAATTAATTTTTTTTTCTCTGGTGAAAAAGAGAACGAATTTCTGAATTTGGATTTGATTCCCTTTTGAATTCTTGCAATAGTTAAAGAGATGTTTTTTTTTAATTCATCAGCATTGCAAGTAATAGCCATTGTTAGCGACAAATAATGTGTCTCGTTATAGAAAACAGACGCAAATTAAAAACACATAGGTAGGATCTAGCGATGTGTAACACGACGACAGACTCGGTGATCAATTAGCCGCCTTCGCTCAATAATTTTTAATAACTTTGTTACACTAATCACTTCCTCACCAAAAGGCGTGACCGTTCTATTTCTAGTACAACGCTGCCATTGACAGAAGATGTCACTTTTCCTTTAATTACGCAGCGGCCTCATTTCTTCGCGCCCTATTAGTACACATCAATCAATGTTGCCAATACCTATTTTTTACCCTGCGACTCGAGTATTTTTTCCCTTGGCCCGTTTTTGTTTACGGAGATTTTTTAAGTGGGGAATAATTTGATGAGGTCCGCCACCCGACTGTGTTGCGATGCGAGCGATGCTCATTTGTCATCGTCTTGTCATTTCTGCGTTTCTTTCGAGCAGTTGAATCACTAAAGTAATTATGTAAGTTTTTAGTTGATTTTTTCCATTTGGAACACTCGCGCGGCTTTTATATCGATCCACCGATTCTCAGTTTATTGATCGAACTAAAAATGAAAGTCCTGAGAGCTGTGGGTAATTATAAGTCAGTTTTTGTACTTTGTATCGTAAACACGACATCGTGTAAATCGATTTTCATTTGTCAATAAAAAGATATATAGATTGAGTTGCACATCCCCCCACACTTTTTTTCTGTAATTAACACGTTTAACAAATGAAGATCGCTCACCACAGAAACTATGAATATGAAATCAGCGTGTCATGCTAATACCCGACATCGATGGGGTAAATCAAATATGTGAATCCACAGATCAAAAGAATTCATTACAGTGTGTAAATCACAATTTGCATGTGGCGCAGAGCAACCATGAATATGCATCCGGGACGCCTGAGTTTGAACATTCTGTGCTGCGTTCAAACACTCACATAAAATTGCGAACGAATGTTACCAAACAAAAAAAAATCCTACCTTTTATATTAACAGGTGTCACATGTCGATACCTAAAGCTCTCTTTACTGACGTATTTGTGACATACAAAACATGAAACTGAAATATTTTTACTAACGCTAACACTTGAAATGTGCAAAATTTTAAACCTTTTTTTGTTGCTGTTTGTAACAGATTTCAATGATGTGTCGTTTGAATTTCAGTTTCAGTTCTGAATATATAAAGTGGAACATACAAATTACACAATATAAAATTCACAACACAACATAAAAGTGGTCATGAATGAAATTATGTATCCAATTTGCGGTACTAGTAGAGTATTTCCGCAAGTCAAGTGGCAAATCTGATCGCACTCGCGTCACCCAGCATTGCTGACTGGACATCAAACCGGACACTTGCCATTTCGTTCGCTTCCTGACCTTTTCCCGTTTTGTTATGCAAATCCCAGTTCCAGGGGGAATTATACAACGCGAATAAAAAGTATTCACGTGTTTACTCGCTGAGTTCGCGTCGAGTGCGAGTCGAGTGTGAGTGCGCATAAATCGGGAAAAACCGCGTTATTTCCATGTAAACATTTGTTAGCTGCCGTATGAATTATTCTTATTCTGCTTTTTTATTTTTCGATTTATCGTGCTGTGTTTTATTGGTATAACTGTCGTTTGAAAATTTTGGTCGACTTGAAAACCTCCTCCTTTTTTTACTCGGTAAAAAGGTATTTTTTCTGATCTATTGCCACCTCACAAGATATTGGTTCTAGTCATAAACAATTCAGAGGTTCGATAAAACATTATGACAGTCTCATAACTAATTGCTTGCCACCGGCGTTTAAATACATTTACAAAATGACACTGCACGTATTAACTTTTAATAAACGATGACAAAATAATATAGAAAAATACAAGTTAGTAGATAATTACGTCGGTACATAATTCTCAAACAAACTACATGAATATTTATGACATTTTAAGTTTATAAACAACGATATATTGTATTTGTCATAAATAATTGACAACAAGCTGGGGTCATCATACGTTAACCATCGCATGGCTAAATAACAGCTCAACCCTACGCCGCCACAAATCAAATGTTTTGATAGCACCGGTATTAACGAGACAATTTGATTGCGGACATATCCGAGCCAAATTGCTTCTAAATTATATTTTCTGTTTACTTTCTGCCAAACTCCCTGTTTCGATACGTGACGTATGTGTGCATAGCAGATGCTTGTTTGTTTCTGTTGCGTTCATTTACCAATTTGTTTACACGCTTTTTTAATGTTCAATGAACGCGTCTGTTTGGAAAATACAGCATTCATTCTCAAATATAAATTGCATATTTTATGTTTCAATTTGTTGCCTTTTTTCTCTAACAAAAAACTCATTTCGCTAATGATTTATGATTGTATCTAAGACCTAATCCGTTAAGGTAGCTCCAATCTGATCGAGCTGTCATACTCATTAAGCTGAACAATTCCGCTTGTTAAGTTAATTATTATTTAATTATTTTTTCGTAATTAGTTGTCGCGTGGTTGCCATAACAAACTGTCAGACACTAACTACACCTACACATAAACCTTCGGTTTCGTTTAGTGAAAGTATGATACTTATCATAGTTCTGATTTTATCTCACAAGTGAGTAAATTCTTGAACGTAAGCCGTTTTCCGTATGCTAATCTATTCGTTAGTCTGTGATCATATATGTTCACATGTTTTTTTTTAAGTATATCAAATTTAATAATCTTACCGGACAGCTCGATTTAATATGATAATTATTATCATATTCCGACACACAAAAAAACTAAATGGTATTTTTCTTAATCATTCATTGATTATAGGGTCAAAAATTGCTTATCTATGATCTAACTTCGAATAATCAAATTATAACATTAATTTTATTAACTCTGTGTTCGTTTATCTACATAAAGTTGTTATTCTTATCAAAAGAGTGGACAAAACTATGATGGATGCGGCACAATGTCCGACTCTGATTCGAGATAAATCGACACAGATACTGCGTTTGTCCCCCAGATAACATCTGTAAAGAGACAGGAGTTTATATCACGAGATGTGTTTATCTATTATGTCCAAGTCACGAATCTAGTTTTTTAATTATAACTTCCTGTTTATGGTGCTTTGTGTATAAAGAGTCGCGTTTGAATTCATAAAATAGTATATTATCACCGCAGAAAATAAAAGGTGCACGTCGATACACCATTATCGTCTCGTTCGAAACATGTTGCGGTCAACGCGAGCGATCACTTCGATCACAATCATTACCCATGCGTCGGTCCTGGCCCGTGCAGCCGCTACAAACGATGCACAATTTCAACCGTCTACTCAAAGAAACTCATGCGGATCGACGAGTTAGTATTCAAGCGGCTAGAAGATACACATATCTTTGTCGCTTTACATTATCCAAGGAATTGAATTGGAAGTGTGCCGATGGATGTGAATTTTCTGCGGTCGCTCCATATGCATGTGCATTGAAGCCATATTTATGCAATCGGCGGTTAGTGAATTGTTCGGCTAGGATTACAACACATTTTTAAACGTTGTAACGGATACGTTTTTATGCAAGACTTATGTGCTTATTTAATTTTGAAGGGAAATGTTTCATGCGGGTTGAGTCGAACACATTATGTATAAACGTTAATAAGGAGATGCTATTACAGTTACTTATATCATGATAATGGTAGACATTAACACAAAATGAACTCTACGTCTCCATCGAATAACAAGTTAAGAATAGGAAAAGGACAAAAAACAGCTGAACATAAATGGCAATTCTAACAAATTTTCCTAATAATTGTACAATGAAATTCCACATTATCAAAACGCATTCCCATTACAGATAATGGTAATGGCCCCTAAAAACTGGGGGTCTACGAATCGTAGGAGCAATTTTGCATAATTATCCAACATTGCGCCCGGAGAGGCGACGCGGTGGCGCTTAAATCCTAATAACATTGGACCCGATCAGAATCTCGTTACGCTACGGTAATCTACTGTGAACAAATACGTTGCTGTTTCAATACGTACTTTGTGCACTTTTATTATTTTCTTTATTAGAGCCTCAACGAAATATACAGCCAGTAGTTATGATTGACGGCTTTGCATCCACTTAAGATCCTCTTAGGTTCATCACATCTTCGTTCTATAAACACTTGACCTCTCTTGTACATAACCAGTACTTTCTATAACCATTGTATCTCTTTCAGCACTTATTATTCTGAAAAAAAGACATTTTTATATCAAAGTTACGACAACATCACGTTTTTACGACGCATCTGATCACATCCCTTACTGCACATAACTCTAAAAACATCTTAAAAAATCGTCCATCTTCACAGCTTTTCCAACGACAACTTAAATCTCCTCACGTACTTGTAATATCGTAATGAGCTCCTTAGCTCCAAAAGACATATTTTATTTTCCACCGAAAACATTTTATATTTCATTTCACGTTTCATAAGCGGAATTTGCATGTCCCTTCTTGTATTTGGCAAGCGTAATGCTCCGGTCGCTTAGTGCACTTTTATTACGGTATTAAATGATGTAATTTTTTTCATATTATATTATTCAAATTTAAATAACTGTCTCCGGTTTCCCCCGCGGAGGTCCCACTGTCTACTGTTTCTTTTCGACGCCCCCGAATTTGGTTATTTTGGTTAGATATTTCCGCTCCAGAACATGGGCTGCGTGGAATCTCCATGTTACTTAAAAAGTATTCATCCCTTGGCTTAACATAATAGTTACGACTGAAGGACTTGTTCATAAAAAGAGTAGCATGTTGTACCTAAGTATATATTCAAATTTAGTTGTCCCTAAGAACATTCACTAACAAGTTGTTTATTAATAAAACTTAACATGTTATCGAGCATAAAAAAATGAAAAAAAAATTTTTACAGAAAACAAACAAAAATGGATTACTTTAAGACACAAAGAAGTCAAAATATAAATAAATGATGTAGTTATTCAGAAAAATTAACTCAGTATTATTTCAGCACAAATCAGATTGTAGTTTTGATAGTCTCCACAGTTTCCTCTGTTAGAAAATTGGAGAAGTTGTAAGGCCGCAATTTTTACAAATGACGTCGTGACGTTTATGCGTAGGGAGCGCCGCCCGGCGACAAGTCATCATGTTACTTTCTTTCCTATTATTTTGCATTAGTCCGCCCTAAATGTTTGTACCTACAATCATATTGATTAGGCAAATTACACTTTCATTTTAAGTAAGTCTTCTGTTTACTTTAGGCAATTTCCGTCGTGAGAATTTGTCCCTTCTTCCTAATTGGCTGGAAATATAGGTGCCATTTGCCTGCACATACTCTGGTTAGAGTGCATTACAAATCAACATATACTTGTAACAATTTTGTCAATGAAAATTATGATTTGCTCAGAACTTCAACAATGAAAATCACTTGCATCACAAAGCAAATCCTTGAGGTAATAAACTAACAACTCCTTTCAACTGTCTTTCAACCCTAACAAGCCCCCATATAACAAAACAACACATGTACATTAGGTACTCAACATTTCAAGTCCTGCTTGTTACGACATAACGTACCTTCTGCAATATAACCTCAAATTGATGCACCATGTTATTACTCGCCAATATTGCCTTTACATCATTTCAAAAGCACAACATTACGTTATCTGCATATGCTTGGAACTTTTTACTCATAACAAAAGCCCCTTTGCTACTTGTATTTTCTTTATAATTTATTCCATTTCTCCCCCACACATTGGCATCGGTCGCTGATATTTTTTATTCGATTAGTAAACCCCTAAGGTGTTTTTAGCCTTTTTTCGCTCGATTTTCTTCGAAGCTTTGTTGACTGTTTGGGGGGTTACAATGCTCATTTCTTTTGGATGAACAAGCTTATTTATTCTTTAACTTATAAACTCTTTGTTCAAGTTTGGTACTATTTCGAATTTTCTTTGGAAGGAACGATTTTCATAGATATTTGGACAAACGTTTACTTTTACACCTATCTGTCTTAAAGATAGAAAAAGATGAAACGATATTTGAAAAAAATATGCCACTTAACATAAAACAATAGACATTAATATCAGTATCTCGAAACCGCGGCACTTACACACTCGATTTGTGTTGCGGAGCAGAGAGGGAGAGGATGAGACGAAACTTTTTGATGGATCGGACGGAGTTTGTTTTGCATGTGAGTGATATGTCTGAAATAATAAATGTTGAGGCGTCAACGCTGCCTTCTCCCCTCGCTGGGGTGAGCTAAAACGATTTTTGATTTGGGTGTCAAGCAAATGTTTTACGCTGTGACGCTCCGACAGGATTTGATTTTCTTAATCGATTCTTGAGAATGCAAATTCGGGGTTCGTTTAGTATAGACTTAATTACGTATATACTTAAACGGATCTTGTGTTTCTACGGCTTCAATCAACATTGCAGTTTTAGTACGGAATTCGGCTATGTAAATTGACAGCACTATTACCGAAAGCTTTGTTTAATACTTGCGCTAATCAGATTATGCATACAAGAACGGTTCGGAACGGTCGGTAGTGCGGTATTAGGTTATGTGAACGGTCCAGTATTAACTAATCAACGTGCGTTGGCTTTGGTGGTAGATTGCAACGCATTGTCCGCGCTCGTGGCCCCGGAATATCTGTTTAGGCCACTACCCATTCTGTAATGGCAATGGTTAACGTTAACTATATTATCCTTCCTATGACTTGATTACGTGGTTTTTATGCTAATACTCTACAGTATATGAACATCACTGAGATACTTCTGTGAATAAGTAACCAAAATAAGCATTTTTCCGCTGAATAAATCACGATTATCTTTTCCTTGTCTATTTGTCGAAAAAATATATAATTCACGCCTCTCCATTGTTTTTCATTTTGTAATTCCGCGCTGTTCGCAACGATTCGTCGCCAATTTGCG
Source organism: Apamea epomidion (assembly GCA_947507525.1). Taxonomy (NCBI): domain Eukaryota; kingdom Metazoa; phylum Arthropoda; class Insecta; order Lepidoptera; family Noctuidae; genus Apamea; species Apamea epomidion. The sequence goes on from OX382231.1 coordinate 12,394,267, forward strand.
TTTTGACAAGTGAATGAATAATATTATTTCGCTAGCAGACTGATGATGGTTGCTGCCGACAGATGGCGTGTTTGTTAATTTATCTACATCGGAATGTTACGTTAGCACTGCATTTTGTAGTTAATGAAAATTGTTTATTTGCGAAATCGTTTAGTGAATATAGTAATGAACGTATCCCTGCAATAGAGTTTGTTAGACATGGAGTTAATTGATTTTACGTAAGTTTTGTAATTAGAATAATTATTTTGTTATAATTGTGGAGCGGCGCTGATTCCGATGACGATTTAGAATGGTTTAACCAAATGTAAAATTGTAATGGTTGGAAATTGGACAAGGACAAAAGAAAAAGGGAAAACCCAATGCTCAATATAGTTAAACCACTTGATTAAACCAAATAAATTGATAGTCAAAAGAATGTAGCGCCATCCCCGAAACGAACATTGGAAAATAAGCCATACCTATCTGTTTTAATTTAAGTGTGAGCTAACATCATCAATCAAAGCAACACTTTTGTAAAGATAAAAATAAAATGGAGGAAGTGGAAATAATGTATTATTTTATTGATTTGAGCTGTTATCTTTTGTCCGATCGGGTGGCGATGAGTCGATCATTTCTTTTTGATTCGTTAGGGTTCGGGATATCCTTGTTAAGAGGTTTTAATTGACAAAAAATATTTTTAATGTGCGATGTTTGGTTATGTTTGAAGAAAAAACGTTTCCTTGCAATTTACGGTTGATTAATTATTCTTAAAGATACAATCAAATAAATGACAAATGCCAGCACTTCCTGCTTATGTTCTTGCTGAATGTTCAACTAATTATTCTTCTTGCATAATAAGTTTATATGAAATGATCGCTAATTTCCTATGCTATGAATACATTTGTACAAGGGCACTTCAAAAATTTTGTACAATTTTATATAATAAAAACTCGATCAAAAGATTTGAACGGTCTGAAGAATTATTTACATATTAATGGTGAGGGAAATGAAAAATATATTAAATTCAAACGGAGCTCCGTGACTCGTCAGTAAAGTACCAAACGACTCCATTTGGAGGGTTCACACAGAGTAGCACGAAGCACAGAGTTGTATAAACTTTTATAGTAGGTAGGTACCTACTTCAAATAAAATAGTTTTTTTTTTCAATTCGTTTAATGGACGTTTCAATAGTTTAATTTTAGTTTATGTTTTTTTGGTATGCAATAATCACTATGTACAGACGCCAGCACATCAAGCTACTACAATCTGTCAAATTTCTTTAATAGATTTTCAACTTTATCGCTAAAGCATTAGGTTCACGGTTGATTGGGAAAATTTTACAGTTTCGGGTAGCTTCATGTGCTGGCATCTGTACCTCACTGTGAAAATGTCGCAATTCCGATCCCCAAGATACGGAAAATGCCTAGTTTGAGGGTCACCGTCCAGTTTATTCTTGTAAAATATGATTTTTAATAGAAACAAAAATTTACTATTCTTATGGTAATTTGAACATTGATTAAGCGACCAATTAGCTGTTAGCATAGTAATCAAAGCGCTAATACAACAAATGATGTTAATCTTTTAACTTGACAAACACAATCAGAATAAATTCACAAAACGGTTTAAAACCGATTTCATCAAATAGTCTAGTTCGCAACGTAAGCCTTTGCGCCCTCTGTTTTGTCACTACTCTGTAATCCACAAAAGGGTTCCGCGAAGGCTTAAAACAGCCACTTATTATGTATGTTACATTTCACTTTCAGACGTCATTTATATTCAAATGCTCAAAAGGCATTACTGGGCAAAAATTGTAGTAGGTACAGATTAACCCTTTGAAATGAACTAACTTGGTTTTGTGAAAAATAATTTTCAATATCCGTTCTTTTCTCGTTTTTGAGGAAAAAAGGGGCTTTTGAAATTCTCGTAGCATCGTTTTGAGTTTCAAATAGATAATATTTTATCATTGATTACATTGAGAATTAATAAAATAACTACCTACTTATAAATCATAGAATCTGTTATAAAAAAAAGTTTGAATCAGCCGTAGCAAAACAAACGCGTAACAAAAGTTAATAAGTAAATATTAATAAAAATAGAATCGGAACGGAAGCATCAAAAGTCCAATAATTCACAATCAAAAAGGACCTACAGAATTAGGGTAGCGGCACGAGAGATCGGCATACAAAATGATTACATACACCGTCTTCATCCGCTCACAAAGAAGCGCAGCGGGGTTCTATAATATTATACGTCTGCCTTTGTAGTAGCTCCACAACTCAGTGGGAAGTATGCTTTATGGTTTCAAATGATAAAATTGTTTGTAAGTAGCTTTGTTGGGATTCATTTTGCGAGGTAGCGTGACCGATTCCTGACAACCAACATCTGATTCCGTTAACGAGATATCGAATGTTACTGATATACGTTTTTAATTGTGCGATTTGATTGTTGCAGATTGCGTGACGAACGAGGCGACATGGAACGAGTTATGGCGATGGATAAGGCTCGGGAGGGTTCACATAACGGTAAGATATAATAATTGTCATGAGATTATCATAGTCCCGTTTAGCTCTCCGTCATTCTATGACATTAATGTACTGACGTGCTGGAAGCGCTGTTGGAAACAAAAGATTGTTCTATTACATACTATACACACGACAACTTGTGATCAAAGTATCCATAAATATGTTGTTCGTACAATTTTTTGATACAAAGTTGCAGACTGTGCAACTAATTGCGTTAGTACAATAACTGTAGTTTCCGTCATTCTGCTTCTTCGTGTCGCTGGCACGACTGTATTTCAGATGTTGTTGGCCCAAAACTTCTACGGCGTCGTCGGTGGCAGCGCAGAGGTCACTTTGACTGCATGTTTTGGGACACAGAGGGCAGGATAGGTTTCTGACATTCAACTTAGTCTATAGCTAGGTATATATATAGTCAGTGGACATAAAACACATTGAATCAATTAGAATTTGCCAATCAATTAGAAGCGAATTGCAAATCAGTGCAAAACTTTGTAATTAGTTTTAACTAACAGTCGCATAATTGCATCTGAATTAGTAGAGTTCTGATTAGATATTAGCTTAGCTTTCGCTTCTAAGGAAATATGAAAACGTGACCATAACCATTCCGTTTTGAGTCTATTAAACATCATTTCAATAATGAAATGCTTATTAGGGAAAACAATTCGCTTGATCAAGCACAAAAGAACCATGACAGTTGTCGCAAGTTTTGTCTAAGATATACAGTCAGGGAAATTCATTGTCAAGCTAATTGACACCCTAAATCAATTTGAATAGAATATAATACTCTACTCTCTATCTCTCTCTTTCTCCTCTACTTGTTATACCCAGCCATTCCATGCAACTGTCAAAGAATGTGTGAATTGACTATACGGACAATTTAAGTTGGTTTACTTAATCAATTTGCTTCACAAATAATTTCCCTGACTTAACACGTATAAGTAATTATACCTGCATAGATAGTGCATGACACATATCTAGTCACTGCAGTACCCACTGCTAACCATAAAATCTAACAGGCTCTTCCCCAGGCCACAGTCCGGTGCTGAACCTCTCAAAATCCGGGTCGGGTGGCGACCGGGACCGGTCGGAGCGAAGCGACCGCGACCGCAATGACCGGGGCGAAGGCTCCGTGAGCGGGCGAAGCTCCGCAGCGTCGCGCCGAAGCCCCCAGCCCCCTCGACTGCCCTCCGCAGCCACAGCAGCCGCCAGTCCGCGGTCACACTCCGATGAAAGCGACGCACAACTATCAGATCAGGAAGATCATAATGTGAAGGACGAGGATGATGGTAAGTTGAATGTCTTTGAAGATATTTTAATGATAGGAAAACTAATCAAAGTAATTATATCAACTACTTCCCCTTAACATGAACCCATTACCGTCGAGAAGCTGACTTAGCTTATACAACCGCGGAATATTGATACATTCTCCGTCTTTGTTATATCTTCCCTGGGTAATAAATGTAGACAAGCAATTTACTTTCTTGTACAGAATATAATAATCGCAATTTCACAGCGATGAATATCTGTTTAATTTCTTATAAATTAGATGTATCGATAAATGAGTCGATCTTTCCGCTGTAATCACGGCGCGGCTGTAGGCATGACAGGAAAGTGTCCGTGTAACATTAACACGGCCGGGTATCACCCGCTCAATATACTTGGCATGTAATGCACGGCGAAATTACCCAGTAATAGCCCTGGAACCTTCAGCATTCATAGTTCGGAAATTATCAGCCATAAAACCAAGGTTCCTTTTATTCTAGACTGGAAATACTTGTGTAAAATGGCTTCCCTTCGATACATTGTAGGTATGGACCGATGTTAATTATTTTACAGCCCAACACATCGAATTGGTCTGAAGTACACTAGATATATAAATTAGTAATATAAAATCTGTACATTTCTGCTAGTAAACCCACATTGCAGCAAAGAAATAATAGTATAGAATCAATAGAGAGTACAGCGCCAGCGCATCCTGGCGGTCGATTAGCAAATGATCATGCGCTTGCGTTCCCATGCGTTTTCCCATCTTGATCCCTAGACACCGCACGTTTGCTTGTAATGGTCCTATATAATAAAATCTTATTACGAGTATCGCCCGCAATTGCCCCCAATGATGTATGAATAGCGCTTAAAAGGACCCAATTCAATTTTACACGTGAGTTCGAGACCTTTTGTTGTTTATACCTTTATTTTAAAATGAGTTGTCTCGAGTAATAATACCTTAAGATAAGAGCCAATCTAAGTATCCCTGTAATAACATAGAAATACTAATAACGTGGACATTTCAAAAAGAAAACTTCCAACCACACCGTTTGACATGCCTCATCCCATATAAGTAATAATATTTAATCACGAGAAAGGCCTGTGTTTAGTTAACCGTCATATATCATGAACTATTAACACCATTAGACTCAATGATGGATGGCATGACAATTTCTCCGACGACACGTATTAGGTTCGTTTTATTCTCAGCTTTTTATTCATGAGTTTATTGCCGTACTAAATATTTTAATCAATTTAGTTTACTATCTTCTTCTGGATCATCAATCAAGCGAAAACTAGTTATTAGGCCGACGTCACTAAGTTATAAACGCAATTACAGCCATTTGAAAATAGAATGGGAAAATCATAAAATCAGTGCTTGATGGAGAGAAATAACGGTTTAACATTGCAAGCGCATTTAGATCTTGAGATAGCATTTAAAACTTTTATTGCTTCTTTATTAAATAAACAATAAAGAAATTCCACTAACTATGAGAATGTAATTTAATTATTGAACATTTTCTATCGCATAGATATAGCGTGCACAGTGCGGTAACCGACGTGCCGCGACGGTGCCAATCATAACATTGATCCACAAATGTAAATACTTGCTCCATACAATAGCTAAATTAAGTGAAACAATAAGGATTGTGTATTGGTTATTGCAAGCTGCACACAAAATGCTCAGAGAGCGTGGGAACGGATAACTGGCTACGATTTATAGGAAACCTCGCCTGGCCGCGGAATTACGGGACGAGCCTCGGGAAATTCGAGCAAACAAAAGATTCAATGAGAAAATCGATACCTGAAATCAGTTTGGCTGTACTCAGAGTTTGATATTTCACATATAATTGTGTCGTAAACGTTAATATTCATAGTTTATTTACAATTAATTCTGTCGATACGTAATTCATGCTCGTCACGATCGCCCCAGTCTGATTACAAAAATGCTTTTTATAATGCTCGTGTCATTCAACTTTGATCTTTGTTCATCAGAAGATACCTTTTCCTTTCAATCAACGTTCTCATCTCGGATCTAATTTAGTTTTATATCCGTGAAGTCTTTTCCTCGGCCGCACGGGCCAATTGATTCTGCGTCCTTAGTATTAGTTATAGAGTTTAGGTTCGTTTGTTTAAAATTCTTAGGATCCTGTTAATTGGCCTTATTAGGGAGATGGTGTTGTGACAACCCGAGAGTGCTATCGTGCGCATCGACAATGACGAAACGATGTTGTCTTCATTATTTGATGAGCGGTCACTATCTTGTCAGTTAAATTAAATGTATCGATAGATTATTTTGGACCGTGAGAGACGCCAATCCAAGCTTTTTTTTTACGTGTGAGGTCCGTTATTGACACAAGGCGTACATTATTGTAATTATCTCGTCATTTTAAAAATAATAAATACCTATTATGTTTCATCACGTTCGATGGACGTAGTATTATCGATGTACTTTTAGTAGGTGAATACCGCCATAAAATTTAAAGGTGCCTTTGACATCAGATTTTCCAAATTAATGTCTTTGTCTGAAATGCCAGGCGAGTAATTATGGAATAAAATCGATATAATATTCGAATAGCTGGGCCGTCCTCGTAGCGAATAACTTGCGGCATAGTGCAGCGGGGCATATAAATCGGTTAGAGACAGCCCATTCGGTGTCGAATGGCTTTGTAGTATCCCTATTCTGTGAACATGAAGACGATCTATCGGAAATTCCATCTTGAAATCGTTTCGTAGAAGTATTACTTTCAAGCTATTATTTAGTGCTCACTTGCATTTGGGAGCTTTTGCAAAGTTTTGGCATCAAATGCACAAAATTGTTTATAACAACAGTTGCAATGTTTTCGTAACTAGGATTAAAACCCTTGTTAAGAAGAGCTTTCACACCTTTTTATTGACAATTGAGTTAAGTGTGACAAGTAGTATTTACGATCGTTAACCTTGCGTCATTCGAAATGTATTTCCGAATAAGCAGGCCACGCTCGGCAAACTCCATCAAAGCCTTGCGCCGATGATCACCACGCGATATCGATGTTCATCGCTACAATAATTGCGAACCGAATGATACATGCACGCGATTCTCGAATATCCTCGTTTGTCGGTATTGCAATTTTTTTGTTCAATACACTACCCATTTATGACTTCTTATGAAGCTGTTATTGAAATTAATAATCGTTTATTATAGTCACATGAATCTGTGCTCTCTCATTCAGTACTTTAATTTTAATATGCAGTATGTTAATTTTGAATTGGGTCAATAGTTTTTGCCGAAACTAAAAATGTGCAGAAGTCAACTTTAATGTCAGTCCTATTTTATTTAATAGCTAAATGGCTTTTTGAATATGTCTTAGGTTGTTATTACGAAAAATGCCAGACTCTGCGTAGGTGTACCTAGATCCTCACCGGTCTTAAGCTTTGATTATATTATTTAAGCTAGCTAGTAAGCTCAGTAGCCTCATTTTAAATTGTCAGATGAATAACCCCCAATTTTTATCCAAACCCACACTGAAGTTATACAAAATTCCAAATGATACCTTAACACAATATTTTATCAACAGCTTCATTTTGTTTAGGCGGAGATCTGAGCGACGGCGAGCGTGAGATGCCGGCATCGGCATCACCGGCGCCGGTGAGCTACGCGGCCCAGACGAACACTCCCCCCAACGTTCCCGTAGACCCCACAGCCGATACCCTGGTCTCATCCACTGAGACGCTGCTGAGGAACATACAGGGCCTGCTCAAGGTTGCAGCGGACAATGCCAGGCAACAGGAGAGGCAGATCAGCTACGAGAAAGGTAAGCAGTTACTTTTCACAAATTTGTATAACTCTCCTCTCTATTGGGGAACTACGTAATGGCTTGGCAAACAACGTGGGTTTACTTAAATGATCATTGCCATACGGCAGTCGCTAATTCGTCTACCGAGTTTCTTTAGTTAGTATTCTTTGTTGTAGTGTAACCCTGATTAGAGATGATATAGTTAAAGTTCGGACATTGGTTGATATTGTACAAGAAAAAAATTCTTCTACGGTCAACTAAATGAAACCTTTCACAGTGAGCTTTTTTTCTTTGTGTTGAATTTATTACCTATAGAGTCTAGAGTATAGAGTCATAATATATTTTGTCCTTACGTGTATGGTCACCTGAAAATTACCGAGTTATCGAAGAATAATGTCCATATTATTAAACAGAGAACATTGAAGAGTAGCAAATACGTAGGTGGGTACGAATTTCTCAGAAATATGGAAGCACCGTTTCAGAATTTACATATGAAATTATCATAGATTATAATACGGAGACACTGTAACATGCAGGAAGCCGTATCGATGTAAATGTTATAATCGATATTAGTCGAGATCTCGCGTGAATCGATTCTGCGTAATCTGACGTATAAGCAACATTGATTAGCCGCTGTTAGGATCTTAGATCACGTATTTTAACCTGTAAGTTCTACATTCTGGTACCGAGCGCGTATTAACGACACACGTTTCATTTGCATCGCATTATATGTTGTCTATTTATTGCGTTATTACGCGAAATTATTAAAATTAGAAAATAGTCGGTAAACAGCAGTTTTGTTGTACATTATAGGTACTTGTATCATATGTGCGCCCAACACGTATGGAACCGCTCCGGGCTGCGTTTTATGATACGAGTATTTATGTGTTTGTGTCAATTAACTACGACATAAACATGCACTTTATTTATTGAGACCTACTGCCTTTAGTGCTTAAGAAATATTTTCCTATAAGTAGGTGCCTGTCTACAGGGCCTTTAACTTTATGTTTCGACGCACGAAAAATTCTTGCGTCGTTGACACCTGTTGCCTGAGGCATTTAGAAGGGTTTCTAATGTTCGTTATTACTGCAGGCGGATCTTCGATATTTTTACTGCACATTTTTTAGAAAATTTAAATCCATGACCCAGATAGTATATACTGTTGCAGACTTGCAAGTTAAATGCAGGGAATTAAGCGATAAAATGGATAAATAAGGTGGAATTTCCTTTGCGGTGGAACAATGCTAAATTAGCTATATAAAATTTGTAAACTATAATAGAGAAGCTAAGCTAAGAGCGGAGACAGGGCTACGTAGTGTGCGCGCGCGCATGTCGTGCCTTTTGCAAATAGCCGTAGTACAGATGCGCCTGAGTTATAGCCGGGCCCACTATCATTACACACGATTCCATTCGGACAGCATAATTGTTTAATTGATATTTCTGCGAGTTATTTATTCACGTCATTCCGTTTTCTCCATGAGAAATAATCCGTGCTTTATGGTATGAGAACGGCGCGCAAAAATAATTTTGTTTCATTGTGAATAAACGCTTTACTTTTTATAACAAGTCTTCAAAGAGTCTTTCTTTTAAAATTCTGTTATGAATAGACCACTATGAAAAGTTCTATAGAATTATCTAGAGTGTTTTAGTTATAGATATTATTAATAAAAGTTTATACAACATTATTCAATTTGCGTTTGCATAAATGAAAAAGAAACAACAAAACGCAATTGTTATAAAACCCATAAAAATACAGAGCTCAGGGAGAAGACTGGCGCGAGTCATCATCAAACTTGAATATCAATATTGCGCCTCCAGCCAATTGTATTAATAAACAAAACAAAATGAGAAATAATAATGCTATAGGCTAACAAAAGGTTCCATTTCTCCCCCTGGTATATAAGTAAAAGTTAAACGAACACCCTACTTTCATATATTTAAGGATCAAAATCGTACGTTAGCAAACCCAGTAATTTTGTTATTACGATAATAAAATTATTGTTGATGAAACATTTTTTCGAATCGATGTGTCTGGCGAACTTTACCGATGAAATTCTTTTTATATAAATTACGGCAATCGGCCGCTCGCTCCGCTCCGACTCAATTGATAGGTGTTACTGGCTGAATCGAGCTTTAGTTGGTCAGTTTAGTTTCTTATATGCCCACTATATGATTCTTTGTTTTAATCCTTTTAATGGTCTGTAAGGAGCAATCAGTTCTGAGTTCATCTTATGCGCTCTCTACCCACTTAGTTACGTGTACATAGTCATAATTGTGGCCGCCTTCTTCTTTTTTGCGTTACTAGCGTCTGCTTCAGGTAAAGGTCATAAGTTATTTCTCAAAGAGAACCGGGCGCCAATTATAACTGCTATTTCTAGAAAAATAACTCCTTTGCCTTCATAGTTCTAGCAACGGCTGATAAAAGCATGGAGAAATTGTTTTCTATTCCAAACACGCGAGCTGGAATAATTTTTAACCCACAAAAGAAGTAAAAACCTTTATAACTATGAGCGACTAAGCAAACACAGTGGGCTAGGTCCCCTCGCAGTCGCAAATGACAGATCACTATCTAGAACAGTCGCTGACGATTTTTACACTAGTACAGAATGGGTTGGAGCAGACAAATGTTTTGCATTCACCGGCTTATCAGATAACGGGCGAGGGGTAGCAAAGGAGTGCGTGATAAACTGGTGTCGATTCGTACGTGTAAATAGAGTGCCAATGAATGGGAAATAGGTGTCATATTGTGGCCTTTTCAAGTGCGTTTTGTTGGGGCTTTGATATAACATGTTTGAAAAGATTTTTTTGACGTGTTTTCATGTTTTATGATGGGTTTTTCATACCGCAGCTCTTTTGTAAAGGCTTTAGAGGCTACGAAAATCAATACGTACGTTAAAATCCCCTGTCAAGCTTTTGACTATAAAATCAATATTTGTACACCAATTTTATTGGTAGGACATAGAGCTCGGCCAAAATGTATATTTAAGACCTTATTGTAATGCCTGTGTTCACAAATAAATAATGATTGATTGAATGATTGATTGATCAAAATATATTATTTCACGTAAATCTACATGGGCACTTATGAAACATCAGAAGCTAGGTGCACGGTTCCAATTGGTCGTTTCTTATGGAGAAGAGCTGGCAAGAAACAATAATTGAATAATAATCTTTTAAAAATAATTGACTTTTACAATAGATAAAGGTAAATGTAAGGTATAGGTAAATGTCATACAAATACTAACAATGAACGCGGTAAGATTATTTCAATTAACAAAACACTTAGAAAACAAAGCGTTATATATTAAATGAGAACAAAAACTTTCTTTCCGATCACATAAAATTCCGAAAGCGGTACATCAACGCATTCCTGATCAAAACTAAAAAACAAAACGCCTGTAACACGGTGAACCGGCCGATTGCGATCACTGCGACATAAATCTGCTTCGGCTACTCTTTTAAGCCTTTATCCCTGTTAATTCTTACTGCTTAGTTTATTTCTGTACCAAATGGTCCGATCTTGTTGCCTCGGTTTTGTTACGCTATTTTGTTTAACAACTATCAGTTTTTGTTAAGCTAAGTGCTGGTCAACGGACAAATGGCGCGCGCGCAGATAGCCCGTGAGCACTTTATGGTGCTTCGGTCAAGATTCGTATTTATTTGCTTTAAGAAAGCGTTTAATTTCAATATAGAATGTAATGTAAGACGAGTGATACCTTCTTGTCGGTAATGTTTGCAGGCGGTGTTGGGTTGAGGTATGTGCCTACACACAACGCCATCTAGTTGACATCTATGAAACCAACTTTTTGCCGTTAATGATTTTATTTTTGGCATCTAAGAATCTCTATGTTTTTACAAATGCCTGTTTTAGATCAATATATAATTCCAATAGTTAAAGTTAATGGTAAATAAACTCCTACTAGAGTTAAAAGGTCACAGCTAAGGCTAATCGCTGTTCTTATGGCTTCAAGTCCAAACACAAAAGTCCTTGTCACCTGTAATTTGTGTTGCAAATGACGTCACCAAACTGCAAATATGACACGTTATAGGGAAACAGCCCATCAATAACGTAGTGAGCGATCGAACAAACATGGACTGGCCAATGATAAAAACTGATGAGCAAATAGACAGACAAGTCTTGTGTACTCAGCTAATGGATTCAATTGATATGAAAGCTTTTACAATGCTGACGACCCGACATTATCGGGTTGAAGCTAAATTACTGTTTTATGTGCGATTTTACATTTGTGCTGCTGATTGACCAGATATATGATATGATTAGCGTCGTTTTGTTTGTCGACACATTTTTGCAGTTTTTCGGAAATATATCCAATGTTCTATTCCAATCAATAATACCGTTACCTATATTTCTATTAAAGCCAACATTACCACTAGCAAAAAAAGCTTGCTAAACCGCAGCATCTGTGCAATATTACCACATCGCCGCTCAAATTGATTTAGCGTTGCCAGTTTGATTATACACAACATTTAGATTCAACTACACAGTCAGGATTTGTCAGTATAGGTGTTCATCACGAGCGGCCGTCATAAGTTCATAACTCAGCTGTGAGCTAGCTAGCTCCCATCGCAGTACAAACAACCGCCCCCAGCGCCTTAACGAGCCACCGCGAGATGCGCAGGCGCAGATACAAGCAACGACGCATTGTTGCCGCGCCGCGCCAGCTTTCGCACCATTGTGCAACCGAGGTGTGCTGCAAAAATCGGTTAATGCAATCTTTGTTTGTTTACATCTATTTACCGAGCGTTATGGAATATTCTTACTAAATCCAAGATTCGCTATTATGTCAGCTCGCATCAAAACTTGTTTAGCGAGCTCTAACTCCAGCTATGTGTAAAGCTCCATTGTGGTTTTCGCTCGCTCGATGAACTAAGTAAACAATAAGTGACATTAAGTGCGGGATATTAAAATGCCATTCCTGCAATGTACCGATACGCGAGAGACACGGGCGGCCATATTGGATTACTTGCGCGTGTCGCTCCGGTTACATTGCGCACGCGACTCGACCACACGCGCGCCATCTAGCGGGGCCTACTTTGAATATTGAATGTGGCTTACCGGATTACAGGCATGTGCAAATCTGTGAACTAGTGTGAACTGAATTGTTATGTGGACAGACACTAATTAGATTCCGATTAAAGTCTGACAGGAAGTCATCATCACGCTACAAAATGTTTAATAAACCCGGGCGTATGTGGCGCTCATATAGTTTCTTAGCTTCCATAAAATAAAGTCACAACTGTCAATGATGAACTGTAGCAAACCACAACAGCTAGACTTGAAAGAATACACGTTTCAGCAAAGTCCTCAAAGCGACATTTTCAACTTCCCGCTAAAAGGTCGAAATCTTAATAAATATGTTTTCAAACACTTTCAAAAGAAAATATTTATAGGACATGAGTCAATTATTGTTATTGTATCAGAAAATGCTTCTTTCGTGTTTATGTAAGGATAAATAATTATCCTTATTTTCTTAGGGGAAAACTTTGTGCGCGTGTTACTCCCGAGGCGCAATGCTAAAATATTAACAATGGGAATATTAAATTTCACTTCTATACAGTAGGTCTGTTGTTGATATGTCGCTTTGTGAAGGTCTGTATGCGGTTGTGGTACATTTGATTTGGTTATTGTATAGTGATCAATGTTCGTAGGCATTTGTTAACCAAATCTTTACATCTTCCTTTTTCTGTTCTTGAAAACTAACAAACCTTTTGTTTTTTTCTAGCTTTTTACAGTATGTACTAAATTAAATTACTAACTAACTAAATAAGAATCAATACAAAAAATCCTTTTGTTTTTTGGTCACTTAAGCGTCGAAGTACTCGTCCGCATCGCTGTCATCTAGAAACGTGCCCACAAGACTCACAGCATTGCCACACTGTTCTTGATATTTTCTATGTCGTCACATTTTCTCATATTTTGAGCGAAAAACAGCCCATTTTATAACAAGAATAATCTAGATACTAGACCAGGTCTGGGTCAGGGCTTTTACTAAACTTATAACTCTTGGTCGAATATATGTATACCTAAGCTGCTCGATATATCTTTGAACAAACACAACTGGCAAGTAGAACAAAGTTAAAATTCAATATCAATAATTTTAGTCCTACATAAACTAGTGAATAATGTATAATTCAATAGTGAATTATTCGAAATACACATATTATAATAGTATTGTCGATAAAACGTGTTCTGTATCGTATCTACTTAAGAATGATAATCCTATTTCACCGAGTAGGGATGGGTTGTGATGTTCTATCGCCCGAGGCTTCATCACTACTGTTGAATTTATCAAGCAACTCAAGCGAAGTATTTGTAATCTGTGGTGGAGGTACTAACTTCTCATACACTTCGATCAATAAAACAAATGACGAATTGTTATAAGTTGACGGGTTGATGCTGAAAAACTCAATGACAAATGCCAGGCGTAGATATCTGTCAACTGGAAACGATTTAAGTTTTTCAGAGTTTCAAGTAATATGATACATTTTTAAAGTGATAACTTATTTAGGCGTGTTGAGCTATGTTTGATAGGGTTATATGACTGTATCTTATGGGTTCGCGTCACTGACATCCTAATGTTACCATTATATCTCTAGCTATGTATAGTTTTAAGTTTTCACTTCTACGGCAAACCATGACTGTGTGATGTTTTTCTTAATTTAGGTACTAAACATATCTGTTTCATCCGAATAATTATATTATAGAGCTAGTTGGACAGTCGCATACTCCAGGGTATATTACTAACCAAGTAATAAAGTTATGAATAGAATTGTTTTTCAATTAAGAAGTTACAGCAATCCGAATTTATGCATACATATAAATGTATAGACAGTGGCTCAAATATGAATCCTGTACCGCAACAAGCTAAGAAACTCCCTTAGGATCTCCGGATCTAATGTGGCACAATTCACAAACAGAAAACGTACAGACGCCCAATGAGGTATTTAAAATTGAATTAATCGTCGAGGTGCTAAAGTCTAAATTCCTTTGTAGGTTGCTGTCGGATAGGTCAGTTTGCCACGGAAAGGTAAAGCAAAGGGGTAAAGTGAGACAATCGTAAAGTTTAATAATAATTACATTCTCAACTCTCGTCGCAGGTTGTGCGCAATAATTAACCGCTCGGAATTACTTAGCTGAAATAATTTAATGTGACGCACGCCAAATTGTTCGCGTTGGTGTGCGCGTGGCCTTACTACAGAAAGTTTGGATGCGCCAACTAGTTATTGAGGATTCTTTAAATAGGGCTGAAGTCAGGAACAGTTTATTGGCAGGCTTTTGTTTTTTTATCTTATTAAAATCGTCGTTTTTAAATTAAGTGGCATTCCGTCAGAACGTGTGAAACTGCTGCATATGTGCGGTGAACAAAGTGTTTACGTCCCATCTAGTAGGATTAAATAAATTATTGTAGAACATTTTGATGGGTTGGGTCGAGGTGGCTCTGGACAAGGATGCGTGGAAGAATTTCGGGGCGGCCTTTGCTCAGCAGAGGGAACGTGTAGGCTTACTAAAAAAAAAAAAAACATTTTCAAGAACAAATCTAATATTAGGTAGGTATATACCAACCTACCCCAGTATTTGGTAAAAAACTGTAAATGTATGAAAACTATGCCAACGTGAAAAATGTATTGATAGTTATCTTAACACTGTGTGGTAGCTTAGATATCTAAGTGCTCTTAATATTTAAGACTCGTGTAACCCAAGGATACGAGTATAGTTTCCTAAGCCAAGGAATAAGATCCTCGATTGTTAGTTTTGATAACATAATCCGAGCCCAAGTTACAGTGGTCGTATATTGTCTCTATGGGGTGGAAAATGAACGCTTGCTCCACTGCCAATTTACATACGGAATTACAAGCCAGAATAATATGTTTGATAGTCCTGTTTATTGCTCTAGTTATATTTGCATCTGTTATTTCTAACTTAGTATTATCTATGCCGCTCGAACAAAAAATACACCCTGACCTAAGTAATTTTTTCAACTTCCGCCATTAAAAGAACTTGCTCCATTATTTTTCATTAAAACATTTCTAGCAATTTCTATTCCCATTGCAGATGGGGAATTGAAATAAAATTAGTCATAGCGCACACCTGCCCGCGACTCGGAGGAGCATTAATATTTTTTATATGCAGTTAAATTTAGGTACGCCGCGGAAACATCGGGAAGTTTGCACAAAAATGAAAAATTACCGGTCAGGGAGCGGCGACCGCAAAAACACAGCGTAAGAAACAACTAATGAACGCTTAGAGCCATTCGCATAAATCTCCCTTACATTTTTAATACCAATATATCCGGCGAGGGGAGCATTTACGGGGAAGAAAACGTGTAGTCGAAAAACAAAACATTCGCGGACCTCCGCGTTTATATCTTATTTAAATACCACCAGATGTTGTCCGCTTATAAATGTGGATATTTTTTAATCGGTGCCTTACCAGAGACATAATGGTATCAGCCGATCTGCCGTCAGCTGGTATGTAGATGTACACAAGTTTATCGTGTTCGGTGGCTAATTTAAAAATCCCTCTCGGAAAAGTATTCCCGTCGGCCGGCCCGTCATCTCGCCGCGGCCGGTTGATATCTCTTTTGACCCGTATATTTTTTATTCGCTTCGTTACCTAAGCTTTTTCGTATCGTATTGAATCTCGAGGAGTCGTGTAGTCTCATTAAAATAATACAGGGCTACCGGATAATCTTATCCGGTGTGTTTCGATCGCAGATTGGGTGCGCGTGCGGCGATAACACCACGAGTTATTCAGACAGTGCACGCTCGATACGCTACTACTTTTTAATCCATTTTGCGACGACATCTTCATTATTTGTACCTTTACCATAGTAATAAGGCTATACAAGAGTGCCAAGGTTTACGACGCTCGTCAAACCAACGACTCGGTAGCAACATACCAAATGCAAATCCCTTATAATATATTCATAAAATTATGTGTTACACATGTATGACAAAATCTTCCCGCCAAATAAAGTAGTACTAGCAAGTGTGTTTTTTATGAAGGGCACGCGAGGGTTTGTCTTTTAAAAAGTACTCTTATTACGTGTTGCGTAGGTTGAAAATTTCCGCAATAAAGAACTGACTGCAAAAGATTTTACGTTCTAAATTTCACACATAATAAAGTGAAGCAATTCTTATGATTATTAGCGTGGAGACTGCGGGAATAATCCTCCGCAGTGACATCGCTGTGTGACATAAGCCGGAAAAATCTAATAACAATAAAATAAAATTGCTGCCGGTTTGTAAATTTAAAAAAGGCATAGGGAAGAAAATTCGTTTTCCGCGCCATGACAACCATTACCGTTACTTTGAATTTACCTTTTAAGAGGATCGTCAATTCAGTTAATGTGTTTATACTTAATCTATAAGTAGGGATGCCCAACTCCTATATCTCTGGGCAAATTTTAATCCGCGCATAAAAGATTTTGTAGGTATAAATCATATCAGGCGTCTTTGTTAAGCTCTGAAAGTGCTTAAATCAACAATATTCGTGAGTAATATTTCCTTATGCTATTACTATTAAAATTTCACCTTAAGACGGGAGACTTCCGATTCATTCGTGTTAAAACGTCTGAAGACAGTGCGGAGGGTGATCTGAATGCATACTTTTGTTTCCGAATTCAAAGCTCTATTTCGGTCGCCTCCACCGCAACGCTCGTTTAAATTATTTTGCCAGTTTTGAGTCGTAAATTTTAGGAAGACTTTAATTGTTATTTTAACTGCAAGCTCAACTTCGTGTTCGCGATGGCGGGGGCTGTGAAAATATGTCTTAATTCGCTCACCCTATGACTTATGTTTCATTGAAATTAAACCGTTTCGTTCTTTGTACTTAAGCTATTTCACAGATAGGTAATAAATTCTCAGTTTTGTCTAACACCTTTTAAATTATCCAAACTTTACTAATGATATATTTATTCCTTCTCAATCAGTTCAGCGAATTTGAATCGGAAGCAAAGGAAACCGATCTCCAAGGAGTCGTTATTCTAAACAAGTCGGTGCGCACTTGATCTCGTAGAGCATGTCTCAAAGGGCGTCATATTCGAAATTTAAATATTATTGTTGTTTTTACTGAGTGCACTGAAATTGAAGAGAAATAGAATTTATTCTCGCGACCCTCCCCGACTCGGGAATCACATTTGACTGCCGGAAAAAAAAAAGGCAACTTGACTTTTCGTCTTCCCTGTTTCAAAATCGTTTAAGTATCGATTATGATTATCAGCTAATTACTTACCTTTGAAACATTATTAAATTGCGTAATCAAAATTGATCCTTTTGTTTATGGGTCTCGATCCTTTCAATCATCTATCGACCATTGAGTTTCGATATCATAATAATTGTCCATAATTATATATTCCCTTGAACGGAGCGCATCGTTTTTATTGTTATTTTATTTATAAAGTAATAATTTTTTCGTCGGACGCAAGTCGATCAGGTTTTAAATTTGATTGATCCGATATAAAGATCGATTTAATAATCGAGTGTTCCGCTTATGTTTTGGTTTTCTCTTTTATCGATAAACGTTTTCATAGGATCGGTTTTGTTTTGCCTTCTTAGTGTCTGTGTTCTGATGATTTATGGGTCGCTAATTTTGATGTTAGTAATCGTTTCTATTTCATTCGATTTGGGATGAGATATTATTAATGTAACATATTCAATAATGACTCGTATCGAGACTGGCTAGCGAACTAATCATAGTAATCGATCGATATGAAGTATCTCTATCGTTGTATTAAAACAATACAACGATACTTAGATGGTTACTAAGTACGCAAGGACCACCGGGAGCACCTTTTGTTAAGGCTCTTCTACTCGCAAATCGCGAGATGCTGAGATACGCCGCATACCGACGCGGGCCCTTAATGGCCATCCCTCGACAAAGGTAATTTACGTCTCATGTGCGAAACCACTCTTAACTAAAAGCCCCTTAAATTACAGCATACACCGGGATTGATTCGAAATTAATCTCGCTGCCGATGCGGTCTGGAGATTGACGCTTTTTGTTCTTAAGAAAAAAAAAAAAACTGTTATAGATGTTGTGGCTGGGGATTTATGACAAATCGATAAAAATAAGCACCTCCTCCTTTTTGAGGTTGCTTAACAAGTTGTCTGTTACGACTAAACTGCTAAGCTTTTTGTGCACACAATTTAGATGATGTTATTTCACTCGGCTTTTCATATAAGGTCTTATAATTTATATATTGAAGATTGATACAAACTATAGTACTTCTATAGGATACATGATCCAAACAACACAAACGCCCAAAAGCCTTGGAAGCCCACGAAGTGTTCGAGGCTAAAACTTGGATTGAATACTTAATATTAGTAACAAACGATGAGTAAGCCAACGTTTCAATTTACAAGATCACAATCCCAGATAGCTATTGTGCGATATTCATACATATATCTCGGGACCTTATTATAAGCTGCGCGAGCACAAGTTAACTTGTCTCTGGTTTATCGCGAAGATTTTTGTTCGTCGATACGGCGCATGAGCATCGACCGGGCTACCTCTTTGCTCGTATGTTCGTATCATTGTAGATGCGTATCGCTGGTCACCAGTTCTTTTGACGCTTTGGGAATTACTGGTAATTGGCTGTATTTGTTTGTTGTTTGTTTTGGTATTCCAAGTAATTTAATAGCAACTGTTGAAAGTGCTTAAAATATATAGTCTCATCAGAAGTTTCGCTGATATATTAGTCAATCAATCCATTGTAATTCTCAAAAAGATCAGTAACAAAACGTTCTTCAATTATACGTTATTTCAACGCTGACTGTACCAGCTCTTCACATAAATCAATAACCCAATTTCCTGCATCTAAATAACCTCAATTTGAACACAACATTGTCCGTACACGACTATTATCAGATACGTTGGCGGTTCTTAATAGACTGTTACCTTACATCGAATCTGCGGGAATAATTAAAACGCTAACGGAATTATTAAGCGAAACTGTTCGCCTTGTATTGGACAAGATAGTTGTGGGACCGACTCGATAGCTTAGACTACGTATACTAGTGTATTTATCCTAATGTAGATACGCTATGTTTTATTGGTTCTGGCTTTAGACGACTCCGCCCATGATAAGTTAACTAGAATAATATATTATTTGCTTTATTAACTTATCAAAGTTTAACAAAGTGTTTTCTGCATTTGGCTCCGAAGCACAACAGACTTTGCTAACGGCTGTTAAATTTATATACATATTCATATATTTATTTGCATTCCATAATGTTGTAAAGGTGTTACAATGGCTTAAAGCTAAGGTACAATTGTGGATCCTGTAGGGCATAGCAAAAAGTATAAAATTAATTCTTAAACAAAAAAAAACTTTCTTAAAATTAATTCTTTAACTTGTCAAAAAAGTTAACTATTCAACATAAAACAATGCCCAAAATACATTTAACTATCCTCAAGCATCAATAACTCACTACCTTCACATTTAAACATCCCGCTGTACACATCGCAGCACCTCACAGCAATATTTTCAAATTAAATCTTTCAAGTAATGCGCTGCAGTAACCTTAGGTGCTAACAACGCGAGTTAATCAGCGAGATCCCCTTACGACCTCCATTAGATAGACGCAGCTTAGGCACCTAATTGAATAAGGGACCAAATTAAACGGGCATGACCTCTTTCTATTCAAATTCGACTCCTGAGATGACTTTACATACGTATGGCGTGATATTAGGCGCTTATCGATGGCGAGATTAACCTGATTGAAAGCGTGGGGGTCTGTGTTGTCAGTTTTAGTAGGTGCAATGTTTTACGTAAGTTTAGGGACGATAGTTATCTGGGAGGAGAGAGACGAAATATTAGATTAATAATGCATGATGGAAAGATAAACAATCGCAAACATGTCTGACTCACCAAGGTCTCATCGTGGTCTGAAATCCAGCTAGGATGAAATTGGCATAATTTTCTAATCACCCAAACAATATGTCATTGCAATTTTCAAATTATTATGCTGTTGTTATACTTGGCAGTCGATATGCTATCTTGCATACTTAATGCAACTGTATCACCTGCAGCCAATTAGAGCCTGACACTGAACTATTTTTAGTTAGAATTTATGGCAATGATAGTTTTATAAATGTTGCTATTTTTGTTATTGTGTGAAAATTGACATTTTCTTAAACTGCTACGTGAGTATCATTATAAGGTAATTTAGTTTCCTGCAACATCGTCATTACCATTTAAATAAGTCTAAGCCTTTTTTGGTAAGCTATTCCTTGGCTTACATAGTTTTTTCCGGTACTGTGATAACCTTACCAAAATGTGACATCTCTAAGTATTTTGTCTTTTTTCTTTCTTCATAAACGTTGCTTAAAGTTAAGTAGTGATTAGCGACTGTTTAATCATACATTTTTGACGTTTAAATGTCACTAAAATTTAATCATCGTTTCTAGTGTTTCACGTCTTATCTGACCGCCAATTTTCGTAATTTACAACGTTCAAAATCTAGTCGCAGTCTCATCTCGGCGACCAGCAAATGTCAAAATCTTATCAAAAATGCTGGGAAATTAGAGATAAGACTGTGAACGTTCTTAAAATTACGAGAATTGCCCCACTGATCAAATATATATTTAACCAATCAACCGACACATTACACATCTAGTTCGGTACTAGATTGTGCAAAGTACACACAAATCGGAACTTCCTCCCCTAATCATTTCCGTCAGGTTAGGTTTAATTGAAAGTTATGCAAATCTCTCAATTCGACTCCTTCACAATAGTACCGGGATTCCGAATGAGTTAATCCGTGTTTATGCTCCTAATCGGCCCCTTACTGAAGCCTTGTTACCGGTTTAGCTCACTGTTAAATTTATACAATGCCTTTTGTATACAATGAACCATTTATTTAACTAAAAGTTGTTTATGCCAACATTTTCTTTTATTGGATTTAACTTATTGAACTTTACGATATTGATTCTGAGGAAACAAATTATTTAGTTAATCACAACGTATTTTTTACGATAAACCTTAACTGTGATTTAACAATGGGTGTTATTGTTGCAGCTGAACTAAAAATGGACGTGTTGAGGGAACGAGAAGTTAAAGACAACCTCGAAAGGCAACTTCTCGACGAGCAGAAAATGCGAGGTGAGTGCTATTAAATTACAACCAACATCTGAATCTAGCCCAGGATCATATTACAACAGAACACGCATTCTCAGTCTTCTCTAAAATATGTGGAAACCGTCGATAGCAAGCAAAGGATTCAGTAAAGAACAAATAGGGCTTAATTTCAACACGTTCATAAATCACGGTTGAATGGTCCGCACCGCATTGGCCACAATTAACAGGAGATCTTGTTACGGGACCATTGTCTTCCTCCTCGCCGCGTTATTTATTTCCAACATTAAAACTATTATTTTCTCATATTACACGGCGTGCCTTATGTTGCCAATTTTCTTTCCGTGCCACCGACCCATCGGCGCCTCTTCCATAATTGTTTATGCTACAATGTGTTGTGGGTGTTCAATTAATTCCATTTTTATACGTATTTTCACACGTTATAACCTCACACCGTCTCTTATTGTTAATGTTATCTATTTGTTTCTGTACTTTCCCAAGCCCGGTGCTCGCGTGTTCCAACGTTTTCTTCGATTTATAGGTTCATTGATAGTTTTATGGGTTCCTTTGACGTCTACGTAATCACCATAATTATGCTATTTATTAAGACAATTTTGCTTCGCTACATTGAAGGTTTAAATTTGTTTGTGGTATAAACGACGTACGTTTATTACTGTGGGTCAAAGCTACCATAATTGGAAAATACAGCCATAATTCGTAATCTGTGAAATTACAATAACTTTGCATAGTGCAAGTATCAAAATAGGGTTCGTCATAATTGAATCTATAAATGAAATAAATATTGCGATATCATTGCACAGTTCTAGTCCAAACAAACATAAAGGTTAATTCGAACAACACAATACCACCCTTTCTTCGGGTACAACGTGATGTCAGCCAGTAAAAAGAAAACCGACAGAATGGAGGTAACCTTTGTACAAATGTCAGGCGACATGGCAACGGTGAACTGACGCCTTGAGACAAAGGGTTTAATTCTATTGAAGACAATACGACGAGCCATATTGAGCTTTACACTTTAAATAATAACGCATTAATTCGCATCATGTCAAAGCTGAGAACGATTTAACATGTCACAAACGACATAAAGGTGGCGTAGATATTTTATCAAGGTAGACATTTCTCTTGTGTTAATGTAATATAAATTTAAATGTTAATAAAGGGACGACAAGTCTGCGAGCTTGCCGTTGCGTATAATGAAAATAATTATTGGTTCTGAAACACGCATTATAATTATATGACCACTAACTGCACACTACAAAATTGTGACTAACAATCTGTAATTCTGGGTGCTTAGTGCCAGCCAGCCAGTGTAAATTGTACAGTGTTTATAGTAGCCGTGAAATCGCTGCTAATGGGTTTCCTAGACTATTTGGCGATCTTCGATCTAGTTTAAAAGCTTTTTGACAACTTATCTACTCGTGCTAACACCTTTATCGACGGCTCTTCCGTTTTCTAATCCGGCTTTATTATGAACTGCATTTGTAGCTGAACACTGTCCTTCTCCTGTAGTATTAAACTGGAACCATCTAACATTCTTCCCGCTTAATAGTACAAAGGATCGTCTGAAGCTCGCTTGCCAACAGGTGTCGAGCACGCAACCTGTCACTTCTTATAATTACTATCTTCTATTGTAATAATGCTCAGTGAACCGTAATCTAGAAGAATCCCGCACTTTTATGCAAAATATGATGTAAAAACTTTATAAAATTACACGCACACGCTGCGTGGGATACAAACACATGAATAAGATTTAATATTTCGGCTATGGTATAGGTGTAAGTAAGTAGAACGGGGCAACAAAGAGGGAAATGGAGGCTCCATACATAATTCACACGGTGAATGAACTCGATTGCGACGTGAGCAATACTGTTAATTGCCAAAAACCAATCATCAGATAGCGGTGTACGCGTCGATGCTGTGAAATACCACTTTAGTTACAAAAGCTCGCGCAACCAATAGTGCTTCACGGACCTGAGATGAATAGTCACTGTTCCACTGGAATTTACCACTCTTTATTACATTCTGTTCAATTTTTGACACATTTTAACTCAAAATTCCTGAAATATGAAACAAAAAATACAGGTATTTGATCCGTTTGCCATCTCTACTAAAAATCAACGAAGATATAAAACTGCAGCGATCGAGTTTGGATATATCGCCTTAGGATTATTAAAACGACTGAACAGTGTAAAATTGATCGATAATAATAGTGAAATGGCCGATCTCTGATGTAGATAAGGTTAAATTGATCTTAAGATTCTTATGAGGCTAATTTCTATCGACATAATAAAATACACGTACCAAATTAGTAGTAAAGAGTAGATGTAAATACAGTACATGTTAAATAAATAAATGAAGTTGTAAACATTCCTCTAAACACAAAAAGTAAATAAAAAATGAACACTTATTTACCAGCAACACGTACAATATTGGTTTACACGTCGAAACTTACGTGCGAATCTAGAGCAAGTCGAATATACTGGCTACTGCGATCCAATAACAATCAATCAGGCCCGTGGATCGCAGTACACCATGAAAATTGGAATAGAGCCGACGAGCCTAATCAACCTTCGCGGACCGCGTTCATTCATAATAGATATTGTATTGAATAGTCCAGTATCGCATGGGCATCTAGCGCTTTCGTAATGCACCGCGGTTCTATTTAAATGGCGTACTATGCGGTAATCTGTGTAATTAATTTACTATTGAAAATTAGAATCCATTGGCTGTTTGTGAAGATTGTTTGTTGGATAGATTTATTCTAGATGTAGTTTCTTTCTAGGCCCTGGCTTAGGTTAAACTTTAAACTATTACTGAGATGTGACTTGTTTTCAATGGTTGAATTTAATTAATGTCAAGAGAATTCGTTGTCTTAATTTGGAATGATTAATCTTGTATCGAATTCGAGTTCTCAGGTAATGGTAGGGTTCCGTCTAAATCTTACTCAGTCATTTTGATATATTCGTTTATAATTGAGTCGGACTGTACACCCCCAGTAAGGGACACCCTTGAGGGTGCTTCTTCATTACCGAGGATGTTATGAGCTCGAAGGGAAATCGGAAGACTTTCATAGTTCTCGCCCTATGATTTTGAGGCGTTCCGGTCACGGCTTTAACCTTTTCAAGGCAGGGATGCAGTTAGAAATATCATTCCGTTTTAATCAGGCATTGTTCCTAGCCTAATTTATAACTAGACAGTTGGTACAGTGGTTTCAATGTTGTCAACGTGAAAATTTCGGTGTTTATGAATGCGTTCTCAAAAGTACCTAAGATTAAAATCCTACAGAATATCAACAGCTCATTTGACAGACAATGTTCATGTTAATGAACCATCAAACCGACTCTTACAATATCATCTAATAGTACTTTACCATCATAACTGTATTTCCCATCCCTCTATCCAAATACGGCTCTGTCGCCCCTTCCGTGCATTTGAGACGTAAAGGAGTTGGTATAATTTTCATTGTGCTCGAGATTGTGTAATTAAATAACATGTAGGCCTCAACATTACAGGCGTCTTGAAAGGGTTCGCAATGGAAATGTTACGCCAATTATGCGTACATTATGTCCGGAATGGAGGGTTATCGATGCCTGTTAAAGATATACCTCGGAATTGAGGAATTTGATATGATGCCTCTTCCGTCTCCGTATGTTGTACGTGAGGAACAAGTAAATGATTTGCTTTGATTTTGTGGATCTTGGAAACCATTATTATTATCATGAAAATATTGCTTCATGCCTCGTATGTGTGTCTTAATCTGAAATGGTCTGATTTTTCAGATCATCGGACAGTTTTCAAGTTACAATGTAGAAAATTGTGCTGCTAACAGATTAAAGGTCGTTAATAAGACTCATCTTACAATTCCACGTGATAAATATGAATCAATTGGCACTAAAGACGATGGTATCAAATGATGGATTAGTTAGCGTCACATAAGTGCTGGCTATTACAGCACAATAACTGATGATGATTGTGGCCTGAGCAAAGTGTAAACCAGGATAATTTATAGGATTTTAAAGAAACAATAGTCTTGGATGCATTGTTCTGATAATCGTAATTTGTTATCACTTAATCACTCTGCAATAAATGAAAAACGAGAGATTAATTGAAACAGAACCTATAAACAACAATCTAAATGAAAATATAGGTCCTGTAGCTACAATGATAGATTTCCATTTGCATATTGTACATGAATGTACATCAAAGCAGAGCAGTGTTGGCAAACGGACATTTGACGTGAGTCAGCCCCTGCAAACATTATCACTGGCGGACAGTCGAGTGATCAAATTCAAATGAAATCGTTTAACAGGCGGACAATCGTATCAACATACGTCAGTAGTCAGTGCGATCTATCGCTGACTGGGCTCCCCTACGATAATTGTATTAGTTCATACACATTTGAAATACGATGACTGGCTGGACTATCATTTGTCTATGAACTTACGTATAGTATGCATGTAGTTGAAATGTACGGGTAGTCATTGTGTCCAACATTTTTGTTCTTTCTTCTTCAATTTTAAGTATGTAGGTAATGCAAATTTCAAACATTATTCTGCATCGTTCTTTATCTCTTCTTTGTTAAGTGTCTTTTCAATCACTATAGTAGATGGAGAATGGAGTACTATTAAGAAAGATAAAATACTTCGCTGACTCATTCATTCATTAAAATAATATACAGCCTTATTGAAAACCAACAATATTTCATCTGCAACCAATCAGTATAGCAATTTGGCGTCCTTCAATTCGGCTACACTGTGGCCTTAATAGATACAATCTGTCGAATGCTCATTGGACGTCGGTGCTATTGTGCGATGCAGACGGAAGCTTCCTATTACAGCAAGCGCAGTCCGTTTGTATAGCCTTATGTTACCAGCCATTTCGATTGTTGATAAATCGATGCAGATGTATGGGAATTGAACGTTGTGTGTAGTTGAATTGATATTTAGTTTCGGTTTTAGTTGATGTATCTATCATTTGCTGGTTCCTGCCTTCATACTTCGTAAGCTCTGGGTTGAGCAATTCATTTTATTCATGCTCTTCTCTAAGCAAGTTCGACGCTCTTTTCAGTACAGTACTTTACTCTATACACAGGGTGGTAGGGACATCGACGCACAACCAGAAGGCCAATTCTCATAATTTGAAACGTTCAAAATCTAGGCGCAGTCTCATCTCAGCGACAGATAAATGTCAAAAACTTGTCAAAATGTAGTAAATTAGTAAATTAGTAAATTAGTGGTATTTTTGACAGATTGAGACAGAGATCAGACTGTGAACGTTCTTAAAATTACGAGAATTGCCTCTCTGTTATCATTGATTCAGTACCAGTGTTAAAATGTTCGCCAGTTATTAAAAAAAAAAAAAAATGCTGTTCCATACATTTTGATCGCGAAGGTATAAATTTAGAGGGTCTGGAATCATGTGCTGAGTTAATGGTTACAATTTGCGCGTCTATGTCCGCTGTCACCATGTATACAAAAAATCAATTGCCGTGCGTTAGTCTCGCAAAAACTCGAAAATAGTTCGACACCGATTGTGATAAAACTTTGTTAATTTATTGTGTGCGCGCTAGAGAAAGATTCTAACAAAAAAAAAAAAAATGAAAAATGCATTATAATGCATGTCATGGCATTCGATAAATTACAATAAAAGTTATCATTTGTCGTTATCAAATCCCAGCAAATCCCTACAATAAGAAACCAACGGTGTCAGCTCCTACTAACATGTAAGCAACAGAAGGAATCCGCAAATGAAGTCGGAGTTCTCATAAAATACCTGCGATATCTCACGCAAAGAGTGGGAAAATGAAAAAATATTACGAGTACACGGTAAGTCCTGACCGCGATGCGACGTGCGACCCCGCGCTCTGTCGGACCGGACCAGATACGGACCGTGTACGGAATTCAATTACCGAAAACACTTACATACTTTTTAGGGTTCCGTACAAAATGCATAATAGAATTGGCAAGGGCAACAACAATTTCGTCATTGATCATTGCGACAATGGCGTGTTTTAATAAAAGCACTCGGCTAATTAATAACCTTTCATGGGTCTATACATTTCCGCTTTTTTTTTTTTTTTTTCAGGATGGGAAATCATCAAATGACTCCTCCCGCTCTGGGTGGAGCAGAAGGGAGTGTCAGACTCTTACTGACTAAAACCCACCCGTGTTCCTTCCTTAGCCCTTTATGTACCAGGGCAGCGGTAACCCTTTCGGACGATCCCGCTACCCCGGCAGGCTTCGGCCCTGTCGGGCCCCGTCATCTATGCTGACATCTCTTTGAGGCGCACGTGGAACACTTACGCGCCGTCCGGCACGGGCCTGGTCCTGATCGGGCGGAGAGCTACCCATTGCTCTCCGCCCGCAGGCCCGCGCCTACGGTGGCCGGGAGTCGTCACGCGGCTCCCGACGCCCGGAGCGTCTCCCTCGGCGGCTGAGGCGTGAGGATCTTTCCCTCGCCCATCCCGCCACCTCCTTCGCTAGCATGACTGCTTCGCAGAAGGAGGTGACCGCCTCCCACTCCCTCTCGCCCCGGACCATGGCTTGCACCAGGGCCGGGCGCGAGAGGTCGCCGCCGCTGCCGATCGCCTCTACGAGGACACGGCGGTGCTCTGCCCAAGCGGGGCAGACCTCCACCGTATGCTCCACCGTGTCCTCTGGGCGATCCTCGCAGTGGTGACACCCGGGCGTCTCCTCCCGCCTGATGATGTGCAGGAACCTCCCGAAACATCCGTGTCCGGAGAGGACCTGCGTCAGGCGGTAGGTGAGAGCGCCGTGACGCCTCTCTAGCCACTCCTCAAAGAGGGGTCTTACCGCCGCTATCGTGGCGTGCCCTGCGCTGGGTTGCGATAGTCGCGCCTTCCATTCCACCATGAGACCGCGCCGGAGGTCCGTCCGCTCCGCAGCGATTTGCCGCGGGTGCAGAGTTTCCCCCCGACGTAGTGCCTCCGCGCGCCAGTCATACAGGCGCGCGAGGACTATCGCCTCCAGATCCCATGGTGGCAGTCCGGCAAGGAGGCTTGCTGCCTCGCCCGAGATCGTGCGGTATCCCCGGATCAGCCTTACGGCTACCACCTTTTGGGGCGCGTTCAGGTAGTGTGCGGCTCGAAGCCGCAGTGAACGCGCCCATACCGGGGCCCCATAAAGGGCCATGGACCGCACGACCCCCGCGTAAAGCCTCCGGCAGGAGGCGTTTGGCCCCCTAAGGTTGGGCAGGAGCCGCTTTAAGGCGGCCCCGGCCCGTTCCAGTTTGGGGGCCAAACGTCGGAAATGCTCGACGAAGTTCCACCGGCTGTCGAGGACGAGACCCAGGTATCTCATCGTTGTCTCGACGCCGATGTGAACCCCTCCTACCATCAGTTGGGATCCCGAAGGTGGCCCGTACCGGGGCCCATGAAAGGACATGGCCTCGGACTTGTGCAATGCCACCTCGAGACCCAACTGCCGGATCCTTTCCACGACTATCGCAACCCCGCGTGTCATCGCGTCGGCCGCCGCCTGATGCGACCTCCCCTGCGCCAGGACCAGCGTGTCGTCAGCGTAGCAAACTACGCTGACGCCATCAGGGAGGTCGGCCCGCAGCACCCAGTCGTAACCGATGTCCCACAGGAGCGGCCCCAGAACCGATCCCTGCGGGACACCGCACGACATCTCTCGCCGGTTCCAATTCCCGTCGCGACCGGGGTAGATGACGGCTCTGTCCGTCAAATACGCCCCGACTATTCGACGGAGGTAAGTCGGCACCCGGTGATACCGGAGTGCCTCCCCTATGCAGCTCCAGGGCAGGGTGTTGAACGCGTTGGCGATGTCGAGTGACACCGCCACGACCACCCCACCCCGGGACACCGCGTCCCCCGTCGTGAGGGCTCTCACGCGCATGATGGCGTCCACCGTCGAGCGCCCCTTGCGGAAGCCAAACTGGCACTCCGCAAGATCCGGCCCCGTCCTCACCAGGTGCCCGACAAGGCGGCCCGCAATCACTCTCTCAAAGAGCTTGCCGACCTCGTCGAGCAGCACTATGGGCCGGTATGCGGACGGAGAGTCCGCAGGGCGCCCTGGCTTCTGAATGAGGACCAGCTTCCCCGTCTTCCAACGGAGTGGAAACTGGCCTCTCTCCATGCATGCGCTTAAGAGCGCCTCCAGTCGAGGCCCGAGAGCCCTCTAGGCCAGGACCCAGGCTTTACCCGGCAAGCCGTCGGGTCCCGGGGCGGTATTTTTGGCCTTCAGCCTGCCTACCGCCGCTCTCAGATCTACCCCGGTATACATTTCCGCTTGACAACCTTACCACGTCTTTGGTGGAACTGCTCATAATATCATCACAACCTGTAACTATTTTACACTACACTCAAGCAAGCAATTAATTCTACTCTAGACAGAAACATTCAATTGTCTCTCCTATCATTAAGCTAGGTATCCCGTTAAACATAGGTTTGTACGGAACCATAATAGCAGAGGTTCGTCGGATGCGGACCGGTTTTAGCTTATTATGATATTTAGCGATCCTTACTACAATGTTTTAATGTATACCTACTTTATCTCGTATATACCTATAGACAAATAGTCTCATGGTAAATATATAAAAAATGTAGCATACAATTTCTTGGAGGAGTAAGAATAGAAGACTCACGAAGGATATTATGTACGTCACCGAAAATAGGCACAAGATGACTCTAATTTCGCATAAGTAGACCAACTTTGTCCACTTGGTAGTTGATATTTATATCTCAAATGAT
The DNA here is from genome assembly GCA_947507525.1 of Apamea epomidion. NCBI lineage: Eukaryota > Metazoa > Arthropoda > Insecta > Lepidoptera > Noctuidae > Apamea > Apamea epomidion. Next base: position 12,424,661 of record OX382231.1, read on the forward strand.
AAAATATAAATTAAGACGCCCAAATATGAGTTTTGATATAAAAACGCTTAATAAAAGTATGATGAATCTTCAGCCCAAACCTACGCTCACGCCTGGCAGGTTTTTTTGCAAGTGTGAGGTCTGGCAGAAGTTGCCGGTCGGTGCTACAAAGTTTTCGTGGGCGACGTCGGGTAAATATTTACATTCGAACGTTGCTTCAGTGGTTTCATTAGGTTTTTTTCTTGAGGTTCAACTGTGGCTGTGGAAAAAATGTTTCAATCTGTTTATAGCTTCGTGTTCATTATCCGTTTTCTTCGGACTTAGCTCTAATTTGAACGTTAACTTTATTCGATAAAAAAATTTTCTTCGATGTTTATAATTTTTATTTATCTAAAATTGCGTCATCGTTTTAAGTTTCGTCGTTTCAATTTTTCCGTTCCTGTCGTTGTAGTTACGTTTTCGTTTCTGATATGACTTACCTTGTTATTGTCAAATTCCAGATTCCCTCTTGTGGCAAAAATTCTTATCTCTGAAAATATGGAATTGTCACAACTTCGTTTTCTATCTTTCTTTATTAAACTTCTAGACTCACACATGTGTTCAAGAGATCGTATAATTTCTTCATCAGTTCTATTTAATTCTCCGCCATACTTCTGAGTTCTTATTACAGCCGCGGTATCCAGTACGTGACATTTTTCCCGATACGCATGTCCTCCAGAATGCAGGACACGCACCCCTTGCTACACGATCGTATTTGTAGTGGCACACTGAAGATTCCAATGTATCTAATTCAAGGGTACAGAGGAAAGATAATACTGATAGTGTAGTTTGCGAAAAACAGGTCTTTGCAACTTTCAGGTGTTTTCACATGATCTAGAAAAATTATTAGTAATGCTTAATTTTTGTTTTTTGGAAATTACATTTTCAGCATATTTCTATTTTATTTGCTGATGCCAATCAAAAATACTGAAATCAGTTAAAAAAGAACCTCAGAAGTGAACTCAAAATGTGATTAGTGTAGGTCCCGCGGCTGTTCTCGTGAAATGAAGCGCAGTATGAGATCAGCGCGCGGAAGTAATGCAAATGATTAGATTTCACCGACTGGTCAGCTCCGAGTTCCGATCCAATCCATCCACCTAATTCTATTATGCATTTGAAAAATCCATTCTATTTCAATTTGTATTTTTCAGACATCCCATCTATTTGTTCATATCATATCTATCATATCATATCATATCTATCATAGGTTTATGTTGTTAAATCCGTTCTCATAAGCCTCTTAATGTTTATCCACTCCATGTTTTTTTATGAAAGGGTTGTATTATAGCTACAAATCTGTATTGACGTTTCTACCTGTTCCATAGTCTTTGGATTAAACCAATCGAACTATACAAAAGCGCCCCATAACTCTGCGAACAAGTCGCGAAATGGTAGGTAACACCAAAGGGCGGCGAAGACGTTGAAACGAAACGTATAACATTACACATCTCACGGCTAAGTAGAATACGATGTCGGGCCCGTGCCGTTGTTCCGATGGACACACCAATTGACTACCTTTTAAGAACTAGTGCTTTGTCCTATCCTTATCGGGATGCTGCAGGCTGTTGTGCGTTCAACTTCTTTAATTTATCTTGTTAGTTTTCCTGATAGTAGTATTGTTCGAGTCTTCTTTGGTTCTCTTTAGGTTATCTGTTAAACGTTTAAAGGCAAGTAGAATGTTTAAATTTACTTGGGTACCTTTTACAAACATGTACGTTATCTGCCGATATAATTTTGCAAGATATAATATTAATTAAAGCTGAGAATGTAACTGAAGCTTTATCTTTACAACATAATTATAAAACTTTATGGCATATTTTTCCGTCCAGGTGATCAAGGAGGGAACCGATTACTTACAAATTAAAACAGTGCAAACTATCCAGAGATAGGCGTTTTATAATCAAGAAAATAGCAGTCCACTGCATGACGTTTAATTTAACAAACCATCAACATTCGTAGTCAGATAACGAAACGGAAAGCCGAAGAAGGTTTCACAATGTTAGCTACCTTGTAATTACCACTAGTGTAATTATAAACTTGTTGCCAACACATCCATACAGTAACGACTAATCAAGCCCCTATTCAGATTCATAACACCTAAGAGAAGAGCAATAAATATAACGCCCTAATAAAATCTCGCACAACATAGGAAATAATAATAAAATATTACAAGAGCCCGAGATTTTGTCTAATTAATTTTATATATACGTACTGTGGGGCTGCGATGTCTTGGGAGTAACATACAATGAGTCCGGAAAACCGAAGGCGAGGTGGTAACAAGATCCACCAACGAGCTAAATTAGAATTTATGATTGTATGTGAAATTGTTAGAACGGGTTTCAATGTATATTATAATGTTTCGCGTAATAAGATGGAGTTGAAACAAAGTTTAGCGGCAAATTGGTGAAATACCTAATGAACTTTGTAATTACTGTATTGTCTTCGTTATGAATAATGAACTTCATTTGCATCATGATCAGATATGAGTGACAATTTCAGTTACAGTAGGATATTAAACATTCAATTTGGGAACAAAGATTGTTGGTCACCAACAATTGGTCACCAAAAATCACTATAGAAAACTTTTATTTTCCAATTGGCAACCGAAACGGAAAATCAAGAACAATTTAATTAAGCAAACCAGTTCATAGATCAAAGAAGTGCTCAACATCCAATCGTGACCAACAACAAAACGTAATTCAATCAAGCACTCGGTCAAAACTTAACCAAACATGGCTGACCAAAATCACGACAATGTTTCTTCAATCCGGCTTGCTCGCCGGTAGTGTGACGGTACGGAGTCAACACGGCAAGAAGTGTCGCGGCCGAGCCGTGTCCGGTCCACGGCGAGCTGTCGATTATACAAGTGAGTGCACGCGCCCTGAGCCAGCTCGCCGTGTCCGTAACATGATACTAAACTTGTCGCTTTTAACTGTAATTATAATTCTCTAGCTTTGAATACGATTAGCAGAAAGTTTTTGACACAGCTCTCTATTTCGCTTCAGCGGCTTGATTGTGAAATTCTCTGGAATTGCTTTCACAATACTCTATCGGTACGGTTTGATAGAGGTTACAAATTATGTCATATTTAATACTTACTAATGAAGATCGGGAAAACGAGGCAACGTTGACTACGAATTTAGTATTCGTGATAATTATGAAGCTGCTATGCATGTGTTCCGGTGAGGGAGCACCCGTACCGCGATCAACAATTAATTAATAACCAAAACTATTTCTGTATTCAAGCGAGTTGAGTACAAATGAACAAATTTAGCAAAATTTAAGCTACAATTTCCAAATTGCCCATCGGAGCGTATGAACTACTGAGGCGGAGTTGCGTGTTAGCGCCAGACCACTGGGAGTTAGAACTCTGTTCAAAACTGGCGGTCGGCGACACTGGAATGAGTCAGCCGGCCACCAGGCGAAGGTAATGTGAACACTGCCCACCCATGCGCCGGCCGCGCTGCGAAATACTGCTCACGAAATACTGGCCCAATGTGTAAATACTGGCCCAATGTGTAAACGTTACACTTCGTCACGACGCCGCCACGGTGACACATGAGCGGGTGCAACTGGACGAAATGCTGTCAAAATTAAAATCACCCAACAATGAACGATCAGGTAGAGCAAGTTCAGTAAGAACATTCCGACAATGTTGATTAAATCCGACAACGCAAGCATAAAACGTGACTTGATAGCATCCAGTACCGAAACAATCCTAATCGAAGAAAATTGGCCCAAAACATCCCCTCGTAAATCCGATTCACTGCAATAACAACATCAAGTAGATTTATAATTATCGGAAGAGCGTTTAAGTCGCGTTTTAATTATAGAAACAAACAAAAACAGGAATCTCCAATGTCTTAGTGAAGTTTCGGAGTGAGTCGGGACTTTAATTCAAAACTCTTTGTTGTGGAAATAATTTTCTTCAATAGGGGTGAGCTCCGCGTTTTAGAGATCGGAAGTCATAGCAACAATCGGCGTAAATCATGACGATTGTGCCTTAAAATGTAATTGACCTGTGCCCTCTTAAATCAAATTTGAATTAATAGAAAGGCTGTTTTTATATTGAAGCACAGTAGCCTGACTTCTTATAGAGAAGAAAGTGATCGTTTCTTATGATATTTAGTAATGTGACAATTTGTGTATAATTCAGTCGAATTCACAACAGGCCACTATTTTGTTTGTTGTCAATTTTAGTCCAACAATCCTTTGACCATCAGAAACTGTATCAAAGACAGGCAGATTATGTCACGAAAGTTAAAAAGGAATTGCCTCACCCTAGTTGTCGGAACGGCACTCACCCCGGACATAGGAAATTCAATAATAATTGAACTTGGTGGACGGCGGACCGCATCCGGTGTCTCGGGGAAATCGCTTATTGATCACAAATTTTACACCATAGTAAACGTTCATAGTCTTAAAATGGTTAAGAAATCTTGTTTACACGTTACGGTGCAGACTTCCAAAGATGACAGAGTCGAGCTTACTGACATTAGCAATACATATAATATGTTATAGTGAACTGAATAACTGGACAGACAAAATAACATCTAGAGAATCGGCAATAAAACCCCAGACGGATTCGAAAACATGTAAAGAACGTGTTTACGTAATTATACCTAGTGATGCAATTAAAATCGACACGTCTGCCAACGGAGAAGTGGTTCGATTCAGGGAACATGTATCAATGCATCGAATGCACGAACCGATTGTAACGATGTCGATTGCGGGCTAATAAATTGTTTACGTTGGCCGGTGTGCGATCATTAAGATCTTTGTTTACGGCTCGACCACACACGAGTAGCAGACGTCGATGAAGCCATACGCTGATTTGATTGCAGGATATCGTATTAAAGTTGCTGCTAATATCATATTTACTGCTGCCACTGTTAAGTTAGTGACAAAAATAGACTTCCGGCATGTACCAGTTAAAGTGCCTTTGTTTTATTGCAGTTTTATTACTGCAGTTAGCATGTCTGAGAGAGTTGTTTCATTCCGCAACGCAATTAAACTTTAAACGGTGAATGTGATTTATTATTAGATGGTTCGTATTGAGTAAGATTATTTTAAGGTACTTGCATTTAACTTAACATTAATTCCAATCAAGCAATAATATACTCAACTTCTCTCAGATAAATCGAAACTAATCGCATTAACATAAACTGGAAATTCAAACTCATTGAAGCTTTCATCAATAAAATCAATTCTGTTTTCGCCGGTACACCGGCGCATGAAAGATGATTCCATTTATTCTCTCATCTGATTTGCGAACAAACACAAGGTTTATGCGCTCAGCTCAGCTTAGCTCAGCTCGCTTTATCGACTTATTGCTTTTTATCGTGGACTCATTTGCTTGTTTATCTTCTACAAGTTGTTATTGCTCTTCTAATACTGACTGAACTGTTTATTTAATTTCGGTGTAACTGTTAGCAAACGAACCAAAGGCCATGGGAATATTTGGACGTTTGTTTACAGCTTTATCTATGTGCCGAAGTGTTAATGGCTTAGTTTTTTCATCTGTTATTGCCTGCAAAACTTTTATCAGTTATTCTACATTATTAACTTGTTTAAAACAACCAATAGCATCGAAAACTTGTTATAACTAAAGAGTACCATCGATTCAAACAGTAGCACATTAAAATTGATCATACATTCCAGACTAATCCATCATATTGCAAACAGCGACTCGCAAAATGATACGAGCGTGTAATTTAATTTTTTCGGGCACCAGACAATATTTCGACGAAAATGAATTATCTCCTGCCCTTTCGATGTAAGTACTACATGTACACGACTGGGATAATCAAATGACGTGAGCCGAAATTGATTCGTGAAAACCTTTCCCCGTCGTTTATCGCTGACCAGTCAATGCACAAAATATGACCTTTATGAAGTGTTTTTATAAATAATACTTTTATTTTTTATGTTTCCGTTTATTAATTGTCATTATTATTATTTGTAAAAAAATATTTCCTAATAAGTAATAACTTTGTCAGCTTATGTTTTTGTATTTCAATCTACTTAATATGTCTCCTGCAAAGTAATTGGTTAAAACGCAAAAAATAAGCCTTTTAAAATTCAGCGCTGGTTACTTTGGTTTCAGAATTAAATTGATTGTTAAAAAATTGTACACAGACAACAGAATGCTCTTTGTATAACTGCTTGTGACTATGAAAACCATTAAATGTCATATTTCATGACTGCGTCGTGTTACACTGATGGGATATTTATGTAAATTATTCCGGAAATCAAGTTAGTGTCATTTGTAATTAACTTGCAACAGGAAGATTACTTTCAGTATTAACTGAAGTTACTATCACTTTTATGTTTTGTACGTTAGGATTGCGGCGGTCAGAAATCAAACTAATCAGGAATTCTACATGGAAATACTATCAAATAGATTCATACTAGTTTATAAATATTTAATTCAAGTTTGATTCTCCACAAACATTTCAAATGAATCAGACTTGTAATACAAATTGATTACATCTCACAGTTAACTTCCATTCATCACTCGCCTCCCACACATTTTCTTCACCAACACCGCTCTCTCACAAACAATCGCCAATACAATTTAATTTAATAAACTGTCAAAAAGCTGCCAGTACCTGTTAGTGTTTACAAATGGACCGGACATACGTTTTCCGCCTTGGTTACCCAACAGGGGGCGTCGGTTCGCGTTCGCACCCCCATGATGAATTCACCTTTTATTTTGTCCCACTTGACTCAATTGAGAGTGATTTTTGAGCGTGAATGGGCAGCCTGCGTAATTTGCCACTGACAGGCAGAAATGTGCATTGAAAGCTATAAAAGGTTCAGACCAAACTCAATCAAGACCGCTTTCCCGTTTCACTGTTTGATGTATAAAACGAAATTGTTCGTCCACGTTTCAACTGTGACACAATCTCACTGGCAAAAGGTTAAAATATGTACGTCTTCATCGTATCGCTGTGCGAATCCATTTAAATTTCATAGACAAAGTTTACGCCAGCAATATTCCATAACAAGACTTTGCGAAATCTTAGCGGACCATTTGAGCAGTGCCCTCACGAATAGTTAGTAGACAATAAATTATTTAATAACCCCTCGGTTCCAAGTGCGGGTCGTGCACTTAATCTGGGCGTACATATGAAATCACCTCTTTAGAAACAATTAATATGGCCGTGATAAAGCTTGGCTACATTTGCGAGATGTCGTTTTGTTATTGCGGATGGATGCTAATTGGAAAATTATTCGGGATTACAAACTAATTGGTTGAAACGTTCATAGTTCTGTTGATTGATGTGATGACACATCAGACAAAAATAATTATAATAGGAGGAACAAAAAGAAAGTATTCAAATTAATTTCAACTCGTAGGTACCTAAACTAAAATTCTTGAAAGTGTGTTAACGTTAATTTCCAAAGAACACTACAGGTTGAGAGGTATGTTTATCTAATTCCTCAAAGGTTTTGCGTTTCAAAGCTTGAAAGTGTCATCTGTAATTATTGTCCCCGAGTGACCGACTACTCTGACCGGTGTCGGGTGAACACTAAGCAGTTTGTAACTCATTCCTAAGATGTAGGGTTGCACCTTTCGTAGTTAAGCTCGTAAAACTTAATGTGCCCGGTAACGCTGTTGTTATCAATTATTTTTAATTAAAGGAACTTCAAAGTTGGACTTAATTGTTATTATCATGTTTTTGTTCATCGATCTTTAACGTTAGATATGATGCATCAATTATGATAATCGTTACTGTTTGCTTTTTGAATTAATTTAAAAGAATCCATTCCCTTTTTATAAGGAGTAAAGTTATCATTATTAATTGTGATGTCATGTCTATCTAAATTATGTTGCAAAGGGCAATTCAATATTGGTAGCCTCTCCGATTCCCTTCAAGGGAAACTTGTTCCAGATACAATGATGAACACGAGACACTTCAGCTTTGGAAGCAAGTTGTGCACCGTTTAAAGCTCTTGGTAACTAAGAGGTAGTTTGCAGGACTTCCACGGGCATCGCTGTACTCAATACTTGTCTTATACTAAGAAACAAACCCATATCGATAATTTTGCGAGGAAACACGACCACAGGTATATTTAATGTTTGAAGCATAATACGAGCGAATACGCATATGTAGCTAACATACTACATAGCTACGTGCAGTCAGTCATCAATTTAGCATCTCAGAAGTTTTAATTTCCCCCGTACAAAATGCGAGAAGGGGTGTCCCATTTGATGTCCAGGGTCGATGAAGTTCGAACGCTTTATTACTGTGTCCGGCTTTAAGTGGGTGTAAAGTTTCAACACCCTTTGATTTACTTGCAGCGCGGGGAATAGGTGTGCGACGGATCGGACCAAATTTGTTTGAGCTTTGTCTTTTTCCATTGTAACTCGATTTTATTGCGCACTTGTTTTGTTTTTGTTTTGTACCACTCGTCTGTCCAATCTGTCCCTCATTTTATTGGTTTTCCGTTCCACTCACAGACATATACACAGAATATGTGACGATCTTAAATTACCCACCCTTAACAGCGTTACAAGGGAGTATCGGGGACAATGCTAACCGCATAATGGGCCGAGCAATTATTACACTAATACCTTAAAGGACCACTTTAATCCCCTAATCGGAAGCCAAACTAACGTGGTGCCGTCCCGCATAGAAATATCTTAAATTGGCAACACGGTCCGGCGGGCCGACCATAAAACATCTTAATGAGTACAGCCAGCAGCTGCGGACCCCTATATTGCCGCTCTCATATCCATGCAAACTACCCACCGACGACGTCTTAGCGGCCTTACTTTCCTCCTCCTTGTTTACAAGTCGACAACTAATTTGCTGCAATATGTGCATAGGACAACATTACGGCGCTATCTCCTCCGTGCGTGGCTTGCATACATTTGCTCCTTCCTCGCCACAACAAGGTTGTTCCTCGACCTGACCCTTCACTCAACCCTCCTATATTCAAATTCAGCCCGGACCGGCCATTTGGACGCGGATTTGTTATAAGATTAAAGGAAGATTTCACTTGTGAAACAATATGGCAGCCGATTTACATATTTCGTTTCCTTATTAGTTTCGGGATATTTGTTTTGGGGCCAGCGAATTTACATCCACTGACCGATTAAATGGCCCTTAGGCGTCTTTAATGGGGGTGCCGCGTGGTCGTTGTTGGCCTTAGCAAATGTGTGCTTATGCGTAATTGAATATTTTATGGGCTGGACCAAATTTAGTGCGCAAACTTTATTGATTTCTCATAGCTGTAAACGCTTCTTCGCGGGAATCTAATTTTATTCTACCCGCAAAGTACGTTTATCCGCAGCAGAGAAAAATAAACATTCCCTCTCACGTTCTGCCTTTTCAGTTTGCGAGTGTGTTTATCGTTTGCATTTATCTGTTGACTGTTTTTATTCCGCGGTTGACATTTACCCTCTGTTTCAACAAGCGGGCAATTCCGAGCTCGTTTCTTTCATTCTCTGTACGAGTGCTCGCGTTGCATTACCTCTATTCACGTCGAGATAGCTTCACTTAGTTTCCTCTTTTTCAGTGTGGACGGGTTAATTTCTGCATCTTTATTATTCGAGTGGCCGGTGTATGGGAGTAGTGTAGTCTGTCTGGTAGCGTAGATTGTGTGGCGGAAAGCAAACTTGAATTGTTGGGTCGCCTCCGCGTGGAGGTAATGAACGCACGGGTGGGACATGCAGGCTGCTGGAGGCGTCTGGTTCGAGCGAGAGGTGTAGCTGTGAGGGGGCGCGGGGGGGGGGGGGGTGAGCTCGTGTACTAGTGCTGTGCTGCCTGGGGGGAGGGGGAGGGTGCAACGCGTCCTGTATGCACAGCGCCGCTTCCGCATTCGTTAATGCAAAAGCGAGCACAGACTTCAGGTGTACATTTTCAGCGCTTGTGTGCTTTATACTCGATGTTAAGGCGTGCGTCTTTGTGCAATGCTGAGCCTTAATTATTATTACATTTTATCTTCTCTACGCTTCAATACACTCTCCTCACTGTAAGCTCGGGTAATAATATATCAATTTAATCTTCACGAGCTGCTACATGCTGAAGCAAATTATACGAAGATTATTCAGAACGCTACGTAGACACTGTAGACACCTCGGTATACGTTGGTTGGTTTTGTTTCTCTCGTTTCCATTCCTCTCCCTTATAACACAAAACGAATAACCGGCGGCTTAACAATTCATTACTGCATTCGTTCATTTCAGCTTCATTAAAATCGCATTAGGATTAATTTTTCTCGTCCCCATTTTAATTCGCAGTTTGCTAAGGGGATCTCTGGCTGGACGTAGTGCAATCATCCACTGTCAATATTTGTGGTGTTTTGTCTACCTGCGCCCGTGTGTTTTACGTTATTGCTTGTATATTGCTAGTGGGCACTTGTTATAACCAGCAACAATGTTTTACTGCTTTATATTTTTTATACGAACAAAAGAGGTTCCCAGCTCCACTTGTTTTTATGAATTATCATTGATTATTGCGAAAAGACTCGCGTTTCATTGGTCCCTTTTTGTATATCTGCGTCTTTGAATTCATAATCATTTCTTTATCGATAAATGTCTGTTTATATTAGTGCCATTAATTGAAGTCTTATTATCAAAGCGGGAGGCTAATTGCTTATTTTAATTAACTTAAATTAAAAAAATTAAAGAAATTAAAGTTTAAATTACGTTTATGGCTTCATGAACTTTGTCTGCTGTATCTATATATGATTTGTTGTTATTTGAATATTCAATTAATAACTTACCTACTAAATAGTAAGTCGTAAATAGTGATTAAATAAAATTAATGTCGACGCCATTAATCATGTCCAGTTATGACCTCAGTCGCATAATAATAAAATATAATCGTAAACATTAAGAATGACATATTAATCGAACACTTTTGATAGTTTGTTTATCTGTTATAAAATAAACTCGTATTTCATGTAAAACAAACAGCCATGGAGCCCTTGCGCCGCATACACATACATATAATGACTTACGTCGGGACTGGTTACTAGAACCTTTAGATATTGTAAATCGATATTTCATTTTCAAATCGATGCACTGAAGCCTCACGATACATTCGCACGCGATACTCACGACCCCTGCCAACGAATATCTACAATATTATTAATTCAGGCATATTAATAAAAGGTGTCACGTTACGACCACACTGATGTCGCAGGAAGCATGGCCCGATGAGCCATTCCAACGAAAATAAATACATGATTCGATCCCGAACTGCATCGATTTTTTACTAAGAATCGATTACTTTTTATTTCATCTGTCCGTCCTAATTTTAACCGGCGCGTTTGATAAGTATTATGTTACTAATGTTGTGACCCGGTTTCGAAAATACAATATTTTATATAGAAACATAAATAAACACAGGGTGATCAATGTTTTATATGTAATAAAAGTTTAGATGGCGGATGACAACTCGTGCAAAGTGCCGACTATTCTCGGACACAATCATCGTTAAGTCGACACGACTATTCGGCATATTTTTATGGACATTTACTCGAAATCTACGTCAGTGATACTCGCGCAAGTAGGTATTCAATTGCCATATTTGTAAGTACCTTGATATACGCCTTGTTTCCCGGAAAGGTTAGGCAGAGTTGTACTTATAGTTCTCCCAACATTTCGGCTGTTAAGTTTAAATCCCATGTAGCAAGCCTGTTGCCATCAACCAGGCACAAATCCAGACTTCGGGCTGGTACGGAGAAATTCCTGATGGAAAAACCCAGTAACACTTGGCCCGACCTGGGAATCGAATCCAGGACCTTATGCTCAGCAAGTCAGCAGTAGCGCTTGCGACCACTGTCCACTAGACAAACGACGCAGTTATTTCGAGCAGGCAATTTATTACAAGCTTATAAACTATATAGGTACCTAATAAAATGTTGATGCCTTTTGTTTTGAAACCATCATCTGAACTAACCAAGCCGAAAGTGTTTGCTGTACTTTACGTAATATTTTGAATGTTGATATTGGTTGATAATTTACTACAAATATTTTACTAATTTTTTATTACGAGTAATTACGTAAATATCCATGAAGCGTTTTATCCATAATAAATACCACTTTTTTGTGTAAATTCTTTATTTTTAAAGCGTCCGAAATTACTGTAGTAGTGCCAGGGGCAAGCAATATCGAGAATCGAGCATTTCACGGTCGGTAAGTTCAGCCGTATCGATACGGATATAATAACCAGTGGAATGGTAACTATAAAGAGAGATTGTATTTTTTACTAACGTCGTAAGAAGTCGGAATGTCCGACCGGCCCTTTGATCGGTTTGATAAAAGTGCTTGCGATCTCCTTTTCTTATTTTTTCATAAAAATTTCCTCCGTACCTACCTTTATTGATATTTTGTAAGTTTGAAATGTACGATGGAATGTTATGAAATATGGAAGAGCGTATGTCTGTTTGTTTATATCTATAAATTCGGGTCCGAGCTTGTGCAGGGTAAAATATAAGGTTTTTATCAGCGGAGGTCATTCCCGACTCATAACTTAGACCCCCACTTGTCTGACAAAAACAATAATCCGTACAGTTTTGAGGAAAAATGTTTATCTATCGCGACACCCACCCCATAAATATTGCGCTTACCGAAATAAAACAGTGGAAATAGATAAAAAGCTAAACTGCTGTTAGCGACTGTACTAGACAGTGGCGCGGACAGTTTGACAAATGTTCTTATGGAACAACGTGTCGGGTTACTTTTTATTGCACCTTCGATCGGTTTCATATTACTTTAATACGATAATTGAACCTAATAAAAAATGTTTAGCGTTATTTTACTTGCAAACATGATTAGAATCATTACTGTAACTTGAACTTTGTAATTAATAATTAAATTCACACTAAGTTGCTTCTTTTTTGTGAAATATTGCTTTTTAAAATTAGCATTTAATATAATTAGTATAAACTATAAATTACATCGTGGAATATGTCGCATCCCTCATGTAATGTATGTAACGTTCAAGAAAAACAAAACAAACAATCTATCTGCCTAGCCTGTTCCCAACTATATTGGGGTCGGCTTTCAGTTTCAGACTTTTGAGCTTCTGGACTTTTGGACGCATAACATAATTTTTACGGGTAGTCAGAAGCCCAAATAAGATAATGTGTCAAGTAAATATAGTATAATGTTTAAAAGTAATACATCAAATATTCTGCGACTGACAGCTGGAACCGAGGGCTCCAAGAAAAGCAATATCACATTAGTTATATCACAACTCGAAAATCATTAACATTAGTTATCGAACGTCACCGAAACACATCGACACAATCAGCTCATCAAACCCAAATGTAACATACGTTGGCATGATACCGACACATCTTATCTAAAAGACATTATTTCATACACATCTATCGGAAAGCCATTTGAACTGTGTCTGATTTTATTCTAGGCAATTTATTTTCAATAAAGAACTATAAAAAGACTTATCTAAATCGTTCGGCTCCGACTGGTAGGGGAGCAACTGTCATAAAAGTCGATACTTATTTACGTCGTATTGCACCGGTGGGAAAACTATTGGTTCCTATCGATATTTATAATTATATATTTAGCCTTTTGTATTACCTACACTTTGGTACATACATATAATTTATAAACTACGCCGAAAAAACAATCGAGCAATTTTAATTTTTTGGAAGAACTTATTTGTCGTGTCTCACTCCTTTTAATTTCAATGTTCGATTTTTATGTCAATGTAATATATTTGACTTAGACCATGTACTGCGTGCTTTATATTTATTACATGCGTGCTAAAAATAAAGTACATATTGAACATAGTTTCTTAATGAACAGAAGGGCTATAAGATAACGAGTGCAATTAAGATCCACTGATCAAGGTACTCATTTGTTTTTATTACAATGCGCTTTCTTTGCCCCTAAGTTGTTATTACCCCTGTTTTGATTCAATAAAAGCTGAATTTTATTTTAAAATTTGAAATAAATAAAACTTAATGTCCAAGATTATTTTAGGTAGGTACTAGGTATCCACAGTTTCGTTCAGCACCATTCTACGAAAATGTTTTTCCACGTGTTATTTTCGTGAAAAAAATAAACTATCTGTGGTGTATTGCGTGTAGGGTAGGTGTACCATAAAGCAATAAGTACGTCCGCATCCGCGGCCCGGTCCCATTGTGCGCCGCAGATAAGGCGACACGGCGCACGGCGCGGGCGCCTCCACCAGCTTTACTTATTTAGACGACACGCGTATATCTTGTACTAGTAATAATAATTTGTGAAAGATTGTGAAAAATTATTTAGTACCTAGTGCCTTGTCGTTTTAAACAAGGTTAAGTAGGGTGAAAATATTTAGTTAGAAAATATCATCGACTTCAAAGTCGATTTAAAAAAGGGCTTTTGATATTCCCACATGAGTAATTTTCAGTTGAAACCTTATGTAATCTGACAACAACAACATTTATAAAAACCTCAAGCATTACAAATAATGTATGCTTATGTTCGTAAATTAACAAGCTCATTTGAATACATTATAACAATCATCATAATGAAAAACTATACCTAAGTACCAAATAAAACATTAAATAAATTAAAATGTTCCAAAAATTATATAAATTACGCATTTTTCGATTAAAATACAACGATCGCTATAGATGATAAACAACTAAACAACGAAATAACAGAGGAACCCATTTAAATTTGTACTCGAGCACCGACTCATTTACATGCTATTGGGGCAACAAACCCTAGGGGACCGTATCAGCCATTTATGAGTTAAAAAGTATTAAAGAAAAGAAAACTCGATAGATATAAAGAGATACGTATAATAACAAGAGAAAGAAGCCGCGTGCAAGGAAACTGCTTGCGGCGAATAAGCCTCGCGGAAAGCGGTATTGTTCCGCGACTTTTAAAACGGAACAAAATGAACGGAGGGGAAGGAAATCGGATGAAAATATGAAAAGAATACACGTTATATACGTAAAAGTGAAACGAAACGTCGGAGATCGGGTCTCAGCCGCGGCGGTCCGCAAATATAATTTGCATAGTCAAGTAGCCCAACTTTTGTCTGCAGCGGATGTTCGCAACCATATTCGTTCGTTGCTTTTTAACCACACTCTCGTTCTGTATCGGGCCGGGCTTTTTATTGCATTTTTTCCCCTTTGAACGGATTCCTTCAATATTTTGGTGGTTCGTTTTTATTCATACGCTCGGTCATCGAATTGTTTCGCTTCATATCACAGCTTTGTTGTGTTTTCTTAATCCTTGTGTCTTGTTATTGTCCTGTTTTTGTATGCATAATACCGCGATTTAACGCCATTACTACCGCAATAAAGATGGCTTGTATATTTTAAAATGTTATTCGTCCGATTAAAAATACTTTGATTAAGGACAAACAGCACTCAATAGGAACGTCTTCATACATTGAATTCGAATTCAATTGGAACAAAAGAAGTATTACCATAATAATAATATCATAAGTCGGTGAATACATCCCTACTATTTGAAATTGGTCCCATCATCGACTACAAAGGCGGCCACAAAAGATTAAAACTTTTTGTTTAGCCAGCGTCAAATGAAATAATCGATTGAGGAATTATTACGATTCATCGTTCCCAACTGGCGAGAGGAAGCAATAGGCCGGATTATGGAGTACAAAGCGGTGCCGACGAGCTATAGACAAATATTGACTTGTAGAAACAATGAACGCAGACGGCGCTTCTGCCGCTGGATTATGCGTAGGAAGAACTTGATTGACGATTCAGTTGCGCGGCTGCTCATATCACTGATCTAGATTGAAAAAGGGAATGACTAACTAAATATAGACACAACAAAGTAAGGAAAAGGTTTGGCCGTTGGCTAATTAATAAAACGTTTACGCGTTAATAGACACAAAAAGTGAGATGAAAAGATCCTAAAATAAGCTTCAGTCGAGTGCAAACCTGTTTTTCAGAGGTGTTAAAGAGAATCGATACTCGGACTCGATGGTCCGACGAATTTTCCACTGAACGGATCTTTGGACGTAGACCTTTGTATTGACTAGAAATTAACGTACGGACCTTTCCATCCTAATTTTGTTAACAAAGTAATTATGTACGGTCGTGTAAATAATATACCTTTTGACATTGTGGCCAACGGTGCAGACCTTAATGAAGTTGCTAAACAAACGAAGGTGGACGGTGCAAAAAATGTATTGAGAAATATCCGACATAATCAAGATCCTAATTTAATATGTATGATTCTGTTGCAAAAAACACGAATGGAAATAAAAACGAACTTTCCAATCCGTACGTTATTACTGACTCGTGTCGGAGGTCGTACGATGACAAATGATGCGTAGGAGTCGATCGCTAGTGAACCTCACCCGTTTCATTAGCAACAACATTAATTACTAGCAAATCTTTAATGAGAAAACGAGCTTTCATTTTATTTTCATTCCACATTGCTCTAGAGTTGTCCTTTTTGTATGTTTAAGTGCAACGGATAGATGGAAATCAATATGCTATGTTATACTTCATCATTATCTTATGTATGACGTTTTCTGTCTTTCTTATTATACATATTCTTCATCGTCATCCATAGCCCGACTTCACCCACTGCTGGGCACAGGCCTCTCTTTTCTTGTGCCAATCAACCCGATCCTGTGCCAGCCTCATCCAGGTTTTGCCTGCGATGGGGATACTATACATAATACATAACTTAAATTATGTACTTTTAATTCTTCTCACTCCATTAAATATTTTTTGCTCCCACCGAAATTAAACGGCCACAATATTCAAATTCGCGGTACTCAAATCTCGTTCCAACACTCCAGCATCGCAACGACAAGAAGGCGTGTCTTATTTTTATTAGTTTATTATTCATACCGTTTCCATAACACGAGTTATCCGCATCTTGGTCGCCGCTCGACTCCATCAAAACTCTATCTTTTGCCATCTCGAGACTGTTACCCGACTTACCTGATGGTGCAAGTAATAAGCTTTAGATATTCAGAATTGTTTGCAGACACCTTCAATTGAAGTGGAATTTGTTCCAATCAGTGAAATGTGTTATATTTGTTGCTTTTTTAAGCTTTCGTAGTTTCGTTTGTATTATGTGTAATCAGGTTGTTGTTTTTGTCTTCTTTAACCTTCATTGTTGTTACGGTCGCCGTAGCTATCGTAATTAGTTAAACGATTCCGTGACCCAAATCGTGATCAAAATTCATATTATCTTTGGGTTAAAAATTGTAATAATTCAGCGATCGGTTTATCGTTTGGTCCCTTGTCCGCACCGCCCCTCGGCCCTGTCGGAGGCTGGGCCTCCAGCGTCTATCAACACGTGTACCGACTCAATCATTCGTCAATCGAACTTCGGAGTAAAGAAGACGTAAATATCATTACTGCATAAGTTAGAAAGAGAAATCTTATCGATGCGTGGCCGATCGCGCGATTATTGACGAAGAAATGGCCCAAACGTAAGGTGGTTATTGCAGGTGAATTAAGGAATCCTTAAGTTTTCTGATAAAGATCGGTATGTAGTGACGTAAGAGGGAAAGAGACAGATGTAATGTTACTTGAGGTTGATTTATACGTAGCTATGTGGGTGCAGGTGGAGAGAAGTATGGCGCACGACGCATACGCAAAACCGTTTATTTAGTCGCAGTTTTGTTTTGCTCCGCGTGCGGTATTCCAAGTAATTGTTGTTTCGATACGGTACAACTGGGCTGGATATTACATACTTACATTAATATTATGTACAATTTTATTCAAATAAGTTTACATGTAAACAAAAAATATTTGCTCTTCATCTCGGTATCTGATATTTTGCCAACCTGAATATTACAATAAACCAATAGCTATCTATAATCAACATGTTTCTATTGACAGTGATGTACCAAAAACGGCTAAAGAAGGAGAGAAAACAACGGCAAATGATCCAGGAGCAGCTTGAACTAGAACTCAAGAGACGACAGAAAGTAGAAGAGGCTCTCAAACAGTCTGGAGCACCCTCCGAGATACTCAGAATCGTAACTGGTAAGCTTTATCAAAATATTTCAAGATTTACCTTCTGTAATGTTGATTGGAAACAAGCAATCATCCCACGTTCCGAGACCTTTAAGATGTAACCTACCTTAAACGTGTCAAATTGTCAATACCATCTCTATCAACAAGTTTCAACATATGTTAGTGCCCCTGACATGTTAACTTGCCGTCTGTCAAACTATCTGTACGTAGCGAAAATTTCACCTAATAACATACTAATGTTCCAAGCAGCACTCGTAGAACATTGAGCTTTACGCAGCGTACTTAAGATTAACTTTTGATTGCTGACGGGGATGATTTGTGACGTATTGGCGTTGGACGCGTGTCGAGTGCGTGATGTAAGAAGGGTGGGTGAACGCTGGTGATGGCTTGTACTAATCTCCGTGTCAGGAAATCGTTTCGCAGACCATTTGAAACGAGGGTTCTGAACTAACACGCATTCGAGTTGATTTTGTTGCATAATCGCTATTTGCTACATTTATTGGCTGTCTGTTTGACTTGATTGATACAAGTACTGCTAATCTACTGTGACTATAGACACATTATAGAACAATATTATTATCAGCTCATATTGTTCTGCTGCATCATATCCTTGACCTTTTGACCTTATTGCTAACGTGACCTCATTCCACAGAGAACCTTACCCCGTCATCGCAAGAGACGCCGCGCTCGGAGCGGGAGAATGGCTCGGAACGGGAGAGCAAGCCCCCCAGTGCTGAGCCCCCGTCAGCATCACCTCCCTTCCAGCGCGACCCTCCACGCACGCCCGACAAGCCGCAGTGGAACTACCCACCGCCACCAGTCGACATCATGAGCGGAGGAGCTGCCTTCTGGCAGAATTACTCTGGTGAGCATCAAAATATTTGGTACTCTCGATTTCTGCCGAAGACTCTAGGTGAGTTGAAAAGAAAAACGGCAGTCATTAAGTATCAATCTGAAATTTTCTCGTGACGAAAATGTTATCCACAGAATTAAATGTTTGGATAAAAAAATACATAGATATCTTTGGGATCGTCCCCATCTTATTCCATTCCAACGATGTTTAATCATTCTTACTCTTATATTTATGTCAGTCCAGTTAATTAGAAATGTCCCTCATCTTTTCCTCCCCCTTTTAACTTGGAGAAATAATTTCAACGTTAATTTCCCAATGATCAGGACATTATCAAAACGAAATGTTAATAAGACCACGTTATTGAATTCTCCGGACGAACTCATACGTTCGAGGATATGTATGGTTTTCGAATGTAAAAAGGGTCCGTTGGAGATGAAAAATTTCCAACGAAATGAAATTTATACTCATCATATTGCATAGCTTTCGTATCGGGAATGTCAAGTATTTAAAAGTACAACGATATGCGAGCTCTCGGTTTGTATTGTGAGTTTTGGGGGCGCGCTTTTATGAACGAATTCTAATATAACATGTTGTCTGATCGTGCATTTATAGTGCATGATCCTGGAGAAAAGTGATTTTAAAAATAATATTTATTAAAAATACACTTTTTATAACTTTGGATTTCGGTGGTCTCCGCTTCTACTCGGGTTTCATAGTAAAGCCACGACCCATCAACTCATTAAATACTGATATTTCTTCAAAACTAACTTAACGTAATTCGGGAAAGCCTTTAAAAAATAATTCTTTTGTAGTGTGTCAGTATTACGAAGTGGCAAGACTCGTCCACCTTGTTTCAACTCTTCTCACTGTCATGTTTAAGACCTGAAATACCGGTAACCTCATAAACTTGAACTGGTTATAACTCCAATTCATTAATATTGTCCAAAACAAAAACAGTACCCGCAAAAACCACTTTTATTTGAATCACAAAAAATGCAACGCGCTCAACTTTGATGAAACAAGAAGTAAAAATCTGTTGCTCGTATCGGTGAATCAAACCGTGGTTTTTTTCATTTATATCCGCTTTGTGGAAAGCCCAGAAATTTCATTAAAAATGCACCGACGTACTGCAACATACCTAAAGTAGTGGCGCACCCTTGCTCCGGAACTTCACTGATACCAAATACGCTGTTCCATTAAATACTCTTTAAAAACAACTGCATTTTTTAATTTTTCGGACTTTACTTTTCTCGTTTCTTTCATTGTCATGTTTTGTCTTTCATTTTGTTTTATTTGTTTGTTACTTATTAAAAGACAATGCAAGACAGACAACCATATAAGCAATGTATTTTATATAACGTCTCAAATCTTAAAATTTATCATTAAAACCAAGATATACTCGTAAAACACAAGACACACTTAATAAATTCCCAATTGCGACCAATTTTTCATTATTACTTCCCCCACGTACTAAATTAACTTGAGGGGGCGAATAGGTGTTTACAATTCGCAAAACATTGATACGGATTTAAGCATTTCCCTTGTTCGGACGAGTGCCTTTTGCCGACAGACTGTTCAAGTAGAAATTGCTACTAATTTAAGTGTTACGCTACCCCGAGTGTTCAGACGCACGCGAACACGCAATACCAATTGTTTGAATCGGAATCGCTTTACTATATTTGAATTTGCATGGTCAACTATTTTTGCACTGGTACAACTACTGGTGCAACTATTTTTGCATTTTCTTACATGAGCTATTTATTCTGTATTATTTTTGATACACGTGCTGTTCGCATGTCAAAATAAATGTTGATTTTACTTCTTATTTTAGAAGAATGTTTAAGAAAGTTTCCTTAAAAGTACATACAAACGAAGAGGTAAAAAGCTATAAAGCTGAAACAGAAAAATACAAGAGGGTTATAAATATAAAAAGGTTGGTAACAGAAAAACAAAAATTAAAACTTGGAGCCTTTCATCAACTTTCCTCAGTGCCTTCGGTAAAAGAAAAAAACATATTTTATTATTCGTAAATTAGAAAACTTTTTTCTACGTGCTTTTCATAAGAAACTGGATGAGTCAAAAGTGTTCCGAGTAATTACTGTATACTTATATAATATAGGTGAAATCATGAAATGAGGGATATTAAAATTACGAAAATGACAACAATTCTTACGTAGAAACGTGGACGGGTAATCAATCATGATAATGTTCCGATCATAGACATCATTATATTGATTGATACAAAGGTACTTACAGAAGACGGTCATAAATTCTCATTAGATACACACAATGCTAATTTATTACGTAAAAACAATATTATTGATTATAATTCTAATATAACAAGTTTTATCAGGATATTTTAATAAAACATTGTTTATGCCGTTATTAGAGCTGCGCTTGTAAAACGGATAAACCATCCGATGTTACATAAGTAATATAAAGTTGAAAAATTAATAAAGAGGAAACTTCTCCATGCTACTTTTTAGGTGAGCTTGTAAAATGAATGGAAATAAAATTGTACCGCACAGGTGCGCTCGAAACCTTTGACGATATTAACTTTTTTATTTATTCTTAGTAATCAGCTGCATCATTGTGCTCAGCGTTCTATATAGACGACTTATTGTGTATTATCATAACATTGACCGAGCGCGCAACTAAATACATACAATATTACCGACAATGATAAAGATTTAAAGCGAACTGAATCCGAGTCACGATGGAATTGATTCTGTGGATAAAAAAAGTCAAAAGAATGTCTTTAATAGAAAATCAATCCAATCAGTATAATTCGTCGCGCTCCAATAGAGTCAGCAACAGTAGCACTTCATCCCGAATGCGTCCATTCGTTCGACTTGTGTCGGAACCAGTTGGTCCGTTGTTGCGCACCTATAGTTCCCTTCACAATCATCCGTTTAAACCGTCCCTTTGTTCACAACCTTCTCAAATTTCCAACGAAGAATTAATCAACTCACTTTTTTCTCTGAATTTTTACGGCAGTAATTAATTTCGCTTTAACAACGAGCCGAGGTGTCGATTGCGTTAAAAATTGTTAAAAATAATGAGCAGATGTACTTTCTATTATTTCTACAGAGATATTAGATGTCATGAAAATACATCGTTTAAAAATTATTATTAAAAATAATTTTTGTTGTTTACCGTTTTATATTATAATAAGAAAAGTCGTCTTCGGTATAACATTTTAAAATAACGTCAACTTTTTATAGTTTCAACGTCAACATTTCTTTTCAAATAGCACCAAACTAATTTCTTGCTTGAGCTTCTTAATAAGGAAATCGATTCGCCACTTCGAAAATAATCGATGACTTTGTACCGATTTTTTCGGTTGCATTTGGCAGATCAACAGTCACATGAAATTGTTAGCATGAAGTCTAACGATCCGTAGCTGAATAAGCAATCAAGTTGTATTTGGTCCAAACATAGTAATTTATTATTTGGTGCAGCAGAGTTTTTGCACAAAATAGTTCAGTTAGTAATCATCTACAGTTCGATTTTTTATTAGACAGTTACATCAAAACTAATTCGAATACTATTAAACGGTTCACAAGTTTATATGTAGTAATTCATTTTCACAAGTGAGCAAATATTTCGTACTTCTAATTTAAATGCAAATAATCTTAAACAAAGATAATCAGTTATTAGCACAGATCGCCACCACTTGGCATTTAATAATAAATGCTTGAGTGAAACTGTTCCACATAAAGTTTATTGCTTTACTTACAATTGTTGTGACAAAAAACTATTTATTCTCACTATCGATCAGTGTCCACTATCGTTTTATTTCTGTTACTTTTCAAATAGATCGGTTCACGTCCACCTTGTGAAGTCCCTTTTTGTCATTCCTTGACCATTCGATCAAAACGAAATGAGAACTGTTTCTTTTACAAGTTTTTGTCTATTAACAACACTCCGTGAAAGTTAATGTCACTGTTGATTGGAAATATAAAACACTAGCTGCGCCCCGCGGTTTCACTCGAATAAGTCTCGATCCCGTGGGAATACCGGGATAAAACATATCCTATGGCCTAATCCAGGTCGACACATGTGCCAAATTTCATCCAAATCCGTTCAGCCGTTTTAACGCGAAAGCGTAGCAAACGAACTTACAAAAAAACAAATATTTTCTCTTTATAATTTTTTAGATAGACCATTACAGTTGTTTCAAAGAACAAATAGATTATAGCTCTCAAAGGAACCGGCAATTCTGTTTTAGAAGCGGCAAATGCAAAAATATTACGTATTCAAACAGACCTAATGGGACATTTAGGGGTGGCAGCGAAGTGAAACGGCAAAGGCCGAAGCTTTTAAGTGTATAATATTTAATTGTGACGCCCTAGGCGTATAATCTCGCCCGAGATAATAGGTTTCTGTTTCGGGACAACCCTCGACGGTGACACTTGTGAGTGTGATGCCCTCCGGCAAGACAACACTGAAACAAATCGGATCATAATCGAGTTTTTCCAACTGACGAATGTTTTCAAATAGTTTCTTTGATTCGAATTTCACAGCGGTGCAAACACAATTTAAATTCAAATTATTTTCCGGTTAAGGGATGTTTAAAACATTTTTTGGAAGTGCAAAAATTGGTGTAGGTTATAAATTCGGGACTCAGAGCATAAATTGTAAACGAATGTCGGGAAGAGAAATTCAATTCCCCGTTGAGAAAATGCTCCATCAAAGTAAGCAAAAAACGCGATTCCGTTTATATCTTTTATATCTCGTAAATTGCAGGAGGCGGCAAGCGTTGCATGAAATTGAATAAGCATATTTCGTAAAACGTCGACGTTTTCGGAGACAATTGCCTTACCTCACCTACTCTTTGCCTCTTCACGAACTTTGTCAATTTTCGTGAAATCTTATTAGAGGATGTCCTGTGCTTGAGACGTGTTTCATTTTTTATGCCTTAATTCGTTGCAACGTTTTGCTACAGCGCTGCTTTTCCCCGGAAATTCGTCATTTAATTTGTAATTTTTATCAAACTGTATACGGGATTGTCTATAATACCTTTACTCAAATCACAACGTGTTCTGTTAAGGTTTTGCTTTTGTGACACGCATATAAATCACAATGCCTAAAAAGTTGTTGCCTTCAAAATACCACTTTACAATTTTTCATCCTTCAACATTCGTTTATGAATTACATGTTTTTTTTCCTAAAAAAAATCTAAGCCAAACTCTATCCGTCGAAGTAATTCTGTAAAACGTACCTATATCATGCATACATCATACAAAAACTCAAGAGAAAGATTCAAAATTTCCATTTAACATCAGTTACACACCGAATATTACCCCGAACAGAACCGTAACGTTCGAATAACCCTTGTACGAGAAATTTAATAACACTCGCCGAACGTGAGTGCTACGTTTTTAACAAAGGCAATATCGAATATTAAATTAGAATGTGCCATACGGATGTGAAGTCCGTTTGATGTGAGTCGGCTTTCCCCGAAACACTAATGACATTTTATGGAGCGACACACGTGGAACTACATGTTCTATGTGTGCTCTCTGTGCGACGTGGTACTATCGTTTGGGCCCCTTTACTTAGTTGTGTCTTTCGGTTTCGTCGTTTCTGTATTTTCTGTACCTAACTGTCTTTTAACTTTTGATTTTCGACACCAATTTTTATACAGTTCTGTTCTTTATGTTTTGTAAATTCTGATTTAATTAAACTTCTATTTCTCTTTCCCACCAGAAACTCTGGCGCAAGAGTTAGAGATGGAACGCAAATCCCGCCAGCAGGCTATGGAGCGCGACGTGAAAAGCCCCCTGTCAGACCGCGCCAGCTACTACAAGAACTCAGTGCTGTTCAGTTCGGCCACTTAGCTGGCGCACTCCGGGGCCAGCGACTACCCCGACCAACAAGAATACGACAAAGAAATCGACGAATCGAGAAAACCAATGATCAGCGTCAAACCCGAGTTTAGGGAAAAGTAAAATCCAAAGATTCGAGATTGGTGAATGAACTTATCAGTGGTCTCAACGTTCCGATCGATAACACAACTCTCAATAGGAACTCAAAGAAAAATACTTCCAAAAATATCTTAGAATCCCATCAAACTGTTCATCTGATTGTTTATTCAACTCAAGTTTTTGGCATAAACGATCTCAATGAAGTTGAAACTACTTCTCGTTATTGAGATTACTCTGTAAATATTGTTATTGAATTCGAAGTAAGATGTAGATTTCGTGGTGTTAATACGAAGTCTCATGAACTCTTCTTCCATAGAAAAATTTGTAAATATCCCTTTATAATTATTATTAGAGTAAGTCAGTACGGTTTTATCGACGATCCGAGTAATTTATTCGTCAATATTTTAATCTTTTATGAAGAGTACCTTTAACTTATCGTTAAATGCCATATTTATATATTAAGTATCCATTGTTATTTGCCTTTGTAAATCTGGATTTATTTTCAAATTTATCTGTACCTACATACATATCATAAGCTTTGTCACATTCAAATGTTCAGTGATCGATTGAGACAATTGTTGGAATTGATCTAAGACTGCTTTTCGAGAGTTTTTCTAAAATGTTTGTCACTAGTCTCGCCATTTCTGAAAACGATAGGTGTTTAAGTTCCTAAGATGTTTGTTTAAAAGACCGTTACAATATCTTCAGTAAAACTTAATAGTAGGTACAAGTTTCTTTCACCCATGATGTTTTACTATCAATAGTAAATAATTGTGATCTTCACTCTCATGTAATTTATTCAATTTTAGTGCAATGATTAGATTTAACTGATACTAGTGTATTTCATAAATCATAAAGTGTACGATAGATACGTTAAGTTAGTGGTTTTAAAAGGATACATTTTTACAATTCAATATTATTGACTGAGAACAGAAGAAACAGTTTTTGCGTACAATATAACCTAAGTGTTTTCTTTAAAACTTCATAAACTAGAAGATGTATAAATAATTATAATCGCTATATCTCATATCCATAGCGCAGAGTCGATGTATATGGGAAGTTCACCTAACAATAAGTTCAGTAGTTTAACGTTATACATAAAGTATAAAACGATAGTGTTATTTATATTGATGCTTAGTTTACGAGACTTTGGATGTCTTAATAGCTTAAAGTAAGGTTTTAGAGATTGTATCGGGCGTACTATTGGCGCTTGGCTATTAGGCAACTACGACTAGTTGAGACACCAACTGTTATTTAGTGGAACCACTCTGGCTGCTGAAATGTTCCAATACCCTCTCGGGATTGTCGAAAGAAGTGTATTCGAGGATACATCGGTGAATAGTCAAGCGCCGATGCAAACGATCGCTTAATACAAGTAATTACATATTATCTGTAAAGGATAATACGACGTAATGAATAAAACTTAGTTGTTACTATAAATGTTTAGCTGAACATGTGTGATTGTGTAAAGGGCGTGAATGTGGTACTTTTGTATCAGTTATTTTCATTTCATTACAATAGAATGACAATACTGATGTGGAAGCGATGACTTGTGTATGCGCCCGCGCCGGGCCGGGTCCAGTATTGTCGTAGAAATAGTTTTTTCTTTGTCAATTAGATGTTGAGGCTTCTCAATGTACCTATTTTGTATTTCGGTAATAGTATGCAGTTCTGAAAGCAAGTGTAACTATTTATTATTTCTATTATAATTATTATGATTAATTTACTTAAAATTGTGTGTGTGCCTTGTATCGTAGATGAAAATATCAAGATTAAAAGGGAAAATTATCAAATTATTGTGTTTTGTTTTATATAACCCTACTACACTATCTTCACTTTATTGAGCCTAATCAAAATAGGCCAAAAACTATGCAAAAAAAGTATCGAAACTATTGAAGATTAGTTATCGACCTTGTAGAGCTACCAATGTGAAATATATGTAAGACAATGCAATATTTCGCAAGTAAGCAGGTGCTTAGTACCTCTAAGAATGAACACCATCTACATCAATACACGCATAATGAGCGTCCACTGCTGGGACACAGGCCTCTCAGGGAGAGGGAGTGGGCCGTAATCTACCACGCGGGTCCAGTGCGGTTTGGTAGATGTCCCATATCTGTTTTTAGGACATGCCGATGACATCAATACCTACCGCCAAATGATACAGCTTTCATTATAACACCGACGTCTTCAAATAATAAGAAAAGTAACGGACACTAATCAAAAACTTCAGAAAATTTATTAATCTTGATTCTATTATCCTATAAATTGTGAACTAGACAGCATTAACAGTAGCTCAACCTAAAATACGACATAATTAACCAATAGAACAAAAGCAATTGAACAACGTCGTCATAAACATGAAAAGTCTTATGAAGATTTCATATTAAAGTTCAGTCGCCCATCGCCATTTTAAATCCTATGAAATCGGAAAAGTTCATATTTATTGCTAATAGATTTTCGGCCGATGAACACCGGGTTATTTGGGATGCAATTTTATTTTGTCCATATGAATGATTTTTATATTTGCCCCGGGGTGGCGAACCAAGGGCCCCTTTCCGATTTCGATTTCGGACATCATGCAATCGTTGGCCCCTACCAGTTATTTGGGAAAATATTTTCGAAATCAACTTCGATGGTTGGTTTCACTTGGCAATGTGCATTTTAAAGGGAAAATGGAAAATGAGATACGATATTTATGGACATTTTCTAAATTCTTTTGACTTACGTTATCAAATAGTTGTTAATATGAACGTATAAATGATTAAACAGGATCATTGTTTTTCTGTTGATTTAATTTGACTTTGAAAACTTCGAAATAAATATTAATTAAAATAGCGAAGAATGATAATCATTCATAAAGTTATTTACAAAAGGTTTTTCATTCCAATAATATTCCATCCAATCAATGGTTAAAGAGTCCAAATGAAGAAATTGGTATGAAAACGAGCCCTGTTTTTAAATAAATTGAGTTTATATACAGAACCATCATAGTCTTTCTGTTAATCTAGAGCTGTTTATGTGACACGATTATTGAAGTACTACATTATATACGAAATGTAATTTATGTAAATAGACTTCATAATAATAGCGATAAACACATGACACTGACACTATTAAACGGGGCAAATTGGATAGCATTTAATAGTGCTAAGATAAATTGAGTAATACATAAATACACGGAGTAGTATAGCTACGTGGAGGGATAACTTAGTAGGTACCTAGTTGATCGAAAGGTGTTAATGACATCTGCACAAACACGACAGATATTAGAGTTATGGCACAATTAGTGCTTCCATTAACGGTCAGCTTTATCTTCCGATCCATCTGACCTCATTAAGGGCTGTTGTGGTTTCAAGATCTACGCACGATCTAAGACCTACGACGGCCACCGGAGCGACCACTAGCGACCGAACGCATCTCTTGAACCAATGAGTATGCCTCTGGTCATACCAAATGAGTGACCAGAAACCAGTTCGTTCAGCTACATTACTCAAATTCATCAAGTCTGCTAGCGTAAATAAGTAGTATAGTATTAGGATTCCAGTAAAATAATTATTGATGACCCGAATTCGGGCTGACAACCAACCTTTATGCTATGACAAAACACGATCGACTTATGAGAAACATTTCTGTCTTCCCGCATGCTACACAAACTCGGTAAGTGAAAATTGACGAAGAAAATTAAATAAGCGGATGAGGACTCTGTATGCCAACCACTCCATGATCGGCTGCTACCGTATTTCATTTGGCAACTGTTCCGTACTAATTCATGTTAACTGGAAAGTTTTACGCATCATTTCATTACAGTAAAATGAAGAATATAGAAATGAATATACAAATATATAAATGAACCGAACAAGTGTAATTGAGTTTTTCGATATAACAAAATACGATCGTCGTCCAATGAGGAACTCTCTCGTGCACGTCAGAAACATGGTAAGTGAAAATTGATGGAGAAAATTAAATATGCCTATGAGCACTCTGTATGCCAACCACTCCCTAATCGGCTGCTACCGTTACTACGCAATATAAATATTTCATTTCACAACTCTTCGGTCCTTATTCAAGTTAAATGGAAAGTTTTACGCATTATTTGTCTTGCAAAAGTAGTTCTTGATGACATACAATACAAATTACTTAACATTTTTTACTCATCACCGTTGCGTAGCATTAAATTGTCCCCGTTTTAAAAGTACATATTTTATAGATAATGTATGATTACTAACATACATAAACATGACATAATTACGCTTCTAGGTGGCGCTGTATTATTAATTCTATAAACTATTATTACATTATCATAACGTAAAGATAGAAGGAGGTCAGTAGTATTTGTTTATTAGAAATTAGACTGATGGTCTCGGGTAAACGGCAGCTTTTACAGTAATTTGTTAGTACTTGTATGGCTTAACAGGCACATTAAAGTTAAACAAGGAACTCACTATGTCAAGGATGAAGCAATGAAGACATTCGATAGGTACTAGCTCATATGGTTCGTGCTACGAAATGCTACGAGGTTGCTACGAAAAACGTGAAGGAAGAATTATCAAAAATTACTAAATTTTTTACTATTTCAGAATTAATCTAACTTAATAGGAATTGAGAATTATTATGAATCTATTTATATACTTTATATTTTAAACTTATGTACTTTCGCACTTGAACGGTTGAATTGATATGGGCCATTAAATTAGCTGAAAGGCCGCAGACAAAAGTCTCAAAAAGACAAAATTTTAACTACGAAACCTATTCACCTACTTACCACTGCACTGCATTGCCGAGTGATGAAAAGTTTAATTCATTATCTTAAATACCTAGTTAGGTACCTAAGTCATCATCTACCTAGCCTTTTCCCAACTATTTTTGGCATCAGCTTTCATGGAGCAAATGGCTATCTAACCTCAACAACTCAGTTACTGGTTAATACTATAATAAAGGGGTAAGACTGGTTGTCAGACTTTTGGGCTTCTGACTACCCGTTACGGCTGTTAAAGATCTAGGGAGGACAGCCGGGACCAGCGGATTCACGTGCTTTCCGAGGCACGAAGTGTTCTCGATATGTAACGGATGGTCACCCATCCACCAACCGAGCGGTAATCGTAACTTAAACTTCGAGGGACCCGTGCGGCTGTTGTCATTAAGCCACGAGCTTATTAGTTGGGTACATAATTATCTGAAGAAAACCAAAAACGTTAATCCAAGAGCAACTTAAATAAAAACTAACTGCATCGCGTTAGATGCGACATTATTCCATCATTCCATATACTTAAAATAAATGTATGTAGGTGTATCTACGCATCGCGCTGACACCAAACAATATATAATAATATAATTAGACAATATATACGTTGTAAGTTGAGAAACGTTTTCCAGTTAATACTGTGGAGCACAGTTAATATCGCGCGCATAAATATTGTCGCACACGACAGCTCCTTGCTGCTTCTAGTCTCTATTGAAGTATGGCCAGCTGATACAGGGGGAGGCTGTTTTGAGTGTGTGATAATTATAATGGATTTTTCAATGGTTTTAGGGCTAATTTTTCAATCGACAAATTTAACGTCTGGCAGTTTTGTATGAAAGAACTATCAAAAATTCAAAATTATTCCTCCGATAAAGTTATCTGGCGTTGGAAAAATCAGCCCTTACTTGAGTTAAATGTATGTTTTTGTCGTTACATGTTTTTATAGTTGTGATTAAATAAAAAAAACAGTAAAAGGATGCTTTATACTGGTATGTTTAAAATTAAACTTGCTTAAATATAAAATAGATCCATGACGGTAAGTTTCGTTGTAATCGACAAACGATATCGTTACATTCAAACAAATATTATGTTTATGTTATGTTTCAGTATTTGAATTCTGTGTTCCTTCATTTTGTATGAAATTTTTGTTCATACCATTTATCCCAGATCTACGTTGAATTTCTATTGTAAACTTAAACGAACTTACCTCTAAATGAAGTTTGATGGTAATTTGTGACAACACCGAGACTACAGCTGCATTCAATCATCGTCGCACTGCGATCTGTTCGGAGAATAATAGTATTTAATTGTTGTTATTTGTTTATGTCGGTACTTATCTTATATACTTTGATTTATGTAATTGGTTTCTTAAGCCGCGTAAATCAAACAAATAAATAAATCATCGAGGACAAGACAAAAACGAGTATAATTTTATACAATTTTTGGTTTGAGACCCGCTGTTAAATCAGTGTGAGTGTTCTGTTGATTGTTGGCTTACTTGTATGTTTGTGAATTATGTGTAAGTTTTAATAAATGAATTAGAATTGGTTTCCTAAAGAACACGCAGCACCCTGTACCCTAACGCAGCGACACACGCACCTGACGTAGCGGACTCGGAGAGCAATTTTCGCTCTCTGAAGCGCCACGGATTAGTTTTTCCTTACGATAATTAAATAACTTTGAGCTATGTTGTTGCGTGATGTACGGCCGTGTTTATTGTCTTGTTCGCGACGCGAGGGTGTGAATACGGCTTTATATTATTGCGCATGTTCTGTATGCTTTTAATTAAAGCGTGGAAACTTCCGGTTATCAAAATATTGAGGAAGTACTTACCTCTTCCGTAACGTGTGTTTTTGTTTACGGTTTTAAATGAGTCTTCCAGGTGCCGAGGTAACGTAGATTCGTTGCCTCTGCACTGTAGGATTGAAATACTGGATTTTAAATTGCAAGTTGATATTTACATTCACTTAAAAAACTCAAATGGTATGGCAATTGAACGGACCACTAGAGTATACAACACCAGAAAAGCTAACTGGAGGTAGTTTCATGACTGCCGGGGTAGCGGGATCGTCCGAAAGGGTTACCGCTGCCCTGGTACATAAAGGGCTAAGGAAGGAACACGGGTGGGTTTTAGTCAGTAAGAGTCTGACACTCCCTTCTGCTCCACCCAAAAAAAAAAAAGGTAGTTTCATGAGAAACTGTCTCAGGTTATGCTGGACAGAAAGTTAACCCTAGTGGATTTGTCAATCATAGATTAGTGTAGTCTGATTGTGCGTATTGCCCCGTTGTATGGAATACTGGATAAATACTATTTAGACAGCAAAAAATTACAATACAAACCGAACACAAATAAGACAGTGTGTGGTCAGACAGTGGTGTAGGTAATGTTTGTACACCTTTACATGGTCAGCCTACACAGCTGGGACACAGGCCTCCTCTCAGTGAGAGGGAATGGGCCGTAATCCACCATGCGGGACCAGTGCGGGTTGGCAGATGTCACATGTCTTCGAATGTCACATGTATTCTAGGACATGCCTGTTTCCTCAGGATGTTTTCATTCACCGTTTGGAGAACTGTGGTGATTATATAATTTACACAAAGTAAGGCAACTGTCGGGGTTCAAACTACGACCTAGAAATCATAAGTCTCAGCCGTTACCACTGGGCCACCACAGCTCATTTGCACCTTTAGTCAAGTTAAAAGAAAGGAAATTATAATAATGAAGCGTCGACTTTAACCGCAAGTCGGAAACCAGTAGCTTTCAGTAAATACCAATGATTAGGGCCACAATGTGTCGACAGGTGAAGTTGTTTTAAATACAATTAAAATAATAAAACATGCGTACTTTGTATTCGGTACCCTTCATAAACATTATACCTAACAGTGAATGACATTTTCTAATTCAATGCTTTTATGTTTGAAACGAGAACCGGTAACTGACAATGTATTACCGTCCAGAAGTATACTTATCGATTGATCTCGAGATCTCATGTAATGAGACCAGTTTTTGTCACATTTATATTTCAAATATGCATCTAGATAGCATTCAATGTAAAGGTTCCTATTACCATTATACATTACGTAGTTTTACACGACGACGCTTGAAAAATAACTTGAAAATTGCTTGCGAAATGTCAGAGAGCTGTAACACTTGTAATCTTTATTCATTTCAATTATAAGGGCAGCGGAAAGGCGATTGAACAACTGCGAGGGCGACACTCAGTTGTGAAAACATCTTAACCCTTCCCTACCAAGGGGGCGTTGGGGCAATTTGCATTACATCTGAATTTGAAATACTTATTTCGCTTTCAAAGACTTATTTTTGTACCACTAAGAGGTCGTAAAAAATCTGATTATAAGTCTGGTTATTTCTGTTAGTTAATTGGCACTGAATATTTAAATTAGCTATCAGAAACGGAATTACTGTAGGAAATAAGAATATAACTTTATATTCCCGAAGACGGATGTATATGGCCTAAATATCTGTTCATCAAATCGAAAATGAGTGATATATAATATGTACTAATATTATACCAGCAACCACGTAACTGTGTCTGTCTATCTTACAGTCACTCTATTACAGTACATATATACCTTTTCATGCCTAAACCACCGAACTGATCGTTATAAAATTTGATGGATAAGTAGCTTGGGACCTGGAGAAGGACATGTGCTACTTTTCAATCTGGATATTTGTATTAAAAATTATGAAATACAAAGTACACTCGGATGAACTCGCGGGCAACAGCTGGTATACCCATAAGGCTAGTAAACGTGTACCAATTTTTTGCATAACCAGGTTTCATCAAAACCAAACATGAGAGTTTCCTAAAAAATCAACACCAATCTAACTCAGATGAAACACGAAACTGTAGCTAAATTTAAGATAAGATGTACTAAGAAATTAAATCTCAACGAAGTATTAACTAAGGCTGACAGGAGCGACCATCACGTCTTCAACTATCACAAATTCGCATTAAGAAAGGCACCTAGATGAACTTACTTCGCTTTTAAGCCGGAGACCTCTTGCTGTTTATAAATCCAATTGGATTTAGTTATGGGACACACCGGGATTTAGATAAAGAATAAGTTTAAGCTGCGAGGAAATGTAAAAATGGCAAGTATTTCTCAGAATATTTAAAAATATCGACTTTACATTTTAACGTTATATTCCAGAGGGCAATTCCCGTATTTTTAAGAACGTTCGCATTCTAATCTCAATCAAAATCAGTCAAAAATTCCCCTTCTTTCCATCCATTTTTGACAAATTTTTGACTTTGATTGTCGCTGCGATGGGATTGCGACTAGATTTTGAACGTTTCTAATTATATAAATTGGGCTACTACAACAGTGTTGATATTTTTCATTTATTTGTACTTTCTGAGTTTTCCTTGGACAATACTGACCTAGGTGAAGTATAAACATCGTCGGGAAACCTGGACTTATAGTTAATTATAATCAACCTATAATATTCCCACCGCTGAGACAGGTCTCCTCTCTGTGAGAGGAGTTTATTGTTAATATTAGTCTGAAATCGCCAATTCGTCTTGAGCAAGCGTGGTGAAAAATGCTCGTCGCTTCTCTGTATCAAAAGAGGCATTTGCCCTGCAGTGTGACCATAAAAAGCTGGTATTACTACCCACTACAATGTAACATGGATTTCCTTGAAAACTATAGACGATTAACTCGCGATGGATTTCTATCCATCGCGAGTTAATCGTCTACACATGCGATAGTTAGAGATTCTTCTCTAACTATCGCATGTGTTAAAACAGAATATTTTATTAGTCAAAGCAAAAGTCAGAGTAACAATTTCACTTGCTGTAGTATTGACCATCGACCACTTATGGGAGGTAATAGTTGAATTAAGGAGTAGTATTAGGCTGTTATTAGTTTTTGGTATACTTATTTATGCTTAGGCAATATTATGTCCGGATGCTTTCTGTAAACAATTAATGGATACCAAATTAAGTGTAACTGGCGATATGTGGGTGTAAGGTGCACCTCTGCCTAACAGTTCGGGGAATATCGGCGTGATATTATATTATGTGTTAAATTAAGTAGTCTAACAATTGCAACGACAATTGGTTTGCTTCTTCGGCTAAACCTCAGTGTATCCCTTGCCTAGTGGAGGATAATTGTCTGGCACAACGAGTTTGTCTCTATTAGAGTCGGCGAGGGTCCGGCTGTTTGATGCTCGATTGTTTAACTGGTAGACGTCACAGCTAATTGTTGAAGACTCAGAAGGTACCATAGAGTGACACTGCTTAACTTCTGCTAAGAGCTAGGTCTTGTGGTTGCTTAACTAAAACGTTATATGTCTCTACTAATAAAACATTTTGACACTTGTGCGAACCATGTCTGTTTTGAGTAAACAGCTGCGATACCTTTTTTTTCTTGACAAAGGTGTCCAGTAACAAACTAATATTGAAAATCTGAAAAGGTAGAAGAAGCCAACTGAGGTAGATTGGCTACAGTAGGCCTGTACACAAACTAAAATTTCAATGAGTAACAATTAACAACCTTATCAACCAGCAACTTTATCGACACAGCAACCAAACAATCAACTCCTCACACACATCACTAAAGTTCTTCTCGACTCGGAATTCGAAACATTCAAACATAACCGTAATCGATAAAATGGCGTCGGGCTATGAAGGCGGCACAGAGACAATAATAAATTGTAATTACAATTTAAAATGAGCAGGCGTTGCCGTGGGAGTGGCCTGCCCCCACGGCATGGCACGCCACCTTACCTTCACGTGTGTGCACTTTTTACATTCGTACTGCAAGCAATTAGTGTCGTGTGCGTGTTCGTAAACTTTGTGAATAATATGTTGTATCGGAAAACGGAACTAGAAGGTAATGGAAAATCTCTTACTTATAATCTCTATTCCTTATAATCCCCAAGTCTATCCGTATCGCGAAATCGTATATAGTTTTCATATATTCAGGTTTAACATTTTACTGTAAGCAATTTCAGTGGGACTACTTTCATATAAATTCATACACCTATTAATTAAAGCCTAATAAAATAATCATACATCAATAATAATTATTTACAAGACATACATTTCTGATTTATCTCTACTTGTGCTCATACACTATTGCCTTCATTTATTTTTCACTTCTCCTTTAGCAGGTCTGCTGGAAGAAATTTCTTAAGAAATAAGCAGAACCTTTGTACTAAAATTATAATTACTTCGCATCCCTATGTATTTTACTGTGTGTACATAAATAATAAAATAAATAATCATACCATTACAGTTTTCCATGTCCTCTTTTCCTGAATTAACATAATCAAATGCTACAACTAAATAGACAACAGAAAGGGCACATTTAATACATAATAATTTCCAGACACATTACCATGTTTTGTTCCCAAAAATGATTTGATACGTATCGAATAGCTATTTACCAAAATTACACGTTACAAAACATTTACTTGGTTTATTTTCCATTCCCTCGCATTCAAGTATGATTTTTATTATAAAAAGACAATCAAGCATGTTTAGTTTTGAGTTACAAAGGATTCCGTAGGTTTTCCTGGAGTTATTTTACCTGTTAAACTCGACTATTACAACTAAACGTGTACCGATAATATGGAACAAATTTATCTGTATTTTATATCAATAAGAATTCAAACGATGGAATTGAGTTCTTTGGGCAAACCAAGTATCTTATTATAAGCTCTATCTATCTTGAGAGCAGTGGTAACGACCCCGACTAACGAGTTGTACGTTGTGGGTTCAAACCCAGTCAACCGCGATACTTTGTTTAATTTATTGCATCACAACTGCTCTCAAAACGGTGAAGGAAAACATCGCAAGGAAACCGGCATATCCTAGAACCAAAAATTCGAAAACATGTGACATCTACCACCCCGCACTGAGACAAAGAAAGGAGGCCTGTGTCCCAGCAGTGGGAACGTTATAGACTGACTATGTTACGTAAGCTCTGTCTGCAACTTAAACTGAACTTGACAAAAGAAGACATAAACAAAGGTAAACAATGGTGTACTTATTACCTGCAGGCGCGAATCAAGAAAATAATTCATAATTACTATAATAAGTAACATGCTGCAAAATCTATTACCGACAAGCTGCGCCTTCCAATTACCTATTCAGTTATATGAACTTGCACAAGAAAATCGTTACAGATAAATCAGAACGATGTTCCATAATAACTTCAGTTTTAGATTTTGTTTGAACAATTGCTCCAGAAAGGAAAAGAGGTATTTGAGGGAAAGAGGTTTACAAAGATACCTTCTGAAATAGAAGCCTAAAGATAGTTTGTACAGCAACATTTTACCAAGAGAGCCTTTCCCGATTTCATTGGCCAGTCTGCCTATTGCTAACGAAGCCATCCACTGGATTTTATGTTCCTTGCATTCGGCGAAGCTTTGATTGAGTAAAGGGGAAAACCTGGCCTTCTTTGGGCTCTAAAATTAATAATTTCGGTGTCGCTACTATTTTATACTTCTTGGGAATTGATATTTAATATTATCAACACTCCAGTTACCAAGGCACGTCAAAAGTCTTACCAAAGAAAAATATGAAAGAAAATACATTTATTAAAATCAATCTACGTAACTTTTTCTCAACTCTGCTTAGGTCAGCTTCCAGTGTAACCACTAACCGGATGCAGCTGAACACCAGTATTTTACATGGAGCGACTGCATATCTGACCTCCACAACCCAATTACTGGGTAACACGATACGTTCAAAATCAAAAGCAAAATGAGAATCAGCACTTTTTGAACATCTAAATTACACAAGACAGGCCCCCAAAACGCCAGCCCTTCACAACTTCCTAGTGCTTTATCTGGGAAGAAAAATAGGCGCAACAAACTCCTCTGCAGCACAGCTGGTCTGTTCAGTTAGAAAAATTTGAATTTTTGCAAAATGTATTTTTTATCAATTGTTAGTTTATCTAATGGTTATTTTTTTTAACTTTTAGTTAATTTTGTTTACTATTTTTAACAATTGGTTAAGTTTAAGTACGGATCAAAAAACCGGCCCTCAGTTGTTCTTTTAACATTGTGTTCTAATGTTTAGTCTAAAAACCATGCAGCCCACGGAACCCTAATAAAAGGATAGAGATCATAATCTCCGAGGCTCGAGTTCGGGCCCGAATAAAATGGAAATACATTTTAATGATTATTATGCCCGTAAACGTTTTGCCGTGAATGCATATACCTTATACCATTCAATCCGTCTAATCACAAATTCCAACACTTTTCACCTATTTTTTTGTTTAAAGTTTTGAGTAAAGCTATCGATCTATCTTATGTGGAATCAGTAAATGAGAATTAATTTTTAATGGTTGGAATAAATAAGGGTTTGTTACTAAAATATTATGTATCTGTGCTTGTTGTAACTTTTTTTGCCGTAAAATAATTAAATCGTGGAATTCAAACTATTGCATATTGTACCTGACACAAATATTGTAAACTATTTGACAAGACTTACGGTTGAGTTTCTTGCCCATTCTTCTTCATACGAAACTACATTTTGGAAGAGGCGACTAGAATCAATTCTATTTTAACACGTTATTATTACTCGTAGCTTCACTTGTAACTAACTAACAAGCAATGTTATTGTAAATTTTGACGTTCAAAAGTGCCTCTTCTGTGCCTATTTGTAATAAATGCTTTGACTTTGACAAAAAAATCTGTTGCCAAACTAACGAAATAGAATACAATCTATTACATAACACTAAACGAAATCATAAAATCGTCTTATTAATAAAATCGCAACATCCTTTAATCAAACCGAGCAGCAATTAGAACGATCCTGATTGACGACGTGTGATAACTACAGATTATCACATATTGCCGGACAAAGCTAGAATAAATTGCGGTGCAAAACACCCAGTGTTTAAGTCAATAACCTAACCGCCTATGTGGCTTTATAACGATGATTCGGCGCCAGCCAATGATTGATCGCCGTCGTAAACGTCAAAATTTTTGGTTCCAAAAATAAAAGATCGCGCGGTGATCAAAACACCATATCAGAATCTGTTCCGAATAAACGTAATAATACGTTAATTTCGACGGTTTCAAACGATCGAATTAGTTTTTTAATTCGTTCGTAAATGGGTTATCTCCTTGTGTTTAATTTTATGGCGATTTAATTATATTTCTCAGCTAACATTATACTTATTTATTATATTGTCAGATGTTTTATTTATTATTATTGTTTGCACCGCTGTACATGCCTATAAACGTAGCTGTGAAATGCTTGATATTAATGATAACTTTTTTCGTTCCACTAACTTTTTGTAGCAAAACATCGTCTGTTTTCAGTAACAACGTCAAATCACCGCTGCGCTATTTCGAACAAAAGATAACCAACGGTTATAAAAACTATAGACACTCTTTATATATTGTTAAAAATTGGAACAACTTTGCTTTGCAACATCGCACGCTTTGGTACATTGCAATTATATCTTCAAGCATATCGTAGAGACAAATGGTAAGTATTTATTAGGTACCTACGTCATTGAGATTTTCAAAAACTAGCTAATTTCCCAACACAAGTTATGTTTGAAGAATACCCAACTGTGTCAGTGGAATATTTTATTTTATTGAAGAGTGTGTTCATTGTAATTGCACCACTCTGTTTCATGACTGAAAAATACACCTAAAACTGATTTCAGACGATGCAAAGCTATAGCTATAGCTAGTTGTGTGATAACTTTGTGTGGGAAGCTGTCCCACACAAAGTTATCACACAAACCAAAATATGTTTTAGATGAAGCAGAGCCCCCGAGTGCCAGCCAGGTACATCAGCCACTCTTCGCAGCACACAATGCGCGTGTGTTTGTCCTTCCTGTTTGTCGTACTTGCAGCAATGGCGGCGAAATACACAAAATATAACTGAATTTTGTACCTCCATTTCAAAGGCATGTGCTCACAAATTCGTTCTAACTAGTACGTTGATTTAATTTAGAATTTTGCTGCTAACAATGGCTGTGCTGCAGTTGTGTTGTGTTGTTTTATTGTTTAGCGAAGTTTCGTGCATTGTTTTCAGGTGAATGTTTGTGAAAGAAATTGTAATGTGGTAGTGAAACATTAATTTATGTGTTCCATTAATGATGTTTTGTGACTCCAGATTAATTGTTTATATCATAGCATTGTTGTCTTAATGGAAATCTAATATTTTAGCGAACTTTATAGGCATTTCCATAAGTGTCCAGATCATATGCCCCTTTTTATGCATCTACAACTTCTTCCCACGGTTTCAACCGCATAAGTCTCCATCCCGGGGAATATCGGTATATAAATTATCCTATGTCCTAATCCAAGTATGTGCCAAATTTTATCCGAATCTGTTCCGCCGTTTTAGCGTGAAAGCGTAACATACAAAAAATCAAATCTTATCACCTTACTAGTTTAGATTTCTACGAGAGACAAAATCACAATCAAAAGTCTTTTATTCAAACTACACTCTTTTCGAACATCAAAATTAGATACAGTCCCCCAAGACGTTTCCTAGTGCTCGTGTGCACCATTTCCTAGTGCTTGAGCTGAGTTAGAAGTTACGCAACAAACACCTCAGCAGCAATGCTATCTGTTCAGTTAGACAATACTTCAACATCCGGTGCACATGATTATCCAATTTTGGCTTATTAAATAAAGAGAAGACCACCCAACGTTGATAAAGCATAAACATAATCAGCTTGTAATGTTCCCACTGCTGGGACACAGGCCTCCTCTCAGTGAGAGGGAGTGGGCCGTAATCTATTACGCCGGTCCAGTGCGGGTTCGTAAATGTCACATGTCTTCGAATTTTTGGTGCTAGGACACGTCGGTTTCCTCACAATGTTTTCCTTCACCGTTTCGAGAACAGTGGTGATGAAATAATTCACACAAATTAAAGTGCTTGCTGGGGTTCGAACCCACGACCTACGACCCGCAAGTCCGTTTCCACTCGGCGACCACTGCTCTCAGAGCGACGTTGGTGTGAATATCCAAAAATCTATTTTAGTTTCCGACTATTTAATTTAGAAAAATGGTGTGAGTTAAATTACATTAGCATAGTCATGATCGTAGAACAGAAAATAACTCACATACACTTTTTTATCGATTGATTAATTAACTAGTATCGTATTTGCAATCTTAGTATTCCTTATAAAATAATATTAATACAGGTTATAAGGTTAGAAATAAATTATGTTTAATATATATTAGAATTTATTATCGCACTGATTGATATTTAAACAAAAAATCTAAATTACTCATAAATAATATAGCCTGGGCTGCTAGTGAATCTAAAAATGATATAACATTTGCAAATTATAATGTTCCTAGTGAACTATCAATCAATCAATTGATTACTTTACATTTTGTTTATTACAATGTAGTTTAATATTATGTTTATTTATTGGCAACATCATCTAATATGGATTGGCTAAGTAATAACAGCCGCACGGATCGATCGATCAGGTTAAGCTACACTTGCCGCGGTTGGTCCGTGGATGGATGACCATCTTTACTTACCAAAACCCCTCCGTGCCTCAGAAAGCATGTAAGCCGTTGGTCCCAGCTGTCATTTGTGGATCCTTGACAAGAGCCCGAAAGTCTGACAACCGGTCTTACCAGTGGCATAGTCATCATCATCATCATTTCAGCTGAAAGACGTCCACTGCTGGACATAGGCCTCCCCCAAGCACATCCACTTCAACCGGTTTTGTGCTCCTCGCATCCAACGGGTTCCTGCGGCCTTCACAAGGTCGTCGGTCCACCTTGTGGGAGGCCTTCCAACGCTACGTCGTCTGGTTCGAGATCGCCACTCCAGAAACTTTGTGGGTAATGGGTATAGTATTACCTAGTAACTGGGTTGTGGAGGTCAGATAGGCAGTCGCTCCATGTAAAATACTGGTACTCATCTGCATCCAGTTACAAAAGAAGCTGACCCCAACATGTTGGGAAAAGGTTAGGCAAATGATGGTGATCTAATATGTATTAGTATTGTTTGGCAGCTGGCTTCACTTGATACATTACTTGATAAGAGTCTTATTTCATTAGAGTGACCCTTGTCTCTCAATCACGGGTAACTTCTCCAATGTAAGCAGAAACCCGGGCCTTCGGAAGGCTTACATGGACACATTAGTTACAAAGTCCAGTACGAACGACACCCTAATTGTGTAACACACTTTCAATCAGTATCTGAATCATTTTGAAAGATATTGCTAATCCATTGCTTTATATGTTCGAAAAATTTGTCTGCTCGACAACGTAAATAACGCAATGAATATGGTTGAACTGTCAATATGAAAGCCATTGCTACTGATGGTGTGTTACATAACTACCCCGGTGGTCGCTTTGTGAGTTTTAGCTTAGTCGTGGATCATCCCTGATGAATATAGCAACTTAGATAATCTGTTTTTTTTCCATAAGGACGTTTGAGTACATATTATCTACATTATAGTTACTCTTCGTGTGCGTCTATGTTCCCGATTTTTTTTCCAGGAAGTTGTGTGTGTGTGTGGTTGTTGTGTGTTGTTGCTGTGTTGTAGCCAAAAACTGTGCAAAGCAGAGGCGGGCCGCTAATTAATAAAATAAATAATGCATAAAAAATTGAAAAAAGGCACCTGCCTTCCCTCATTTTTGGAGAGACCCCTATAAAAATTCCAAAATTCGCCAAAAACAAAATACAAAACCGCCCAAAAAACCAGTCAACTTTGTCACCATCGTCTGCCGCCATGACTTTGGGCTAATAAAATAAAATTAAGAGAAGAAAAAAACAAGTTGGGCAGTCGATGGCCAATTGCATTTTGTAGCAGTGAGTGCGAGTCGCGTGTTCGCTGCCATTAGCCCGCCCTCCTGGGCTGTTTGCCAGAAAATATCACTTATTACGTGTATAAAGGCTATTGCTATGCTAACGTTAGCTATTATCCCGGAAAATATCCTGGAAGAAAAGTGTTCGTTTAAAAAAAAAATAGACCTTACCTGAATATACCACACTGAAAAGAGTGCTTCATACGTCAACTGCATTACAATTTTCTTTTAGATACTTAGATTCATTCTTATTACAGCGATCACAACCCTCATCGTTGTATTTAGAAACGTTTTAGTACCTAATATTTTTAATTTGTTTTTACACGTCATGTTCTGTTAGGGGCAGGTAAGCATAACCAATTCTGTAAATTAGGAGCGACTGAATATAGTCCAAATAGACCCACCATACCCACACACCTACCTACCTACCAACTACAACCACCAAAACCTACAACATATAAGTATCTACTAACCATAGTAAAGAAAATCAATGAGTCTTTCCAGCAAGAAGCAGTATCGTCAAGAGGTCTATTCAATTTCTGGGAATGTATCAGAAGAATTCAAATACCTCTGTATGCATATTGCAAAATAAAAAGGTTGTCATGAATTCGAGTTAACAAATTATGTTTCATATGAGTCACGGTACGGAGTCATCTCCAAATCAAATTGTAAGGAAAATTACCCATAAAACATAAATGTTACCAATACTTAAACGAGTGAGTAACCAAGTGAATTATGGTTTTATTTTATACAAAAAAAAAATACTTCGAAACTTTTTAAAATCTAGGTAGTCTATAAATAGCATAATCATCATCTGCCTAGCCTTTTTCCAACTATATTTCGGGTGGCTTCCAGTCTAACCAGATTCAGCTGAATCTTTCCCTAAGCCTTTAATCTCTTTGACACGTAATAACCAACAACGGTCAGTACGGAGTGGCGACACGTCGTCTTATCTAGAAACCTATTTATTATGTCTAATGATTTTTATTATTCGGGTTGCGTGGGTGAAACAGCTAAACCCTTAGCTTAAACCTTTAAAAGGCTTGATTTTGTGATGTAATATTCAGTTACTGTTCTGTAATTTAAGCAAAGGTAACCTTTTCCAAAGTATAGGATATTTCACTAAGCATCTGAGACTTACTCAATGCAAGGTTTCTTCAAATGATGTTTACTTATAAGTTCGTTGATCAACAGGGATGATCAAGATTTTAATGATTAAATTGTCGCAAAATGATAGCACGGTACCTATCATTTTGCGACAATTGATTCCACTTCATCGATCATCACTTGTGCATAGGTATAGCTTAGCTTCTCCATACGTATAGCTCGAGTGGTAGAAAACTAAGCTATAATATAACATAACATCACGCCTGATTTTCCCTGCAGGGTTAAGCAGAGGTATACTATAAGGGACGAGCTTAATGTCATCAACCGGGCACAAATCCAAATTGAGATATTCTATCTATGTATTGAGAAATTCCAGATGGATAAACTCAATAACACTTTGCTTGACCTGAGAATCAGATCCAGGATCTCATTCCCAGTAGTAGCCCTTGCCACCACTAGATCCAAGGTCGTCCTAAAAACGAAGTTATTGCATACCAAATCAGCACTTAAAATCTGAACTAAATCTCGCTTTAATTTCCAATATGGAGACAGCTTAGTGAACCCGAATGATTTCAGGGCAATTGGCCTGAACGAAAAACGTTAAAGAAAAAAATATAACCAACTGAACCCTTCCACCGACAAACACGGCTCACGACTGCCAACTGCACCGTGCAAATAAATTTGGTTTTCATTAGTACTAGCACAACACATTCCTCAAACAGCTGATTGTTATTAAACAAAGAAATTGCATCGTAGTTGATTTAAACAGTGATTCCCGGTCACGACATTGTTCAGTACTAATGAAATATTAGTTACAACCTTTTTAGCACGGGTTTATACTTTAAAAGGGTAAAAGATACGCTTTTCCTACACAGTTAGATCTGGAAAATTATTCCACATTTCGATAAAATGAACAGTTATTG
This sequence comes from Apamea epomidion, assembly GCA_947507525.1. Taxonomy (NCBI): domain Eukaryota; kingdom Metazoa; phylum Arthropoda; class Insecta; order Lepidoptera; family Noctuidae; genus Apamea; species Apamea epomidion. The sequence goes on from OX382231.1 coordinate 12,468,978, forward strand.
AGTCATCATAAACATATCATAATCAACCTACATTGTTCCCACTGCCGGGACACAGGCCTCCTCTCTTGGAGAGGGAGTGGGCTATAATCTACCACGCGGGGCCAGTGCGGGTAGGTAGATGTCACATGTCTTTGAATTTTCGGTTCTAGGACAGGCCGGTTTCCTCACGATGTTTTCCTTCACCGTTTTGAAAGCAGTGGTGATGAAATAATTTACAAAGTAAAGCGCCTACCTGGGTTCGAACCTACGACCTACAACTCGTAAGTCGGCTGTTACCACAGGGCCACCACAGCACTCGTTATTGAGTAATATCGTAAAAATTACTTGGCAGGTTACTTTTTGACTGACGCAGAGTCTCCGGCCCCAGCTCGTGGAGGACGTGGTGAGCGCTCTGTTCCCTTCGCGTGGGGAACATACTCCCCCGTCCATGGCTCCGCCTCCTGCGATGCCAGATGCGGACCACACCGACGACGACGACGATGCTCCTGAGGTGACCGAGGTAGAGTTGAGAGTGGCGGTACGTAGGCTGAATGCCAGAAACACCGCCCCAGGACACGACGGCTTACCTGGAAAAGCCTGGGTCCTGGCCTTGGAGGCTCTCGGGCCTCGACTAAGGGGGCTACTAAGCGCATGCTTGGAGAGGGGCCGGTTCCCACTTCGTTGGAAGACGGGGAAACTGGTCCTCATCAAGAAGCCGGGGCGCCCTGCGGACTCTCCGTCCGCTTACCGGCCCATCGTGCTGCTCGACGAGGTGGGCAAGCTCTTTGAAAGAGTAATTGCAGACCGCCTTGCCGGGCAGCTGGTGCGGGTGGGGCCGGATTTGGCGGACAGCCAGTTTGGTTTCCGCAGGGGGCGCTCTACGGTGGATGCCATCATGCGCGTGCGAGCCCTCACGACTGGGGATGCTGTGGCCCGGGGTGGGGTCGTCTTGGCGGTGTCTCTAGACATCGCCAATGCCTTCAATACCCTGCCCTGGAGTTGCATCAGGGAGGCACTCGGCTATCACCGGATGCCGACCTACCTCCGTCGCATTGTCGAGGCCTATTTGACGGACAGGGCCGTCATCTACCCCGGTCACCGGGGAGAGTGGAACCGGCGAGAGATGTCGTGCGGTTTCCCACAGGGATCGGTCCTAGGGCCGCATCTGTGGGATATCGGGTACGACTGGGTGCTGCGCGCCGACCTCCCTGATGGTGTCAGCGTAGTTTGCTACGCTGACGACACGCTGGTCCTGGCGCAGGGGAGGTCGCACCAGGCGGCGGCCGAAGCAGCGACACGCGGGGTTGCGACAATTGTCGAGAGGATCCGGCAATTGGGACTCGAGGTGGCATTGCACAAATCTGAGGCCATGTGTTTTCATGGTCCTCGGGACGCGCCACCGTCGGGTTCACAAATAACGGCGGGAGGGGTTCACATCGGCGTCGAGCTGACGATGAAGTACCTGGGACTCGTCCTCGACAGCCGGTGGAATTTCGTGGAGCACTTCCGACGTTTGGCTCCCAGACTGGAGCGGGCCGGGGCTGCCTTGAGGCGGCTCCTTCCCAATCTAGGGGGACCAAACGCCTCCTGCCGGAGGCTCTATGCGGGGGTCGTGCGGGCCATGGCCCTTTACGGGGCACCGGTATGGGCGCGATCTTTGAGGCGGCGACCAGCCCGCCGGTTGATCGCGTCCCAAAGGGTCATGGCGGTCCGGCTCATTCGAGGATGCCGCACGGTCTCCGCTGAGGCGGCGAGCCTCCTTGCCGGATTGCCGCCATGGGATCTGGAGGCCAAAGTCCTCGCCCACATATGGGAGTGGCGAGAGGAGGCAAAACGCCGGGGCGTTGCTCCGCTGCCGCGAGAAATCACGGCACAGCGGACAGAGCTCCGGCGGGATCTCATAGCGGCATGGAGAGTGCGATTGTCGCAACCCAGCGCTGGGCACGCCACAATTGCGGCGATAAGTCCCCTCTTTGAGGAGTGGCTAGAGAGGCGTCACGGCGCTCTCACCTACCGCCTGACGCAGGTCCTCTCCGGACACGGATGTTTCGGGAGGTTCCTGCACATCATCAGGCGGGAGGAGACGCCCGGGTGTCACCACTGCGAGGATCGCCCAGAGGACACGGTGGAGCATACGGTGGAGGTCTGCCCCGCTTGGGCAGAGCACCGCCGTGTCCTCTTGGCGGCGATCGGCGGCGGCGACCTCTCGCGTCCGGCCCTCATACAGGGCATGGTCCGGAGCGAGAGTGAATGGGAGGCCGTCACCTCCTTCTGCGAAACAGTTATGCTCGCGAAGGAGGAGGCGGAGCGTGCGAGGGAGAGGCAATCGCTGCACCCTCGCGCTCCTAGCCGCCGCAGGAGACGCCCTGGACGGGAGTCAACAGCCGACTCCCGGCCACCGTAGGCGCGGGCTTGCGGGCGGCGAGCTATGGGCAGCTCGCCGCCCGGTAAGGACCAGGCCCGGGTCGACGGCGCGTTGTGTTCCACGCGCGCCTCAAAGAGCTGTCAGCACGAACTGACGGGGTCCGCTAGGGCCGATGCCGCCGGGGCTGCGGGTTGTTCGAAAGAGATACCGTGGCCCCTGGCACAGGCAACTGAAGGAACACGGGTGGGTTTTAGTCAGTAAAAGTCTGACACTCCCTTCTGCTCCGCCCAGAGCGGGAGGAGTCATTTGATGATTTCCCACCCAGAAAAAAAAAAAAAAAAAAAAAGGTTACTTTTTGAGTAACCAGAGATAGAAATCTGAATTCGCTTTTGATGTTTTTCCTACGACTAGTATTACTAATTAATTTAAGTAATAGATACCTACATACGACGATATAGCAAGCCATATAAATTTCCAGTTTTAGCAAACCTCGCTAGCCTATACAATAGGCTTTTCGTACAATGAAAAGTCAGCTTATACTGGATATATATATCTTGGTATATCATCGTACGTACTCTACTATAAATAATTAGATTTTAGGTATTTCAATTTCAATATTCAGTTTATCCTTAATTTGTTAATAAGAGTTCCACAAATAACGTCAATCTTCTTATTAGTTTGTACAGTCATAATAAACTTCTTCAGTTTAACTGTCAACATAAAATCGATGGCTGACTCAATTTCCCAGCGATTACGTATCCATAACTCCGGAGAGTTCTCGGTAAATCGCATAAATAATACGCAAAGATGAAAACTGCTTGAAGATAACCATCTTCAAGCAGTTTTTATTTAATTTCATAAACGTGAACTCCGAGAAAATTCAATTACTTCATGAATCAAATTAATTCAACCGTTTTTGACATAATTAATTACTTAGATGCGGTTAAAAATGCTGTAAAATTTTATTCGATTGGTTGTTTTTTTACGTACCATAGTTGAGGAGGGCATTTATGTACCCTTCAGGTAGCTAATCATTTATAATTTTATGGTCAGATAACATTTATAGTGCCTACTAAACGTAATGGGCCATGTTGGACACACTTCAGCGTCCATTGACGAATTGTTGATGTTGAAAGCGTCACCTCGTAAGCAATTGGGCCGATGAACGTTGAAGTGTGACCAATAGAAATCAACGTGGAACAAAAACTACCTTTTTTTCTTATTATTCGACCATTGAAAGTTAAAGTACTCACCAAGAAGGTAGCATATCTAAGTATGGAAAACATCTAAAGACAAAAATGTAATAATATCTCTTTAACATTATCAGTAACCTGCAACTGCACCACTACAATGCATAATCGTCAGGATATCAGCATCCAAATTCATCAAACAAATATTGTCTCCAAAAACTGAGACGTCATTAAAAGGGGACTCGTAAGACATGAGATGCTGGCAATAACTCGATTACAAGGGGGTTGTAGAGGGGTGAAGTAAGGGAGGGGGGTGTAGAGGATTATAAGAACTTCGTTAGTCTCTCGAAGGTGTCTAACTCAGGTCTGAGACGGGAGAGATTATCGCTTTTGCCTTTAGCGCCGCATTTTGTCGTCAGTTTAGAATATTTGATGTGATAAGATATACGTTACATGGGATGCGCGGGTTTACGTTCGTGTAAGTACTAGAATTATTTTGTTGCTTTTGCTGTGGTAGGTTTTGTGAAACAGCTCTTTTTGACGTTCGAACATGCTCTAAAATAAACTACTTTCAAACGATTGGTGGAAAACACCATTTTATCGCATTTGTGACTGGAAAAGCGTGGCATACAACAGAGATCTTACGTAGCTTACTTTAGGCAAAGACAAAGCTGTAGAAGATGACGATGATTTCATAACCAATTGAACAAATAGCAAATTTACACTTATAAAAACTTTTCTCAAATATTAATGTTTTAGATTTTGCATAATTTATTTTGGTTGGTTTAATTAAGCTCCTAAATCATCATAATATCAGCCATATGACAACTACACTGTCCGGCAAAATCACCAACTCATTATTAATTTTTCCTCCTCAACCATTATGAAAATACCCTGTACCGAGAAAACGTCATCAAATTTTCAGTTTGAGCGACGGGTACACCGGCGGGCGAGTGTAAAGCAAACGCACGCATCACTCGACGGGCCACAAAGGCACAGCCGCAAACACAAAAGGTATCTAGCGAACGCAGCTTAAACTTACCGACGATGCAATCACAACTTGCGCTGCTATAACGTATCCAACTTGATGTGTAATCGCCTTAAAATTCGGTACATGTTAAAACTTTGATATCACTTCGGATGATAGTTGGGATGTGTATTGCTTATAATAATATGGTTGGCTGAGCTAAGCTAACTATATGTAGGTTTGATTACTTGAGTTCGTGAAGTCTTTTAGACTTTCCTAGACAAAATCAAACTGGTTGCTAATGTAATTGTATAATTTATTCTTTTTTTTCCTTTGACATTGATTTACATTCTGTAATTACTTGGGGTCACACCCGGACTTATTACTCCTTATTTATTTATAAAAATCGTCTACTTTTGGAATGTTTGTGAATATGTGAGCACCATGTATCTATCACATAGTTAATCTATATGTCATGGTTTCATTTATCCATTTTAATTAATTTACCTATTGTGGTATAGTAATTTTATTTTTAGGTGCATCGTCTTCACATATAATTATATAAATAATGTATGCAAAATATTGTAAAACATTTTAAAAGAGTAACGGTGGAGTTTCTTGCCCATTCTTCTACATACGAAAACTACCTTTTGGAAGGGGCGACTAGAATCAATTTTATTTTTGACGTTCAAAAGTGCCTTTTTTGTGCCTATTTGAAATAAATGATTTGACTTTGACGTTGACTTTTTGTTTCTACTCGTGAAGCTTCGTCATATAAGTCTATAGAGGTTTTTTGTGATACATACTTTAGGAGCAGTGGTGATCAAGTGGTAACAGCTGCGTCTTACAAGTTGTAAGTTGTAAGACCAAACCCAGACAGGCGCTTTCCTTTGTGAAAAGTATTTCAACAGCACTGGTCTGAAAACGGTGAAGGAAAACATCGTGAGGAAATCGGCATGTCCTAGCACCAAAAATTCGAAGACATGTGTTATCTACCAACCCGCACTGGGCTTGCGTCATGGATGATGGCCCAGTCCCTCTCACCGAGATTAGGCCTGTGTCCCAGCAGTGGGAACATTATAGATTAATGAATGTATACTTTAGGGGAAACACCGTAACTGAAAGAAATGAAGACTGTCACAGAAGTATTATGAGCTGATTTAGAAATCTATAACATTTGAGAAAGCATGCATGCAGTTATACTTTTCTCCAAACTCAAGCTTAAAGCTCGCATTTATAGGGAGGACTCCAAAACTATGTTCGTCGAATTGTTGAACTCCTTAAGTACTGAGTTGAGCTGCATGATTTCTGACAAATGCGTGCACTGAGTGGTCAGGCCCACTCAATCTGTGCGGTTCTTTCCTCAAAAGACTATTTTAGATACCAATCTACATGGTCTTCACATGATCTGACCAAGATTATCCCCGTACTTTAAAAAAGAACTCTGAGTTAGTTTCGGTCTTTCTTCTCAGAGTAGTCAGATAGGAAACGCCGACCTCTTGTAGCTTTTAAAATATGATTGACGTGGAAATGTGTTTGTACAAACCTACTTACAGAAATACAATTATTTATCATTTATCTTGAATAGACAAAAGTTCTCGAAGTTGATTTAAGCTTGTTTTATATTTTAATATATAAGTACGTAATAATATGGGCACGCCACGATAGCGGCGGTAAGACCCCTCTTTGAGGAGTGGCTAGAGAGGCGTCACGGCGCTCTCACCTACCGCCTGACGCAGGTCCTCTCCGGACACGGATGTTTCGGGAGGTTCCTGCACATCATCAGGCGGGAGGAGACGCCCGGGTGTCACCACTGCGAGGATCGCCCAGAGGACACGGTGGAGCATACGGTGGAGGTCTGCCCCGCTTGGGCAGAGCACCGCCGTGTCCTCGTAGAGGCGATCGGCAGCGGCGGCGACCTCTCGCGCCCGGCCCTGGTGCAAGCCATGGTCCGGGGCGAGAGGGAGTGGGAGGCGGTCACCTCCTTCTGCGAAGCAGTCATGCTAGCGAAGGAGGTGGCGGGATGGGCAAGGGAGAGATCCTCACGCCTCAGCCGCCGAGGGAGACGCTCCGGGCGTCGGGAGCCGCGTGACGACTCCCGGCCACCGTAGGCGCGGGCCTGCGGGCGGAGAGCAATGGGTAGCTCTCCGTCCGATCAGGACCAGGCCCGTGCCGGACGGCGTGTATGTGTTCCACGCGCGCCTCAAAGAGATGTCAGCGTAGTTGACGGGGCCCGACAGGGCCGAAGCCTGCCGGGGTAGCGGGATCGTCCGAAAGGGTTACCGCTGCCCTGGTACATAAAGGGCTAAGGAAGGAACACGGGTGGGTTTTAGTCAGTAAGAGTCTGACACTCCCTTCTGCTCCACCCAGAGCGGGAGGAGTCATTTGATGATTTCCCATCCACAAAAAAAAAAAAAAAAAGTACGTAATAATATCACGACGTAATTCTAAGTAGGTAACATTATGTCTGTGTTTAAAACTGCCGACTATCAAAGATCTCGATAAACAGGGTGTAGAAAGATACGAAGCCAATGAAATGATTGATGCAGCAAGGTATCCCAGAAACCGGCTATCTGAACCGGATAATCGAACTGGTTCCGTTAAATTATTAGTTTATTATTCCCGGGAACAGTCATCCCATCTCATTAGATAGATTCTTTCTAGTTATAGTTTGGCAAACACGCCGATGGCCTGATGGGTCAGATGAGAACCTGAAACAAATTTTTATTTAACTGTACTTCTAGTATATTGCGAATGTGGTATTTTGAGAATCTGGTATTCTGAGATCGAGCCGAAAAGTGACTGTTGCCAATACCTACGTATAGACACATACGACACCAAAGGGATTGCACTTGTGTTGTCAACCTTAGAAATGTAGTTAAATGGTATCTACATGTAACTTAACATCACGCCCGTATCCCCCGAAGGGTTAACCAGAGGTGGCAGTTGTTTGTTTCAGTCCCATGTAACAGGGGGCGAGCCTATTGCCATCAATTGGGTACAAATCCAGATGACGGCCTGCTACTGAAAAATACCCACTTTGCCCGACCTGGGAATCGAACCCACGACCTCATGCTCAAGCGCTTGTGACCACTAGACCAATGAGGCGGTGGCAGTAATGCCTGTAATTTCAACGAATTATTTATTTATTATTAATATTCTACATATGAAACTTTTACGATTCTACGTAGAGAACGTTAACGTGAAAATAAAAAGCGTTTCAAAAAGTTTAAATTGCAATTTTTATAGTAACAGAGTCTGTTCATTTCCATTAACATCTGCTGATGCTGGAGTCCAATTTAACTTTTGGGTAAAAAAGTTGCTCTACCAACAAAACTGTTCACGTATGATAGTTGCAATTAAATTCAAATAGGTTGGGAAGCCTTACAGCTTCTGGGAGCTAGAAATAATGCAAATGGTTATGGCAAGAGAGCCATAAAAATTGCAACATTAAAATTTTTCAAATCATTACATAATAAAATTATATTATACAAGCATATTATTATGCCAATTTGGACGTATGGCATCCAACTTTGGGGCTGTACTAAACGAAGAAACGTTAAAATATCCCAAAATAAAGTACTCAGGGATGCTGTAAATGCTCCATGGTATATTAGAAACGACGACCTCCACCGTGACCTTAAAATGGAACTCGTCACCACTATCATTCAAAAATTTGCTGAAGCCCACGAATGCAGACTTCACCGACATGTGAATGTCGAGGCAATTCAGCTGCTAGACAACACGGACTTAGTGCGTAGGCTAAAGAGAACTAAACCAGTTGAGTTAGTGTAGTATTTACTTATATAGTGAATGAATAATAGTGCGGTGCTAATGGTGATATACATGTAACATATGAACAAAGTGTTTTATCAATTATCAGACCCTAAGAAAGTGCTACGAAACTGTGTAAAAGTGCAAATTGACACTGTTCTAGTTCTAGTTTTAACATAAACTATCTCGTAAAATATTAAGTTAGAGTTAAATTGCTTATAAGTCTATTAGGCTAGATTTTAATCAATTACTAAGTACTTTTTTTAGTTCTTATTAATCAAGAAAAAAATAAAAGTAAAGATTTTAACTACGAAAGTGAACTTGAATTAAAAATGACCTGCAATTATAATGACACACGATACGAAATGACTTATAAAAACGATTCTTAAACTCTCAACAATGTCATAATATAACAAAGTATTTCCTCAAGAATCAACATTACGAAGTACTACGCATTACCTCCTTACATAAATCTTAATGAAAATTCACCCAAAATATCAGAGCGACCGTTAACAGTAGACCAGTAAACACCGCACAAACCTTTCGGATACATCTCCGGACCACATCCTGTTTATAGATGTTTCTAGAATTATTAACTAAGATTTGACGTAACAAATACCAAGTTTCACTTATAAGGGATTAGGGTACCATGTTCCGGTCCGAAGCCCAAGGGATATGTTATTGTTTTGCCGCGTGGCTTTGCAAATTTTAACTAGGAGGGAGTTTGAGATTAAACTTGTATCACACAAACTGGGATACGATCTTTGAGATTGAACAAAGGATTCCGGATCAAAGTTTCCACGTATATCGTAGGTGGTACCTATCTCGTGCCAAAGGTAGTTTATAGATCATCTGAGTATTCTGAAACCTCGTCTCCTACTGGAAGTCAAGAACAGCGAAGTAATTGCGTAACACACCAACAGAACCATTACTAGCTTAGTTTTATTTTAGCTTTCATGTTGACAGTTCAACATTACATTAATTGCGTTATTTACGTTGTTGAACAGACAATTTTTACGAACATATTTTCCTTCAAAATTATTCAGTTTGTGATCGAAAATGTGTTACGCAATCAGGGTGCTGTTCATTATTTTTCAAAGCAAAATAAACAAGTGACTGACGCAACTGATAAACATCTTCATCAGCAAATGTCGATGCTACTGAAGAACAACGCTACTACAATTATCTTGAACAAAGATATTCGTGTAAGTACAGTGTAAGCCATACAAAATACAAGAAAGCGATAAGATCAGCTCCAGCACAAACTTTACATAAAGTAATATCCAATAATATACTACACATATCGTGTTCTGTGGAAGTAAATACAGTCTTAATAAATAAAAATAGAAATTGATTCGAAGTTTCGAAGTCTTAACCCTTCGCGGGCGCGGCGCTTCCGTGCTCGTCCAGTTTTAATGTTTCACCCACTCATAGTATATTAAAGATCAGTATCACAGGAAGGTGAACTATTAGTTTCGCTTCGTTCTCATTAAACCCTTTCGATATTGTCTACACTATCATACACAGATTTTAGTTTATCAATTTCGTTTAGTTTTTATTGCGATCATTTATTTTCATTTTTCGTGGCAGCTTTGTGGAACATGAAAACATGGAAGGAGTGATTAGGATTTATATTTTTATTGTATACACCTATTTTGGTCATTTTGATATTCTCTAGATAAATTCAAAATATGAGAATGCGTTTATATCTTTTATTGACAGAAAACGTCCTCAAGCGGAAAAAATCGTAGCCATTTTCGTAGGCTTTTCGTAGACACTAATCCCAGTCCAAGAAATATATTCATTCTTGCTTAGTAGAGAATCAGGGCATTTAAGTGCATGCTATCTTCCTAACAAGTAGATATGTTCTACGCGGCAAGATTTGAATAAACTGTTGGAACAACTGAATAAGGACCATATATTTGTCCATGTCAATATATGTGTTTAGCACACAGGTTTCCAACAGTAGAGAATGGATTCCATATCGGTAGCAACAATATTAGACTTTTTTAAATAGATTATTAAAAGCAGTATCAGCTGCCTCCGTATTCCGATGCAGAAGGCGGAGGATTGAGTGTTGTGGCGCAGCCTGGTAGAGGCCGATATCCAGCAGTGTACTACGATAGGCTGAGTTGATTTCCCGTAATGGGAAACAAAACAGTATAATCGATGAGGCGATAATAGTGAAATGTCATGCTAATCCAGAACCCATGTTTAAACTTTTTTAGCAATTAGAATTAATTGAGTAATTATAAAGTGTGCTAACATTAGCATTCAACATTGGAGTTAAGCACGATCATGTATTCATACACTCGGGTACTTATGTGTCTGTACTATTATTAGATTAGCTACGCTCAGTTGAATTTTATTGTTCGCCTAACATCGTTCGTAGTTATACTTAAAATAAAAGTAGTTAAAAGCTTTACAGCACAGTTTTATTTATTCATTGAAAAATTTAAATAAATTAAATCGAGGTTTTTTTATATAATCATTACTTACTACTCAAAAAGTTCAGTGTTACGGATGTAAATCGCGTAATTATTTGGATCAGCGCCTTGTTAAAGGATAAGCATCAAGTTTATTGAATCGTTCTGAGAAAGCTCGTAGTTCTGGCGAGGTTACTAATGGTGTTTTGCACTAATTGTCAATAAAACTTTTCATACGTAGCTACTTTAATTAGGCGGAATATGGAAAGTGTAATGTCCGAGCGTTTTAAGTGTTTTTATAGAGCAAGGGTACCGTGGTGCACACCGTTCCTCTAACACATATATTTATTCAAATATTTACACAAGAGCATCAAAACGCAGCCTCTAACACTTTTCACGTGACTAGAGGACTGACTCGTTCTATGGTCAAAAAATTAGCATTGCCATCAACGGGGCAATGCTACCAGTGCTCTGGGCACGTTTCCGGTTGACAGCGATGCGGACGAGTACTTCGACGCCTAAGTGACCAAAAAACAAAAATATTTTTTTTTTAATATACAAATATTTTATTTGTATATTTAGTTTGTTAGTCATTTAATTTAGCACCTAAAGTAAATAGTTATTTGCTTTATACATTGTATATAATCATTTTCATCATCATCAGCCTATAGCAGCCCACTGCTGGACATAGCCCTCTCCTATTGCACGCCATTCAACTCGATTTTCGGCAACTCTCATCTAGCTGCTACCAGCCTTCCTGCGAAGATCGTCGCTCCTGAGGGCGTCCTACCTTACGTTTACCGATTCGTGGTCTCCACTCAAGAGCACGTGTACCCCAACGGTCAACGGTCAACAGTAATAATTTTATTTTTTATTAAATAAAATACTGTACACTTTTCTGTCACTGTTAATAGGTATAAAATAACATAAAATCACGTCTGTATATCCCGAAGGAAAAAAACGCAAGATTGGTTGGTGTTAAAATAACGCAAGTAAATACGACATCGCACAAAATTAAACAGCATAAACTAGTTGCTCAGCTAAAACAGTAAGGAGAGCGTACCAGTACATCGTCCGGCGACTTTTTGCCTCGAGCAGAGCATCGGCGCTCAATCGAATTATCGTGCTGCCACCATCGAAGCAGTAAATTAAGAATTAACACGAAAGCTGATTATTTTAAAACATGCATCGGGATACCCTTTCTAACGAGGTTTCCTTGCCGTCGGCCTCGCCCTGATGGTTTGGACTTTATCGAGAACCTATGCTGTCATGTGCTAGGCAATTAAATGCTCTAATTGTTTATTATGGGAACTCGTGTGGTAGCGGCTGTTATTATGGAAGCGTAGAATGTAACATCATGTCTAATTATCATTTACTTGGATTAGTATTTCTATGTTTTTAATCTGGGTTTAATTAAGTATTGAAGCTTAGGAATTGGTTCAACTTGGGTGTCCTGAAGGAGTTGAAGATGACAAACTAATAATTCTCTTGTTTACCAACTACCTACTAGGATTTTTATTTATTTTGACAAATCTAATATACAAGCAAACACTAAAATATATATATTATGAACAAACAGTTATATATAAAAGGAGAAAGCTTATTGGGCAACAAAAAATTCGTCCGCACCGCTGCCAATGGGAAAAGTGCCCAAAATGCTGGCAGCATTGCCACCTTGGCTGGCAATGCTAAATCTTTTGTCTAACATTTATACTACCTACTTAATCCTATAAATTGTAATGCGGAAATACAACACTTAATTTAAAGTTTATTTCAGACTTGTAGTTAGTTAGTTGCTAAAAGGACGAAAATGATTATAATTATAAAAAAATATGTATTGTACTGCTTTTTGGAGTATTTTACGGCTCACCAACACCACACCACGCATACAATCGCACTACACAACTACCCTGCTTGACCGCCAGAGCGCGACTCACGTGACATAGGCGCATGAGACAACCAACACTTTAGTCCATACACTACATCCCTTTTTTGTTTTGATTATTTTTTATTAATTATCTATTTATTAGTAAATCTAAATTATAAGACGTTTTTATGTATGTAATGAGGTTTTCATCAAGTGTAATTAATATTTATTTGTTTTCTAAATTAATCAAATATAATTGATGTATCAATAAAGGTAAATCAAAACTTAACATTATTTAGGGGAAATATAGTTAGGTTTCAACGTCCATTTCTTCGTCGTTGATTTCATTTCGATCTTGGCACACACTCCATTCTCCTTGAATTTTTTTCAAATGCACTACATTCCTTTTACGAATTTGACCAGTCTCATCATTTCGAACAGTGATATCTCCTCCTTTCTTATTTTCAACTGTGTGTGTTTCTGGATTGTACTCCAAGCTTAATTTATTTTCTCTATTCATGTTTTTATATACACTTTATCTCCTGGTGTTAAATCACATTCTTCAGCCTTCCGTTTCCTATCTCCATATTCCTTTCCTTTTTCTTTTCTTTCTTGATCCCTATCCTTAACCTCAGTATCCTGTGATGTGCTCTCCATTGTACCACTAACCATAGGTAATTTATCTCTAAATTTTCTATTGAAGAAAAGTTCTGATGGGGTTCTACCAGTAACAGAATGTGGTGTGCTATTGTACATAGTTAAATAGTCTAGCAAACTCTCCTTCCAGTCTTTATTTTCAGCTATACTTATTTTTAGTCGTTTAAGTATGTCACGATTCTGTCGTTCGACCTCTCCATTTTGTTGTGGCCAATATGGCACTGTATTGAAAAGAGTGATGTTTCTTACTGTAAGAAACGATTTAAATTCTTCGCTGATGAATTGTCTTCTATCTGCAGTTATTGAAATTGGGTTTCCTAATCGACTGAAAATTTCTTTAAGTTTTGCTACAATTTCTGTAGAGGTGATTTTGCGACAAATCTTCACTTCTTTATATCTGCTGTAATAGTCGACTACAACAAATAAGTGGTCACCACTTGGGAGAGGACCCATCAAATCAATCGCGATATCAATCCAGGGTCCTTCTGGCAACTCACGCCGTTTCATAGGATTTGGTGGACATGGTGCAGATACGAGAGTGCATCCTTTACACGCTTTCACGATATTTTCGGCATCTTTGTCGCATCTAGGCCACCAAACTTTTGTTCGAAGTCTTGCCTTCATCGACACGATACCAGGATGTCCCTCATGGGATGCATCTAAAACTCTTTTACGGATTGCCGAGGGAATCACAATTCTTGTTCCTCTCAATAATATACCCTCATGGAAACACAGTTCATTTTGAAATATTTTGTATAGTTTCACGTCGTCGTTCCATATGTTGTGATACAAACCTTCTTTTACGTTTAAAATTTCCTGATCGTTCATAGAACTATCTATTATTTCTTTGAGGGAAACGGCCCGAGGACGGGCAAAATCTACAATTTGGCATATGTGATTGTCTTTTAACTGTATTAGAGGTTTTTCTGCATCTTTACTGAGTCTAGACAACGAATCTGCGATATTGGTTTTCCCCGATTGGTAAACTACTTTATAGTCGTACGATTGTAGGCGCATAACCCATCTTTCTATCCTAGCACATGGTTTGGATTTAGTACCAAATATAACCTCCAACGGTTTGTGGTCTGTTATAAGTTCAAACTCTTTACCATAGAGGAATATGTGAAAATGTTCTACTGCCCATACGAGGGCTAATGCCTCCTTTTCTGTTTGGCAGTAGCGGCGTTCACAGTCAGTCAGAGTTTTGTGACCATATGCAATAATCCTGGGATCACCTTCAAAATTGATTTGCACTAATACTCCACCCAAACCTACTGGGCTTGCATCTGCTCTGACTATCGTACGATCGTTAACATCGTAAAACCCTAAACTAGATATATTTGTCATGATTTCCTTCAATAACTCAAAGCATCGCTGTTGTTCTGGTCCCCAGTGTTCTGTAATATCAGTTCGATCTCCGTTTTTGTTTCGCAGCAGTGTTTTAAGAGTTTCTGTGACTGTTGCATAGCTTGGGATCCATTTGCTTACGTAATTAACCAGGCCTAAGAAACTTTGTAGTTCTCCAGTTGTTCTGGGCGCTCTAAATTCTTTTATTGTGGAAATGTACTTTTTCAGTGGCCTAACTCTCTCTGCTGACAACTCATGTCCTAAAAAACTCACTTTCTTCATCCTAAAAGAACATTTGTCGTTTCTTATAACTACATTATTATATCCCTTTGTTTAAGCTCTTCAATTTTGTTTTCAATTTTTGCTTCTAAAGGTATCGGGATCCTTCTAAAAATGAAATGACCAAAAGTAATTAATGAGTAATAATGCTTTAATGGATAATCAGAGCAACATAATTAATTCATATAGTATTAGGGTATCAAACACAATTTTTTTTTTTTTTTATAACTATTAAATCAGTACCTGTAAGGTTGTGACACGGGTGGAATTGAATTATCAATCGGTAAATGGATTATCACATCTTTGAATTTGGGAAAATTTTCTATATCTACTTGATTAACTTCCGCATTCAATCCGATTTTCAGTACGCCTAATGATATTGCAGTAGTCTTTCCCAAGAGATTTCTCGTGCCATCAATAACAACATAGAAGGTTGAGTTTTCGGATTTCAGTCCTATTTGTATCCGAGCTTCAAATGATCCTTTTATCTTTAGTGGTGTAGTACTACCATAAGCCATTAATGATACATTAGGATTTGGATGTTGATTGTACAAATTAATTTTATTTTTCTTAAATAGTTCCCAGGTTGCTTCCGTAATCAAATTGTGCTTACAGCCCGAGTCAATCAACATCTTAGTTTCTACTCCTCCAATAGTGCAGTCAATTTCGACATCGTCATCAATGTGAAAGACATACTCGATTTCTTCTTCTTTTTGTACCGTCTTGTTTGGAGAATCAAGCACTTGATTTACTTCACTCTTCTCTTTATCGATTCGACCTTTCTTTCGTTCATAACTATATTGTTTTTCTGGTTTTCTCTTCAAAGTTTGTCTAGTTTTGCAATATTGTCTAAAATGTCCCTTAAGACCAAACTTTAGACATTCTTTATCTCTTGCTGGGCATTTGGCATCATATGCAGCATGTCTGGGATTACCACATCTACCGCATCCATGTTGTACATTCTTTGGTTTATCAAAATTTCTTTTATATCTACTATCCACTTTATTAACTTCCTCATTTCCATTTGATTTTGTAGGATTTTTAAATTCTTCTAACTGTTTATTTACAACTTCTAGTGTGTTTGCTTCTGTGATTACTCGGTCTAATGTAATTTCATCTCCAATCTGTAGTATCTTTTTCCTCAGTTCGGGTAAGTAACATTTTTCCGTTATTTGGTCGATAATGTTTTCATCTCGTTCAGCAAACTGACATTTATCAGCTTGTTTTCTCAGTCTCACAAGGAATTTTTCGAATTTTTCGTCAGGTTCTTGTTTGAGAAGCCTGAATGTATGTCGCTCGTAAATTTTGCTTTGTTTCGGTGCAAAGTAGGAATCTAGTTTTGATATTGCTACTTTAAACACGTCTATGCCTTCACTTGGTTCGATATTAGCTCCAGGAACGTTGTAAAACACTTCTTGCAAATCGAAACCACCGAAATGTAGAAGGGAGGCCCTTTTCTTTACGTCTTTATCAATGTTGGACGCTTCCAAATATATATATAATGCTCGTTTCCATCGCTCCCATCGTACACCCACCGAGGTAGATTCACCGTTACAGTCGAACTTTTCCAATGAAAGGAGTGACATCTTTGGGGCGACCTGGAATAATCAATTTAATGATTCAGATAGATATCATCTGCTATGTGTTTGTATTGAACACGTTTTCTCTCTCGTATCAATTTAATGATCGGATTACTTTTATCCGCTATATTTTTAATACTTAGTTGTTTATATCAACAAATGTATCAATTTAATGTCCAAATATTTTCGCTTAAGCTTGTCAACTCTATGACTAGCTTCATATTATCAATTTAATGATCAGATTTAATCTGCTTAGTGTAGGTACCTCATAAACTTATTAGGTACAATTTTTATTTAATTATATCAATTTAATGATCAGATTTTAATCTGCTTAGTGTATGTACCTCATGAACTTATTAGGTACTATTTTTATTTAATTAGGTAATATCAATTTAATGATCAGATTTTAATCTGCTCAGTGTATGTACCTCATGGACTTATTAGGTACTATTTTAATTTAATTAGGTAATATCAATTTAATGATCAGATTTTAATCTGCTTAGTGTACGTACTTCATAACTTATTAGGTACTATTTTTATTTAATTAATATCAATTTAATGATCAGATTTGAATCTGCTTAATTTATGCAAACACTTGTATCTCATTAGTTACACACACAGTTTTGCATCAATTTAGTGAAGCAGATCAATTCTAATCTGCGTGAGTTAGGGAGATACCGACTTATTGGTCATCGGTTTTATTGTAACTCTTGCTGTTTACCTGGATAGGTAACTAAACACAAGCAAAATTATCCTTACAACCAAAATAATTAGGTACTCGTACTTTCTATAATTATGCAGGATAGGTAGTCGCATAAAGGTAGGTAGTCGATCTAAATATGTTTTTCATTTAATTTCCTAAAGGTTTGTTGTTTACTAAACCCAAAACTATGATTATACACTTGAAGTAGGTATATAAATATAGTTGTTATTATCCAATTATCATTACTAGCAAAATGTTGGTAAAATATTCGACAGTCGTTATATAAGCCGAGATGCACCTGTATTGGTATCAATAACTAGCGTTTATAACAATCGGTTCATAATAGTGTGGGTACCTTGAGAATGACGTAACTTGTTTACTTCATTTTATCACGTAACTATCTTTCCATCTTTTTTTTTTTATTTAAATGGTTATTATTATTGTGTACTCACTTTTGTCCTCGTCGCCACATGTATTGTACTGCCTTTTGGAGTATTTTACGGCTCACCAACACCACACCACGCATACAATCGCACTACACAACTACCCTGCTTGACCGCCAGAGCGCGACTCACGTGACATAGGCGCATGAGACAACCAACACTTTAGTCCATACACTACAAAATACTTAAATACTTTTGATGTCATTAGTAAACATATTTACGATTTTTACCTTATAGCTCATAAATTATAACATATTTTGTAAAGAACATTAAAATAGGTGGCAAATTAAATGGTACGAATTTGGTTGGAGTATTATTTATACTTAATGATCGTAATACACATTTTAATGATGATCATCTGCCCGGAGCATGCCTCCATATTACTTTAATTCGCGTTCACCGAATAAAACTCGCTTATGTTAACGTTTACGAATGTGAAATGGGTTAAGAGGAAGCTTCGTTTGTATTTAGTTAAATGACAGAAAACGCCAGGATTTACAAGGATTCTTTTCTCTCTCTTCTTGTCGTAATTCGATACAGTTCACAGACGCAACGTTCTAGGATCTTCACTAAAGCGATGGGTCGCGCGAATACGTGATGTTGCGTTCATATGTCACTCATTTGCTTGGAAGGCACCCTCTGTCGGTGTGAACAAGCGTACAAGTTCGCCGAACAAAATGAACGCGGCGGTTCGCGCGATGCTCGCTTGGGTTACGACCCACGTGGCCAATGTTTTATTCTACAGACAAGGCAGATTTTATTTTTTGTCTTTTCAAACTGATCAAATTAATGAAAACAATTGAGGGAATCGTTTTTTCTATTTAAAAGCCATGCTTTATTATAAAACTAGCAATAAATATCAAAACTGTTCAGTTCATACACAATATTCGCCTTAAACCATTGTTATCTCAAACAACTGACTGTGCCGAGCAAATAACACGAAAAAAGATGAAAAATCGCTTTCATATAAAGGAGCTAAGTAGTTTTTGATACCGGACGGTCGATGGGAATTAGGAAGACGGCTCCAGCAAGAAATAAAACGAATAAATGATTACAAATTAAGCTTGCCATGAAAGGTTGCATACTTGTTTACTTATTTTATCATTCTTGGCTACTTATTTACAAATAAACTGAATATTAAATCAATTAAATATTATTGTTGGTAGATTCTGTCTGTATGACCGCGTTACTCTTAAAACGGCAACGGATTTTGATACGGTTTTCACCAAAATTTAGGAAATTCTTAAAGATTTAAGGAAATCTCAAAAATTCGGCGCGATGCAGGGGTGGACAAGACAAACAAGAGAAACAATTCATAAATAAAAATAAAACAGAAAACATTATAAAAAAAACCTTAAACATGAAAATAAGCCTGCCAAGGAAATGAAAAATACGGGAAAAAACATTTTTGATGTAGGGCAAATAATCGCAGCGGCGAAATGGTATCGTGACAAACATCCATGCGTCACAACGGCTCGGTAAATCAGCGCGCCAATGAAATCCAATTACTTACACAAAAAACTATTAGTTTTTTGCAACATATGTACATGTGGCTACGTCATATGTTGCGAAAAATGAAACTATTTTGCCTCCTGTTTGTAAGGAAATAAGTACTTACCTATTGGATTAGTTACAACGAGTAGGGACATAAAGACGTACCTACATATTTGACTAATTGTAACAAATACAGACATTAGCACATAGGTTTAACTTTTCATAAAATAGAATAGTATCAACTTTTATGATAGTTATTATATATAAGTGCTGAATTTTACAACGCTAGATAATTTTATCCCAGGAATAATTTTGAGTTTTTGACAGTTCTTTCATACAAAAACTGTCAGACGTCATTTTTATTCACCGAATAAAAACTATCTGTCGATTGAAAAATCAGCCCGACGTCAAGTTTTTTTATTCCCTAACAATAGTAAAATAATATTAAACAAGACTTTGAACCAAAATCTACGCTGAAAAAAAAAATGTTCGATTTCACTCTCCTAATTTATTTTTAACCATCTGTATCTATATTTTAGTCAGTATAATTTAATACACATTATACTGAAACCATTAAACCCTACAGTCATATAATAAAATTATTGAATTTTGCAATTTAATATTGGCTCGCTCGCTCACCGTTGGCCATAATTACCAATGCGGATCCAATTCATCATTCTTTATTACAAGCACAAAATTCCATGTAAATTTCATGCACGCCCGATATACCGAGCGAATGAGTTTCGATATATCGTACAAATCTCCATTTTTTGTGTTTTTATTGCACTGTAACAATCTCTTTAATGACATCAAAATTTGCAGCTATATAAATAATAAGCAAATCGTTTGTCTGGAAACAGTTTGCTATTAGTCTGATTTTTCTAAAACATAGGTAATTATTAAGAGCTAAACCATTAATTAAGCATCATTGTTTTTATTTTTATAAGCATATGATATTCCAAAGTTATTTCAGTACTTTTTCTATTGAAAACTTGTAGCTCTTTACACAACTAGGTAGGTAATACTTCAAAATCATGTTTCATGAACATGAAACTATAAATAAAATAAAAATTATAAAATATTGACAGCAACACGAAATATAGCTAGCACAGGGTAAATGCGTAACACATTGCTTTCATTTTGGCAGTTCAACAACATCTATTGCGTTATTTGCGTCGTGGAGTAGACAAATTGTTCAAACGTAAGAAGCAATGGTTTAGCAATATCTTTCAAAACGACTCAGACTGTGATTGAAACTGTGGTACGCAATTAGGGAGCAGGTCTTGTTTCAAGTAATTTTCTGAATCCAAAAATTCTAATAATATGTAAATAAATTAAAATCGTAAAGTCAGGGAATATGATTGCTAATCAAAGTGACTACCAGCTTAAATTGTCCTTATATTCAAATCACAACTGTCATTCTTTCACAGATGCATCAGCATGTGACGGCGTTTAGCGCAATGGTTAAGCTATTGACTGCTGCGCTGCGTGTCGCGGGTTCGATTCCCGCACGGAACAAATATTTGTATGGCCTATAAGTAGTTGTTCTGGGTCTGGCGGTTTGTGTATGTGAGTTTAAATGTTTGTAAACGCACCCACGATATAGGAGAAATATAATATATTTCTCCTGTATCGTGTATCGTTTCTTATTATTTATATATAATATATATAAAAAATAAGAAAAAAAAAAAAAAAAAACAGCTTTCACAAATGTACTCGTATGCAATGTAACGAGGCAATCAGCAATTTTTCCCGACAGTACATACGATATTTGTGCGTATATTTTTCCTCAACAAAATGACTTTCAAAACGATTGTCTTAACATAAACAAGGGCTCCCCCGTTGCCACAGAAAATGTCATTAATGTCTGAGTGAAATTCGGGGTCTAATCTCGTCACTGCAAAGCTTATTACATTTATACAACGGAGTAATCTTCGAATAAAGTTTTCAATGGAAAGTGTTGAATCATTGAGGATTGCGAACCCTTGCTCACTGAAAGAACTCGGCCTAAGGCTGCGCACGACGAGGGTGTACTGTTTCACGAAGCCATTTATTTTGCGACTTTAACGTGATTGATATTTAAAAATATATAGTTTTAAGATGTATAAAAAATACAACAAATTATAATATACATTAAGTTTAGGTCATTAATCCCATAATCAGCCTATAATATTCCCACTGCTGGGACACAGGCCTCCCCTCTATGAGAGGCAGTGGCCGTAATCCACCACGCGGGCCCAGTGCGGGTTGGTAGATGTCACATGTCTTCGATTTTTTGGTTCTAGGATATGCCGGTTTCCTCACGATGTTTTCCTTTACCGTTTTGAGAGGTGTGGTAATGAAATGATTTACCTGATGATTTACTTTAATGATTTCCCTGTCTGGGTACGAACCTATGACCTCGTAAGTCGTGAGTGACTGTTATTAGTAACAGTCACGACACCACTGCCGGGCACCACTGTTCTCTAAATAATCCCAATATACCTAATTATTTTCTCATATCGATGCTACAGATAAAGATTCATACTGACTAGACGTTGACACGATTCGTCAACTATTCTGAAAATCCATTATTAACCATCTCCGAAATAAACTAAGCAAGTTTCAGTAGCCAATTTACGAGTATTTCCTCGGCCAAGTTCCCGAGGTACTTCTCGATCGTTCGCAACCATTTTAATGTCTTCAAGAATTCTGTTGCGCGATGACTCGACATCGCGACTGAAATCTCGCGTTTCTGTTTACTATTAATCAAATTTCAAGCTTTCACTTTAAATCAAAACTAAACCACTTATCTAAGTCATATTTTAAAATGTTTATTTTGGTTAGACGCGAGCAATTAACAATGTTATCACGAAACTTAGCAGGAAGTAAAAGGTTTTGTTGTTTTATTATCGCGGGTCAAATATTCAAGGTGGCACAACCTGCTACAATGGATTCAGTACATGATTCTGCGTTGTATTTTTCTTTTTTTTTAACAGTTTTTTCCTACAAAGGTGCGTACAATACATACGCGATCAAAATGTATGGAACAGCGATTTTTTTTTATAACCGACGAATATATACTCCCTGCGCTGTATTTATTCGTAAGTATGTACTGAATCTATGACAGGTTGAGCGTCGATATCCCTGCCACCTTGTATGTCAATAAATGGATATTACAATAGAAACTCTATCGTCTTATGACCTGTATATAAAAAATACCTTGTTAGTCACAAAACAGTAAGAATCAACTTTTTTATTTTCCAAAAATAGAACCTGAACAATGCCCTCTCAAAAGCCGAAAGAAATATATCAATACGAACGTGATTTCCACGAATGACATCACTGGACAGCTACAAAAAACTGTTATTATTGACCACACAATTGACCAGACCATTGACAGTCGTTTAAAAATGTCAGCATAGTCCAAAAAGTGTGTGTAAAAAGTTGGCGAACCTTTAGCATTCTCCTTGGAGCTGTCATCAGAGCTGGGCAAACCGCAGAGTCATTGCATCGCAATAACCAATTGTGAGCGTATTACGTGTCCTATCACAAAGCCCCGAGCTCTTTTTACGAAGGCTTAGAGATACTAGAATGTGCGTCGAAAGCTTGCTGCTTGCTTGCTTGGAGCATCAAATATATTCTTCTTTTTTCATTGAATAGCAAAAAATGTTTTGCCTATTTGAAATCGATTATCCTTGCTAATTGCGTTCCCATCGTGAGAAATAAAACTGAGGCTTATTAGTTACTAGTGATAACACTCTAATAGATAAAGCGGTGTCGATTTATAAAAATAACTGCATCCGTTACGCTAAATCGGAAGACCACAAAGTTTAATCAATAACTTGATGTTGAAATCAATAGGAATTCCTAAAAATCATTGAACATCCAAATGACAGTACAAAATGCTACCTTTTTCAATATTTAAACCAAAAACAAATAATATTCCATGAAATTAGAATGCGCAAAATCGTTAACTTTCGTAAGTTTCGTCTGAACCGTAACGAATAAACAAATGGACCGATTTTCAATGGGGCCCATCGTTCATGGTTTAATTCTTATTTAGATTGGAAATATTAGAATTTATGTTCGAAGGAGAATGAATGAAAAACCTCGAGAAAGACAATAATGAATGAAAATTACTTTTTATTAATGAAAGCAGTTTTGACTATCATTATTCGTTTTTTAACCTAAGACAGCCTAAGAAAATCTACTCGAAAGAATAAAAAGCGTAGTATTTTTCAAACGCTAGTTCTTATTTTCGTCCGTAACCCCTCAAAATAAGCTAAAATTGCTTACTATAATTACTTAATTGAAATATATAAACACACAAACAGAGACATGTCATTCTAGCCAGTTCTATGTCTTTGTATAGATTTTTTATTACTTTGACTGTGATGCGACAAAGTCGTTTTTGCGCAAACATATCGGCGACAATGGGAAACGGGGCTTTTGTATTTTTTAGTTTGATTGATGATTTTAATTTCCTATTTGGTTCGTTGATTTTTCGTGGTAGATACAGTCGTCGGTTTCGACTTTAAATGTACATCAAGTATAAATATAATGTCTGAGTCCGAGTCTTAGATTTAAAAAGAATAAACGTAAAAAGTGCAATCTTGAATTTCTAATCAAGCATACTTTCAGAACATTGAGAGTACGTCTCATGTAGCTAGCATACTTACTTGTCATATTTATTCTTCCAAAGCTTCTTTTCTCCTTCCCCGTCCCTGTAAAACTTTTGTTTGACTTTTCAGGCATTAGTTTTAACAACAATTCTGGACCAAACTCCAAAACTTCATAAAAAAACTAGCAGTTTCTTATCTTATTGAGTACCTACCTGTACTTAACAGTTCTAAGAGTCTACATCACATGGACAATTTGCTTTATGTATAATAAGAGATAACTTCAGCAACAGTTCCGACTCATAACTCCAAAATATCAAAAAGCTATCCTGCAATTCCCCAGCATATTAACCACCTATGCGATATGCGGATGTGACAGGAGCGATTTAAATATGGCGGCGCCGTCATCCCGCCACTGACGCTGCGGTCGTCCATTTATCACTCTCGTAAGCCTCCGTCGATATTATGATCAATGCCATTCGCCCGCCCAAGCTCGCCTATCCCGTGTCGGAAAAGCGATGGGTTTCTATTACAAAGTTATGTTGCCTTTAACAAATATTTTGTGACTTAAGTAAGGCCTTTGCTATCGTCTTGAACAACAATTGTGTCTATTTTGAGCTCGTTAAGTGGAAACAGAAATAGACACTGAAACCTGAAATAAAACTGTTATCTATTAGCTTCAAAACGCCACTTATTCTCCACTGATTCTGAAAATTAAAATTAAAATAAATAGTAAACAATCAAATTCCGTACGAAACTGGTCAAGCGTAAATATTCTTCATCATATTTCAACTATATCTCGATTCTCGATTGACCCAAATATCGTAATTGTCATATCGATATGTAACAGGGGCGAAGGCGGATCGCCCGCCTTGCACACTTTGTATTCACCCAGTCGCCACCTGGGGGTAGTGGCTTTTAAAAAATTCTTTAACATTTCACTTGCTGCGAGTACTGTTACATAAACCTTATAGGTAATTTAAGCTACTTAGATGTTTCTGGAACATATTTTGGTTATTTTTTTTTGGTCAAATCCTCACCGTAGTTCACGACATGAAATGAGGCTTTCGGAAATCAAAGGTCAGTTATAAAATAATGCTCACCTTTTAAAAAACTTGTTAAATACCTATATTATTAGTTTACATACGCCACTTGTGCTAAAATGACTGAGACGATTTCTTGAATGTGTCGAATCCAGTCGAAAAAAACTTCTCCATGCACACTTCGGGACGTTGTCTAATTGTGGACTGCAATAAATAATTGGTAACTATTCAACTGAAAGTTCTTTTAATTAGGACATTAGAACTACGTTAAGTCATTATTTTCACAAATTGTGTATTTTCAAAACAATGAATTATTGGACTCGAAGAACAATCCAATTATATAATGATTTGCTTTCTAGTTTTCTGTGCACGTTGCTTGGTCCATTGTCTCCATGTAACGTCTAAACTTAACAAAGCCATTTTATTAGAAACACAACTAATTCTCCGCCCCTTTTATCAAAGCGACATTATAACAAAGACATCCTCGGGTATCGAGTGGCGACACCGACCGAGTGCTGCCAACAAAAGAATGAGAACCGGAAAGCTAGACGAGTGGTCCTCGAATAGATCCCTCCGAGATTGTGTGAATGGTATCGAGTAGCCGGTATCGAGTAGTATCGAGGACGATCTGCGGGATCAATTGATACCAGCACGAATCGCTCCTTGCTGATACCGCGCGTTTAATGCTCTTGGCTTTTTAATTTTAACTCTCAATTGTTTCTGTTTCTATTGAAATAATAAATTAACTACTTTATTCGATGGTTCGTCAACAGAAAAGTTAAGCTCCTGACAGTTTTGACATAGCAATGAAGCCTACCCAACATATACAGATGAACAAACTATTAGGCGTTTGCGGGTACTTTCATAAAAATTAAGTTGATAAACCAAAAAATCACATTAAAAGGATGACCTTATGAAATGGTGTTTTGAGTAAAATTTAAGTAATTATTCATGCAGAATTAAATTCAAAACCCATTTTTTGTTCGCTAAAACTAAATCGCACTCAATTATTCACCATCCCCTCGGAACCACTTGAAAAAATCCAATCAGCATAACTCGTCACTTTAATATCGATCCCCAATTTGCCAACACTTATCAAATCGCTTTATGCATAGATATAAAATAAAAGCAAACCATCATTTGCTGATCTCATGCACAAATCTCAACCTTATTGCATACGAAATAGTAATAGATTTTCTTTCATTGGTATGTGAATATCTTTGTGGAAGTACAAAGCCGAGTGGTTTACTTAGAGTTTAAAATATTCATAGCTTGTACTGGATCGTATTTAAATATTTACATAAGTGTCACGCAGCGTCACTGACGTTTGTCGATAAAATGTATTGAGTGGAATGGCTGAGTCGGGACTTACTTACGCTGGGGTGACTAGACGCTGAGGAAAGTCACTGATTAGGCGGTTTTACGGTACACTTACAACTCTCCATGCTGAATATATATTTTTTAATAATAGGTAGTTGTTATACACGTATTCTTGTATACGTACGTAAGTTCGCCCTGATTGCTGAAAGTTATAACAAGTAGTCCGGTGCTATTCTGTAAAAATCTCAAAGTGAAAATTCAGGTGAAGTGAGCTGTCATTCCACCAGCAGTGCTATTCTGTAAAAATCTCACCGTGAAAACTTAGGTGAAGTGAGCTGCCAATAGTGTCAACCCCTAGATTACGAGGAGTGACAGCTTACTCCAATCAAGCTCACTTCACATTAGTTTTCACGGTGAGATTTTAACAGAATAGACCGGCTGATCCTACGGATTGACACTAGTGAGTTATCAATCACTTCAAGCTCACTGCACCTAAGATTACACAGTGATATTTTCACAGAATAGATCGGAAGTAGTCCTAGTCAGTCCAGTGTGGAACCAGAACCAACACATCGGAAAGTAAAGAAAACTATCCGGAACATATTTAACTAATGGCTTTGCGAGACTTCATATTTATTGACTCAAGCAAGAGCAGTCCCTTTCGTCCTAAGTTGAAAGTCTTGATAAATATTCTAACATGCCGTAAAAGTATCATATTTTTTAAAGTGGTCCACCATCTAAGTACCTATAAAATGTTCACGTCTAACTCTTATTATATATTACTTCATCAGATTCTACATATAAGCGGTTATTATTTATTGCATGTTGCAATTGCAATTTTGTGGTCACGAAACTTCTGTCTAAGTTCAGATTGTGTTTGACGAACTCGCATCTCGAAGTAAATATTAGCATTTTTTCTGCGTAAGTTCATTGTCACCCCCTAACCAAAGTGTACCGAGACGTTAACACTCGGTAGGCAGGGGCGATACTTCTACTAAGCATCGTGTATTCCAGCCATAAAAAATAATGGATCTGCGAATCGTCGAGATATGCACGGAAATATGGAGTGAGGTGAGCGCTCGAAAAATCGTAATGGCATCGAGAAAATGGGGATTAGAAAGCGATCGAGTCGAAATCGATGCGAGAGTGTTCAAACATTGGCGCTTATACAGTGTGTATCTTAAGGGCGGCTCGGTTGTTTAAAAAAACAAGGAGTAATAGAAAAGATTCGCAATATTTCAAGGTGTTCCAGTGAGCGTTTTTTGCGTCAACACGCGTGACGTAAAATAATAACGTAGTAACGATATGGATTTTATATTTACAATAACATGCACCTAACAACAATGTTATCGTATTCATTAATGAGAAAAATGTTTTAATAGATTTCGAATACCTATACTCAATGTAATCAATAAGGAAATAGGTACTACCATATTAGGTATACCGGTAGTATGGTTATAGAGGGCATAATCGGGAACAGAGAGTAGAAGTGAGAAATAATAATGGTAAATGTTAACAACGAACAAATCATTATTTATAAAGTCAATTACTTCGCAACAACCATATTAAAAGCTGTAATAATAATTTAAAATGAGCGAAAACCTAGGGACGCTCATGATAGTGTAAATAACATAAAACGTACTAACCTAATTTCAGGTAATCGTGTTTGCACGCCGTGTACAAACATATGAGCCGCAAATGACGGCGTTACCCACACACCGGTCTCCAGCAACTTAGACGAAATACAATTACCGAGCTTTACGGTAATAGGCTCTCATATAGGTTTCTTTGCAACCCACATTTGATGGAAGCCGCGTCCTAGTTTAACAAATTAAAATTTAATTCATCGATTCGAAATATTTATAAAAAACAGCGGGATAATTGCATAACACACTAACAGTAGAGATGGCTTATATTTTGGCAGTTCAATTGCGTTATTTACTTTGCTAAGCAGACGGTTATTTCGAACATACGAAGCAATGGATTAGCAATATCCTTCAATATTAGTCAGATTGTGATAGCGTGTTACGCAATTAGGGTGCTGATCTTTATTATTATAGTTAACAAGTACATCCAGTGAAATGGATTAAAACACTTAATTAACCCATTGAACGAGACACAATAGAAGTTTTATTGTTACTACGTCTGGCAGCATTTAATAATGTCCCGCAAAGTGTGAATATGCAAATAACACAGAAATATTTTTTAAACCTCTGCCAAGCAAAGCAGTTTGTTGGCAGGCGTAGATCCTTTTTTTTGTACATATTAACATATATTTTTTTATAATGATACTTTTTCACATAAAGATTAATTAATATATTCCTTCATTTCTTAATTAAATTAAAACAAAAAAATAAGTTATTTTTTTTAGATATTCTCTACAGTGAGGCTTTGACAAAAAATATTAAAGAGTTACTTATATATTTTATACTTAAAGGCGGCCTTTGTGATACAACTGTTTACATAGACTGGAAAGCTCATATTCATCATGAACATATGAACTTATGGATGATCATATTCTGTAAAACCTACCACGTAAGCTCACAATCATGTGGAAGCAATAAATATATGGAGTATTGAAGGTTATTAAAAATAGTTGGTTATACATAAAAATTCTACACCTTCGACCATAATAACCAATCACTTTGATACTCGAGAACCTTTCTTGTCAAAATTATAAACAGATGGTAACGTCCATTTCGGCTAACGACTGCCTAACCTATATGACGTAGGTAGGTTAATGTTCAAGAAATCCGTCTCAAGTTATCGACGAACAAACAAAGTTGCGGCCGATGGGGAGCGAACCCAATTATCTCTAATGAAGACAATGATATAAGCGCGGTTATTGATCTAGATTTAAATTTCATGACGGGTCAGTCCCTACGATGTGCGAGCCCTTAATGCTTCTTACCAAGTTTCGTGTACGACGACCGGTTGTGTTGATACTTTGCGAGAAGGCATGGGAACTATCACAATGTTAAAGGGATGAAAGCACAGTAAGTATACATCCTTGTTAAGCAATTATAATTTGTTAAAATTACTCAAACTTTACTTTTCTGAGACATTTTTTTTTTCAAGTTCTTTGCTCTATCGATTACGTGCTTTGTAAACTGACTAGAAAAAAATCATGTGCAACCTCGGAATGCATGTTATATCTTCATAATTTATATCTTTTCAGTTCTTTTTTCCGTTATGTTTATTTTTGACAGATTAGTTTTATGAAGTATGTATGTATCTTTTATGCCGATTCCATGAAACATGTCACAGAAAATCGTACATGTTACTTAGATGATATTTTGTAAATGGCAGTACCAAAACTATTCCTTCGAACTACAGCCAAGTTTAATGTCCACTAACTAATTTCTTATCCCCAA
The DNA here is from genome assembly GCA_947507525.1 of Apamea epomidion. Lineage (NCBI taxonomy): Eukaryota > Metazoa > Arthropoda > Insecta > Lepidoptera > Noctuidae > Apamea > Apamea epomidion. The sequence continues at coordinate 12,498,387 of OX382231.1, forward strand.
AACATAATAATATGAACCAATATACACACGAACAAACATGCGAAATTATGATTAACGAGCACACACACACACACACAGACAGGAGGAACCTTTGTACACATGCAAGTACTTTATGAAATAGATCACTATGAGCGCTCACGTCAGCGATATCAATCGATACTCCTGTGTTACTGATATTTTGCTGTAAACTTCATCTTGCAAGGCTTTGTCCGATATATAATTCTCTCTGATTTACGGAGCTGGCTTATATTTTAATAGAGTAGCGACTCATGCGGAGATGCATTGGTGCATTTTATATCTAAGTAAGATGATGTTTTCAGTTCCTTCGTAAGAAAATATAGATAGGTACTTACGTAGGAACTTGTGGAAGTAGTAACTTTTTCAAAATATGTAAGTAGTTTGTGTTTTCGAATATTTTTGGACCATTGGTGCATTTTATATCTAAGCTCGCCATGAATTTCGACAGGACGAAAGTCATGCACAATTCACACGTCTTGTCGAGTCCCATCCACAACGAAGGGTCACTTCTCGAAATTGTGAAGGAGTATCTCTACCTAGGGCAAGTCATCGAACTCGGTAGACAGAACTTTGAGAATGAAGCCGACAGAAGCATCCTATTGGGTCGGGCAGCGTTTGGGAAACTTCTAGTCTTCTCGTCACCTATCCCGCAATTTTTGAAGAATAAGGTCTTCAAACAGTTCGTCCTGCCTATTATGACATATGGTGCCGAAACGTGGACGCTTACAGTTGGGCTGGTCCACAAATTCTAGGTCACTCAACGCGCTATAGAGCGGGCTATGCTCGGAGTTTCTTTGAAGGCTATAATCAGAAATGAAATTATTCGGAAAAGAACCGGAGTTACCAACGTAGCTTGCAGATTAAGCGAACTGAAATGCAATTGGGCTGGCCATGTTTGTCGAAGGACCGATGGCCGGTGGAACAGACGTGTCCTGGAGTGGACACCCAGCTAGATGGACCGACGACCTTAAGAAAGTGGCTGGGACATACCTACTGGATGCGAAAGGCGGAGTATAGGGTGTCGTGGCGCAGAATGGGAGAGGCCTATGTTCATCAATGGACTGCGATAGGCTGAATTACCTGATATCTAAGCCAGAAGATTTTTTCAGTAGGCTACGTAAGGCTAAGTTCGTATGGTTCGATATGGTAACATTTTCAAAATAGCACTAAGTAGTAGGGCTTCCTAATAGGTACTTTTGGGATACTCTGACGTTTACGATTTTCATAAAATAGACTATTTATTCAGGCTTCAGTAGAGTAACAGGAAGCTCCTGCTCGAAGAGTGCATTGAGATACCATTCTAAGAAAATGTTCAATTACCGCGCACTATCAAAGGGATCGGAAGGTAACTATTTCTACCTTACTTTATAATTAAGAAGAAGAATATTTTAGCTAGAATTCTCATCTTTTCAGAATTAAATTCTTACATTGGAAAATGTTAAAGTCAAAGTCAAATCAGTTATTTCAATTATGCACATAAAGGCTCTTTTGATCGTGAAAATTTACAAAAAAATTGAATCTATTCTTGTCGCCCCTTCCAAAAGGTGTCAGTGTCTGGATTTGAATTCCACATAGACTAATTCAATCATTTTCCTCTAAAACCGTGGCAAGAAAGAAGTAATTCGTGTTGATCGAAGACTAGGGGCTGCAACAAATTCTTAAATAATTAAAAATGTAAATAAATTAAAAATGCCATTAGTAAGAAGTGTGTCGAGTATATTCTAGGGTCGTATTACAGCGGTATTGTATCCGGCATCGGTTGGTATCGATATCGATCGCTAGAGGTGTCGGGTCGAACACTTCCACTTGTTAAGATGTTAATCGTTTTGCATAATAATTGCATCCAGAGGAAAGTTCGCTCGCGGCCCTCAGATCGCATGTCAATATTAAAACTAGGAAAATGTATGTTTAATTTTTAAGTGTAAATGCAGTATAACGCTGTACCAATTAAAATTAAGGTAGAATAGTTTTACAATTCAAGAGAAAGACTAGGTACCTACTTTGTTTTATTCCCTTTCTAGCATATACAAGGTGGAGGCGACAATACGACAATAAAGAAAATTTATCTGCTTATATCTAATGCGGTTCCCAGTCTGCACACGAAAATGCAATGAAATATATCCAATAGTTTAGTATAGGTACTTATTAGGGCTGATTTTACCAAAGTCATGTATCTTTTATCCGTGGAATAAAATATTTACACGTCTGACAGTTTTAGTATGGAAAAACTGTCAAAAATTCAAAATTCATTCTTAGGATAAGACATTCTAGTTAAAAGTTTGGTGGAATTCGCCCTAGGCTGGATTTTTCAATCATCTGATAACTTTTTTCGAGGAATAATTTTGAAATTTTGACAGTTGTTTCATACAAAAACTGTCAAACGTCAATTTTATTCCTCAAATTAAAGTTATCTGGTGATAGAAAAATCAGCCCCTAGTCAATGATTGGCAAAACCCATAGTCGGCCCATTACTAACCTTTTTTTTTTGTGTCAGCCTATACTGCCCCACTGCTGGGCAAAGGCCTCCCCCAAATCCTTCCAGGAACTCTTTTCCCGCGCCACGTTCGAACCAGCCACTAATATTTAGTTTGAATGAAAAAAAAACACTTTTTTAACTTCGATCCTAGGAATTATTTTATAGTTATAAAATACTCTTATGTCATCAGTATTGACAGTGTTTTCAGATAGGTATTATATTCACTACGGATTCCCTGAAAAGCTTTCACGTTTCAAAAACTTTAATCCGTTTTATGTTTTTATTTCAGCGTTTTAATCTTTTAGTATTTCTAGGTTGGATTTAAAAGCTGGAAAACCTACATAACGAGTTTAAAATGATAAAATGTGAACATGCTTAAATAGGAACGTGATACAGGGTGTGCCTCATTTGCGTGCCGTTACTAAATACAAGATAACGCGCGATGTTCATTATCTTTAAGCTTTAAACTCACTCAAGATTCTCTTGGAGTAAATAGTCGTAAATACGTTTAACTTGAATGTATTTTTTTGCGTTGATATATCCCTACTCGTATTTTGCTGAAACGAATTTTTACCTAAAACTAGTTAATAGCCTTTTGGGAGGTGCTTGTGGCTAGGTAATAATAGCCGCACGGTCGATTCAAGTCGCGTCGATTGGTCAGGTTAATCTACGTTTGCCGTGGTTAGTCCGTGGATGGGTGACCATCTGTACATATCAACCAAGACCCTTCCGTATCTCAGAAAGCACGAAAAGCCGTTGGTCCCGGCTGGCATTCGTGGATCTTTGGCAGTCGTTACAAGTCGTCAGAAGCCCGAGACTAGTAAACCCCTTGAGTTTGGGTCAAAGGATTCGTTTTGACGAGTCCAATATATTGCACTTGGTGTTGAGGGTCTGAGGATGGACCCAGGAGGTGGATAGTAGAACTCTTTAGGGGCTACTAGTAAACCCCTCGAGTTTGGGACATATGATTCGTGTTAACGAGTCCAATGGTTGTCTTACCAAGAGGTATCGTATTTTTTATTTTAATCTTTTATTTTTATTCTACCAGTAACTGGGTTGTGTAGGTCAGATAGGCAGTCGCTTCATGTAAAATACTGGTATTCAGCTGCATCCGGTGAGACTGAAAGCCGACCCCAACATAGTTGGAAAAAGGGTGATGAGTAAAAGCCTTTTCTAGTTCTTTAATTCCTCGTAGAACATCATTACCCTTTCCTGAAACTTTGCTGAAATCACAAGACAAGATTATAAATATGTAGGCAGGTATGAATGAATTTTGGCTTTAAATCTTACACTAGGTTTTACAAATAATCAGTGAGCATGCAGGCTTGAAGGGTGTCGACTAGGCTTATCTCTCTGATACAAGAATTAGTTGACACGAGAAACGCTGAGACACAAAAAGTGATCTCCGTGAATCTCGACACCTGCAAGGTGTATTTGATTTAACGGGTTATCTAAAAAGGGGTAACTGAACTCATCATTATGATCTGCTTTTACTATGGGACCAACCCTATATTTTGTCTAGTTATCAAATATAATATGTATAGAATAAGCATAATCAGCCGATAATGTTCCCACTGCTGGGACACAGGCCTCCTATCGGTGAGAAGGAACATAATAGAGTTTAATTATAAACGGTGATCGAAGTTAAGAGACATTTAAACGTCAAAAATGTATGGTTTAACAGCCGTTAATCATTACTACGTTTATAAATAAAGGGGATAATGTATAAGGAGCAGCTGATTTGTTTTTCGCTATTTTAGGATTGGTTCCAAAGTTTTTAATAATTACGAGTATTTTTTGTTTTTGTTAGCCAATATTGTGTCCCCCTGCTGGATAAAGACTTCATCTTTCCTTCTATTTCAGTGTGATCTTTTCGGTTATTTCAAATAAACCATATATAATTATGTATACTAGGCTCCGTTGTAAAGCATCTTAACTGCGTAACATACATAACCATCTCTATTCATTTTGACAGTTCAACAAAATCCATTGCTTCATTTCGTAGAAAACACGACTTTTCGTCAGTTAGAATAACGCAATGTATATCGTAGACTAGTCAAAATGAAAGCAATAGAAACAACGAATGACTTTCACCATCAAGGTCTTGGTCTAGATAAATAAATATCTGTTTTAACAGTATCAACTTCAATTTAAATGTAAGTAGGTATTGTTTCTTTGTTTTATAGAATCAGTGTGAATTTAATTTACTTTTCCACTGCGCTGTTGTAAGTCAATCACTGCACGTATTTAATGTTAATAAGCCTATCAAACATATGCTTATGTAAATATTAATAATGTTTGTTATTTTTTTCAATTAAATTGAAGTTCCATTGTTTAATTACTGTTTCACCTGAACAACAAAAGATTTCAATGTTAAATACATACGTAAATATTATTTATTTAGAGATTTTGTTTTTGATATGTAACTACTTTAGATATTTAGACCACCATAACCCAATAGTAAGAGGAGAGCATATAGATGATAAGGAGAGCAGTACTGGCCCAGTGGTAACAGCCCCGACATGTAAGTCGTGGGTTAGAACCCAGACAGGGTTATATTTACTTTGTGTAAATATCTCATCACCACTGCTCTCAAAACGGCGAAGGAAAACATCACGAGGAAACCGGCAAATCCTAGAACTAAAAATTTGAAGACATGTGACATCTACCAACCCGCACTGGGATTGCGTGGTAGATTATCGCCCACTACCTCTCGAAAGAACAGTAGTGGGAACATTATAGGCTGATATGAACCCCATAGTAGCCTATCTCCGCGTTTTAAAAACATGTTGATGGTTGCAGTACATATTTTGTAATAGGACCACCGAAGAAAGTCTGGAGCTGAAATGTCTGGTTTTGACATCTAAAGGAAGGTCACATTCCTTTTAGAAAAACTTTGCCTGACAACATTGAAAGGTATTCTAAAATCTCACTACTCCAAAACCTAAATTATTATAAAAAAAAAACGATGAAGTGTACTAGCTAGCTATTCTGTTAAAGTTATAGTAGGTAACATAAGAGCATAGAAATATATGAGTACCCAAGTATCGCAGATGAAGTATTGTACCTGCAACTACTTGTGATGCATTATTGCCATCGATAAACTTAACACGTTAATGCTTCGTATAGAATTACAAGCAGAGCGGAACGATACACACTGTTGTGATAAAAGCAGGTTTTCTACTCTATGGTAATCTTGCTTTTAGCGTCCAGTTTTGTTCAAAGAAGGTTGTCACTGGTTAACCATTATTAATTAGGTGTATAAACATTTTGCTTTGTCCGTTATGGCATGAAATTTTCTCTGTGTCTGTTCAATATCCAACTTACATAGAATAGTGATTTCTGTGGCTAGATGAATGGTGATGTTGTAGTTGCCTAAATGTTAAAGGAAACCATATAGGAACCATATTGGGCCCAAAATTTGAAGTCTAGCCAGTAAAAAAAAAGTTTTTAATCTGTTTGGGACTTCAATTTATGCATTTGGTACTACGGCACGAAAACTATGGAATTATGTATTATTGTAGCGGCGGCATTGGCTCCTTTATATCTGTCCTTTTTTTCGGACATAGCTATATTGTTACAGGAAATATAGGATGTCTATACAAACGAGTGGAAAATATAGGATGTCTATACAAACGAGTGGAAAATATAGGATGTCTATACAAACGAGTGGAAAATATAGGATGTCTATACAAACGAGTGGAAAATATAGGATGTCTATACAAACGAGTGGAAAATATAGGATGTCTATACAAACGAGTGGAAAATATAGGATGTCTATACAAACGAGTGGAAAATATAGGATGTCTATACAAACGAGTGGAAAATATAGGATGTCTATACAAACGAGTGGAAAATCGTCATCCTTCTTATTATCATAGCATCTTTATATGCGTATGCAAATAAATAAATAAAATTTAAGTGTCTGTTTGTCATGTAAAAACAGCTCTTTTCTAAATGCATATGAAAGTATATACGGTACTTATTATAATTTTTCTTTTTTTTTTTGTAATAAGGAGTAATTTAAGCTTACTTTTATTTTAGAAAAAGAATTAGGGTTCAGCGCAAAAAATTAAAACCCATGAAATCCATTTATTTTTCCGACATGCACGCAAACGAAGTCGCGGGCACAGCTAGTGAATAATAAAAACCGGTTTGTGATTTCAACCCAGCTTTATTCTAAAATATATCTTCTACTTTATAACTCTGTTCTTGACATTAACAAATGCGATGCATTTTGCGTTGAATACTCTGTTGCTCAATCTAAAATACACAAAGTTCTAACCACGATGTAAAGGAAAACATAAAAAGGCGTTATTTGTGTGTGAGGCATGAGTATCATAGCCGTGGGGTCTGGGGGTCTGGGGAAGCGAGAAACGTATCGTATCCGCGGTGACCCCCGACCGCCGGCCGCTTCCTCAAATGATCCCATCTCGCGTGATCCCCGTATTTCTTTATAAATACTAGCTTTTATTTGGTATAATGTTGCGGTTAGTGTTATCTTTACGGGAGATCTTGATCGTGTGGAATAGGGCTGTGTCATTTATGGACTAGTTACCGTCAATGCAGTAAAGGATTATTTCAGCTGAGAACTTTGTTTTTCATATGTCTAATACACGATTCCTATAGAGTTAGCATAATCAGCCGTTAATGTTCCCACTGCTAGGATACAGGCCTCCTCTCTATGAGAGGGAGTAGGCCGTAATCCACCACATTCGCCCAGTGCGCGTTGTTATCTCCTATAGAGTTATAATTTAAGAGTAGGAAATATATATTTTACTAACTGTTAATGGTGAACGACAACGCTCTCGTATCTTCATCAATGTTAAAGCTTCGTGACCACCCACACCTTTGCACAGAAGACTTTTTCAAGCTTCAGTAGAATTTCCCTGTGAAATGAATGGAATGGCCTTTGAATCCGCAATACTTACTGCATTCAAAGTGTTTTTAATAGAAAACTAGACATAACTAGAAAATTAACAAGAGCATAAATTGTACAAGAAATAAAGGGATTCCAAGAAAAACCTATTACGACGTGCAATCTCTAGAAGTGGCGGCTACTTATAGTTTCTTTCCAGAATCACTCTAGTTGTAGGTCAAAGAAATGTATTAAAAAATGAAAGAAGAAAGTTGAATGTATAAGTACCTAGGGTTTCTGCATTTTATACGAACTTGATGCACGTGCTAATTTGCCACCAACCCACTGTTCCCGTGAAATTATTTAGTCTTTTTTTTTCTCAAATATCCTCGAATTTATTAATAATGTCCATTTATATGTACATTATTATTATATGAAAGAGGCCTAAAAGCCGCCATTATTTTTTAAAGTAAACTTCGAGTTTCTTTGAGAAAAAGAAAGACTAAAAAATTTGTCTATGCTTGAAACAAAACGCACTAATAAAATAAGGTAAGAACCTACTCTACAAAGGTCCTGGACCTAAAATAAATGATAGCACTTGAATTAACACTAAAATAAACTAACACATAAGTATAGCTTACTTGCGAACTAATTCTCGGCAAAATGATTGGCTGTATCTAGGGGCTGAAACATTTATCGTGAAGAAAATAAATAGATCCCTCGACAATGCATATGGATTGTACACATACATGATACACGAGACACACGTGAAATCTGTACAAAGATGAATCTGAAGATAGCAGAAGACAGGAGATAAGCATGAATATATTTTGACAAAAACTTGACTCATACCAAGAAGACCGGCCCGCAATAACCGAGGACAGGCGTGGAGAAGGGAGACGGGGGCTTGGGCCCAGCCGAGGGTCATCCCAAACTGAGTAAATAGATAGAAACGGAATATTTACCTATAAATCCCTCAACTATAAATTTCAGGTCATGCAAGAAAAAGGAGATTGTCTTCAAAAAGTTTAGTGAAGTGTTCACAAAATTGCAATAAATTTTACAGAAGGGCAAAGCTTGAAACTGTTTAAATAATAACGAACGACATTCGGAGTAGTCCAAAAGTCGTCGACAGGACACTGGCACATTGCCTGCAAATGCTATAAACCTCAGTTGACTGTTACTACTTTCGCGACATGGTCAGAACTTGGTAGTTTAGTTAGTTACTTTAGGAGAACTATATTGATGGAAGGAAATAATGACTAAGGAATAAATGGTTTTACCTTGCAAAACTCTCAAGCTTGGATAAAGGATGTCACGAAAACCAAACAATGACGCATTTTCATAAAATAAATTGAAAAATAAAAAAAACCATCACACACATCTTCCAATAATAACCTCATGTGTTACACCAACAGAAGGAAACAAAACAGGCTCAATCTATTGCAATAGAGCTTCGCCCCGCGGGACGACCGGTGGGGGCGTACCGGACGTCCGCGGGTCCGCGGGGGGGCACGGGGAGGGACCGCTCATCAATCTGCGAACCTCCTCATGTCGATATATTACGAGTGGCCTACATACCGGTCCGGTTTCATACGCAGATGTGACCTAAAAGCTTCCGCGAAATGAGGCCCACGTTAGTTGGAAAACTAATCAAATATAATTATTGGTAACGTATTAATTTGTAAGTTTAGTACTACTGTGACTGTTTGAGATTAATGGAGAAGCCAGTCCACTTGTTTGTGAACAAAGAAACTCATTATCTCACTTTATAAGAACATGAACGCATTAATCGACTATTTAATTTGTAACTTATTGTCTAATTTCTTAGATACACAATAAGAATCACTTTAACTTACGCAGTACAAAACGATTCTATCAATCTTAATATAAAAGCTATAAAAGGAGCTTAATCATATTCTAAAACATCTCAGAATTAACTTGTAATATTGTCAACTTTTGATAAATAAATTCATAAATCGTTTTATTTATACAGTTTCTTAATCGAAATCATAATTGGCAAAGTCAATGAATAGGGCCTAGAATATCAAAGAAAACAAATTCTTTGCCCACAAAATAATTAATTAAAGATGAACAAGTTATCTTCCAGCGACACCTAGCGGCCACCATTCTCTTTTGTATAGCCATCTTTTCATCGTCAAAACTCATTTCAATTAATTTTCGTAAAAGTAAGTAAATGATGTGCCCTTTAAAAGCGAGATATCATTAACACTGGTGTGAGGGTGGTGGGTCTGAGCGACCGCCCGGCCGCCAGACGAATATTGTTCTAAAATAAAAGCAGATATTCATTATTTTATAGAGACGTACTTTGTGCGGTAGTGTTGGAATGATTGATCTTAATAAAAGTGAAGGCCAAGCGGTCTATGAACACGGAACACTGAAATACAAAAAGTTTAATCTACCCATGTGAATATTTGACATATTGTTGCAAGTAAATTATCCTCTGATAGAAAAGTTTAACTAAAATAAAATCCCGTCTTACTAGGTACAGAACAGTATCTTAAAGAAATATGAAATTAAAGGAAAAATAAAACTCCCCTATTCCCGGTTGCCACCCACCGACTCCCACGGGAGAATCATTAGGAAAAAATCGTGTTGATGGATTTAATTACAAAAAATAATTATTCTAAAGAAAGTTGCCTGAATAAACTCGGACGGAGCGGGTTCTTCGATTCCCCCCTTAATCGGATTAATTTACTTTTAAAAAGCAGGGGGGTGGATGTTGTAATTAATGGAATGATAACATTACCCACCTCGTGGTCGGACGCCTTGGGAATTAAGAGAGACATAAACAAAGGTACGCCGCAATTATACATATACAGGTTTTATTGTGGCGAATGCAAACTTAATAGGTAATTTTAATTTCATAATTATAGTCTGCATTTCTATGAATCGTATTGTATCGAGACATTTTAATTAGCAAAGAAATGTGTAAAAAATCTTTTTAAATACTTTACGAGCATTTTAAAAAACAATCAATAATTGGCTTTTCCACGACGCGCCCATTTGTTCTGAGCGTAGTTCGCTGGCGACGCCACTCGAATTCTTACGATCTCCAGTAACGGTCCCGATGAGAAGCGCTTTTTCCACTCGGTTACCGTCCGGTGATCTGTTCTGAACGCATCTCCACTGACGCAAATCATATTGCGAGGAAGGGTTCGGGATTAGGAACGTAACGTGGAATCGTCTAGTCATTGCCGCTGATTTTTCTCGGTCTCTCCGACCCTTTGACGTAAATGTATCGCAATGTCACGAGCGTTTGCGGCTTAACCGACTGGCTTATTTAAATAAATAAATTAAATGAAAAAACTCTTCCCCTGATTACATGTGACTGATGCGCATGGGTGATGTTGGAATCTATAGGTAAACCCACATAAATAACTCACAAAAATTATAATTGAATTGGAGATATCTTATTAAAATCCAATAACTTTTTTTATAAAGTATTGATTCCTTAACTGCTCAGAATAAACTTAGGTAGGTAAAGGCTGAAAAACCGGAAGCAAAACAGTATTTTCCATAGTAAGCAATTGGTTATTTTACATATTTTAATTGAGTCATGAATACGTAACGTTATAAGTAAGGAATGACTTGTATTTATAGATTTCTTGTTTATTTTAAATAAACATTTTTCCATTACAATAACAAAGAGAACTGCAGAAAAATGGAACTTATATACAAAACGCGAGATCAGATTGTTTTTCTAAGCAATCCAACCCTAAATTGCTAAAGTTATTCTGTGTCGGCGCTGGAGAGAATGGGTGTTATTTTTCTCGCATGTGCTGTCTCATGTCGTGATCATTCTTTACGTTTCGTCTATCTATGTCCGATGCGGGAGGGGGGGTGCTCTGCATTCTCGCTCCTTGAACAACACATGTTACTGGGATTTTTCTTAGTACACTTTATATCTTTGCTTTGAGAGACAAAGAAATGAAGTGGAAATTTTCGATGGGTATTTCTAGAAGGTTTTGTGCCACTTGAGAGAAGGGGACGGAATTGTATTTTCATGAAAATAAAAGTTGATAGATACCTAAACGACGTAGAAAAACCTGTGAAAAAAATTGAAAATTAAGCCACGTGTCTACATAAGATAGATGAACTACATGGATAGAAATAAAAAAATTAAGAGGACTGCCAGAGTCTAGAACCTATCTAAACCATTTAATAATTAGCTACAGAAAATCACTTCTAAGAAGAACTGCCTGAACTACCCTTGGCGTAACACTCTATCAATCACAATCTGAATCATTTTGAAGGATATTGCTAATCCTTTGTCTTATATGTTCGAAGAGTTAGTCTGCTCAACAACGTGAATAATGAATGTTGTTGAACTATCAAAATGAAAAAACAGTGCTACTGATAGCGTGTGACGTAATCACCCCGCTGTCGTCTAAAAACGTGGAAAATACGATCAAGGTACAAACCGAGCCAATATGAATAAAATTGAAAATAATTGCCATAAACGTTAATTCAATAATAGTTACTACAATTATAATTAACGATTTAATTAAACATCTCTGCACACTCCGCCAGAGACACCGCGTGACGGTATTTCATATAGATGTAACGACATACCGTCACGCTGTGGCATTGAACATTCCTCTGGGAACTTGTTGTACCAAAGATTTCCAATTAATTAGTTTCGTTCGACACTTCATACCAACTCTCAGGTATTTGTCACACGAACATAAGTTCTATAAATAACAAAACTGTTATTTTACTTCAATTACTTAGGTACTAACAAGTCCGCAAGCGAGGTTTTTATGACTATTGGCCTTGTGGCTCGAAACGTAGCGAACATATAAATACTTTGTACTTGTATTATAAGGTCAGATTCCACTTTTTGTGATTTGGCTTCTGGCATTTTCATCACCACTGCTCTCAAAACGGTGAAAGAAAACATCGTGAGGAAACCGGCATGTCCCAGAACCAAAACGACATGTGATATCTACCAACCCGCACTGGGGCCGCGTGGTGGATTACAGCCCACTCCCTCTCACTGAGAGGAGGTCCGTGTCCCAGCAGTGGGAACGTTATAGGCTGAATATGTTATGTGATTTGGCTCAAAACGCAGGTAGCATAAGAAATTATAGGGTTAGATTAATTATTTACACTTTTTCAGATTGTCAAGAATCCATACTTAGGGCTGATTTTACCAAAGTCAAATATCTTTTATTCGTGGAATAAAATTGGCGTCTGACAGTTGTAGTATGGAAAAACTGTAAAAAAAAATAAAAATTAGTTCAGGATAAGACTTAATCTATGTAGGTATAAAATTTTGGTGAAATCGCCCTTTCACATAAATGAGAAAGTAACTCTGTCTGTCTGTTACCTTTTCACGGCCTTTACGACGGAACGGATTTCGATGAAATTTGGTACACTGGTGTATACCTTAACCTGGGTTAGGAGATAGGATATTTATTATTCCAATAGTCTCTCCCACCTGGACATGAGTTATCTTGGGTAACCTGAAAGTCTTTAAACAGACTCCGGACCCAGGTTGGCCGAAGCAAGGAAAACCTGTTCAGGTGGTGATTCATAGACGACTCCGCCTTGGAATGTAAATGTAGTGACCTGTCAGCTGCACGTTAGAGGAACTGATGGACGCTGGTGATGGCGCCAAAAAAGTAGCCTAATTCTGGGCAGAGTCCATTTAGATTACTATCGCCTCGCTCAGAAGAAGAAGATCCATAGTACTTCGTACGTAACGTGATGATAGAAAGATTTTTATAACTGGCATACATAATATACTGGTGATATTCCGTTTGTAATCTTGCTATAAAATTTTAACTGGACTAGGTGTACAAAGGAGAGTGTTTTATGTATAATTTATTGTTTATCAATGATATCACAATAATGGTTGTTTCTAACTGAAGCTGGTTATTTTCTACATGATAGTTGTGTTGCCTTACAAGAACCCAGGCCACCTTGATTTTCTATCATTTAGGTAGGTAGGTCCGCATCTTATATCTCTGAAGTGATAATATTATACTTAATTATAAAGAACTAGCTAAACAAAAAACTGGTTTTATTATTGAGCAAATACAATAGGAAAAACAATGATAAGATACCTAACCACCAAAGTCGATATATTTATTGATGCATTATAAAATAACCTAACCTACCAAACAAGCAGAGGTCGAACGCCATCGTTGATGGTTCCGCATGAGCGCGATTTTGGATTTGAAAAGTACAGGCACACTGCTCTATCAATTTAATAAAACATCGAGTTCATTTACGATTACGGCTGCAAAACGGAAAAATCGTCGAGTCAGGGGTTTCTTTATATAAATTTTAAAACAGAACCCTAAAAACCATGAACGTCATAAATGCATAAACTTAAATGACTTGCGATAAAACGCTATTCCTGTCTCCTCGCTTTGTCCAGATTAAATCATAGGAAAAATAAGATCTACGGCAAAAGTCATCACGGGTCACGCGTAATAGCAAGAACACACACGATATCACAATAATGATAACATCTCTTATGTTAAAACTACTAACACTATGTTATTAGTGAGATTATAAATCACGCAATCGGAAAAAAACAACAAGGTAATATATATGTAAATAAGTAACAAGACAATTAGATTAAATACTAGCAATATGACCTGGCATTTATCTTTGAACGCTACGATGATAGTCTTAAGCGAGTTATTAACGTTGGTAAAATTACGACTAACTCGTCAACTTATATCACACTTAACGGAGCGTTAGAAACAACTAAGTTTGGAGTAATAACTTTTATAAAAACAAAGATAGGTACAGTAACTACAAACTAACTTAAATCAGAAGCTGTTGAAGAGTTAAACGATGTAATTCGAAGATCAATAGCAATCGTTGTAAATCATGATCCGCTGCGCTCAAGCAATATAATACTAGGTCTAGTAATTACGAGTGCACCACATGCACGACTGTTGATTCTATGAAATAGTTGTAACTGACCTACGAACCGTGGTGCACACAAGCTTTTATGTATGTTCACTCCGCAATTTATTATATTTGTGATGTGAAACAAAACCTTGTTCTTCTTAATAACGGTGTATATTTCATAGTTTTCTAACTAAGAAGAGGACAACGCATCACTTGAATATGTAAGTGTTATGTTTTTAATTTTATTTGCCAAACAACCTTCAGTTTGTATGGATGTATGGATTTCAATGTAGCGTTTAACCGTTTAACTATCCATTAGAAATTATTGTTATTGCTGTTGAGTAGGTCATCTTTGAATGAAAGACGGTGTACTGTAATAAACTTCGAGACTATGATCTTAAATTTTATGGTAAACGGTTTTCTTACATCGTTTGCTAACTGTATTTAACGTTTTTACCGTGTAGCAAAAAGCTAGTCGTTTATAAAAGTTATTTGTAAAATTGAATTTGGCTGATACAGATGTAAATAATAAAAAAAAACATAAACTAATGTTGTATAAATAATAAAAAATGAATGTTCAGATAAAAACAATATCGTTGTTGAAACACTTTAGGAATACGCTGAATCCAACAACAATAATAACTGCAAAAATTATCTTTCAAAAACGAGCTGACTTTAAATTAAGTTACAAATATTCATAAAAACAGTAATATGTTTATTCTTAGAAAACTGCCTTTCAAGATAAACATGACTATGCAAAAGGGCTCCATAAAACACCACACTCAACATAACGCCTCTCTTCTCGATATTGTGCAGATTACATTGTTCTAATTGTACCTACTGGTTATTTGATAACCTGTGGGAATAACGCACTGACCTTCAAGACGGAGTACTAAAAATGGTTCTATAGAACAGGCTACCATAGCATATCTTATCCGTGTGAGTATATTTATGTGTATAGTAGTTTAGTGCTCTAAGTACCAAATTATAGAAACCAAATTCACCATCATGAACGGTAAAGACTATAAGCGCAATGTTGAGACGGAGAGCAGTAGTCTTTATTTCTGGTAAAACCAACATATTAGAACTAATACCTCCGGTAACCCAACCTCATATAAGCAATATGCTGTCTGTCTGTCTGTCTGTGTTTCATCAAATCATATTTGACCCAAAGGTCCCAAATACAACAATGAAAAACATGTTGATCCCATTAAATAGTTTAAAATAAATTATAGTTCTAGAACCCTTGTGTTTTTCCTTAACATTTAAAACTCCAAAGCTAAGTTACGTTAAGTACAACAATCACCTTTAATCGTAGCAGCACTTTTAGTTATAGTAACAGCTTTTAATAATATTCAACAATACCCATCGATAAGACTTGCCACAAACATCAAACTACTGCTTTTAACTTTCTTATACTTTGCTCTCGATGTTTTCGTTACCGCTTGCCAACTGAAATTTGAGCACATGTTGTTTTCTAGGCTTCACTCTTTTTTTCCTAATCAATCAATCAACTCTGCCTTTTGTAGACAATTGTTGTGGATTTCTGAATCAACAACACTGTAACCTTAGTGGTATTTTGCGTCAAGTCTATCACTAGTTGCATTTGTAAGATGCTAACCAGCTTCCTTGAGATCCTATTCGATGTTTATAAATTCGGGGTCGACGCCAAAAGCCATCGAAATTGAACGAATTCCCATCATCTTTTTTTCTGGGAACAGCAGGAGCTACCAGCAGGAGGCAAAAGGTTATTCACCGGATGCTGACCAGCTATAATAACCATATGGCCGCCCTCGGCACTTAGAGATATCCTTCTGTAGAAAGCCAAATTTTTATTGTCTACTACAACTTCTTTTTCGGTTTGACTATCTTGGTCTCGGTCATTGTTGGAATCTTATATCCTGTCCACAGTTCTCTACGTCTATGTTTTTATCATATGTAGGTCCGTCCTGGTTCTATGGATGAAGAATACGTGCATGATTATCACCAAATAACTTGTTACCATACCCATTTGTCTTCGCACTTGAAGGACATAAAGATTTCGCTGGGGACCTTGAATCTGAACCTAGGTAGCGCTAGCTATATTAGAAATGAAACCTTCCAAGATTTCTACTCCAACCAAAGAATCCTTCTAGAATGCTCTGTATGTTTTGCTAAGTGTATGCGTGCAAAACGACGATGTCGCTGAAAGTACGTGTGGAGCGAATATATGCAACGTCAATCCAAGATTTCCTTCAAAGCATTATGTCATAGTCTTGTTACGACTTACAACTATGATTTATTGTTGCACGTCATCGTATATTGTAATCGTAGAAACATAATATGACTGTACTGTAGATGACGGTAATATAATTGAATAAAATCAGATTTTATTGATATTAGTATGATCTCATGGGATTTACTAATAACCTGCGGGGGGGGGGGGGGGGGGGATTGGGAAATTGGAACGAAATTATCCTTTTGAAGATATTATTTAATATATATTTTAAAATATTCAGATTGCTGATGAATGTACATACTACACTACAACTATCGATACCGTCTTATTCGTAAATTCAAAGTAATATTCATTTTGGTTCGAGGTTTTTGTAAAGTAAAAATAGCAAAATGTTTGATCACACAAGGGGAATCCTAATACGGCAGATTGCTCACCTCCATTACCTATTAGGTTTAATAATTCTAATAAATCAATACTATAAAACCACGATAACTCATAATATAAAACTGAAAATGTGATAATATTACTCATCTTTTGTATGTCTGCTATTAAACGTTGGTTACGTAAGTTATGTCTGACTATCTATATTAATAGTGACAAACTTATTTACGAAAGAACATTCAAGTAATGCTAATTTCGCAAAAACAAGGTATTATTTTACTCTACGGCCTGGTTTGGCCCCTGTGCGGCCAACAAACTTATCAATAATATTTAAAATTAGTAAAACTCAAAGAAAATTTACATAGTATTTTCTGAATTGCCAAATAAATGGCTTTTGTGAATATTTGAATTATAATTCATCATTATCATCATCCACCGCCCGACGTCAACCACTGCTGGGCATAGGCCTCTTCTTTCTTGTGCCAATTCCCACCCTCCTGTGCCAGTCTCATTCAGGTTTTCCCCGCGATGGCAATAAGGTCATCCGCCCATCACGCCGCTGGACGACTGACACCTAGTCTTCCGGTCCTTGGCCACTCGGTCACTGCCTTACTCCACCTGTCATCACTACGCCTTGCAAGTTGTCCTGCCCATCTTCATTTGATTTCCATAATAATCCTAAAAGTTAGACAACAAGTCTTACCTGGAGGTCGAATTTTTCCGATATCGAAGACATTCGTACGTCTTCGGGAATTGTATTTGAATATTGTAATTATATACGTTTAAATCAACCATACACCATTGAGGTCGATTTGAAGTATAAGAAAATAAATATCGATGAACGATTTGGCATTCCCCATTGGAAAATCGGTACGACAAGCTCCCCCAAACGCAAGATAATCAGTAATTGGAATGATTTTTCATGAATCAATAACTTACAATTAGATTATTGGAGGTTAATGCAATTTATGCCTAGTAGCGACATAGTACACCGCACTATGCGAGGACATACATGTGACTATAATCCATGTGACTCGTCGCCTACAAATGCGTAGTTCAGACGCCGTACCAAATTATAAACTCTGTTTTATTGCATTACGATCGTTTGTTTTTCGCGTATAAATACGTATATGAACTGTTCATTCAATCAATCCAGTTTACATCATTGATAGTAGTGCACTTTGAATTTATTAAAGTTCAGTGTCGAAGGAAATAAGATGTGAGTGTATATTTTAATTTAAACTAAGTGTTAATTTATTGTGTGAGATGGAAACTTATTGGACTTCATTTTTCCTACGGTATTTATACACGTTGTGGTGATTTTGAGGCGAGATATCATTTCAACGTGTGATTAGTTTGTGTAATAGTTTAAATGATCGTATGTATATATATTTCGTTCTATTTTTGATTGCTCATTATAATATTTATCGCGACGTTTATTAACAGCACTCTAACAGGTAATCAGTGTGTGTGTAACTTGACTTGCATGAATATTTACACGATACCTAGGTACATTTATTGATCGTTATAAACTGAATGGTAACTTGGAGAATAACTTAACATATCTGTAAGTATAATTAACTAATGCACCCTTATCATATTTATTAATCTTTTGTATCTTTCATTCATGATTCAACTGCGTACCTACCTACGTGCGTTTTTCATTCATATTATTTCAGACTATTTCAAGTTACAATCGGAATTTAATTTTCATCGATGCGATTTTAATCGCAAAAACATCGTCAAAATGAGAATCATAACATCAGACTGTTATAAAACACTCCGCTTATTCTGATATTTCTATGTAGACAGTAGGGATACGGTCAAAAACTTAACATGAAAACCTCATGATAACCATGAAAACCTGAGTTTCAATCGGCCGGCCTAGATTTTCTATGAGCGAAGAAAATCCTTATCGCCGACCTTGTCGTATAGTAATAAATTCATGATAATGCAAATTTACGTGTACGCCTACACGTACTGAATGCGTATATACGAGTTACGAGTTGTTGCACCGTAACATCGATTTCCGTATTGCCATGTCCTTTATTGTACCCTAGTATTTTAAATTTTACCGGGTTACTTTTTGGTCCTGGATTTTTTCAGACTGAAACTTTTTTAGACTGATTTTTTCACCTTAGTTCTTGCCTAATGCTGAAACATTTATAAAGTTTGTAAACATTGAACTGTAAGAGTTGAATATGAACCAATCGTTAGGCAGAGTTTTGTTTGCGTTAAAAGCGCCAACGCTGTTCCTATGCGCGCGAAATAGGTACACTGTAAATACAGCGCCCGCGACTGAGAAATCATGGCTGGGGAGACCCCAGTTCTTGATCATAGAAGAAACCATAGGTAAACTAATGACAGAAAGCACCACAGGCATGGCCGTAGGCAGGACCCCGGTTTTGAAGGTCCCGAATTGAGAGAATCCAGACTCTCAATCTAGAGATCGTTGAGACGCGTAGGGCCGGTTCTTCCAATCGGTGCACAGAGCAGGCGCTCTAGGTGCCAGACCAGAGGGGGCTCCTGTGTGGTCAAATTTAGAAAATATCCTTCATGTTGTAAATTGTACGCCTGTAAGTGCATTGCGTACTGTATTTATTAGTTGGTTGTAAAACAGAACAACAGCTCATCTGCACTATTCTGTTAGAAAAACGGTGCCAGACGAGAGAAGTGTGCATGACAGACTGCATCTAGGAAAATAAACATGTCTAAATCAATTTATGGCTTTTACGCTGCAGTCTGAATAAAAAATACCAAATGCTCTAAAAAGACCTATTACAGTGTTCTTTGTTTTAGACCAGGTGCAGTAAGCACGTAAATAAAAGGGAAATTCAAACGGGATTTTAGTATAATAAGGCTGTTTTGTGGACTTGAAAAGAAAAAAAGTAGTTGTGTATTTTCCTATGAAGGATATTGCTAATCCATTGCTTCATATGTTCGAAAAAATTGTCTGCTCAACAACGTAAATAACGCAATGAATGTTGTTGAACTGTCATAATGAAAGCATTGCTACTCTTAGTGTGTTACGCAATCACCCCGCTGGACTGTAAAGTGCTTAAAAATATTGCAGTGCCATCTTGAAATTACCTTTAATGGGTGTTTATAGTTTTTGTCATGTATTGCTGACAAAGTCTATTTACTTTTACTATATTTAGATAGTGCGGACAATGATAGATATCAAAATCGATTTTAAAATCTATTTCCATCGTTGTTGTATCCAATAATGTACACAGTGCCTGCCAGATGTAGAGCCTTCGGGGCATCCCAATAACTACTCACCTACAAACCCAGTCATCAAGAAATCAATAGCGATGACGTAGAATGTAAACGTTTTGAAACTGATGGTCAAGAGAAAAATAATTATCGATTTCCCGAAAATTCCCGTAAAAAGGGCAACGGGGTTTATAAACTTTGAACTCAAAAGAAACTACATATAGTGGCAGTTATATGTATTTACAACGGTACAAGGAATCTTTTGGCGCGTGGCCATAATCGGAACTAACGCTGCCATCTTGTTTTTGTAATACAATTATGTGTCAATTTCACAAATGTTTACCAACAGCGCCCCCCTGTCAATGTCATTCAGGCGCCAAAAGATCCTTGTAGTTTGTAGCACTCTAGGCATCAAGTATGTGTCATTGTATGGCATGTATCTTTTAATTCTAACCTAGAAAATAATAATAAAAAATTGCAGCCGCAATCTTGGATTTTCATTTTGACCTCACTATTTGCTTCAGCACCCTCGAAAACCATGAAAATTAGCTCTCTCTCTCTTTCTTACTATTACATATAATAAAAAGTCGCAACGCCTTTTCGTTACGTGACGATTTCTACCAGTTTACTCCTACCGTAAGCTCCGTAAAAGAACTTCGTTCCAATAATATATCTACCAACCCGCACTGGGCCCACGTGATGGATTATGGTTATGGCCCACTCCCTCTCACGGAGAAGAGGCCTGTTTCCCATCAGTGGGAACTTTATAGGCTGATTATGCTATAAATAATAATATTTCAAAAACAATGGACAGCAACAATCAAAATATTAGTTATTGACAAATGATTTTTCTTTTTGGACTCATTTGTCCTATTTTCATGAAAAGCTAGATAACAGTGTCCGCATTTAGGCCAAAAGTTAAAATCAAAAATATTTTAAACATTTGACTTTTTATTTATTTTACCATTTATGTACACACATATATAAACAGACAATGAAAAACAGAACAGAAAAAATAGGTACAGAGGTGATGCTTATTTCATAAGAAATCTCTTCCAGCATACCTCAGATAGGACAATATAATTCCTATCTAGCATCACCTCAGATACAGAAATGTAGACAGCGTGTGATAGAGCAAAGGAGACAAAAAATAATACATAGAATAAAAAAAAAATCACTTCAAAACTAAACAAAAATTACGAGAATATTAAAACAATCAATGCATTTCAGACAATTATGATTTATTCAAGAGTATTTATTTTCGCATGCATGTGGTAAAGTTATATATAAGTTTTTTTTTTTTTTTCTGTAAATGCTAAATGATATTTATTTCTGTAACAGTTTTATTTGAAATAAAACATAAAAGTAGATATACATTTCATTACGAGTATCACTAGTAGCTATAATAGTACCTATACAACGTGGCGCTACAATGACGACATTAATTTTAGAAAATTGTAAATAAATAAATAAATTTAATTAATTAAAATATGTTCATAAAACAAAAACGTGAACCGTATACGTGTGTTAAATTAATGTCGCCATTAGAGCGGCACGCTGTATATTATTTAGGTATACGCAAACTTTATTTAAAAGAATTACTAACATCATATACGCGTTATTTATAATGTGTATTTGTAATAACAAAAGAAATTCGTGAAACTAACCAAAACTCCATACAAAAAAATCAACTCGTTATATTTCCTGGTGTTGTGGCAAAACTATATCACAAAAGTTTATGGTCCATAGGAAAGAATATTTTCAAAAGTCTATAAGAATTCAGATTACTTATAATTTATTTATTAAAACTTCAAGCACAAGTAGAAAAAAAAATGTGTAGTATTTTTTTTAGTTTAGTTTACTGTTCAGAACACTTAACGCCTGAGGCATTTTCTACCAGTCCGGGTGATGCATATAATCCCAATTAAAAAAAAAGCTTACAATAATCACGAACTAACAACAAACTCTTTGAACTTTTCCCAAATTCTAACAGAAAATTTTCATAGAAAGGGTAATTTAAAAAAGTCTCCATTTCCATATAAACAAAACATAAAAAAGAACTCAAGCTATACATTACAAAAAAACGCCATAAAGCGAACATACATAAAAGTAAAGCGAGCTTTTCTCATTCTCAGATTGTTACCGGCGCGGGCGATACATAACTTTAACTTCCGAAGCACACGCTCTGAAATATTTATTCCTGAAACGTAAAGATCGGGTGGGGGGAGTGGGGGGGCGGTTTATCCCGCGGTTTCCTTCCCACCGTGTTTTACTTCGAGAATGGGAAGTCGCCGCCGCCGGGTCGATATCGCCAAAGATTATGTTTCGTGCTTTCTGATTTGGAATGTGAGGTTTTCTATGTGGTGATGCGTGGTAGCTATATTGAGGCAATCGACTTTCAGGTGGAACCTTTCACGTCGGTAGACTTCAGGCAATTGCAACGCCTTTTTTAATGTTTTTGCCCATTTGTAAAAGGCCTCATCCACTGTATCTCGTATTTTTTTGCTATAAGATTATTAATACCTTCACGATTTACTTCGTTGATTCGACCCTGACACCTCAAAATTTTCAAGACCTTGAAACTTAAAAGTTTTCATTTAAAAAAAAACAACATTCTGTATCAGTCAGTGGCTGTGCCAGGGTCTATAGCATTCCATTCCTGTCAACTTGCTAGTCTTATTAACGTGTTAGAGAAAATTTTACCGAAGAATCGGATGCACAGACCGAACACAGCGGCTGAAACAACGCTGTTATGATTGTGACACCTAGTTGTTTTGCACTTTCTGAGCAGAACATAACATGATATCGCCTGTATTCCCCGAAGGGTTAAGCAGATATGCCTCTGCCTCCCTTCATATAAACATAACTGGCGAAATGTACTATAGGTGCACACCTACAGTACATTTTGCCAGTTACGTTTGAGGCCCATGTATCGGGCGAGCCTATTACCATCGGTTGATGCTCTAGGCTTCTACACAGAGCAGAAAATATACCAAACCAACGTTTCAACCTACGTGCGCGTCTCGTGGCACAATCATCGCGCATATAATCTGTGGCAGTTCCCCGACCTCCAGTGGGGGGCCCCCCCACCGTTCGATTGTCTGCGGAGGCTGCCCGACGGTGCCATCTGATGTGCCGAGAGCACTCCAGATCTGCATAGATCGTTGCCTTCGTTTTTTCCCTATCGAAAAATCAATACTCACAGTTTCATAAAGTCGGAGACACTCCTTGATTTCATTACAGGTTAATTCTTGCGAGTTGATTTTGAAGACTTTGTTTTTAGGCCATTTTTTGTTAGGAATTTTTTTTTTAATTTTAATAATCACTTTTGTTATTAACTGGCTTAAAAAAAAGAGCTTTCTTAAGATGTAATTTAAAGTATCTTCAGGAAACTTGTACCTGATAATCTCGTATCTACAAACGTGCAACAATAAGATAAACCCATCGCACAATAGTATATGTAGGTCACCGATCCGTAGGCTGCAAACGACTACGGTACATAATGTGAAGAGCCTCATCTCAAATCCATACCGAGCTTTCCGCCGCTACCACCCTCAAGGGGAAAGAGGCTCAAACACCATGCAATAAAGCCTTCGGATCCGGCAAAACAAATACAACGAACATTCCAATGCTAGATATCACTCGCTCCGCCCACACAGTTGGCATTACGACTGTGAGCGCTCCCATTGGTCGCCGCGAAGCCTTCTCCATTTCGAATTGGTTATTTTTTTTCTACAATTGAAATTGGACTTGTCCATTTGTTCTGTACGAGTGCGGTGCGCATGCGTTTCGGGGAGGCGTCTACGTCACGTAGACGTAGATACGTTTCGAGGGCTTCGAATGTTTTATTGGATTCCACTCTCTGTTCCTATTCGCATTTCAGATTCAGATGTGGATTTGCTCTCGAATTGCTTTCAGTGCGCAGTCGTGATGATTCGTATAGCTTTTTGTATTTGTTTAGAAATAACGTGAGTTTATTTTATTGGATGTTCGGTTGTTGTGATCTTTGTTTTGTTATGATGAAGATAGCAATAGATAGGTAATCAAATGTAGAGGATAATGTTGTTTTGAATGTTGAGGTAAAATAATTCTCCGAAGTTGCATAAGTTAGTTGCACTTAGAAAGCTCCAATAAAACTAGTGAAACTTCAACATACTGTCGAAACAACGGATAACAAAAACTTTTAGCAAACATCTTTATGCAGTCCCAGCAAAGCATCGATCAAACGATTTAAAACCGCGTGAAGCCACTAAAAGCATTCCGTGAGAATTTCATCAAAACACGATACAACATCGTATACAATAATGCGTCCGCAACTCTCCCCGTCTTTCTAGAGTCCCTCAAACCGTGGGGTGACACCTTAGTACTAGGTTTTACAGTTCAGAATGTGGCGGCACGTTGCAGCGACAAGTGTAACACGGCGTTGGCATCCGCAGCTAGCTCTGTCCGGAACAATTTCATTTGCGACTGAGCGAGGATAGCGCTGTAATTACAACAACAATCGATAGAGGCGCCACCGTCTGCCGCACGTTTAATCTCGCCAGAATCAAAGGACCGTCGCCTCACACCCACCCCTGCACCCAAAACAAACGTAGGACATCACATACCTCGATCCTACCGCTTTGTGCGACATTCATTGCGTACTTCCCTGCATCAGAGGTTCCGCCCCCTGCCACTAAACAGCAATGTTTGCCGTTACACAGCTACAAATTGTTCGAAACTCGCTGCGTGGTACATACTTTGTCTCCAAGCCTATATCTGCAAAGGTATGTTTAGATGTCCCCGGACCAGATAGTTGCATTTCCAGTCTGCTATACATAACTATTTCTGGAGTTTTATTAAAGCATAACATTATAGCTATTTGACATAGACGTACACCTGCATAGCTGGGCAGGTTATGTTTTTGTCGAGTCGTCGCGGATGCTACTTGATTAGTAATGCATTACTACGTCCTGTTCTAGTGGCGCCTAAGTATATATGGTCTTTGTAAATGTTCATATTCAATAGTATTTTAACCGATCAAACCTGCCCAATAAAACAAACTTGGGCACTAACGAACGTAGTTTTCGTCCGTGCCTAGTAAACCACATTAATGAATTCTGCCCAACTCGAGTAAATCATACTGTTTATAACAACAGCTCCAAATTATAATTAGGGTATCGATTTAAAGCGGCATCGATACGGCGAACTCTATCGAATTAAACGTGCATGGATGCGTGTAGTACTTAAATATCGATTGTCAATAATTTGTATGCGCGCAGCATCGGCTGCGGTGTTCAGACTTAGCTCATTGTTTTGCTGAAATTATTGTCTGTACCGGTATTTGTGAGGTATACAACATTATCTGGCATATTTCGTCCTCTTAATCTAGTCGCTGTCTTGAAGATTGGGACAAGTTATAAGTTTCTTGGAAAGCTGCTGTAGGTACCAATTTAATGTCTTGTTAGACATAATTTTTTACTCAAATATTATTTATTAGATTCCTCGTCTATAAAGTTTTAAAGGTCAAAAGCTATTCCTATAAAATGCTCAACAAAAAAACTTACGCAAGTACCTACTTCAAGTAGGTAATAAATTAATTTTGAAAATCTAGATGCCTGTATACTGCCCATTCGTCTTTTCTCAATCTCAATGCATTTTAATCTGGGCTTGCTTACTAACTCCAATTTACCTATAGTTAACATCATTTACATCGCAATACCTCTCCAGTTCAAGACATCTCTATCAACCAACCTCCCATCTCGACCGGAACTAATCCCACCAAAATTGCAACCGCAATAGTAAACACTAGAATATATTGTAATAAATTCTATGCTATTTATTTCCCACGTAAGCGGTACGTAGCGGTATGTATGCCGTACCGTGCAGTCGGAACAGTGTAACACATATAAAGCAGCCTCGCTCCACGTAGCGCTAGCACTCGAAATCCTGCAGATTTAGCACGTAACTCTGCGAAATCCGAGGCTAGGGATAAATTATTATTTTTATACTTTATACCCGTGCTTATTGTTGCTAGGAAAACTTAGTGGAATATATGAGAAAAGGGATTTAGAAATAGATTTAGTTTTGCGACTTTACAAAATTAAAAAAGAAATTAAAAAAAAAACTCTACAGTGCTACAGATTTTTTGCAAGTGGACTGATATATACTCGTAGATTTTCCAACACATTTAATATACGAGTACATGCCAGATAGAATGCTCTGAAAGCTTTTCCTTGAATCATTTAGCTTTACAATAGCTCGTCAAAAGTTATTAAAGCTACAATTTCGGAGCAGTTTCGCTGCCTAATATTTTTTATTTTATTAAAAACACAACTGCGGAAGTAAGTAAGTAGCAAGACCCTTGTCCTTATCTGATCTATTATCTGATCTGTTCTATTATCACTAAATCTAAGCGATAGACCTTTCGAAGTAATCATTCAATTGTAATCACCCATCATTACATCAACTAGCTAATGGGAGATAAAACAGCTTGGGATGCTGTCCGGAACACAATGGTTGTGACCGCATGAACCATTAATCACAACGAGCACTATAATGCTATTTAGGCACCTAAACTGGCTTGGGCACCGATTGTTCTAAGAACATCTCCAGGAATTCAACCCCCGGCGAAAGTACTTGAATATTAATATTTTTGCTCGAGTAGGCAGCTCCTGATATTGATACCAGACCGACTGTAAATAGATTGTTAATGAAACGAGGTCAAGGGCTTCTGAACTCGCGAATCGATACTAAAGTTGTATAATCGATTCGATTACAACATGAGTGGTCGTCCGCCTACCGACGCGATGTTCCGAGTAAGTTGGAAGTTCCTACGTTACGTTCTAGAGGCCACGCTACTTATGGAATAGGAAGCGAGTGTAGGTAATGGCGCAAAATAGTGACGCAGTATTATTGCAGGGGGCGGTGGAACCCCACACTCCAGGCGCCGCGGCTCCGACCCACCCCAGAGCGACTGAAACGTCCACGAGAAAAATAAGATCCGTACTCCGTCCCGCTTATTCTTGGGAAAAAAGCTTTTTGTGTATTTTTTAGGTATTCTTTAGGTTGATAGGTAGCTCCGTGTCTGTGTGAGTCAGTAAATAATGCTGTATGTACGAATGTCCGCTGTGTGTGTTGCGAAACGACGTCGGGTTCAGATATTTTTTCTTCTTCTCTTTCAGACGTCGTTGTAGGGAAATAAGTTTATTATTTGTGAGGACCTTCTTGACGTCAGAGTTTCCTATTCCTTTTGTGAAGTGGTAGATATACTTATAGATTTTCTTTCTTTAGTTTGTTTTGCGGATAAACATTTACGAATTTATTGAAATTGGACATGTTCGAGGCTGTCTTTCAAGTCGTAATAAAAATGTGTTGTTTACCCAAACTGCACCTGTTACTTTGCGAAATTGTTCATTTTCAATGACTGCTAAATTTTTTGTCGTTCGTGTAACATTTAATGTTAGAAACTACTTCCCTACACATTCATGTCTCAAGGGTTTCGGAACTTTGATTGTTATTATTAATTAAAAGAAACGAATTTTTCTCTAATTTCGGTGTTCATTCAAGGTGCGTTCAGTACAACATATTTTCTCTATATTCTTTTTGTGGTTCTTTGTTGAACTGCTTACCTGGACTAATGAAGTCTTGATTATTGCAATAGTTTCTAGGCACACGTTAGTAATGCCACTACTAATTCCTATTAGAGGCCACCCCATTGCCAGGAATAGCTTCGTGCAATACCATCGCACCTACCTGTTGATACGACATGGAGTTCTGCTCTACCCGCAAGGGGAAAATGTAATCCTATAGTTGTTATCAAAATGTACTATAAGTACATTGGGATATATACCATATGCTTTCGTACTTGTGTAATTTAATTTGTAACTCAGTTATATAAGGTGTAGAAAAAATATCATAGGTATAATATTATAATATTTAAAACGATCCTGGAAAAATATTAGCCTTTTTCCAGGGTGTTTTTACTACTACTGCACACAGTAAAGTGCTAAAATTTAGAAACTGAGCAGCGAAAACAATGCGGTTACGCTACTATCGTAGCACTAGCGTAGCGTAGGCACGTGATTAGAAGTCAGTAGGTAAGTATTGCTAGCAAAAACTGACTTCGAAATCCCATTCAGCGCGTGAAGCGTGAAAACGCTACTCAAATAGTCATCGTGACAGAAAATCATCGTACCGCCTGTCAGTGGTCTTCAATAATACAACGAGATAAAGCTTTTAAAGGCAAAACACCTCTAAACGTTACTCGTAGCAGCCGTAACAAGTCAAGTAATATTCACGTACGTAAACTTGACCTTTATTCCGCTCTAGTAGCAAAAATCACATCGAATACAGAAACCTTCCTGAACACACAAAATTGACCTCTCAGTAACAGCTTCATAATTTCAGGGTACCTGAAGTACCTACAGTACTATGATTTGTTACAGCGCCATCTATTCAAAGTTAGTGAAACTTTGTTTGAAATGAACAGCCGTCGTCCCAAAATATACTCCTGTACTTGGTGCCATACACGTTTCAAGACATTTCTTTGTGAGAATGGTAGATGGCACTCGAATTAACAGCACGCCTTGTTACCCAAAGGGGTAGGCTAAGGTGTAGGTATACCGTAGTAACGATTGACAATGACTTGGGTCCATGTTTTATAAGAATCATTTCGGTAACTTTTATTTATTTATTTATTTATTTTATTTATTTTACCATTAGTAAACGACAAGTAATTTTCCTATGTCAAATAGCAAAATAACACGTCGTAAGTTCTGTTTATATCATGGTAATAAATTCTGCAGTTCTATTCTGTGAAACATCCCCTGAAAACTTTAGCAAATCGTTTGCGGGAGCAATTTGCTATCTCGGAATCCCGACCCCCAAGATACAGGCAAATGCCTAGTACAAATTACGGGATAAGGTGTTACCGGGGGTCATCGTCCATTCTTTTTTGTACTTTTCGATTATTAAAAATAAAATTTTGTACTTTTTTTTTAATTGTCAACTTTTTGCCAATCCCTAGCAAAAATGATAATGGAGTAAATGTATGGCTTTTGTTTCAGAATCGACTGGGGCTTTATTAGTTTAAAATCCATGAATACCCTGTTTTCTCTGTGATTGATTTCTGTAATCAATAATAATCTGTAGAAAAATCACCTACTACAGGTGAGTTTTCTAAAGTTGCAGTTGCAAATCAGTATTGGGTCTGAACCTTCTCCGAGTCGATCCTTGCAAGGTCTATCTTCAGGGAGATTTACGGTATAATTTACCTAAAATTTTGCTTATTTTTTTCTTAAATTCCAAATTATACATATACATGATTGACGCAATCTGTCGACACAGTTAGCGCAGTGGCTGAGCGATCGACTGCTGCGCTGCGTGTCGTAGGTTTGATTTCCGCACGGAATAAGTATTTGTATTGCCTACAGGTAGTTGTTCCGGGTCTGGCTGTTTGTGTATGTAAGTTTAAATGTTTGTAAACGCACCCACGATACAGGAGTAATTCCTAGTGTGGGGCAACGTTATAATAAAAAAATAAAAATAAAAAAAAAGAATCTATTGGACATACCTATTGTTTTATTATGCCCAGGACTCGATCTCATATTGGTTAAGCAGCATGTAAATAGATAATTCCTAGTAGTAATAATAAACGACTGCGTAATAATACACGCTAATTATTTATAAGTGACTAATTTAGAGTCCGCTAGGTTATCAATGAACAAATCGTTCAAGGAACATTAATATTAATAAAGCAATGCCAAGAAAAACTGTGCATATCGATAAGAATGTTATATTTATAATATCGTCCATTGACCATTACAATTTCTAAGCCTACGACAACTTCTCCTTTTATGACCTTAGTCATAACCTGCCTTAAGGCCCGAAACATTGGGACGTCAATAAGAGACGAATTTAACCGTCGCGATGACTAAACGACATATATCTCTCTCATTCTAACATACCGATAAGTGCATCTAAAAAAGAGACAAGAAATAATTTAAAAATTTGGGCAGTAAATTCGTGGGGCATTGCACTCACTGACTGGTTGTGAGAGGACGAAAGTACGAATTTTTTTCAATAATAAGAGAAAGATTGTGCAGGCACGCATTGCAATGCGTTTAGTGATCGGCTAATGTACGGGTCACATGCGGGCGAAACTTTGCAATAACAATTATTACATCACAAATCCATTAAAAGTAATAAAATACCGATATGATAATAAATCATTCGACAATTCTTAGTGAACACGGCTGATGAACGATAATATTCTATCAATGCAGGGTTCACATTATTTTGAACTTTAAACTGAAACTGTAAACACCAAAAACATTAGTTTAAGAATCGTGGAAATCCCTTCTTGAGAAGTAACCATATATATCGGATTCCTTCAATAGTTACTTAACTCTATAAAATCTACAAGTATGAAGTACATACGTAATTGAAGAGCTCCTCAGCTATCTACAATCAACGCCTCATCCTCATTAAACATTATCACTTTGATAAACGAGTATCTATCATCAAAACAAGCATAATAAAATGTTGAGTAAGGTCGACTTTCTCCCATGACAACGATAGTACCTAATCTATTTACCAAATGACGCCATAGGAATTACATTTTTTCCAAACTTTCACTTGCCTGTTGCGTCACAGGGCAGGACAGGTGAGACTAGTAAGGTCGATGATCTGTACCTCCAAGAAGGTAATGAATCTTTTTAGGCTTGAGACTTTTAGGGGTTCCGCATGAAATAGAGGTTCAAACTGAAGGCAATGAAATTGTAGCAAAACAACTCGAAAGAGGATATTGTAAGGTTGAACGCAAAATCTTGGAATGTTTTAAACTGCTCGGTGCCAGGAAAAATAAAAGTGCAAACACTCCAAAAATTATTCTATCGCAAAAGTAAAGTTCGTCTGTAATTTCCATTACGAGTTTATTTTTATCATTTATGGCTGATTTTTTCATCGCCAGATAACTTTTATTCGAGGAATAAAATGGACGACTGACAGTTTTTGTATGGAAGAACTGTCAAAAATTCAAAATTTTTCCTCCGATAAATTTATCTGGCGTTGGAAAAATCAAACCTGAGATGTTTAATAGTACAGACGCCAGCACATCAAGCTACTACAATCTATCAAATTTCTTTAATAGATTTTCAACTTTATCGCTAAAGTATTAGGTTCAAAGTTGATTGGGAAAATTTGACAGTTGTGCATGTACGTTTCCATTAAATTTTGATCTCCACGTTTTTCCACGTGAACCCTAATAAGACAATAAAGATAGCTTACAAAATTGTGTGTTTTAGTGTAATGGCTACTTAAAGAAATATTTATTTAAGTACTCGTCGAAGAAAGTGATTTCGTAAGGAAGGAATGAGTGTGAACACCATGATCTCACAACTGGTTATATCTGAGTAGTTTGTGTTTGACCAGCTCTGGTCCTCATATATTTTGGGAAACAAAAGTGCGTTACTTATTAAACGATGGATTTTTAGGGTGTAGAAGAATTAATTCAATAAAATAACCAGATTTTAGCATACCTAATCTAATAGTTATTTATTTATGTATAATACATAACAAAAAATAAATTGAACATTACAAAATATATAATGGGCGGCCTTATCGCATTCTGCGATCTCTTCCAGGCAACCTTTTTTTTTTTTTTTGAGGATGGGAAATCATCAAATGACCCGCTCCAGGCAACCTTAGAATATAGTTTATTAGTCTAGTGGTCGATTTTTTATCGCTTACTTGTAGCGGATTCTCTGACAACCACGATTTTCAGTCGTCCTTTGGTAAACTGAATAGGCTAATCTACATCCAATAAGCAAATAGGTCTGATTTGTGTTATCTCGTTATGCCATTTTCTCTCCCATTTTGTCCACAAACCAGACAAAATAGTTAATATAATTAACCAGAACCATCTATGGTTCATGGGACAGGGAATGTGTTAAGATGCTACACTTTATAACATCGCAAGTAAAATTTGTTAGAATATGGGTCGTGCTTAACTCAAAGGTCAGTCACCCATACAGAAAGTAAATAAACATTTGAAATAATCTCTCTCTATATAGAGCAAGTTAAGTGCGTAGCTGGTACAATAAAGTTCCCCTTAATATGAGCCCTTTTTCCTGCTCTTGCACGTTCGGCGGTTGAACCCACTCGGGGTGACATTGCTGGTGGCTACCACAACTGCATTGTCGATAGTTTTGATACTTTCAGGATGGAATGAACTGGTGGGTACTCGAAACTTACTCTACTGAACAACATTGAAACGCGATTGGCTGAAATATTTTTTTTCGGGAAGTTTTCCGCATTTTCCTCGCAATTAATTCTTCAAGTAATAAAAGATAGTCATGAAGTGTAATGGTAAAACGACATAAACCAAAGTAGGTAACTGTTGTGTCAAAAGATTCTGCGAATTTGGTGACGTTATTATTGATATCTAGATAATAAGACCTATAAGAAGATGTACAGACGCCAGCCCATCAAGCTACTACAATCTGCCAAATTGATTTAATAGATTTTCAACTTTATCGCTAAAGCATTAAGGTTCAAGGTTGATTGAGAAAATTTGACAGTTTCGGGTAGCTTGACGTGCTGACGTCATGTACAGTCAAATTAAATTATACCAATGATCAAGATCGTTCGGTCCGTCGCTCAATGTTCGGTGCACTTGCATTATAGCGTATGGACGCACTGATGCACCAACTTGAATTTTTTTCGCGAGTTTTTAACTTTGTCCTTGAAATACGAGTTTAGATTACGGCGCGCATATTTTTTGGTTTAATGCATACTTACATTATTCTTACTTCAGCGCATGTATGTAAATGGGAATTTGGGTAACCTGTTTGAGTCGAAATAAAATCCAAGGCTTTTTAGGCAGTTAACGATGTAATGTATGTAGTTGAATCGATATCAATAGAACTTTTAAGTTTAAGTAAAGTAGGCAATTTATGGTAGTATTTTTAGTATATATTTGAGTGAGATCAGAATTGAAGAGAACAGATTACCTGAACTTTGTAATAGCTGGTAATTAAAGCAAGAAAGACAGGATTTAGATACCCTGGTTCAGGCAAAATAGAAACATATCCTGCTTTCTCTAGTTTTTGTGGATTTCTTTCCTTCCATCCTACCTTCCATCTATCATCAATTTATTATTACTTACTCAGTTTTTTCTGATACTGTAATCAAATAATCAACATTATACTTTCTGCTTTTTAGTGGGTATTAAGAAACATTAATTTCTAACTTAGTTTTCAATCAAAATAGTCTCCAAAAAAATAAAATTAGAAAAATTTCAAAACTCAAATAAATGTCCGAAAATATACTCAGTTTAATAGTAACGTAACAAATAACAAAATGTAAATACGTCATCAGTTCTAATGCATGCGTGTCGTCATCAATATAAATCACATTATGTTAGGTCAGGCATCCTAACCCAATTGAGTAGATACCGTCGACGCAAAAACTTAAGTAAAAAATACAAAAACGATGCGCGGGCGCAGGGCAATGCACTTTTTCGTGGACGGTCGGGACGATCGTCGCCATGCAACGATTG
The DNA here is from genome assembly GCA_947507525.1 of Apamea epomidion. NCBI lineage: Eukaryota > Metazoa > Arthropoda > Insecta > Lepidoptera > Noctuidae > Apamea > Apamea epomidion. The sequence goes on from OX382231.1 coordinate 12,531,988, forward strand.
TACTCGTGAACTGAATGTCAATTCCCACCGCTCACATGGAAACTAAGACCCTGGACCCTCATTAAAGTAACTAAGTACCTGAAACTAATTAAAACCTATAAAAACACTTATTATTACCCAATGTTAAAAGCACTTAGCTTATGAACAATGAACTGATAAACTCAATTTTTGTTGAATTTATGACAGTGATGTTGATAATTATAATTAACACATAGCCATAATTAACAGGGTTTTTGAAAGCTGTAACTGAAGCGAAAAAGGAAGTCCAGAGTGAGTATGAGTGGCAAAATATTACAATAACTTAATGAGGCTACGAAAATAAGGCCTGTAAAATTAAGATATCTAAAGTAGTCTTGTATTTATCGTGTTTTTAAATATGAATGAGAACTTTTACTTGGAAGGTACTTAATATCACACTTAATATAATTTTACTTAGCTTGGAGAACGTTACAAATAAATTGTATCAATCCTCAGTTATATTCGGTTTCTATCAATTATTGTAACTCCCCGATACTTATTACAATTTCCTTTGACCTTTCATTCATTTTTTAAGACTTTTCATTTAATCAATTTTAACCTTTCTAACAATGCCTTTAGATCTCAACATTACTAAGAAAAATTAAAAATAGAAATACATTGTATGCTCTTAACATTTGCGCAAACGACTTTCCTCCTTCTTGGGTTAGAACAAAGTTGTATTAATAAAACACAGATGAAGGCCAGCGATTGAAAAAAACTGTTCATCACAAAAGACTATTGACAATAAGATAGACGTTGTTGATCCCATAGGTACTGATAACGATGGTCTATTTTCAGATACCTTAGTATAAAATCGCCTTGTTACATTGTTACACTACGCAAGAAGGAAAACGTTGCGATTTGAGATTTGGATGAATAGAAGATCTTATCCAATGACGACATTCATTCATGCAACACTGTAAATATTTCCTGTTTCTATAAATAACCAATTTTTCATCTTTCACAGAATCAAAATGATCGATCCAGAGTTCTATAACGTGGCTAACTCTTTACAAAAGAAAGCAGCAGTCCAATGTCTTAACGAATATGCGAAGAAAATTCATTGGAAGAATATTGGAGACAGCGCTATAGACCTGGGCTGTGGTGATGGAAGCGTAACCGTGATTTTAAAGAAATACATGCCTAGTAACTATAAGAAACTAGTTGCCTGCGACATCAGTGAAAAAGCTGTTAAATATGCAAATGAACATCACAGTGATGAAGCGACTATGTTCAGAGTTATGGACATCCAGGGAGACTTGCCAGAAGAAATGAATTCGGCATTCAATCATGTGTTTTCTTTTTACGCTCTGCACTGGATTCGAAACCAAGAGTAAGTCCAATTTTGTTAGCTTTTTAAAGCTTTGCAGCCAAATGAGCCAACGGAACGGCTCTGCATAGGCATAGGAATCTACTGCTAAGCAGATACTGATTTTTCTAAGCACGATATATGCAACATAAACTCAGAATTTGATCGTTCACATGGAGCTACCGTGCGGTTCTATGCTGCTTCAGCAAGCGTTATTAAGTTTTTGAATTGATTTCAGTTAAAGGAATACCTTATTTAATTATAGCCAAATGTTTCATTATTTCAGCAAAAGTTTTAACTGAAACGTACTTAATTTTCAGGAAAGCTTTTCGGAATATCTATAATCTTCTGGAAGAAGGCGGTGACTGCCTCCTTACGTTCCTGGGATACACACCTGTTTACAGCGTATACAGTGTCCTGGCTCAGTGCTCAAAGTGGAAGTCATGGTTGAAAGACGTCAAAAAGTTCATCTCTCCCTACCACGATATGCAGGTATGTAAACTTTATTTTCCTACATCAAAGCTTTCAACACATAAACTCGCGGTTTCTTCCCATGGGGGTAGGCAGAAACTAGAGAATAACACCTTCCGCTACTGCTGCTGGGAAGCTTTTAAGTTCTCCATAAAATACTGCTAGAATCTATGGATTAGGTGTTGTAGGTATATAATTATAGTAGTTATGTAAACTAACTAAATAATAGTTGCAATAATATTCCTGTTGCAGTTGGAATCTCCACCAAAACCAAGTAACAAATTCAGGTACCAACAAAAAAGCAACAAAAAAGCATACATGACGTCATTGTTCACTTTGAAAGTGGATCAAGTACAAATAAATATATTTTATTACATTATTTATTTATTTCGCTGTATTATCAAGGTCTCCATCTACTGCTGCGATGGGAATTGTTGGCAAAAACATCAACACGCCATTGTATTCCTACTCCTTGGTAGACAAAAGATAACACACGATTATGTATGCGCACCAATAACTTAAGATGTAATCTACATGTAGGTGCCTCTCACATTGTTGCATGCATTCTGCTAGTAAACATATTGACGAAGAACTTGAATAACTAGTACAAATAAAATAAAACTTACATTATAGGTGAGTAATGTATCCCCACACAGGGAGTGGGCCATAATCTACCACGCGGGCACAGTGCAGGTTGGTAGAGGTCACATGTCTTTGAATTTTTGATTTTAGAACATGCCTGTTTCCTCATGATATTTTCCTTCACCGCACCAAACCTTACTATTGTTGAATTCAAATTCATTCTTATTTTTGATCATGTTTTTATTTTATGTAATCATTCAAAAAATATATTTGCAGGAGCCAGAGAAGAAAGTCACACAAATGATGGAAGAAATCGGATTCAGAAACATTGATGTTAAAGTTAAAGAAATGCTATTTGTGTTCGACAGCGTTGAAGCAATAAAAAGTGAGTTTTACTTTACCTTACAGGATTTTCATTTTTCATCAGTAGATATCTGTATCGAGCTCTGTCGTCAGGTAGATAGATAATAATGATAATTTGATGCCAGCATCCTCGTCAGTAAGCGATAGCATCATACTACAGCAGCAGTCACCATTCATTCGATTTGTCGGCAGTAATAAGCCACTACGTACCCAAAACAAATCACTGAAATGGTCACAGGTCATGCACTTGCCCTCCTGGACAAGTCTATGTAAAGTAAAGTAGGAATTCTTAATGGTATTTCCCATGACATGTTCAACATCTCAACAGTGTCCAACTTGCTTATGATGGTCGAAACGCAAACGTTCGTTCGTACAACGAATATCTGATGTTATTATTGATCAGAAGCCTAAACATCAATTTCAACCATTATGATACATGTTTTGATTCCCTATCCCTAGTACCTCAGCTACGTATTACTACCTACAGGTAATGTATGGAACACTGTGCCAAATTTCATTTTTCTAGACCTTTTCTGCTTTATTGACAAACAATGCACAGCTTCACCAAAAAACTGTGCATTATCTGTCAATAGGTCAGTGTTAGTAGTTTTACTTACCTCGTTAAATAATAATATGAAGTCAAATAAAACCGTGGGTAATAAAATAGTTAGAATAAAAATCTATCGAGAAACTTTAATTTTCAGACGCCGTAAAAGCCATCGAGCCTTTCGACATGCCCAATGACGTTTACGAAGAATTCATGCAGGATTACTACACAGTAGCACAAGAAATCGGCGACATAGAAATAAACAATAATAATATTGGAGAGTCTTCAATAAACTGCAAGTACTGCCTACTGGTCGTCTGTGCAAGCAAATGAGCGGGCTGCCCAAAATTGGTCCCGAAACCATAATGAAATTATATCGGCAAATCCGCCTTAGATCTGATTCATGTATACCGCCTATTTTATACTTTCCTCCTAGTTAGATGTTAATATTACTTAATAATCGTGTCTTTTTGCTAATTATTATAGTTTTATTAGTAGTAAGTAACAATAGCAGTGTGAACAAGCTCCCAACGAAATAGTTTCTTTTTTTTTTCTGTTTTTACAAATGTTTACTCTAATTTACGTTATTGTGGATGACATACCTACGATGCGGACATGTAATGGTCTTGAATTAACTGAATAATAATAACTTCAATCATATATTTGATAAGCGTCACGTTTTTCATGAAATAGTAATTTCAATGATTATTATCATTTAGTAAACTTCATTTGACCGACGTAATAAAGAGCTGCAATTAAAAAAAGAATATTTAAATTTCTCGAGCTTACTTATCTTACAGGATCTAATTTAACACAGCATTTAATTTGGCATTCAATGAACAAAACATTTTTTTGTTTTTTTGTAATTCCTTAATTGCATTTCAATAGTAGTTAGCATACAACAAAGTTTCAAGAGTTTACCGGGATCGAGACAGATCATCTATATATACTATAAGTTCTCAATATGTACACAATTACTATTTTTAAACTAGTGATGTGACTTAAATAAAGGAACGTAGTGATGTTAGTTAAGGATTGACAGTTAACTCTCTCAAAATATTTTTTTTTTATATAATTGGATATATATATAGAACAAGAGTTACTTTTTTGAAAAGAAAATATTTTTACACAACGAACCCTATTTTGATATCGACAATAATCATTGCGGAAGTAATAACCAATATAGTAATATTTTTGTTTAATAGGATCTATCTATTAAGTACTTTACATTTATATAACGAGTTTTGCACATAGGCTTTTCTATGAACACTTATACGAGTATGTATGTACAGAAACTGTGAAACCTTACTTTAATTTTATTTTTCTATCGTATCAGATAATTGACTTAATTGGTGCTGCTGCTTAATTTAATATAAATATTATAATCTCCTAGATTATTTTATATAAAAAACACCTAATCTAAATAAAAAAATATTGACACGTATCTGCGACAGTGGCATTGACATCCAACTTTGTCATATGAACTTCGTAGATTTGCCCAATAGGGGGTTACGGCTCACCAACTCAAAATCAAAATCAAAAGTCATTTATTCAATTTAGGCTGAGAATCGGCGCTTTTCGAACGTCAAAATTCAGTCCCCCAAAAACGCCCGCCCTTCACCACTTCCTAATGCTATCCCTGGGAAAAAGAAGTGGCGCAACGAACTCCCCAGCAGCGTAGCTGTCTGTTCAGTTAGAAAATACTTGATTGTATACAATACTAGGTACCTATATTATGTAATTAACATTACAAGACTTGCCAACACACTGTGTTTAAATAAAATCAATACTTGAAGTCTAGTGTAACAGTCCTGTCATAGATTTTTTACCTCTCTAACAGCAACCCAACAGCAAAGTTATTGTAATGAGAATAAAGATTACTGTGATTTTGAAAATAACGGCGAATAAACTGCACCTATTATCTCAACCCAGTGTCACAGTGCTTTTAAAAAACCAATGTTCAAACGCCAGCACATCAAGCTACTAAAATCTGTCAAATTTCTTTAATAGATTTTCAACTTCATCGCTACAGCATTAGGTTCAAGGTTGATTGGGAAAATTTGACAGTTTCGGGTAGCTTGATGTGCAGGCCTGTGTACTTACATAGGAACTTCGACGGTTCTTTGTACCTAATTATTTTAAGTTGCCTATACTATGAATTAAGTTACTTAAATATAAGACATTTATATTGTTGTTTTTCACGATTAAAAAATCATTTTCCGAATAATTCAGTCCTTGCCTTTAATTTATTCGAGTTTTTATTGCTGAATGGGAATTTCGTGTTCGTCGTGGAACAAACAGTGCTGATTTCAGTCAAATAAAAAAAAAAAGAACAAAAGAAAGAAAACGTGACGTGGAGTGATCATTATCTTATGAAAATGATAATTTTATGTTTTATTTGTAATTTTTGCTTTTGGCGTAAGTAATTACTTCATTTAATGGTCTATTGACATAATAACATTAAGGCCGTTTGTCCACCGGCACCGTCAATGAGAATGAGAACGAACGTCAACGAGATGACGGCGCCGAAGTAGAGATGCATACGTTTCCTGCCACCGCACACCAAAGCCGTGCCTGGCGCCGGGACCTCACTTTCGGTTCGAATAATCTCGTTTCTCGTTAACGTCCCGTTGGCGGTGGCGGTGGACAAACAGTGTTGGGGCTACATCACATGACGTTACAACCAGGCTACAACAACACAAAAGCCTGCAAGAAAAAGGGGTGGACAGAGTCTTCCACATACATACATATATACATACATAAACACTCGCCTTCTTCCCATGGCGGTAGACAATACGATCATATTTTAACCGATATATTATTATGACCATGGGCGTAGCTAGGGGGGGGGGGGGGGGGCAAGGTTGGTCAATGACCACTCTAGAGTCTTCTTTGTCCACCCTAGAAAAATCTACAGTATTGAAGAGTTACTAACTGTTTAACCGCTTCTTCTTATAGGGTCACTTCGTTGTCCATCAATCTGTCTGTTAGTCAAGACCCGTTTTCTCAAAAACGCGTGAAGGTATAAAGTTGAAATTAATATCAAATACGTAAGGAATTCCAAAAAAACGTGATTTTGGTACGATTATTTATTACTAGGTCATATAAGATCTCTCATTGAATGACTGGTTATTTCAGCTGGACGCCGGCCCGGCAGAAAAATCCCTAGCTATACCAATGATTATGACCAGTACCCTAATTGCGTAACACACCATCAATCAATCTGAATGGTTTTGAAGGATATTTCTAACCCATTGCTACTAATAATAATAGCCTCCCGACCGATTTCGGGCATGGTCGCCAATCTCAACGGAGATTAGCGAGGTACGCAGGAGATATTATAGTGCACAAGTGTGTGCGTAAACACAGGTGCACTCTCTGTTTCTTTACTCTCATAGTACGATAGGACGGCAATCCAACACGACCGGGGAAAGATCAGGCGCAGGACCAACTGCTTTACGTGCTTTCCGAGGCACGGGGGTACTAAACAGCCAACTTCCAAACTACTAAGAAACTACTAAGAAATTCGTAAAGGAAAACCCAATAACATATTATCCGACCTGGGAATCAAACCCAGGACCCCACGCTCAGTACAACCACGAGACCAACGAGGCAGGTACTCATTGCTGCTATACTACTGCTATATGTACTACTTCTGTATGTTGTAAATGTAGTATCTGTAACAATGTTGTCTTTTTTTTAAATAAATAAATTATTTATTTATTTATTCATGTAGATGTTCGAAAAATTTGTATGCTCAACACGCAATGAATGTTGTTGAACTGTCAAAATGAAAACCATTCCTATTGTTAGTGTGTTACACAATTACCCTTCAGTTTTTGCTTTAAAAATAAGGTGGTTGTGAAATTATGAATATTCTGTAATGTTTACCTATAAACATACAGGGGCATATTATATTAGCTAGCGAAACTCTGCAGACGGGATGGGTATCGAGATCTAAACACGACAATGCAAAAATAAACAAGATTTGAAAAAAAAGGTGAACGCCGCTGTTACTTGAAGTATGAGCTGAGAAAATCTGTTTTTGTTTTATCGTGTTTAAATTTAAAATTGCTGATTGTTTAAACTGATTGACTAACTGCGGTTGATGAACCCAAAAAAAATCATCAAAATAATTTATTTGTTGTTTTATAATGTTTATATATATTTACGTGCTTATCACCTCTGCGGAGTTTTGCTAGCTAATTTAATTTGACCCTGTATACTGACTTATATTCAAAACAAGTAAGTTTATTAATTGCTCGATATTACGTCACAGATGGAAACAGAAACGATTTTAGAGAATGCAAATAATATATGATAACGCCTAACATTTACTTTCCCTTAACAAGCTCAAAACTCAAACTATTTATTTCAACTAAACCAATTACAGGCACTTTTGAATGGTCAAGGGGTCGGTCAGTCAAAAAGATGAAGCTAGTTCCAGCAAGCAAGCCTAATACAAAATCATTATATAAGTTTGAAATAAAGTAGATAGTTTTTTTTGTTAGGCGATTAGGCCCACCAAAATTTGTGGCGTCTACTAGTGAAATAAAAAAAACTATATCCTTTGTAGGTTTTGAAACTATGGATATTTTGAAATACGTACCTTTATTCATATATTCAGAACTAGCACTTCGCCCGCGATTTTGTTCACGTGGAATTTGTACTTTCCCCTTCAAAATTCAACAACCCCTGAAGGGGGTTTTAAAGAGTCCCTTTAAAGGGCAGTTTTGGAAAATTGATCAATACAATCTCTATTAATTACCGTTTCTAGTTTATAAAAAATAAAATTTGTAGGTAACTAATAAACGAGTCCTGGAGTGGAGACCGCGTATCGGCAAGCGCAGCGTAGTGTGGGACGCCCCCCAGCTAGATGGACGGAATACCTAAAGAAGGTGGCTGGGAGAGACTGGATGCGAAAGGCGGAGTACAGGGTGTCGTGGCGCAGCCTGGGAGAGGCATATGTCCAGCAGTAGACTGTAATAGGCTGAGCTGATTGAATATAATGAAAATATGTATATTTAGATTAAGGTATTTATTAATATATGGGCCAGTGTCGCCTGAAATAAATGAATACGTAAGTAGACTAAGTGTAGGGCTGTTCGCTCACACCGCAGCATTTTTCTATTAGTATTTTTAACTTTATGCCCGTCGTAACTCCTAAACGAAAGGTCTGATTCTGATAATTTCAAGAGGAATTTACATATAACATACATAATCAGCCTATAATGTTCCCACTGCTGGGACACAGGCCTCCCCTCTGTGAGAGGGACATACACATATACACATACATATTGTATATATAATAAACCTTGATTTTAAAATTATTAAGTGGGATAAGGATTAATATCGTGATACGAATGTCATCATCTTTCGATTTACCCGTGTTTTGATTTAGAGCTGATTTTTCAGTAGTCAGATAATTTTTATTTGAGAAATAAATATTGCAGTTTGACAGCTTTTGTATAAAATATATGTCAAACTGTCATAATTATTCTTTAAATAAAAGTTGTCTGATTATTGAAAAATCATCCTTATTTTGAACAAAATGTTTATTTATACTTAGTCATAGCCTCGCGGACTTTTTTGGTGGGTAATGATGAGTATACATAATTTTTTATACCATCAATAGCACGGTATAATATTACCGTGTCAATAGTTTTCGGAGCACCCGCCAAATAATGATTTATATTTATATGCAAATTTTTGGCTCTTTTTTTTACATTATTGCAGTTCTTACGAAAACTGCAATAATGTAAAAAAGATTGCCTCTAGGTTTTTGAAAAAAGTCTAAGTGGGCTGTAGGTTTTTGAAAAATAAAATACAGCCCATGTTTCTCGCTGATAGTAGAAAACAGAAGACTAGCTAGTAACGTATCATAACATAACATCACGCTTGTAATCCCCGTAGGGTAGGGTTAGGCAGAGGTGTACCTACCTGTAGTACACCCACATTTCGCAATGTATGTTTAACTATATAGGAAGTATAAATAATATTAAAGGAACCGAGCGACCTACGAAACTCTATGAGAGGTTGATGAGCCCTTTTCTTTGAGTGGGAAATCATCATATGACTTCTCCCTCTCCCCAGGCATCGGCCCAAGCGGACCCCGTCAGTTCGTGCTAACACCTCTTTGAGGCGCGCGTGGAACACAACGCGCTGTCGACCCGGGCCTGGCCCTAACCGGGCGGCGAGCTGCCCATTGCTCGCCGCCCGCAAGCCCGCGCCTACGCTGGCCGGGAGTCGGTTGCTGACTCCCGACGTCCAGGGCGTCTCCTGCAGTGACTAGGGGCGTCAGGGCGCAGAGATTGCCTCTCCCTCACGCGCTCCGTCTCCTCCTTTGCGAGCATTACTGCTTCGCAGAAGGAGGTGACGGCTTCCCATGCACTCTCGCTCCGTACCATGGCCTGGACCAGGGCCGGACGCGGGAGATCGCGGGAGATTTGTGTATGTGAGTTTAAATGTTTGTAAACGCACCCACGATACAGGAGTAATTTCTAGTGTGGGGCAACCTTTTTTTTAAAAGAAAAGAAAGAAAGAATAATAATGACAACATAGGTACCTACCTATCTACCTATTATGCTGATTAATAATAGTTTTTCAGGCGTGGTTAAATCGAAGATACTTTATGTGTCGTACTATTTATTATATAGATACTCTGTAAACAAGTTGTTGAAGAAAATGCAATAACATTTTTACTGTGTTCAAGTATTTGTTTTGTTTGTTTTGTTTTTTCCACAACTATCACACAACGCCATCTAGTCCCAAGCTAAGCAGAGCTTGTGTTATGGGTACTAGACAACTGATAAACATACTTATATATTTCTAAATACATAAATATTATAGATAAATTACACCCAGACACAGAACAAATGATCGTGCTCATTACACAAACATTTGTCCTGGGTGGGAATCGAACCCACGACCTCCGGCATAGCAGTCAGGGTCACTAACCACTAGACCAACAGGCCTGTCAAAAATTTAAGAATGAAATATGTATTTTATTCTCACAGATATCGCAAAAAAAAGTACTTAAAATGGTTCTCAATAATACTTATTGATGTCTAAATATTTGAAACATCCGACCCGATTTGTCAGTAGCAAATTTAGGTAATAAATTAGTCATACACAACGGACAGATGTACTGAAATCTTTAAGTTTGCAACACAGCAAAAGCGCGCAGCGCCTACGCATCGCTGCTGTGCAACGTGTCGCTCCTACTTCAGACGTACCGCCCTGCAAAAGTTTACCTTGTAGTCAATCATTTCAGAACATGAAAAAATATTAACGGCAATTAAATAAAACAAATTATTACTATTATCATCTTTTTCATGACTTTCACAGGTTTACAGGAATGGCTCCAATGGACAGAAGATGCACCAAATACTGAACTTGGAACGTTTGCACATCAACAGGGTATGAACTGAGGGGCAATTCTCGTAATTTTAAGAACGTTCACAGTCTGATCTCAGTCTCAATCTGTCCATAATTCCTCTTCCTTACATTTTTGACAAGTTTTTAACATTGATTGTCGCTGAGATGTAATTGCGACTAGATTTTGAACGTTTTTAATTACGGGAATTGGCCTGCTGTTGTTTATAACTGTAAGTTCAATAAAAATGAAATGCTGTTCGTTGGTAAGTGCATCACATGAGAACGTCTGGCCCGATTTGGTTAATTTTTGTTTTAAAATGTTCGTAAAAGTCCGAATTAGTTTTTTTTTTTTTTAAATAAACTTTCCTGGAAATGTTCAAATTCGGGAAAAACGAAACTTCCTCATTTCTATAAGATTTTTGTATGTAGGTACTCAAGACTACAACTCACGAATCAAGGACAGGACAACGTCTGCCGGGTCAGCTAGTATTTATTAAATAAATGCAAAGCCGCGGTAATAAAAGTGTTGACCATAAATTATACCGAATTACTGTGCTTACTTACTTTTTGTTATGGAGACAGTTAAAACAATAACATATTTTCATTGCACGTCAATAGTAAAACAGGTGGGATACGAACTCATAATTTCACACCAAGCGTTCCGTCGCCTTAACCTTTGGGCTATTGTCGGCTTAAAACCTTTCATATATTTCAACCACTAGCGCCCGAGCCCAATAATCTATTGACAGATAGCTACTGATGGTAGTATACCTGTCAGTATAATACAATCATACAGATCGCTACTGATATAGATTATCGGGACGTTAAAACCAGAGATAGATAGGTTTTTCAACCTCCAGCATGCCAAAACTGGTGATAGACAGGTAATTGGGAACGGCCGTAAGTCAAACTCGACAGAGGAAGACATCTCGTAGTAGGGAAAATAAAATGTTCTATGAGTTCCATCTCTGTATTTATGGGAAGACGATGATGACGATGTTCAAGTACACATTGATATCACGTCATTGCGTGATTCTGCGTCATTGTATTACTTTAATTACAGTTAAATCGGTGCTCTGGGCACGTTTTCGGATGACAGCGATGCGGACGAGTACTTCTACGGCCAAGCGGCCTTTTGGTTTTATTTAATTGGTTTTATATATCATTTAATTTAATACCTAGTGAAAATAGTTATTTGTGTTATATATTGTATAGGATTATCATTACAGATAACGGAATTAAAAGAAAACATATCTGAAACAAATTCATCATAGACGTAAGAAAAAAATGACTGTTGATTGGGCCACGTTATAAGCTAAACCAATGAAGTTCACTCTACTATCCATAGGTATGCATATTACAAACGCATAATGACTTATTTGCACTAATTTCATTTGAATATGACTGTTTTTTCTTTCATCCCCTATAAAACAAAAATCTGTGATATTCAACGCAAACAAAAATAAGATGATGTCTGCCAAATCCGTTGCTGCTGTGAATGTTTGAGGCGCGATCGTGCCACGTATAAATGCGCAGTGCCTCGCTCCCGTCGCGACTGTCCGCCGAAACCGCGCTACTCGGCCACGCGCACGCGCACCCGAAAATACTAAACAAAAAAATCATAAGCACACGAAATTAATCCACTAAAAATCCCTTCAATTTTTTTAATAAATCATGAATAACGCCGTCTTATATGAAAAATGCAACAGCTTGCAAAAAAGGGATGCACTCATGTGTTTAGAAGAACACGCGTCAAAAATGAAGTGGAAAAAGAGTAGCAACAATATCTTGGATATAGGGTGCGGGGATGGAAGCGTCACGAATATGCTGAAGATGTACATCCCTACTGACTTCAAGTTGCTGGGCTGTGACGTCAGCGAGAAGATGGTGAACTTCGCAAATGATCATCATTGCAACGAGCAGACTTCCTTCACCGTGCTGGACATAGTGGGTGACATGCCTGAAGGGATGAAGGGAAAATTCGACCACGTGTTTTCGTTCTACGCTTTGCACTGGATCACAGATCAAGAGTGAGTATTTTGTCTCTCAGTTTCATAGTAGAAAATATTTGAAGAGGGCTTCAATTACTTCAACATATTAAATAATTTGTTTACCTATATTACTTTAATTTTATTTTATTTAAATCGTCAAAATAAGTGTGGGAAACTACATCATTGTTTAATTTTCAAAATTTTAAGCGATCTGTTTTCATTATGAGTTCACAATAGTGCAGTAATTAGGAATCCTTTACCACACAGTAGACTCAGATGAAAAAATAATAGTCCAGAATATATGGGGCGTCACGCGTCATTTTGAAACTTAAATATTATATATACTCGTAGTCTAGGGTGAATAAAACTTGGACAGCGAAGACACCATAGGTAGATTTAAGTCAGCGATTTTTTTAAATCGGCTTCCTAAATTTGTGGCTGAAACAAGGTGGTTTCTGTCTGAAAAGCTGTTAACTAATGGATCAAAGCAAAGTTTAAATTAAGAACAACCGACTTCCAAAAAATACACTCCATAGTGAAAAATAACTTTAATTTCAGAAGTTGGTGTAATTGGTTTTGTATTTAAATTTTTGCCGCCGACTTACGAAATTAATGTTATTTTTCCCTATGTACTCGTTTTATGGATGTCGGTTGTTTCTTTTCACTTTTTAGGTGTGGTTCCTACCTACCCCACATCAATTCATATACCTTCACTTGCTAAGTACAATAACAGTATGTGACAGTGACAAGAAGTTATGATAACATCATCAACATAAACTAAGTGGAAAAAATACATATTATTGAAACTAACTCTAAAAACCACTCATCAGAACGTGACAAAATTTATATAGGACCACCCTATAATAAAATATACTATTTCAAATTTAAAAAAATCAATTCGGTTAATAAATGACGGATTTATGAGGTAATAAACATAAAAAAATACAACTGAATTGAGGACCTTCTCCTTTTTTTTACGTCAGCATGGCAGGGCTTTAAAGCTTTATACGTATTTCAAAGCCTGACAATTATCTTTGCCTGTAATTGGTTGGTTACTTTTAATTTCATTCGAAACCGATTCCTCCAACAGATCTTCATGCAGGTTTGCTAAAAAAGGGACTTTAGTAGTCTAGGCAAATCTTGTAATGAAAATTCAACATCGAATGCATTGCACCGTCGAGCGTTAGTGCAATATTTAACGTTTACGTCTCAGTAAAAGTAGTAGAATCTACTTATAACTAACCTATAAAATGGCCGAATTGGCGCTTTGTTTCTCACAACTAGACTCAACATTGAGCACTGAACTTAGTATAGTTATATCAGTTACACCAAACGCGGTTTCTAAAGGTTTAAGCACGCTTTAGCAAGCTTTAACGAAAGGAATTATAGCATAATAGCATATTCAGCCTATAGTGTTCCCACTGCTGGTATACTGGCCTCCTTTATGATAGAGGGAGTGGGCCATAATCGACCACGCGGGCTCAGTGCAGGTTGGTAAATGTCATATGTCGAAAACATGTGACATCTACCAACCTGTCCCTGTTCTAGAACATGCCGGTTTCCTCACAATGTTTTCCGTCACCGTTATGAGAGCAATATAATAATAATAATAATAATATCACCTTAGATCCCTCTCCTCATCCGAAAGCTATAAGTATTTGGGTATGTCGGAAGCGTTAGGCATCAACGATGCTGACATGAAGCAATCGTTGAAGGAGCGCTTCTTTTGTCGCCTGAAGAAGGTATTAATTAGTCTTCTTTCGGGCGGAAATAAGGTGCGCGCCTTCAATGGTTGGGTAATGCCGGTTTTGATGTACTCTTTTGGCATACTCAAATGGACTCAGACTGAACTCGACGCCCTAGATAGAAGGGTCCGTACACTGCTGACCGCAAACCGGATGCATCACCCACGATCATCGGTGATGAGACTGTATATCCCGCGGAAGTGTGGGGGTCGAGGATTTTTAAATGCGAAAACCCTCCACAACCGCGAGGTGTGCAGTCTCAGGGAATATTTTTTAAAAGCCGAAGTGGGTATGCACCGTGATGTGGTCGCAATGGACAAGGGGCTCACCCCGCTCTCCATGGCGAAAGAGAACTGGCGCAAACCTGTAGTACTTACTACCGATGACCGCAAGAAGGTATGGCAAAGCAAGGAGCTTCACGGGCGCTTCTATCGGGCTCTTCATGAGCCCGGTGTAGATTTCTTAGCGTCCGTATCCTGGCTGCGTTTCAGTGACCTCTTCGGGGAAACTGAAGGTTTTGTCTGTGCAATTATGGACGAAGTTATCTTGACGAATAACTACCGGAGACATATTATGAAGGACGGGACGGCTGACGTGTGTCGGGCATGCCACCGTCCGGGTGAGTCCATCAGACATATTATCTCTGGTTGTTCTCGTCTGGCTAACAGCGAGTACTTGCACAGGCATAACCAAGTAGCCAGGATTATTCACCAGCAACTTGCTTTGAAATATAAACTTGTCGACTCTGAGGTACCGTATTACAAGTATGTGCCCGACCCAGTTCTCGAAAATGACCATGTCACGTTGTACTGGGATCGGTCTATCATCACTGACAGGACTGTTGTCGCCAACAAACCTGATATAGTGGTGATAGATCGATTAGTGCGCCGCGCAATGATTGTTGATGTTACCATTCCACATGACGGGAACCTCGTGAAAGCTGAGAAAGATAAACAAATGAAATATCTTGACTTAGCACGCGAGGTTGTTGACATGTGGAATGTGAGCTCAACTGTCATTGTGCCGATTGTCGTATCGGCCAATGGCCTGATGGCCGACAGCCTCGATCAACATCTATCGAGGCTCTCGTTAGGCGGTTGGATCAAGGGCCTGATTCAGAAGGCAGTACTCCTCGATACGGCTCGCATTGTGAGGAGGTTTCTATCTCTGGAGCCCTAACCACCGGTAGCTTGGACCCTGCTCCCGACACCGGTGGATCACTATTTTTTTATATTTTTAAATGTTTTTTTTTAAATTTTTTTATTTAATCATACTAATATTTAAAAATGTAACAAAATAAGACGACTAAATAAATAAACGACATAATAATATAATAATTAGCTAGCAACACCAACGTCAACGTCAACGTCTCTTTTGTCATCTGTTCACAATTTCCTAATATATAATTTTTAGAAGCAGTTTTTATATTTATATATCCGTAAAACCATATCAGAAAATCCAATATTATCAAAACATAAACATAATTTTATATAAATACAATGAACAGAAACAAAAACTTGCATCGAAAACTGCCGATCCGGAGGTGACATCTGTCATGTCACCTCCGATAAAAACGTGAAAATGAAATGTTGAAAATGTTGACGAGATCAGCAGCTCGCCGTGCACGCCTACCACCTCCGGAGTCGTCGCTCAGCCCCGCCCTGCCGCCGCCGGAATCCAGCCCCATCGAGAGTGCTGTGACACCGGCCGTAGCAGTTGCGTCGAGCTCGAGCGACGAATATTTTTCCCCGCCGACGTCGCCAACACCTGTACGTCGGCAGGGGAGAGGCCGGCCACCGAGGAGCTTGGGACTTAGGGGCCATCCGGCCCGAGCCGGGTCCCCGCTGCCGGTGGTTGTGTGCAGCGCATGAGATGGACTCAGTCTATGAACGAGAACGTCATGCGCGCATACTACGGGTCTACAGAGGGGGGAACTAACCTCACTGCGTACCGTGATAGGTTGCTGTCTCTGTTCCAGGAACTGGAACCAACCGTCAACGTCTCGGCCCAACGACTGTCGGATCAGGTGCGGGTCATCCAACGCAATCACAGGTTGGACGACATAGCACTTGATAGGCTGCGCTCAGAGGTACTGAACAACCAAATCGTCTCGACTCTGGCACAAACCGCGGCACAAGCGTCATCTATTGATGCCATCCCGCCGCGGTCCAATCGTGTTGAAGAAGATGATGATAGGGTTGACACAGTAAGTAGCCAGTACAACGTCCGACTGAGGAGCGCACTGGAAGATGCGTTTCGCGAGTATAGGTCCACTCCAACCGAACTTAGACCCCGAATACCACGGCTACCTATGCACAAAAAAAATAGGGCGCTAGTGTGTGCCTTGGACTCGCAGCTCAAGAATTTCTTCGAGAGCAGCGAGGATCTCGTTGATACACACTCGATCTTGTATTGCGCGGCTGTGGCGGCATGTCGTTTAGCTAACGTCAAGTTTCCAAATTGTGACGCAGCTACTCGACCAAAACCAGCCGTACCAGCCTGGCGATACAGGATCGAGCGTCGTATCGATGGGGCCAGGGTACTCATCGGTAAACTATACTGCTTCAGGGAGGGCAACACACGACCACGAGTGATGCGCTTTGTAAGACAGGCATTTTCGGGGACTGGAATCAGCCCTCGGGAATACATGTCCAATGTCACAGAGCGCATCGACTTCCTGAAGCAGAAAGTTTGTGCATGGGCGAGTCGTATTCGGCGGTATAAGCGGCGGGTTGATCGGTACACGTAGAATCGCATGTTCCAGAGCGATGAGAGGTGGGTATATAGAACTTGGGAGCGACCTGAACAAAACGTGACAGACGTGTGCCGCCCGGATGATACCACCACTAGTGCATTCTGGCGCAGCATCTGGTCGGTGCCCGTCTGTCACGCTGAGGGTGGCTGGATACGCGATGTCGAGCGAGTGTGTGGAACTATACCAGAAATGGAACCAGTCATAATTACGCCATTAGACGTAGCCAAAGCAGTCCGTCCGTTACCGAATTGGAAATCACCGGGACCGGACGGACTGCATAACTTTTGGTTAAAATGGCTAATTAGTTCACACACTTGCCTGGCATCTCAGTTCCAGTCATCCTTAGAGTCTCGGTCACTACCACAGTTTCTAACAACAGGCGTTACCCACCTGCTCCATAAGTCAGGTAGTCCCGCGGAACCCAAGAATTATAGACCGATCACGTGTTTGTCGACGGTTTATAAACTTCTTACATCCATTTTGAGAGCGAAAATTAACACACACATAGACAGTTACTCGATTATGTCTGCCTCTCAAAATGGATGTAGGAATGGGTCCCGCGGTACTAAGGAGCTACTCCTCATAGACATGGCCATTAGCCAACAGGTTCGCCGATCCCGCAAGGATATGTCGACATGCTGGATAGATTATAAGAAGGCCTACGACTCGGTGCCACATACATGGCTCATGAGGGTGCTGGAGTTGTACAAGATAGATGCAACTCTACGCACCTTCCTTGAGTCGTGTATAAGACAGTGGAAGACGGTCCTTCGCTATCCAGGGTGTCGACAGATCCAGGGGAATGATGAGCCTGTATGGATTAAGCGGGGAATATTTCAGGGCGACAGTTTGAGTCCACTTTGGTTCTGCTTAGCCCTGAATCCTCTAAGCACACTGCTGGAGGACTCAGGTCTAGGCTACCGGTTGAAGAGAGGTGGTCAGGTCATATCTCACCTCCTCTACATGGATGATTTGAAACTCTTTGCCCCTAACAAATTGCATCTGATGGAGCTACTGAAGGTAACTGAAACTTTCAGTAGTGCCATCTGGATGGAATTTGGTGTGGACAAATGTGCAGTCATGCATGTAAAGGGGGGGGAGATTATGGAATCCGAGGGAATTCCACTTTCGGATTCCATACACCTTAGATCCCTCTCCTCATCCGAAAGCTATAAGTATTTGGGTATGTCGGAAGCGTTAGGCATCAACGATGCTGACATGAAGCAATCGTTGAAGGAGCGCTTCTTTTGTCGCCTGAAGAAGGTATTAATTAGTCTTCTTTCAGGCGGAAATAAGGTGCGAGCCTTCAATGGCTGGGTCATGCAGGTTTTGATGTACTCTTTCGGCATACTCAAATGGACTCAGACTGAACTCGATGCCCTAGATAGAAGAGTCCGTACACTGCTGACCGCAAACCGGATGCATCACCCACGATCATCGGTGATGAGACTGTATATCCCGCGGAAGTGTGGGGGTCGAGGATTTTTAAATGCGAAGACCCTGCACAACCGCGAGGTGTGCAGTCTCAGGGAATATTTTTTAAAAGCCGAAGTGGGTATGCACCGTGATGTGGTCGCAATGGACAAGGGGCTCACCCCGCTCTCCATGGCGAAAGAGAACTGGCGCAAACCTGTAGTACTTACTACCGATGACCGCAAGAAGATATGGCAAAGCAAGGAGCTTCACGGGCGCTTCTATCGGGCTCTTCATGAGCCCGGTGTAGATTTCTTAGCGTCCGTATCCTGGCTGCGTTTCAGTGACCTCTTCGGGGAAACTGAAGGTTTTGTCTGTGCAATTATGGACGAAGTTATCTTGACGAATAACTACCGGAGACATATTATGAAGGACGGGACGGCTGACGTGTGTCGGGCATGCCACCGTCCGGGTGAGTCCATCAGACATATTATCTCTGGTTGTTCTCGTCTGGCTAACAGCGAGTACTAGCACAGGCATAACCAAGTAGCCAGGATTATTCACCAGCAACTTGCTTTGAAATATAAACTTGTCGACTCTGAGGTACCGTATTACAATTATGTGCCCGACCCAGTTCTCGAAAATGACCATGTCACGTTGTACTGGGATCGGTCTATCATCACTGACAGGACTGTTGTCGCCAACAAACCTGATATAGTGGTGATAGATCGATTAGTGCGCCGCGCAATGATTGTTGATATTACCATTCCACATGACGGGAACCTCGTGAAAGCTGAGAAAGATAAACAAATCAAATATCTTGACTTAGCACGCGAGGTTGTTGACATGTGGAATGTGAGCTCGACTGTCATTGCGCCGATTGTCGTATCGGCCAATGGGCTGATGGCCGAAAGCCTCGATCAACATCTATCGAGGCTCTCGTTAGGCGGTTGGATCAAGGGCCTGATTCAGAAGGCAGTACTCCTCGATACGGCTCGCATTGTGAGGAGGTTTCTATCTCTGGAGCCCTAACCACCGGTAGCTTGGACCCTGCTCCCGACACCGGTGGATCACTATTTTTTTATATTTTTAAAGGTAATTTTTTTTTTTTTTTGTTTTTGTACTAATATTTAAAAATATAATAAAATAAGATATTAAATGAATAAACGACATAATAATAATAATAAATGATTGTTGATATTACCATTCCACACGACGGGAACCTCGTGAAAGCTGAGAAAGATAAACAAATCAAATATCTTGACTTAGCACGCGAGGTTGTTGACATGTGGAATGTGAGCTCAACTGTCATTGTGCCGATTGTCGTATCGGCCAATGGCCTGATGGCCGACAGCCTCGATCAACATCTATCGAGGCTCTCGTTAGGCGGTTGGATCAAGGGCCTGATTCAGAAGGCAGTACTCCTCGATACGGCTCGCATTGTGAGGAGGTTTCTATCTCTGGAGCCCTAACCACCGGTAGCTTGGACCCTGCTCCCGACACCGGTGGATCACTATTTTTTTATATTTTTAAATGTTTTTTTTATTTTTTTATTTATTCATACTAATATTTAAAAATGTAATAAAATAAGACGACTAAATAAATAAACGACATAATAATAATATTTATTTACTCAAAAACAATAATAATATATAATTATAATCTTCCATTTATGATGGATATAAACATTTTACTATGTAAAAAAGGTAGGTGATGTTTGCTAACGCCGCAAGCAGGAACTAGGCGTAGACTCTTAAGGCTCTTAAGGCTTAAGACCTAGGCCTTAACAAATATCAGTGCAATTATGATATCAGTACTTTAGGTAGGTATCAGTCAACACTTCACTAACCTGCTTCGTTGATCAAGGGGTCGCAAACGCAACTATAGAGCACTAGCTTTAGTCCGCAGCTTCGCCCGCGTGGACGTCGGAAAATGTCCCACGGGGAAATACCACCAGGATTAAAAGTACCTACCCTATCTGTTAATCCAATCCAGGTTATAAGCTATCTGTGTGCCAGATTTGCTCCAAATACGTTCAGCCGTTTTTGCGCCAATCCAAAACATATAATTATCCAGACAAACGAATCAAAGTTCTATAAACTATATTTTCGGTATCAGACTCGTTCCCACGCCTCGTAGAAGTTACTTTTTTATATTTATTTTACAGTTTTGACTTCGTTACTACTTTATTATAGGTATAGTTGATATCCTTTGTTTTGCCAATAGTAGCCCTCAATAGCCTGGTGCCTATGAGTAGCATTAGGCTCGTACGTATTAGGTATAACTGACGAAATGTGGGTGTAATGCTCTGGGTAACCCTTCGGGAAACTTCAGGTTCTTGGATTAGGTACAATTCAGGAGTCAGGAGATATTTTATTTTGAATTATTTGATATGATGTTGAATTAAAAAATATACATATATATTGTCTTTTCAGACGAGCATTCACCAATATCTACAACCTGCTGAATGAGGACGGCGAGTGCTTCACGATATTCCTTGCGGGTGCGCCGGTGTTCGACGTGTACCGTGTTCTAGCACGCAAGAACAAGTGGAGTGAATGGCTGCAGGACGTCGATAGATTCGTGTCACCTTACCATGACTCGAAGGTAATACCCACCAATTTTCAACGTGGCCATCAAAGAGATAATCTTAGAAAATCATTTTTCATCATTAGACATCCGACGCCGAGACTACTGTGAAATTGCGCCGTTTACGTCAAATAACCTAGTTCTCAATGCCAAGAAAACGGAATGTGTAAAGTTCGCCTTACCGAATGTTAGAAATCTAGGACCCAACATCGTCTTAGATAAAGAGGTGCTTGAAACTGTAGGCTCGGCAATTTTTTTAGGACTAACAGTAGATGCCAAAGTTCAGTGGGGTCCTCATATATCAAGTCTAGCAGGAAGGCTTAGTTCGGCTGCCTACGCCGTCAGGAAAGTAAGACAATACACTGACGTTGATACAGCTCGTTTAGTCTATTTTAGTTATTTTCACAGCGTTATGTCCTACGGTATTCTGCTGTGGGGCAAAGCCGCTGATACACAAAATATATTTGTCCTTCAAAAACGAGCTGTTCGAACAATTTACCAGCTAGGTGCCAGAGTTTCTCTAAGAGATTTTTTGAAGGACATTGTTATTCTCACGGTTGCATCACAATTCATCTTCGTCAACATCTTATATATTAGGCAAAATTTACACTTGTACACTAAAAACAGTGATATTCACAGTGTTAACACTAGGAATAAGGACATACTACGTGCCCCCTTTCACCGGCTTCATAAGGTTCATAACTCATTTGTTGGTCTTGGTATAACCTTCTATAACAAGATACCCTTTAAAGCTCAAGTAAAATCCAACCTTTGTTCAAAGGCATACTATTCCATCAATGACTACTTACACGATAAGAATAGTTGGTCGCCCTAATTAACTCAAGACATGTTCTTTCTCCAGAATTAGCTTACTGACAGGTTATTGTTATTAGTATTAACTTATTTATTTATTTTACTTCGATGGTCCTAGTTTATCATCTGTGACTTCAAGTGGCAGCTATGTGAACAGAACCCAGCAATGCATAAATATGTAAGCTGTCACGCTCTTTATGCCTGGTGGCTTTTATTTAGGTAGTAAGTTTTTAATTACATTTTAATTTTAAATAATATTTTTTTAGCTTGAGTACGTATAGTTTGTATTATATTTGTTGGTATATTGGAGTGGCTAGCTGACATATGGCAAATAATTTAATTTTATGTTCTATGTCTTGTAATGTTCTTTACTTAACACCTAGTAATGTATATAATCGAGTATCAAGTATTTTCTAACTGAACAGACAGCTGTGCTACTGGGGAGTTTGTTGCGCCACTTCTTCTTCCCAGCGATAGCACTAGGAAGTGGTGAAGGGCGGGCGTTTTTGGGGGACTGTCTTTTGTAATTTTGACGTTCGAAAAGTGCTGATTCTCAGCCTAATTTGAATAAATGACTTTTGATTTTGATTAATTAAACTGATAGTGTTGGATTTTTTTGAATTGGTTTTTCGGAAAGTCAGAAAATGAGGGAGTTAAATCTCAAGGGTTGAGCTGAGATTTTTATTGACTAAGTAGATATGTGGAACAGGATTGAATTTCCTAATGATTGTCTCACACTAAAAGTGATTTATGCTCATAGAATCCTACTAATAAAATTATAAAATATTTTCCAGGATCCGGAAAAAGAAGTAAAGAAAATGTTGGAAAAGATAGGTTTTGTTGACTACGACGTGGAATGTAAAGACTCAGTATTTGTGTACGAAGACTTACATGTATTGCGAAGTGAGTATTATTTTATCTTTATTGATATGATTTCGATATTTGTACCATAAGTAATCAATCATAGAATATTTGCCAACAAAAATTACAGCAACTTAAACACTTACAAGTACAGTCAGCGCCATAGATCTGTAGTCAGAACACTTGATCTACAAAACTACGAAGAGAAGGCGCTGTCAAAGTCAAATGTAGAGAGTCAGTCTCATGAAAGAAGTCTCGCACACGCGGCGCTACAGGCATGCGATGGAGTCATAAATCTTGATTGATTTATTTATTTATTTACAGGCACTGGTTAATAAAATGCACAATCCTAAAAAGAGAAAGGTGTGTGAGGTAGGAGTGTTGTTGTTAGTTCAACTTATTGCCGAGGGACTTCTTTCATGAGACGGACTCTACCATGGGCATGCGGTTAACAAAGTCAAACTCAAACTCAAAGTATTATTTTTTTCAAATAAACCAGGTACAGGCCGTTTTGGATTGTCAAAGGAGTCGGACAGCCAGAAAAATGAAGCTAGTTGCCCATTCCTAAACATAGAAGGTTCTTACGGAAGAGAACGAGCGAGAAACTCTATGAACACTCTTTTTAAATTATACACTGGCCTGCAAAACTAAGTATCACACTTTTAAAATTGCAATAACTTTTTAAGTACACAAGACATAGTTTCACACAGTGGTTTAATAAAGTAGTTTACATTTTATGATGAATATAAAATTAAACTCGTCTTTATTATAAAAGATGACATAACAGTACAGTTGCTAGGCAACAACAACATAAAAAGATTACTCCTAGAACAGTGCATTAAAACCTTCATGGTTCAACACCCCCACTTAATCCACTATGTTGTGTGCAGAACACATGTTTCTGCTTACCAACTCCCTTAGTCATCATATCAGCAGGCATAAGGGTAGTCTCACAATATTCAACACAAATACCCCTTTGCTCTGCTAGCTCTCTAAAGAAATAATATCTTATATTTATATGTTTGGAACGTTTTCCAATAGCAGGAGAATAAACTAGCTTACTGACACTTTGGCTATCACCAAAAATAGTAACAGTAGTGTTATAGCCAGTCAGTTCAGAATATAATCCGTAAACTGATATCACTTCCTTAGCGGCCTCACAGATTTCGATGTACTCAGCTTCAGCAGTACGTAACGAAACACTACGCTGTTTTGAGGACTGCCAAGACACCGCAGCACCACCGAAAATAAGGGAATAACCAGAGAAACATTTCCCGTCAGGCCCATTTCCCCAATCTGCATCTGCATAGGCAACCAAAGGCTTGTTACATTTTTTGTAACACAGCGATAGATCCGCTGTCCCCATTAAATACGTAAGCACACATTTCAGTGCCGCCATGTGAGTAGAATCGTTGCAGTTATTAAATTAACCCAGCATCGTAACTGCATACGATATATCAGGTCTTGTGCAACATGCCAGGTATATTAGTAAACCGATAATTTCCTGATATCGAGTATTGTCGTTCTTTTCACCAGATTTCAGGCGAAGGTTTACTTCAACTGGCGTACTAACTTGTTTGCAGTCCGACATTCCATATTTCTCTACGATTTTTGAAATGTAATTCTTTTGAGATAAGTGGATTTCACTAGCACTCTTCCGCTCAATCCGGACTCCAAGACATTCTCTTGCCTCACCCAAATCCTTTATTTTGAAGGATCTGGCAATCTGAAGTTTCACCGTCCTGGCTTCTACAGCTCTATTTGTAAATATATAAAAATCATCGACGTACAGAGCTATTACAGTGAAAATTTCATTATGAATCTTTGTGTAGACACACTGGTCATATTTAGACCTAGCAAAAATCTATCTTTATTATATGGTCATGAATCTTTTGGTTCCAACACCTGGCAGCTTGTTTCAGGCCATATATGGCATTCTACAATTTGCAAACACTCACTTTCACTCCTCTCTTGAACAAAAGATTGAGCTCTACATCCGAATATTTTCAGATTCGATAGATCGACTCTCTCTCCTGTAAAAACCTCCTTTGGAGCTTTATCCTTAAGGGCTATTGTTGGAGATCGGTTCTTCAGGTACACGGCACAACCAACAGCTTCGCCCCAGAATCTCTTGTCCAAACCAGCCTCATGCACCATACATCTAGCCTTCTCAGTTATTCTGCGGATTGTTCTCTCCACCACTCCATTCTGTTGAGGAGTGTAAGGTACTGATCTCTGGTGTTGGATCCCATGCTTCTTCAGGAAACCTTGAAATTCTCCATTGATATATTCCGTGCCCTTATCGCTACGAAATTTCTTTATTTTCTTTCCAGTCTGATTTTCAACTAGTGCTTTGAACTCGCTCGGTCTTATTACAAAAAAATGCTTAAGTACTGGTTTAAACCACGACTACAAAGTCTAGGATTGTGACGGTATTAAGATTAGTACCAGGATCAAAATGTGTCCTGATTATAAAACGAAGACTATCTGAGGATCTGTTAGTACCAAAGAAGATCCATGGTTCAAATAATATCTACAGATAAGAAACAAAAATGGCATTCTTTCATTCGTTCGTAGAGGCTTTATTTGAAGCAACGTTCTGTTTATCTAAACATTGATTTTATAATAACACTTGAAATTATTTAATAATTATTTATCAATACAAAAATATGTCATAATTAGTTCTTTGTTTAGATTACAATATAATGAACAAGAACAACTTGTACTTTTGAGGCGCTGTTTATAATCAAGTTGTCATATTTTTTAACACTTCTAGCGTGAAATGGAATGAATTACATTCGGTGACAGCCCGCCGCATTTGAAGCGAATGTTTATCTTTTGTTTATAATATAAATAACGCACTTCTTATTTTTATTCATTATTCTTAGTAGTTAGTTGGTTTGTTCGTAAGTTGTTGTGTGGTAAATCGTGAGCTAGCTACAAATGGAACAACAAAAGAAAAAAATGGGTAAAAACTGGAGTTCTGAAGAAAAAGTTAGTAAAACATAATTTTTTAATTATTATTAGGTAAACAATGCTTTGTTTCATCTTATTTCTACTACCAAACGCGGAAGTTCTTATTATTATAGGAAATATTACGTGAGCTTATTGCTCAATCAGCACACATTATAGAAGATAAATCCACGAAAACGTCAGTAAATATGCAGAAACTAAAGAGTGGAAGAATTGCTATTATACAACATATTTGTGAAAACTACGTCATCAATAATAATAATAAGAACCCCACCGCCGTATCTCTACATTGACGTCGTGTTGGGGCTTGCGCACTCTTAACTCTAGGTTTGTGACGGAAGAGTTTACTTTGCCGGATCAGGTCTAGGGTGAGGAGCCAGACCAAGAGAGATACAGGAACCCGCAGGGCAGCATGTGGTGAGCTATTGGGCAGTAGCGACCCCACGGACCCTATCTCTCGGGAGAAGTCTTGTTCCTCACCTCTGGCTTGCCTTTATTGGCTGGCTGGAGTGAACACTGACGAGGAACAGGGCTCCCACCTCATTCTTGCCTTTATTGGCTGGCTTGAGAGGAGATTCGCAAGAGCAAACGTGCTCGAAGGAAGGAAGTATTTCAGTAAGATGCTGGTAGGGATCTTGACCTTACTTCCGGTATTGTCCTGATAGCCGTGGAATACCTCTCCACTCCTCATAAGCACCTCAGGACAAGCCACCCCCTGCCATTTCATCTGTGAATATGATAAATGTCATTGGTCAGGCCATTTTGACGCTCACGTTGTCCTTGGGTGCACTTGCATGGTGCATACAGGATAATCGTCGGTTGGTGCCTCCTCATTATTTAGAATTGTGTAAAGGGCCTCTGCGAGTTGGCTTCGGCCGCTAGTACGCCTTTCAAAGGTCCGGGACCCAGGGTCCCGAGATATGTCAAAGACAACTAAAATAAGAATAATTTATTTGTGAATTATAATAATAATTAATGTTGAAGTTAAACTTATATGTGAGAACGATGTAAACAGACGAGCACGTTACACTCATAACAAAGCACTATCTTGCAACTGTCAACAATATGTCAGGTGTGCTAAGTACCAGGGCGCCCTGCGGACTCTCCGTCCGCATACCGGCCCATAGTGCTACTCGACGAGGTCGGCAAGCTCTTTGAGAGAGCGATTGCGGGCCGCCTCTTCGGGCACCTGGTGAGGATGGGGCCGGATCTTGCGGAGTGCCAGTTTAGCTTCCGCAAGGGGCGCTCGACGGTGGACGCCATCATGCGCGTGAGAGCCCTCACGACGGGGGACGCGGTGTCCCGGGGTGGGGTGGTCGTGGCGGTATCAC
Source organism: Apamea epomidion (assembly GCA_947507525.1). Lineage (NCBI taxonomy): Eukaryota > Metazoa > Arthropoda > Insecta > Lepidoptera > Noctuidae > Apamea > Apamea epomidion. The sequence goes on from OX382231.1 coordinate 12,559,126, forward strand.
TCGACATCGCCAACGCGTTCAACACCCTGCCCTGGAGCTGCATAGGGGAGGCACTCCGGTATCACCGGGTGCCGACTTACCTCCGTCGAATAGTCGGGGCGTATTTGACGGACAGAGCCGTCATCTACCCCGGTCGCGACGGGAATTGGAACCGGCGAGAGATGTCGTGCGGTGTCCCACAGGGATTGGTTCTGGGGTCGCTCCTGTGGGACATCGGTTACGACTGAGTGCTGCGGGCCGACCTCCCTGATGGCGTCAGCGTAGTTTGCTACGCTGACGACACGCTGGTCCTGGCGCAGGGGAGGTCGCATCAGGCGGCGGCCGACGCGATGACATGCGGGGTTGCGATAGTCGTGAAAAAGATCCGGCAGTTGGGTCTCGAGGTGGCATTGCACAAGTCCGAGGCCATGTCCTTTCATGGGCCTCGGTACGGGCCACCTTCGGGATCCCAACTGATGATAGGAGGGGTTCACATCGGCGTCGAGACAACGATGAGATACCTGGGTCTCGTCCTCGACAGCCGGTGGAACTTCGTCGAGCATTTCCGACGTTTGGCCCCCAAACTGGAACGGGCCGGGGCCGCCTTAAAGCGGCTCCTGCCCAACCTGAGGGGGCCAAACGCCTCCTGCCGGAGGCTTTACGCTGGGGTCGTGCGGTCCATGGCCCTATATGGGGCCCCGGTATGGGCGCGTTCACTGCGGCTGCGAGCCGCACACTACCTGAACGCGCCCCAAAAGGTGGCAGCCGTAAGGCTAATCCGGGGGTACCGCACGATCTCGGGCGAGGCAGCAAGCCTCCTTGCCGGACTGCCACCATGGGATCTGGAGGCGATAGTCCTCGCGCGCCTGTATGACTAGCGCGCGGAGGCACTACGTCGGGGGGAAACTCCGCACCCGCGGCAAATCGCTGCGGAGCGGACGGACCTCCGGCGCGGTCTCATGGTGGAATGGAAGGCGCGACTATCGCAACCCAGCGCAGGGCACGCCACGATAGCGGCGGTAAGACCCCTCTTTGAGGAGTGGCTAGAGAGGCGTCACGGCGCTCTCACCTACCGCCTGACGCAGGTCCTCTCCGGACGCGGATGTTTCGGGAGGTTCCTGCACATCATCAGACGGGAGGAGACGCCCGGGTGTCACCACTGCGAGGATCGCCCAGAGGACACGGTGGAGCATACGGTGGAGGTCTGCCCCGCTTGGGCAGAGCACCGCCGTGTCCTCGTAGAGGTGATCGGCAGCGGCGGCGACCTCTCGCGCCAGGCCCTGGTGCAAGCCATGGTCCGGGGCGAGAGGGAGTGAGAGGCGGTCACCTCCTTCTGCGAAGCAGTCATGCTAGCGAAGGAGGTGGCGGGATGGGCGAGGGAGAGATCCTCACGCCTCAGCCACCGAGGGAGACGCTCCGGGCGTCGGGAGCCGCGTGACGACTCCCGGCCACCGTAGGCGCGGGCCTGCGGGCGTAGAGCAATGGGTAGCTCTCCGTCCGATCAGGACCAGGCCCGTGCCGGACGGCGCGTATGTTTTCCACGTGCGCCTCAAAGAGATGTCAGCGTAGATGACGGGGCCCGACAGGGCCGAAGGCTGCCGGGGTAGCGGGATCGTCCGAAAGGGTTACCGCTGCCCTGGTACATAAAGGGCTAAGGAAGGATCACGGGTGGGTTTTAGTCAGTAAGAGTCTGACACTCCCTTCTGCTCCACCCAGAGCGGCAGGGGTCATTTGATGATTTCCCATCCTCAAAAAAAAAAAAAAAAAAAAGGTGTGCTAAGTAGTTCCGAGGATACCGCATGGTCTCTTGTAGGAATGGCTTTCATTTTGACAATTCAACAACATTCATTGCGTTATTTACGCAGACAAATTCGATAATATGAATATCCAATGAATTAGGATTCTTTCAAAATCATTCAGATTGCGATTAAAAGGGTCTTACGCAATTAGGGTGCTGTACATTATACACATATATTGGTACTCCTCGCCAACATTGGTGAAAAGCTTGTCAGGATTATACAACTGATCCGATCGATACTCGATATGTGTCTACCTGGAAAAAAAAGCTACAGAAATTCCTTTCTTTTTTCACAGATGCCTTCACAGCGGTCAATCCTTTCAAGATCCCGCAAGAAAAGTACGATGACTTCATGTCAGATTACCTGGACACACTAAAAGAATTGCAGATAATGACCAAATTCAACAATAATTATGAAACAAGCGTTCAGTTTCGCTATCGTTTACTTGTTGTTTATGCTCGCAAACCAGCGTCACAGGATAAATTGTTAGAAGAATTGAACAAACAAGACTGAACATCTGAATTGGAACTTTAAACTCTGTATTTTTAGTGCACTTGGTTGCCTATTTTTGCCTATGTTGATGAACCACTGTTCCATTTGATAAATAACCTTCACGTGAGGCGATACTAGTTATATCAACCTACGTCTGACGATGTGTAGTCAGTTCCACTACAATATGGTGGACTGGCTATTAACATTTTATGTAGTTGGATGTGTGAAGCCTTTTTTCATATTTGTAAGAGAGAAGTCTTCAATCTCATGGCATAGCCAGTGGTTTGATTCTTTAGACCATATAAAGCTTGATTAAAATAGTCGGACATTACATGCGGTGGTTCAAGTAACATTCAATTAACTGTGTGGAGGTACTTTTGTAGTGTGATTACAAACAATATATTGGGTTGAGGATGATATAGATAGTTTTGATCTCTGATTTGAATTCCAGTGCATATTCTTTGTTTTAGTATGTATTTAATGGTGAGGGCAATGAATGATTTTCTAGAGCTAATAGAATAAGAACGTGAATCTTTGTAGACGGTGATGACAATATTGTCCATCGTCATCGATTGTAAATAGATAATATCTGTACAGGGATGTTTTGGCGCCCGGCCAAAATCCGAACTAACGCCGCCATCTTATTTTTTCAATACATTTCGCAAAGCAAAATTGCACAAATGTTTACCAACAGCGCCCCCCTGTCAACGTCATTCGAGTGCCAAAAGATCCTTGTAGCAGTGTAGTCAATATAATTGTCAGTTTTGTCATGTTAGTTATTATTTATTAAATTGTATAGATCATAAGAACGTTAGTTGTAAGGGGTTACGGCAATATTCAGTAACACAGCCTAAAGATGTATTTTTTTATTAAAGATTTCTGTTCGACTTACCCTAGTTTCATTAAAGATTTCTGTTCGACTTACCCTAGTTTTATTTTGGAGTGTTGGCCCAAAGGTAACGTCTGCGACTTACGATTTGTACGTCGTAGGTTGAACCCAGCCAGTTGCTTTACTTTGTGTAAATTATTTCATCACCACTGCTTTCGAAACGGTGAAGGGAAATATCGTGAGGAAACCGGCATGTCCCAGAAACAAAACTACGAAGACATGACATCTACCAACTCGCACTGGGCCCGCGTGGTGGATTACGGCCCACTCCCTCTCACCGATAGGAGGCCCAGCCGTGGGAACATTGTAGGCTGATTATGAGTTATCCTGTAAACCGAACCCGAAAGAGTTTCATTTGACTTCAAAAGCGTACATTCTCCTTAGTTGACCTTAATAAACAAATCTTTGATTAAGAATATAAATAAAACAAAATATTAAATTACAGCCTTCTTATTAAATCTTATTTTTTTATGGCAACAAAACACATTTCCTTATCTTCAAATGATGCTGAATTTGAACATGAACGTTCCGTAGAAAAGCTTTGCCTCCATGAACATTAGGTTATGTCTGAGAAGTGAAACTTTAGGAAATAATTACTTAGCAAAACGATTTAGGAATTTTGTATAAGTATGTAAATAGGTATACAGAGTGGTGATTACATTATCACATTAAAGGCTGATTTTTATAACGCCAAATAACTTTATCGGAGGAATAATTTTGCATTTTTGGCAGTTCTTCCATACAAAAACTGTCAGACGTCAATTTTATTCCACGAATAAAAATTATCGGTCTATTGAAAATTCAGCCCTAAATAGCGTACAGCGGTTATTACAAGTTGTTATCAGATTGTTAAAATAATAAAATATATTTTTTTACTAACAAAAAAGAGGCGAAAAAATTGGCACAAAATAAACCACCCTTGATAATTAGACACTACACGCGCGCGGCGATGGTAGTTATTAACAATTTGATTCAACACAAACTTTATGGTATTGTTACCAAATATTTTTTTTGTTCTGTGATTTTATAAAATGCCCTAAATTATTTGACGCTTACCACTCTCCCTTGGCCTTATAATAAATTTAAGATTGTTGAATACTAAAACGAAAAAAAGGTCCTATGGCTAGAATGTTAATTGTTTTTAATTATTTTAATTGTGTATGCTTAAACTATGTAATGTAGAATACAATCGCCACACTGTATATTGACTGACCTCCTCAGTAGGGCCTGCGATCAAGAGAGTTACGTTCCAACTAAATGCGTATTTGTTCTCTGGTGTTTTTGTAAGGCTCATTGTATTATGAAGAGTCATATTCTCCAACTCCAATTAACATAACTGGCGAAATATGGGTGTAACTACTACAGACACACCTCTGTCTAACCCTTCGGGGGATACAGCGTGATATTATGTAGTTCTCCGATTTTGGTCCTTTGTACAGCTTAAAGTAAGCCCAATATTGGTCCCTGTAAAAGAAAACATAGAAAGAATTTGAAATCTTGAATAAGGTCTAGCACGCACTAAGATTGTATTTTTTACGACACGATTTTACAATCCCGCTGTCGCGTGTGATTTTACAGCGCGCACTACGACGAAAATATCGATGGATTGTTCGTTCTCAACATGGATTTCGTACAACTTTCTCCGCCTCTTCCGAATTGCCTTGCTTAAAGAAAAAAGTATTCATCAATATTCGAATCGTCCTTGCACAGCTGAAAGATATATCAAAGGTTTATTTTATATGACTCACTAAACACTTCGACCATATCCAAGAAAATTATTTGGCTATTAATTGTAGAATAAAGACAAAAGATTCAAACATTCTACAAATTACGGAGAATTGTTGGACCTCTAATTGAATCGCTGTAGGTACGATTTGAAGTGTATATCCCACAAAGGTGATTTGGCTTGTATTTCAATCATAAAATGCTCCAGCGCAGCATCCCCTTGAAGGCTCCACTGAAGAAACAGGTGCCAACATGTTTACACTTGCCTAGCAGATTGCCGACTGACGGAGTGGATTGCGACTTTATTATCGCAGTGCGCGAATGCCCATACAACTTCATGTGTTGCAACTTACTTTGCGACCATCATGACGCGAGAAATCGCGCCATAATGTAACAAATCAAAATTTTATAATCGCGGCGACATTTTTCTCGTGTATGCACGCACTGCCATATAAACCTGCATTTCTGCGATAAATAATCGCACGATAAAAAGTCTTAGTGCGCACTCGCTCTAAGATTTTGTGTGAATCGGATGGTGAAGAATAGTTAAGTCAGCTTTCTACTTAAAATATCTCAGTCCCGAGTCCACTGCTGAATCTGAGAAAAAGTCATGAAGGAACGATATGTGACCAACTGTACCTATAGGTAACCAAATGAAACCTCCAAGAAATCGAAAGAGGTTAAATTGAATAACAAAAAACTATTTTGTCTTCATCAAAAATAAAAATGTCTATGTCAAATTTGACAACTGTCAGAAGAAGTAAAGGAACCATTGTACTATTGTTGGAATAAATAAAATATAAACTTTTCACAATAAAATCGTTCTAAAAATAAAACGAAAATGAATAAGAAGAAGTCGGTAAGTATATCGTAATGATCACAGTTAGATTATTAGAGTTATAACATGTACTCAAAAAGATTTAAGATACTAAGATCGTAAGTATATCTTTGCATGTACTACTTCATTACCTACATTATTATTTTCAGGCCCGATTGTCATCCACTATAACTCACCCAAAGTCAGAGGAAAAGCTGATTCCGGAGATCGAAATGCCACCAACTGACACGTTGATTTTAAAAGTATTGAGTCTGCGTATCTCAGATCAGGATCTTAGAAACTTTGCAATAAAAGTGACGTTTTTCGACCAACTGCTGTTGCATGCTATCATCAAGCCAATAGGCGCTAGAGATGAAGAGCCGGCCCATTCGATAGCCAATGGTAGCATGGTTTATGATCCCTCAGATTACGAGAAAATGTGTTTGTTCGCTGATTCCCCACTCGTTGGTATGTCATAGGAATAACATTTATAGCGGTGTATTTGTGTGAGGAGGGGTCTTCTGAAGTGACGTCACATATTTTGCATTTTTATATTAGGGGTTAGAGTATGAAATTGCCGATTTGTACAAAAAAATTAAAATTCGTTTTTTTTTTAATTTAACATTTTTATTTAATCAAAATAATTACTATTATTATCTATACTTTGCTGCCATCTAATAGGAAGATCATTTATGCCTTTGCGATAGAACTCTCGTGATCTAGATTCGACAAACTGTGTGAAAGCATTTTGTACTGCCTCCTGAGAAGAAAACTTTTTATCACGTAGAAAATTGTCCAAATCACGAATAAAATGGTAGTCCGTTGGAGCAAGGTCTGGCGAATACGGAGGGTGACGAATGGTTCCTAATTGCAGTTCCTGTAGAGTTAAAACGGTTTCTCGTGCTGTATGAGGTCTCGCGTTATCATGGAGCAATAATGGTGAAGATCGATTCATGAGTCGGGGCTGTTTCACTGCTAGTTTTGCTATCATTGTTCGGAATTCGGCACCGTAGACATCTGCCGTTATTGCTTGACCAGATCGGAGAAAGCTATAGTGAATAACACCATGCTGAGACCACCAAACAGTTACCATTACCTTTTTATTGGTAAGCTTTGCTTTTCCATCACGAAAGCGTTTAAACCAAAATCGCACGGTGCGTTCATTAGCAGTCCCCTCTCCAAACGTAACATTGATATTGCGAGCTGTTTCTGCCGCGTTAGTTCCGCGTCGGAACTCGTATTCAAAAATAACACGAATTTTCGAAGTATCCATCTTTCTTGTCTAAGCTGAATAAAAAACACAACTGAAAGTCTATAATCGAATGTTGCACATTTTTTAAAAGAAGAACTTCATAGGTAATAATTATGTGAAAAAAGTTTCACTCAAAAATCTCAAACCATGAAGGTTCTATGCCAATTCGAAGTACCTATTACAATAAAACGGCAATTTCATACTTTAACCCCTATTATTAAACCATAGGTATAACAATATTGATATAGTAGGAAATAAGTTTTTAAAGATTTTCGTTAGAGTTGAAGTTCCAAGCTTTAATACTTTAGATTTTATACATATGACGTCACGAAGCTTCTGACTCGTACCCCCCCCCCCCCCCCCGGGTACCACACGATGTCACACTTTCTTGACGCCACCCTCCCCTTTAAGGTGTGATGTAATCTATGCCTATTCATAAATTGCATGATAATCACAATTCAAATTCATCTCAATGTTGTCCAATTTCAAAACAAAGTGAAGCAGATTAATTAAACTATTTAATTATTAAAATTATTCTTCATTTCTACTTTTGTATTTCACAGCACAAATTCAACCTCTTAGAAATATAGATACAAACAGATTTGGAGTGTTTAACCTGGATAATAAACTGTCGGAACGAACTATGAATATCAGTTGCTGCAATGTTGATATTATGCCCATTTTTACCAATATGAAAGGTTTGACAAATCTTACTGATATATGCTTCAAAACTTATTTATGTTATCAAATTAATATAAATATGTATATCAACTTAAATGGGTGTATACGTTAATGCGTTAAGGATACCAAGTAGAATACAATACACAAACAAGAGTCTTGTTTTGTTATTTTTAGGATTAGTTTTTGTTCATATAATAAATTTTGCCCTGACTACTATTAGGTTTGCCACATAGAAATGTAAAAATAGATCTATGGTTTGCCACCAGTTTATAGATATCTAAGTTGTAAACTGTGGAAAATGTAATGAGTAGAGTTTATTGTTAAGTTATTTCTGTTTATTTTTAATATACTACTGTTTGTTTTAACTTGGTAAATAAAATAAAAATACTTAAAGTACAAAGTTTCCACAACCACTCAACCGATCTAAAGTACCAACTGTACCAGACCCAGATGTACATACCTAATGTTATAGAAGTTCATCCCACTAATAAACGCGAAAGTTTGTGAGGATGGATGGATGGATGTTCGTTACTCTTTCACGCAAAAACTACTAAACGGATTTGAATGAAATTTGGCTCACACATAGTTTATAACCAGGATTAACACATAGGCTTTTTATTCCGATATTCCCACGGAATCTAAACTTATGCGGGTGAAACCGCGGGGCCCTGCTAGTTATAACTAATGTAACTTGTATGCTATTCCAAAATCTGCCTAAAAACATAAATCATCGTTTCAGTAAAACAAAAAATATGTATTAAGAAACGAATGGAACCAATGGTCCTGCCGCCGGCGCTGAAGCGTAAGAGTTGGGACACCCTGCCACTCCTCAGCATGGAGCTGACTGTAGAAAGAAATCCACTCAACAGTGTGCATCACAAAGTTCTGAAGAAGGCTAACTGGATGAAAATCACTCTTATTGCTTCCTACAATATGATCATACCATTTGAAGACAACTACGTGTACACTGCTGCTTCGAAAACACCTAGTCACGGGGAAGAGGATACTGTAAGACCAAAATTGAAATAGGAAACTCTCTTTCACCTCACTCTTTGCCCTTGTGCTACTTTTGTCTGTTAAAAGCGGCAAAAAAACATATTCCGAAAACATCATACAACAGCTTCTAAAACTACCGCCAAAGGAACATTTTAATAATTATGAGCTTCTTTAATTTCTTCTATAATTTTTTCAGAATGTTGGCCTTGTAACATTTAGCCAAGGTTACAAAGAGCCACAAAGGTTCGACGGTATGAGTTTCTATCCAAAATGGGAAAGTTTAAGAGGTTTAGGAGAGATATTTACACGAGGAGACCACAAGTTCCAATGTCAACTAGAAGACATACAAATTGAAAATAAAATTGACCTTCGATTTTACATGAATGGAGGAGTGCCTTACCGTGAGTTCTGTCATTAGAAACATTATGTAATGATTTGGTCGTTGGGTCAAACGATCAGGTTAGGCTACGTTTACCGCGGTTGGTCCATGGATGGGTGACCATCTTTACATACCAAGACCCCTACGTACCTCGGAAATCACGTTAAGCTGATGGTGCCAGCTGTCATTCGTGGATCTTTGACAGTCGTTACGGGTTGTTAGAAGCCCGAAAATCTGACAACCAGTCTTACCAAGGGGTTTCGTTTTATAACTGGGTTGTGGAGATCAGATAGGCAGTCGCTCCATGTAAAATACTGGTATTCAGCTGCATCCGGTTAGTCTGGAAGCCGACCCCAGCATAGTTGGGACAAAGGCGAGGCAGATGATGTATTGGCTTGGTCACGTGGGGCTCATACGACCCGAAAAAATAAGACGTCGTATTTTTTAATACACAAAACTTACTATCGGGTTAGGTACCTTGAATTTCGGAGGTATCTACATGTGTGTTATCTTTTTATCCATTCAATTTAGAAGCTTGAGACACTGAGAGCTTGACACAAACGATATAGTTTTTTAAAGTTAATATACAGGCCAACCGCAGGCACGTCACCGTCTCGATTAAGCCTGTAAATATTTCGGTATTTGACCAAATATTATCAATATTATATTTAGTATCGAATTTGATTCTAAATATTATGTTTATATAACAGACACTGCAGTTTGGGGTTCGTTTCATCGCACTCTGATGCTTAAAGGCGACAAATGGCTGTGGAAACATCTCCGAAATTACAAGTGGCCCCTTGAACTTCATATTTACGGAGAAAATGGAGGATACAGCTTTATGGCATTCTTAAATTTATTCAAGCTTCTTTATCCAGGAGGTTAACTGGTTTTTCTAGTATATTTTCGTTATTTTTCTTGCAATAAATGTTCTATTATGTAGTTTCGGTCATAAATCATAATGAGAGTAGCTCAATGGAAAAATTACAAGAAAAAAAAAACCTTTTAAAAAACAAGCTTTTATTACCTGTTAATAAAAGAACTAATAAATTAAAAATAATTTAAACCTGATAAGAAAAATATCATTATATATAATAGGTACTTGCATTGCAACCTTTAACCGGTTTTTCGGTAACCGGGAAGTTGATCAATTTGAACTTGCAAGATTTTTACAGACAAACATCGGGACATGTGCATTTGGATTGAGTGATCTTTTTTTATTTCGTGACAAAATGTGATTGTACATTTAGTCAAAAATTGTCAAAACTCATAGCCCAAAGTAAAAAATTTGTCACTCTCAAGGGTCTTCGGTTATTGCCGAAAATGTGGATCACTCAATTCAGACATTTTGCAAAAACGGCTATGAGCTAAATCTCAACAAAAACTTACTCTACTGACTAAATTTATATCTTAAAAATTTGTAAAGAATTTGTCACAACATTTTTTAAGCCCATCAAGGCATTTAAAGCTTCTTCCAGGTATCTTTGGACAGTATCATTGGGTCACTCAGTACAGACACCATTTTGTCTGAGAGATCGTTGTAATAAGGTTTCGGACGACTTTTTCTATAGATCTATTGTTTATCCTAAACTGTACATCTTCCGAATATATTTGTACAATAAATATCATAACACAAATACCTTTTGTTAAAAACTTATGAGTAACTCAATGTTTATAAATTTGCTGAACTGAGTGATCCTTAAGAATACTTATAGGTAACTTACCTGTTTCGTATTGATTTACACAAACTACTATTAATTGTTGTACAACTTTATGACTAAAGTTTTACATAAAAATAATTTACATATACAGCTTAATTTACGAGATATTACATTTTTAATTTTATTGTTAGAGAAAAGTGCAGTAGGGTGACCATATAATATGAGATCATCGGAAATATAACTGATACACTAAGTGTCACTTATATAATCGTCAGTTGTAATATCATTTAATGTAACCAGGACTTAACTTGAATTTACAGGAGAGGTAAAAAAACGAAAGTCTATTCATAAAAAGAGTGGTAACTTTTTGTGTTTTCATATTATTGCACTGCTGTTTAGAGCATTTTTCTCTTAAAATGTTGTTATCTGAAAGAAACCATAATGAAGCCTTTTAATAATTTTTCTTTCTGATTCAGATTAACAAACAATACATATCTAAGTTGTTTTATTTTAAATTACTGCTGAGAAACAAAATATATAACAAATTCTACAACTTTTAATAGTGTATATAAGTCTGTGTTTTGGCTGGCGGAAAAGACAACTTTGTTTCTGAATTGAATCGTTTCTGTAATTGCAATTTGCAGTGTTTTTTTTCAGTTTTCGCCGTTGAATGGTAAGGCATTTGCTTTGTTTTCATTAAATTTAACTCTATGTATTAAATGGTAACCTAAGTAAAGTTATAAGCTGCTGTTTTCATTTCCCGGCGTTTTTCAACACACTTGCGAGGAAAAAAACAGACTTGTATTGTTAAATATTAACTTGTATGGAAAATGGCGCGCTGGGTTTGTTTACTTAAACTGGCACTGATAAAATCGATAAACATCCTATAGAAAAAATATAATAAATACAAAATAATGTTTAGACTGATCGTAGTGTTGTCGTATGTCAAATGTTTAGTTAGTATGGAATTAGAAAATACAGACGTCAGCACATCAAGCTACTACAATCTGTCAAATTTCTTTAATAAATTTTCACTTTATCACTCAAGTATTAAGGTCCAAGGTTGATTGGGAAAATTTGACAGTTTCGGGTAGCTTGACCTGCTGTCGTCTGTACTATTGGCATAGAGAAATATACATTAATTCAGTGAGAATCCGCAATAATAGAACGCCAGTGATCTTCTCCGTTTGGTTCCGGAAGGGACGATGGGCAATTTAAGGTGAATGTCATCTTAACAATTAAACTATGTTTCTATCATTGCAACTGTTGTATTCATAACGAAGAAGTTTTTCCTTGAATTAATTAAAAGATAGAGTTTATTCTTAATTAGACCTTAGTACAAGTGAAGTAACTCCTACAATCAACCTATCACAACGTATGTCCACGCCTTGAAAACTGTGTGATATACGTTAAACTAGATTGTATATTCTTTATGTTACGTTATAGTAACACGATTTAAAACAAAAAACTAACGTAACCACCTTGTCATCTTCGAAAATACAATAATAGGTTTTATTATGGTTTCTTTCAGATAACAACATTTTAAGAGAAAAATGCTCTAAACAGCACTGCAATAGGATGAAAACACAAAAAGTTACCACTAATTTTGTGAATAGAATTTAGTTTTTTTTGCCTCTCCTGTAAAGTCAAGTTAAGTCCTGGTTACATTAATTGATATTACAACTGACGATTATATAGGTGGGTACTTACTGTATCAGTTATATTTCCGATGATCTCATATTATATGGTCACCCTACTGCACTTTTCTCTAACAATAAAATTAAAAATGTAATATCTCGTAAATTAAGCTGTATATGTAAATTATTTTTATGTAAAACTTTAGTCATAAAGTTGTACAACAATTAATAGTAGTTTGTGTAAATCAATACGAAACAGGTAAGTTACCTATAAGTATTCTTATGGATCACTCAGTTCAGCAAATTTATAAACATTGAGTTACTCATAAGTTTTTAACAAAAGGTATTTGTGTTATGATATTTATTGTACAAATATATTCGGAACATGTACAGTTTAGGATAAACAATAGATCTATAGAAAAAGTCGTCCGAAACCTTATTACAACGATCTCTCAGACAAAATGGTGTCTGTACTGAGTGATCCAATGATACTGTCCAAAGATACCTGGAAGAAGCTTTAAATGCCTTGATGGGCTTAAAAAATGTTGTGACAAATTCTTTACAATTTTTTAAGACATAAATTTAGTCAGTAGAGTAAGTTTTTGTTGAGATTTAGCTCATAGCCGTTTTTGCAAAATGTCTGAATTGAGTGATGCACATTTTCGGCAATAACCGAAGACTCTTGAGAGTGACAAATTTTTTACTTTGGGCTATGAGTTTTGACTATTTTTGACTAAATGTACAATCACATTTTCACGAAATCCAAATGCACATCATCGGGACAGGTGAAACTAAAAATATTAAAAGCTTGTAATAATCAACAAAAGTCTGTTACTAAATAGTTATAATCAGCCTATAATGTTCCCACTGCTGGGACAAAAGCTCTCCTCTCTTGGAAAGGGAGTGGGCCGTAATCCACCACGCGGGCCCATTGCGGGTTGGTAGATGTCACATGTCTTCGAATTTTTGGTCCTAGGGCATGCTGGTTTCCTCACGATGTTTTCCTTCACCTTACCATTAATCAAAATAAAAGTATTAAAAAATATTCAGAACAAATCATCCGGCTCGCCGTGCCCTTGCAATGGGTAAATGCAGAATGTATGATGAACGAATGCGGCTGTGAGCTACTACTCACTCCGAACGACAAACCTCCGTCCATCAAGGATAAGCTGGGTTCCCCGCCTCTCACAGGGCCAAGAACTAGCAAAACCAGCAAGTAAGAACAGAATCTGATTTCTCTTGAGCAGGAAAATTAATTATAACAGCTGCTCTACCATATTTCGGCGTTCATTTACATTTGACCTTATTTTTTAAAAGAATCCAAATATTGGAATGCAATTGCTGCATTATGGTTACCAAATACCTACATATTTATTTTCCATCTATACATATCCATAATAAAATGGAGATCTTTGACAGTTGTTACGGGTCGTCAGAAGCCCGAAAGTCTACAACCAGTCTTACCAAGGGGTATCGTATTACCTAGTAATTGGGTTGTGGAGGTCTGATAGGCAGTCGCTCCATGTAAAATACTGGTATTCAGCTGCATCCGGTTAGACTGGAAGCAGACCGCAACATAATTGGGAAAAGGCATAAAGTAGTAACGAAGTAATTGCTACGAAGTAACGACTCTGATACCGAAAATATAGTTTTTAGAATTTTTGTCCATTTGTCTGGTTGTATGTTCCGGATTGGCGTAAAAACGGCTCAACGGATTTGGATGAAATTTTATAACGTGGATTAACACATAGGGTACTTTTAATCCCGGTAGTGGAAAATTTTCTGACATCCACGCGGGCAAAGCCGCAGTCATAATCTAGTTTTTTATAAATACGAGGTGAATCAAAAAATTCTTGGAATCAATATTAAAAAATGCAAAGATTTAAACAAAAATACATAATCTCCCTCCAATGCAATGCATTTAGTAACGCGTTTCTAACTTCCTTATTCCTTGTGAAAAAAATTGTTTTTCTTGACTCTCGAAAAACTCCTCTACGGCAGCCATAACCGCATCATTATCGTAAAATTTTGTTCCACGAATGTCCTCTTTTAATTTTGGGAATAAGTGAAAATCACTTGGTGCTAAGTCCGGAGAATATGGTGGGTGGTCAAGGAGATTGAAGCTAGCACAGGGGATTGCGTTGAGCGCAACTTCCGATCGGTGAGCAGGAGCGTTATCTTGAAGAAACAACACGCCCAACGATAGTTTTCCACGACGTTTTTCTTTAATCGCTTCACGCACTTTCGAGATTAAATTTGCATAATAAGGTCCAGTAATCGTCTGGCCTTTGGCATGGCTCTATCGCACAATACCAGATTCTCAACATACCAGATTCTCAAAATACCATATTCTCTGAATACCACATTCGCAATATACCAGAAGTACAGTTAAATGAAAAATTATTTCTGGTAAATACTTAAGTATAATATGTAAAAATAAAGAAGAATAAATCAAATTATAGGTGCCCATTTGCACCAAAATAACAATAAATCGTGAACAACAGAAAGAACAAAGTAAAATAAACTGAAATTTCAGGTACCTACCTTTTTGCACAAAAATTAAATTATAGCTACTTATTTGCACAAAAATAACAATAAACATTAACAACAGAAATAACAAAGTAAATAAAACCAAAACTACACTTCAGGTCTTCTTCATCGACGTCTTATAGTTGCTAAAAGATTTATACACTCGGTAACTGTGATTTTGTTGGTATGCAATCATTAATAATGTTATTAATTTTTTTATCTTTTGCCATGTCCTTTGCGTTTCTTTTTTTATCAGGACAGTGGACGGCGTTTCTTCTCAATGTGATTCTTTTTTTATGTGCTTCAAATATCATTCTCTTTAAAAATTGTAAAAGGGAAGGATTGGAAGGAATGATGGCGTTAATTCTTCAGTGCCAACCTTCTACGGCATTAGTCTTTCTGTTTTTTTCACCGTAACAGCTGTACACTTCATTAGTTATTTTTTGTGTCCATTGACTATTGAAGTAATCCAGAAATTTTGATGAAATCTCATTGACTGGTGCCATTTCACTTATAGCGAGGTATGCTTCGGGAATAATTACTGGAGGAAGCAATGCTAATTGTGAGCAAAGATGTGTTATTTCGCGACCTTTATCGGATTCATTAAATTTTAACTTATAGCTCATCCTTTCGACAGCTTTCCAAAAATGGTAATAGCACCCTTTGATCTTCACATCCGGATATATTTCTTTCACGGCTTGTATAACAGCAACTTCAAAGTTACATTTATATACTGCCAACTCCATTCCAAATTGTTCTTTAAGTATTGAAAATATACGTTCATATCTGCGTTGAGTTTTATTTGGCAGTAACGCGTAAATTAAAGGTACAAAACTAATCGTATCTTCACTGCATGCTAAGTCCACATGAAAAGTGTACATTTGATAAAACGGTTTTGGAGACACTTTAAATGTACCGTCACCGTATATCGTATGTACTGACTTTAAAAAGTCGCGGAGTTCTTTGGCCATTAAAGTGCCAAAAATCAAAATTCTGTCATTTGTTTCATGATTATAATCATCGTACAAAAAAAAATCTTTTACAATATGTTCCGGCAATTTCACATCCTTTGAATTGGTACACGCTGTTCGGGCTAAATTTAAATATTTGTTTCGTGCCCTATATAAGGTGTCCTTTTTTGTGATAAATTCCGGTATTTCATGCTCTATTTTAAATTTATCTCCATCCAAGAAATGTTTTTCAAAAATGATTTTGCACCGATTTGAAATTTACACATACCTCTTTTTTGCAAACGTCCATGCAGCCGTCTATGACATTCCGAATGTTGTCCGGTTTACATGTATGCCTCCCATCCCTTATTATTTTATTATTCGCATCCAAAAGTATCGAGGTATTACATTCCTTTTGTCTGAAACAACGCCAATTCGTTGTTCCAGACTTGTTCTTTAAACAGAAATTGTACCTGAACGCTGCATGCAGTAACGCTGGTTTGCCTTTCTGACTTACTATAAATTTCATATCACTTTGATCCATTTTATTCAATTATTTAGTAATAAAATACATTAATGTGAAAAACTTAGGAGAAGACTTTTCAACGTCATGACAATGTCAATAAAACAAAATAGGTAATATAGGAAAACCAAACAGTATTTATTGCTAAATGTGATGTGCTGTTGAATGTGTTTATTGCTATGCAATCTATTTGCTGCAAAAAGTAGCTTGGTTTTTTTTTATAATATAAATATTTAGATTCCGACTGTCCGAAATCTGATATATTGAGAATCTGATATTTTGAGAATATGGTATTTTGAGAATCTGGTGTTTTGAGAATCTGGTATTCTGAGATCGAGCCTTTGGCATGTAATCAATAAAAAGGATTCCTTCACTATCCCAGATCACTGAGGCCATAGCTTTGCCAGCGGTAGGAGCAACTTGAAATTTCTTAATGGATGGAGAGGATGGTCGTTTCCAAGACATGCTTTGTCTCTTAGTTTCAGGATCGAAATGGTGGACCCACGTTTCATGCATGGTGACAAGGCGACGGCAAAAATTATCCGAATCATGCTGGAACATTTCGAGATTACGCTTATAAATTTCCAAACGTCGCTTTTTGTTTTCGTCGGTTAACATTCGTGGCACCCACCTTGCCGACACTTTTTTGAACCCCAGTGAATCAATTAAAATGGATTGAACGCTACCAAATTATATCTTTAGGATCTGAGCTATATGTTTTATAGTTATTCTTCTGTTTTCCAAAACCAGATTCTCAACCTTTTTGACATTTTCTTCCGTAACGGAGGTGGAAGGCCGCCCAGAACGCGGGACATCTTTACAGCTTGATCTACCTCTTTTAAATTCAGCCACCCAGTACGCAACCATAGAATAGAGTACAGCATCATCCCCTAATGTCTGCTGAATGTCCGAAAAAATTTCCTTTGTAGACATTTTTTTCAAACTAAGATATTTTATCACCGCTCGTAACTCACTTTTATCCATAATTTTGGGTTTTTAGCAACTCGTTGCACAAAACAATTTATTACGTGCGAACGAACTGACAAAAACAAGTGACAGTGTGCATGAATATTGTGTGATCGACACTCTTTAATTTGAATATCGAACTTCTCCTAAAAAGGTTTTATATATATGCAATTCTAAGAACTTTTTGATTCACCTCGTAAGAATTAATTTGCTAATATCAGAAGAGGCCAATACTAAATCGAATGGGAACTATTTCGCCAGTTTAACCTTTAAAACTATTCTGCGGACACGCGAATCATTTAAACTTTCGCACAAAGTATAATAAAACGAACAACTTTCAGACTGCCAGAGTCTTACGGAACTTCAGCTAGTACTTTGACAAATAGTCTATTCAGACCTACAGGCGCTGATGAGAATGATGCTTTTATTGTGGTCGAAGTTGAACTTGGACGACCCCTAAAGCCTATAATAAAACCCCCGGAAATCCTCAAGTAAGTTAGCTTTCTTCAAATGGGCCTAACCTAACTAAACCATTTTTTTATCTATGGTACTGAGATTTGGCTCATAGGCGTTTTTGCAAAATGTCTGAATTGAGTGATCCACACTTTGGGCAATAACTGAAGACCCTTGAGAGTGACAATTTTTTTACTTTGGGCTATGAGTTTTGACTATTTTTGACTAAATGTACAATCACATTTTGTCACGAAATAAAAAAGATCACTCAATCCAAATGTACATGTATATGTGTTTCGTGTTATATTGTGTTAAATCATACGTTATATGTTCTGCGTTTATTTTAAGTGAACGTCTTTACATCACAAAGTATAAACTAAATACAATGTATAAGATTAAACCGTAACGGTATAATAGTAGTATATAAGTAAGGTGGTACATTGTTTTGTTGTAAAAGAGCGCCTCTCGCCATCAAACGTAAAGGTTTGGCGACTTTGGAATTAAGTAACACCACTGTATTAAAATATCATTAAATAAATCCTACTAATATTATAAATGTGAAAGTTTGTATGGGTGGATGGATGGATGGATGTTTGTTACTCTTTCACGCAAAAACTACTGAACGGATTTGGATGAAATTTGGCACACGGATGGTTTATAAGCAGGATTAATATATAGGATACTTTTTATCCCGATATTCCCACGGGATCGAAACTTATGCGGGTGAAACCGCGGGGCGCAGCTAGTATTAAATAAATAGAAAATCTTCCAAACAAAAACCTAATACAAAAATTTGAAAGCTCGTTCTAAATTTGCTTGACTGTTCGAATGCAGGCACAATTATTTTATTGTCAGCCTACATGAGGACCTTTACAGTACCTAGTAGAATTGAAGAAACATAGTCATGCCGTGTATGATCAATAGGGGGTAGAATATTAGTATCGAATGTGAGCAGTGTGAGCACTAATAAGGTTGCCATGGTAAAAATTCAAATCCGCTGTTTTTAATCACAGAGAAGATATAGGTGCCATGCTTACGAAGATGGAACTAGAAGCCCCCAGAAAACGAATATGCACCGGTCGAGGACAACTGGAGCGCGACTGGCAGAAAACTGTTCGGAGTGCTGCGAACTCTTTGCGAAAAGTACCTTATTATGGTAACTACGAGTACTTAGCACGGATCCTACTATGTGCTCCTACAAATGAGCGACACGCGTCGACGATAGAAGCAACTGCATCCGCCGACACACGTCGACGGCAGACAGACAGTTGCCTCTGTCGTCGACGCGTGTCGCTCGTGTGTATGCACACTTAGTCAGATGGCTTTAAGTGTGGGAATGAACGACATTTTCAATTAGATTACAGGAAGACCTATATCTCGGTGCCGCGTGGCTGATGTTGATGCTGGAGTTGTACAAAATTGACATAATGCTGCCCACATTTCGGACTCTTTAACAGGATTAACCGTTTAATATTTCGCGGTGATCTCAGTCTGCTGTAATTCTGCTTAGCCTTGAACTCTATGAACACACTGCTGGAAAATTAAGGGCTAGGCTATCAGTTGAAAATGGAGGCTCTATATTTTCTCGACATCTTGATATCTATATCCAGATGCTAGTCTTTTAATTAAATTTAAAATAAGCCTGTTTCAATAGTCTTGTATGTACAATTTCGCAGGAGCCACAGAATTTTGCACATTCAACCGACAGCTAAGTGAGACGAGGACTCGAGTGGAACTGACCACATCTTGCTGGCAAGAGGCTGCGATATTCGTCAACAACCATTTTGTTGTACAGCAGTATCAACAATCTGATGAAGTTTTTGAAGTAATGACCTCATGATCTTGCTCAGTATTGTTTTAACATCGCAAGTAACGGGACAGATAACAGGTTTGTTATTTTCAAAAATACTACTCTATTACTACGACGGGAGCGGGACGCCCTAGGAGGTACATACAGTGACCTTATTGGTGATGTTCTTCAGAAAGGGTAGGTGCGTAGTACTCGCAAACGGCGTGGGTGTATGACCAGAGGGGTAATTCTCGTAATTTTAAGAACATTCACAGTCTGATCTCTGTCTCAATCTGTCAAAAATACCTCTAATTTCCCTACATTTTTTACAAGTTTCTGACATTGATTGTCGGTAAGATGAGATTGCGACTAGATTTTGAACGTTTTTAACTACGAGAATTGGCCTTCTGATGTATGCACGTAAACGAGGCAAAAGGAGTATGGCCGGATCGTAGCAGGTGACGTTTTGTAGTTTCTGACTACTCACATGGAAAGAAGGCGAGTTTATGTATGTAGTACTCTAGTTTATGTATGTAGTACTCTAGTATTTTCTCACAAATGAAAGTGATAATAAGTTCTAACCGTTTTCAATTACAATTTTGGTGACACCCAGTTTTCACCTGGCATCACTTATTTATTAAAAAGGCAGGTTTAGGGTTTCAAATAAATAGTTAATACTCTTTTCCTTTAGGAACTGCTGATGATGTCTCACGCTTGCCTGATGAAGTCGGCCTCTAAGACGCTGATACGCACTGATCACCTGGCGACCGAGCTGGAGCCGGCGGTACGCGCAGCCAGACACGCCCGCCAGATGCAAGACACGCGTCATTCTATGGAAGTTTATTTACGGGTATCTAACCATTGGAAACTACTTTTTTCCCGATGTTTCGCTCCGTTCGAGGGAATGTTCCGGACAAGAAATAGCCTATTTCACTTCGCTCCTTAAAATATCTCAATGCCAAAAGTGCAATAACCACAAATATAAATTTATAAAAATATGTTCTATGAGGGGCCCGTGACTAAATAATAACAGCCGCACAGGTCGATCGATCAAGTTAAGCTACGCTTGCCGCGGTCGGTCTGTGAATGGGTGACCATCTTTACATGCCGAGACCCCTCCGTGCCTCGAAAAGCACGTTAAACCGTTGGTACCGGCTGTCATTCGTGGATCTTTGACAGTCGTTACGGGTAGTCAGAAGCCCGAAAGTCTGACAACCAGCCTTTCCAAGGGGTTATCGTATTACCCGGTAACTGGGTTGTGGAGGTCAGATCCGCCATGTAAAATACTGGTATTCAGCTGCATCTGGTTAGACTAGAAGCTGATCACAATATAGTTGAGAAAAGACTAGGCAGATGATGATTTTCTATGTTTCAACATGTTCAGTTGGTTGTGGATAAGCCTCAAAATGCGGACTATTGGAGGGAGCTATCGACTTGCCTGAAAGACATCGACAGAGACTGGGCAAAAGTCTGTCTCGACCATGCTGTACTCATCGACCCTCGACACCCACTGACGTGAGCTCTTAATGCTTTATGCTAAAGCCTATTGTAGCAATAAACATGCTATTCAATTATTACATGCAAGTTTTTGAAGTTCACTTTGATATTTTATGCTTTTGATTATTTAAAACTTGAGATTTTGATACCTATCATCCCATCCCATTTTTTTCCTTTCATATCTATTGAGCGTACAAATCGAAAGACCGCCTTGTCAGCAGTCAAAAGAGCGAATGAATCACTAATCAGAGAGATAATGCCTAAATAGTGTACCTACGAGTGATACCCATGCTAGAGCGACAACGTTAATTTTGAATCGCGACTTATTCGCCAAAAAAGTAAACAAATATCAGTTTTTGGAAAAATAACTTTAATTCCTACACAATAAAGTTCAGTTTACGCTACAATTTCAAACATTTTTAATAGTGCTAGTCATTCTGAAATCAACTTAATTACATTAGGTACATTAAAATAAAGTTGACGTTTGGTTAACTTGAAATAACGTCAATTTGAAACAAATAAAATTTGAATATAGGTTAAACAAACCAAGAAGACACGCCAAACCAAGAATAGACGCTGACTATTCTTAGCTCTGTTTAAAGGGCATTGAAGATTTTTATATGGAGCCTGGCATACCAACCTGTCCGCCATTTTGTTTTTTTTTTTTTGGCGGTCTTGTAGGTATGCCACGTACCATCGTACCCCTTCCCCCCGGACTGCCAGTGCGCACGGTCGTGTCCACCCAAATAGTTTATTTAAGAGAAAGAGGAAATAAATAATTAATATTTAAATTTTAACTCAAAAAACGAATTTAATAGACAAGTTTAATTCTCCGAAAGTACCAGGCGCGCAAAGTGTTGCAAGAGATCGAGTCCTGCGGCGAGCGAGGCGAGAAAGCAAGTTGGTCCACACTACCCATCTCTGTCTACTGCACGTGAGTCATTACCTCCTGACTCCGCCCTCTTCACTGACTACTGGCAACTACAAGCGCCTAACAAATTACACCGAGCAACGTGTTTCAACGCATCAACACTTACAAACTCCAGACGTAAGTGACTGCGAGCGCCGTGAATCACCATATCTCCGTGACACCGCTACATCTCTTCTACTGAGCTACGCTCATTCGCAGGCACCGGCCACCAGTGGTTACAAAGGTATCAAATCTTGCGTAAACTAGAACATCATGAGACGTACGCCGCCCCAATCGCCTGCCACGTCCACAGCTAGCGACTCCGAGACTCTTCAGGTGAGAAACCCAACTATCTCAGTAACTGGGTCTGCTCCAAACCTCAACATCATAGATGCAAATGTCACGTCGCGCAACAAGCGCAAGCGGGAGGATGAAATGGTCATGTTTATGCAGGAGATAAGAGACCTACTGCAATCAGCTACTGCCCAGTCGGAAGCCAAATTTAAATCTTTACAAGATTCAATGAGTGAAATAATAGCACAGAACTTAGAATTAAAAACATCTTTAGCTTTTGTCACTAAACAATACGATGACATTGTAGTGAAAGTAAACGAAATCGACAGGGAACGGAAAACTGATCACGCCTATATCAACCAACTAGAAAGTAAAGTTGAGAATCTGGAGCGTATTTTGTGTCTTACTAAAATCGAAATCAGAAACATACCAAAGTGCGAAGGCGAAAATAAAGAGGATCTGCATAAAATCGTATCCGAAACAGCTAAAGTACTGGGTATGCCCGTTGAACAACACGACATGAAAGATATTTTCCGCATAAATAAAAAAACCGGAGGATCAGCTATTATAGTCGACTTCGTCTCGGTGTCTGTAAAGGAAAATATACTGCATAAAGTGCGCAATTTTAATCGCAAAAACGCTCAAGCTAAACTAAACACGTCTCATATTAACATACCAGGTGAGTCTAAACCAATCTTTATATCAGAGAGTTTGACTATGAAGGCTCAACGATTATTTTATCTGGCAAGGAAGTTTGCGAGCGAACATGACTTCAAGTTCTGCTGGACCTCACTTGGAAAAGTCTTTCTTCGGCAAAAAGAAGGAGACCAATATATTCATATAAAAAGCGAAGCCGACCTCAAACATCAAATACCGCAATGACTATGTCTCGCTTATGTACTTCTTGTTATTTTGCTACTTTTATTATTTTATTTGCAACTGCTCTTTTTCTGTAAAACACAAACACACAAATCACGCGAACACACACAGCTAAAATCATTCAACACAATACATACATACACTGACACCACGTCTTACACATACAATATAATTCGTCCTTATGGGAGAATACCAAACACCAATCTTACAGCTCAAATATTCACGTCTATTATAGTAACCCGCACCTTAACACGCAACATATATATATGCTTATTCAATGGCTAACACGAATGATAATGTCTCAGCACAGATAGATGACTTTACGGTGGCATCCTCTTATCAGTGTGATACGGACACCTGTAATGAAATATTGGATTCTACTAAGACGTCGCTAAAAGTTATTACGCAAAATATCAGAAGTATCTATAAAAACTTAGATGGTTTTCAAGCTCAATTGGCAAGACTATCACACGAAATCGACATCATTATCGTGTTGAGTGTTGGTTAAATGCTGACAAACCAATCCCGACTATAGAAAATTATGTTACATACTCTACCAAAAAATGCTTGAATCAAAACGACGGCATTATCATATATGTTAAAAGCAATCTCCATTGCACGGTTGAAGAACCAGACCCGATAGGAGCTAATTTTCTTCTGTTGAATGTTGATTCCGATACCTGTATTCTAGCCTCTTATAGATCACCTTCAATATACTGTACTGAAAGCTTTCTCAACTCTCTAGAAAATATCTTAAGCAAATTAAAAGCGAAAAACATTATCCTAATAGGTGACATCAACATAGACATAAAACCTAATGGTGTTGATAAGAAAAGTTCGTCCTATCTTAATCTCACGGCAGAAATGGGCCTCCTACCGGGACATACCTTTTCTACAAGACTGCACAACTGCCTCGATCACACAGTGATCAGAACCACTGCCTCCGCAACAGTCATAGTAGTAGATTCGACAGTCAGCGACCACGCCTCCGTAATATTGTGTCTAGAAACCGCCCCCCCTAAAAACAAGAACCGTACAAAAACATATAGGTCAAAACTAAACTATGAGAGTGCTATAGAAGAATTAAAAACGACAGATTTCACCTTTCTTACACAAAATTGTGATGCAAATGAAGCCGCAACAAGGCTTGTGGAATGTCTTATGTCCACGGTGTCCCAACATTCAACAGTAACGAAGGTTTCTACCCGTAAAGTAGTCCTGAAGCCCTGGATCACACCTGGCCTCTTACGATGCATTCGGCACAGGGATAACCTCCACCGAAAAGCCCTGGCAGACCCAAAAAACGAGACTGTCGATTTATCATACAAAAGGTATCGGAATCACTGTAACTTATTACTTAGGAAATTAAAAAACGCCCACGAATCATCTGCTTTAAAGTCTTCGAAGGACAATAAAGAAACATGGAATATTATAAAATCGATTACCAGCCAAACTGGGAAACAAAAATCAGCTGACAAACTTCTAACCACCGCTGAAGTTAATAACGCGCAAAATGCCATTGAGCAAATAAACCTCTATTTTTCGAAGATTGGTAAGCAATTGGCTGAAAATATCACTATAAAAAACCAAAATTCTCCACTGGCACCGTACTCTATTGTGACACCCCCAGCCTGTAATTCCATGGTCCTCCTCCCTCCGAATGAGGCCGAAGTAGAGGCAGTCATCAACAATCTGAAAAATGATAGTGCCACAGGTTGTGACTCTATTCCAGTTAAACTTCTCAAGCTGGGTAAGGACGTACTAGTTCCACCTATTACTAAACTCATTGAGGCCTGTTTTGAGCAAGGAGTTTTTCCCCGAATCTTTAAGAAATCCCTGATCACACCTGTTCACAAGGGTGGAAACCAAGACGATGTTAAGAATTATAGACCGATCTCAGTTCTGCCAGCATTATCAAAAATATTGGAAAAAATACTGAATCGTAGGCTCATGAAATACCTAGAGCACTGCAAAACAATATCGGACTCACAATTTGGCTTTAGGTCTGGGAAAAGTACCGCAGAGGCTGTTAACCAACTCGTTGATCACGTGACTAGTAAACTAAACTCAAAACAAAAATGCCTAGGGGTTTTCCTGGACCTAGCCAAGGCCTTTGACACCGTTTGTATTCCAACCCTTGTGACCAAGCTAGAACATGCTGGAATCAGGGGAAAGGCTCTAAGCATATTCACAGACTTTCTCAATGACCGGACACAAAAAGTAAAGATTGGTGACGTCATTAGCAGTGAAGCTAGGGTTGATTACGGTGTGCCCCAAGGAAGCTGCCTATCCCCAAGCCTCTTCCTGATCTACGTTAATGACTTATGCCAACAATCGCTAACAAACGGTAAAATCTTTAGCTACGCAGATGACACCGTATTAATATTTCACGGAGAGGATTGGGACGTAACACGGGAAGCTGCAGAGACAGGCTTACGGAAAATAATCTACTGGCTGGAAGCCAATCTACTAACCCTCAATATCTCGAAAACGGCATTTCTTCAATTTTCTTTCGCCAAAACCAGACCTTTAGGTATAAGTCTCAAAGCTCACTCCTGTGACGCCGTGAAAAGTAACACATGCACATGTCTTCCAATCACACAATTAAAGACAATGAAGTACCTGGGAGTGACTCTGGATGAGGGACTTAGTTGGCGTCACCACATCGAACAAACCACTTCCCGTGTTAGGAAACTGATATGGACGTTTAAAAAACTACGAGTAGTGGCTGAATTCAAGCTTCTCCGCTCCGTCTATCTGGCACTGGCCCAGTCAGTAATAGGTTACTGTATTACGGCCTGGGGAGGTGCGTGTAAAACCTACTTGATACGCCTTGAGAGAGCCCAACGATCTCTGTTAAAAGTTATGACCTTCAGGCCGTACCGGTTCCCTACAAAAAGCCTCTATGAAAACTGCCAAGTACTTACAGTGAGACAACTATACCTACTCAATCTCATTTTAAAACAACATGAAATCACACGTGTAAACCATGCAACGAAACATAAAAGAACAGTTGGCAATGTATGTAGCACCGTCAAATGTAATACCGCATCGGCTAGACGGCAACGATTATTCCTATCGACCCATATATATAACAAAATAAACACCATGCTCAACTTTAACTCTCTAACAAAACATAAAACTAAGTTTAAACTAAATTCATGGCTTCAAACACTAGACTATCTACAGACGGAACACTTAATTAAGGCAAACCCACTCTCATATTAGGCATTACCCAGGATACCCACACACACACATACACACCCTTATACACACACACTCATACATACACTCACACATACCACACAAGAGCATGTTTGCTTTCAACTTAATTTTAAGTAATTTATGATTGTTTTATTTATTTTTTCTTGTATTTTTCTCTCTTTTTATTACATGAACTGTTAATACCAAACGGGAGAAGACACTGACTTCTGTAACACAGGTCTCACCTAGCTCAGGAGTCAGAGCTTCTTATGAAATTGTTAAACCTATTTATGTCAATAAAAAAATTATTATTATTATTATTATTATTATCATCAAAGCCCATTACTCGTCAATATACGTTTTTGAATTGATTTATTTCTTACTCATGTAATTTCTACGTTCCATAGACTCATATCTAAAGGCGCCATGTTGTTCGAAGAGAATCCCGCGACAGCGGAGCCGTTCTTCATCGCTCTGCTCACGTTACACCCGACTTGGCCCGTCGCGTGGGTCATCACCAGCGTATACTTCTCCGAACGCGAGCTCTTCCATTTAGCAGAAGTTATCATGACCCTGGCGGAAAGGTGTGTTTTACTGATGTTTTTAGGTAATATTTATTTTATTTAAAAGGCTATGAAGGTCGGTGCATACCTACCTGTCCACCTGCATTTTATTCCAAAATGGCGGCCATGCAGGGATCCTATAGAAAACACGCGTGGCCGCCATTTTGAAGAAAAAAACAATAGTGGCGGACAGGTAGGTATGCCAGGCTCCATATTAAAATCTTCAATCCCCATTCTGGATATTATAAGGGCCTGCTTCATTCAGCTGTTGAATTAATTCCACTGCTTATACAGTGGCAATTAAAT
Source organism: Apamea epomidion (assembly GCA_947507525.1). Taxonomy (NCBI): domain Eukaryota; kingdom Metazoa; phylum Arthropoda; class Insecta; order Lepidoptera; family Noctuidae; genus Apamea; species Apamea epomidion. The sequence continues at coordinate 12,586,296 of OX382231.1, forward strand.
TGTCATATTAAGGGCTGATTTTTCAATCATCTGATAACTTTATACGAGCAATAATTTTGAAATTTTGACAGTTGTTTCATACAAAAACTGTCAAACGTCAATTTTATCCGTCGAATAAAAGTTATCTGGCGATGGAACAATCAGCCCTCAATAGTACACCAGTTTATATAAGTTTATATAATATGTCCATTAATGATTAAATAAACAACTTCTAGTAGTCTAACTGTCAAATTTTCCCAATCAACCTTGAACGTTAATGCTTTATTGATAAAGTTGAAAATCCATTAAAGAAATTTGACAGATTGTAGTAGCTGTGTGTGTGATGTGCTGGCGTCTGTACCGTAAATAAAATGTTTTTTTTTTTCTGGTAAGTATTAAAAAATAGGGTGTATGTTCAATGAACGTCATGTGTAACCCTGTATTACTATGGCTTTATGCCTTTTAGTTGTTTGGAGCGACCTTATCTAAACTTCCTAATTATCAAATCACAATACAGTGACAGGCATTTAATTAATTTAACTTCTTTTTATAATAATTTTTATGGGACACAATGATAGATATGCCAATAAACTATTGGGCGTTTTTATAATTTCTAACGTCACAATATTAAAGTAGACGTCCACGGCCGGCATCACGATAACACAGGGAAGTAAAATATATGGAAATATATATAAAGACGCTTTTAAATGTCCGTCCACGATAACGTTATATCATGAACACATTTCCATTAATTTTACTTCCTTGCCATGGCACCGTTTTGAAGATTAACAGAAAGCGTCAGAAAATCCTATTGGCATCTGTCAGGTGGCGCTACCTATGGTGTGCAGAAGATTTGTGGTTCCAACGTACGTGGGAGAAAGAGCTGGGCGACTGGTGGACCACCACGCCGCTGATACCCAGCATGAGCCTCTACTACGATGCCGCAGACCTGTTACTCAGGCTGAGGGCTGTGCCGGTGAGTACTGCCTATAAGGTTCAGGATCTTTAATTCTTTGAGATCTTTATTTTTATGGTAACGTCCATCATGCGTAGCAAATTGGTATTTACGAAAATGCAGTCGAATTGGCACACTGACATCCAGCGATGTGGGAGTCATGTATGGTTTTATACTGCACTTTTAGTGTACCTGATGATGATGCGTGATCTTCAGTAGCCTCTCAACTATTAACATCTTTATTGGAAAACTTAAAAACTACAAATTTACAGATTTTGTTCTGAAATAAACATAATTATAGTGCCCAAGTACAGCAAAAAAACTAACACCTTGCTCATCTTGAATCATAGTTGGCAGAAGTGTGCATAGCTCGAATACTAACAGCGGAAGGGGAGTCGCCTCAGTACTATCACCTGGTCGGTCTGTGCTGCCGTCTGCGGGGAGACTACGAAGAGGCCTTGTGCCATCTACACATGGGACTCAAGAAGTTTGGCGAGGTAAGTTCTCAATATGAAGCAGATGTGTCTTGGCAACAAAACTCTAGCTTGAGTTATGCAATCACTTGTTACAAAAAATCCAAAACTGTTTGGTACTTCCCTTGTAATATGGAACAGTAATTAATAATAATAATATATAATACAATAATAATATATTTATTTCGGTTAACTTTACAAACTTCTACAATATAATGCTTACAATAGAGGCCTCCTTTTAAGTAATAAAGATACTCGTACCTGTGCTAAGAGACCTCAGTAATTTAACTTGCACAATCCGTAACGCAACTGCTTTTTTTATAAGAAAAACTCTCTTGCGACCAATGGTTTAGTCAATTACATATGGAACATGTCATGTCTCATCTAGATCGCTTACCTAAGAAGCCTAGAAGCAGAAGTCTTCCATAGACTCGGTAAGTTTGAAGAAGCCACCGCGTCGTTTGGAAAAGCCGGCAGCGGCCTTGATTCCTTCAGGTAAACATGATCCTTCATTTATTGTCTTTATTTAATTTAACCAGTACATGGTAAAAAACGTTATGTTCGACTACGCTCACCTAGCACTAATTATCTATCGTGATTTGAATAATTCCTCCTTATAGCTATCGAGAAGGACAAAATCACAATAGTCAAAAAGAACGTCGCGAAACAATGAACGAAACAACTTCCGAAACGTTTTGTTCTTATGGAAGGCCAGACCACTACTGTTATTAATTAACATTCAATTAAATATGCTGCTGTATGTGTGAATTTTCTCATAAGTCTGATCAAGTCTCAATAAATCCCTCAGAACATTGAGACCATAATATCGTAACTTTTAGGTACTATTTATAGTAAGTAGTATAGTAGATATTTTTATCTCACGAAGCGACGCGCGCTTTACTAGTGTTTACCAAGTGTATAAACACGCTGTGAATGTGTGTGTGTAAGCACAGAAGCTCTCGGTACCGAGACAAAGCATGCAATGGCAAATTCGGAAATGTGTGTGTGCGTGTGTGTGTGCGTGTGTGTGTGTGCGTGTGCGTGTGTGATGTGCTGACGCTTCAAGTCTCCACGGACACATTCATCGCGTGCTTGTGCACTTAGTTACCACAAGTAAAGCGCGCGTCCCTTCGTGATATAAAAATGCTGTAATTTATTAGCTAAGTAGTTTTTAAGCGTGTTAAAAGAGACAAAACTTACAGCGTTTTTCTTGCTCACTTAATTTTTTACAGATGATGATTTCTCAAATGAGTATCAAGTTCCACATAGTGACCGAATATCTATATAGCGCTACAAGGTTATTTTGGCGCTGACCAAAATTGGAACTAACACCGCCCCATCGGGTTTTTTATTATATTTCAAGTAACATTGGCAACAGCGCCCCCTGCCATGTCTACGTCAATCAAGCGCCAAAAGATCCTTGTAGCAACAACTTGTAGTGTACAAATATTACCGATTGGTCATTTCTTTTTTCAGTGCACTGATGTCACTGTCGTCTGGAGACAACCACCGCGCGCGTTCTATACTCCTGGACCTAGTGCGTCGCCAGCCCAGCGCGTACGCATGGGAAGCCCTCGCTGAAGACTGGTTGGCTAACCCTCCTACAGCAACTAAACCAACTACAATAAGAATGGTAAATGTAAGTAGTAGGTAGGTTGTAAGTAGGGGATTTTTATTGTAATAAATATATAATATAAGCTGCATTTGTGCTGCTAATTTCTGTTTAAATTCCTCTTCTTCTCCAAAGAAGTAAGACAACGTAAGTATTGTGCACAAGAAAAGTTGTTTCAAAATCTTGTAAATTATTACACAACATTCAAAACTGCCAAAATTATTATTCACACACCTCACCACCATAACCCGACCTTAGCTAAATTGTAAAAAAAACAAAATAATTATGTGATATAAATGTGATTTTAATACCTTATAGTACATTTTTTAATCCCAGAGACTAAGCTGACATTTAAGTATTTTGTGTTTGCGTTTTTTTAATATAGAAGGTTGACATTACACCTATCAGATTACTTTCTGAGATTCAAAAACGAACTATAGGTAGGTAAATACCTACCTAGGGTATAAATATAAATAATTTCATTTCAAGAAATTAATACTCAACTGTTTACTTCTTTCATTGGAAGACCGAAGACCTAGACATCGACGAGGGACCACAGACCACTGGAACCGCGCGGCAATATATGAAAGCGAAAGCTAGCGCAATCGCCTGTTCCATGCAGGCACTCAAGATCGACCGGCACGCAGGCCGGGCGTGGGCAACTCTGGGCAAGTTTGTGATGCCCAGAGCCAAGCGCTTGTACTGCCTCCATATGGCTCAACTTGTAAGTGCTAAAACACAATCACACAGTACCTATAACTGTTCTCTTCAGCACCTTTAAGTATTCGATGCAGTTGGTGACACGTCAATATCCTGACGCTATATGAGCACCATTACGAGCATGCATATTACACGCTCATAATGGCGGGTACATATAATTATGTGAAACGTAACATGAATTGCAACATACCTACGTTAAAATGAACATACATTCCAAATTATATGCAAAGCAACAAGAAATGTAACACATGTTGAAACAAATTCGCCTAGTTAATGAGTTTCAGCCAATCTGAACTTAGAGACCTGATAATTACGATTACGTAATCGTTATCATTTGACCTACGTATGTTACGTTAACCAACCGTTGGACAACCGGGCCTTAATTATTCCTTGTATTCCAGAGCGGTTGGAACGTGCACGAAGAAGATATTGATATAGCAAAGCAGCCTTCTCAGTTGTCGTATTGCCATGAGATTGGCACCGCGCTACGGGTGTGCCGCTGTGGCGTGTGCGATAAAACACGAGTGTGAGATCAAACCCAACATGGCCGCCGGGATACATCCTGCAGGGTGAACCTTGAGCGTCCCAACGATGATCGTTTAAAAATGGACAGTCATTCAACGGGTTAAGCCGATTTCAGACGCTTCACTTTTCATTCCATTTTGCCTTTCCTTTGTCATCTTTCACTCTTTCACTCTGTCGTCTTTCACTGAAGTAAAACGTGTGAACATAAAATTATTTCAAAATTATAAATGAAATCACTAATGAACCGATCCAGCGATGTTGCATTTCGGCACTTGGTCTTTTGCCATTATTGGCGTCTTTCACTCTCTTACCGAATGATCCATAAATGAAATGAAAGGAGCTGATGTTCTGTCCCATAAAATTTTGTCGGTATCGTGTGAACGTAGAATGAAACAATAACAAAAATGAATCTTCAAATAAAACCATCAAGTGAAGCGTCTGTATCGGCTCTGTCGCCATTTTTACTACGTTTAATAATTGGACTCTGTTTAACCTATTGTTAGAGATTAGGAAGCTGTACCTAACTACCTACATTAACTAACATTAAAATGTTTCAATTCAATCTGGCGTACAATTTTGACAATTTATTCATGTTCGAAGTATGTTAAAGAGATAATAGAGAGGATATAGAAAGCGAGAGAGGAATAAATAGTATTTTCTCACTAAACAAAAAACGTACTTAAGTTTGCACTAAATATTCCTTATATGTGGCTAAATATTGCGTTTGCCATAAGTATTCAACTGTATTTAGTGAACTATCACAATATAAATTCCGTTTTTCCAACTAAACCTTTTTTTTTTTTTTTTTTTTTTTTTTTTTTTTTTTTTTTTTTCTGGGTGGGAAATCATCAAATGACTCCTCCCGCTCTGGGCGGAGCAGAAGGGAGTGTCAGACTTTTACTAGCCCTAGCCCTAACTAGACCTAGGGTGGATTTTCGGACATGTGTTTCTGCATTTCCGCGTATCCACCTTGAGGTGAATTTTTTGGGGTTGATAAACAAAATAACCCCATCGGTAAAAACAAAAACAGTAGTAAAATCTAAAACAAAACTTTTAATATGCAACATTTCTTCTTAGATTGCTAAATTATCGTAAAATACTTGTCTATTTATATATATTACCTAAAGGTAATCGTCCACAACGCGAGCATTAAAAACGAGCGTCCACGCAGTTGTGAATGCCCATGATGCCACGGTGTGAACCGGTGTTATCCGTTAAACTTTTGAGTAGTAGGTACCTCGAACGCTGACTTCGGTAACGCGTTTTCGACCGCGTGCTTCACGATCCATAATGTTCCGTAGATAATAATAATGCCGAGCACCGTGCTGTAAAATAAAAATATATATTAGGTATATTTATATTCACACATTTAGGTACCATCTACATTTTTTTTAATATGTTCATTATTGTCTGTTACTCTGTGTGCAGTTTTTTTTTTTTAAAACGTTGCCCCACACTGGGAATTACTCCTGTATCGCAAACATCCAGACCCGGAACAACTACCTGTAGGCAATACAAATATTTGTTCCGTGCGGGAATCGAACCCACGACACGCAGCGCAGCAGTCGATCGCTCAGCCACTGCGCCAACCGTGTCGTCAAACTAGTAACTCTCGCATGTAAGTATATGTAAATGCACCGAGCAGAAGGTCTTCTACGGTTAGTATTCTTTTTCTTTGACGTACTTACGAATTGTGTCTCTGAGAATGTGAGAATACTCGGTACTGGAAAATATTACTTTATAGTTAGATTTCGTAAATTCGCACTTATACGAGTATCTCCAGTCTTTTCAGTCAGTCAGCGGCTGGCGTAAATTGACGTATTTTTAGTAGCCATGTTTTTAATCACGTCTAAACTTTCTATGGAGTATCTTAATTTGACAGGACTAAACTAATATTTATCTTCTGTCCTTTTCTTAATGAAATAGAAAGAAAAAGATGCACTGAACTTAAATTTAGTTTGGTTTGTGAAAAAGGGAATTGGCGCCAATATCAGGTTTTGTTGAGATTTTTACAGAATCGAACAGCAGATGGAATGACAGTTCACTTCACTTAAGCTTTCACGGTGAGATTTTTACAAAATACAAGTAGACCGGCTGATTGGTGAATGATGGCTTCTAAGTCTTATAAATAAAACTAACAACTCAATTCTTAAGAAACAATTTGAAAATAAAATAGTTACTCACTGCAAAACCATTGTCCTCACAGAAACACTGGCTTACTTCTTATTGAATTAGGTATTTCAATGCCCATTTAAGTAGTCATTTCTATTTAACATGGATGTAAGAAGAATAAAACAATAACATAAATGGCTCTCTATTGTGAATTGCCGCATCATCATCATCATAGTCATTTCAGCCGAAAGACGTCCACTGCTGAACATAGGCTTCACCCAAGAACCACCACTTCGATCGATACTGTGCTACTCTCATCCCTCGGATTCCTGCGGCCTTTATCAGATCATCGGTCCACTTTGTGGGAAGCATTTTAACGCTACGTCTCTCGGTAGGCGGTCGCCACTCCACAATCCTTCGGCCCCATCGGCTATCTGTTCTGCGAGCAATGTGCCCTGTCCGCTGCTACTTGCGTTTGGCAATTTTTCGAGCTATGTTGGTTACATTGGTTCTCCAAAGGATCTCTTCATTTCTGATTCGATCACGTAGGGAAACTCGCAAGCATGTCTCTCTCCATTGACTTTTGGGTGACTCTTAGCCTTATATTGTTGCCCATTGTGATTGACCACGTTTCAGTGCCATAGATCATCATTGGCAACACGCACTGGTCAATGACTTTTGTCTTGAAACACTGATATAATGAGACGATATGATATTATGTAGCTGCCCAGCAGAGTCGGATTCGACGAATGACCTCGTTCTCGAAGTTGGACCTACCTAATTGGACTGCTTGTCCTATTTTTATGAGGGGTGGGTGTTACAAGGGCATTTGACATGCCCTTCGTTTTGTCCATGTTCATTTTAAGACCCACTCTTACGGAAGTTCTACTGGCGTCATATAGAAATGTAAGAAGGTCCTTCATTGACCACTATATCGTTGACATTCTGAAGGTGAGTGATGCACTCGTCATTGATCTTGATGCCAAGCCCTTTCCAGTCCAGATCCTTGATGACATCCTCCAGTGTAGCGGTGAACAGTTTTGGAGAGATAATGTCTCCCTGTCTCATTAAGTAATAGGCAACCTAAAATAAATAAGAGGACTGAGGATGGCTGTAATTTTGCTCTCAAATCTGATTTTTCCACATGGTGATTGGGATGTGAAGTGGGACGTTTACATTTAAAATTGTCAAATCAAATAGGCTGGTCAAATGTGCGTCTAACGTAGGTATACAATTTGTAAATAACTCTCCAAAATTCTGAATGCCATATCCATTTTACAATGACTGCTTACAAGAAATAACTCTTTCCTCCTTGTATATTATAAAATCTGCAACAACTAAATTCGCAATTGTCTATATTGTTTACATGAAAAATTAATAAACAAGTGACTTTAACACATACGAGTACGTTTGCTATGAAATGAAATAAAATTGTTTATTCTGTAAATATGATATCGGAATCACTTTTACACGTTATATAACAGAAAAATATATAAGCTAGATCACTAGAGTCGACATTTCCTATCTAACGAAGGAATTGCGAAACAAACTCAGGGTTAGTAGATCTTTACTCTGGTGCAACAGATTACCAGATCATCTGAAACATTTTTTTCTATGGGGAATCCTCCTGGATACCGTCTGTGGACCGACTAAAGCCTCCTTCCACTATCATGAGTCGGAGGCCCGGAAGATACTTGCACATTCGCCGCACCCGAGATGATCATCATCAATCCAATTAGCAGGAAGGCCAGAGAGACTGATTGGGAAAATCTTGTCATTCCAACTTTTATCAATTAAAGGGTTATTTTTCCAACGCCAGATAATTTTATCGGAGGAATAATTTTGGATTTTTTACAGTTCTTCCATACAAAATCTGTCAGACGTCAATTTTATTCTACGAATAAAAATTATCTGTCGATTGAAAAATCAGCCCTAAGTTGATCACGAATAATAAAATTACAAATAGAACAGATACTTTTTTCTTTAAATCCTTTCAATACAAAAAACAAGTTTTTTTATCAATATAACTTTTTTAACTGCTACACCTAAGCATTCTTGAGATTCCCACCGCTGATTTACTGGATTCGTTTTCTCCTCTACCGATCGTTTTTTCTCCTGCCAAAGTTTATTTTGAGTATAATGTATGTATGCCTTACTCTCGTATTTTCTCTTGCCTTATTCTTGTATTTTATAATTATTTCTGAGCTATCTATCCCATAGTTGCACTTAAAAGGTGACTGGTAGAAAATCTCTCCGGCATTAAGTCCGCCTTTGTACAGTATGTATTTTTTTTACTTGTGCATATAGTAATTTATAAATAATCTTTAAACCGGCTCTACCTACATATTTGTAAGCTATTAGTAAGTAGCCGTACTGTGCTCCGGTTCGGACAGTATACAGGCTGGCAGGGACATCTACGCGCAAGATGTAACCATGAATTCAGCTCAAGATTCTAAACCTTAGAGATAGCAAAGAAAATTTTCGTCAGTTATCAAAAAAAAAATGGCTGTTTCATAGAAAAGTGCGGTCAAATGTATGGAACAGCAAATTTTCACGAAAACTTTTAACGCCCCTTGCGTTGAAATTTTTAGCCGGATGTTCAGAAGCATGTACTAAATCCATGGTAACAAGTTGCGCTTCGATGCCCTGCCACGTTGTATACTGTCCGCACCGGAGCACAGTAAGGCTACTTACTGGGCGGCGGAAATACTCAGGTAGTTAATAGGTTACTTCCCCGTTCTTCCTTCTCAAAGAGCTCTATTAGTACCTACGGTACTAGGTAAGGTACTATACTTACTACACTGTTTTAAGACTTCCTGAAGGTACGAATACACCTATATTATCAAAACAGTTGCATATTTGAACAGTATTTTTTTTTATTTGTGCATGAAGTTGTAATAAATAAAGATTTCAACCATACCCACCCATATTACTTAAAAATAACCCTGATACGAGGCATGGGTATGGCATACCATGAAGCCCTGAGCAAGGACACCGTCAGACCATCTATAATTACGCCATGACCTGTGGCACCCTATTTTTACGCACTGTTTGGTTGCATCACACACCTAATTAGCTATTGAATTCAGAAATATAGGTCAGATCCGCCAATGCTTGCTTCTCGTTATCCATAATTTGTAATAATATATAAAACTTGACTTGCTTCTTGTGATATTATTATAAAAATTAAGGCATTTCATTGTTTTTCTAAGTTTTCTAGGTCCACCATCGCGCCAATTTTTTTATCTTTTATTTGAGTAAGAATTCATCATTATCTTATTTTTTATTTATTAGCTGGACATAGGCCACTCCTATTGCACGCCATTCAACTCGATTTTCGGCAACGTTCATCCAGTTGCTACCAGCCATCCTGCGAAGATCGTCGCTCCACCTAGCCCGAGGGCGTCCCACCTTACGTTTACCGATATACAGCGATATACAGTTAAGAGTTCAACTCGGACATTTTATTATTAACACTAAAACTAACTTCGATATTAATAAAGTTACTGCTACGCAGGATGTGCATGGAGAGGGCGCGGTTCATTTGTCTGCCAGCATTTGTATCGTGCATAGCATGGCCGAGGGTCACAGCACTGACAGTGGACGATCCCAGCTACATTTTATACAAAGCGAAGCTAAAGCACCTGTCCCACCGCATACCTGCGGGGTAATTGCGTAACAGACCTTACCGTAGCAATGGCTTTCATTTTGACAGTTCGACAACATTCATTTCGTTATTTTACGTTGTTGAGCAGACAAATTTTTCGAATATATGAAGCAATGGATTAGCAATATCCTTCAAAATGATTCAGATTGTGATGAAAGTGTGTTACGCAATTAGGGTGCAGGAAGCGACTAGCTATCAACGACTTTTTCACTCAGTAACGTACACAAGATTGTAAGTCCCTGTCAATAAAAGAGATAGATACATATACTAACAGCTGATTGCTAACTGTTCACACCTCAAGCGAGTACTCGTTTGCTGCAGCGACAAGATCTATCAAAGAGATTTCTCGCTCAGCGACGCTCGCTTGGCGGACAGAACACTCGCTGAGAGACTCACGAGAGGTAAAGAAAACGAGTCAGTAATCGCTCGTCGCCGTCGCACATTCGTTGCTCGTTGCTCACTAACTCGTTTTTAGTTGCAAGCTCTACTCGCAAAGCTTGCAACTAAAATGACTTCGGTTCTTATCAATCGCCGGCGGTGGGACAGGTGCCTAAGTGCCTACACGTGCGTAGTTCAGCCGTGGTATATCTACATATCATTTTTAGTCGTGTCTGTGTGAAATTCTGTTTCATATTATTCATGAGTAGGAAATAAAAAACTAACATACCTACACAAGATACAAATCTTTATTGCACCATTATACACACTGATTACCAACCTACATATTGCAAGTGTCTAGGAGAGGAAACCTACTAGTCTAGTTCTACATATTTGCAATACAAACAAAACCCTATAAAAAGAAAAAATTACTTTGAAATTATGACCCTACGTAAGTACGTATGAAATTTTTTGATTAAATGTGGTCCCGTCGGGGGACCGCTCTAATTATTAGCCAAACGTTCTGTTAAAGTTTAAAATAGTAGCGGTCCTCCGACAGGACAATATTTAATCAATAAAAAAAGAGAACACTCCTTACAAAAAGATATTACATGGCATACCTGCAAACTGCATATAATTTAACATACAACTTAACATCACACCTGTAGTCCCCAGATGGTTAGGAAGTGGTGTAGCTATTTATTCATTTCGCTCGTCATGTTTAAGTCCTAAGTAAGAGGGGCCAAACTATTGCCACAAAAAACGGACACAAATCTAGACTCTGGGCTGTTATTGAGAAATTCCTGACGAAATAACCTAATAACACTTTTTCCTAAACAGTAAAATCATACTCGTAGTTCATTCATTAGTGTTATTTATTCTCTCTTCACACTTGGTCCCCTTAGAAATTAAGGGTTTTAGCTTAAAAGTTTAAGGGTTTTAAGTAACCAGTGGGTGTAGTAATAAAGCTACGATGTAACGTCATGAAATATGAATTGTCGATAAACAATCATTGAAACTACCATTAAACTATGTACTCAAAATATTTTAATAGCTATAATTTATAAATAACCGAACATATAATCTATCCTTTTTGAGGAGGACGATAAGTCGTGGAGCGTTTTGTCGTTGGCGGCAAGTGGCGGTCTGGCGTGGGCCGCGGCGCCCTTGTGGGGTCGGGCTCCAGGCGAGGGAACAGCTCCAACACCCCGGATATCACCAGCGTAAAGGTAAAGATGACTATAGCCGCACCGAGTAGACTTCTGGAAACGTGCAGAACAAACAACGTTATAGATATTAGTACTTCAAACTCTTACTCATCAACTGTATGCCGAAAATGTATCGCTTTTATTGAGTTATGAAAGCTTTAGTGCAAATCCTTGAAATTTTTCTAGACTTCCCAAAATATAATTTTTCAAGAAGAAAACAGTACATCCTCATCTTAAATTAATGTAAAATTAAACAATTAACACATTATTTAAGTTAAATTACCGAGAAATACGAACAAGAAAGTTACTCAGAATTTCAACTTAAACTCGGGATAAAGGCTTTCAACTTTCCACATCTTTATTACAATTTCTTATTCTGTTATTTAAGTTTAATACTCAAATTAAAATACTCACGACATAACCATTTTGCTTGCACAATCACTGACTAGATCCAATTGTAATCTTTCGGCGCCTCCATAAATAGCCAAAATAAAACATGGAGCTTCGAAAGATAAACTTTTTCATGTAAGCAGGAGCAGGTATCCTACATTAGGGGAAATACTCTCATACGTTAAGTCCGTCAACGGACATACGAGCCCGTCCGAAAGCAGTTGGTCCGTCAAACATTGTGACAAATTCAATTTTTCGGACGGGCAAAAATATATCGGATGCACTGTCATAATTATCGTGTGGTCATTTATTATTGGTTCGGACCATGAAGTAATATTATGTCCGTAAGTGATACGGAGTAAGCAACACCCGTAATTTCGGCTGAAACTACGAATATCGAGCTTAGGGAGTATGCCTCTAGGGACAATGGAACCAGCACCTTAATTGCGTAGCTCACTATTAATCATAATCTGAATCATTTTTAAATATATTACTAATCCATTGCTTCATATTTTCGAAAAATGTGTCTACTCAACAACATAAATAACTGTCAAAATGAAAGCCATTGCTCCTGATAGTGTGTTACGCAACTACCCCGCAAATCATAATAAGATATCACTGTTACTATTTAACGTAACATTTATTTCTGAGCTAAGTAAACTCAACTTAAGTTAAATTAATAAAATTAAATAAAACATAAATAAAATAAAATGTATTGATTAAATAAATTAAATACATTAGTGTAAATTAAGATTAGTCAATGAATGTATGAAAAATCAACTAAGTATCTATAAGTTTACACATGCGACATCACACAAGTCGAATTAAGTAAGTACCCAATTTAGCCATGTTATTGCAATTATCAATCAATTCCAGACTAACGGTGCCATATCCATTTTGCAATGACCGAGTAAGAACAACTTTTACATCCTAGATGAAGATTATAAATATCACGACTGAAGTTAGATATTACGTAATTGCTTATTGAACTCGCGCGTAAAAATAAACAAACAAACTTAGTCACGTTTTTTTGCGTTTCATAATAATCGGTATTGTCTTGCAAGCGTTACCTTTACTTCTAGATTCGAAGTGGTGTGTCATCATAATTATCTCATTAAGTTTGGAAGCTATTAAACCTATTCCGGACTCCATAACTTAGGGCCCGCTCACATGTACCACAACCACACCACATCGCAACGACAAAATGTAGGCAAACAGTGGTTACGTGTGAATAGTGTCGATGCAACTTCTTGCAGTTGCGCTGTCGTTGCGTTGTCGCTAGTAGTTCCGATGTGGTTACGTTGTGGCTAGTGTTTACAGATAGACAGATCGCTGTTTGCGATGTGGCCGGCCACTAGTGCGTGGTCTCGCTGGTGGTTGCGTTGTGGCTGCGACGTGGTTTTGATATGGTTGGTATCGCCCACTCGGTTTATTTAGGCGGTAATGTGGTCCGTGTGAATTAACTATCCATTTTCATACAAATTAGCGCCCATCCAAGTGTTGCCGTTGTGGTGTGGTTGTGGTACGTGTGATCGGGCTCTTAATGCAACAAAGTTTTATGGGTATTTATAATCCTATCGACTTCTTTCAAAATCATTAACAATTAACTGAATTGTGGTAATGTGGTGACATTAAAGTATCAGTGACGGCACAGTACCTATAATAAAGTAATTATACTGTGGTGACAGGTTCTTTAATGCATTCCAATGATTGTTTAATCACTTAAATGTTCTTTCTGTGCTAAGTATCGCGTTATACATTATTTAAATGGCTGTTCCAGTTTTTAAACATAGCACTAAAGTTGTGACGTTTAATGGTATACTTAAAGGATTGTTGTATTACAATGAAGAAATCGACTGTGTCACAATGTCTCTTCCTGATCTTTCTGAGTTATATGTTCGAAAAAGCAACCTCTGTAATATGTGCCAGTAATACGGAAACTATCAATCTTCCACAGGGAATAGTTAAAGGATCTTACGACTGGTTCAAAAATCAAAGAACATTTTTGGGTATACCGTACGCTTCGGTAACAGAAAGATTTCAGGTACCTAAGTGTTTATTTTTCATTATAATTATTTAAGCCAACGTAGATAGCGGCGGGCCGTGCCGAACACAACGCATTGTAAATCGTCTTCAATCACTTTCCTACATTTTCCATGAACTATGCATGCACACTATAGTGAGGCCGCACTGAACTTTTTGTAAGAAAATGCGTTGCGCTGTGGCCCTTTGCGGCTCTAATGTGCGCTTGGCATCAAAGTGTATATGGTTTCTTAATAGCAGCAAGGAATCAGGATATGTGGTCGGTTGATGGCAATAGTCTCGCCTCCTATGGGACTTAAAAATAACCGGCGAAATGTAGCCGTGATGTTATGTATTGGTGATACGATACTATCTATATCTATACTCGCAATATCACAGATACAGCTGTTCTGTGTTTTCAGAGATTGGCATTATTATAAAAATTTAAATTTTCTTCCACCAGGACCCTGGGAATCCTCCTTCATGGAACGGTACGCTTACTGCAAACCGTGGAAACATAATGTGTAATCAGTACGTTGAAGCTTTGAAAACACCTGTTGGTCAAGAAGATTGTTTGGTGCTGAATGTGTTCACACCACCCTCCCTGGAACAAGGGCCGTTTCCTGTAATGGTTTTCGTACATGGAGGAGGCTTTTACTCGGGCAGCAATTCTGAATTTATTTATAATCCAAAATATTTAGTAAAAGAAAAAGTTATTGTTGTTACTGTAAACTATCGTCTCGGGGCATTTGGTTTCTTGTGCCTGGGACTCCATGGCGCTCCAGGGAACGTCGGTTTGAAAGACCAATTAGCTGCTTTGAAGTGGATACGGAATAATATAGCCTACTTCGGAGGTGATCCAAGTTCCGTCACAATTTTTGGTGAAAGCGCTGGAGCAGTTTCTGTCCATCATTTACTTCTTACCCAGTCTGCCAATGGGTTATTTCATAGGGCCATTATGCAAAGTGGATCAGTTCTGATGCCACAGGATTTTGGTTACCAGCCCGTTGAAAGCGCATCTAAAGTAGCTTCGCGTTTAGGCTATAACACGTCAAATCCAACTGAACTATTGAAAATATTCAAAAATTCAACAGCTAATGATATTGTGAAAGCGTCTCATGTTGATCAATCTAATAACGCATTCGCGCCTTATTCATTTACACCATGTGTGGAGACCGCTGTTACGAGCAGGAGACCATTGATAACGGAACAACCAACACAATTACTTCATAAACTTGGTCTTCATGTATCTGTTATTATTGGCTTCAATAATAAAGAAGGCATTTATTGGGCGACGCATTATGTTTCTCAAAGTCTTGACAAACTCAAAGCTAGTTTCGATCATATAATACCTTCTTATTTGCTGTTTGAAAAAGATAGTGATAAAACAACTTTTATTGATGATGTCGTGACATTTGACTTTAGCAACAGAACGTTAACTAACGGCTTAATAGAATACTTTACTGACTCTTTGGTTGCATATCCAATAATGGTTTCATCTGAGGCTTTTCTTCGACATCCCACCAGAACAGTATATAACTATTATTTTAAATATGATTCGTTCAGAAACTTGAATAAATTTCTGACCCGGCTACCAACAACACCAGGGGCGTGTCACGGGGACGAGTTATTTTACATATTCCAACCAGCCATCTTCTCTGTGCTACCTTCCACTTCTAATGATGTTGCAACGATTAAGACTATGACAACGTTATGGACCAGTTTTGCTAAAACTGGGTGAGTTCTATACATCTTACAATTTCTTTTGCTCTTAAATTTTTATTATTGTAATGTAACCTTAAAACTATTGCTTCTAGGATACCTTCAAAATCTAATATTACTTGGAGATCTAGTGGACGTCAATTGGAATTTCTTGAAATAAATAAAGAAATTCAAATTACGACGTTACCGAATGAAGATCGAATGAAGTTTTGGAGGAACACCTTTGAAAAATATGGAAGAAAATAAATATCAATGTGTGACTATTTTTAGTTTACGTCCTTTTTTATTTAGTTACAGCATTAGACGTGGTTAAATTAAAAATGCACAATTGCCTCCGGCCTCCAGTAACCTGCACAAAGTTTTGTAATGTGAAGTAGGTACTTATAAGGTGTATGCAAACCTGGGGCCTCCCACAACTCCTGGCCCTTGTCATTTTTTTTTAAAGACGGTTGCTTCTCTGTCATATTAACTATTACCCACCTATAGATAATAGTAGCGTGGAAACCCTACCACTAAGGCCAAAGCTATACAGCTAGGTGCTTCGCTAGGTTACGAATAGCTAGTTGCCAGGATCTAGGAGATCTGCTTATGTATCCGTCCTCCTTCTTGTGAACACGTTGCCGATGCGCGATACGCATAATCACTTGTTGCAGACTCACTAAGAGTGTGAGTGAACCCATGTGCGGCTTCGGCCTAACTGACGTGAACCAAGACTCGCCAACCCACACTGAGCCAAGCGTGCTCTTTCCTCTATGTACGAGAAGAAGCCATACCGCCCTTTGCAGCTGCCGCGCCGCCTTGCTGCCGCTGTAGTGGGACGTTTGATTTTGTTGGGATTATTTAACTTCAAAAGTTAAATAAAATAAGACTTTTTGTTTGTAAGCCCGAATGTAAGTTAAAATGAGGACAGGTGTTTATGAAGGGATCGTAACACATGGGATTTTATAGTTTCGTTCTGCCTATCCAAAACTACAACCATGGGGAAAAGACTTTGAGTCTTAGAGTCTGTGCCAACAGGCGTGATATTACGCACAAAGACATGAAGTGGTTAAAAATCTTTGGAATAAATAAATTTATTAATAATGATATTAAAAAATAATAATAAAAAAGAAATAAATAATAATAAATTAAATTATAATGCTTAACATTAATTAACTTAAGTAAGTATTTAAAACGCGTAACAGAACCCTATCTAAATCTTAATAGTACTAACAATTTTTATCGGGCTTAATTCAATAGTCTAATTGGGGCACATGTTTGAGATTTGACACTTAGGAATTCTGTTACTTCTTGTAAATAGTTCTACATTATTTAACGCGCTTCATTCAACCCTTATTATGGCGGTTAAATTCCGTTGTAGTTGTCCACCACGACGGAGGTGTGGGGGGACTTGGCAGCTCGTTCAGTTTCTTTGTCAGCCATATCATGAAGTACACGAACATACCCAGACCTGAGATCCTGCGAATAAAATAACGTACCTATGTATTAGTTACGCGCATCAGTTACAGTCAGATTTCATAACTACTTAAACACACACAAGAACAGCTTATAAGACGTGCTTCTAATATTGATTCTCATTTCTCAATTTCACTTGGGGTTTACGTACCAAATCTTTTAAACAAATTATTTTGCGGATGTTGAGTAGGTACCTACTGTACAGCACAGAACACTAATACCCTAGGCGCTGTACAGCCTACACATGGAAAGTCCATAGATAGATACCATGACCAATTTGACCATAGGTATCAAATCAAACTTCAGTCAACTTTGAAACCTTAAGGCGCAATCTCCACCATAGTCTCGCCGTGCCTTCAAATTCAATAGAAACTCTATGAATCGATCTCCACCCGGGGATATCGTCGCGACGATAATTTGATGGCACCACATGACTATCGCCGCGATGTTTTCGCTCGTGGAGAGGGCGCCTAACTAGTAAGTAGTTTTACATACTTTTTCGTAGGTATGCTCTACTATCCACTGTTTTTACTTTATCCAATTAGTTCAAAAATACGAAAAATAAAAATCACAACAATAAAGATGACAAATGATATATATTCAAATTTTATTTGTTTCAAATGGACGTTATCTCAAGTTAAACAAATATCAACTTTATTTTAATTGCAATTAAGTTGATTTCAGAGTGACTAGCACTATTGAAAAAGTTATAAAAATGTTTGAATTTGTAGCGTAAACTGAACTTTATTTTGTAAGAATTAAAGTTATTTTACCATAAACGCGTCGCGTTCAAATTTATGTACCTTATTTAAAAGTACCTACTAATAATACTTACATGCCCAGCATTTTAGAAAAGTAATGATTCACTGCATTTAAATATGACTATACATATAAGACCTCCCGATCACACAATTCACACAAGTGAGGGCTGCATGTATATCTAGTGAGTGTATAACAATGAGACTCACAATGAGATAATCGTAACAATAAAGGCACATTGGTGCGTAACGGTAAAGTACACATCACAACAAAATAGCTGGTCTTAAGCAGAAAAAATCTCCATCCCTCCCTCTCGGTAAAGAAACGTATTATAATACAATTATTATACATAGAATAACGTGATCGCCAACCACCAACGACTAAAATTAGACGTTATATAGGTGGTATTATCATAACGTCTTACCTACAATTATGGTTTTTTGTTTTTACCTGTGCATTTGACACTGTAGCTCGTAAAGTCAGACCAACAAAATAGAATTAATTTCTTAATGTATAGAGTTGCAGAACATTACTGCTACAAAGTTAACAATATTTTAAAAGCATCCACAAACCAACACAATTATTTTCAGTAAGTTTTATTTACTTATTATGTGGCAACGTAAGAGGAGTTCCACGGGGATCTCATTTGGGGCCAACCTTGAAGTAAAGGTTGAAGTGTAGTCGTGGGTGTAAGTAAAGTGGTCGTTGGCTTGTAAACTTCGGACTACAATCAGAAGAATATTTGATCTTGAATAGGTACCTCGTGGTAGGATTACGGTCGTGTTTATATAGTTAAGTACCCATGTAGTTAAAATTAAAATGAAAAATAAATACAACGGACATTATTACCTCGTTGTACCTATCTACAACTTTATCGAGGTAGTACAACTTTATCAAGTAAGTTTGTATATGTGTAATAATTCTTCCCAATTGTACCAACCTACATTTAAATAGTTAAATCTAAGAATAGGTGTTACTTATTTTTTCAATTCGTTTACTTTTTCATAAATTTTTCATAGCTCACTATAGCACTTCGCTGTTACTGATTCGTTAGCTCATCTGTAAACAAATCGATTATTGTTTGTTTGCAAACCTACTCAAATAGAATTATGATGCCTATACATAAAAACAATGCTTGTATATTTTAATCTGTAGGTAGGTAGGTATGTCGTAAGTAGCCCCTCGAATGATGACGCGTAATTAATCAGATTAGATCAATAGACGTACGGTGGTTTGGAATTGATTTAAAATTAATTATTAATTAATTAATTCCTACCTACAGTATACGGTGGTCAGCCACAAAAGTCGATCAACACTGGTGGTGGTCTTCTGTAATTGAAGGAGCACACGTAAAAGAACCTTTTTTATTATTGTAATTATCTATTGTATATGTGTATCCTTTGTTGGAGATCCTCAATAAATAAATTAATTAATTTAAAAAAAATAAAAATTAACTACAGTTTTTTAAATATTAATTATTGAGTAAAATATTCATAAAAAATCTGAACAGAAAGACTACCTAAGTATTGAATACTACCTACTCAAGTATTGTATACCTAACGGATCATTGTATATCAATTAAGAATTTTAGGTAAAAAGCAAGTTACTAATAGACTTTTGTTGCTGACTGTACCTAATGTCGCGAAAGAGAAGTTGCCAACTCGGAATACCTCTCAGTGTCTCTAAAGTTTCATTTTCGAATGCAAGAGAAGAAGGCTCCGACTGAAAGGCATCAGTTCTTATTAGGCTTAACAAGGAAGGTACCTCAACGTGGCTTCGCGTGTGATAGCAGTTGACAGGATTTTTTTTAATTTCTCACAGGCTACAACAGAGGTGTGGTGCTATGGAACATGGAACTAGGTACTTAGTCGCATCTGGGCTTTGACAGTGTGAAACCGTAGGTACCTACCTACAGCTCTATCCAAACTCTGCGTAGTAGGTACCGCTGTATCAGCCGTATCGATGATTTGGGGCCCCTGAGTTACAGAGGCCCACGACACGATGTGTGTAAGCAAAAATTCGTAAAATAATTCTAGAACCTAAAATTCTTTTTGATAATTGATATTTATTTCTGTAAATTGGTGTGGTTGGTTGGTTTTATTTGATTTTGTGTGAGCTTTTCTGTCATTTCTAGCATTTAATTAATTTTCTCAATTTATTACTCGTATAACGGACAAACACTTCCCTATGTGTTTGTAATTCCAGCGTATGGCACTCGTGGGTTGCAGCTGAAAATTAGTGTCAGGTGGTACACTTGTGTTGTCATCTAACATTATGCTGAGCTGAGGCCCTTTTGGCATTATAATCTTAGTTTTCTGTTTTTATAGTTTTAAGGCATTTTTCTTTCTTTCACAAATATGTTTAAAAAGAGGGCGACTACCGCGATGACGACTAATAGAGAAGTGTGGAAGAAAACTGTGACTGCTTCTCGTTGGTCTAGTGGTCGCAAGCGTTACTGCTGAGCATGAGGTCCTGGGTTCGATTCCCGGGTCAGGCAAAGTTTTATTGGGTCTATTAGGCTTCCAATCTAACCGGATGCAGCTAAATGCCAGTATTTTACATCCGGAGCGACTGCCTCTCTGACCGCCACAACCCAGTTACTGGGTAAGACGATGTCCCTTGGTAATACTGGTTGTCAGACTTTTGGGCTTCTGACGACCCGTAACGAATATCAAAAATGTGTCACTGACTCTGGCAGGGCCACCATCAGGGATTTTAATTTTGATAACACAAAAAATTAGTCGCTAATTAGTCGAAATTTGTCGCAAAATATCAGAATTTGTCGTCACTGGTTCAAAAGATATAAAGGTTTATAGGTGGCCGATCTGGAGAGTCTCCCCAGCAGGGCCACATTTATATCTCAAAAACTAGGGCACCTAGCGAAGATGTGTTTTCTACCATATTTTGTCGCTAATTACTCGCAATTTGTCACCAAGACACAGATTTAATCGGGTCTTAGTTTAGCAGATATAATGAGTTCAATTAGTAAGGTATAGTCCAAGAGTTAGATCGAACCATCTTGTACCACTGTATGGGGAAATTTAATTCTTTTATATCTTTTTAATTACTCACCGACTGAATCTGTAAAATATGGGAGAAAACAGATCTTTGCTAGGTGCCCTAGTTTTTGAGATATAAATGTGGCCCTGCTGGGGAGATTCTCCAGATCGGCCACCTATAAGCCCTCATATCTTTTGAACCATTGACCGACAAATTCTGATATTTGGCGACAAATTTCGACTAATTAGCGACAAATTTTTTGTGTTATCAAAATTAAAATCCCTGATGGTGGCCCTGCCAGAATCAGTGACACGTCAAAAATCCACGAATGACAGCCGGGACCAACGGTATAGCGTGCTTTCCGAGGCACGGCCCCCCGTGCCTCGGAAAGCACGTTATACCGTTGGTCCCGGCTGTCATTATCGTTACATTCTCGGTATGTTAATATGGTCACCCATCCATGGACCTACCGCGCCAAGCGTAGCTTAACCTTCAATCGACTCGTGCGGCTGTTATTACTTACCCACGAGGCCCTCGCCTTCTAAGTCAGTATGCTATATTCTTTATTTTCTAAAAAACAATACCCTCTGTAGCTTCCCAGTTGGGTAAAAAGGGCCCCCAAAAAAATTTGATACAGGGCCCCATTAGGATGAGCTACGCCACTGACAGGGGCGTAGCTACCGCTGTATCAGCCGTATCAACGAAACGGGGCCCCTGAGCTACAGAGGCCCCCGACGTTACGTGTACTTAAAAGCAAATTTTTTTAAAATAATATCCAGAACCTACAATTCTTGTTGATAAATGATTTAAATTGGTTCAAAAATATGTATAAAAGGGGGGGTGAGTACCGAGATGACGACTAATAGAGAAGTATGGAAGAAAACAGTGTCTGCCTCATTGGTCTAGTGGTCGCAAGTGCTACTGCTGAGCATGAGGTCCTAGGTTCGATTCCCGTGTCGGGCAAAGTGTCGAGTCTCGGCTTCCAATCTAACCGGATGCAGCTGAATGCCAGTATTTTACCTCCGGAGCGACTGGCTCTCTGACCGCCACAACCCAGTTACTGGGTAATACGATGTCCCTTGGTAATACTGGGTGTCAGACTTTCCGACTTCTGACGACCCGTAACGACTGTCAAAGATCCACGAATGACAGCCGGGACCAACGGCTTAACGTGCTTTCCAAGGCACGGAGGGGTCTCGGTATGTCAAGATGGTCACCCATCCACGGACCTACCACGGCAAGCGGAGCTTAACCTTCAATCGACTCTTGCGGCTGTTATTACTTAGCCACGAGGCCCTCGCCTTCTAAGTCAGTATAGCGGTATAGCGTGCTTTCCGAGGCACGGCCCCTCCGTGCCTCGGAAAGCACGTTATACCGTTGGTCCCGGCTGTCATTATCGTTACATTCTCGGTATGTTAATATGGTCACCCATCCATGGACCTACCGCGCCAAGCGTAGCTTAACCTTCAATCGACTCGTGCGGCTGTTATTACTTACCCACGAGGCCCTCGCCTTCTAAGTCAGTATGCTATATTCTTTATTTTGTAAAAACAATACCCTCTGTAGCTTCACAGTTGGGGAAAAGGGCCCCCAAAAAAAATTTGATACAGGGCCCCATTAGGATGAGCTAAGCCACTGCTGAGAAACAAAGGCATAAGTACGTTTGTAATATTGCATTTATTTATTTATTTTTATACAAATTGACTAAATAACACATACACATTTATACCACTTCTAAAATTTAAAAGAAATGTTACAAAAAATCGTCGGTCCTGAATCTGTATGTAATTCGGATTTCTACTTACGCCTTTATTCCCCTCGTGGTGCAATTTAAGCGAAATGAAATAACACCTAAGTATCCTGATGAATCAGTTAAGGTCCAATATTATTTATGAAGTCTATGATCCAATAGCGGAGCCAGTTATTCTAGAAGGGTTACCATCAACAACTAGTGTTTACATTAAAACTCGCAACCCAATGAACCGACTTTAATGAATTGTTATAAATTGAATAATGTACATAATGCAACAAATGAGTTTATATAGTATGAATTGAGTATTTATGAGATAAGGAAGATCCATTTCTCAAAACTCTATTTTTTTTCTTGCATGGTAAAGTTATTCAGTCAATAAAATCTTACTTACTAGATTATTAAAGTAGGGGTGAAGGGAAGAAAAAAACAACAAAATATAAAAAAACAACATGCAAATCGGTTATGTTGCTTTTTACTATCAATTTTTGGATGTATGTGTACAAGTATGAATTCGAGGAAAATAAAGGAATATGTAATGTTTCATAATATATACTCTACATCGCAGTACTCATTACGAACAACCATTACTTATGTTATTTTCGATATAGTACTCTACTCAATCATTATTTTGTTCGATTGCTCTTCATTCGCATAAGATATCATGAGAGCATGTTAATGTAATACATGTCACAAAACAAAAGAAAATATCATCTATAGAAATCCAATCGATTTAAATAAAAATAATCTAGCTAAGAAACACCATTCGTTCTTTGCATAATATTAGCAAATACTGCGTAACATTCTAACTGTACAGACACGTAAACATAATGAACATATCAAGGAAACATCGTCGGTGTCCATATGATATTTATTATAGGGTCTCGCTTACAGATGCATTGAAACGAACAATATTCTCACTGCGCTTAGTAAAATCGGTGAAAAAGTCGCGATAAAAACCTAAAATCCACATACTGAAAGTCTAAAAATATATTATAATAAATTTCAAATGTCTATACATAGATGAGTGTTCACTACGCGCTTATAACGAGCGTCGAGCGCGCGTCCATTACGTTATAATATTAAATACGATAAAACGAACCGGCGGCTCCGTCCGTACACAACGGCGTCGTCGAATCGCAGATACGTCGCTACTCGTAACCGTACCGAAGGGACTAGACACATAATCCAAGAGTACCGGTCGCTCCTCTACGAGCGATGACGCGACTCGCTACTGCGTTACATAAAGTTCGTATCGAAAGTAAAGTTACATGTAATGTATATATACTATATATATGTGGAGCGGCACGCTCACACAAACACCTTGGCGAGCCCGTCGGCGCCCGCGCTGGCGATGTAGGGCCGCAGCGGGTGGAACGCCACGTCCAGGATGCTCTCGTCGAACTTCTTGCGGTGCGCCGTGATCTCCTGCACGCACGTCTTGGTGTCGAGGTTCCACAGACGCACGGAGCAGTCGTGGCTGCCCGACAGCAGGAACAGCCCGTTGGGGTCCAGCGCCAGGCCCGTGACCGCGTCCAGGTGCGCGACCATGGCGTGCGCACAGCGGCCCGACACGCCGTCCCAGAAGCGGATGTGCCGGTCCTCGTGGGCCGTCACCAGCAGCGGCAGCGTCGGGTGCGACCGCACGCGGTGCGCCGGGCTGTCGCACGCCACGCGCAGCACCGGCTGCAACACGGAGGAACACCACATACGTCATCGGGACTGCCGATTATATGAACTTAGGTGAATCAACAACAGCGAACGAGTCTCAATCACCTGTCCGGTTTCAAGGTCGTACAGCAGCAGCGTGCCGTCGCGGTAGACCACGGCGGCGCGCGAGGCGGCGTCGGCGAAGTCGGCGGCGGCGGGCGCGGGCGCGCCGGGCTCGTCGTCGGCGCGCAGCGTGGCCAGCAGCGGGCGCGCGGCCCGCGGGGCCCACAGCCGCACGGAGCCGTCCGCCGACGCCGACAGCAGGCGGCCGTGCGCGCTGGCCAGCGACCACACCGCGTCCGTGTGCTCGCGCAGCACCGCCCCCTGCACGTCACGGTACTGATTTCATTTTAGGGAATGTTTACTGATCCTCTACAAACTTATTTCGCCTTCTACCGATGCAGACTTTAGCCGGCTAGCGTTACGTCCGAGTCGGTCGCGGTCACTCGGCTGTTTAGGATAAATTAGTGTTCAATAATATATTTAGGAAAGCATAATGGGAATTATTGGAGATTCGATTAAAAGCGATTATTGGTAGGTGTAAGGCTTCCTATACCTGCCCGATTAGCTTCCCCGACGTAGATCACACGTCTGCGTGCGATACGTCCTGTTAATACCCATGTGCAACAGCGTGCAACTTGACCAGTCATACTCAGAAGATATTATGGTTAAAATGACCATCGAAGCAAAATTAGCCAAGAAAATCACAAGTGTCGTACCTGAACAGCGGGGTCGTAAGGGTCGTAGGGGTCGGCTGTGGGCGGCGGCAGGTTCCACACGCGGATGGTGCCGTCCAGGCCGCCGGAGAAGCACTCCTCGGAGCGCGGCGCGCCCATGGCCAGGCACAGCACGGGCGCCGTGTGCGCGCGGAACGTGTACAGCGGCTCTACGTCCAGGCCGGCCGACTTCTTGGCGGGCACGGTGCGCTGCAGGTTCCACAGCTTGAGCGTGTGGTCCTCGGACGCCGTCACCAGCGCCGCCTCGGTGGGGTGGAACGCGAGCGCTCGCACCTGGAAAAATTGCAACAATAAATTAGCATTTTGCGTAACAACAGAGTGCCTTTGATAAATTATTTTTCACTTTTGTTATGGTACCTACCCCACACAAATTCGTATACTATTACACGCTATATTCACAACAGTGACAGGAACTTATTATAAGTTCCTGTCAATCATCAACTTACACAAAGTGGATTAGATAAGTATTATTGAATCTAACTCAAAAACTACCTGAGCAAAGTTAATAAAAAAAAGGTTTCTACCTGTGAGTTTCTTCTACCAAATGAAAAAAGAATCACGTAAATCGGCATAGTAACCGAGGAGACATAAGTGTACTTACATGAGGGAGACCAAACTCTTTCTTTCTTTAAAAAAAAAATATACTCGCCGAATACATAATCTACTCCTTTTTTTAATTTAGTTACAAATAGCGAGAAAATAAGGTAAAAAGGTACTTACTCCATCGAAGTGCGAACGCAACGTGTACTTTGCGTTCCAAGTCTTGCGAAAGGACTCCTTGTTGGCACTGGCCACGTCGTAGGCCTCGGGCTCGTTGCTGACGGTGAGCTGAGCGAGCTCGCCGAGTGCTAGCGGTTCCTCGTCCGCCTCGCCCGCGCCCGCGCCTGAGCCCGCTACAACTGCGCTGCCGCCGCTCGATCCACTGCCTGCGAAATCATAATTTAATATTTATAACTATACCATCCTATTATTATTATCCCACTGCAGGGCAAAGGGTGCACCATGCTTTATCAAGACAGGTTGGCGATTTCAAACTTATATCAACTTTTAAGGGAAATCATAATGTTATTGTAATATAGTTAGTATTATTTAGATGTTGGGAGCGTAAAAACCGCAATATAGAGGAAAATTTATGTTCAATGAACGGAGACCACTTTTCCGCTCCAAATTTTTAAGTTCTGCTATGGTCAATGCCAAATAAGGTGGCAATTGCGATCATTGTACTTGGGACCAACTATAAAAAATGGCAGACTGGTTATAAAGAATTGGTAACTGCATTGTGCAACTCAAATCGTTAAACATTTTCAGTCTCCACTGACAACTACTGCAAAAAATCTTTTTTATTATATGAAAATACAACTCACCAACTGGGTACTCGTCGCCTTGACCCCCGCCTTCGGCCTCTCTCTCAGTCAGCAAATTGAGCTCGTTCAGGACCTCCTCAGCCTCGTGGTCGACTTCCTCGCCTTATGTGACAAAGTAAACAAACACCTATGTGATCAGGCATTATTTCAAGATTTCTACTACTTTAAAGAACTCATAGGGGCTGAGATATAGAAGAAACTATTACTATTACAACTATTGGTATGTGAAGTAAGGAGCCGAATTTGTGAAGCAACTTTATTTTCATCCATAACTTAATTTCCTTTTAGCTAAATATTCCGCAAATTAATGTGAATCAATAATGGATGGGTGAATAATTGTTATTACTAAACAGTATTTCCGCTGTAATGAAACAGGAAACTGTACGTTACTTCAAGACATAGTACTGTAAGTATAATTTAAAACTGATATTCATCTAGAACTGATAAGACTGAAAGATAACTCAAACATACTTCGAAACAGAAATGCTACTTGGGTCGATTTGCGCGAATTTGTCCCATAATATCATAAACTTTATTTTTTTCAAATATACAACACATTGTATATTTGAAAAAACAAACGCATTGTATGCATAGCGAAGTCGTAAAGAAATTAGTTTCTATGTGTCTACTATAAAATAATAAGGATAAACTCTACAACTGCTTAGTTTTGGATGAAGTTTACCTTGTTTACCAGGTGGGTGGTGTGTCTGCTTGGCATCCAAGTCGTCGATCTCGTCCATATCCATCTCCTGGTTGGTGAGGAACTCGAAGTTGGCGAACACTGCAGCCGTCTCCTGAACCGAGAGCCCCTCTTCATTGTACCCGCCGCCCGCGGAAACGCCGCTTTTACGCGGCTCTTTTCCTGTATCTAAATGACCATCACATACAACAGATTTTTAGGAAATTGCAAATAAAACGATGTTTTTTACTTAAACATAGGGGTTTGATACCTGCCTTCTAATCAAGACATCAGATTTTTTTACTGAGGCGATAGATTTGGCCAAATCTGTATTTACACATAATTATGAAGAGATTGATATCTTGTTGATGCATGTATGTATTGGGTTTTGATAAAACAAACTTCTAAAAAATGTATTGAATCTGAATTCGACCTCCATTTGTGTTTTAACAACTGTTAGTGGTACAAATTAACTATTTATACTTACCATAATCGTATTTGCGAACCATATGGTTCATAGCGTAATCACATCTGTCGTGTTGCTGCTTGTCATAATTTCTGTAGTTTGGGTTTTCTACTTCCTCATTGTTCAAGCCGAGTAAAGCCCGCACTCTATTTGAGCGAACATCCAGTATAGTGTCTGTGTAACCTATTTCCTGTTTGACAGAAGGAATAGTTACAATTATTATGCATAATAATCACAACATTTTTAGCAAAGAATAAAACACCTGGATTGTTCATAAGACTCAATAGGTTGGGAGAACGACGCGACGAGATCCATGATTTGCTTTGTTAAGATTTATATGCAAAAGAAAAGTTGAAGCAGGGTACAGCCCGATTCAAACTTTATGTCGGCTCGGAACATGAGGCGAGTCGCTGCGTAGTCACCAATTCATGAGTCAGCCAGGGGTGAAGGGTGGGATACTGCGCAGCGAGTAGCGCACTTCAGAGACGCCATAAAGTTTGACGCGATATATAATAAGAAGTATGTCGTCCTTATTATAACTTATGAGACTCCTAGAAAAATTATGTCACAAGAGAGGCCAGTTGTTTTCTTGTCCATTAGTAACAACATGTCAAAATAGTGTAAGCAGCAGTCTGTTAATGAACCGCTATTAAATAATATTTAAAAGCCTAGCCTATGAACTAATAACATTCCCAATCCTGTAGTTTACATGATCGGCTATAAGCTTGATATTTAAAAATATTAAACTTGTTTGATTCAAACAACCTTTAAACAAATCGTATTATCATTGTAATTATCTACTTTGCTAAACCACCTAATCTATAAATTATAATTTATGTACTTATAAACATTTCAACGTATTTTAACACTTATGAAGCGTAAAATAAATAAGATATTTTTGTTGTACACATACACAAGAATTCCAAACATAACTTTAATTTAAATTCTTCATTAACAGTGTGGTTTCATAAAAATGAGTAACCTAACCCTTAAGAATATTCTAAAATGATCCTAATGGAGCTTAGTTGCTTACACTCAGAAAAGCTGCAATATGCTAAGTATACCAGTGTTTATAAAATTAAAAATACTTGTGTACACATTGCACAGGATATAGACAACTAACAGTATTCTTCACTTAAGGCACTGGTATGTCTGGTACTACCATTCTTGGGCTCTGCAACTGCAGTTACCAGCTCTATGATTTTAGAGACAACCATATATTTTTGTTGGAAGGACTATTTCATGACATAATGGCTTGCAATGGGTTGGGTAGAGTGGCTGCAAGTTTTGACACTTTTCTCAGCTTTTCATAACCAGCGGTAATACATATTATAACATGGCACCTACCTGCAGGTACTGTTTAATGAGCTGACGGCCTTGCTTCCACTGGGCTCGCTCAGCCGGCTCGGGCTCCGCAGGGGGCTCCTCCGGCGGCGGGCGCACGTCGCCCTGCTGTAACTCCACGCCATACTTGAGCTTGTGGAACTTCGCCCTCTCTTGCTTAAGTGCATATTCCAGCATCTTAATCCGCCTCACCAGGTCGTTTTTTAGATTTTCTTGGCCCTTCCTCTCACCCTGGAGGAAGGCAATCCGCGCCTGTGACCATAAATCGGTAATTAAGTAATGTGATTTAAAACAACATTAATCATCAAAAGTTTACTTATTAACATAAATAAAATCAATAAACACAAATAGCATAAATTTCAGAAAATAGTTCATCTGTATGCTACAACATTATACCAGCATACTGGCACAGTTTTAACTCATTTACAATGTGACACACATTGTGAAATTCCTGGGTGAGCAATGTGAGTTAAAGAACTATTAGGCCATATATAGATTTTATAATATTCATAAGACAATTCTAGAAATAGAAGCATCAGTGAGTTGTGCCAACTCTCAGGCCACTTGAAGTCCTCATCACCTTATATGGGAAAAACAGAAATTAAAATATTAACTTCTGCATAAACCAATAAAGTAAAGCATAATGTACAGAAGAATAATTCACAGAATGATATCCAATTGTTTACATATAATTTGCATACATCAACACTAACAATTTATTTCAGCAACAAACATATCTTATTTTCATTATAACACACAAATTATAAGATTGTGTAACAATAATATGACTTCAGTAAAGTACTTCTTTGACGAATTATTTTAAAGACTGGAAAATTATCTTTGCAACAATAAGAGAGCAAATAGATATATTATGCAGAAAAAGGTAGTAGTCGTGCAGAAAACCAATCATCAGAAGACCAGTTATAGTTGAAACCAAAAAAAGCGACCCATCTGCACAGACTTAGCTCTTCTCAATTATGAGGATTCTCAAGTATTCACAAATATCTAATATAAATATGAATATGTGTATGTATGCCATTCATTTAATGATAGAGGTAGAGTGGGAGATCAATGAAAATATGGAATGATTTTATGAGGGTTGATTTGAGGGGAAAAGGGATTAAATATATTTACACACCTACAAGACAGGGGACCATGGCAGGGAGAAAACTTTTAGCTCTAGAAAAATGTGTTTTGGAACTTAAATAATCTAGACAACATTCTTTGTAGTAACATGTTTTGTTAGCAAACTTCAAAAATGAGAAAATTCTCTTACTTTGTATGCAACCTGATGATGGTGTGGTGAGGTTGTCATTGTTACCTATTCTTAAGAATATTGCAAATATATTCAATGAATTTCTTAAGCAATAGGTTAACATAAAATACATTATTATTACTCCATTGCATGTGTTCCTCCAGGGATCATTTTACAATTCAGTTTTAATTGTGTCTCATTACTTAAGACTTGACATCTTACAAAGTTATATTTTAACCAAACTTATTTTTTTTACTTGTTCAATCAAACCTACTTTGAGTAATTGGTGGTAGGAAATACTTTAGCAAAATAAAGGATAATTTGCCAAAGACAACAGCTAAGAATCCTCTAAGAAATCAGTAGTATTTTGAAACTAGTCTCTCATTTACAGTAAGTTCAATACTAGCTTTACATAATTTAACTATATAATTTTGAATATTGCATTAATGATCGGTGACTATTGTCATTTCAGTTAAATCAATTTTTTCATGCTACTATTAGAGCAAAAAACCTTCAAGACAGTAATTGTAATAAAATAGCACAAAATGACAACAAAACAATCAAAATCAGATCTGACTGGGAAACAATTTTACTAACAGACAGTAAATTATATCAAAAAGTAATGAATTGCTACTATAACATATTTTTACATTACATTAACAATTCTATTATACAATTGTATATTTATCAACATCACTTTAATATTACAATGACATAGCAGTGGGTATAATAAAATGAAATCACCATTTGTAAATGGAAGCTTATGTTTGAAGTCCAGTACCAATACTTAGTTGTCTGATCAGATATCTGATACTGACAAAAAAAAATAGGTACAAGATTGAATTAATCAGTCATTGATTACAAAGGCACAACTAGTGTTAAAAAAAAAGCCTGAAAAGAAAATAAGAAACAATAAATTCAATTATGTATATTAATGCAATATTTTGGTCTGAATACAGTATCAGACTAAGATCTAATTGTTTTGAAGTCCCAAAATGATGAATGTGTAGTAAAAATACGTGGAGCCAGCGACACGCCAATTCAGGTTTTAAATTTCAGTCCGTAAATTGTTTGGTGTCAATGAACGTTATACTATTTACGATAAACATTAAGAAAATAAAAAAAAAATCACCTCAAACTCAGCTCTGTCCACCTCCCATTGTGATCTCTCGAGCTCGAATCTCGCCCATTCGTGTTGGATAAAGTGCAAAATGCCCGGTATTGAATACTGGACACTTTGGCTAGGTTCGTCATTTTGTTTGTTATTTACACTGACTCCGATTTGAGATCCAACTTGCCCTCCGTTGTGATGAGATACGGAGCTATCATCCATGGCTGTGGGGATTTTCATGACATGGCCACCATTACCATTACCGAACTTTACTTGTCACACACCTATCATATAGAACTACGAAGATGAACTATGCGAAACGAAATACTAACACATTATTAAAACTATATTTCAACTAATGTTCACGTATGTGACACCATCTAAAATATTTTTTATCGACGAATTCATGAATGACAAAATTATTGCATGACGGAAAGAAAAGTCGCAACGACGTCCGTCCGCTACATTGCTTTTACTTTTTTTTTTCAATGTTGCCATACTTTTCGTGACAATTCAAAGACAATATAATAGAAAACCTATTTTGTATGAGAAGGTGTTCAAAACGTTGTTTTCTGTGAACCACAAACCTTGAAGCCAGCTCAGCAGGCTTAGCACTTACCGCAAACTACAATCCTCCCCAAACGCACAAAAGGCATGCGTCACAAGCACTTCCCGTGAAATTCTTTTGAATTGTGCACAAAAACTGACCCTTGGATCGACTCGAACGGATCTGTGCATCGGCAGCATAACCCTTGCAAGTTACAAGCAACACAACCAAACCACAAGCCAAGCCAACTGCCTACCTAGCCCTCACATTTAAATTTTAAATTATTTGTTGAGGCTTAGCAAGGATGTAGAACCGGCATTATAATATTATAAACACGGCGTTACGTTTTTTGGTAATGCGTATATCATCATTCTCCTGCCCATAACCCAATTTATTTTGGGTCGGCGCAACATGTCTTTTTCTTCCACCATACCATGACAACCGGTTTCCACACAACTTTTCAGTTACCGGTGCCACTTTCAGACTTCCTCTTATACATGTATACTCATTTCTTATTCTATCCATTCGTGTAACACCACACATCCCTCTCAGCATTGTCTAACCATGGTTTTGTATATCTTCCCCTAAGTTTAAGGGTAATGCGGGAGTCGCAGATTGTTCCCGTGACCTGCCGCCATTTCATCCATCCAGTGTTAATTCTGTGCTTAACCGTCCGATCTACTTCGCCATCGCTTTGCACGAGTGAACCGAGATACCGAAAGTCGGAGCAGACTGGGAGAAGCGCGCCATCAAGCGCTATGGCTTTAGAACTGGAGAGACCGCCGAAATCGCAGAACGCAAATGTTCAGTTTTAGTTGAGCTGCTGATTTTCAAGCCAACATCCTCCAGCTTCTGTTGCCATTTCTCCAATCTGCTCTGGATCTCAGGTCCATCTTTACCAACAAGAACAATGTCATCGGCAAACAGCAGGCAATGTATGTATAATGCAGGTAATGTATACATCCAATTTTAAAATACTTTTTTGTAATAAAAAATAACTTCATCTCTCAGTGCTCATTCACACGAGCGACACGTGTCGCCGGCTCTGCGATTGCCTCTGCAGACTTGGGTAGTTCCGGAACGAGTCATGAAAATGATATAGTTCCAGTCCCGGTACTACACCACTCACTCGTTCACTACCAATTCAAATGTGTCCTTTAGTTCCTCTAGTACCGACTAGTCCCGACTATTACTCGTACCAAAGCACTGCTAGCTCTCCCATGCTCTCGCTCGCGCCATCGCACATCGACGCACCGCGACGCCTATGATAGAACGAGATGGGAACACATCGTATGTTCGTCATAGTTTTGTACTCGTATAGTCCCGAGGTAATAATATATCAGTTTTGCTTTGATAGTTCAGAACTACACGGTACTGGAGCTATTCTGTGGTACTAATGAACTGAAAGCGTTCCCCGGTACTAAAGGAACTAATGAACTAGATGAGTGGACTAGTTCCGGAAGCAAAAATATACATATCACTCCTTATCTTTTGTTGGACACGTTTTGCGCATCTCTACTCTGCCGTTGACGCGTGTCACTCGTGTGTATGCACACTTAATAGTAATTGAGAAATCCTGCTTATATGATGATTACAATATGTTATTAAGATATTTTAATCTGAAACACCTCACGAACTTTTACAGGGGGCTTACCACTCTTATAGCAGGGCAGAAATTGAACTGCACTGCTTTTTTGTACTTAGTCATAGAACAAGAGCTGGTGGTAAGCCCCCTGGGCGAAGTCACTGATCCCTTCGAGCTGTCAAATGACATACAAAACTTATTTGCAAAAACTTAAGATGGCATCTGACAAAAAAATGCCGCTTTGTGTTGTGTTCGGAAATCATTCATAGACTAAATATTAAAAAATAACTATGGCTTAGAATCCAAAGATTCCAGGATATGTTCTATTTAGCTGAGCCTTTAGAGGTAGACGATCTTTGTATCATCAGTTTCATGCTGCTGAGATATCGCTAAGTTTATATTACAATCCAATAATTATGGGTTAAGTTATAAGGTATTTACTATATTAAATTAGTAGTCATTACAATACAGCAAAACTATAAGCTATTTTAGTTAGTTTGTAACAATAAGTTAATATGAAATTGACTACTTGGCTTTTAATATCAACAAAAAAATTATCTATAAATACCTGCTGACAAACAGTTTTTAGCCTCTTATTGGGCTTCATTCAGCTTTTAACTGAACTTCAGTCCACGTTGAATACATTGTTTATTAAAAATAGCAAAGACACTCGCTAGTTCCTACAATAATTATTGAAAGCCCACACAACATTGACGACACAAAACTGACTGTGCGATGTTATGAGTCAAAGGACTTGCAGCGCCACTTGTTCGTAGCATTGCGTTTTCTTTCAGGGATACACCATCGGTTATCTTTGACACAATTCCGGCACATCGAGTCAAATTTTATTAGACGCTGGTGTGGCCATAGCATCTGAATAGACTAGGCATACTGTATTTGTTAGAGTCTGTGTTCGGCTTGCTGCAAAAAACCTGAGGCTCAAAGTTACAAAAAAAAAAAAACAACTAAATCCTTCCGGCGGCGTCTGCACGCCATTTTGTTCGTAATAATTTAGTGTAGTTCGTTTGTGTTGCTTTACTATCGGGTAAATATTATAATTCTGTTATTCAATTAACAAAATCAAATGCATTAACGTTTTTTAATGATTATTTGTAATAAATTTATGATTTCTTGTTATACTTACATTAATCCGGGTAAAATTACGCATTCCGCGCAGAGCATCCATCCATCCACTGCCACACTTGTTTGACTTCGTAAAATTCTTCTTAATGCTGATTATTACGTGGTGTTTTTTCAGGAAAAATGTCACGTTACGGTGACTGTAAAGTGTATGTGGGAGATCTAGGTAACAACGCAAGCAAACCTGAACTTGAAGATGCATTTTCATATTACGGACCCTTGAGAAATGTTTGGGTAGCTAGAAACCCGCCCGGCTTCGCTTTTGTAGAATTTGAAGATCCTCGTGATGCTGAAGATGCCGTAAGTTTTCTCTCTATAAGCTGATTATTATTTTGATTTATTAATGTGTTTTAATCAAATGTTCATCTATTTATAGATACGTGGTTTAGATGGAAGAACAATATGTGGTCGCCGCGCTCGTGTAGAAATGTCGAACGGCGGGCGGGGTTACGGAGGCCGTGGACCACCACCTCGCTCTCGCCTGCCGCCCCGGCCGTATGATGACCGCTGCTATGACTGTGGAGACAGAGGACATTACGCTCGTGACTGTACACGCCGCCGCCGCCGCAGGTGACAATTTGAAATCGTATTTACTTATATTGTGTGTCGGAAACTATCTTTGGCATGGAATCTTTAAAGGTAAAAGAAACTATTCCTAACCTAGTGTCAGAAACACGAAGAAATTGGACTTGTTAGTGCGAACTGTTGTTCTTATTCAAAGATTCCATCCCACTGTATTGGACTCACTTATACCAATGATAACTATGTTATAGGTTATCATTGGCCTGTGCGCCGAGAACGAACTCTTCAGTGTCTGCACTTCTTATTGTCTGCGCTACGTAGCGTTCACTTCGCGGCGTGTACTCCAATTGAGTTGGTTGCATCGGTAACTTCGCTCGCTCTGCGAACTACGTAGCTACAGCCTACGTGCACACTTCACTTGTCGAGACCGTCATTGAGAGTAAAGTTCGTTCTGCGCGTCGCAACGCACATCTAATGTAATCACTGCGTGCACTCAGTGAGTTACACATTACTATCCCATTTTTGTGTTCAAAGAAAGCCTGTGCTGTTATGCCAGTCATTTTTTTTAGTAGGAAGGTAGTATGTTTAGAATAGACACTATAGATTAAGCGCTGATCTGGAAGATTCTTGAGGACCAGAAGATTTAAATCATCAATGAGGACAGAACTAAACAGCTAGCCTATGACTGTTTAGGTAGCCCGTTAAATGAGAAGGCTTCTTTAAATAGTACTTCTCAATAATGGGTGAAACGGAACAGTAAATATGGAATACTACTGTTAATAAACAGTTGTTAAAAAGACAACACCTGGTTTATTAGCACTAGTGTTGCAATATTGTGTGTAACCTAATTTAGTAAATATGAATTTCTATTATCAGCATGCTTTCAGTTCTGTGAACAGAAGTTGCTGTACTTGTTCAGTACTTACTAAATTAGGTTAGGCGCAAAGTTGTAACCACAATGGAAACTTTTCTAATACAATATTCTGTAAATTTGCAGCCGGTCGAGGTCCCGTCGTCGCACGCGCTCCCGTTCCCCGCGCTCCGGCTCCCGCTCCCGCAGCCGCAGCCGTTCTCGCTCGCGCTCTAAGGCAAGGTCTATGTCGCGGTCAAGATCTCGTTCTCCATCCAAAGATTCTAAAAAATCTACCTAAACAACCTACACTAGTTCTGTGCATACCTACATTGAACAAATTAAGATTTGCTTATTATAATATCTGTTATTATATCGTGTACAACAGTCACTCAATCGAGTGTAATTAAATCTACAACACCTGTTCGTCAGTTGTAATAATTTTATCATTCCTGTGTATGTGTATTGGTTTTAAGTTGAAGAACGATTGATTTGAGA
The DNA here is from genome assembly GCA_947507525.1 of Apamea epomidion. Classification (NCBI taxonomy): domain Eukaryota; kingdom Metazoa; phylum Arthropoda; class Insecta; order Lepidoptera; family Noctuidae; genus Apamea; species Apamea epomidion. Next base: position 12,622,831 of record OX382231.1, read on the forward strand.
TCAATAAATTGACGTTTTAAAAATATATGGTTATTATTTCATTCAACTTGACAGTAGACATAGGCCAGCGCACGGCGGGGCAGGCTATTTACCAACACAAATTCACACATATCCAATGGTAACAAGGCATGGTGGTACTTTTAATTATTTGCACTAAAATGACGTTTCTTACTGTCATTTGGACACTAACTCTACTAGTGATGTGATTAAAACGCAATGAAACATCGTTTTAGGCTAGGATATTCGAAATTTACCCATTTTAATTTAACTGTAAACAATCAAAATATTCTTTGTATCGATCAAATAAAAACATATGTTCTAACTATGTATATACTAACTATGTCTTTCCTTCGCAGTCTTGATTATATTATATTTTATGGTTAAAAACATAATTATTTACAAGTTTCCTCGATTATAAAAAAATACGTAGACGGGCTGATTTTGTTCGTTTTTCTAGTCGTATTATGAATTTATCAAACTTACTCCCAAAACATGTCGAAATATAGGCAGAAGAGTTGTTCGCTGGAAGTCTACCTAACTCAAGCTGAACCCAGTTGTAGTTATGGACAATGCGCCTTGCCACTGGAGAAAGATTGATACAAGAAAATATATTTTTGTTTCATTTTTTACTTTTCTACTAAAAATCCTGCTATTGGAATATCTCCGATACCCACCATACTTCTAGGACCTTTCCAGATTACCACTTTCCGGAATTTGGACAGTTCCTTGCAAATAAAAAAAATCAATTCCGATGAAGCAGTCAAAACCGCCTTCAAAGATTTTGTTGATTCACACGCTCCCACAATTTTTTCAGCAAAGGAATCAATGAACTACCTATAAAAAGGCGGAAGTGCATAAATGACATAATTTCTCATCAAAGAGATTTAAGATACGTACCTACAAGTAATAATACTTGTCAAGTAAATAATTTAATGTCTTTGTTTCTCATATTTAAAAAAACCGTTCTGTTTTTTTCTTATAAAACGCCAATGTCATTATTATGTAAGGACCACAGAACACTAATACCCTAGGCGGGGTAAAGACCTTATTAAATTTAATCTACTATCCTTTTTTATAAAATCAATTTTAACATTGATCGATTTTGAGCTGAATGTTAATTGAATGAATCGATTCTTTTGTCACGTGACAATTTAAATTTCGTTATTCGTTAATGGTAACAAGCTGTCAAGTCCGACCGTAGAAGTGTAGAGACATGCGCCGGAGTCGACTAGCATGCGATGGCGGGGGAGAAGCTCAGAAGCAGTGTTATCAGGGGTGCATTCCGCATGATCCCCGTGGCATGCCGCGGGATGATGATCCAGTAGAGCGCCAGCCAGCGGCCGCTGGCCGCATCACAAATCGTCTTAGCCTGTAGGGGCTAGTTTGAATGATAGTTTCTCGAACGAAAGTTATCGCAAAATGAATGTTATAAATTGTCAAGCACGCGTAAACTGCTGTGATTGGCTGAATTATTTATCAACAGCAATAAAAATGTAGGTACTCTATGATCAACAGCTTAAAATATTTTTGTACGGATGTTTGACAATTTGGCACTATAGTTCGGGTGACATTCATCTGAAATTTTTTGAATGCGGCCATATAAAAAGTTCCTTTCGATTATCAACCGTAGACAGAGAAACTAAGTACCTAGTTAGTTTCTCTGTCTACGTTATCAACAGACATGTGCCAAAATCAACCTCAAATGATAACTCTATAGGTCTATCCACACATAACAGGGCCGTGGCACACAGAGCAGGCACTGAAGCTCAGTCGCCGGCTCGGACACGGACGTGTGTGAAAGAGTTCATTATAAAATACCTATATATGTTACGGTAAGTGTGATGAATAAATTGAAAATTATTAATCATTATCTATCATTATTAATATTTACCGAAAGTCGAGGTAAAAGTAAGAAATTAATCACATTTATCGGTGATTATTAATAATGTAACCTTAGTATGTACCTACTGATAAATGTACGTAATAAATTTCAAAAATATCGTAGGTATGGTAACCGTCTTTCTGTTCGATCGAGCAACAGGCAAGCTGAAAAAATGTTAAAACGATCCAAAACAAAATTTCCAGTTGCAAAAATAGGGGTCAGTGTTAGGGTACGGGTACCAGAAGCAGATCGAGCCAAGGCAGCTATCCTAAACATAATATACACCAATATTTTTTTGAGCCCTTGACGAAAAACGGTCTGTTTACGTCCCGGGCACGGCCCTAATAGGTGTGGATAGACCTTTACGGCCCCTTGACTTGCTTTTCTTCCGTCAACACCATGGACGAATTTGCAAAACTATTGCAAGGGTTTTTTCTAGTAATAATGAATGACTATAAAATCCGTTTGATGACGTGCTGCGACTGCATACTAGCGCACGCTTATTACCAGAGGTCGGAATTAGGTAGAGTTATTTATGTACTAACACTGATTTCATACAGCGCATGAATAAAGTGGATATGCCTCAAATCCCGAGATTAATTTTAAAGAGCAGAAAAATCCCGTGATTTATTAAATAAAAAGGTATTTACTTTTACACAATTTAAACCACAGCACGCGTGACGTTACCAAATTTACATCAACGACATCGGATGTCCGAAGTTGCAAAATTGCAATGCGCACACGCGCGATGTTGCCACATTTGAAGTTCGCACAACATAGTTCGTGAGAACAAAACAAAACAATAGCGGAAATGCGGAGCACTCCCCGCTTAACGAAATGTAATAGATTTTGTCTCTTCGCCACACGGGATTGTCTATTAGAAATCCCGGGAAGATCCATATTCATATCAACATTTCGATGCAAGTACATAAATAACTCTACCTAATTCCGACCTCTGCTTATTACGCTTACCATGTATGGGCTATTGGTCTACTGCAGCCACTTATGGAATGGCTCAGCAGAATACGCAGATAAAAAAACCTGTTAATAAGTAGTATTTAAAAAATTGTATATTTGCTATATCTAGATATGTATTAAATTTTTACAGGCAACGGCTTCGGAAATACTATGGGTTAAAGTATGAAATTGCCGTTTCATTGTAATAGGTACTTCGAATGGACATAGAACCTTCATGGTTTGATATTTTTGAGTGAAACTTTTTTCACATGGTACCTATGAAGTTCTTCTTTTAAAAAATGTGCAACATTCGATTATCGACTTTCAGTTGTTTTTTTTTATTCAGCTTAGACAAGAAAGGTGGATACTTCGAAAATTCGAGTTAATTTTGAATACGAGTTCCGACACGGAACTAACGCGGCAGAAACAGGTTGCAATATCAATGTTGCGTTTGGAGAGGGGACTGCTAATGAACGCACCGTGCGATTTTGGTTTAAACGCTTTCGTGATGGAAAAGCAAAACTTACCAATAAAAAGGTAATGGTAACTGTTTGGTGGTCTCAGCATGGTGTTATTCACTATAGCTTTCTCCGATCTGGTCAAGCAATAACGGCAGATGTCTACTGTGCCGAACTCCGAACAATGATAGCAAAACTAGCAGTGAAACAGCCCCGACTCATGAATCGATCTTCACCATTATTGCTCCATGATAACGCGAGAGCTCATACAGCACGAGAAACCGTTTTAACTCTGCAGGAACTGCAATTAGAAACCATTCTTCACCCTCCATATTCGCCAGACCTTGCTCCAACGGACTACCATTTTATTCGTGATTTGAACAATTTTCTACGTGTTAAAAAGTTTTCTTCTCAGGAGGCAGTACAAAATGCTTTCACACAGTTTGTCGAATTTAGATCACGAGAGTTCTATCGCAAAGGCATAAATGACCTTCCTATTAGATGGCAGCAATGTATAGATAATATTGGTAATTATTTTGATTAAATAAATAGGTATGGTAAATTAAAAAAAAAAACTAATTTCAATTTTTCAGTACAAATCGGCAATTTCATACTTTAACCCCTAATACTATGTTTGGTATAAAAAAGTTGGCAGCCCTACTGCCAGCTTCTGTGTCCCCTTAGATTAATATTGTGTCCGAAAGGGACACAATACTTAAGTTGTTTAATTAAAAAAAACATTTTTTTATGTTAATGAAAGACTTACTTATTTCCACCTTAACCTTTTTTGTTGTATCTCATTAAAAAACTAATAAAAAAACCATTCTTTCATATGACAGTATTATAACCCGCGCCATTAAATAAATTTGAAGAAAATACTAGGTGGCTTTCCGTCTCGCTAACCCAAGTAACAGAAAAGTTCAAGTGGCTCGTTCGACTACTTCAAATGTTTTCTTTACTGACTTAGGTTATAATATTTAAATTTTGAGTAAGTAAATGTAAATTATTTTATTTTTGTAAGTAGGTTTGTACAAACACTTTTACACGTCAATCATATTTTAAAACTAAAGTGAAGTATAGAGTAAAGTATTTATGTTGCAGACTGACCTTGCGTAAATAGGTATACATATTGTTACGAACTTCGGGTTCGTGACAATAAAAACTGCCGATAAAAATTACCAAAAGTTACAATTTATTTAAACAACACTAAGAACAACTCAAACACACTAATTATAAAACACAATCGCTCTTAAGTCGCACTCGAAGATCGCTTTCGATGTATTCGCTTCTATCGCAGAACCAAGTCTGATTGGTCGTGACTAGTCCCGGCCTTATATAGTGCCGCAGATAATTCCAGAACCTTCTATTGTAGAAACATCTAGAATGTTCGAGTACATACCGGCCCCGACTGACCAGATGTCGATAGTTCTAGTAAGTTCCAGCACCGACATCTCTACTCGATCATAGATGGCGCCAGTGACTCTATTAGTTCAGCTATTCGACAATAGATGGCACAAGTGACTATTAGTTCAGCTACTCGAAACTAGATGGCGCTAGTGGTAACTAATGTCACCATGTATCAGGCATTAATTGTGGCGCGCAACACTGCCCCCTCCTAAGACATGCTCGTCCCGAGCATTATCGGCTCAATAATAACGCGCCAATCGATCCACATGAACGATCTTAGGAGTACCTCTTGCACCTTTCTGTATCCGGTAGGTTACGTCATTGATCTTTGTCACAATCCGGTACGGTCCATCCCATTTCGCTTGAAGCTTAGGAGATTTCCCCTTGCTGCGGACTGGATTGTGCAACCACACTAGTGAACCTTCGTCGAACCCTTTACTGTTCATTTTGCGGTCATAACGGGTTTTCATCTTTTCAGACATTTGCTGGCCCGATTATCTGACGTGCTCATAAATGTCATTCATTTTGTTCCGCAAATTATTCGCATAATCGGTTATACTGCGTGGGGCATCAGGTGGTATTCCGGTGATCAGGTCTGCAGGCAGCCGTAATTTTCTTCCAAAGTTTGCGAAAGCTGGTGTCACCGATGTACTTTCGTGAACAGCGCTTCGATATGACAACAAAAACGGTTGTATGTGCTTGTCCCAATCTCGTTGCCGATTTTCCACAACTTTTGCTAGGTACCGTTCCAGTGTCTGATTAAATCGTTCCACCATTCCATCCGATTGTGGGTGGTAAGAAGTTGTTCTTGTTTTATGAGTACCCATAACTCGACAAGTTTCCTGGAATATTTGGGACTCAAAATTCCTTCCTTGATCACTGTGAATCTCTAAAGGTACTCCAAACCGACAGAAGACTTCATAAACTAATTTATCTGCAACTGTCGAAGCTTCTTGATTTGGAATGGCGAATACTTCCGGCCACTTAGTGAAGTAATCCATCACAACCATAAAATACTTGTTACCACTTTCACTTTCCGGAAACGGCCCCGCAACGTCAAGGGCTATCCTCTCCCATGGTGCGCCAACATTGTACAATTTTAATGCACCTCTACTACGAGTCTGAGGTCCCTTTACAGCTGCACAACTTGTACATTTGCGACACCAGTCCTCGACATCGTCCCGACAGTGGACCCAGTAAAACCGTTCTCGTATCTTCAGTAGAGTCCGTTTTACTCCCAGATGACCTCCTGGACAGCCATTATGGTACAGCTGTAGAACATCCGGTACTTGAGCTTTAGGGACAACCATTTGCAAATGACAGCTGTCTCCCCGAGCATTTTCCCATTTACGGCACAGGACTCCATCCTGAGTCACCAAGCTGTCCCATTGGGCCCAATAGCTTTTTGTGATCGAACTCATTGCTGAGACGTCGCTCCACCTGGGCTTAGGAGCTCTGGCCTTCATCCACTCGAGAATCGGCTTGATGTCCGAATCTTCCTGCTGTGCACGTTGTAGGTTTTCCTTCCACTCGTTGCTGAGGTCTGTCTTGAGCATCCTCACAGGTACGACTTCTTTACTTTCTTGCCTAGTACAATGCTTGCAGTCTTCAGGACAAGGTCTTCTTGACAATGCATCTGCGTTGCCATGAGATTTTCCGCTGCGATGTTCGACCACGAAGTCGTATTCCTGCAATAGTTCAATCCATCTCGCAACTTGACCTTCTGGATTTTTGAACTGCAATAGCCATTTCAGTGCAGCATGGTCAGTTCGTATGTGGAATTTCCGCCCCAGAAGATATTTGCTAAAGTGCTGCAATGACTTTACCACAGCAAGCAGTTCCCGTCTCGTAACACAATAGTTCCTTTCAGGTTTCGACAATGACTTGCTGAAATACGCTATCACAAATTCATGATCGCCATTCCGCTGGGACAACACACCGCCAAGTCCTATGTCGCTTGCGTCTGTATCAACTATAAATTCCTTGCCCGCATCAGGGTACCCCAAAATAGGTGTTTTGCACAGACAGTCCTTTAGCTCCTGGAATGCGATGTCACAACTTCCATCCCAGCAGAAATGTCGCTTCTCCTCGGTTAGCCTATGCAGGGGTTTGGCTATATCTGCAAAGTTCTTGACAAATCGCCGATAATAGGAGCACAAACCCAGAAATGCCCTGACCTGCGTCTTGTCTTTTGGAATTGGCCAATCCTTGACAGCGGCGATTTTCTCTGGATCCGTACGGATACCTTCTTCAGACACTACATATCCCAAAAAGCTAACTTGTCGTTTGAATAGTGAACACTTCTTCGGACTTAACTTGAGGCTAGCACTCTGGATCTTCATGAGCACGCGTTCCAGGTTTTGAAGATGTTCTTCAAACGTACGGCCTACGATGATGATGTCATCCAAGTAGACCAGGCAAGCCTCGCCAATAAGCCCGGTAAGTACAAGTTCCATCAACCTTTCAAACGTTGCCGGAGCATTGCATAATCCAAACGGCATAACTTTAAATTGCCACAGACCCTTTCCTGTCGAGAATGCAGTTTTCTCCTTGTCCTTAGGATCAATTTCAACTTGCCAGTAGCCACTTTTCAGGTCCAGCGTGCTAAACCACTTTACTCCAGTAAGCATGTCCAGCGTGTCATCAATTCTTGGCAAAGGATAGCTGTCCTTCTTCGTGACGTCGTTCAGACGACGATAGTCAACACAAAACCTCATGCTGCCGTCCTTCTTTCTTACCAGCACTACAGGGGAACACCATGGACTAGATGAAGGTTCAATAACACCATCCTTCACCATACCCTCAATCATGGTTTCCACTTCCTTTTCGCGTGCTACCGGCAATCTCCTTGGCCGCTGACGGATAGGCAATTCTTCTCCTGTGTTTATTTTGTGTTGAACTAAGCCAGTCCTCCCGATGTCAGCATCGTTTGACGAAAAAACATCGGCATACTTAAGTAACATTTTCTTCGCCTTGACCATTTCATTTTGGGACAGAGCGCTGCGGCAGTCTTCTAAAAGTGTGGTCATTTCATTTCATTTCATATATTTATTTGCATTCCATAATGTTGTAGAGGTGTTACAATGGCTTACAGCTATGGTACAATTATGGACCCTGTAGGGCACAGCAAAAGGTATAAAATTAATGATTAAAATAAAATAAATTTAGAAAACAAATTAACAATAAGCAATCTTTGAAATAAAAGGTAAATATAACATTTTATTTCATTGAGATCAATCTGTTATAGTTGTACATAATAATTATTTGGTAAGGTCAATTAAACATATATCTATCATATTAAAATATTTATCTATGTATGTATGAATGTTAGATACATTCATACATACATAGATAAATATTTTATATATATACAACAGCATGCAAAATTTTGGATGTGCTTTGATTCATAGTTATTGAATGTATTCATTAAAATTTGTTACAAAATGTCAATAAAAAAAGAAATTACAAATGTCAAAATAAGAATACAGGCAAGTCAAAATTAATAAAATTACAGGAATGTCAAAATTGATTAAATTACAGAAATGACGAAATTGATTGAATTACAAAAATGTCAAAATTAGTTAAATTACATCCTTATACTTATAATTTTCATTTAAGAGTCACTCTCGTTTGTGCATCCTTGCTGAGGGTCCCAGTCGATAGATATTGGCATCGACGCAACCAATCCACTTCCTCGCAAGTACCAACTAGTGTGCCTTTTTCTATAACCTGTTCCTGATCACAAAGGTTCAGCACACGTACCCCTGAGATGTCGGTGGTTCTGACCAAAGTTCGTGCCACTTTCCATGGAAGGTCATTGTCTACCCTTTCCACGAGTACACAACGATGAATTTGCCCAGGATTCCGAGGAAGGCTAACCGGCACAAACGTTTCCGATCTCGGCGGAAGAACAATCTTCTTAAGGCTGTACACGTTCCCTGGTAACGCTCCTTCCACGAAAAGTTCCTCTTGTCCACATTTCAAAACACCTTGCTTGACGTCAATTTCGCAACAATTCTTCCTCATAAAGTCAAGGCCCAGGATGCAATCGTCCATTATATCAGCCACGATGACATTATGCAGGTAGATTCTGTTGCCTTGCTTCAACCCCATCTTCTTCTCTCCATGGACGGGTATGCGCTGACCGGTGGCTGTTACCAAATTAATGTGTTCCCGGTTGTATGCGGAGTCCCCAAGGGACCGTCTTATGAGTTGGGAACTGACAACCGTGCGAGAGGCTCCAGTGTCTATGGTCAGCTTACACGGCGTTCCGTTGACCTCGCCCTTGATGATTAGGCTGTTCCCGTCTTGGGTTTGTGTGATCGAAACCCTTGGGGCTCTTTGAACATCAGCCAGCACCCGCCCGGCAGTCCTGGCTATTACTCGTTTCCCTGCTGCTGGTGCTGGGCGGTGCTGTTAGCTGCACTGCCCTCTGAAGATCGGCCGTCTTCACTTTCTGCAGTTCGCTTGGGGCAACTGGATCGAAGGTGGCCCCTTTCCCCACAGCCGTAGCACCTAGGGCTGTATCCTTTATTGCGGTCGCGAACTGTAGCCGCTGCAACCTCCCTGACGCGATGGGAACGATGATCCTGCCGCACAGCTTCCACCTCCAGTGCATGGGCCAAGGCGTCTTTAAGCGTCCCGTGGTGCCCGAGCCTCACAGCAGCTCTAACTTCAAGGTCGCGGATGCCGTCGATGAATGCCTGCACCAGGTTCCGATCAATGAGCGCAGGTACGGACTGGTAAGCTTTACGCACCAGCTTCTCCACTTCAAGGGCCCACTGCTGCAGGTTTTCATTACTGCGTTGCACGCGATCCTTGAGCTGCGCACGAAACACGTGTTCCAGGTGAGCGTCGCCATACCGAGCCTCCAATGCCTCAAGGAGCTGCTCGTAAGTCACTTCCTTACCGAGAGCTTCCAGAACAGTTAAGGCCTGGTCGCGCAGGCCTAGGGTGAGGGCAGTCATGGCCTGACTTTTATTCCAACCGTTCGCCTTCATGACAGCCTCAAACTGGATTTTGTAGGCCGACCAGGAAGAAGTTCCGTCGAACGGTGGCACTTTGAATCCACGTAGCGAAGGTGTTGTAGCTACGGGTGCTGCGATTCCATCCCCAAGTTTAAGGTAATCCAGCGATTTCTTTACATCAGCCATCACGGTTTTCTTCACGTCAGCCACCGCGTTGTCAACCCGATTATACACTTGGTCGATCCGGATTTCAGCTTCCGACAGGCGGTTGTCATGTTGAGCAACCTTATCCTTCACCTCTTTCATGTCTTTCCCGAAGGTAGCGTAAAGGTCCTTCATAAGGAGCATCTGCTCTTCCTGGCGGCGCGTTTGCTCCTCCTTATCACGTTGGAGCTGTTCTTCCAACCGACGAGCCTGTTCCTCCTGTCGGCGAGCCTGTTCCTCCTGTCGGCGGGCCTGTTCCTCTCTGTCGCGCAGCAGCTGTTCTTCCAACCGACGGGCCTGTTCCTCCTTGTCCCGCTGGAGCTGTTCTTCCAACCGACGAGCCTGTTCCTCCTGTCGGCGGGCCTGTTCCTCCTGTCGGCGGGCCTGTTCCTCCTGTCGGCGGGACTGCTCCTGCAGCATCATCATCAGGGCAGCAAAGTCTGGTGCTGCTGATGCTGGAGCTGCTGCGGACGGTTCGGCCTCCGAGGTTGGTAGCTGGCCCCCCGACCTCTGCGGCATAGTTCCACCAAAACGTCTCTGGTCCGTCTCCTGTTGGCGTTGACTCCGGGTACGGATACCCTCCGTGTCGTCTTTAGGTAAAATCGGCATGATTTTAATCCTTGCTTCTGACACCAATTGTTACGAGCTTCGGGTTCGTGACAATAAAAACTGCCGATAAAAATTACCAAAAGTTACAATTTATTTAAACAACACTAAGAACAACTCAAACACACTAATTATAAAACACAATCGCTCTTAAGTCGCACTCGAAGATCGCGTTCGATGTATTCGCTTCTATCGCAGAACCAAGTCTGATTGGTCGTGGCTAGTCCCGGCCTTATATAGTGCCGCAGATAATTCCAGAACCTTCTATTGTAGAAACGTCTAGAATGTTCGAGTACATACCGGCCCCGACTGACCAGATGTCGATAGTTCTAGTAAGTTCCAGCACCGACATCTCTACTCGATCATAGATGGCGCCAGTGACTCTATTAGTTCAGCTATTCGACAATAGATGGCACAAGTGACTATTAGTTCAGCTACTCGAAACTAGATGGCGCTAGTGGTGACTAATGTCACCATGTATCAGGCATTAATTGTGGCGCGCAACAATATTTAAAAAGTAGGATGTACAGATTATTTATAGTAATACCTTTATAAAATATGTTAAAGAACGTATATAATCATTTTCCTGCTTGGCCTAACCGATATTATTTAATAACATAATGATAAATAATAATTTAAATAATATGATTAATAATAAAGCGCCTGCATGAAATGTAGCTGCAACTTTTTACTTGAAGTATTTTTGCACGTTAAATTATTCAGGCGTAGAAAATGTCAAAAACGAAAAATTTATTTTGTAAAGAAACTACTAAGATCTCCGTCGCCCACTGTTGATTTTTGGAGGTACTAAATCAGGTACTAAATACTGGTTTGATCAGAATGATGTAATTCGTTGTAGTTTTGGAGTATAGGCATGGTCTCGTCATTATGATGCATCATAATGGCGGGACCAGTTTTATCGTGAAATTCCGTTTATGCCGTGGAGGTACAAAAATTTCAGGACAGGTACAAAATAGTACTAAATGGGTACTAAATATACGTGGTAGAATCTTTCAATTACAAGAGTTGGTCCCGCCATTACGACGTTTATAATGATAGCTCTAAAATAGTAAAGTTTATGTCATCCCTACACTCCATAATAACAATGAAGTAAAAAATTGTGGAGTGATGGCATAGGTAAGGGCGACGATTTGTTGGTTGGCACGATGTCAAATTCGACACTCATAATATTTTTTTGGCAGGGTTGGCGTTAACTGATCATGAAAGCTTAACACGTTCTGGAGGCTTACCAGTTACCACCAGCTCTTATAGCAGGGCAGAAGTTGAACTGCACTGCTTTTTCGTACCATGACTAAGTAGTACAGTTCTAGTGCTCCCTCTAGTCCAATTTCGGATCATATATATATACCTAGTCTTGCCATAAATATTGTCACGAAGAAAAAATTTTTTTTTTTATTGTAAATAATATTTATTACTTTTACAGTGTGTTAGTTTAATACATAAATATAAAACAATTTAAAATATAAAAAGCTTATTTGAAGTGGTCTCCATTGGCTGCAATACAGTCCTTTAAACGTTGAGGTCAGTTATCAATAGAAGCACGCACTCTTTCCATGGGAAAATTCTTCACTGCCAATCGTATGGATTGTTTTAGGGACTCCAAATTATCATGATAAAACTGACCATAAATCATAATCCAGCGGATTAAGATCGGGACTAGACGACGGCCAGTTTTGTACTTAGTTATTAGGAAATGTAAGAACACTATTTAGTCAATAAACGATTTATTATTATTATTTACTAGCTGCGCCCCGCGGTTTCACCCGCATAAATTTCGATCCCGTGTGAATATCGGGATAAAAAGTATCATATGTGTTAATCCTGGTTATAAACTATCTGTGTGCCAAATTTCATCCAAATCCGTTTAGCAGTTTTTGCGTGAAAGAGTAACAAACATCCATGCGTCCTTACAAGCTTTCGCGTTTATAATATTAGTAGGATTTAAACTCGCACTAAAAGGTACAAAGGCGGATCTAATGCCTTAGGCATTCTCTACCAGTCAACAAAGGGTGGTGAAGAGATTAGATGGCAGGTGCTTAGTTATAACATAACTAAACCTCCTAGCGTAGAAAGTTCTCCTAAATTATTTAAAAAAAAACCGGTGAAGTGCGTGTCGGGCCACGCGCAGTGTAGGGTTCCGTAGTTTTTATAACAGCCAAGTGCGGGTCGTATTCGCTGACTGATAGTTTCGTACCATGCTCTAACTAAAAGCTAAACATGACTACCTACCTAATTTGACTTCCTATACAAACCCTCACCTGCTCCGACAATTTTGCACGGTTTTTTTTTTTTTTTTTGTCATTTGGATAGGATTTGTCATAGCCGGTGTAGCAACTGTTTTTTTTATAACACTTATTTCGGAATGAAACAATAGCGCGATACAACTAACGCTTAGCGCCATCTATCGACATTTCTATGGAGTTGTTCGAAATTTTCGAGTCTAATACAATTGGTCGACTATTACTCGTAAACCTGTAAAGCCCACTTGAGTGTGATAGTTTTCCTTTAAACTTCGTTATATATAGGTACAACTGCTGTGATATTTGAATTTCTAACTACCACCGTTTAGTTGGTAGAGGGGGGGGAGACTTGACTCTAACGAAAATTGGTACTTTAAAGCTTGATAAGTCACGAACGGTTTACATAATCAAAAAACGGTCTTCCCAAACCCCTAATATTTTTGAAAGGCCTATCCAACTATATCCCACACTATGGGAGGGACGATAAAAAAAAAATATCATCCCCACTTTAGATGTAGGGGAGGTACCCTAAATTATTGTTTTTTTCAAAATTTTATTTTACCACTTTTTCGGCGTCATTAACGTGTATACTCATGCCAAATTACAACTTTCTAGTACCAATAGTTTTTGAGCTAAACCGCGGACAGACAGACAGACAGACGACATGGCGAAACTATAAGGGTTCCTTGTTGACTACAGAACCCTAAAAACAGCTGTTTCATACAAAAGTGCAATACCTACGCGGTCAAAAGGTATGGAACAGCAAATTTTTATTAAATAACCGACGAAAAAAATCTATGCAGGGGTGTTCAGAATCGTGTACCTACTGAATCCATGGTAACAGGTTGCGCGTCGAAGTCCCTGCCACCCTGTATTACCTATAACGTGTATAAGTGATGAAATTATTTACACAAAGTAAAGTGCTTGCTTGGGTTCGAACCCACGACTTACAACTCGGTAAAGTCACAGCCGTTACCACTGGGCTCCACTGCTCTCAGTTCAATGCTTGTTCCTATTTTATGCGCTGCCATCCAAACCGTTAAAACCTGCAACTAGCACAATATACAGTCAGCTTGATGTAGGTAATAACTTCTTCCAATATCTTTGGTTTTGGTGTGCGGTACCCTGGCAAAATATTGTGCATTTGAGAGGTGAGACCATAACAAATAATTAGTGTATCATGAGGAGCAATTTGTTTAGCAAAATTTGTGTGAATTGTTGATTTAAATAAAAACGGATTTGCAATTGTAAACCAAAACATTTACAACCAAATAAACAGGTGTAAAAAATACCCATGGTAGACGCTTATAACGTCAATAATATTAAATTTTGTATCTTTACACGATATGAAGAAAAAAAAACAAAAATGATTAATTTTAGACTGGTCGTACATTAACGATAAAATACGCAGTTCCCAAAACATTAAGAACCGTGGCATACTGTAAACAAATTAAAATGATTCATGAACAATTCATTCCTGTTAATTTCAGCTTTCAATTACGGCTGTAATGAAAGTTATATCAAACAGAAATTCTCTAATAAGCCGAACAAATTAAAAAGGTTACGTAAACGCGGCCGCACCATACATAAGCGTAGAGAATATGGATGTTTTGTTGGTACAGTTGCATACAAAAGTTTGCTGGTTGTGGTTAGGTTATTAGTAACTAAGTACATAACTTTAAAACTACAATTCACACAAATTTTGCTATTAGTAAACAAATTGCTCCTCATGCTACACTAATTATTTGTTATAGTCTCACCTCTCAAATGCACAACATTTTGCCAGGGTAACGCACACTTGGTTTTGTAATACTATTTATATGTACGAGGGGTTGCGCCCGGGATCGAAATTACATCCGTCCGAAACTCCGAATTAAGACCATCTCCAATTCGAATCGGATGCAGTGCATCAAGTTAACTTCAACTGCCTGTGCCTTATCAACGGCGGGTATGTAGGTAGGCATGCGAAAAAATCACAGTTTTCATTGATAGTTTGTTTATTAACACTTATTAAAACGTTCTACTATTACACTTATAAAATGGCGACTGAGTGTTAACTAATTTAGGTATGTAGGTTTTCCAATTTGGCTGCTATTAACTTAATTTAATATTATTATGGTGTCTAAAAAACTATCAAACAAACATCTGAATCACCTTAAGTTATAATTCACTCTTGAGATCATTTAATGATATTTAGTTTTACATAAAATTGCAACTCAGAATATTTTGCATTATAATGATAATATTGTATTATTGACTTGAATACAAAAATAACGCGATCAATAATCTCACTTATATAATCTTTAAACTTATAAGTAAATAGGTATATATTATGTATGATAATCTAAATTATTATTATTCATTTTGAAAAACAATATGAATATTATTATGAATGGGTAATACTCACATTTTTAACGTGTTGAATTTGGGTCATAGTCACATTTGTTCAACTAATTTTTAATGTTAATAAGCATTTTAACAGACTATTCAATATAGTGAGACAAATATGTTACAGGGTATGGCAAAACTGGAACTTCAAATTGTTCAGGATTACTTACGCAAGGAGCTCTAATTGCAATCTAAAATTAGATGAACAAACTGTTACAAATTTGAAGCAAAACAATATTCAGTTCGTCAACAACTTAATTTAAATCCTGCAGTATGATTGGTGGAAAATTATATGAATCAGATGTTCGGTCTATATGGCCCGTATCGAAAACTAATCACCGAAATAATAAAATAGGTCAAAAATAGTATTAAATAGATGATAATATAAATAGTGTTAAGATCAGCCCTAAATCACATTATTTTCAGTTAGTACTTAGAATTTTATCATGGTGCTTATTTTGACTGCACTAACTAGGGCTTCCTAATCATTACTCATCACAAACAGTCACGCATTGATCGGTGTTTATCGAACTGGGGTTTCCGGGCCGTACATTTGCAGGAATAATTGATGGATATTCATGTGACCACTGTATATTTGTAAGTGGAACACTTTGTAAAATGACTCTACATTCTTGGGTGATAAAATCAAGTTGGGGACGATTATGACAAAAAAGCGTCTTGTAATCTTCTTCGTGTAGTCTGTTTTATTTTACCGGTTCATAAGAATGTTTTGTTATTTTCAAATAGAAAAATATCGAGATGATTGAGTTGGGGGGAAAATTGTTCAGTTTACAAATTAGTATAATCATTAAGTTTGAATGAAACGAACCTAAACATAAATATAACTTTTACGAATTGGTTAGTCCTACTTACGAGCTATCTACTATCATAGCAATACATAGTATCTTTTCTTACATATTGTTAAATAGAAATTAAACAGAAAAAAACATTAATTGACGAGGCTCGCACATTAATATACACACTTCCATGTAAAATATCAGTACTTAAACGCACTGAAATCATAAAAGACATCCACTGTGGCAAATCATTAATATCAATGTTTTTACTGAAATCAATACTGCTGATAAAACAGTAGTGATAAATGGATAAACGTCTGATTCTAGTTTAAGTAAAACATTGGATGTAATAGATTTGCAACAAGTATACATTTAACTTATCAGTTTATCACCCATGCATTCAATACATAATATTATGTAGAAGTACACTGCTTTAATACAATGCAATGTTTTATATTTTGTCTTTTAAAATATTGACATTGCAAATATGATACTTACATACGCTTACAGTACTTTATGTTGAAATTAAAAAAAAATTCGAGTTACGAGGTAAAGATTTGATCATATCTATTTATTACTTCCAAAGGTAAAATGAGCTGATCTGATGATTAGGTCAATATAAGGTAAAAATTAGTTTTATATTAGTACAATAACGTCCGCTATACACCGCAAATTAAATAATATAAATAACATCAGAATATTGCGCAGTATCAAAGCAGGCCCTTATAACATATATTTGAAAATAACCGCCATTTTAGATATATATCCAAATATGTAATCCTTATCGAAGTTTCGTATATTGCAGATTCATAATATTGAAGGCATAAGTACTGCATATATGAACCCCAACCACTACACCAGCGCCCTAATTGCGTAACACACCATCAATCTCAATCTGAGTCATTTTGAAGGATATTGCTAATCCATTGCTTCATATTTTCCAAAAATGTATCTGCTCAACAATGGAAATAATGCAATGAATGTTGTTGAACTGTCAAAATGAAACCCATTGCTACTGATAGTGGAATACGCAATTACCTGCAGGAAAATATGTCAGTTGATATTGGATATATATCAATGATATAGAATAATTTTAAACCTCACATCACATAAACCATTAAAAACAATGTAACAAAAATCAATCACATAATATACACAAATACCAGAACTCTAAAATGCTAATCATTACTATCACATAATATAATATATATATCTCTATGAGAACTTCGTATGTATTAAGTCTGCATCTGCATTCATTAACACATGAGACAGACTAAACAACACTCAACATTACTGCAATGTTTTATGAATGAATGGAAAAGTGAAAATAAAACATTACATTAGGCCATTCAAGATTTTCACTGGGCTATAACACAATGGTCAATGCTTGTCATTCAAAATTCACTCTTATTACAAGAGTGTAAGTGTCAATATGGATGCAGACTCAATAGCAAGTTGAACTGAGAGCTTACATTTCAAAGTAATTTTGTTCTCAACAGTCTCCAATTTCGAATCAGCTGTTATTCTTATTCTTCCTCCATTGCTGCCGATCCGTAAAGGCCCCGATCAATTTAACAACATCAATTATTAATAAGAACGAACACTTTTCCAATCTTTGTAAATACAACAAATATAAAAATATGTGTACAGAGTATCTTACTCTTAAAAGCTCCTGAGAATCATTTTAAATGTTCATACAAACGATAGAACTGGGATTTCCAAACTGATCATGGTTTTATCACAATATTATCACAATAAAAATAAAACCAAATCATTAGAAAGCAGTTTTCAAATCGAAGTTTATGATAATTTGTGCACAAATCTAAAATAATATGGTAAGTACCATAGTACATGGGTACCAAAGCATTTTATTTGTACAATAATTATTTGATCACATTATAACGACACTATAAAGCTATAAAACACGGAAATATCAACTTAGATTAGTTTCCTGTACATGAATACTTCTTGTCGTATTATTATGTTCCCTCACAGTACATTTATAGAAAGAATGAAGAATAATTTAAAGGAATCCCTTTTTCTTTGGGAGAATTTTGTATGAATCATGCAATTTTTTTTGGATTTATAACTTTAAAATCATGCTTAGCTGGTAAGTTTCCGACGCTGAAGTTTATATCCTTTTAATATATCGTTGATTACTTGAAGGTCAAAAGAAGGTAATTTCAACTTCAGTTTCCATTAGTAGTCAGTAGGTCACAATGTCGTCATTATGACCTGTGTCTACATATAGAAGACAAAACTGGCATCCACAATTTTTCGGCATTCACCGTTTTATTGCTTCTTTTCAGGTTTCTTCACAAGATGTGCATTCACTGGGTACTTCAGTTCCGTTTTCAATTGTTCGTTATGTTCTTCTAATGAGTTCACACCATAATGAAGAACTAGCTCATTCAAAGTTCTGAAACATAAGAGGAAAAAAACAATTAATTTAAGTTTTCTAAAGTTTTTATAAGATGAAATGACATTTACAAAATAATAAGTAGATAAAGTTTTATTAATTTCGAACATTTTGAGGTGTCCTAGGAGAATGGAATGAAAGAACAAATCCTCATTTAATATTAATTATATAGATGATGTCAAATAAATCTTAAAAAGTGGTACCACCAGATTAGCGGCAGCTGGCACTTTGTCAAGACATTGATGCATCACCACTATGAATTTAATTTATATTATCTATGCCAAATATACAAGCCATTCTTTAACACTGATTATTATTTTATCAAATGGAACCAAATTTTTTCAATTTGATCAAAAAGATGCAATAGAGAACGCAGTAATGTGATAAGGCCGCCGCCACATTGTATATTTTGTAGTGTTTAATGTATTTTTTATGCTATGAATTTTTGTGGTGTACAATAAAGTATATATAAATAAATAAATAGGAAACTTACTCATAAACATTATAGGGTTCCGCAAATCCATAACCTCGTTCAGTCTTAAAGATAATACAGTGATAGACCATGTTGTTACAACAAATGGATAAAGCTAATTGACCAGTGGAGTTAGGCCGAATTAAAAATGTGCCTTGAGGTTTCCCTGTGAGGAGTTTTTCTGCCGTTTCTCTTGTACAATTAACTTTCCAACTTATCCACTCTCTGTGTGCATACAATTCTTCAAGTTTATGTATATTATCATTTTCTAATAAATGCAAGTATTCATCTGTTTTCCCTCGTCCTTGTAGCCACCTGTAATGAACATGATAATGAAAACGAATTAAATTATATTAATAAAATCCCCTGTGTTATCCAGATATCTAGTCAATAACTTGATACAAATCACATAAACGTGAAAGTTTGTATGGATGGATGCATGTTGTTACTCTTTCATTCAAAAACTAGTGAATGGATTTGGATGAAATTTGGCACTCAGATGGTTTATAGCCAGGATTAACATATAGGTTACTTTTTATCCCGATATTCCCACGGGATTGAAACTTATGCGGGTGAAACCGCGGGGCGCAACTAGTAATTTCATAAACCAAACTGAAATCGATAAATATTTGAGTTTCTTAAAAGAAACTAAAAATTTGCAATTTTTTTTCTATTATTTCAAACAGTGCTATACTATATACAAATATAGTATAGCACTGTCCTAAAAGTAACACCATGAACATATCCCTTTGTTTTCCTTATTTTATTAAATTAATGTCCTATGGCGTGTTAATAAAAATTTGTAACAGCATTGTTTGAATTGTAGAAGGAATAAAATATGCAATATTGGAAATGCCTCGATCATTTAATGATGACACATACTATAACTCATACAACCGTTTTCCAATAAAGAGTAGTTGAAATACATAGGAATAATCAGGTATATTAAGAACCAACACCAACCACAACAAATGTACCTTGAAGGTACATGTACTGAAGTAGAACAAATGTACCAACAGTTCCAAGAAACCAAGAAACCAAGAATACCACCAAGAACCAAGAATTGTACCAAGAATTCTACAAATCATTGTTGAGCCTTAATTTATTCTAAATGTACATCATGTTTTATGAAACTGATCATATGAATAACTCATAACCTGTCATACCATTGCACCATTTGAATAGCAAGAGATCTGTTTTCAAATCCCAATACACTAGTATCCAAAATTAACAACAATATTATTTGGCATAACTTTTTTGGGTGTGTGAAAATTATTATATTTAAAGAATGTTACTTACACTTTATAGCGATCTTTAATTTTGTAGAGATCTGTAACATCTGACTTTAGTTTAGCAATTTCTCTCTCAAGTAGTAATTGAGCCGTGACTGTATTTCTCAAAATATCATTTAGTTCAGCTTTGGCTTGCTTTAAGTTTTGAACTCTTGATATTAAATTTCTATTATTTTCTAAAACAGGATTCTTTTCGTGTGGCTGCGCTTCGGCTTGCATCTTCTCTTGTAATTTTAAATGATCTTCACAGATTTTAACTGTTTCTCTAAAGGCATCAAGTGCTTGTTTTTTCATATTGACTTCTTCTCGTAATCTTGTATATTTGTAAGAGCGACCCTCAAAGTCTTTTGTTTTCAGTACATATTTTTTGTGGATTTCCTTAAATTTGGTTTCTAGGGTATCATCACTCATGTTTTCTCCACCTTCATTTTCGAGTTGTCTAGACAGAGGGTACATAAGTTTGATGTCGAGGCTGCTATTACAATGTGCCAGGGAGAATTCCCTGTAAAACCGAACAAGCTCCACCACTGAATTGAAGTCAAATGGTTCACAAAATCCATAATGCCCCTCATGGTTATAGATTTTGATAAGTTTGTTCATACCCCCTTTTCTCACTGTCAGAGTATAACCACTATCTTTGTTAGATGCGTTGCGCACCAGGAAGGTGCCATCGCAGGTATCTCGTAGTTTCTCTGTAGCCTCATCTCTGGAATACACAATTAGCATCAATGAGGTAGGGAATAATAAAAACACTTTAACAAAGAGGATCACTAACTTGAACCTAAAAATGACTTGTTGGTACCAACAAGTTAGTACACATTCTAATAAGGCCTATGACTTGCTCCTAAAGTTGTAATATTTCACAACATTTGGGTCATATGTGAGCATCTATATATATATATATATTTTTTTGTGACCTGTACACTTTTGTAGGCACTAGACATTTGGGTTGCAGGACATGAGTTTGACACTGTCCTGTAACCCAGAATTCTAATCTTATTAGCAAACTCTGTCTTTCACCAAGACAGTTTTAATGGAATGTAAAAGAAGAAGTATGATAAACTAGAATCTTTTTTAATCAAAGGCCAATACTATGCAGCCTCAGACCTACCTGAGTTGACACATTTGAAAACGAAATCAATGTTTAAATTAATTCTTTTCACATTAATAAAGCTTCCCCATTTCTATAATAATAAACCTAATGTTGCGTGTGAGGGGCGATAAACAAACACAAACATGATTGAATTAGACTTACCTAGTGATATCACCCCAATACCATTCGGCATTCTCCAAACTCTCTTCGGCTGACTGTTGAGGGGCGCCTATTTCAACCATTATTTCATAATTGGCACTCAAAGTACATACTTATTGAGATTTTCACTTTATATATCAATAACTAACATAAACTGAACACCCTTTAACACATCTTCCGAGGATATAGGACCGTAAGAGCGGCTAGATCACAAAACTTCCGCGTTCGAGGTTACAAGAAATTAACCAATTAATTCACTCTCAAATAATTTTAAACAATATTTAACACTATTTTATAGAGTTCACATACACACACTCAGTTAAAACACGGCAAATCTTGAACTACACTCCGAAAAAGAGGTATCTAGATCACAAAGGAAATAGGCAAGAGTATGATGATTGTTGCTATGGCACTAATACTTCCCTATAACTGTTTATGGGAGTTCGCGTACATGGACATCATTTCTTTATCCCGGAAAAAGGTTATGGTAAATCCATGTTAGATACAATAACTCAATGTAACTTCGTTCACTTCCTTTTTTTAAGTCAAACAGTAGCACCAAACCCGTCCGCCATCTATCTAATCGCCATAAACTAAAAAAGATGCAAGTGATGCGCCGCCGCCGAATACCGAATTACCGATAGAGCAGATGGCCGTCGAAAGGAAGGACTATCGGATCAAATAATATCGAAATGCAGAATAGTGATTGACTTAGTGATTAGTGCGCAATACCTTGCACTTAAAAATCTACTAAACAGAACAACACTATTGAATGTTGAGAAAAGAAAAAACTAATGTTTTGTAGTAGATTTTTTGCAAAATATTTACTTAATTTACGTTTAACCTAACTTAGTAGTTTCTTCACAAGTACTTTCTTTGGTACGAATCAACTTGAATAACTAAAATAATACTATATTTACCTTTTATCGCATATCCAATCTCAATAAGGTATTTCTAATCAACCCGGGGCGTTAATTAATATGCCCCGTTGCGCAGTTGTTGACTGCAAAAATACGGGGACAAACATGTATTTGCAAAAGATGTTAAAAGATGAAAATAGTGGGCAAAAGCTCTTCGAAAAAAATACGAAAATAGTGGGCGAAAACTCTTCGAAAAAAATGGAAACCCTCCATTTTGAACTGAAGACTTTTATGGCAGAAATTCTTATACAGCCTATACAGGTAATACTTCCGAGAGAAGTTAGTACATTTTTATTACGACAAGCACGCGTAATTACGATTTATTACGCGTAAAAGAAGTCACTTGATTCCAAAAAATGTATATAATTGGATAGTGACAGCTAGCTGTCAAATTCTTGTACGTTTGATAGCTGCGACATCTGAGGGGCAATTCTCGTAATTTTAAGAACGTTCACAGTCTGATCTCAGTCTCAATCTGTCAAAAAAAGTTTTTGACATTTCTTTGTCGCTGAGATGAGACTGCGACTAGATTTTGAACGTTTTAAATTACGAGAATTGGGCTTCTGATGTGAGCAAGTGGCAGTTTTTAACCGACTTCTAAATAAGAGGAGGTTCTCTATTTGGATGTTTATATATATATATATATTTTATGTATGTATAACTCCATCATATATAGATGGATTTGAAAAATTCTTCTCTTTTTATTAATAGATAAGGTATGTCTCAGGAGTGGTCCCATATAAATTTTATTAACTTTGCTTGGGTAGTTTTTAACTACCCAAGCAAAGTTAATAAAATTTACACGAAAGTAAATCTAAACAAGACAACGGCGGTTTGTAGACATAGAACAGAGCTGCCACCTGTGACGAGCTTTCAGTTTGTATCCCCATTCCCGATTTAATTCAATTTATAGGAGAAATCAATTATATGGAATCTGGCAACACATGCAGTAAGACGGGTGCGGGTGGCAACTGGCGTGCGAAGTGTCTTTGTAAATTTTGTATCTGTCTAATCAAAAATGTTTTTTATTTTCATTTTTGCTTGGGCATTGTGAAATTAATAAAATAACAATATAATAATGTACTGTTATATTGAAATTACGGTGTTATGAAATAATAGAAAAGGAAATAATACAAAAAAGCTGCAGTGTTTTACAGAAATGTTATTTTTCTGCGGTCCTATCCACGGATTCTCAAAATGTGTATCAAAGCTGGTACAATAATATTTTGCTCATTTTTCCTCTACGTTTCGTCCACGCATATAAAGGGAGAATTTTCGACAAATGAATTTTTCAAGTTCCTAGTGAAATTCGGGTTCCAGAAGACACACATCCATTATCAAAAGGAAACATATGGCTATATTTTCGGGAACTTGACAGCGAATGATCAGTTCAAATACCCTATAACGTTCGCTGTATTAGACAGAGGTCACTTTTTACACTATTACAAAAGCCGTGATATTGCTGATAAAGAGCTAGCATGCCAGGTTATGTTCCAAAATTTGAATGGAACAGCCTATCATCCGAAATGCAATGCCTATGGTCAAGATCTGTTTAGAAGAATTCCATGTCCGAAAGGTGATCTGTGTATAGATGAAGATACACCATGGAATGTGATAAAAAAGAACCAGTTTACTTATGTTATTAAAAATTCGGGGCAACCAAGGTAAATGATAGCTGATATAATCTATAATTAATCTATTCTGTGGTCAATTTTCCTTAAGCCAATATTAGATGAAAATAGAAGTTTCATCTTGTAACAGTTTTTTTTTTTAAGTTAAAAATTGTTATTTCTTTGGTCTTCAGTTAACTTTGTAACTTTACAATGTTTTTTTTTTTAATTTTCTCACAGGTTTTGGTATGTATCAATGGTGTCATGCTACCTAGATGAGGTTTCCTGTACATGGCATCATTACACTGGAGCATCTTCAAAGGACAACAAAACCCTGACAAATATACCGCAGACTATAAACTATGATTTCTGGCTGGTCAATGGAAGTCCCAATTTATCATTGTACAACACATTGCTGTACCAGTTTTCATTTGATCGACAGAACACGCTGGAATTGTATCTTGTATTCTGGCTGTGCTATATTATCCTATTGCCCGTACAGATTTATGCTGTCAGGTAAGATTTTAAAACAAATTTTTAATTAATGTTTGTTTACATACACCAATATGTAAAATTAATTAATACATTTTCAGAGATATTCACTCCAAAACTTTTAGATCAATAGAGTAAGCAGTATTTTATGTACTTACTGTGATTTTTGTGTAACTCAATGCAACATCTTAGAGCTTTCTCAATTCGTAAGATTATCAGATATTTCATGGAATGTACTCTTCATATAACCTGTATTTATACCTATTCATCGTATTGCTATAACTATACTATTTTCTATTGCATTATTGCTTTGAATTTAGAAACAAAGATTCATAGTAAATGAACCATTTAATTTCAGAACACAAAAGCATCCAGTGACAAAGTTGTTCACATTCAGCCTTGTCCTGGAGTTTATTGCTCTATGCTTCAATGTGCTACATACTGTGAAGTTTGCTGTGGATGGTGTAGGGTTTGCTGGGTTGGCGGCTGCTGGGGATGTTTTAGATATTATGAGCAGAGTGAGTCACAATTTATCCTCTTACACAAATTAATCTGGCTGGTTGTGTGTGACCGGCCATTTTTTATTTTTAATCAGAATACAATAATATAAATGTGCCAGTTATTCTCTTCCTGTGATAGGTCACATACTTGGCCCACGTCAAAGATGAAAACACCATGTATATTTGTTTCAACTTTGATAAATGCAAAATAATTACAAAATGGTGTGGTGTACAATTTAATTTTATAGGGTGCATGTTTTCTGTGTTTAAATCTACAGGGTTAAATTAAATTAGCGATTACTAGGAAAACCTGACAGACATGTTTGGTATAGATATCTAAACATGACAAAAAAAAAAAGATTGGCTGCAATAATTGTTGACTCCAGCAAAAATCATCAAATCTTTTTTTTATACACTTTAAGTCTGTGGAGTTTTGCAAGCTAATTTATTTCTACCATGTTCATGCTTTTAATTTAAATTTTGTTATGATAAGTAGGTAAATTAGTAATGTTCAATTTATTCTTTTTATGAATTCATTTTAAATTGCATGCTACTGCTTCAGCCTGCATCCTGTGTTTTTGTATTAATAGTACATAGTACTAATGCAGATAGCTTGACAAAGTTGTAACATATTATACACTCAAAAGTAATAGTGTTATCCTAAGCTTCTTGTCTAGTATGTTGATACAGTATGTTGAAATTCCTCAAAAACCTGTTATAGGGTCACTTTGTTTGGCATGCAGTAAGAAATGCTAGTATTGACTCACAGTATTCAACACATACTGATGTTTGTGTTGGTTATTCATTCATTATATTTTGATGGCCTATTTCCATAATGAACAGCATATGCAAGTAGACTTTGATTAATATACTATATTGAAGAATACCTTTATCCTGTATGTAAAATTCTGTACATAGATGTTACCTTATGAGCCTTTAATAATTATTAAATCCAACTCATTTTATTGCTGGACAAGGTAGAGAAGGAAGTGTTGTGTTTTGTTTAGGCCTTTTACTTTTTTTCGATTTGCAGTCATTGAGTTTCCGTTTTACATAATAAATATATGTATAGGTACTAAACTCAACTATTTCTAGTACCTAATATAGTACATGAATAAATAACTGATCCCTTTCATATCTCTTGGGTTTTATATAAATATTTATGCATTTTAGTTACTTTACATACCTACATTTTATTACACGCTACAAATACCTATAGTTACTTATCTACCATAAAACCTACTACACAAGAATAATTAATATTTGTTGTATTTCAGACACTGTTCATGTTGCTCCTACTTTTGTTAGCAAAAGGCTGGGCAGTGACGAGATTGGAGCTCACATACAAACCATTAGTATTTGGAGTCTGGCTTGCTTATGGAATTGTTCATATTCTACTTTACGTTTGGAATACAGTGAGTATTTTACTATTTGAAACAAATTTTGACTTTAAAAACAATATTTGGAGACTTACAGCCAAACCCAATAACCTATTTTTAGTTAAAGACAGATTGCTACTGATGGTAGCCAGTATAATCATTAACTGTCAGTATCATATAATCATACAGATCGCTACTGATATAAATTATGAAGATGTTAAAACCAGAGATAGATATGTTTTTCTACTTCCGGTATGTCAAAACTGGTGATAGATAGGTAATTGGGTTTGGTCGTTAGGCATTGAAGGTGAAGTTTATTATAAAGTATAATACAACATACCTACTGTAAAGTAGCGTAAAAAAAGAATTACAATACGCCTGTTACTTCTATTGTGTATAAAATGTTTTTAATAACCAATACTGTACTGGTGACCTTAATTCGAAACAATCTCTTTTAAAACACAATATCATTTATTTATAGACTGAAGTGGACATCATAGAAGAGATCGACGAATACCAAACATGGCCTGGTTGGTTGATCCTAGCGCTACGCGTGGCGATCATGACTTGGTTCGTGCTAGAACTCAGATATACAATGATGTATGAACACAATATGCCAAAGCTTAACTTTTTACTACACTTCGGTGCATCTAGCCTTGTGTGGTTCGTGTACTTGCCGATTATAGCGCTAATTGCGCTGCAGATCAGCCCTCTGTGGAGGTTCAAGTTTTTATTAGGTGAGTGTTACAGTTTCTTTCTTATTATTTAAGGCCAGCGACATTGCGCAAATCTTTGACAATATTACTCGTTACAATTACCTCAGTTGCGATTCAATTTCATAGCTAGAATGTGGGTTCAATTTATTAATGACAATTTTGAAATTGTTCTATATCAGAGGAGATATCATTTTTAACCGACTTCAAAAAAGGAGGAGGGTTTCAATTCGACTGTTTTTTTTTTCGTACCTCAGAACTCCGTTATTTATAAGCCGATTTGCAATTTTTTTTTTTATTTGTAACGATATACTTTCAGATTAGTCCCATAGAAATTTCATAAATAACGGTTCAGTAGTTTGGTTTTTAAACCAAAATTACTGGTAAAAATTACAACTTAAAAGTGAAAAATAAAACCTTTTTACAAAAAAAAAACAACCGACTTCCAAACATCGAAAATGCGAACCCAACGACACCGACTTCCGAAATTAAAGTAATTTTTCACTATGTAGTGTTTTTTTTGGAAGTCTGTTGTTTTTTTTTTTTTTTGCAAAAAAGTTTTTTAGTGTAAGTTATACTTTCGCTGCCAAAGCGATTACCATCTATTAAAATGTTTTATCTTATAACTAACTTTCATTTATACCTATGCGGAATAGATTATTACAGTTGCTGAATATCATGTAAATAAGTTTCCTTCTTCTAGCAAGGTAATGGACTCTCGATAAAATTGTCACGGCCATTACGGTTAACCGAATAATGTCTGGTCACGTATCGGCAATTATCTAGTCATAAAGTCGTGTTTGTGAAACTTGTTGGTGTAAAATAATTAGGTTATCTGGAATTAATTGATGTAATTATTATTAAATTGAGCTATGTTTATTAATTGTTTAAAACGCGCTTTTAAACGACTTAATGTAAACAATACATATACATAGAATCAGCCAAGTGGCCCATTTTGTATGAGTCTAAATATTTTAAGATTTTAACGAGTACCTATACGTAATGAGCATTTTCGCTTCATTAAAACTACGTAAATCGGGCGTATCAATGGGATTACCAAACCGTAGTAGGTAGTAGCAATGTACGCATGTCTGCACTTAGTAACGTCCACTCATTACTCGTCATGTAGTCGTAACGTGAGAGAGGCACGTTCGTTGAGGGAATTAAGCCTCGTAAATAAATAAGGAAAGGCTCACTAATTAAAAGGAGATAATAATTTAAATATATTTTTAAAAAAAACTCTGAACAATTTGATGAGCCACAGACAATGAAAAAAAATCTTCCTTTAAAAATTAAATTAAATGGGAAATCCCATCGATCGGTCACACGGATAGTACGCACGAGGACATTATCAAGCTATGTACATTAACAGTACTGACTTCTCATTGTACGAAAAGCCTATACAATGTTAGGTCAGTTAAAATTGGAAATGTATATCTTAATGTGTCATCGTGTGTACATTTGCACTGATGCCTACCTACCAGATATACAATATTATTTCAATCTAGCTACAAAAAATACTACGCTTCTTTTCAGGTATCACATATTCAGCGGACTGTCTCTCGTTTTGTGTGATGGCTCACCTGCTGTGGCCCACGCGCTCAGAACAGTACTTATTACTAGCTCCCTCTGACTATACAGGTATTTATTAATAAACTATTCCTATTTTTTTTCTGTTATGTACTTATAATGTTCATCATCATCAGCCTACAGCAGTTCACTGCTGGACATAGGCCTATCCAATTGCACGCCATTCAGCTCGATTCTCGGCAACTCTCATCCAGCTGCTACCAGCCACCCTGTGAAGTACGTATACGTATACCTAGCCTGAGTACGTCCTACCTTACGTTTGTTGATTCGCGGTCTCCACTCAAGAACACGTTACGCACTTACAATGTAATAGAGAAAAATTACGATCGCGACTTGGTCCTACTCCTGAGTTCGATCCCTAAATCGGGCAGAGTTATTGGGTTTTTCATTAAGAATTTCTGAAGAGTAAGGGCCGGTTTTTTCAAACGGTTAGTTACCGTAACATACGAACGTCAAATAATAACGATTACGTATTCGTTATTATTTGACGTACGTCAAGACCATCATTTTGTAATTGTAAATTGGAACAAAGCTTTTTTTCGTTTGACGATAGTTGGCGCCATTTTTGACGTATACGCGGGCGCCATTTTTGACGTATACGCGTGCGTCAAGTGCAACCCGCCCTAACAGATTTTAATTGAACCAGTATCCGATTAATGGCAACAGGCTCGATAAGCCCCTGTTACGAACATTGCTGGCGAAATGTAGCTCTAGCACTATAACACGTTTGTCTATTGGAGAATAAAAGGCGTTACATTGTTTTGTTTGTTGTTGCTCAAAGAAGGAAAATAACTAAATTAAAATACTTAGATCGTGCAGCTGCAATTAAACCTACTTAGTATTTTAAAGTATCTATTGTTTACGTATAGATTAACATTATAATTATTACAATACCAACATTACAAAGGTTTATAACAAAATTAGAGCGCCTCATGAATTTAATATTATCGTAATTTCTGGTTTACCTACTTGTATACAGACCACGTTACGATAACGCGCTATTCAAAGCATATCAATAATGGTCAGCCATGAAGTAGAAACAAATCACTTTACGTAGTTAAACGCCTCAATAATGGAAGTCATCGTAACGCGTTATAAATACAATGTGGTCAATTGTATTGTGCTGTTATCTATCTACCAGTCGGTCCATTTGCTAATTGGTAGGTTGTGGGCGTAATGTGAACGATGTCGTATATGACACAAACTAGCAATGATCCATAATGAAGCTGTCTGTCTGTGAAGCGCAGCAGAGAAGTACAGTTAGGAAAACATTATCCAATATAATTCCGATTCTTCTTCGTGTCGCTGGCACGACAGTTATTCGAATTTTGTTGGTTCAAAATTTCGCCACTTCCACGGCGTTATCAGTGGCACCACAAAGGTCACTTTAGCTGCATGTTACAGCTATTAAAGTGACCGCATCTATAGCAGATGGAACATAGTTTCTGACACAGCTTCACATCCACAACCTGCTGCCGTTCAGATTAAATTCGTTAAAATTCCACAAAATTCAGGTCTTTGAATTTAGTGGTATGCCAGGTAATGTTTGCAATTCACCGCTAAAATGGACAGGCAGCCTAAGGGCGGTCTGTTTGGTAAATCAAGTACAAATGCATGCTTCATGCAGGCCAGGAGGACCACATCTCATATGATTAAACCGATATTATATTAAGTATACTGACTTCACTTTGTTCGGGACTGTATTTAATCCAAGGCGTGACAGTGACGAAATGTTATACATTAAAGTGCTCGGTGTACCAAACCCTATTAATTTATTGACAAAGAAAATAATCAGACCATAATAAAAAGTAATATTGATATCTGTAGGCTGGATTACTAGCATCGCCGACATATGGATTGATATCACTTTTTCGTTTTGAATAAACATGATTTTATCTGTACCTACGTACGTTTATCAAAGCACTTCATCTATCGCGAAACATCATATTGTAGTAATGGAAACGGCCGAATGTCTGATTACGTATACATGAAGCGTACATAAAAATGGCCCCGATAGATTTTTGCTAACAACAGTTATTTGAGTTATGCCTACAATCTTATCAATAAACGCCACTTATAAAGAGTATTTCTCCTTTATTAAGACCAGGATAAGATCCAATAAGTGACGGGATACAGTTATTATTAATTGTTGATATCCTTATTGCAAATTCAAAGCGCTTGCAATGTGGCTTTTATGAATATTGACAAAAGGTTTAAATTACGACGATGGCTGCCACGCGCTTGTGAAATGCAATGACTATCTCACCATTATCATCGATGAGATGATACGCACCTTTACTGCTGTATATTGAACCGCCATTGTTGGTATATGTTTAATTTGTCTATGTTATAATTTTTCCAGCGGGCATTGAAGAGCTAGACGAATTCAACGAGTCCCCTCATGTAGTACACAGCGACACCGTAGCCCTCACAACTGCCGAAAGCATCAACGCAGACGACGAAGAGATCATATTCACCAGAGCGACGCACAAAAACGGCACCGCTTTCTCATAGCAATGCGAACAAGTAAGAGAGGATACCGTCAAATAACGTTCAGGGTCCGCCTCCCTGAACGAATGAAATTATGAATTTAACACGATCGAAATTATTTACTAATATTGGTCTCATTGAACGATTTGTCTCCAATATTTATGAAGTAAAAGTCATGTTGATTGTGTCGATTTAATATTGTTATTTGTAATATTTATTATGAAATACGAGACGAATGATTTTGAGCGAAGGAGATTATGAATGAGTGATAGAAAATTCGAATATAATGGCTAATATATTTAGCCTATAGTAAAATTTTAAATTAATGTATCCTGCTGTGTGATATTCAAGTACAGTCAGCACGTCAAGCTACCCGAAACTGTCAAATTTTCCCAATCAACCTTGAACCTTAATGCTTTAAAGATAAAGTTGAAAATCTATTAAAGAAATTTGACAGATTATAGTAGCTTGATGTGCTGGCGTTTGTACATTGATTCCTTGTCAAAGAAATCGTTGAAAGCACAAAATTAATTGAATTGAACTAAGAATACATAATTATTATGTAAGCGAGATAGTTCCGGTCTCAAAGCGATCGTATCAGTGTCAATTAACAAGTTTATTTTCTTCAGTTTCAATATATTAAGACACTAAGAGTGGAACTAAAAATATCACAAATGTACTATGTGCCAACGATTGAATCAACTACAATGTAATGCGAAGAAAATATTGCAGATACCTATAATATAAGAGTATTCGTAATCATTGTGTCTTTGTGAAAAATGTCTGAATTTACCAAAATATATTTAAGAAAATGGGTGTTAAAAGTGCTGTTAAAGTTGAATGGAGTTTTTCTTATTTTATGGATTTGTATAAATTGGTTTGTGTTGTTCTGATGCACTCTTGATTAAGATTCATGTTCGATTACCTACTTCTGGTACTTATTTACTGTTTACTTAAATTGTTTGTGGTATGAGTATTTAAAAAAACATTAAAGCACAGTGATCCTGGATGTACCTGAGTATTGTAAAAATATTATGATATTTGCAAGTACTGATATATACCACTGCAGTGATAAGCCATATTTTAACCGCGCTATGAATGAAATGGTATAAATTTTGGTTCTTATGACGTCGTTATGCCAGGACAGTTGTGTTAGGGTGCTTACATAAATACACGAGTTCCCGGTACAATCAAGCCTAATTCCGATCCAGCCTGTCCCTTGCTGCCCTCTCCGAGTGACGCCCTAAACCGAGGTCCGTACCCCACAGGGGGTGCCCATAGATCAACCTGCAGCAATCTGTACCGGAAAACCCGCTGCTTTATGTAAGCGCCGTTAGGCGTAAAACTGTTTAATTCTTCTGTTATTATCACCATATTCAACAAAATATCAGAACGTACGAATTTGTATTCGTTTTGTGTATTATTTCGGAATGAGATCGAATATCCCTACGGATTGGTGTTAAAGGTTCGCTAGTGAAATCGAATTCTTATGAAAAAAACGCTGATACATTTTGTATACAAATAGATACTTGAATATAACAAATAGATTCGTGATGTACAGTGACTTTTAGAAATGTTAAAGTACAATTAGATCTCAAAGTGATGTTATATTTGTGATTTTTATAACAAAACGGCAGCTGAATTATATTTTTGTCAATGTCTAAATTAATTTGCTTTTCGTGTTATCTGTCTAATTATTGTGTGTAAATTATTTATTATAGTCGCCAAATTAACTAAATTTTCAAACTAACACACTATTAAAATTATTAGGCAAAAATAGCTTCTAATGCATTCTTTTAGCGATCTTTAGGACATAAAATAAATTAATAATAGCAGAGCATGCTCTTTAATTTTTTTAGAATAGTTACGATTCGATGGTCATATTATTTTGTTGTGGACACGTAAGTTAAAAGCAGATCGCTTTTTTTATCCACAGATATAATTTGTGTTATGCATGCTCTATTCTCTATTGAAGTAAACGTTATTGTTTCAAAAATAATGTCGTGTCAATGTAGCATAAGAATAGAAAAGCTAGTTATGTACATTTTTGGTAACGAAGTTTTATTTTAGTAGAAAAAAATTATTTTATAACATTTAACAATAAAGTTAGCTTTGACAAAACGTACCTACCTAATCTATGAATAATATGAATCTAGCAATCGGCGAAACCATTACTGTGTCTATTAGGTCCTACTATGTAACAGAAATATTGTGTGGTTTAATTTACCAATAGGGGGCTAGAGTTGGTGTCAAATATAAAAAAAACACATAATTACTGTCTTGAATTGTAAGTACAACCAAAAATATTTATGTTTACTATTCTACTAAGCTCTAGTCACTTATTGCTAAATTTAAAAAAAATCACAGAGTACTGATGTAATTTGCATTACAAAACCAAGCAAAATTTTGACTAAGGGAAAAATTATTTGTTGAAGTTTTGAAACCGTTTCATCGACTAAAGCCATAAAAGGCTGGATTTAGTGTTGCGCTGACGTCGACGGTCACGCGAACCAAGACGCTGACGATAACTGGACGTGTATAGTGTAGCACCGGCAGTCAGTAAGCGCGACTCCATTTAAATCGGTACGCGACCGATGTCAGCACTGACCTTTAGAAGTATGAGGAACAGGGTGTAAAGTCCACTAATCCTCTATAGAAAAGGGAAGATCCTACGACCAGACGGGTGTTGTCTGGCGGGCAATTCCCCCACGATTGATGTCGGGAAGTTTGTATGTATGCTAATTGCGCGGTAAACTCTGCTTGCGAGATGCAGGATTTGCGCGTCGTCAGTATGACGCGTTGTTCGCATGTGGCGTTGTAGATACCGCCACAGACCGTTTGTCGACCACTAAATCCAGCCTAATAATAATACGTTTAATTAATGTCAATCTATGAAATAAAGAAGAGCGCGGTCTTCTCAACAAATGCTTTTGCTGAGCTTTTTACCACGCGCACATATATGCTGTTTATATGCGTCCAGAGAATTACTTTTGACCACAAATAGATACAGAAGGCTGGCCTCATACAACAGGCTAACTATCTCAAACGAATGCCACTTGCGAGTGCATTTGCAGGCCTCGTCCAAACCACAGCGATCGTCGCGCGAACACGCGACCGTCGCGTTCATTTTGTTCGGCAAACCTGAACGCATGGTCCCGCCGACAGAGGGCGCTTTCCGGTTTTCCGAACAAATTAGTGATATATAAACGCGACGATCGCTTTGGTTAGGTCGCTGAGCGTACGTAGACACGTCGCTCGTTGTATGATCGGCATGATTCGGCACAGCGGGGTGGAAAAATCAAATATTTTATTGTGTAGATAATATCTTTGGGAAAAAGCCCCTTGGTTTAGCTCAAATTGTGTCGATTCAGCGTGACTAGATGCTGAACGGTGTTTGCCGATAGTTCAAGTCGAATGAAAACCGAATATGTGTATTAAATGCTTCGGGTCGGCTTTGTTGTTCAACAAATACTACTGAAACAAATTTGCTGACCCTAACAAGTATGTTACACCCCTTACTTCTCTAGTTTGTGGTTTGAAGTTTCAATAATTGGCTGGACCACCTAGAACAAAGAATGTAGGACGATTGGAAACAACAGCTTATGTGCGCGCTTGCTTTATACCTACATTTTGATAACAGAGTTTGCTATGAGTCCGGAGTGTTGTGTCCATGGAGGACAAAAATGGAGCTTATTTATTTTTTTATCGAATTTTAATGAGATTTATGGACTAAGTTATATCACATATAACCTGTTTACACATAGGTATGATTTTGTTAGTCATGATTTATTTTTTCCCTTTACAAATGTACATGGATGTGGGAAAAGAGCGACAGATTTTATAAATATGTATTATAACTATTTGTGGTATAGGTTGAATAACAAGCAAATATATAAATATAACTTATGTTTCATTTCAATGTTATTGAACTTAAATCATGATTAAATAATAAACTGGCTTGTTTGATTACATTCCCACAATGGGTGCATAAAATCATACAAGGCAGTTCTGTCGGTCTGTTAGTTCATACAGGATGTATTTGTCAACTCGAGGCCATTGTAAAAATAGAGTACTTACTGATTATGAAGAGTGGTAATGGGTACTAGTAATTGGAGTTAGATGAAGATTGACGAGG
Organism: Apamea epomidion; assembly: GCA_947507525.1. Taxonomy (NCBI): domain Eukaryota; kingdom Metazoa; phylum Arthropoda; class Insecta; order Lepidoptera; family Noctuidae; genus Apamea; species Apamea epomidion. The sequence continues at coordinate 12,658,022 of OX382231.1, forward strand.
TAATTTAGGAGCGCTACGGTTCAAATCAAGATCCTAAAAAAAAAAACGCGCTGGCGCTTTGTGAGTTCACTGTTCGGAACTTACCTCGTACAGGTCTCCTAGGGGCCTCGTCCTCGATTTTTGACGAAACAATTGCCTGGCTAGTTAGCACATTTATCTTGCCACCCAACTGCTGTCAAACGTCGAGTTTTCATATTTTAAATCCTGTATAAATAGGTATATTTTTTATGTTTTAGAACCTGCTCTCACTTACGCCTATTCTTAAAGAAAAGTATTGTTTTAATAGTTAATATTATTTCAACCTACCTTTAACGTTTTATATTTTGTGTAAAATCCACTTTTATACGTAGTGTTATATAGTTATTTCTAAGCCTTTGTAGGTGTAAATTGATTTAAATAAACTTTCTTATTATGTACACACATGGTTGTTTAATTTTGTAGTTTAATAATACCAGCCTATTTGTTGTCCCACTGCAGTGCAAAGACCTCTTCTCATACAGATAAGGCATGAATAATGATCACTGCACTTGCTCAAGACGGTTTGGCGATTTCTGACTTATATTAACTATAGGTTCAGGTTTCCTCACGATGTTTTCCTCCGCCGAGGTCAGTAATGTCCAAGATAAACTCAGAAAGTAGGTAAGTAAATATGAATGAAATAAGTCACATTTTGTAATTTAATTATAGGTACCCTGTTCATTAGGTTAACCGTTTTTTGACAGCTGTCTTAGAACGTACAGACTCACATCAAGCTACTACAATCTTTAATAGATTTTCAACTTTATCGCTAAAGCATTAGGTTCAAAGTTGATTGGGAAAATAGGCGAAAATAGAAATAGGTGCCAAATTGCGACTAATTAGCGACAAAATATGGGAGAAAACAGATCTTCGCTAGGTGCCCTAGTTTTTGAGATATAAATGTGGCCCTGCTGGGGAGACTCCCCAGATCGGCCACCTATAAACCCTTATATCTTTTGAACCAGTAACCGACAAATTCTGATATTTGGCGACAAATTTCGACTAATTAGCGACTAATTTTTTGTGTTATCAAAATTAAAATCCCTGATGGTGGCCCTGCCAGAGTCAGTGACACTTATCTTATTTCTGACTTCTTACAGACATTATAATACCGTAGCGTACGTAAGTGTATCAATCAATATAATATTGTGTGTTGCTGCAATCACTAGTTCCATCTGTCAAAAAACGGTTTACATAAATGGACAAGGTATAGGTACCAAGCCGACCAATTTAAGACAGTTCTATCAATCGCGACGTCATTCGCAAATATTTCACGGATTTTAACGGTACCTACCAAGACAAAGACTACAATAGTGTACTGGCTACCAAGACGATCGCGGAACCTGAGGTGCTAAGCTGGCGATTGGGCAGCATTCCAAAGAGTTCTCTATTAATTGTTTTGTTTGGCTAATTATTATTTCCTCTGACGACCCGTTCCTCAGTATTTAGTAAGATGATGCAAACTGGCCCCAAAGTAAATATATATAAAGAACAGAATATTACGTTCGTGCTCCTACCTAGATATTGAATTGTTCACACCTTTTTTTAAAGTCCAGATTTACTTACTAACTAAAAAGCAAATATCATCGTGAGCCGCCAATAACATCATTTGTAGCTGTTCTATAAGTAGGTATGAATATTTTCAATTCGAGTACATAACTACTCAGTCAATTTAGATTATGAATGCGAATTTAATGCCCCGGTTGTCAAGTGCTCAGCTAAATGAGACGAATGTACTGCGACTTTTATCAGTGCCTACAGCTATATAACATATGAATTCTGTGTTGTCTAATTTTCTTTAACTTACCTATGTAATTTGGCCGATATCTAATGATTTTAATTAAATAAATGCTCCATACCATACCTGACGGCCTTGTGGCTAAATAATAACAGCCGTTCGGGTCGATCAATCACTTGCCGCGGTTGATCCGTGTATGGTGACCATCTTTACATACCAAGACTCCTCCTTGCCTCGGAAAGCACGAGAAGCCATTGGTCCTGGCAATCATTCGTGGATCTTTGACAGTCGTTATGGGTTGTCAGAAGTCCGAAAGCCTGACAACCAGTCTTACCAAGGAGTGTCGTATTACTTACCCAATTATTGGGCTGTGGAGGTTAGATAGCTGCAGTCGCTCCATGTAAAATACTGGTATTCAGCTGCTTCCGGTTAGACTCAAAGCCGACCCGAAAATAGTTGGGAAAAGGCTAGGCAGATGATGACCATCCTCCATCATACCTCCATACCATCCTTTAGGTTCATATTTATGTGAACTGTAAATATTCGTATGGCGCTTTTAGCGGCGGATATGTCATTCATATTCATATATTTATTTGCATTCCATAATGTTGTAGAGGTGTTACAATGGCTATATGTCCTGAACATACCTTTATCAACCTTGTACCATATCCTACGAATATCTTTGTCGTTAACCTCCATACCTTAAATGCAGTGACGGAAATGATAAAGATGCAAAGAATTTTAGTAGTAGGTACATATCTGACACGATTCTACAAAATATGACTCAATTGTGACGACTCACTGACACTTGACCTCGATCATAATCAGATAAAGATTATGTAAAGGGTTTTAGCTTTATCTGTCAGTTGCTTTTTAAAGGACCGACAGACGATTTTCTTAATGCTGTTACGAGCTTCGGGTTCGTGACAATAAAAACTGCCGATATAAATGACCAAAAATTACACTTTAATTAAACAACACTAATAACAACTCAAACACACTAATTATAAAACACAATTCCACTTAAGTCGCACTTGAAGATCGCTTTCGATGTATTCGCATGTATCGCTGATCCAAGTCTGAAGATAGTTCCAGAACCTTCTATTGTAAAACATTTAGAAGGTTCGAGTACATACCGGCCCCGACTGACCAGATGTCGATAGTTTTAGCATCGAAATTTCTAGAAGGATCTATTAGTTCTGCTCCTCGATACTAGAAGGCGCTAGTGGTAAATTAGTTCTGTTCCTCGATACTAGATGGCGCTAGTGGCAAATTAGTTCTGCTACTCGATACTACATGGCGCTAGTGGTAACTATTGTCACCATGTACCAGGCATTAATTGTGGCGCTACAATACCTTGCCCGTAGCCATCGGCCTGCCAGATAAAACTTGGGGGATTCTAAGGGAGGTCGCCCACGATCAACTTTTGTCTCCGCAACTAATTTGTCTCTTACATCAACTCTACGGGTTTGTATGAAAGTGCGCGCATGTAGCGACGCAACAGCTGGGAGATATTTTGCCACTCGCCCGTTTATTGCTTACAATACAAGTGCGCGCACCGCGACAAAAAGTTGTCGGCTAGCCAGTTGCTGGGTTGCCGCTCAACCGAAAATTTAACAAAAAAGTAGCGTTGCTGTTGCTCCCGTGTGCACATTGGCCAAATCTCGGCGAGAAGACAGAGACAAAAAAATGCTTGGCAACTAAGTTGCTCGTCGGCGCCCTCCCTAAGACGAGTCCCGAGAAGAGACTATGCTGTTGCCTAGATTGCGATAGGCTGATGAAATCCACAACTACCCTCTTAATTTTCTTAATGTAAAATTAAACAACAATTGCCAACAACAATAATTTATTTTCCCACACACTAGTACATACATCATAAAAGAATTTGAAGCTAGCATAATATAAAGGAGAAATTAATTATATAACAGGTACAAATAAATACATTTAAAATTTTATCATAACTTCTAATTGTATAGGGTTTTAGAGAGACCAGGTACATACACATTAACTCTATAATATATATAATACTTATCAGAAATACCTTTAAACTCTAATGAAATAAATATTAAAATGAAGAAACTATGTAATTATCAAAATACTGATTGAATTACGCCTGCTGATTAAATTAGGAAACTAGACATGAGATTGCATGAATTTGAATAAATAGGTAGAATTTTTCAAATTACGAGACCGATTCGGTCGAGATAGCTTATTAGGTACGCAATTTGAAATCATAGTTGCTATCGAATTGGACATATAGCCAGGATGGAGCAACAACCACCGAGTGGTTATAAAGGGCCGTATAAATCTTGACCGCTACAATTCAATTGTACTTAGTTCATTAGCACACACGGTTAATAAATCCATCGCTTTGTCGCGATAACAGTTTTCTGGGCTAGGGTGCGGCAAGGTCTTCCACCGTGCCTCTCCCTACCCCACCCCACCGTGGCTACGCCCATGCTATCAGGTGTTGTCTCCTCACTTTGTATAATATAAAGGTAAAGTTACTAATTCGGAATGACTGCGAAAAAAGCAGCAGGAAATAAAATAGCTATTTGCTAGCTATTTGAAAATTATTTTGAACTTTGTACTTATCTACATAAAATTGCTTGGTTTATTTCCTGAAAGTCCCTAAAGCCAGCTACTGTTTCACACCGGTTAGTAGGGAGCGCCTACGCTAAAATTTGGTCTACCAATTCTACTCGTACCACTTCGAAATTCGATTACTAAGTTTTGACAAACCAATAATCCGTCATCTGTAAGAGTTTTTGAAACTAGTGGGAAGTTTTCGCCACACTCTTTTTTTGTTTAATTTATAGGGACTAAAAATCACGAAAGAATTTTGTCGAATAAAACTTTTAGCTAAGATTTCTCCTAAACTATAAAAACAATCGCTGAACATGTCGCATGGCATGTCGAAGAGCTCTCGGAAAGACTTCTACAAAATAATTTTGGACCACTGTAAACGGACCTGTATAATATGGTCATTAGATTCCTTCATAAATCGCGTTGGGTTATGTTGTTACTTGTCTCGAATAATATTTACCGGTTTCAGGTGGGGTCCAATGCTAACCGCATATACTTACACCCAATTTTTTTACTGAGGTCAACAACCTCGCTCTTAACACCTACAGTACCTACCTGATTACTTACACGCATGTTTAAATTTTTTGTAGTGATGTTTAGTCAATTTATGCGACTTCGCAATACAGCGATACCAACAACGTACCAAGATGTTGTAAGTATCCATTTATAGGACATGATTAGGATGCCTGCCATGTAGCATGAGAATAAGCATCTGTTCTCTATTATAAACACAATTTGTACCAAACTACCGATCAATAAACACACTAATAGGAAGCGGACTATCGCGGATGAAATGGTTGACCATTGAAACGTAAAAAGTAGAACAGCGGTTTGTATTGGAAGATAGATTTAACACCTAACTGACCTAATGTGGATTAAAATAAACAAACCCTTTGAACTTTAACCGTGAACATGTCTATATATGTATAGTTAATCAACTATATATAGACATGTTCAATCGAGTAACCATAAATAGTACATTGGCATTACAGGGTCCTGATATAATGTTTAAATACATTTTTTATTATACGATTGGAAGATATTTTTTCAGTCTCCTAGCTGGTCAAGTCTAGACGAAGTAATTGACCTTCAAAGAGATCCACGATAGTTCAAGCATTTAAAACCGCTAAAAATAATCTAAGAACTTATTATAGTATAGAGCGCCAGCAACAGATATCAGTTTAAATTGTATCTAGCTTTGTAGTATCTATGTATATAGTAGGTATGAAGATTGATAGCTAATGTCTGCACATCGTATCAACATACAAGGGCGTGATGTGTTAGCTGTCTATTTGCGCAACACGTTATGGGTTTCGGATATAAACATCAAATAGATCATATTCTCCCGGTTAGCACCGATGCCAGGGCTTCAGGTTTATACCAAACGGATAATTTTAGATTAGTAGAGAGTGGCCGACCTCGCGTGAAGCCATGCAAGTGGCTATGTGCTTATCTACAGGTTGCACTTATATCCAACACTAACCGACTATAATAGTACTAAAAACCGGTTTATATCGTAGGCTATGTCATTTGTGGCGAGGGAGACCTTGATTATTATAAGTTCGGAAAAAAATATATAAATTCAAATACCTACTGACTTATTGCAATGTAGCATACATAATTTACTGCTTTGTTAGAGGAAATTAGTTATTTACGGATAATACGAATAAGCGATTAAAATGCGATATAATATTAATCTGATCATTTTGACTACGACACATAATATTGCCTTCTCGTTATAGGTCTCTTAATATTTCTGTTTCCAAATTATGATACTAACATCAATTGAATACACTGATCAAAAAACTGTTGTTAGTAATATCTGACTTTGATTGTTGTCTTATTAAACAATCAGTCAGATTTTACTTACTTATACCAGAGGTTACGAAATTAATTAGTTGAACCTTTAAATAAATCTATATTAGCTACAATGAGAACATTAGACGATATAATAAATATTTTTAGTTACGCTTAGATACATTATTACAATAATTAATTTCAAAAATTTTCATAACAATAGAAATATCTCTGAAACAGGAATGTACATAATAAAGATTATACAATTTTCTTTATAATAGATAATAATAATTAATATAATTTACTAATTCATGTTCCTTAAGAACTCAAATAATTGTGAACTAGAAAAATAATTTTATTATCTGGTTTATAACTTTTAATATCAACGATATAATTATATATTTTTAATTATAAATTGAATGACAATATTGCCTTTTCAGTTATTCACTTATTTGTAACCTTAGATAATTATAAGTCAGGTATAACACACTCTTTGTGACACTTTTAATTTTCCAGATAGTTGACAATCAGCTCAATTTTTACAATGCAACATACAAGTATCTACTTATTATGAATTTTTAAACAAGAATATAAAACAACAGCAAAGATGCATAGTACCTACGGTATGCAAAAATGAATAGCATTGCACAAATATTTAGAATCAAACTTTTTCTAACTGTAAGAAGTCTACATGATCAATTCAGTTTCAGCTAAACACCAATATTCTAGAACAGATTACAGCCCCACTACGACAATTTGAACAAAGGAATAAGAATTACTAGTAATTTAGACATTGCTAAATTATTATAAATCCCGGAATATATCGTACATAGGTAAGGTACATAATATTTCCCGATAAACTTTTTACTAAACGATTTATACGTAACCGTAGTCGGGTAATAAGTCGCAAATGCATAAAATATCAATTATATATTATTTGTTCAAAAACTATTGACAACTATAAATAAATAACAAGATACATATATTATAATATCACGTAATACACGTTACAACGTCTTAACATTACTTACCTATATGTACTGTACCATTACTTAGATGTCAGAAACAATGGAAAACTTGCTAATAAATAGAAACATGTATTCTATCCATCTTACTATACATACATTGTAATTTCGTAGTGATAAAAATATACAAACAAACTGTTAAGACACAAAGTGTATAAATTATTTAAACACAACATTACAGGTTAATCTAACTATGACTGACTGCAGATGTATTTCGAGACGTTACACTACCAGACAAGATTAGTAAACATTCTTGTAAGACTGCGATAAAACTTCTTTACCTATTCTCGCCATCAAAAAACAAGTACATATGCAAGCATAGTATCTACAAATGGCGGATAGACTAGAAACAGCACATTGCATAAGTCATGAAATTCTGTGCAGAGATTTCGCTCCTCCACGCTAGCATACACTCGTAACATTAAATCATAAGAATCTTCTTTAATTATATTCTGCACATTATCAGTTACAATAGAAGTACGTAACATGTTTTTACAGTTAGAATATTAAAACAGTCGTTACAATATTTTAGCATTTAAGTAATACAATGAGGATAAATAGACGGGCGCTTTCCCCATCCCAATTTACTTATTTTAAAAGTTGTTTATCCGTCCTTATCCATACGCGAATCTGAATAAACAATCAAACCCGAATTGGAAAAGTATGTGCATATAAATATAGTCTGCCCAAACAATAGCGATGTACTTACTACGTGAGACAGAATAGTCAATCTAAAACTGAGATGATAATATTACGACGATTGTACATTAAGCACTATCCTATCACAAATACCGTCTAACCCGAGGAAGATTAAGCGTTTTAAGGAATACTATAATAGAAGATTTCACTAAATTAACGACGAATTCGTGATGTAGTCCCGCCACTAACAGGAGCCAGCAGCCGTCTAGGAACTAAAAGACGAGCGTTGCCTCTGGCAGGCCTCGAAGCTCCAGGCAGCTTTAAATCAGCTAAATGCGAAGCGTAGCCGTCATTAAGAGTCGTTGCCATATTGCTGTACTTTTTACTGATGCGTCCAATAGCATAAATTTGCTTTGGAGCAAGACCACAGTTATGATAAACAGTTATGTCTTTCCCCGAACCGTATGCTGCATGTATAATTACTCCATGTTCTGTTATAAGATTGTTTAAATGCGCTGCCTTATGTCCTAATGGATCCGTTGAAAATCCATCAGAGAAAAATACTAAACCATGAGGGAAGTTATGTTCAGCCAACCATGATATTACTTTCCTTTGTTGCATGTCAGGCCTCCCGGTTATGTATAGAATGAGATACCCAAGATCTTGCCAAAATCGTACGACATCAACGGCACCTGCTCTTACTTTTGGGTCTCGACCAGTAACTGATACGCTGGCTGTAAAAGATCCATCAATACTGAACACTACACATTCAGTTTGGGGAGGCACAACGGCTAAATGAAAATTACACATGGTGTGATCCCCTCGAACAACAACTCTTACTGGATATATGCCACAAGCGACACTTTGTCGTTCTGGTAAAGTGTAGGTGATTCTGCCAGTCTTATCAGTCACTTCAGTATACAATATTACCCATTCGCCTGCAGGAGGATCTTTCATCATATAAATGTCTACTTTTTCGCCAGTTAAAGTAATCATATCCAATGGGCCGTACATGAAACGGGCAGAAAAGGTTTGCGGGCACCCTTCCTTGACGATAACGTCATTAGCCCTATGATTTGCAGCTACATTTTTCAATTTAACCGACGTCCGTTTTCTCATCCATTTTTCCCTCTCCTGTCCAGGTTTAAACATTGAACACTCTTTATCGTCCGAGTGTCCATAAAGAGCTAAATCAAAATGACCAATTTGGCGCAATATGAAAGCGATCACATCAGAACTTTCCCAATAGCTAGCATGGAATAAATGAGGTAAAGCGTTTGTGGGAAAATTCGTCAATCCTTCGGGACAGTACAAAGCGTAGTCTAGTCTTTTGGAACCCCACCATTTTTGCTGTAACGCGTTCATAGTAATTAAAGGAATGTTATCCACTAAGCCACTTACAGTACTTTGTACAGATACTTCAGACAGCCTTCTCAACACAGGAGTTGGCGGCATTTGCAAGTGATCTCCAAATAATTGAGGATGACTCTGTATCAATTCCATTAAATGGTAAGGTTGGCCGTTACCTAAAGGATATTTAGTATACCTAGCAACATTTATTGGTGGTAAATTAGTGAATCTAGCTGAGAGCAACGGTTCTAATCTTGAGCCAACAGGATCTGTAGGGTGAAACAAGTTGAACACTTGTTGTACGGGAGGTTTCGTAATGTCTCGAGTTTTGTCATCAGAAATTTTTCTTGATGCTAAAATAAGTGCTAATGGACTGCCAAAGGTGAAAAAGTCGCTCACTTCGAATTCAAATTTTATATGATTGTCACTTGTGGACGACGAACGCCTCCTGGGCGTTGGAGCTTGTAAGTGAGACTTGTTGAGGTAATGTGGTTCTAATGGATCATTTGGAATAGTAATTTCAGTATCCAGTATGCTAATCTCACTGTCGTGTCTGGATTGGTATTGCATAGTTCTGATGAGAGCATCATACGCTAAGACTGAGCCCATGCTATCACCAACAATACAGACTTGGCCATTGAAACCTTTTCCATCATCGGATCTGATAAATTCAGTGTAAGTGGCATTGGCTGAGTTTATCGTTTTTGTTACGGACTCTGCATAATCTGGAGAAGTTGTTGCAATTAATGGTATGGCACCAATAGGTATAAGATCGTTTGTGAGTGAAGGAGATTCAATAGTTGAAGGTGAACAATCAAAACTGTAAGGACTCAGTGTTGAAAGGATCCCCAAAGCTTCAGTGCATATAGATGGACATGATACAAGTTTTATTGCTATGTGTCCTATAAGTGTTGGATAGTGCTGCCGCATTACTGATTCGAAAGCTCCTTTAAAAGTGGTGACATCCGATTTCTTGGCTGTCATATCAACATTTGCATCTAAAACACTTCCAGCATGAAATACTAGTATCAAGACAGTTGTTGGGCATGAGCTGTGAACAGGTGTCTCTGGGCAACCATCAATGCTAGGATGACTTTGTAAATTAGGCATTCTGCGTGAGCCTCTCTCAGATGTCACCCTTTTTAAGAAAGAGGGATTGAATATGCTGTCTTCTTGACTATTATCGCCTTGTGTTGGTGATATATCAATGTCAGCTTCATCAAGTGAGCACATGGAAGACCATTTATTAAATGAGGATTCACAGTCATAAAATTCATCTTCTGAGCCTGTTTCTGTCTCGGATTCTCTAACAAGAGTTTCCATTCGCCAGTTAGCAGCTTGGGCTTGCAAACTTTTAATAGACCCTGAAGATGATGATCTAAGATTCGTTTTGGAAGAGGATTTGTGTTCTGATGGTGGTGTCCCCTCAGGTGTGAGATGTTTTTGTGTTCTCTTTTCAACATTTTTCTTTGAGACTAATGGTGTTGGCACATCTTCATTCTTTTCTAAACTGCTCATTGTAGCTGCCAGAGACTTAGAATTCTCTTCAGACACATCTTGTTCATCACTTGTATCACCTGCCATCTTCTTCTGCAAAGCTAATTGTGTTTGGCGCTCTATTTCTCGGATGTCATCCATCGTAAGACCATGCCATTCATCCTGCCATGCCCAGGCTTGACGATGAGCTCTTAACATGGTTTTTCTTAGTGCAACATCATGAATAAATTTTTCTAGTTTTGTTTGCATACCCCAATATCTGAATTCTACTTTACAGAGTTTATAAGCACACATGAGAGATTTTCCATTTGGCAGTGGTTGTGTCTTACCTTGTACTTCACTCCAATATTCTTCAAGCCAGTTGTCAGTGAGGGGACCCCTATTACATTTTTGTGACTCAAATATTGTAGGATCCTCCTCTTTAACATAATCTGCGCCATAAAGCTGATCTTTGCAAACATCAATAACATCAACTATTCTACTTTTTAAATCACTTCCAGTTAGTTTGAAGACATTTTCTTGGTGGCCATTATCAGAAAAATAATAAGTTTCTATTTCTAATGAAAACTTTTCAACAAATGGACATGTGTATCTCGTTTTTGTGTAAGGATAAGCATTCCAAGCTTCTTCAGACACTGTTAAGGCAGATTTTGGAAGTAAGCTTTTGAACCATCCAGGTAAATGGCTACCAACATGATAGATTTTCTGAGTGTACTGACCTTTTCCACCGGGGCCATCCTCATAAGGTTCATTCACTAGAATCTCCACACCACTGCCTTCACCAGAACTTTCTTCTCTACTCTTTTTGGCTATCATATACAGCTGTGCGATCCTGTACTCCTCTACAGTGAGAGGCAAAGGTATTCGGTACTCCTTAATCAGCATTTTGGCGATCTACTTTGACGGTTCAATATAATCAAACATATTCTGAAACAAAGAGATTAAAATGTTATTATTGTAGTAGGAAAATATTTGGAACAATGCCATTTAGAATATCAATTCAAGGGCACAAAAGTATTGAGTACTTTCCTCCTTATTTATTAAAAGTAAAGCCAAAGATCAAAGTGTTTATTTATTTATGAAAATTTAAAAGAAACTAAAAAAGCTTCCTAATACAAGGCCATTTATTATTATAGTTGGATCTCCTAAATTAAAAAATCATGAAGGTATTAATCAAAGGAACACAATCATTTTGTATCTAAAATGCAAGCGAGCTTAGAGTTCATCACGCCAATTTATATTGGAGAATGAAAATACAATGAGAATGTAATCATTTGAAAATCAATGCATTCGTTATCTTTTATTTATACTGATCACTTAAAGGCGATAAGGTAGGGATTTTAACTCTTACACATTAATCCTCCGTTTATTTGAACGTAGTCTAGTATTAAGATAAAATGTGTACGTTATTTTTTTCCTCTTTCTCTTTTCATGTAAACTTAAACGCTGTTCTATTTACAAAACTTTTATCTAAAAGCTATTATCACACATATTTACCTCGACTGATCGAAATATAAGGAGTGCCGCTTCACACTTTACACGGCATCTTTAATTCAATAATTTCTGTTTTTTCACAAAACACATCCCAAGCACGGATCTACGAATGATTATGAACTTTGACATTTTCGCGAGCGTAATGTCAATATGGCCTAAGCGCCATTCCTTTTCAAGTTGTACACACGACCATCCAGCATCTCACAATGGTAACAACGGGTGTAATTTATATCCACAGAAGACGATAACAGTCGCATGCACTTCATATGCCAGTACGATATCACATCCTACGCGAGACTATTTCACAAACAAAATGCACCATCAAATCCAGTGTTCCACGAGTAGAGTAAATAAATATATACTTTGTATACCTACAGTACTAGCAAAGTTTATGTTCCTCTATGCGCGATCGTAGATTGGAACGCTGTTGATTCTGCGTAGGTACGACGTAGTCGTATTCATAGTCTTTCTAATTTTAAATACAGATTTTTACGACAGATAGAGTAATTAATATTTAATTCAATCGGGACTCGGGAGTTGGCAAAAATTATTATGTCCGTGAGAAATTTGAGGCACTTTATCTTGTATGCCCAATTTGTCTTACCTACTCATTTTGTATCCAAGCTAGTGAACGCGTTAGGTAGGTATAATTATGTAGGTAACTTATATGCCTAAGTGCCTTTCCAAATATCGACTTGGTCAGATATCTTGGCTGGATCGCCTGTATCAGCAGCAGGAATAGAGCTATGCTATAAGCCCTAAAGAATCAAGGTTAAACCTGTTATATACCTATAGATTCAAGATTCTCTCCCAGATACAATTGCGCGTCCTTGGCCCACCCATGACAAAATTCGCGTAGGTAATACATGTATAAAATGTAATTCATGAAGGATACTTTCCCTCCTCTTCATCTTAGTCCGGAAACTGAAGCCCGCAACCCTGATCATCCCAGACCCAATCAACTGTAATGTAATAATGTAGGGGCAATGGACTGAGCAACATTACCAAAATGGTATTCTAACGTGTCTGCACTGCGCAAGTAACTTTACAGCCAAAATAGGCAATATTAACCAATTTCTAACGTGCTGCGGATGGTTAAAGGATAGCATGGCACGACAAATAAAAATGTATGTTGGAAAAGATACAGCTCGACTATGAATATTCTCCTCTTTACTAGATGGACATGAGAAAATCGATAGCAGTCGTCGCAGAATTAAAGCGCCGACGTTGTATTTATACATATGTATCTACTCACTTACACAATACACCATTTGAAGTAGCAGTAAGCTATTTCATTAGTAATTGCAGGTTTCATAATATATGAAGAGAAAAATAATATTTTGTCGGTTCGTAGGTAGGTACTCGCCCATTCAAACTATCAGCATATTATTCATGTAAATAAACTTTTAGTACCTATGTTGTAGGGCTATTTTCCGCTGAATAGTTATGAAATGAAGAACGCAACTGATTAATAAGTGGCTATGTACCTATACCGTTTAAATACATTTCAGTAATAAAGTGCTACGCCATGATACTGGCTGCCACCCTTCTGTTTGTTTATTGTGGTGATTGTTCGCGAAATGTCCATAGGCAGCAATGAGCTATTACAATAAAAATTACCTACCTACCCAATTATAATATCATCACGCATATTATTCTGGCCGCATAGTGGCATGATTGAGGATTAGGTACGTCACAGCCATAATGTATTTGACTATTCGTATATCATGGCCCAAGGTAACTAACAACACCATAATCTAACATCACGCCTGTAAACCTCGAAGTTAGGCAGAGGTGTTCCTTTGTACAGCCACATAAAACCCGGGATAAAATTAAACGAATCAAACTCTTTAAATGAAAATCTAAGTTTATTGTTTAATAGGTACCACAAAATATATTACAACCTTTTTTATAAAAAAAAAAAATACGTGGAATAGCAAAAAAAAAAAATGCAAAAGCGTAACTTGCGTGTTGTAATGAGATTATTATCAGAAGCCGTAGAGTTGCATATCTGTGTTGCATTGCATAATTCATGGATTTCTACAAGCAAAATCCTTGTCTGAAGCCCGTTAGGGTTAACAAGTGTTTTATTTAACCCAGAGGTTAACCTATATAATACTTAAGGTACAATCACATGATTGCGGTGTGAGCAGCATGGGCGAGACAGTGTATATTATCTTTATCTACTTTCTTTATATATTATCATTACATGACTAAACACATTTCATAAATCACTCGCCGTTGTCGCATACGTAAACTCAGCATGATAATGTTGCTTATTTCGTAGGTATAACAATTTCATTTAGTAAGTTTTTTACGTTTCAAAATGTATTAATAAAAACAAGTATTTCTTAAAAATAAGTAATTTCGCGTGTAAAAGCTAAGGCACTTTTTTAAATTGCACGTACAGGCTAATTTATTTCGTTTTTTAATTACATAATTCATAATTATTTAATTTAATTAATAATGCTGCTGTCAAAATGGATCCTAAGTCAATCAATACATGTAATTTCATAGTTTTGAATGTTTTATGAATGTATAGTATAATTCTGAACAATAGTCGATTTAAATCGCCTTAAATATCAGTAGTAAATCACAATACTTATAAAAATATGAACAAAATGTTTGATATGCCTACTAAATGTGCTTATTTTAATATTTTTTCTTAGCATTAATAATGGTGAACAATATGCCCAGTAAATAGTTCTCTTCTTATCTTTACGGTATTTAAACTTTATACAATATATAAAGTACAGTCGCAAGCACCAATATGTCAACACTTGGCAACTTCAAATGCGATTTTTTCGTGAAATAACGAATGCAACGTTGAAATACGATACATTATATAAACATATGGGTTCGAAAATGATATGTTCGTAATAACATAAAATTTCATTAAAAAATAAAGGAGTAAATCGCTTTTGAATAAAGCCGAGTGTATACATACTTTTGCTCGTGACTGTACATAGTATATTTTTCTTTGTTCTTATATAAAACCAGGATTCTTATAAAGTTAGTATCGTCTACACAAAATGCAATCTGTTAAAAATATATAAAAATATATTTGTTATTAAAAAAATATAATACTTATCTAACTTTAAACCCACTGAAAATCTTGGGGAAATAAAATATTCAAAAAAATATGTAACAAAATTGCAACAGAAATGTATAACTTAACAATTACACTACACTATAATTATAACTTATGCGGATAATATTTTGGTAATGTCTAAGAATGATCTGTGCAACGCTTCAATGTACTGCGAGCTGTCGTTGTGTGGCTTATAGCTCGCAACTGCTGCACCTAACTTATCTGGAAAAGCCGAATATCTGAAAAAAAAAATAGTTTTTACAATACATCACTCACGTATATGGGGTTTTAAAAAGGTCCCATAAATTAAAAGTGTTTAAATCTGGCCCTATGTTTACGATAGTTGCTTTTTTCGCTCGTCACACATTGCATTTTAATTTTTAAACCTTATGTCGATGCCATAAGTAAAAGTCAAAATGACTCACACTTCTGATTTACAACAACTAATTTAATTCGAGAATTTTAATAAACATTTTTAACTTCGTATTCTCTATTCAACTTCGCTATTTTAACCCGTGTATACACACCGATCTATTCTTTAACTCAGCGTGAAAATTTGGTAAAGTGAGCTTGAAGTCAGCTGTCATTCCACCTAATGCTAGTAATTGACACTATTGACAGCTCACTTCTCTTAAGTTTTAACAGTTCGATTTTTACAGAATAGATCTAAAATTGTGATACTTGCTTTCGATAAGTGTTTTATGTAAAAGATTTGTCAATACATGTCGTGAATAAAATATGTATCATACATGAATTGATGTTGTTCAGAAGTGTATTGTTAAATAATTTCATCACTAATTTGACAAGTTTTGTGTACTTAGGTACAACTAGTTTTAGGTGTAAACAAAAAACAAAACTAGTAGACACAACATGTTGAATACTATTTTGTACCTTAGTGTAAACGCGGGGTCAAAATAAAAAAAAATGATTACGTACGCAATTCCAAATCCTTCTTTCACAACAGGTCCAAATCCTCCCGCCATCACGCTAGGCGACGACAAAGTACTTGTGCTCAAAATCGACTTATTCAAGAACTTGTACTCATACGAGCCGAATATTTCTGGTCTAGGCAAGTTGTTGTCTTCAGCCATCTTCTTTAGGGCAAACATGTGGCGATCGAAGCCTTGACCCATCGCAGCATCTTTGACGAGTTCCAAGTGCATTTTGGAACATTCTGTCAGTTGAGCGCGCAGTTCTTCGTCAGAACTCTTGTTGGAGTGTAGGGTTTCGCAAAATGCCTGGAAAGTGTAAAGGAATTTGAAACGTCTTGACATAGATAAACCTGTGCTTCGAAAGACCTGTGCTAACTGCGTGATCCTCGAAAATCCTCAATATTTTAGGACTGATTTAAAAAAAAAAAATGTTTGACGTGCTATATCTCAGGTTCTTTTGGACCTTCAGAGCTACGGCTGCGCTCAAATTGTATAACATTTTGTATACTTTAAAACTGGATGAAGGTCTTCATTTATTGAGGCATCCACAGGCAAGCCCGGTTAAATAGACTACAACTTCATAGGTAGAACTACCATTCCAAAAAAAAAAAACATTTCCGAAGCTGTATACTTGGATTTACACTATTGGTATATATCCTATATAAAAAAATACAGTTAAAAAAATCAGTACCTACCTACAGTGCAATTTTTTGTGACCTAACGCGATTTCTGTGTCCACGGTGACTGGCCTATTTTGTAATTAAAGAAACATACAATAAAAAAAACATGAAAGTAAAGAATCATGATTTTTGACCCGAATTATGATAGGAAAAAAAATGACTTTTTAATAACAAGCTTTTATTACTTGTTAATAAAAAGGATTAAAACTGTGACGGTGGCGTAACTGGCGACCATGGGTTTACGTTAAAAGGATCGGCAGCAATCGTCTGGGCGCTAATACCCGCATTTTTTTTAACTGCATACATAAACTCGCGCCTTTTTCCCATAGGGGTAGGCAGATACTACAGATTTCTAGATTTTTTTCTTTTCTTTTAAAACTCTGTCTGCTTGTCATAGTAAGTGATGAACTGATGATTATGAAAATATCGATCTTTGACCTTTCACTAACAGCAACGTTTCAACAGATGACATGTATTTAGTGCGAGACGGCACGTAGATTAATGTTATTATTATGACTAAGTATTAAATGTCAATTATATATCGCTTAGTTTTTACTGAAGGTCTATTAGATAAACGTAATCGGTTAATAATTACTTGCCAACCATTGTATCATATCGCGGACAAACTTTATTTATAGATAAAAAAGTTAAAAAAAAAGTGTTATTTTCATACCTTTGTTTTATCTGTGCAAGGCCGCATTGTTTCTGTACGACCGTGTCTGAAGGCAGAAGTACTGCAAGACTCGTAGGTACCGACGAAGTTTCCTTTCAACAGATGATGCGCTGCCTGAAAAGGAATATAGTTCCATTTGTTAGGATATTTTCAGAACTTAGGGAACTGGCAGAAAGTACTTTAAAGTTATTTTTGTAAGGACGGACGCAATCTAGGAAAATGCAGCGCAGAGCAGCCGCCAAATAAATAACAACTTTGGTCAGTTGAAATAAAGTCGAAAATAAATAAACGTTACCGCAAGCGTCCGTGATCTTTCATGCTCTTACGGATTACCGGAGGTTTGTATATTTTCGACTGTATTTCAACTTCGGCAAAGTTGATATTTGTTTGCCAGTTTCACACAGGTCTGCGCTAGCCTTAAAAGTTTATTTTTGCTTCTTCTTTCCGTTTCGGCGAAAACTGCTGTTGCGGTGTCAGACGCGTTGTTCAGTTCGTCAAGAGTGCTGGTGAACGGAAATTTGGGACACTAGCAGATAGGGCATAGTCTGTTTAGGAGCACCGCACTGGCACTGTATGTTAGGTGAATTGATAATGCCCCATTTTGCCATATTATGAGTGCAGCAGCCTATTAGGTACGCACGCTTTGGGTACGCAAATTCTTTTTGAAAAGTTTTAATGGATGAAAATGGTTTATTATTTTAACAAGTAAACCTTAACAACTTGTGATGGAGCCTCCTTTTATGCAGACACGTACAGGCTTGTGTTAGGAAACTCCGCTCTTCCATAACTTAAATAAGTATCCTACTAATATTATAAACGTAAAAGTTTGTATGGAATGGATGGATGGATGTTTGTTACTCGCAAAAACTACTGAATCGATTTGGATGAAATTTGGCACACATACGATTTATAACCAGGATTAACATATAGGGTATTTTTTATCCCGATATTCCCACGGGATCGAAACTTATGCGGATGAAACCCCGGGGCGCAGCTAGTATAATATATTCATGTTACTATACCTGAAACGACAGTTGCATAATGCAGTCAGGGCTAACTTTGAACTTCTTACAAGCTGCTTTGTTAAGACCTTCGTACAAAATATAATCTATACTGAGGGAGTCGCACCATGCCTTGTATTCCTTCTTGGCAATGCCGATAAAATGCTTCGATTTATCGTCTAGTTTAAATTCTGAAAATATAAGATGAATAGAATAGAATAGAGTACTCTTTATTGTACACCATACAAATTACAGAACATAAATATATACAATTTTACAAAGGGTGACACAATGGGCGGTCTTATCGCTAAGAGCGACCTTTTAAAGACAACCTTTCGATGGATTAAAAATTAAGGAGAGACAAATATAGTAGGTAGTCTGTGGTGTACCACTTACATTATACTATTAATAAATACATAAAGTATATTTTACTCATCTAAATAGATTTTATTTCTTACATAGAATTAATAAAAGCGCATTCTATTTTTATTTTAGGAAATCATACTA